>CM072788.1:9187414-11587414 GCA_036983795.1 Megachile lagopoda | reverse complement strand
CGACGTACCTGTTGATACGTTGTGGCACCGTTCCATTCTCTTTCGTTAACCTGTTTCCCTTATTCGATTTTATATCACAACCTTCCTTTTCTCTAATTTTATTGCATCTATATTTACAGCATATTAACTCTGTACGATTCACTTTCTGTTGGGTCCCATTCAAATTTTTATTAGGTTAGACGAGGATATGTTGTAACTTAGCATCAAGTTCTTCATTCCATCAAAATCTATTAGATTAGGTTAGGGCTAGAGTTAAGGTTAGGGTTTGGTCAGGGTTATGTTAGGGTTATGTGAGGGTTAGGTCAGGGTTATGTTAGGGTTAGGGTTAGATTAGGGTTCGGTTATCATTAGGTTAGGTCAGGTTAGATTAAGTTTTGGTAAGGTTAGGTTAGATTAGAGTAAAATTATTGTGAGATTAGGTGAGATTAACGTAAGGTTCAGTTACATTAGGGTTAGATTAGGGTTAGGTTATCATTAGGTTAGGTCAGGTTAGATTAAGTTTTGGTAAGGTTAGGTTAGATTAGAGTAAAATTAAGATGAGATTAGGTGAGATTAACGTAAGGTTCAGTTACATTAGGTTCGATTAGAATAAGGTTTGGATAAATTAGACTACATTAGAACGAGGGTAGGTTAAGTTTTGTTAGATTCAAATAATGTTAAGTTAGTTAAGAGCAAATTTAGGTCAAGTTAGATTAATTTAAGTTTGAGTAGGTTAGATTAGAGTGAGGTTCAGTTATGTTTTAGTATTAAAAATCAAGTTAGGTTAATTTATGCTTAGGTTTGATACATATCATGGATATGTTCATGTGATCTACGTTAAGTTACAAGTGACCACAGATGGAGTTCGACGAAAATCGACGAAAACGAAGGTCCGTCGTCCAATGAAAACGGCGAATAAAGTTTTCTAGAAATTAAAAAGAAGAAACGAAAAGGAGGAAATCGAAGCGTCGTACTAATGAATTTCCCCGGATCTTCCGCTCGAGCAAACGTTAATCGAGGACTGTTTCGCAGAGATACAGAACTTAAACCGTTTCGTAGGTTCGCTTATTTCTCATTTTATTTCCGGCACTCGGGGAAAAGCTCGCCCGTCTAACGACAGGGCACGGATAACGCCGGCAAATTCAGCCGTAATATCCTAATAAGAGCACGGCCATTATGCAGCTTGAAATGACAAACGCTTTAATAAGCCGTTCCGCCTCGTAACATCTTGTGTCCTTTACCGTCTCGTCGAGTTTCCAACGAGAAAACCGTTCTCGATCGAGGGCCCCGAGTAAAATGAAACGGATTCGACGATAAAACCCGGGCATAACGTCCAGATAAACGTCATCTTTCGAGTTCTTTATTGTGTGTACACAAAAATTATTGCCGACGATGATCGTATTAACGACGCACGAAAATTCTCTGTTATACGTGTTTCTTGTACTCTAATTTCAACTTCTCACAGTTAGCACATTCAAAGCTTTGAAATTTATACATTAGACTATGTGCGAGGGCAGTCAAGTTTAATAAAGTTAAGTTACGAATTTCGAAGTGCTTGGCGCCATATTCAAACCGCTTAGCGGTAAATTTAAATCGCACGAGGGAGAGAACATTCTAAATTTCAATTATCGTTTCTGTACATTACCTGATAATAAAAATACAAGTATGGAGGTGACAATACCTGCTTAAAGGTATAGTTTACTTGTTAAAATCGATCATTATCAAGAAAAGAAGAATTCCAGCTAACATGAAGTTTCAAGACTAGGAACAACATTTGAGCGAAACCTGTGAATTCACCAAGTCAGTAAAACAATGGTACTAAACATTCGAGTATGCTAGTTATAAGGGTTAACCACCCCAACAGATTTCAACCCTTAAATCCTCTTCCCAACCACACACAATTATTTTTCCAAATCAGACTGAAGGAAAATAAAAAGGGTAAGAACATAAACGGAGGGTGTGTTCCCCCATAAAAGATCGATCAACGAAACGGGATCGAATTTTCTGGCACGACTTTTGCTCTCTTATTTCAGCATCCCTTACCGCAAATGCATTCCGGGTCTCCAGCAACCCAGCACGACCGAGAAACCGGGACAAAGGTCCGTTTTACCGAAACGCGATACGTTAGACGGGCAACTCGAAGACGAAAAGGAACGCTTCCTTTCTATGTCACTGATTTAATCCTGCCACGAGATTCTACCTTCGTCGCCGATATCTACTTAAGGAAGAGGGAGGCAAGGATTTGCTGGCATTAAGGGTTGTGAGCTTTTCACGAGCTTTTAAACTCCGGCCCAGATGATAACAGCTCGACGCTGTTTCCTCCGTTCGTGCAATGGCTTTCATGGGGTTCCTCGTCGATTCACGGACTTAAGGGAGCTCGTTAAGTACACGCTCCGAGGTGCTTAGTTTTTGAATTATCGAATGGCTACGATGTTACAGAGGTGTGCTCTTTTGTACGGTGTTTCGAATTGTTCGCGCTAATTTGGAATTTACGAATTTCAGGAGAAATGGAGGAGGAGTTCTGGAGTTGGAAATTTGGGGTTTTGGAGTTTGGCGTGATTGGGAAGTTGAGGAGATGGAAATTTGGGAATTGGATACTGTGGGGATCTGGGAAATTTGGAGAATTTGAGGATTTGGGAATTTGAGAATTTCGGTTTTTGAGAATTTGGGGTTTTGGGAATTTGAAGTTTTGAGGATTTCGGGGTTTGAGAATTCGGAGATTTGAGAATTGGGGGATATGAGAACATAGGGATTTGAGAAATTGGGTTTTGAGGATTTGGGGGTTTGAGAATTCGGGGATATGAGAATTTGGGAATTTGAGGAACTGCAGATTTGAAAATTTGGGGGTTTGGGAATTTGGGGATATAAAAATTGGGGTTTTGAGAAATTGGGGATATGAGAAATTGGGGATTTGAGAATATGAAAATTTGGGGATTTGAGAGTTTGGAGATTTGAGACTTTGGGAATTTGAGAACTTGACGATCTGAGAATTTGGGGAACTAAGAATTCGAGGGTTTGAGAGTTTGGGGATTTGGAGATTTGCGACAGAAACCTGAAAATTTAGGGATTTGGGAATCTAAGGATTTGAGACAGAGATATGAGAATTTGGGGATTTGGGACATAACTATCTGAGAACTGAGGGATTTAGGAATATAAGAATCTGAGTATCTGAGGATTTGAGAACAGAAATCTCAGAATTTGGTAGAGTTGGTATACAGAGATCTAAGGAATTGGGGACTTGAATTATTATTAAATAATATTTAAGAACAGGGACTTGAAAATTTGGAACTAGTTGAGAATGTTGAAACTTGAGAATCTGGAGCTCGAGTGACTTGAAAATTTAGTGATATTTAAAACCTTGATGACCCAGAAATTCGGAACCGCGAATCACAAAATCGAAAAATATAAAAACTAGAAACTTACAAATTCGTACATTAAAAGGTACAAAATTGTAGTAAAATCTATTGTACCTACAAATCACGTGAAGTTTCTTGTGATTAGTTTATCGGTTCAGTTATCGCTAGCTCGTGATATTACAAAGCAGAAATTCCGACAGGGAACGTTTTAATATTCCCTTGCGAGGCAAAAAGGCTCTTGCTACGGTAATACATTGAGTGGAAAACATTTCAATAAAATTCTACCGGCAAGTATACATTTACGTAAGCGTCCAAGCGAAGGGAATTTAATCGAGTGTGTTCTTAATACGATCAAACGAGAGCCTTGCTGTACTCTGAATGCTCTTTATATCGTATAAACTCTCACAGTTTCTGATAAACCAGCCAATTATTAACAGTCATTATTCTTCCTCCGTTAATACTGAATTTTCACAGTCTATATTTTTCATACACACTCTCTACGTTGTTGCGTTTCAATATTTTATACCCGTAATTACGAACACAAGATTCAAAGATACTACGTTGAAAGAGAAACATTATTATACATTCTTTTATCAGAAACTGTTTATGTGGAGACAATCAATCCCAGGGGATTATCGTTGATATTAAAGGGAGTCTGCACGTCGTTACGGGTCATTAACCTCGATAAGCACATTCGATTATTCTCCCATCATAATAATTGATACATTTCGTAGCGGCTCCTAATAGATGTATTTATACCTATTAGACCGACAACGATAATAACACGCTCTTCCGCAGACCAGTAATTAAGGCAATTTCTGCCCAGATGCGGGCTTCAACTTTTCTGTCTAATGTGCTTAATATTATCAAATTATACTAACACAAGGACGGAATAAATAGATAACTTCTATTATCGGAAATTCAGAATCAGATGTAACATCAATTGTTATTTTTAATAACATCGTACAAAATGTTATTTTGCAAAATAATATCAGCGTGTAGAAATTCGACGCTTGGAATTACGACGTGTGGAAATTCGGCGCATGGAAATTTGGCGCGTGGAACTACGGTGCGTGGAGTTACGGCGCGTATAAATTTGGCGCGTGGAATTACGACGTGTGGAAATTCGGCGCGTGGAACTACGGTGCGTGGAGTTACGGTGCGTAGGGATTCGACGCGTAGAAATTTGACGCGTGGAATTACGACACGTGGAAATTCGGCGCGTGGAACTACAACGCGTGGAATTACGACGCGTGGAAATTCGGCGCGCGGAACTATGGCGCGTGTGGAGTTACGGCGCGTAGAAATTTGGCGCGTGGAATTACGACGCGTGGAGTTACGGCGCGTGGAAGTACGACACGTGGAAATTCGGCGCGTGGAATTACGACGCGTGGAAATTCGGCGCGTGGAGTTACGACGCGTGGAAGTACGACACGTGGAAATTCGGCGCGTGGAATTACGACGCGTGGAAATTCGGCGCGTGGAGTTACGACGCGTGGAAGTACGACGCGTGGAATTACGACGCGTAGAGTTACGACGCGTGGAAATTCGGCGCGTAGAGTTACGACGCGTGGAAGTACGATGCGTGGAATTACGACGCGTAGAGTTACGACGCGTGGAAATTCGGCGCGTGGAGTTATTTTACAAACATTTTAGAAAATAACATTTTGCACAATTTTATTCAAAATAGCAATGGATATATATACACAAAATACAAAGTGGCCGTATACAACGCGTAACCTCCAACAAAACTCGCAGAGCCAGAAGCATATTGTGGTGAATGACCCAAGTCATCGTTTACGACCCCAGCTAATTTAGTCCCAGGTTTGGGTAGACGACCGAGGGTTTATGGCAGTCCTTTATCGATAATAAAATCGAATTAATAAACAAGTACATCCTGCAGCATAAGTTCTACGCGGATCTAAAACGAGTATCGACATTACTGAAGGAATCGAAGCTTTATTCTGTCTAAAACGATCCGAAAAACGATCGTAAGCAAATCCTTTTCGCAGCAACGATCGAACACGTCTCTCGAGTCACGCAGCCGACATACAAAAGGTACATACACACACGGACACGTGTGTTGTATCGCGTGTAGAGAAATCGTTTCAGGGCTGCGCACGATAGCTGACTGCACAATATTTCCGTGTTAACGATAACATCGACAGGACCGGGAGAAATAGAATTTTCCCCGGTGAACATGTCGATCGATTCGGGCATTAATTCCACCTGCGCTGCTGCGTCCTGGGTCTGCGGATCACCGCTTTCGCTCGATGCTTTTGCCTGCTCGTTTCTGCGTCCTTTGTCGAACAGACTGGCAGCTCGATCCCCTCGAGGGTTGCCTCCGCTCCTCTGGAAATCCTCCTACGGGACTGTATATGTGTTCACGGGCCATTAGTCCCGGCAAGCACATCCTATTACGTCCGTGCCACCGAGAAACGATGAAATCGTGCCCATGGATAGACAACTTTTCCAAAAAGGATCAACCCTTGCTGTGCGATAGACAGCTACACTACTTGGCTGAATCAACGATTTTCTGATTGCACGCTTTGATACCTGCTAGTCGGAATTTCGCATCGATTCGATTACCATTCGATCACGGGGAATTTAGAGGTTTATAGGTAATCTCTCGTTATATGGCCGTGAGATTGGGAGGATAGAGTCGTAATTCCACGCGTCCTAACTCCACGTGTCGAATTTCCACGCGTCGAATCTCCACGCGTTATAATTTCACGCGCCGAATTTCCACGCGTCGAAACTCCACGTATCGTAATTACGACGCGTGAAGTTACGGTGCGTGGAATTACGACGCGTGGAACTACGGCGCGCGGAGTTACGGCGCGTGGAGATACGACGCGCGGGATCAAGACGTGTGGAAATACTATGCGTCGAAATATAACGCGTCGATATACAACGCGCCGATACCCAACGCGCCGATACCCAACGTGCGAATACACAGCGCGAAAAGGTACAACATATCAAAATACAAGACACGAGAATTTTAACGCGCAAACCTACGAGTCGACAAATAACGCGTGAATATTCAACGCGTGTAAATACAATCTGTGACCAAACAATACGAGGAAACATAACGAGAATCTATTGTGATCGGTTGAAACAACGAAAGATTCTTAAAATGCAATTTTTCTAAAGGTTTATCGCAAATAATCCGCGATAGGATTCCGAATGGAACAAGAGGTTTTATTCGGTAACATGGTCGTCAGTCAGACTCGAGGATGTCCCTTTTTACAATAGACCTCGCATTAAAGAATGAGAAAAGAGAACGGAAGAACGATTGTCCCCCATCCGTGTCGTTTTATCACGGAAAACGCGACCATTTCCGTGATTCGATGAAAGACAATTTTTCTTTCTTATGAAAAGAAAAAGAGAATGAACCATTGAGATGGAAGGCTGGTCTAATCTTGAATATCATTCGTAACGACGTACCGAGGGAATTCGCGTAAATCTTGTTCGCCCTTCTCATCCTCAGCTTGACAAAATACTAAGATAATTCCATACACTACGTAATTGAATCAGAATATAGAGTTCGATTTTTATTCCGAGATTAATAATCTGTTCGAAGGTGATCGATGTGACGGTAGTTTTGATCGTTCGCGATAAAAAATATTGATCAGAGTCACCGCTTATACTTTTATTTTGTTGGACGAGTTTTTACTTCGGGGTTCACGGAAACCTGCCAGGAAGCAAATCTACTCGATATTTCATTTGGGACCGTGGCGAAGAAAGAAAGAGGCTGAGGGATGCTGACTAAGACCTCTCCCTACATCCTCTATCTAATCTCCTTTAGTCGAGCCATCAACCCTCTGTTCATCGTCCTCTTCCTCCTCGCTCCTCGAACAATGAATCCAACCATTTACCCGATAGAGAACCGCTATACCCGCTCGGCACCACGTCAAATCTTTCTGGATCGTTCTTTACACTCCGGTTAATTGACTCCTAATCGAGATATATCTCTGACGTTGTACCTACGATTCAAGGTCGTATGAAGTCGTACGCTTTCGAACCTACTCTTTGGTGGCAGATTGTGAAGACTTCTAAAACCCAATTGGACTCTCTGATTCTAGAATTTCTACAGACTCAAATTTTTAAATTTATATGTATTATGATTCTGGAATTATTTATTAAGACTCTGTATTCCCACATTTGTCAATTCCTGAAGATGTGCATTTCAAATTTACAAGTTTCTAAGTTCTCACATCCCCAAATTCTGACAGCCATAAATTCTCACTTCCCCAAATTCTCAGACTCAAATTTCTACATCCCCATGTTCTCAAATTTCCATTATTTCTGCGTCCCCAAACTCTCAAAGTCCCAAGTTGTTACATCCCCAAATTCTGAAAGCCCCAAATTTCTACCTCCCCAAGTTCTCAAATTTCCAAATTTCTACACCCCCAAATTCTCAAAGCCCCAAATTGCTACATCCCTAAATTGCTACCTCCCCAAATTCCCAAAGTCCCCAAATCTGTACCTCCCCAACTTCTCAAACTTCCAAATTTCTACACCCCCAAATTGCTACATCCCCAAATTCTAAAATTCTCAAACTTCCAAGATCTCCAAAATCCAACAATTCCGAAATCCCAAGGTCCCAAACACCCTCCACGCCAAAGTCCCAAAATCCAAGTCCATAATCCACAGCTTCCAGCGTCCCCGAATAGATTCTCGGTACGCATGAGAAGCTGTACCGAAGGATTTGCAAGTACCCTTTGGTCTTCCAGTTCCCGGAGACAATGTCTCAAAGGTTCCAAGCACTGAGCACCACTAATTTCCTAATCCCAACAAGTACCATACTCCAACAAACTACATTTCGTTAAGAATAAAAATTGAATCAACGATCCTAAGTCTATCCTAGCCGTGCGTCGCCGTCCCGGCATCCACAAAGTAACATCCTGTTGGAAACGACTCAATAGCACAGGAAGAATCCCCGCGTTCTCCAGCGGCATCGATCGAGAGACGTCTATATCCGCAGAAAAAGCAAACACTCGCAGCTTGTGTCTCGGTAACTTGCAGTTGCAATTCATCTGTTCATAAGTCTCCGAGAGCAGGCTCCAGAAGAAGCGAGTTTATCGTGAACTTCCTTCCGGTTCTCGCGTTTCGTCCTTCTCCACCGGCGACTGGGAGCACTTCTTCTTTTTTTCTTCTTCTTTCGCCACGGCCGTCCACGGAAACAGACTCGTATTTCCCATGCGACGCGTTGTTTGTTGAGAGACGACACTTCCTGTTGACAGAGGTCTTGTGCTTGCCACAATACGATCGTGTAGCAGCGCGTCGAACACAGGAATTATTGATTCGCGTTCGTCTCCTCGTCGCTTGCATCGCTTGTAGTCGTTATCCACGATTCGCTCTACGTTCAAGCTGCCTCGTGTGCTCGACGCGAGCTAACGAACGGATGTCGTCTGCTTGTCGATGGTCATTCGAATCGATACCTCGTGAAATCGCGAATGTCACGAGCTTCTTCAGATTTTATCAGTATAATATAGTCAACGCTATAATATAGTTCATATTCGATTTTTGATATTGTTACAATTACTGAGATTTTATAGCAATACGGATCAAAAGTTGACTATCACTGCGTTGAGGATGGTAGTGTTAATGTCGCGTTGAGATTGTAGTCACTAAACAAGGGTGTGATGATCATTGATGAGTTGACTATTGTAGCGTTAATGTCGCTTTGACTATTAACGTGCTGACCGACCCGTTTAATAGCAGACCGCTGACTATAAACGCGTTGACAACATATGCACTGACTATTGACGTGCTGACTGCATATGCTCTGACTGTGGACGCACTGACTGCATATGCGCTGACTATTGATATGTTGACTATTAACGCATTGACTATCCTCGCATCAACCGTAGACATATCAACTATTATAGCGTTGATGATTAAAACGAGTTGACCATTGACACACTGACTATTCCCGCGTTGTCCATCAGCACGTTAACTATTGTTACCCTAAGTACTAACGCGTTGACTATTTTAATATTAACTTCTAATACGCTGACTATTGCAGTGTTGATTATCGTTACTTTAACTATCACTGCAGAAAGAATTGTTGCGTTGACTATCATTACACCGAGCACCATGTGCTGACTATCACTGTATTAAGTACCCTCGCGTTGACTATCATTGCACCGAGTACCGTATATTGACTATCACTGCATTAAGATTTGTTGCGTTGACTATCATTGCACCGAGTACCATGTGCTGACTATCACTGTATTAAGTACCCTTGCGTTGACTATCATTGCACCGAGTACCATGTGCTGACTATCACTGTATTAAGTACCCTAGCGTTGACTATCATTGCATCGAGTACCATGCGCTGACTATCACTGTATTAAGTATCCTAGTATCGACTATCATTACATTGGTTATCATTAGATTGCGTTGTGCATCCTTACACTATCATCGCATCCATTATCATCGCATTGACTATCACAAACGCGATAATGAACGTATATAGTTACTAGTCGACTATGCGATATTTCGGTAAAATTCAGCTATCCTCGCATTAAATATTTCCCGGATCGGTATTTGAAGGGACAATAATCCTATCCAACGGTGTCTGCTGGAAAATGGAAAAATCTCGAAGTCACGAAAGGGAAAAGGGATTGAAAGGGATGGCAGGCTGGTTCTGGCGTTTTGAATGGGAAATCGTACCGGCTGAAATATAAAGTGCTTACACGCGCTAGCTTCTCCGGGCATAATGGCTCGTTTGCGCGGGAAACGGCCGCAATTTCGAGGGGGATATCGCGCACTCCCCAGTAATCTACAAATAAAATCTTGCGAATTCTGTGTCGGCGAAAAGGGGGAAAAAAGAATAAGAGGATATCGGGATAAAGGCTCGTATCGTGGAAGGATTAAATCATGAAAGCCGTGTTTCGTGTCCGGCGACAAGTTCTGTCGCGTTGTGATAAAAAGCAACGACCAACTCGAATGGTAACTCGCGATACCGGCCCCGAGGAACTTAACAAATTTTACTGGCAGAACATTAAATACTCGTTTGAAAAATAGGGACACGTAAACAGTGTTATCGATTCAATTTATCATGCAAATTGTACGAGTAAACCCAGCTTAAAGCATATATCTAGAGGCCCCTAAGTTCGCTACGTAAATAGAAGGCTAGATCAGATGGTCAAGCGGATAGAAACTCGGGAACACTGTTCAAACCTTTATATTATGATTCCAAACCTTTTACAATTTCTACTGTATTACGATCAAAATCGATTCAACTCGGGAGTTGATTGTCGCTTGATCACTGCAGTTGAGCCACCTCGAGGATAACTGGTCCCCGTGTAGTTAGCCATTTAGAGAAACCTCGTGTGCTATTAACACCGATGCCATGGAGCTCGTATAAATTATCGTAAGGCCTTGTTCAATGATCACGATAATCCACATCGATTAACCACTGGTTATCGTAACTCCAAACAGTCTCCAATTTCTCGGATATCGGATATCATTTCAGAAAGATGATACCGCTTATATCTGGCGCTCTAATCATTTTAGTACCTCTTTCGAATTAGAACATTGCTTAACTTTTCTAAATAGCGTTACATTCAGTACGATAACACTTGCTATGATGTTACGTCTTTTACCAGGGTCAATCGCGAGTGTTACATTTGGCTTTAATTGAATCACGATTAAAATCGATGTTAAATTGTGAAATCTGATGTGCGCTCGATAAGTGCACTATCTAATCTGTAGCCTCTAATTGTTCGAAGAGGGACGATCTAGCGCGTGATAACAGGTTTCTATTATACTCTCTTATATAACGTACGCGAGTATTCTGAAATTTTCGAATTTAGTTCAAATTGAAGAATCGAGAAATTCTAAAATTTACTCCATTATCCTATCAAACCCGAGGCTCCGCTTATATGGCCCTTTTCAATTTCGCTCCTTTCACGATCCTTCCAGAACAGAGCCATATAGCGAACCTCCAGTGCATCTACTGTAGATACCTACCGTAGATACTTCTAATTACAGTCGAAATTTGAGGATATTTCAGTAGCGTGTTGCAAATGCAAGAAACGAGACATTCGCGTTAACACGACGGTTAAGCAAGTTAATCATGGGCAAGATAAAACGTATCCGCTCGGTTGACCTTAGATTAAGAGAAGGTATCTTGCACAGCACGCTTTGCATACGTTATAACGTTTAATTCTGTATGGGACGCTAATTAATACGTGTTTTGCCCCAGGGCTCCTGCAAACGTTGCTTTCTCGCGTTCTACCGTTTGCAATTAAACATCGTGCACAATTTCAACGTTACACGGCCGTATCGTATAACTGGGACCACTTTTCTTCTCCTGATAAAAGATCTATTACGTAAACGAGATATTTAGATAGATTAAGACCGACTGTTTTAGACAGATTATTTTAGACGAATAGAATTCTGAGGTCCTTTTGTCGCGTGTTATGTAACGTTCTCGCACAATCAAGTCAATTTATTATTGCATGATCGAATTTATTGTACTCTCGAACCATTGTGAATTATGTCCCAGAAATGTATTGTTAAAGATATATCTGAATCATATACCTGGAATGTGTGTAATATTGTGCAACGTTATTATTTTAGATTCAGGTAATTGTGGTGTACCGAAGGTGTCCTTATCCCAGAAATGGAAAAATTTGGACGGCGCGGAGGGTTAAATGGGGTGGCTTGAATTTTAAGCACGTTGCAATTAGCCGAAGGCGTTTGTGCGTTCAGCTGTTGATTTCCCGAGGCAACACCAAATTTTCTCCCTTCTGGCACCGATCCAAATACACGCCACGCATCTGTGCCTTCGTGTATGTTCGATTTTTATGGCGGGCTAAAAAGTTATCACTGAAAATAACATCTGTTTCATTCACTTTCTTGGAATCGTAATTATATCCTCGCACAAATGTTAATTTTCATATTCACGTGTGTGTGCATGTAGGACACTTTCACTGGGGCACTTAAATTCTCAAAATTAAAGGGGTATTTATCCAAAAATTAATTGTACAGAACACGGTATGTGATAGCTATGTTTAACATGTGTGAGGACCTTGTTAGGGCATGAAAGGTTACTTTTAAGGGACATTTTGATATACAGTATGTCACATGTTTTTATTTCTGTTGGCAGTAAAATAGACAGAGAATGGTCGTATTTTATATATTATTATTGTTGTTATACATAATCATGTACACTGCATGTGTTCTACACCATATGCAACATATGCATGTCATATACGATCACATGTGTATAAGACACGTACTCACTACATATGTCATATACAATTACATATGTTGAATACACATATACATTACATATATGTTATATACAATCATATGTGTATAATACACATATACACTACATGTGTCATATACAATCACATGTGTATATACACATAATTACATGTGTCATATACAATCACATGTATATATACACATAATAATATGTGTCATATACAATCACATGTGCATATACACATGATTACATGTGTATACACACATGTAATCATATAATAATATACGTTGTTTATTCGTCATTTATACATTATTATACATAAATAATGTGTACATATGTGATAATACAAAATATAGAATGTCACATATGTACAATAAATTTATAAAAATATGACGTTCATATGTAAGTCACATATCATAAGTTCAATAAATGCTACGATTCCACTAAATGCCCTTACTAAAAAAATATTTCTTAGTACCTCAGGTGAAATTTCCCCAAAACGAAACCTCCTAATCATCAAAGGATAAAAATCATATAATCAAAGACGTCATGAAACGGAAGAATAAGAGAAAAGTCGTAAAACGGAAGAATAGAATCATAAAGTGATAAAATCAAAGAATAGAATCATAAAGTGAGTTTAATTCTTCGGCTGTCTCGGCGCGAGGGTTCGAATAGTCTGGTAGCGAAGAGGTTCGAGGATGGATGAATATGGATGAAGGCAATAAATAAGAGCGTTGAAAATGGCGAGTGATAATTCGCGAAAGAAAGAAGGGAGACAAAGAGAGGAAGAAGCGTAGACACTTTCCCGTTCGACGTCCGTGTCTCGATAAACAAGCTTTTTCGCAAGGATTTTAATTGCTGTCGCGGTGGCTCGCGACGAACAGTGTCAGTTTCCACGCGCCGACACCGTGGCAATTTCACAGACGCTATTACGCTTAATTATGAAACGTGTTTCTCGATAACGAGCTGACGCGTTCTCCAGCCATTGAACTCGAAGCCATTAGTTCGGTCTCGTCGTGACGGGCGCGAGAACAAACCCCCTGTATATATACCGCAGGTCCACGGCTCCCATTGATGCGTTGCGAGCCGCTCGATCGATCGGCGTCGCCTCGAAAGGCAGCAGTAACCCTGTTAGTCGGCTGGAAAGTGTATCCATTACCGATCCTACCCCGAGAACCACTGGAAACACGGCCAGGGTCGACGGCTCGTGTTTTAGGTCAGCAACGCCTTGTTTCGTTGAATTTACTACGAAAGGAGACGCGTGGAACTGTGCCATCGAACGATTCCCTTTCCTGCTTAACGCCTATCGCCACTTTTTTTTCACTACCAAATTTTATTCTTTTACCAACGAACATTATAACAAATTATGCAAGTTATGGAAGCATAAGTCTTAGCAACTCTTCTAGCAAGTGGTCTTCATAGGTGCTATCATTCTGTGTTCAGAAGGTCCCGCCAAATACACTTTCAAGATTTTATGATTCTCTGTGTGGGCCAGAAACTTACGTTTTTACCATCTTTTTCAGAAAAAACAACCAAGTTTTCTTCTTCAAAAGGAACGAACTGTTCATCGTTGTCTAAATTAATATGGAAGTGATCTATCACTTATACAAGTCTTCTAGCAAGTGGTCTACATAGGTGCTATCATTCTTGGTTCAGAAGGTACCGCCAAATACACTTTCAAGATTTTATGATTCTCTGTGTGGGCCAGAAAGTTATATCGCTGTTACCATTTTTCTTTTTCAGAAAACGACCCAAGTTTTCTTCTTCAAACTGAAGAATGTTCGTCGTTGTAACAAGAACTCGAAATGTGGAACTGATAGACTTGCTCGTTCTAGCAAGTGGTCTAAATATGGGCTATCATTATTCAGAACGTATTGCCAAGTAAACATTTCTAAGATTTTACGATTTTGAGTGTGGGCCAAGAAGTTGTAACATCTCAGCCAATAGACTATTTATTATTATGTATCGACAGCTTCTTTTTCTTCGACAAATACATGACCGAAGGATACCGTCAGGATAAATGTGGTTAGATTAGGGTCCAACGCTAACTAACTGTGTTACGTAACTTTGTTTAATTTTGTAAATGTGTTACACTGACAGTCAGAGTGTTGAGTATGTTTGTGAAGTTAATCATTGATATCTGACAGCTGATCACAATCAAGTTCTCAACTTCAGTACGTAATCCTTTGCATTCGAAGGTACTTCTGCTGATGGCAACCTACAATTATCTGGTTGAAGTTTGATAAATTCTTTTGAGGCTATTATTTTACCCTTACTGTCTGTTCCACTATGTGTACACATAAGCTACATAATTTAACATCTAGTTAAATTAGACATCTAGTTAGATCTAGTTAGTCTAAAACGATTGTATTAATTCCAAATCTGAATGTCACCTTCCGAGTGCAAAGGGGTAAATTCTAAAAGAAGTAGTCAGCATTTTGAAATCCCATCTTCGTCCAATAAAAACAAGTAAGAAAGCTACCCCTTCTCCAATTTCGAAATACTTATCTCAAGGTATTTAATCTAACTCAATATTGCAGGTATTTACAAAAAAGTGTTCATCACACACGACAAAGTTCATTAGCACCTGAGAGTAACTCGAACGAATTTCACGAAGGAACTCTCCCCATCGGAGAGCTTATCTGAAATGGATGGCTTTCGTCAAACTTCACCGTGTCTCTGCAACATACTAATTTTTAACGTCCGCGGTTTCTCCGCTCGAAAAAAGCACCCGCACAGCTTTTATCGCTCTTTGCCGCTGTCACGTTCGAAAGGCAAACGACGGTCAAAGAGTCGAAAACGCGAAGAGAAGACACGCTCTCGTCTCGCTTTTTCCACCCCCTTTTTTTACCCTGCGGCCATTGGCTCTCGACCGAGGTTCTCCAGCTGGAAATCGGACGAAATCAAGCGTGCTCCCGACTTTTAGCAAATTAAACAGGGATGTTCTTCCTCTAGACTCTATACGAAACCTTGTAATAAATTTATGGAACAATACCGAAGATGTAAAACATTTTCTAATAAATTTGGTATAGAGTACTCTTTCAATTTGAGAACCTTAGACAATCTTCACTTGATAGACAATCAACTTGATAGACAATTTTGTACCAGTTGATATATTTTTATAGAAACTGTTCCGAAGTAGTTGCATTTTATGTGATTCTAGATACCTCTCATAAAATATGCGGACAGTTTATATTGATTTTTCAATGAAAATCAATTGTTCATGAAAACCAATAGCACTTAAAATCGGCCACCCGAATAACATGGCTTGGTGACAGGAAAAATGTGCATCAGACAAAAATTATTTGGTTAGGTTAGATCAGTAACTTGATACCAAATAATTCTTGCCTGATGCATTTTCTCTATCAACAACAACAGCCAAGTTATTCAGGTGACTGGTTTTAAGTGTCTGTATATACACCTTCAATTTTATCTCGTGTCAAAGACTACTGAATATCTTTTCATGAAACTCTGCACAGAGGTAGGTTACTGTAGATGTTTTTAAGACAGTTTCGTGATCAAGAGCCTAACCGCAATGTCATGTGCATTGTAGCAAGGGTAGACCAGCTAGTATTTTTATAGATACTTCGTATATCATGAACACGATTAATTACCAGACATTTCGTGCAATTCCAAATGAAAGAAGTTGCACGAAACAGGAAACTATAATTCAAGAACTTTCATCCACAACTCCGTGAGAACGTTTATTGACCCGGCATCCGAAAAGATCCGAAACGAAAAAACAACTGTCGAACGAGCGTTTAATGGAGACGGCCATTATACACCGGTTCCCGCAAACATTTGACGAACAGGTACGAAGTGGAGAGTACAAAGATGCAGCAAGAAGAAGGAGAAAAAAAAGAAAGGGAAGAAAAGGTGTGCATTCTGCTCGACCTTCGAGCTGCGCTGCCGGGCCGAGCGGAAAAAGTCGAGCCTTTTAAGAGTCAAGGGCAAGAATCGACGTTGCGTTTTTTGCCCCCGGGGGCTGGTTGGTTCCTTTAAATGGACCGTAAGGCCAGCTTTCTGTTCGCGATTCGCAGTTCCGAGTCCGACTTGAAAGACCTTTGTCGATGCAGAACCCAGTCGAACGACTGCATTCCTCGGACGACTTTGTGTCGAAATTTTCGGGGCCCTCCGGTTCGAAATTGCACGCCCAAACAAATTACTATAGATTCTGGTAACAATGAAGTGACTACGTAAGTTTTGGATGAAGGTTCTTATTTGTTAGATTATGTTCGAAAATATTTTGATGCACGTAAGGTTCATTTTTGCGATGTAGAGATTAACTTCTGTTGATATAGAAATTCTGGATTTTGGGAATAGGATGTGAGCTTTGGGATGTTGGGATTTTTGAGAGTTAGAGATTTTGTAATTTTGGGAATTGATTTAAATTTTGAAGTAAAGGGATTTTGAGAGATTTAAAGTTTGAGGCAATGAGAGTTCGAGAGATTAAAATTTTGAAGCAAAACAAAACAAGTATTTTAACGTGGAAGTATCTTAAATTTGATTTAGCAAAAATATGAGGTATAATCTTAGAGTGAATTAAAAACTAAATAAATGATATTATATATCAGTTTGTAGCGGCACGGCCATTTGTCCGACTGTCCCACGATTGAAGCGTTTTCGCGGTTTCTTTTGTGTTGGCCAGTGGCCCTTTCTCAGCTGGAAGCATTACCCTTTCCATCTGTTATTTAGATACCGAAAGGGGGATCCTGCGGGTTCGTTAATCCCGTGGCGGAAAGATAATGATCTCCGGCGAGCTGATACGACCGCAAGTTGGCTCGGCTCTTATCGTTCGCCAAAATACGTACATTCAGCTTGACTCTCCGAATCGTGGCCCACCGGCCTTCTCTCTTCCTGCTCAATTTTCGTTGAAACAGCACCGTCGTTAAGGATTTAATGATCGAATCTTATCCTTTGTGACTCGAAATTGTCCGTAAATCTTGCTGCCTTTCTTGGCTGTTGTGCAATTTGCAGTCGTGCGATAAAAACGGTGATTTGTTTAATACCGTGAAGAGAAGGGGGAACGTTGGCTAGCGAGGGGACTTTTACATAAATAATTTTCTGCGCAGTGTTAATTATCAGAACTTATCGACACGTAGTTAACGTTCAAAATCAGCGGATAGGAAGCGAATAGGTACATAAGTAATGAAAGGGGTTTTAAAAGTACCCTAAATTCGTGGTCGGTAAATTGCATGAGAGGTTTCCAAAATCGTTCTTTATAATTCCAGAATCGCTGGCAATAATTGTAGAGGATCGGTTAAATCGGTTTTGGTGTTTGTAGGGTCGACGAAATCGAATCTCGCGTTTCGAGGGAGCTCGAAAATGGGTCCAATGACTCGAGGGATCGTTGCTATCGAGTCCAATGACTTGGATCTAATGGCAATCGATTCTCGTTAATCGAACGGTTATTTGTACCGAATTTAAGCCTTCTACGCTCGTTCGAATCATTGGCATACAGAATTCGAAATCCGATGATTATCGGTGATACATTACAGTACCATAGTGATTACTATACCATTATATTAAGGTTTCGTTATGTAACTATAGTACTATATTACTGTTCTGTTATACAATTGTAGTGGACTGCTACACAGCTGTACTAACTTATTTTGTTATAGTACTAAACTATTCTATTATACTGCTATTGCAACTATACTACTATGCTAGTACGCTGTTACACTTCTGCTTAACTATACAACTATACTATTATGCTACTATACTTCTGCATTGCTATAGCACTTCTGTTCCAATGCAACTGTACAACTGTATTATTATACTGTTATTCCATTACAGCTACTATACTGCTATTACACAGTTCTACTATACTACTGTACTGCTATTTCACTGTTCCACTATACTACTATACTACTATACTACTATTTCACTGTTTCACTATACTACTATACTGCTATTTCACTGTTTCACTATACTACTATACTGCTATTTCATTGTTCCATTATACTACTATACTGCTACTACACTGTTCCACTATACTACTATACTGCTATTACACTGTTGCACTATACTGCTATACTGCTATTTCACTGTTCCACTATACTACTATACTGCTATACAACTATACAACTATGCAGATATGCAGGTAAACAACTGTACAACTATACAACTTTACATCTATACAACTATATAACTATGCAACTATACTACTATATTACTATACTGCTAGACTACTAGACTACTATGCTACTATACTACCATTCTATTAAAGCTATTATATTGCTATTTCACTGTAAAATGTTATTATTACTTGATCATACAACTATACTATTGTATTGTGACATTGTGATGCTACACTACTATGCTACTATACAGCTATCCTATTATACAGTCATTCCAATCTACTACTATACACTATATGCAACTATACCCCTATTTCCACTGTAACTATACTGTTGTTGCACTATACTGATGCACTAGCAAACCACTATTGTACTATTTGATATTGTACTATGAAATTATAGAAACATGTATTGTACTGCTATTGTGTAATATTGTTATATAACTATATGATTATAGTAGTCTACCACGGAACTATATAACTATACCAGAATTGATAAAAGAAGGAACAAAACAGCAAGTTAGACAAGGGTAAAAATTTCGCGTTTTAATTTCGAAGATACGCGCCGAATGGAACAGCGAGAAAGAGTACGGCTGCTCATGGCGAAATACGAGTGGATTGATTCCCATGGGAGTTCAGGGATGGCTTCCAGCGGGTCGTTACTCGAACCCGGAACCATAGAAAAGGGGGAAACACGGAGGCGAAGTTTAAACGCATCGATGCGGTTACGGTATTTCGATGTTTCGCTCGTTCATTTTCTAGCAAGAAACCCGCAATCATACAAATGGACCGACGAATTAATTTTCACGATTAATCGCTGTTGCGTGAGAGGAGTGTCGATTTTATCGTTCGACTGTGCGCGGACGAGCCATTACCAGAATTATCCTGTTTTTATGCGCCCGTCGAGAATATACATGATAATCATTAAGAACAAACAGGGGTAATTTGCCAAATGGGCAACTTCAAATTATCCCGACACGCGAATCGTCTTTTAATTCGAATTAATCAGCAACTTTATTTTAAACGCAAGTATCAATCTTGGCGTTAACCACGAGTATTAATCTTAATTCTTACTACAAGCATCAATCTTGACGTTAACCACAAGTATTAATCTTAATTTCATCTGCAAGCATTAATCTTAATTTTAAGTACAAGTATTAATCTTAATTTCAGGTACAAGTATTAATTTTAATTTTTACTACAAGCATTAATCATAAATTTAACGACAAGCATTATCGACGGGTACATTTAATAATATATCATTTTCGGTCGAATGTTGCTTTCGAGCTCGAAAGAAATGAAATTTAGGGATATCGAGATAGCTTCGGGTATCGATAAGTCTATGGGAACGCGAGATAAGCGCACTTGCTCTAACGAACATTGATACAACGGTCCCATAAACGTCGTCCGAGAGAATTACGAGTCAGCAGAGGTCTGTTCTCGACGTGAGAAAACACACGACAAGGCGAAGCAAGGTGTGAATCGATGGAATTAAATAGCGAGGACTTGACAGGTGCGACAGCTGATCGTGGTCGACGCTCGCTACGGAGTTCGATTCGTTCTTCTCAGCTGGCTCGGAGACGCCAAGGCCACTTTATTGCCCCAGCTGCGAAACGCCTCGATTATGTTGCCAACGAAACAAACGTGTTTCTTTATTTCGCTCTTCGGAACCTCTTATTTACGGATCGAATGCTGCACGGGATTCGTTCGAACACGACTGTTAAGCATTTATAAAATTACGTGAAAGAGTAATACAAAATGGAGGAAAATACTTAGTGTAATGGAGATGATCTTGAATTAACTGTATTGTTAATATTTTAGACCTTGCACGCATATTGTAGTAGGAACATACTGCTAAGGGACTCTGGAATATTTTAGTTACATTTTCAAATTTTGACACTGCTATTTGAGGTACAGCAAGAATATTTCAGTACTGTTAGAAGACTGATCTAAGAATGTCTACATTTCCAACTTTTAAAGTTCCAATATTTTGAAGTTAAATTTTTAATATTTAGTATTCAGAATCCTAACATCAAATCCAACTTTCATATGTAAAAATACGTAGATTATCAAAGTACCTCAATTCCTAGAATTAATATCTGGATCTTTAAATTGAAACTCTTCATATTTCCAAATCCACAAATATTTCAATATTCCAGCTTGTAAATCCCTAAATTTTAAGATTTTCAAATGTCCAAATCTTTAAATTAGCTAATTTCCCGACTTCCAAGATCACAAAGGACTTCACATTCTTAAATCTTCAAATTTCTGAACTATCAAGGTATCTACATCCTCAGATTCCCTAATTCTTGAATCCTTAAATTACCACATTTCCAAAACCTCAAGTTGTACAACTTCCAAATCGAAACATGCTTAAATGCCTAAATCCTCAAATTCCCAATTATTAAATAATTAAATCTTCAAATTTTCGAATTCGCAAGACTCTGAATTCCCCTAATTACCAAATTCCTACATTCTCAGACTACCAAATCCACAAATTCTTAAACTTCCACATTTCCAAAACCTCAAATTCTCTAAATTCCATACCCGAAGATGACTAAATCCCCAAATTCTCAAATTCCCAATTGTTAAATCCTCAAATCTCCACATCTCTGAATCCCCAAATTTCCAGCTACCAAATTCCCAAATCTCCCGGTTCCCAAATTCTGAAATTTCCATATCCCCGAATCCCCAACTTTCCCCAACTATTAAATTCCCAAATTCCCAGGTTATCAAATCCTCAAATCTTCACATCCCCGAATCCCCAAATTCCCCAACTACCAAATTCCTATATCCTCATATTCCCCAATCCCCAAATTCTCCAATTCCTAAACCCCAAAACCTCTAGATCCCCAAATCCACAAATCCCTAAATTTCCACATTCCCCAATCCCCAAATTCTCCAATTCCTAAACCCCAAAACCTCTAGATCCCCAAATCCTTAAGTCTCCAAACTCTCAAATTTCCAAATTCCCCAATTACCAAATTCCAAAATCCCCAGATCCCCAAATTCTCAAATCCCTAAATTTCCACGTTCCCAAATCCTCAAATCCTCCAACTCCCAAGCCCCGAAATCCCTAGATCCCTAAATCCTCAAATCCCTAAATTTCCACGTTCCCAAATCCCCAAATTCTCCAACTCCCAAACCCCGCAATCCCTAGATCCCCAAATCCTCAAATCCCTAAATTTCCACGTTCCCAAATCCCCAAACTCTCCAACTCCTAAACCCCGAAATCCCTAGATCCCCAAATCCTCAAATCCCTAAATTTCCACATTCCCCAATCCCCAAATTTTCCCCCTCAAACCCCACAACCCCTAGATCCCCAAATTCTCCAACCCCAATTATCAAATCCTGAAATCTTCCACCTCTCAAATCCTCAAATTCCCAAACCCCTAATACCTAAAGTTCCAAATTCCGAAACTACCAACACCAATCTTGCTCATAGACATTTCATACTAAAACCAGCGATCACTACCCTCCGACAACCGTACTCATCCCCCGATTTTCTTTTTCTCCAACCAGATTAACGTGCTCTAACCACGACACGTAACCGGTTGCAACGAAATGCAATCCGCGAACTGCATCCCCGACGTTAGGGGTGTCGTTCGAGAAGCTCGCAAGTTGCACAGCCTACTCGCATTAACGCCCCCGGGGATAGAATTCGCTAACTGTGAATCGTTTCGTACATATCTCTGCGGCCGTGGGGATCGATACGGTCGCCATGACGACACGGACCACCTCTATAGGGATACAGATACAGGGATACATCTCAATACGAGCACGCGGTGTGCTTTCACCCTGTTCACCCCACTTTTTCCCTTTCGCCCGGTTTCAGCCACCCTTCGGGAACCACCATCCGCCCCCTTACTTCGGACTCTTTCCACGGGTCCTTACCGACTTTTTGCCTGGCACTCCCGCCGTTTCCTCGATTCTCCTTTCTCTCTAATTATTTGGACCAGGGGGATGATTTCCACGGGCCACCATTCGAGCAAGGATTTCGCTGGCCACCGATGGGGGTCCACGAATATTGGAATTTGTTTTGAATATCCTTTCTGAGGCTTCGCCGATATTCTTTTCATCGTAATTCAACTTTTCGGTTCATCCACTTTTATACTCTTTTAATTGTATTATTAATGAACTGTCTAAAGAATAATGTCTAACGTTATATGTACATGTATAACAACGTGTAGTATATGTATACTTGTACATTGTATACAATGTGTATGTACATGAATATGTACATGAAGATGAATATGAATATGAACATGAATATGAATATTGTACATGTGTATGTACACATACAATATTTAATTTTAATGTAGTACGATATAGTAAAAATTATTATATATATTGTACTATTAATTACATATATAAATGCTACATATTATTTTAAATATACATTTATTTATACGTATAATTAATAATGTACAGCACAACTGATACCAGGTGCAATAATCAAACTGGTATATCAATATTATTAAGAATACAATCTCATGTACAACCTCCTTGATCTCTAACTACACAACACAAGTTATCTGAATCATCGGATGAAATCATCTGAACGTGTAATTACAATAAAATTATTAAAACATGTAACAAAAGTGTAAAGTACAAGTGACAGATTAAACTCGTTGTCAGCCACAGTAGAAACAGTGTGGTGTAGTCAGACACACGCAACCAGTTACCCTGATCGTCGATTTGTTATCGTATCAAAGTCGATGGTACGTGCAATCAAAAAAGATGATTCAGAAAGCGAAGATAAATAGAAAATGTAGAAGAAAATTTTCCAGCAGACTGCTTCCTTTGGAGGATAATGAAATTCGAAAGCGGTGGTGCAGAGATCTTTGGTCGGAGGTTTCGGACGATCAATTTTGAGCATCGGATCGGATGGCGCCGGAAAACAGGGAACAGGGATCGTTCAACGAGCTTCGATTCAATTGAGAATCCGGTTCGTATCCTTCTGCCTTCCGTCAAGACCAGTCAACTTCACCGAGAGCTCGTCGGAGCAAATCGATGGGAAAAGAATCGAGAACACCACGAGAGATATTGCTACCTCGATCGATCAAATCAATTATAACTCATCAATGATATTTCGGACATCGGAGTTTTCTTCGATACTAATGAACGTTACAATATTGAGCAATTTATTTAAATTCATAAGCACCATTCAAACTTTCTATCTATTAATTAATTCAATTCGAAGTTCGGTATTGAGTGCAACGTACTGGAACGATGGAATGAACTGTTACATTGTTTCTTTGGTAATCGATAATGTGAAGGCGAATATGTGTATGGAGACTACTCATAAGTTCCTAGGTCGCATTTCTAGATCGCTACATTCCTATGACCATATACATATAGGTATACCTCTACGCGTAGTTACATGTAACCCTTTTAACACATAACTTTCTATATTCCATAGCTCTAGACTTCAAACTTCCTACATCGACGAATCTCCAAATTGCTCAACCCCTAAACCCCTATACTTTTCAAACCGTAGATTTTGAAATTTCTATATTCCGAAATTCCTGTATTCCCAAATCCTTATATCCCTCAATCCTTAGATTCCCAAATTTCTATATCCCCAATCTTTACATTCCCAAATCCTTGTATCTCCAAATTCCTAAACCCCCCAGTCCCTACCTCTCCAAATCCCTATCTCCCCAAAATCCTGTGTCCCCCAATTCCTAAGCCCCTGAGACCCAGCTCTCCAAATCTCCATCTGCCCAAAACCCTATCTCTCCAAATTCCTAAACCCCCAAGTCCCTACCTTTCCAAATCCCTATCTCCCCAAATCTCCATCTCTCCAAAACCCTATGTCCCCAAATTTCTAAGCCCCTGAGACCCAGCTCTCCAAATCTCCATCTGCCCAAAACCCTATCTCTCCAAATTCCTATCTCCCCAAATCTCCATCTCCCCAAAACCCTACCTCCCTAAATTCCTAAACTCCCAAATCACTATATCCCCAAATTCCTAAATCCCCACTCCTTTAGAACCGTGACCACTTCATGCAACAACTAACATTTCGTACGAGAGACAAATAAAACTATTGATAAGATGTTCTGTCGGAAGACGATGAATATATTAAGTTGCATAAGGTGGTAGACTCGTATGGAATATTGTACACACACGCGTGTAGGAGTACGGAGAAGAAAAATTCAGAGTTTATGACATTCTCGTGGTTAAATATTCCCTAAGGCGAACTGGAACCAGTACACGGGTACATGTCATATAAATAATTCTCGTGTTATAACCGACTCTATTGTGCAACGGCATTACGGATTCCGTGGTATCCCTTATAAAGGGAAAGACCAATGAAAGGAATAAGAACAGGGAACCTCGTTACGTATCCGACACAAATATAAACGTGACAATGTTCTTGCACGAATCTTCCGATCCAATTGTACGATCCTCTTAGATAATACACGTCAATAGATAACGGATGAATCATTGTTACAGTCATTTGATTATGAGATTTGTTGAAGAGCAACAAATTTTTATTTATATTCCAAGAAAAACATAAACCAAGGTACTTAGACACGGATACTTGTACATGTTATGGTAGATGCTGATATTTCTAGACATCGATATTGTCAGAGTTTGATACATCTGGATGACGATGGCTCTAGATACCGACATCCCTAAGTACTGATATCTATAGACACCGACATCCCAACTTCTAATGTCATTTGATACCGACATCCTCAATTACTAATATCACTAAGTAACAATGCACTCATCTTATATCCCGACATCTATAGATACAGACATCCTTAGATCCTGATATACCTAGATACCGATATATCTACATTACAATATCCCTACATTCTGATATTACTACGTCCCGATATACCTACATCCCAATATCCCTATATTCCGATATCACTACATTCCGATATCTACACATCTCGATATCCCTACATCCCGACATATCGACATTCTGATGCCCCTAGATACCGATATCGATATGTCCCGATACCTCTACATACCGATATCGATATACCCCGATAGCCCTACATCCCGATATCCCTACATCCCGATATCCCTACATCCCAATATCCCTACATCCCGATATCTCTACATTCTGATACCCCTAGATACCGATATCAATATATCCCGATACTCCTACATCCCGAAATCCCTACACCCCAATATCTCTACATTCCGATACTCCTAGATACCGATATCGATATATCCCAATATCCCTACATCCCGATATTCCTATATCCCGATGTCCCTACACTCCGATATCTCTACATACCGATAACCTTAAATACTAATATCCCTATATGGAAATATTCACAGTATCCCCCGATCCAAATATACCTAGTTCCAAAAAACAGTACTCGCCAACATTCCTAATCCTCAATACAGTTCTTCTCAATAACCCAAAACCCGCTCCTACCAAAGTCTCACTACCCATTTCGAAATTTCCCTACACACGGTTTCTCCCAAAAGTAGTAAACGCAAAAAGCGAAAAATACTAGGAATCGTTGAGCGATTGTCAGCGTATTGTTTGTCACCGTGAACCTAGAGAACAGCTGGAACAATGGAACCAGGGATCTCGGTTTCACGCGTATCGAGATAGCAACCGTTCCAGTGGAATGGAACGCATTGTTCAGACACAATCGAATTCCTTTTGAGTCCTGTCGAATGGGCCATTTCCTCGCCCCCCTCTCTCTCTCTCTCTCTCTGTCATTCTCTCTCACCCTCGATTTAACCCTCCGATTCTCTTTCTTGCTCGCCAACACGCTTTGTTAGTTGCCAGTACCTACGCGCTGGAGACCCTTCCTCTGTCAAATTACGCTGATACGTCAAGATGAAAACAAAGATAACGCCGAGTAAGAACCGATAGAAAAGCTGGCCAACGAGGAAAAGCTGACAACTGCGGGACTAGTTAGTCCAACGACGACACCGTGTTTTCGTGAAACGTGAAAAATTCGCGACGACAGATACGGCTGGTGCTTTTGTGTAGGTACTGTTTATGGAGGGTGCTGTTGTATCGGTGATTTGCATTATGGAGACTTAGTTTAGAGTGTTAGGACTTTGGGGTATTGGGACTTTGGTGTATTAGGTCATTGGAGTATTAGGACATTGGAATATTAGGATATTGGAGTATTGGGACTTTTGAGTAGTGGGACTTTTGAATATTGGAACTTTGGAGTATTGGGACTTTGGAGTAGTGGGACTTTTGAGTATTGGGACTTTGAAATAGTGGGACTTCTGAATATTGGGACTTTGAAATAGTGGGACTTTTGAATATTGGGACTTTGGAGTATTGGGACATTGGAGTATTGGGACTTTGGAGTATTAGGACTTTAGAGTATTAGGACTCAGGAGTGTTGGAATTTTCAGGTATTTGAGTGTTGGAACTTTGGGGTACTTTAACATTTTGGGACTTTGAGATATTGGAAACGTAGAGTACCGGCAGCTTAGTGTATTGATATCTTAGAGTATTGGGACTGGAGAATATTGAGATGTTACAGAATTAGTACTTTAGATTATTGGAACTTTAGAGTATTGGGACTTTGGAATACTGGACCTTAGAGTATTGAAACTTTGGGGTATTGGGCCTTTAGAGTATTGGGACCGTAGAGTATTTGAACTCTGGGATATTGGGACTTTAAGGTATTGGAGCCTTGAAGTATTGAAACTTTCAAATATTGGTACTTTGATATGAATTTTGGAAAATTAGGACTTTGAGATATGGGGACTTAAGAACATTAGAATTTTGGGGTATTGGGACTTAGGTACATTAGAATTTTAGGGTATTGGGACTTTCAGATATTGGGTCATCGGTACACTGAGACTTTTGGGTATTGGGTCATCGGTACACTGAGACTGTTAGGTATTGGGCCTTTAATACTTCAGAAGTTTGGGATATTGGGTCTTTGAGATATCGAAACTTTAAAACCATGAGTTCTTGAAACATTTGAAATTCTTCAACTCTGAGACTGTGATACTTCAATACATTGATACACTGACATTTTAATACTTCACTTCACTCTTAAACCTTCATACTCTGCACCTTCTAACTGTACCAAATATCTAAATACAATAAAAAAAAACACTCTACAAATGAATAAACAAATACTAATCTACAGCATCGACTTCCAGCGTTCGCAACACTTTTCCCAGAACAAGACGTCTGCGCAAAGTTTTTCAGCCCGAAATCTTAGTTTCTTGCGACTCCGTCAGAAAACGACGCCCACTATGGAAGCTCGTTTTCCCAGCAACGAAAATATGCTTCGCAAAAAAGACCACTAAAGCGTCTGAATGTCGTTAAATTTGAAAGCTATCCGGGTATTCACAAGTTGATATACTTCCTCGGTTTAAAAGAAGAGGATCCTCTCTTCGCCCCTGGGAAATCCAACAAGGGAATCATCTCTGTTATACGAGCAGCTCCATCGCATCATAAAACACAAGCAAAAACAGTTTATCGCCCGGCTTAATGGCTTCAACAACCTACACTGGCCTGATGTGTACTAACTAAAACTCCTTGCTTTTATTCAACATTTTGTATTCGATCTTCGATGAATTTGTATTGTCTTCGATCTTCGACGTTTTCGTTGTTTTTGTGGGAGAAGATGATATGGAGCAGGGAGCAAAATTAATTATTTCTACGTTCATAGGTTGTTGGATCTTTAAATTCAGGACACTTCTAGTTTCTTATGGAAGTTCTCTGTATTCATAGATATCTAGATTCCTAAATCTCATCAACCTCTGATCTCCTAATCTTAGTTCTTATGTCTAGTTCCTTATAGTAATTTCTACTAATAAATTCCTACAACGAGTAATTCCCTATTAGTTCCCCACATCCCTATCCATGGATCCCCAAATTTCATCAACCTCTCCCAAATCCCTAAATCTCGCATATCCTTAAATTTCCCAGACTTGGTCGATTCTATGATCCCGTAGATCCCTGTATCGTTAGCCGGACGAAGATAAATCTTCCACGAAATAAATCTCTCGAGAAGTCGTTCCACCATAACAGAAAGGAGTCGTAAAGTCTGAAATGCAAAAACAGAACGAGCGGACTGGTAGAAGCGGTCAGTGATTCACGAGAATCCCAAATCACCGTGACTAGGGATTTACTGAAAATGTAAAGAGGCTCGTAAACCGGAAGAAGGCTTCGTCGAACGCTTCTCGCCCGTTCGGAAAGCCAATAACTGTTCCTCCGCGATTTCTCGGGTCGCTGCGTTTTGTGCCGCGATCGCGACTGCTTTTTCCACGGTTCCGTACTAAATTTTCTACGTAAAATTCACTTCCTCTGACGACACTTGTCTTCTGGTACCGTGTTTTAAAATGAAATGTGGAAAAGACACAACCTTTCGAATTTTGTAATTTTCAAAGTTTGTAAATGTCTGAATTTTGAAATTTTCCAAATTTATTCTGAAGTACGATAAAGTAATATTTCATTTAATAGGAAGAAGTATAATAATCTGAAGTGAAGTTTACAATAAAATAATATTTAACCTGAAGTATAATAGAATAATAATAAAGTATAAAATATAATAACAAGTACAATAAAATATAAAAATTTTCCAAAATCAGGAAATGTCCCATTGAAGTAGCCTCGAAGAAGCAATCATTTTATACGAGATTCTTAATTAAACGGAATTCTGATACGAAATGATATCGAATTGTATTTGAGACCGTCGACTAAAGAGCGAGCGAGTTTCTCGGTGAATTTTCACGTGCAAATGTATTCCCATGACCGTAGATCGTCGAAGCCGCGAGAAAACACGGTAATTCGGTGGAAACGCTTCTTACGGAAACGTAGTGATTCAGGAAAATCCTTGAAAGTTCATCGCTGCGCTCACGGTTCCCCCTCTATCTCGCACAACAAATTACTTATGAATCAATGCGCTACAACTTCCAGAAATGGTAATTCTGCGTGTAGCTACGATGTCCTTCGGTTAACTTTAAGACGATATCGCAACGGCTCAATAACAGGAAGGAAATTAACATGGAATTTCCGAACGCTTGTTAAAAACCATATTCTACGCCGCAGAACAGTACTGCGTTCAATTTAAATACTTCGGACCTTAACCAAAGATAATACGATTCTTTGTTGTTTTATTTTTTAGTAGGTTTAAGGTTGCAAAATGGTACAAGACTAAAGGGACAAGAGAAATGATTAGAAAGACTTAATCGTACAGGACAGATAGGGAAATAGTAAAAACATTCAGACAGTGAAACAGAAAAACAGGAAGAGAGCAAAACAACGAGACAGCAAAATAGCAACCTAGTAGAATAATAAAATGGTAGAACGGGAGACTAATAGAATAGTAGAACGACAGAACTGTAGAGTCATAGAATGATAGAGTAGTAAAATGGAAAGGTAACAGAATGGAAGAATAGGAGGATATTAAAGTAGCAGAATGATAGAATGATAAAATTGTGGACTTGTGGAATTGTAGAATTGTAGAAATGTAGAAATGTAGGATTGTAGAATTGTAAAATTGTAAAATTGTAAAATTGTAAAATTGTAGACTTGTAGAATTGTGGAATTGCAGAATTGTAGAATTGTAGAATTGTGGAATTGTGGAATTGTGAAATTGTGGACTTAGGGAATTGTAGAATTGTGGAATTGCAAAATTATAAAATAGTAAAATGGTAGAATGATAGAACGGGTAGAATGGTGGAATGGTAGAGTTGTAGAATGGTAGAATAGTAAAATGATGGAATAGTAGAATAGCAAAACAGTAAAGTACAAAAGTAATAAAATAGTAAATTACTGAAACAGTAAAACAGTACCACAATATTAAAACAGTAAACCCGTAAATGACATGGATTGACCCACATTATACGCAAGCGTACCCGAAGTTTAACAATTGTAATTTAAAACAAACACGCCGACCTCGATAAACGAGGATCGAAGGAGAGACGAACTCGGCAGATATCGAAGTTCAAAGAAAACGCACAGAATGAAGATCGAAACCGAGCGAAAAAGTTACTCGAGGAAAACAAGGGACAATCTCGCAGAGAGAGAGAGACATCGCCGGAAGCTGAAGAAAATTGGAAACCGAATACACTGAAATGGTCCTATGTAAATACACCGGTTCGATGGGGTCCGAGAGACCAGTTGCATCGACTCTCGAGGAGTATCATCGACGACTTCGTCGAAACCGTTCTTCATTCGAACTATTCGTCCGTAGAATACGCGGGGTATTCGAGAGATTCTACAAACTATTCTTCTCCGCGCTTTATGCGACCGCATTTGCATGATGTCGACTTCGGGTCATTTTCCACGGAATTCCATTCCGCTTCGACTCACCCGCCTCGAGAGATACCAACTTTTCTACGTTGACCACAAATAGTAAAACTCTTCCCAAGATTATTGATATTATAATCGATCATTCGTATGTACATGGCAAGGGTACGTTTTCCTTTTTGGTATTGTGGATTGACATGGAATGATACTGGTATTTGGTGGAGTGAGAAGGGGATTTAATGAAGAGGCAGTAGAATGCGTTATTAGATGTTAGTGCAGTGGATAGCGTTATTGCTTAGTAATCTGGGGGGGGGCAGAGTTCGAATCCCGACGGGGGTTGCGAATTTTTTCACGTAGTATTTGTAATGCAGATATTCCAAAATTCGAATAAATCGAATTCTAAGACATCAATGTATAGTATTTGGAATTTTCAGCAATTATGGAATACCAATACTGCGAATTCTGATATTCCAAGTACCAATATTCCGAATTCTATGCATTCCAAATACCAATATTTCGAATTCCAAGCATTTCAAATACCAATATTACGAATTCTAAGCATTCAGAATACCAATATTCCGAATTCTAAGCATCCAAAATACCAATATCCCGAATTCCAAGCACCCCAGAATCAATATTCCGAATTCCACGCACCCCCACTTACCAATATTCCGAATTCCACGCACCCCAGTACCAATATTCCGAATTCCACGCATCCCAAATACCAATATTCCGAATTCCACGCACCCCAAATACCAATATTCCGAATTCCAAGCACCCTAAATACCAATATTCCGAATTCCAAGTACTCCAAATACCTATATCCCAAATTCTAAGCACCCCAAATACCAATACTCCAAGTTCGAATGTACTATTCCCAATAAAAACATACTTAATACCAATTCCAAATACGACTATCACCGAATATTCCAAAGATAAACATCTCAAATACAAATGCTCCAAATACTACTTTAATTACTCGTACCCTAACTAATTACATAATTGCACTTTCTGAATACCCCGAATTCCCACAACGACGCCACATCCAAAATCAATCGGCAAAGAACGTAAAACCGAATTTTTCAAGAGTATCGTCACAGTAGGTAAACGCGTTCGCAACGTGCATTTTTTCCTCCCGTTTATTACTCGAACGACAACGTCAGATCAAACACCTGGAGCCACGACCTCTTTTGCTCGAAAATAAATATTACGCTGTCGGACAGCACCTGCTCTCGTCGATCGTGCCATTTGCGAAACAAAGAGTCGAACGGACGCGATTCGCGAACCGGCGACTTCGTAATTAAAATATTTAGCAAAAAAATTCGATGTCAGCGAACGTGTCCGGCGACAGATAAACACCTCTCGAAATTTATGCCGCGCGAAATTTATGTCTCCATTTAACAACGCTCAAAAATAGAATGCAAATACGTTCGTCCAGTATGGAAACATCCTTGGTCGATTATTTTGCCTCGGGCACTCGATATCGTCAACGTTTGCTGCGTCGATGTTCTTCAACAACAACTTTTTAAAACGTTTCAGGTTTACTGCTAGCGAAACGCGATAAAATGTAGCGGGAACGACAAAGTAGCAAATTACCGCGATCCTGTGGCTTTCTTTATCGTGGAAAATAATAAATACGTGAAAAAGGAGAGACACGGCTGGCGATGATTCTCAAACCTCGTGGGACTCGTCACACCTGTACGTCGGTCTAGACTTTTCGCGTTTACGTTCGAAAGGGCATCATTTATTCATCGGGGAGGGCACACGGGCAATTGTTACCAACAACATTACCGTACACGCCTCCTGCAGGGAAATTACAGTTCACTGTTCTTCCAGGGACTCCGGCCTCTACGCGAACAGCGGGAAAACCTGTGGTGAAACTATCGATCATGGTGATTCGAGTACCACTCGAAATTCAAATAATGCAACAGTTTAGTTATTTATGTCTTCATTTCCGGTGGGTCGTTTTGTAAGGATATTCGACAATTTGTGGCACTAATTATATTTGAAATCTTTAATTTTTTAATTTTGGAGTTCTTGGATCTTTCATATGCAGGAATTTTGGAATTTCTCATTTACATATCATAGAACTGACAATTTTTTATTTGCAGGATTTTCAAATTGATAGTTCTGAAACTTGTAGGACTTGCAAGTTGACAAATCTAAATTGTACAAGTTGACAAATGTAAAATTTGCAAGATCAGCAAAAAAGAACATTGCAGAATGTACAAAGACAAATGAAAAATGTAGAGAGGTCACAAAGTTGCAAATGCGTAGAACGACGGATTAAAGAAAAACCAGCGATCGAATCAAAATGGTGGGCCATAGAAGAATAGTAGGTCGAGATGAGCGCACAACAAGCAAGAGAAGTGGTTCGATATCCCGCGGGCGTTAAATCAATTGGTTGCGGCGATGAATCAATGGCGGGAAGCTACGAGCCGTTGCATTGTCAGCATTTATCTTCGATAATCTACGTGTATGACACGGGCAGGGGGTTGGCAAAAATACAGGGAGTTCGCGGGGAGTCGAAAGCGAAATAAAAATGGCGGAATGGGCGGACTAAGAAGGGAAAAGGTTTTATTCCTCTTCTCGCGCTATTTCGAGAAGTTTGGAACCCTCCAAGACGAAAACACGCGAACTGGTATTAATCTTGGAACGTCATCCGACCGATATTAACTCCGCCCAACGCTGTCAACGAACGCGCTTGATGAATTGCCCAGAAGTAATTGGTTTTATTTATAAGATAACCCCGATAGAAGTTTCACCTGTCCGCCCACGAACCTTGGTAACACCGATTCGTTCACCTGGACTTAGACCACTTCCGAGTTATATCATAGCTCTATAATTAATCACGCTCTTGTTTATCTCGTGACGATTGAGAGCCTTCAATTCGCTGTTACATTTATTTGCGACAAGTTCAAAATCGTGTACAATCAGTGAATTAATGTACGGTCAGTAAACAGTTGATCAAAGCGTCTAGTCAAATAGAGCGGTAAAATGATAAGATAATACGGACATTAATAAAGTGTCCGACATTATTTCGAACAAATGATAATTTTGAATATCAGCTAGCAAAATAAATAAACTAGTAGTAGAATAATAAAATGTAACAATAAAGCAACAGGACAACGCAAATACACATGGTACCAAGTAGAAAAGAATCAGGAACTCATAAATATAAAGGAATTTAAGTCTTCGGTTAAATTTCCTTGGCACAAATTGGATTTCTTTGGAACAATCGCGAGCCACGCTATGCAAAGCGAAAAACGCTTTGTTCGGGACAGCAGCTGCGCTGCAATGTTAGAAAATAATTGAACCATATGTTACTGGTGCAGGAACATTCAACTCCATGTGAACGGTAGACAAAGGGAGCAAGTCGGATAGAAACATTCTGGAAACTAAAAGAATAAAAAAAGACACGGGAATCGTGGATCGAACGGTAATTCACTGACTAATGGAATCAATTAAACGATCCCCTCGGTTCACGCCCCTGCGCTCCAATTTCTACGTTTCTTGTGCAGCGTTTTCACGGTGGAACTCTCAAATTCCAGCTCTGATTTTGCAGAGCAGTGTTCGAAAACCTGGTCGAGAAAGCAAATATCAAGTCTGCTGTTGGTTTCTCAAAATTGGAGGAATGTCTAATAACATTTGAACGATTCGAATATTTTTAAGCTTGAAATGAATTTAGGAAATTTATGATCCTTGAAAAAATATTCAATTCAGTCGTGTTGTAGTCAGGTGGAAAAAAGTGGAGAACTCTTTTATTTATTAGCAAACTGACCACGATTGGCGACCCTGCTCGACGAGAAAAAAGATCCCAGAAAAACATTCCCTGCACGAGGTAACGCAGTCTGCTTTTAACGATCCTGTGCGATACGAAGAGGTTAACAAACTTTTATTCCTTTATCGCAGCCACGAGTGTGCATGGCGTTCTGGTAGCGAAAACAGACGGTTATTCGTAGAGAAAAAATAACCTTGTCCGAATCGTCTGGTAATCGTGAACGGACGTGAAAAAGAATAACATGGATGGATAAATAACGTTTTCTTATTATTTTTGTGGTAATCGTTCATTTCGAGTATTTTATCTCTTTTATTTGTAGTAGAAATTAACTGCAACTTTCGAGTTTATTTAATGCGCTAAGTGAACGTAACAACAGCATCGGTGGTTCAGTGGTAGAATGCTCGCCTGCCACGCGGGCGGCCCGGGTTCGATTCCCGGCCGATGCAAATTTTTTTTATTATTAATTAAATAATGCGTTAAAAAAATTTCAATACTTTTTAACCGATGTTACAATTTATTATATAGACTACTTTAATTAATATAAAAAGTATAGATAGTAATATAATCGTTTGCAGGATTCAAAATTAACAACCCTCTTGAGATATAGGGCAAACTAGAAATACGTGATTAAAATGGACATTAGTTTTATGATCGAACAATTTAATGCGTCTAAAAGGTACTTCTGCAGAATTAATGAAACTGCAGAATGAACAAGAGTTATTATCCTTGAATAAATTAATCCTTTATTATTTGCTTATATTAACAAAATATATTTTTGTTGATATTACTATAAATTATCCCTGTTATTTTGCTATGTTAATAAAATAGATTCTCTTCGATATCATTACAAATAATGTAAAGTGAAAGTAGGGTATTTTCGCGATGCGAATTCTCTCTGAACTAGGATTTCATGTGAGCATCGGTGGTTCAGTGGTAGAATGCTCGCCTGCCACGCGGGCGGCCCGGGTTCGATTCCCGGCCGATGCAAATTACTTTTTTCCTCATTTTTACTTACAAAAAATATAATTAACTTATACATGACACATTCAAATTTTTATCTGAAAATTTTTATCTGATACCATTTACTTTCTTCTGTGAAGTAACAATATCTTGCTTCGTTCGAATCGAAAATTATATAAATATAATAGAGACAATTTATGAATAAAAATTAATGTAGATACTCCAGTTGGAACAGGAATTCGAGGAGCAGCGACGACCCATTCGTTATATGGGTCAAAGTAAAAGCAACATGGTGCATAAACAAACATGGCGTCGATATGTGAACATGGTTGTAAAATATACATTTTTTACGACTTTCATGGCTTTTCCGTTTGCACAAGAAGCCACTGATCTATAGGCACAGTTTGCTTTCCCTTCCTTTGAATCTTGTAGCATCGATCCCTGAGGTCCCTGAAAGGATGTGACCGTGAACTCCGGCAAAGATATTACCAGCTTCGTGGCCTCTTACGGTCATCCCCCAACTAAAACCCAGCCCTCTTCTACCTCTATTTGGCTTTTAGGCGCAGGTTTCTTTCCCCCATTTCACAAAGATCCGTATCTCTACCTTCTGCCGTGATCATAACCGTTTCAAAAACATCTATGAAACTTAACTTGATATCGCAACTTATCAAAATGTAACTTGAATCCTCTTTGACTGAGACATTAATCTACGTCCACCGTTCTAATTGGCATCACGTACGACACGATGCTCTAGAATTAAAGCAAAGTATCTTTCCAGTCGCTAAAACGGTGTTTGCATTTCATCGTAGCCAGTTGAGGGTTAAGCTTTCGTTATTCAACGTCATGGAAGTGGAAACGTGTACGATTTCAGTAACGAGTCCAAATAATGCTCATCCCTGAGACGAAGAAGAAGACAACGCCGGGGAAACTGAGCATCGTGATAACCTCGACACAGAGTAACTTGAAAGAAACACGATGCCAAGGCCGTGTACACACAGGGAGAACCAGTAAATGTCAGTTTAACCGGTTGAAGTACCTTTCCCTGTTAAAATCACTCACACGAGGCCGTATACGCACACCGGTGGACGCTTTCGAGTGTAGTGTACACCATTTTGTCAAGGTAGACGACGGCCGGCTTACGAGCGAAGATGAGGAACCGTTACGGCCGGGACGGACTACGTTGATGCGCCCAAACGAAAAAGGAATTCTTTTTGTCCTCGGTAAGCTCAGGTAGAAAGGAAAAAGAACGAAACGGGTAGGGCTGCCAGTGAAATGGCCGAGTCGTCTTTCTTGCGTAAGAGGGAGATGCAGTTTAGGGATCGGTTCGACGTGCCGGACCAGGTGCATTGACTTCGTCCCTCACAAACCGGATATCGACGACTACCTACTCTATCGTTCAACTTTTTCTCGACGCTCCACTCCCGTGCTTACCAACGATAGGTCTCGGGGACACTAGGAAAATGCTACAACTCACAAAACGAACAATGAGTATTAACGCCTTGAATAGCACTGTCAAAATGAATACGAGTCATGTGTCGTATATCACCGTGCATTATATGTCACGCGTTAAATTACTACATATTAGATTTCCACGAGTGCGCTGAATCTTTACACATTATAATTGTCACGCGTTATATTACCGTGCGCTGGATCAGTAGATTATAAATTGTCACGCGTTATATCACCGTGCGCTGGATCACTACACGTTATAATTGTTGCGCGTTATATTACCACGTGTTATATCACCACTACATATTAATTACCTCGCGTTATATCACCACGTGTTAAGCAACCACATATTTGTCTCTCGTTATATCGCGACGCATTAAATATCTATCTATTTGCCACGCGTTATATCGCCGCGCATCAAATCACGTATTAGATTGCTAGATATAAGAATTCCACACATTACATAGTCACATGTTGCAAAGTTATATTGTCAGGTTACCACGTCTTATATCGCCACACATTAGATACATAAGTTTTCCAGAAGCCTGTTTATGAAGCCTGTATTTAAGTGATGATAGTAATAGCATCTGTAACGGCTATAATTATAGTAATAATAATAGTAATAGTTGCTTAATAGATACTTATTAGCTTCAAAATCGATAAAGATCAATACACTTTGGTAATATTACCCATAATATATCTAAAAGCAAGTTTGCTTCGAACCTTACCCTGAGCCCGTAAACTTTTATCTCGATAGTTATGAATGAAGCTTTTGTATAGTTATAATTACCTTAAGAGTTAAAAATACAAAGTTTTCAATGATTGAATTGTTCCTGTTTTACAAGTCATTGTTACAAGGGACCATTACTTGCGATATTAAATCATGAGTCTAATACAAAAGACTTGTTCCCTGCAGCTTATTCTCTTTGTTATGCTCGGAAAGTGCAATGGCCGACCATGAACCAAAGTCATTGGCGAAACTGACGAGAACTCGTTATTTGTCTCGGTCGACTTTTATCCTTGACAATGTTCGATATACCATGAACGATTAACATTTTAGAAAAGACAACAGTACATAACTTACTGCTTAGTATTTCGAATAAGATATAAGAACAAAATAATTGTCATATAACTCGTTTGATATTGTCATTATATGATTGTGATAATAAAATTGATGATGTCAAACATTAAATAAAGATTATGATAGAAAGTACACGGTAACTGCATATGTTATACGGGAGATCGCATTTTTAAACAGCATCGGTGGTTCAGTGGTAGAATGCTCGCCTGCCACGCGGGCGGCCCGGGTTCGATTCCCGGCCGATGCAAATTACATTTTTTTACTTTTTTTTTTTAATATAAAAACACAACTACCTTCTAATACACTAAAAATATTCTATTCTTCGCTCCTACAATATATATGAAACAGCATAATACGAACAATTCTTCCTCCCTTCTTATATTTAGTAACAATTGTTAAAAGTTACCGATCAAGGATAATCTCCATAGGAGTAAACATGTTAACGATGCTTTTTCTAGGGAAAAAGATCGAAACGCAGATTAAGTCTCCTTTCGCTTACATCATGTAACTCCCTTTGAGAACAAGGACAAGGGGAAGGAGGACACAGGCGGAATCTCGATGGAGAATTATTATCCGATTGTTGTAACCGGTAGGACAAGAATCCGTAAGGACAAGCAAGAAGCACATGCGCGTGCAAAATAACGTCGCTTTAAATTACGAGCCTCCAGGAAAACGATCATTATCCTCGTGATGCCACCAAATGTGCGTCACGGATCAAGGTTTCGTTCTCTACCTAATATGAACAACGATGAATCACGACTCCACAGTCTTCAGTTCTGAAATGTCGTAAGTGCAATCGGATTCGATGTAACCGTTGTCCGTATGCACACACGATAGGTAAATATGGCAAAGCTTCGAGAGAAATTTCGAGATGGCCGAAATAATGAAAGGAGAGGGACGAATGTGGCGCCGACGTGCGGCGCTGGTTCACATCACGTTTCCACAGAACGAACACGAAACTAGGAGCAATTAAATGCAGCCGGCACCAAATAGGAATTGAATCCCTACGATTTTTATTTGTACAGTATGGATCTGGAATTTGGGACTTTGGGATTTTAGAATTTTGAAAGTTTGGTAGAGTTTTTCAATTCTGGGACTTTGGGAGCTTGGAGCAGTGTTACTGTAGAGTTTTGGGATTTGGGCATCTTAACATTTTGGGATCTTTAGATTTTGGGACTTTGAGATATTGCATTTTAGAATTTTGGGACCTTAGGAGGTTGGAAACTTGAGACTTTGGGACCTTTCAATTTTGGGATTTTTAGTTTTGGGACTTTGAGATACTGAACCTTAGAATTTTGGGACTTTGGGATTATGGGACTTCATAATTTTGGGATTTTTAGATTTTGGGACTTTGAGATATTACATTTTAGAATTTTGGGACCTTGGGAGCTTGGAAACTTGGGACTTTGGGACCTCCACAGTTTTGAGATTTTGGGGCCTTACAATTTTGGGATTTAGGTGACTTACAACTTCCGGATTTGGGACCTTACAAGTTTTGGGATATTAGGACTTTGGTACCTTAGAGATTTTGCGACGTCAAGATTAAAGGACTTTGAGATATTAGAATCTTGGGATTTTGGGATTAGGTCTTTACAATTTTGGGATCTTGGGGCCTCACAATTTTGGGGTTGTGGGGCCATACAACTTTGGGATTTGGGGCCATACAAGTTTTGTGATATTAAGACTTTGGTACCTTGAGATTTTGGGACGTCAAGATTATGGGACTTTGTGACGTTGGAATCTTGGGACTCTGGAATATTAGGACTTCACAGTTTTGAGATTTTGGGGCCTTACAACTTCAGGATTTAGGACCTTACAGGTTTTGTGGCATCATAGGACTTTACAATGATTGATTTGAGTCCTCAGGGCATTACAATTTTGGGACCTTGAACTTTGTGCTTTTACAAGCTTGCATCCTTGAGTTTTTGGAATTTTGAGATCTCACAAATTTGGGTCCTAGTACCCTCGCAATTTTTGGACCCTGACACTTTGACACTTAGGAACTTGGTTCCTTCAAACCACAACGTTTGAATTTGTGTACCCAAAGCTTTTACACTACAAAATGGTCTCCTTCAGACTCTAAAATATTTACCCCCTATAAATCAATAACCATACTCTCTGGAATACAACCTATACAGTGTCCATCGTAATAGTCCAGAAGAATCAAATCCTCGAGATGACGTTAGATGATAGAAGTTTTGAGATTCATCATCAACCCAGACCGCGTACGAGCAGAGTCAGAAATTCCTGGTAATGCTAAGGAATGGATGCCAAGTATAGCAACGTACACCGCAATTACCAAGTTGTCAGAATTCTCGAAAGTGGATGTACAACGTTCCGCGAGTAGCTTGAATCATCCAGTTGCTCATGTTCGAATGCAATTTTGATATAGAGGCTCACCAGGACGATAACTCGACGAATTTTCCGTTTCCATCCGCTCCGTTATCCTGCCGCTTTTTTCCCGTCCGCCATCTTGTCCAACGCAGACTCCCGGGAGGGCGATGCAGAATCAACGGCTTAAGGCGAATTTCGCGAGAAAGCTCCGGTTCTTCCTTTCATGAACTTCCGTCGTGCAATGACTAAGATTTGCCCTCCCCTTCCGGAAACTTCACAGCAAGATCGTAACAATAGCTATTAAGTAGTTTGTTTGCAGTAAGAAATTCGCCCGAAGCCTCTGAGCCCCGGGAGTCTAGGGAGAATTTGAAAGCTCCTGGATCCGGGTATAACGAGCACGACATAAAAGTCGATTGGCCCCGATTACCGCTTTCCTTTGTCTCTATTTTTATCCGGACAACGCTTCTGCAAAACGTCGTTTGTTTCGAAACGGGCTTCGTTTGAATTTTAAAGCCGATGACTGTACAAGTCGGCGAGGAAAACCGAGTTCTTTCGCTCGAACGAACTTTGCTTTTTTACGCGCCCTACGTATACACTCTGGGGATAATGGATTTCTGATGCGGAACCGTAATCTTTGGGGCTTTTTTTAAGTTCCGAAAATGTAACTTTCATACTTTACTTGCTGCAGATCTTTAATTATTAAATCAAATTCTGATGGGATTAATAGGGTACAAAAAGAATATCCATATATGCACTGGTCAACCTTAACCATTTGTTGAATTCAAAGTGGGTATCTACATATACCCAGACAGAAGAAGAATAAAATGGAGCACAATATCACTATTTTTCATTTTTCAGCTGATAGAATTAATAGGGTACAAAAATGATGTCCACATATGCACTAGTCAACCTTGATCATTTGTTGAATTCAAAAAATAGAAATCTACATATACCTAGACAGAAGAAGTTAAATAAAACAGAAGACAATATCATATTTTCTATTTCTGAAATATATGATAGTATGCTTGAATTGAAGTTGAATCGCATGTTCAATGTCTTACAGAAGTATCAGTTAAAACTGATATATCGACATGTCCGGATGTTCAATCATTGGTAGTTTAAACAGCCATTCATTGCCATAAACGTACGATATTCCATTTATGCATTGCAAGTTCCAGCTATGCGTTATACTCAGTCTCAGAGCTGTCGAACTATTCTGCATGGCTCAAACAATTACGTTAGTTATACCAACTATAAATCACTTTCGACCACGAAATTTGCTTAGCGTTTGCTTCACGTTCCAGTCTACGTCTTTCCAACTATTCCCCATCGAAAGTCTCATCAAAATTTCGTTAACACAGATCTCAATGATTCACTTGAGGTCCTATACTGTACCTTCCAGTATATTTCATGCACCATATTTTCTTAAAATAAGAAGAAATTGTGGGAATAAATTGTGTCGACATCAATTTATAAACGTTACTGTTATACTAAACTTTCATTGGAAATAGCTTTTATTTTCACATTTTAAGAATTATACGGGATTATATGGGATTAGTTTTCTTGGTATTTTCAAAGGGGAGCTGTTATTTTTGAATTGTCACGAGTTGTATATAATCGAGCATTGTATTACTTATTGTATAACAATGTATTCTATTATTATACGCTGTGACGCATTGTATAACGTGCTGTGTAGCGAAATGTTGTAATAGTGCGTTGTGTAACTATGTACTGTAATAGCGATGCACAGCAATCGCGTTGTGTTGTAACTGCGGTGCGTTGTCATCGTGGTGCGCTGTAATGCTGATGCGCAGTCGCAGTGGCGCGCTGTGGTAACAACGCGTTGCTATGGTGACGCGCTGCAGCGCTGACGTATTACCGCGGTGTCGCGCTGTCGTAGCGCGTTGTAGCGTTTATGCGCTGTCAGTACTGCGCGCTGAGACATCAACGCGTTGTAATAGTGATGCGCTGACGCTGCGGTGTACTCCTGTTACGACGCGCTCAAATGGCAGCGCACTGTGATATCAACACGTAGGAGGGACCCGCTGAGATATCAACGCATACTAGTAGTATCGCGCTGTGATGTCAACGCGTCATAGTAGTGACGCGCTGTCACTGCATCGCGCTGTGACAACAACGCACTAAGATGACGACGCGTTGTCACTGCGACGCGCTGCACTAATGACGCGTTGAAATGGCAATGCGCTGTGATATCAACGCGTCGTAACAATAATGCGCTGTGATAATACACTGAGATGACAACGTGCTACTATAAGAACCGTGCAGTGATAGCATAGCGACGCGCTACATCCTCAGACTTATAAATATAAAAATCTATGCATAGCAATAATATCAATATCCTAAAAATCCGACTTGATCCGAACTAATCGAACTACGCACACATCGAAAAATCTCGGATGCCGATCAAAATTATCAAACGATAATTTCCCTCCGACTTAACCGAAGCCCATCCCAAAATATCGAGTACCCGCGCATCTCGGATACCCAAGATACGCGGCTCTAATGCACGCGATGCAACAATGCATTATGCAGGAACTGTATTAAAGCATGACGAGCGTGCCGCACACGTTCCTGGCCTGTTTATTCAACCAGGATAAACGGCAGAGGAAGCGGCAGGCGATGGAGAACGAGAAGAGAGACAGAGATAGAAAAAGGTACACAAAGTGGTGGAGTTGCTTTCACGGACAGAGGAGGTGGACAGCGTTGCGAAAGACGGCACAAACAGGAGAACAGGAAGAGGCCGAAGAGAAAAAGAGAAATTGAACCGCGTAGGAAGAGACGGAAAGAAAACAGAAGAGACGAAAGTAAAAGCGGCAGTGGAAGAGAGAGAGACGGCTGAATATCTCGGGAGAGACAAAGCAAATAGGAGACGTTTTAGGAAGGAGGCTCGAACGATGAAAAGACGAGACGGAAAGAAAACAAACGGCCTAGAAAAAGCATAGGTAATGGCCGAAGAGAGGAGACGCGAAACGACGGGAATACACGCGACCGAATGACAAATCGCATGACGGCCAGAACTTTCCAGCTCTTTGTGTCCCCCGCTGTCTGTGGATCAGGCTGAAACGCCGAGGATAGAGATCCGAGAGAGAGAGAGAGAGAGATACGTTTGAAAACGTGACAGGGATGAAACGATAAAAAGCAGCAGGAAAGAAGCTTTAGCGAAATCGTGGCTTGATTCGGGATTGTATCCGGTTGCATTTGATCGGGCGATAACCCGATGAAAGACGAGTAGAAAGGGAAATTCGTGTGGAAAACGAGTTTCGTCCATCTTGTCCTTTTCTATCCTCATTTTCACTTCTTTTCACGTGGTCTACAGATGTTTATTTTCTACGACAGCATGTGGGACCGTAGGGCCTGCTGGGCTGACAGGGGGACCATCAACCATTTCAATGCAACTTTGTGGATTTATAGAGTTAACCGATAGTACACGACGATTCGTAAAACGCTATTGTATCGTACAAAGCGTGAAATCTCAAAGTTCCAAAATATTCCATCGTGTTGGCGACCATTTCCGAACCGACTACGGATCCATTTTGTCGCCGGTCCCTAAAACTCCCCACGGCACTGAAATCCCTGGGTAAGATAGAATAAATGAGATTGTCGGTTATATATCTCGAAGTGTGGTTAAATTACGAAACAAAACCGAGGTCGGTCATTAAGAGTAATTTACAGCCGGAACGTAACGCGGAATAATTAATTCCAATTTCCCGTGTGTCAATATCGACATCGAATGCATCAGCTGTGTCCACAATTACTGACCCGTCGAATGGGATAATCGATACGCGGCCAGCCAAGGAGGGACTGCGATAAAAGCAAAAACATCGACCGTGGCAGACCGAACCTCGAGTAACCATAAACCCCGTTAAAATTGATTAATTCGTTATGGTCTTCCGCGGTTTATTATCTCTCCTATCGCATAAATTCCTATCCTGCTCATTGTTACGGGACCTCCAAGATCCTCGACCAGATACCGTTACTTTATCGCCGTGGATCTCGCCGTTTGTGAAATTCACCGAAAAGTCGGTATTTCACCGTTGCGAACACGTCGAAATAACTACGCAATTAAACGCTGATTTTTTTTTTTGGTAAATGATCGAGAATCCTAGGACGATTTCGAGGAAACGGAATCCTTGGAAAAGAATCGCGTGCGAGCGAGGATTCGCGAAAAGAAAGAAGGGAACGGCGAACCGGACCTCACGGTGTCACGTGCGTGAGCGTTCGGAGAACGCCTTAAGCCTGATCCGCAAGTCCCTTCAAATATTTCTCCGTTCAGAGAATATTTTAAATAGTTCAAATAAATTCTAGAAACAGAACTTTAAGGAAACTTTAGAGAAATCTAAGGAAAAAAACCTAACCTGGATCTAACTCTTAATCAAAATCTAATCTAATTCAAACCTAACCTTAACTTGTCTAATCCTAACCTACACGTGACGCTCAGCAACTCTCCATCTATTAAATCACCGTCTCCTCTGGGAGTCTAGCACAACGCAATCTGAAGCATGCAAATGAAATAATATTTGGTCGACCCGAGAAGATGAGTTGACCGATAGTTGTGGATCAGGCCTTAGCAAGTTAGAAACGTGCAACAGGAACGAGAACACACGCATCTGTTGCCTCACGGTAATTACGGTAGAGGGCCAGATAGGCTATATAACGCACACGTGCGCGACGAAATCCACACGAAAGCGGACAACAGTAGTACGTTCAGGTTAGCTAAGTACACGTATGTATGTACACGTACACGATAATCGTGGTCTCAGACGAACGACTAGGTGAACGGAACGAGTGAGAGAAGAGGGTCCTCGCCCTCGAACAGCCAAGCTGCTCGGTAATTACGTAGGGGAGACGCTCCATTGTTCTGCGCTAGTTTTGTACCAGGTAATAGACGCCTCTACACGGTGTTCCAAATAGACTGCAAATTTTGATTGGATATCTGAACACGAGGGACAATCGACAAATTTTGCGTTTCGACATTTCTGGAGTCTCAACGACCTAATAACGGATGAAACAAACATGGAAAGTTACGTATGCGTTGAAAATAAGTTTGGATTCAGGAGAGTCTTAGATATTAGTCTTCATAGGAGACACAGGTTAAAAATTAGTTTGGATTCAGGCAAAAGTTAATTTAGGTTAAAAATTCACATTTGGGTTACAATATCTGAATTATTCAGATAAATTCTTGAAGACTGTATCTAGACAAACAGATCCACTGAGAAAATGAAAGTTACCCTTGAGAACTTCACAGTTCGCCATTTCACATACTATTTGTTATCAAAGTACGACTAGGCTGTGGATGCATCGAAGTCTACAAAATAACCCAAAATAACATCTTCAGGCCTCGATTACATCCTAAATAATCATTCGCAGTCTAATAAGAACACGAGCAAAAATTGTTGTGTATGATTATAAATGAAATAATTTGGGTATGGATATAAGAGACACCCAGTATATGGCCAGTGAGTGGACGTACGGTTTTATAGGAGAGCCGAGGCGCCCCGCGGATTCGCAGGCTGGCTGAACGTTGACGTTCTAATGAAAGATAAAGCGGATAAACGGCGACACCCGTATAATAGCGCGCGTATTCGAAATGGACGCTTCAATGAGAAGGCGCCACGAGTTAAACTGAAACGATTATGGCCGGTATTTGAAATGCAAAGAAGGAAGCTGTTATACTTTATAAGACATCATTTATGTTTTAACTGCTACTTTATTAAGGAAATATTGAATATCTCGTATGTCGCTACGTTGCTGCATGTACTAGAATTAAAATTAATTAATTGCCTCACTTTTGACTGCTGCGGTAACTGACGCCTTTGTTCGATGTCAGGGACTTAATTTTAGTAGGAGACGCTTTGAAGATTTGGGGTTTGGGGGTTTGGGAATTTGGGGATTTGAGAATTTTGGGTTTGAGAATTTGGGAATTTGAGAATTTGGGGATTTGAGAATTTGGGGGTTTGAGAAGTTGGGGATTTGAGAAGTTGGGGGTTTGAGAATTTGGGGGTTTGACAATTTGGGGATTTGAGAATTTGGTGGTTTGACAATTTGGAAATTTGAGAAGTTGGGGATTTAAGAATTTGGGGGTTTGAAAATTTGAAAATTTGAGAATTTTGGGGTTTGAGAAGTTGGAGTTTTGAGAAGTTGGGGATTTGAGAATTTGGGGGTTTGACAATTTGGAGATTTGAGAATTTGGAGGTTTGAGAAGTTGGGGATTTGAGAATTTTGGGGTTTGACAATTTGGAGATTTGGCAATTTGGAGGTTTGAAAATTTAGGGATTCAGAGATCTGGAAATTTGGAAATTTGGGAACTTGGGAATTTGGGAATTTAATAACTTAGAAATTTGAGAATGTGGCAATTTGGGAATGTAGGAGCTGGAGCATCGAGAAATTTGACAAGTCGAAATTTCGGGATTTGGAAATTTGTAGAATTTGATAATTAAAAAATTCGAGAATGCACCAATATCCAACTCATACGTAAACCTCTTAAAAATCAAATTTCCCGAAGAATCAAAGCCAAAGTCACCAGATCGAATTGACGTCGTCGAAACGGGGTTGGTTGTAAATTTCCGCGCAAAATCGTGCTCAATAACGCATATTTCCCGGGTCGTGTGGGTCCGTAAAAAAGAATATAAATCTCGAATATAGGCGGACCGAGCGCAGAGATAATTTTATTATGGATCGTATCATAAGTTACTCGTTTGGCAGTCGGCCAAATGTCGCCGTCCCTTCGTTCTTTGTACGCATTCCTGAAACGTTTCTTCCAAGTGTCACAGCCCCCTTCTTCGTTCAGACGAATCCCCGTGAAAATACCATTTCGTTAACCGACCAAAGCTGTATCCATCAAGAAACTACCGGAGCGAAAACGAAGCAGCGGGATACCAAAACATATAGCACAAATTTCAACTTTCTAAGGAATAATTCCAGTGAGAAAACAGAATCCTATAAAATATCTTCTGAGTGACTTAGTTACTGGGGAAAAAGTACAAAGAGAATAAGTCTCTAGAGAAATAGAATTACCGAATAGATTCCTAGGGAATTCATTCAGGTGGTATGAGTTCATGAAGAATAAGTTGTTAGAAAATCAATTTAAGAAGAATAAATTCCTAGGGAATTTCTAAAGAATAAGTTTAGGGAGAATAAATGCTCAGGAAATAAATTCGGAGAGAATAAGTCCCTAGGGAACAGAATCGGAAAGAGTAGGTTCCTAGAGAATTAATAACTCCCTAGAAGATAAATTTAAAAGTCCAAGTTCCTCAGAAATAATCCCCTAGGGAATAAATTCAATTCCCTAGGAAGTAAATCCGCGAGAATAAATTTCCAAGGAATAAAGTAAGAGAAAAGAGTTGTTAGAAATAAATTTCTGCAAAGAAGTTCTCGGGATGAAAATTTCTACCAAAAGAGTCCCCACAGAACGAATTCCGAAGAAACTTCGCGGAGAATAAATTTCGAAATTTCTATGGAACAAATACGCAGAAAATAATTTGATAAAGGAATAAATTTGTGGGAAATAAGTCGGCGGTGATTAAATGTCCAGAAAATAAGTTGCCGCGGAAGAAGTTTGCCGGGAATAAGTTGGCCAGCGAAGAAGTAGCGAGAAAATGAGTTCCGAAGAAATAAATTCCTAGGAACTTTTCGAAGTTCCACCGCGTACTTGAGGGTTTTCGACACGTTTTTCTTTTTTCAGCGTGGCTGAGCGATGCTTTAAGGTCATTGCCCAAGGATACGTGCACGCACCGATGCAACGTAACGAAGTTTCAGTCGCCTGGCGGAGGCGCGCACAAGAGGACAATTCGACCGTGGAGCTCGTCAGGTTAATTGAATTTATGGCTCGATATTCCGAGCGTGAGCGATTGCGATCGACGATAAGCCGAGACCCGTGAACCTTTTACGGTGGATCCTCGTTAATGAACGGACTCACCTCGAACAATACCGTGATCCTATTTTTCGATCCTCTTAACGATTTAAATGGACTATCAGACCATCCAAAAAAGAGCTAACCCGAGGAGAGTCGAGGACTCAAAATCTAATCCGTATTTCTTTATGAAGCTTTAATTCTTTTCATACATGTAACCTCGGTTGAAAGATAGGTAAGATATTTACGAATATCTCGTTAGATATCAATTCTACGACAAAAATAGTTACCACGAAATTTGTAGCTTGAAAAATTCTCTACGAAAAAGGTCCTATGAACATTTCTCATGGGAGTACCCGTTTTCGGGTACGATGCCCTGCAAGTTTTCAACCTTCATTCTCGCGAGAGGATTGTAGGGAATGACGAACATAAACAGAATATGAAATATTATCTCAGAATACGAAAGATTAATCACGTTTCATGAAAATAACTTGTAAGACTTGCTACCATTTCCAACAATAATCCAGCATTACAAAGTGATTCGATTTTCTGTCCCTGTTCCGAAGTCGAATAAGCAGAAATTCCCAGAAACTTATCGTCGAGGAAATTTAGTACCCATCGAACAAGTTCCACGAAATTGCTGAAAATCGTTCAAATTCGGATCAATCCTCGCGCAAGTTCGCTGATAAGTTCGATCGTAATTTATGCAAGGAACGTGTATCATACAGCGAAAACATATTGGCTCCCCTTTCTTGCCGCTGTTTCGTTCGTCAGATCACGTTGGCCAATAAAGTTTCGGCAACTTTTGCGATCCACCGACTAAGCTACCCCGACTGTGAAGTTGGCTCGTTCATTAAACCTGTTCGGCGCCGGGACAGCTCAGGGATAAACCATTTTGAATTAACTACCGGGACATGCGTTTCGGCTCCTTCGTTTTACTCCCCTTTTGCGCGAGTATCCAGACCTCTCTTAATTATATAACCTTCAGAGGGACAGCTTTTTATGTTTTCCACATAGAACTTTTATGTGCTGGAAATATGAGAACCCGAAATGGTGTAGCATACGAAATAGAGAAATTGTATACAAACTTCGTATAATTCAGTCTCTGATCACGCGTGATATAAAAAACTTCGATTACGTATAATATAAAAGAAACTCTCGATTTTGTATAATGTAAGAAGCTCTGATTATGTGTAGTGTAAAATGTCTCTTGATTATACGTAATATAGGCAAAATGTTTCTCCAGCCGCGTAAAGTGGAAGCGTAAAAAGTAGCGAATAAATTGAATGATTTCCCAGCGTGCAAACTAAAAACTACGCAGAAAAAGGAGCGAGTAAATCAAGGAACAGATGCACGCGTTAGAAGCGGAGGATAATTGGTAGAGAAAAGTTATCTATCGAATGCTGTATCGAATTAGAGATAATGGGAAATAGTGGGATAGAAAGCGTTCAGAACGGTGAATTCGTGCTCGAATTACACCAGTCATAGGAACAATTTAGAATCGAGTTTATGACGTGGCTTTGCCTTACTCAGCCCTTGGGTCGGATGTCTCCCACCATGGATATTCTACGGTTAAAGATCCAAGGTTCAACTGGCACGATTGTTGAGTTATTTGGAATTTAGCTTGGATTACCATCAGAAATTCCTCGCAGTTCGCCGATGTTAGTCTCGTTAGTTTTAAGGGAATGAAATTCTTCGGGACTTTAACGATTTTCCGTTTCTTTCGTTTATATTCGATTCGAAGAGTTAACTTGACTTTATCTTATGTTATGGAACGATAACGATGGTGTGATTCCTCTAAAAATCGATATGAAGATGGCTTGATAAAAAAAGCCTTGCTGGGAAAAAGTAAAATTGTGAATATATTTTATCGCGGTCATACTTCCGCGATAAATAAAACATTCGATCGAAAATAACGAGGGACAGATATTCCCTGTGAAACGAACGATAGAACAACTTACGAAGTTTCCAACGAACATGGCGGATAAAAAGGAGCGTACAATTTTTTCTTGAATCGTGATTTCCTTGCTGGCTGTGCGTAGAGGCGCAATGCGAAATTAAACTAACGGCTTGCTCGAACAAACGAGTCTCTTAAGAAAGAAAGGATCGTTAATGCGCCCAGCGTAGCAATACATCGGCGAACTCGCTTCAGCGTGGAATCTCATTAACCGGGTTGCTCGATGACTCGAAACACGTTAATGCTCGCGCACACACGTCCCCGGGAAAATCGACATCAATCACTGTCGAGCCAGGAACTTCAAACGTTCTCTACGTGCACCGGCGATTTACATGCGCCGCGAACCCACGATAACCTTACGTGAACGCCAAAAAACACAGACAGAGAGGAAGGGAGAAAAAAGGAAGGACGCGGAGTTAAAAACTGAAAGCGATTTTCACGACGAACGATAATATTTTTCCCGCGGTGCAGCCACGTTTTCTTTAATTTACACTCGTACCAGTATACCGAATGTTATATTTATGTTACATTGCCGCAAACAAGGTGCTCGGATAAGAACAATTCTTGAAATTGGCAATATACCGAGATGGCAAAAGTACTTCGTTACAATATATAACAATACAAAGTGTAACGATATAACGCGTGGTGATACAATGCGCGGTGATATAATGCGAGTAAATTTGACGCGTTGACGATATAACGCAAGACAACACAACGCGTGGCGATATAACGCGAGGCAACACAACGCGTGGCGATATAACGCAAGATAACACAACGCGAGGCAATAAGCACGTGGCGATATAATGCGAGGAAACAAATGCGTGGCGATATAACGCGAGTCAACACAACGTGTGGTGATATAACGCAAGGGAATACAGCACGTGGCGATATAACGCGAGTTAACACAACGCGTGGCGATATAACGCGAGTCAACACAACGCGCGGCTATATAACGCGAGACAATACAACACATCACGATATAACGCGAAACTGTAATATAACATGAGTTAGTACAATGGGTGGCAATATAACGCGAGACAATACAGTGCGTCAAAATATCAAGCGTTGATACAACGCGGTGAAATATCGATAGATGGCGATAAAATGCGTGGCGATATAATGAGTCAACCAAAGAGCCTCGCATTAGTATTTGACGCAAAGCTAACAAATCGCAAATCACCTTTATCAGCGCACGAAATATCATCAACGAAAGAAAAGAAGGAAGAACTGCACAGCACCGAAGGTGGCTGTCATGATGCACGTTTCTTGCATGCAAATTTTCACGTGCTACGTGTTCGTACACGGATGCGAGCGTGGCACGTAAAATCGCGTAACACGACGAAAATATAAATTCAACGATAGAATCGCAACGCGGCTCGTATCGACGCGAAATTCCCAGCGACGACTAATAAAACCTTTGCGCTGATACGCGTACGCTCGTATTTCGCCGTATTTAATTACGCTCCTCCCGCGAATAATTTCCTCGTTAGAAAACATTCGTTTGCCTCGCTGTTTAGGAAAAAGTATAGAATACAACTAGTCGTATATCTATCTCGGATCGCATGAGCAGTTAATGGAGCACAAAGATGGTATTATAACGGGTGATTTTCAATTACTTATCAAAGCACTTTGAATTACTATGTATGGAATTATTACTCGTTATGTATCGACTAATGGAATTACGATGCGTTATAGGATCACTCATGGAAATGTGGCGCGTTGGTAAATCGCTCATGGAATTACCAAGCATGGAATTACTACGCGTGGAATTGTCATGTGCTATATATTCATGTGTGGAATTGCTACACGTGGAATATCTACGCGTGGAGTTGCTATGTATAGAATTGATATATGTACGATTATTGTCACGCGCCATAGTCATATGTGGAATTGCAATGCGTGGTGCCACCACACATGAAACTGATTGCATGTAGAATTATTTCGCGCTACACAACCATGCATGGAGTTGCTCGGCCGTGGAATTGATACACGTGCGATTCGGAGAATTTAATCCGAGGCAGTTTTCCGGACAAACTAACATGTCCACAAAGTTTTGCCAGAACGGCGAGAGATCTCGATGAATCTTGAAGAGTATCCAACCGGGACCAGGATATGCTCCGATAGATTCAATTATCGGACGACCAATGGAATTATCCAAACCCGATATCGGCGTTCGATCGAATTTCTCGAATCGTCTCGCTTGCAAGCAAATTGGAAGCACAGCTGTCAATAGCTGGTGAATGGAGCAATGCTTGCCGGACAAGCAGACACGCGATACTATTTCTAAGGTTGTTTCACTTAACGTTAATATCCTTTCCCTTTTCGGGCACCCAGTTCCAAGCTGCTTAAACGACGCTTTTATAACAGGCCAAGGAAATTGAATGTCTAGGAGTTGTAAAGACCAACCACTAGAATGCTAATGAAGGTCAGTGGGTGGAGCTGCCAAGGCCGTTCTACGGTCACTCATGTAACTCGTTAAGTTTCGTGATAAAGCATAGATATCGAGGAAAATAAGATGCATTAACCAGCCGCATTTTCGAAGTTATTCTTAGGCACACGTTAGAAAGCACACGAGATATGTTATAGCAAGTTTCGTGCAGTGCTCTCAATAGATATCAAGGATACGTCCGCAGAGTCGGCGACTTGGATTTTGTAATTCTGGACCTCGAAACATTGGGACATTCGAATTATGGGACTTTGAAACGTTGAAGCTCTAACATCCCAAAGTCCCCCTTGAAAGTACAATGAACCATCGATCCAATTTCCTCCGAATTTAATTTTCTCACCCTCGTGAAAAATCTCGTTACTATGCTTTCCAAACAATATTTGACATCCCCGCGGAAAAAGGGAACGTCCGGGATGCGCGATATCAAAAAAAGGTTAAAAACTGGCCGGTTTCGTCGAGCTCCCCTTCCGGTACGTCCCTCAAAAACGTCGGCAAGCAGGGAAAACAATGGCGGGTGTTGCAGGATGTATCGCTAAGAGTAAAAAAAGGAAAAGAAACAATAGCAGGGCGGGAAAGGTTGGACGCGAGAGCTAGTAACGACAGAACGAGAAGTAGTACGGAAAGAACGCGGCAAGGGAGCGTTGAAGGGAGAAGGACGGATAGCGTGGGTGGCGAGGGTGAAACGGGCCGTTGCTCGAGGGTGACAAAGGGTGGTCGTCAGAGACGAAGAGCGGGAGTTGGTTCATAGGGAAGGCAGGTTTTGCCGGTCGATGTTGCTGTGGCTCGTGTTTTCGCGAATACCCTGTGCTCGTACGCAAATGAAGACATGGAAATTGTTAGATACGATCGATGAATAGAATTTCCAAGTCCGATATGAACCGTGGAAAATTGTTAGCTATGGTCGCTGAAATGGTGCGTCGTAAATATCTTAAGTTATAGTAAGTATTCGCCGAGGAAAAGTGTAACGATAGCAAATAACGTATATTATTTCAATCGTACTGCCAGAGAATGATCTGTTACGGTGCGATTAATTAACGAAGCAGTATCCTCTTACTCTCATTACATCGGATAAATGGAATGTCTAACGATAAGCGATCGCGAAATTACAATCGAGATAAATGAAGAATCTCTGGGATCGATCGAATTAATTAATTAGTAATTAATTTGTGTACGGAGTATTTAACGCTCGAAACGATGATTCGTTCGATGAAAAATCTCGTTCCGAGAAGATGCGTTTCTTAGCTCGTATTCGTGTCGGGATCTCATGCCCTGTGCATTCCACGAGCCACGCTACAGAGTGGCGGGAATGAATACTCCTTTCGCAACGCTGCCGGTACATTAGTCTAATTGAAATCCGGATGGCGTGGCGCGCGTGACCGTACACCATCTCGAACTGTCACGCTTTCAAATAGGTATAGGCGTGTCATGTACGCTAGCGTTGCTCACTTTCTGCGAAACCTCTTTTCACTCCAATTACGTGAATTTGCAAATAATATCGGCACGCGTTAAAGCATGACTCGTATATTAGATCCACATTTCGAATCGAAGTTTGCTCGAAGCGACGCGTGCGCATGCGCGGAACTAAGCGCGCATCGTATCGCATGCAGCATACAAAATGTTATGGAAAATAATTGTATCATGAACATGCTTAATTTAAAGACCAGATTGACGATTGCGACCTTAATAGTCCAAAAATTGATCAAGGTATAGAGACTGTACCGCAAATAACAATAAACGATGAAGATTAAATTTGTATTTCGTATTGAATATCCGAAACTGCATCCGCGCATGCGCGAGACAAAGCGCGCACCGTTTCGCTGGTTGCGTACAAAACGCATTGTTACACGTCGTACAATAATAAATTACCATCGCGTAACGGTTGAAGTGCAAATGAAGCGATGACCTTGACAATCGAGATAAGAACGATCGCCAAAAAGTGAGTAAAACCGTTGAAACAGTTCGTGAAATGCAAAAACAGTCACGTCAGCGTGAACGAGCGTACTTTCTAAATGTATGCGGGCAACGTGCGGCGCGCATGCGCCGAGAAAGTAAAATGAGATACTTTCTCTACGTGGCTGCAATTCTTATGGGATTCCCCTCGTACACAAGAGGAGGAAACGCGTGGCCTAACTGGTCGAGGGAAACCGTTTAAAAACGGTGCGTGCGCGTGTACGTATGTACGACCGGGCTTCGTGTCGTTTATTAACGGAAAATTAAAGCCCCATGTACGCAGGGGGGAGAACAGTGTTTCTTCGCCGTCATAAATGGACCGCGACTAAAAATAACCAGGTGCTTTTATGACGCGACTGTTACAACGACCCGAGACATCTTCCGAGCGCAACGAAGGCGCGTTCATTTTCATAATCCAGGACTTTAACGTGGCCGTGATGGCCCATTTAAAACTATCAGTACATGATTCAATGGCTTCTTTGAAGATAACGATCGAAGCCAATAAATCGTTGACCATTGCTGATAAACGCATCAGCTTCTACTTAGCACAAAATTTAGCACAACTCTAAAACTAGGAGACTTCTAACTAAAAAGATAGAGTAGAAATGAAAATAAAGTACAAAGTTTGTTAACTTTACAGTTTATGTATCGTTATTTTGTGAAATCAGATGATTATAGTTTAACTACGATAACGTTTAATAAACTGCCAAGAGGTAATTAGAAATTAACGATGTTTAGATGTGAACATAGATCGTTGATAAAGTCAACGTTCGATAAAACTGTGCATTGAGAAAAGTGGATGAAATCTCGGACAAGAACGAGAGTACGATTCATTCTCTCCTCCTCCATTTCGTTCTCCATTTAGTCTTTTTCTCGGCCTTGATCGCTTCGCCAAGGAGCAAGGACCGTAGAGAAAAAGGAAACGGGTATATATATATACCCGGGAGAAGCAGGGATAGTGAATCTCTCTTACTTCCCTTGTTCATTGTAAATACACACGTGAACGTGTACACAAATTTCCATCGCAATTGTATGTATGTACGTGTGTATGTGTTCGGGGAATGACTCGAAACGGTTGCACGTTCGTATCGTTCCCAATCGTTCTCTTCGATTACAAAGTACTCTCGCAAGTAGCAATTGCTTTAAAGCTCCTCGAAAAATATCGACTAAAGCGTTAAATTTCGTCTGGGGGAACGATTTTCTTCCCCTCGAAACCTCGAGTATACAGATTGTTATTAGATCTCCACAAATATCTTAGCTTTCTTTATTTCAAACGGATACCTTTATCAGAAGTATACTGATATCACTGTTATTAGTATAACGTAACAATATAATATAAAATAACCTAAGTAATATAAAAATATTAGTCGAGTATTCTCAAGAGATAATACTGATTATCAATAATTATACTAATAATTAGGTATCAATTATCCTAGAGAAAGTGGAATTATCAATTAATTCTGAAATTATAAATTATATTGATTCACGACCGAGTCTCGCTATATGGCCGTCGGGGGTTTAACCAGTGGAGCATAAATAAAAAATTTCTGGAACGTAAATTCGATGATAAGGAGAAACATAGTTCAGACGTGAAAGGCACGTAGCAAACAGATCTCGAGATGTATCGAACGGGATCGAAGTCTTTTTGCTTTCGAGACTGTAATTTACTCGACACGTGTTCAACGTACGACACGCAAATTACTCTCGCAAGCGCACATCGTATTTTGCGATAATAATTCGCGACACGGTTGCATGTTGCAAGTCGAGGCATGAAGTCAAGGCTAATTTATTTGCCAACATCGAACGAGACGATTCTATCGCGCAACCTGAGATCACTTTCCGCGATTGTACAACATACATGCCAAAACGAGGAAAATATTTTTTCTTGCATCGAGTGGAGCAAATAAATGTGGATATCGGAAGATGGAAAGAAACCGTTAACAAATACCGTTTCACAATGCCAAAGTGTTATCAGCCACGTGAGACTACTTTTATTAAAACAGTAATAACACATTGCGTGCTATTATCGTTGTTACGTACATTCGTGGAATATCGCGCCTCGTTATATCATCGAATTATTAGTATTTACACAGTATAATTTTTCAAAGAATTTTTTAACCTCGAATGATTCTCTGGAATCGTCGCATTCGATTAACTATGACGTAGGCTTTCTTATAGTCTTTTTTATCTGTACACAGTGACATTCAACTTTCGATATAACGTATAAAACTGATAAGTTAATAGCGGTTTTCAATGACCAGTTAATTTTACATTGTACAATCTACAGTGGTTCGTTTACCAATGTCAAATTGATTGATTGCGCCCGCTTATCGCTCGTCGAACTTAGGTACATGAATATTAGGAAATTACTGAGATAGTTTTACAAAATTTACGTTGTTCCAGAATCTCAAATTTTTGTAATCCAAAGTCCTGAGGTTCTTAAATCTTATATTCTCAAAATTTAGGAAAGTAAATCTCAAAGTCCCAAAGTTTTGAAATCCCAAGGTCCTAAAATTCTAAGGTCTCAAGGTATCCAAACTCTAAAGATCCAAAATCCCAAGGTCTCAAGATCCGAAATCAGGGTTACAAAGAACTCAGTTCCAAAGTTCCATGGGTCCAGAATCTCAAGGTCCCAAGATTCTAAGATTCTAAAATCCCAAGGTCCAAATATTTCAAAGTTCCAAGAATTCAAAGTCCAAAAACTCTAAAGGTCCAAAATCTCAAGGTTCGAATGTCTTAGGGTCCCAAGAACGCAAAGTTCCAAGGCCCCAATATCTCAATGTCCCAATATCCCAAGGTCCCAACATCCCCAAAGTCCCAACATCCCCAAAGCCCCAACATCCCAAGGTCCCAAGAAACAAAAGTCCCAAAGTTCGAACCCAAAACCAGTGCCAAGGTCCCTAAATCCCAAAACCTCGAAGTTCCAAATTCCACAAAACAGTCCCCATGAATCGAGTACAGAACCTTGAAAGAGCTAGCTATCAGAATGACTACTACACGCTCGAGAGCAACCTTGAAGATCCGAAGAATCTACGAGCCGAGCGTAATCGAAGGAAACGAACGATTAGTCAGATAACCGGTATCACGATCTCGGAACGACAAAGTATGAAGAATGGAAATGGCTCGCGGCGAACGCGATGATGCATCGGGAAGATGGGAAATCGTTAACCTTGCCTGGCCATGTCAACGGGGCATGGAATTCGTATGCGTCATACGGTATGCAGGCTATCCGAAGCGACGCTTTAAAGAGGCACGAGAATTACAATGCATTGCCACACGCCCATCTCTCTTTGGACTCAGTAACAATGCATGCCTCTTAGCTGCCGAAGATGCATGTATAATGGACCCCCAGCATCGGGCCGGTTAAATGATCGCCGACTCGTCGATTAAACCGGAGTATCAAAGCGCTTAATGGGAATTGTATCTACTCTCGATAGAATGGATTTACGCGGGCCGAGCTGGAACTAATTTAACGATCGATTCTGCTCTTTTTAGTCTTTTCAAATTGGCATCGATTGCGAGCTATTTATCTCCATAGACTTCGATTACGCGGTGAACGAACGGGAGGTGATTTATTTCCACTTGAATAATGAATTATGAAGCCAATGGCTTCGGAGATTCTGCGGGGATTTTGGGAAAGAAAGGTTCGGATTTTAGACAAACTTTGAGATTTTTAGAAATTTTTAGGACATAAGGTGCAGTTCTGTGAAGAACCTATAGAAAATCTAGGGAGGGCTTGAGAGGATATACAGCGACTTCAAATGGTACCGTCAAATTTCATAGTTTAATATGGACTATGTTGATAACACAATCGCGTTAAGGTCTTGTAACGAAGAGGACACGGGAGGTGTCCTTGAGCCAGCCTGACTCGGCGTGACCCACGTTGTCGAAAGTGGTGTAACGTAAACAGAGACTCACCTTCCGTCGGCTTCTTGATGGTGGTAAAACCGGTGGTTGGTCGCCGCCATCCCCTCCAGTTATTGCACAACGATTCCGGCTCGCTGCTCCAGCTGCATAAAGAATCCTCCTCGAAGCGATCCGAGTCCTCGAAGGAGTAACGATCGGTCTCCTCCCACTCGATTATCTGTGGACCGTTCTGACCGGCGACATTTCCCACGGCCACTCTAGCTTCGCCGCCACCGGAACCACCGCCGCTGCTACCACTTCCACCCCCGCCTCCACCTCCACCACCACCACCACCACCACCGCCGCCGCGTCCTCCGCTGCCTCCACCTGCACCGCCTCCTCCAGCACCTCCGCCGCCGCCGCTACCACCCACCGCCACGGGAGACCGAGCCAGGTTGCCCGCCAGTTTTAATTGTCGTACGAATCGGCACGCGCGACACTACGAGCCACTGCGCCCCCGACCGACCACCGTGCTCCGATGACGGCCCCACCGCGATCACGAAGCGACGACACCGCCGCCGTCTCCTACGAACCGAGCCACCGTTTAACGCGCGAATTCTTCACCTTGCGTGCCACCACTCGCCGCCTGCGAAAAAACATCCACCATCTTATCTCAGATTTTATACTATGTACCTCTGATCGCATCGTACGTGTCGTTTCAGATTACTTTCCCACAAGGACACGAGTGCCTGGGGCAACTTTGGGATCTCAAGAATTAGGGATTTGGGGATCTTTATGTTTTGAGAATTGGGGGACACAGGCAATTTGGGAACGTAGACAATTTAGAGACATAGGCAATTTGGAGACATAGGCACTTTGGGAACATAGGCAATTTGCGGACATGGACAATTTGGAGACATAGGCAACTTGAGGACTTAGACAATTTGGAGACACAGAGAATTTGGAGACATATGGAATTGACTAGTCTATATACTAACAAAATTTTGAGGTCTAGATGTATTGGAATCTAGGAGATTTAGAGATCTGTAGAATCTGGAGAGTCAGAAAATTTAAACATTTTGGCATCTATAAATTTGGGAACAAGAATTTGAAATTTTAGAAATCAGAAAATTAAAAAAGTATTAGAATTTGAAAATTGATCGGGTTGAAATAGAAAAGACAAAGACCTCATAGCTCAATGGAAAAGGCAAGCAGCAGTGATACAGTACCCACTCGCGATATAGCGAGATCGTCAAACTTGTAAGCATACGTTTCAGGAGATTCCACTTCAGATGCCGCTTAATATATGATCTCGCTTTATCGGGAGCTATAACTAGGAAATACATCTAATACCGAAAGGAGTTTTAATAGGTATAAAGGTAATAAAGGTCATTTCACTACGGCTCGGTGAGAAAGTAAGGGTAATATAGCCTTCTACCATAATATAGTGAGATCGTAAAAGTCTTCGGTATACGGTGCTATGATCCTCAAATTTCATTAAACCTCGCTTGGTTAGGGTTTAATTTACGATCTCGCTATATCATAAAGTAGACACCCAAATTTCAGAATCCGCGAACGATTTGATCATATCTGCTTTATATGTGTACTGTCCGACGCGGGGGTTAAATATTTCGAACGGTTATTAAATTTAAATTGAAACAAATATTTAATGAAATAACAATATTATTTCAATAACTCCTTGATTATTTCGAACGAATGCAAACGACACGTACGATGCCATTTAATTAACAAACAATCATAAAATGTAAACAATAAAAGTACATACATCAACATGCAACGAGGATAAACTAACGTAACAGATTTCGAAAAAGAATGAAATTATTCTGAAAGCTTCGAAAAATCATTTGTTTTGTTTACACGGTGTCTACATGAATAACAGCCGGTCAATGTCATCCACAGAGTGTATACATATACATATGTATATGTACCTCGGTTATATTTGAGAGACTTTTCATGACTGGGTTAGCTATGAAATTTGTTAATCAAAACTCTGATTCGACGCCATGGCGAGGTATGTAATTGGTAAATTCGAACGTGCGCCTCTAACCACCGTTTTACCACCGCCAACACGATGCTCGATACTTCCCCTCTATTAACCCTCTTTGTCATCACGACCGGCTATAACCGCCTCTACTTTTAATTGTTCGTCGAATTGGCATACGCAGCATTACGATTCCACCGCACTACGATGCAATTGTGTACGAGTCAGATATACTGCTATCGATTATCGATATACCATCGATATCTATTGATGTTAAACGATATATCGATAATATCGTTAACATGAACAATCGAAGTAGAGTGTAATACGTTTTCATTTTACTATTTAAACTTTTAATCTAATTTAACATTATTTTATCATTCGAATTTATTTAGTCTTGTTTAAACTTTAAATATTATTTAATCTAATTTCACACACGAATAAATTTAGATAATAAAATTTTACGTTACATTCTGTCTTCAGTCAAATAATCGTCTTAATAGAATTATCGATCTATCGAATTTTCGACATTATCGATACTTATCGATAACAGCAATTGTTTGATGTATCAGTATTTACCGTTTGTTAATGAAAAGTTTTTCACATTGTACGAAATTTGATTAAGGGAATAATATTTAGTTGACAAAATAAAAGAAATTAGAAAACTTTTGCATTTGAATAATCAGTTACATTCCCAAATCGTATTGGTATTGTCGCCGTTGCTATTTGGTCCGCGATGCTACCAAGAAGGTCACCTTTCACTTTCGAATTCTGTTATTCACTATTTGCTTACTTTCCGAGGATAAATTTAAAGCGAAGCGTCCCGCGACAACGGAAGTCGATCTCTTAATGCCGCAACTCCAATTCCGATTCGACTAAAAGTCTTTCCGGTGAAAGTTTTCGATTTTCAAGCGAAATATCACTTTAAAGTTCGAATAACAATGGAAGCATTGTAGAGGAACATAACAATGAAACATAACCTAACCCTTTCACCTCGAAAACTTACTATCATCCGCATAGAAACGATAACACTGAACTTCTGACATCGAACGTGATCGATAGATCGATCATCGCGAGTTGCCGATCGAAATCAATCTTGAAACAGAAACAGCTGATTCGCGTCGTTTTCACATTCGAAGAAGCGTATTGATTTTCCGCGATACTAAAGAACCGCCTTAATATTTTGAATGATTCCGCGCGAGTCACTCGAGCGAAAAAAGAGAAATCACTAGATATACGAGTGTACGATTCAACGTGACCGATTTGTCAGTCGGGGCTATAACGGCGTACGTCAAAACTCGCAACAGCATGTGATCGAGTTAAAACAATTAGGTTAGGTTGAATTTTGGAAGATGAACATTTAAGAGAGACACGAGAGTATCAGTGACACGAGAATCAGAGGCATAAGGACCTTGGCGGGTCGACAGACCCACGTCAAGAACGTGCGACGACCCCGACCCCGCTAAGGGAAGTACTCCCTTCTTATATCTATTCTCTTACATTCACTGCCCTGTATGTTTCACTGTTCCACCTTTCACACCTCTTGTACACATAGACTCTAACCCTTTTCCTGCTTACCTCACCCTCTCTAAAAAGTTTACCGTTCCGTCACTGGTGCACTTCACACCCCTCCTTCCTTCTTCTACTACTACCACTACTACTACTATTACTAGCACCACCGAACGAACAGTACGGAACCAGAACAGAATGGGGAGTAATACACAAACATGTATAATAAATATATATATATACGTTATATATGCACACATACACACACAACGGCGCACTCGACAACAGAGTAGGACAGCTGAGCCACCACTGCCCCACCAGTTTTATGTAAGAGACATCTTGCACTGTGTCCACCGTTACTTCCGCAAAGGTTAAACCTACCACCGGCACGCGAACGATTTCGATACCTTACGTTAAAATTTATACACTACACCACTGCACTAATCCGTAATTTCAGCTAGCCTACCCCATCGACGACAACAACAAATATGGCGAGCGAACCTCCTCCTGCGCCTCGCTGTTACGACTGTCGACTGACCACCAGGTGGCGATCGGAACGCCGCCCCAACGACCCCTACCATAACTTCTCGCAATGGACCTAGGAATACAGGGATGGACTGTGAACTTCAATTGTTGACAAGGAAAGCGAAACTAACGCGAGAGGGGGCGCTCTAATGACCGATACCCGAATTTTATTCGTTGCCTTTCTGCGCGTGCTCCATACCGCCACTTATGAAAAGCAAAGTCACTAAATTTCAGCTCAACATCAAATAAGTGAACATTTCTTTCATGTACACTTTTTGTAAACTTGAAGATTTAGAAACTTAGATTTACAAATCTTCAAAGTTAAAACATTTGAAATTTAGACATTCTCAAATTTCAAATGATCAATTGTTGTATTACCAAATTTTCAGTTTAATTATACTAAGCTGCAGCCAATGAAAATTCATTTCGCAATGGCTTGGTTGCTCAAGAATATGATCTGTCTTCATGTTCTTAGATTCATGTTTTTTATTCGGCTTCATTTCGGATGTTTCCGCTCATTTTCGGATATTCCGTCGATATTTCCGCGGTTTTTAGTTGAAATATGAAATGTAACAAAGCTTCAACGTTAGAATTTTTTAGATTAAATTAATTTCAATATTTGTTACAAATGTAATGAAGCATTAGTATAAAATTTCTTTTTGATAATATTTTAACATACAATTGAAAGGAACAAAAATTAAGATATCTTTCATTGAGGTTATATGTATTACGGTATAGTTTGATAGAACGTTTAGCGCCTTAGAAGTGGTATAATATTGTTACGTTTTATTTTATTAAATATATAAAATGTCAGCTGAACCGGATTCTGATGACGTTAACAATCCAGATAATATAATTAAAATTTTAATCGCTACCGATATTCATCTTGGTTTTGAATATAATAAAAAAAGAGGTTGGTTGTTATATTGTAATTTAAACTAGGAATTTGTTATTATATTCTTCATGCGTATGATTCATGCTAATATTTATTAACTGATTAAAGGACAGGAGTTAGATGATAGTTTTGTAACTTTTGAGGAAATATTACAATATGGTAAAAAACATGAAGTAGATTTTGTACTTCTTGGAGGAGATTTATTTCATGATGCTAAACCATCACAAACTGCAGTATTAAAATGTATGGAATTATTAAGGAAATACTGTTTAGGTTCCAAGTTAGTATAACTGTATATAACATTGATGTTTTATTTGAATATTTTTAACAAATATTTAAATTTAATTGTGATCTATTTATCAGAGAAATCAAACTTCAGTTCTTAAGTGATCCTGAAGTTGCATTCAGTCATTGTGCTCACAAAACAGTAAATTATGAGGATCCCAATTTAAATATCTGTATGCCAATATTCTCTATTCATGGAAATCATGATGATCCAAGTAAGAAATATGTAATATATATAAGTATGTATAAAGTTTTCCTACTATTTTTTCACTATTAACAAAACAAAATAGGCTTTGGCGCTGTTGGATCAATGGATTTGTTATCAGTATCTGGTCTTATAAATTATTTTGGAAAGTGGACAGATCTTACTAAGATATCTATTTCTCCTTTAATACTGAAAAAAGGTGAAACTCATATTGCACTTTATGGTTTAAGTTACATAAATGATCAAAGGCTGTCTCGTTTGCTGAGAGATTTTAAGGTAAACTTATGAAGGAAAAATATGATGTATTTACCTTCCATATAAATTTTAATCATTTTTTTTTATAGATGGATCTGTTGCGCCCAAAGGACATACCAGATTGTTATAACATATTTGTTTTACATCAAAATCGTGCTGTTCATAAAGAATATGGACATATTCCAGAAAACAAATTACCAGATTTCCTTGATTTCATTGTGTGGGGACATGAACATGAATGTCGTATTAGCCCAGAAGCACTTTCAGATGCTAATTACTTGATTTGTCAACCAGGTACATTCTGATTCAAGTTTTTCTGATTTTGATACCACAAATATATTGCATGTAAAATTACATATAACTTTACATTTGAAAATTGTAATTTCAGGAAGTTCTATTGCAACATCTTTATCTGAGGGTGAAGCAAAACCTAAACATGTTGGCATTTTGAGTATAAGCAAACAGAAATTTAAAATGAAAGCACTAAAATTAAAGACTGTTAGACCATTTGTGTTTGACAATTTGATCCTAAGAGAACAAAATATACGGAAAGATTATACTCAACCATTGTCTAAATCAGTATACAATTTTATTGATGATTACATAGAAAACACGCTTATACCTAAAGCTGCCACACAACTATCTGGACATCCTAAACAACCCATTCAACCTTTAATTCGCTTAAGAGTATTTTACACTTCCGAGGACGAAATGTTTGATGGAATGCAGTAAAGTTTATCAAAGTCTTATTTTTATTAACAGTTACTAAGTGGACAACATTATATGAAAATATATTCCAGATTGGCACAAAAATATTGTGATGAAGTTGCTAATCCTATGGATATGATTCTGTTTCGTAAAGAAAGCACTAGCAGTAAAAGGTCGAAATCAAGTATAACCAGTTTCAATGATGATCCTGATGAAATGGCACAAATATTTCAGTATGAAGTGCGTAGAAACTAATTTATGCTGTTATTCTTTACATATAATGCCAAATTCTTTTTATTAGGACGACATAGATTGGAATAAAACAGTGCAAGGCGGGATAAAAAAGCACTTTAGTTTGGAAGAAAATAAAGATAAAATAACTGTATTATCTGTTAATGGGTTAAATGAAGCATTAAACCGATTTATTGAAAGAGGAGATACAGACGCCTTTAAAGATATCATAAGGTAAAATATTTATAATTTAATAATTCAAAAATTATTGTATTTTAAATGTGTGAACATGAATCCTAATTGATAACTTAATATTCAGTCATCAGATGAAGAAAACTATTGCTCATTTAGAAACTTGTAACGTGTCCAATACCGAAAGTATTCTGAATGAAATAAAAAATTTACGTGACAAAAGAATGGAAAAAGAACAAGAAGAAGAAGTAGAGATACAACAGTTCTTTAATGATCCAAATAAAAATAAGAAATCATGTAAAGATACTGTCGATGTGATTGACAGTGATGAAGATGATGAACATACTACAGTGACTAAAGGCAGAGGTGCAAGAGGTAGAGGAGCATCTTCTAGAGGTAGAGTCTCACGAGGAGGTGGCCGTGGTAAAAATAAAAATGCACCTGATGTAACAATTACATCAATTTCTTCTGGGAAACCAAAGGTACAAATGAGAATAAAAAATTTATATAAATATAAATTTCTAGAAACTTATTTATTAATAAGTAAAGTATCACAGAATATTTGCTTTTGTTTATATATTTATGATAATTATTTTGTATTTTTGTTTATTGATAGGATCAGACTTCATTAAGAGCTTATGTGAGAGCGTCGAATAAAAAAAATATCGAAAATATTGTCATCGATGATTCCGATTAAAATATAAATAATTTAAAAACATTTCCTTAAACACTGTAATAATTATTATATTAAAATACATTATTATATTTTTATTAAACATTCAGACCATTTCATTCCCTTACCAACGTTAATTTTATATAAAATGTTCAACTTTCTTCGGATCAAAATTTGTCTTTTGTGATTTCATATCTCGACTTTCGATACTATCGAATGTGGCGCGACCACAACCCACCGGAAGTTGTCTTTCTTTACACTTCCTCCATTGATCGTGTTTGATCGGAGAGTTTTCAGGAGGTTGAATTTGCAGGTATTATAGTAGAAAAATTTGTTATTATGTTAAAAATAAAATGTTAAACATCCAGTGTAAACATATTTACGTATATTTTATATAAATTATACGTTATTTATTGATTCATCGTTGCGATTCAATCGGATAAATTTTACATCATGGAGTTTGTTATATGTTCGAACACTGTCAAGACATAACCTTAAAATAAATTCAAAATGTTTATGTAAATTGATCTTACATATGAACGTAACTAAATTGAAAAGAAGAAGAACGACTTCAAACATTTACATTTATGAATAATTGAAATAATATTTTGAACAGAAATGCCACCAAAAAGAGGAAAAGTACAAAAGGAGGAAGTTCAAGTGTCTCTTGGACCTCAGCTCCGTGAAGGAGAGGTTGTTTTTGGTGTTGCACACATTTTCGCAAGCTTCAATGATACCTTTGTACACGTAACAGATTTATCGGGCAGGTGAGTTAAATTCTAATCATGAATATTGGTTATCAATGCCTTCAAAATTTGAAGTACAATCATTTCTTACAGAGAAACCATTGCTCGAGTTACTGGTGGAATGAAGGTTAAAGCAGATCGTGACGAAGCTTCTCCATATGCTGCTATGCTTGCTGCTCAGGTAAAAACTAAATGCAAATGTTTCTTAGTTGTATTCACATTTAGGCAGCTTCTATATGCCGTATTATTATAGAAGCGTTCATGTTTGTGATAGATCAAGTCTCTTCCATAAAATTGAAATGTCTATATTGTTTACATTTTTCATACCTGGAAGAGTACATTTAATATAGAAATATGTACATAGGTTTATGTCAAATATCATTCTATTGTTTTGTATGATGTATTTTTTGTCAATAGGATGTAGCAGAAAAATGTAAATCACTTGGAATCACAGCACTCCACATTAAATTGAGAGCAACAGGAGGCAATAAAACAAAAACACCTGGTCCAGGTGCTCAGTCAGCTTTACGTGCACTTGCACGTTCCAGTATGAAAATTGGTCGTATTGAAGATGTCACACCTATACCATCTGATTCTACGCGTAGAAAGGGTGGTCGTCGTGGACGAAGATTGTAATTTATAATTTTGTCCGTGATCTATCAACTTTCAACAATAAATATTGTATTGTATTTTTATATTCTTCTTATTTAGTAGTCCAAATCCACATAACACACTTATATTTACTGATTGATCATACCTTCCTTGACTTCCTTCTGTTATCCAAATTAAATAGTTATAGGAATGTATAGGACAATAATGGTAAATTTTGGAATTGAAGAAAATAGACTTCCATTACAGCATTATTCAATAATTTAATTTAAGTGATGAATGAAAAGCTTTATACCACTGCAGTTTAAAAACGATAGCATATTTAATTAATTTGAGTTACAAACGAGGACACTATTTTCATGCAATATTTTGAAAGATTAGTACAGCTTATACTATAAGAATTGATTATTGTAACAAAATTTTTGTAGTATTTATAAATATTAATATTGCACTGTATTATGGTAGCATATATTAAGCAGATTCCACAATGTTTCCTACAGTAAGATATAACTTGACTTGTAGATCCAGCTTTTGAGGTGCTTTATGATCCAATGTTGTAATTGTATTCACGTACCCATATTGCATAACAAATCCAACTATAGCTGAAGTATTTTCACTCACTTGGATATTCTCGTGAGGAGTTACATGCAACTTTATTACTGCTTTATTTCCCTTTCGCCAAATCACAAGCCTTTAAAATTATTAAAAACATTGAATATTTAATGAAGTAATTTTATAACATAAAAAATACAAAAGTGATAAAATGCATACTTTGGATCATCTTGGAAATTATTGGTGTCACCTATATCATCATATTCAACAGTATCATCTCTGGGTGGCAGAATAAGTGGGCTATGAGGCAAAACTAAATCTGCATTTGCAGAAATTTTGATAGGTTTAACATCTTCTACTATTGGAGGTTGTCTTACAATAGAAGGTAGTAAATTTGGAGATTCAGATTCCTGCAAGCATAATAACGTTAAAAATAATTCTATCAATAATACACAATTATAATAAATATTTACCTGTGGTGCATCTTCCTCATTAATCTCCTCTTTCTCGCATTCTATGGTTACAGTAGGATTTACTGGTGTATCTAATGGTAACAAGGTTACTTGAGTTTGATGCTGAGTTGGGTTACAAAACTTTAAAAGTAATTCGCTCGATTTGCCTGGGCGAAGTGGTTCGCAAGAAACAATCCTTACTTCTGGTACATAATAACTAGAAAGAAATATGTCTTAATATAAAGATATTCACATACATATATAGAGTATATTAGCACTTACAATGCAGCTAATTTAATCTTGAACTTGGTAGACTGTGGACAAAGATCTGGCTTACTAAGACAATGGTCGCATACTCGGCACCGTTGCGATTTCTTAACTAAAAATTGTCTATGCTGTGGACGTAGTTCATTTACTTTTTCCGCTTGCACTTCCGGATGTTGTAAGCGTTGTTCCAACGTAGTAACTATATATACAAATTACTTTTTATTAAAATGTTTTAAGTACTATGAAAATCCTACTATGTTGATTTACGTAATTACTTTTAGTTATGTCTACTGGTTCTGTAAAAATTTCTGGAGACAATTCTTCTACTTCTTCAGTAGCAATAGATGGTGGTGGCTCATCAGTTGATTGTGAATGCATAGGTGGTTCAGAAGAGAGACCAATACGTTTTCGAATCATAGCAGATGTCATAGTAAACATAGTCTACAGTAAAAGAATATATATATATAATTAAAAGTCAATGATTTTTTGGATATAGGAACATTTGAGTACCATTTGCAAATAAAGACGTTTTGGCCGAAATTTCTTCTTCTCACGATGTTGTTTTTCTATATAACCCAATATTTTATGATAATCAATTAATGCATTTATGCGATTTGTATGAGGGTTTTCTTGTTCAGGCCAACCTCCAGTAGCTAAGCATAAAGATGTATATTATTACATTGTTTTGTCTTTTAGTACTTGACTAGAACATTAAATGTTATGTATGATTCTGTGAAACATACCTACAGATTGATCTGGAATACCAGCATCTCTGGAAGTCCATCGACATAATGAACAGAATAAGTAATAAACTTTTTTAGGCGTTGTTTTAACATCTTTAGGATCCTCTCCATCTGGAGGTGCTACTCTTAAAGGAACATGTCCAGCTCTTGTAGATAAAGTTTGAAAACAGCAAGGACATTCAAAGCAATTTGAACATCTGTGAACATGTATGTGAAATTAATACAAATTTAAGTCTGTGCTTTTTTTATAAATTATATTACTGCATTTGAAACCTACTTGTTTTTTTTAAGACGAACTTCTGATGATGGTAAGTTCTCCATACAATTAGGACAATAATGTGAATCCACCTATAAATAAAAATGTAAGTATTACGTTATTTGCTAATTAATTAATATGTAGACAATTGAAAATTATTCGAATGTTTCAAATATCTTGTAACGATAAACAGCAAATAATATACTAAGAATTCAAAAAGACATTGACATTTAATTGTAAGAAGAAATGTACCTCTTGACATACACAATAACCGCAGCGAATTTTTGAACAATGTCTGCAAAAATAAATCTTTGAAATCGGTTTCAAAGATCCGCAGTTACACACGTAACGCACATAACTAGGTTGATTCAAATATGACATGATTAAAAATTAATTTTAAGGAAATAACTGTCAGAAGAAATCTAAAATGACACTTTCTACTTTTTGTCAGAGGTGTGTGTACTTATGCATTACACATGGAACATGTATTCCATATAAAGTGAACCCGTTAGGCTAGAATTAAGTTCCTATTGCTAGGTGTAGAATCGAAAAGGTAGATCCCTACTTTTTTTGGAATTAGTCACATGGTGCAGCACTAGTATTTGCAATCAGCAAAAGCCTAGCAAAGATGTTCCGGCAAGTGACTTCACACCTTCTACCGCTAGATGGTTAAACATTTCGAGCTCCATGGTGTTCAATTTTTGAGCAATCTTATTTTCTATGGTGAATAAAACAACACTGAAGGAAATAATTTTTAATAACAAGTGTCGCAGAAGCGATATTAATTTCACCTCAGTTGTAAATAATTCGTGAAGAACTTATATGACAGTTTAAAGTATTATCAATATATATTCTTTATCTTATGCAAAGTATAAAGTAATACTGTCTGTTAATCAAATAATTATAGTATACGAAAAATTATAACTAAAAAATAGTGATCTATAATTTTTATATTTTGCATTTAATGATTTTATAATAATGCTTTCACACAAAGTAATACGGCAAAAAAATATTTTTAGTTCAAAGTTGAATTATTTATTGAAGAAATATTCAAAACAAGCAACAGCGAGTGAAACCAAACATGCATATGAAAAACTTTGTTTTGCACCTCTTATAGAAAAGAAACCACAAAAAGAATCATTTATATTTTCTCTACTTACAGGAACGGTAAATAGAGAAATGCTTGCTTTTCCTGAAGTGTTGCCTGGTGACAGATATAAGGATTTCCATAATTGGTTAGATCCTATTGAAAATTATGTATTAAGTTGTACTAATACAAATAAAAAATTAAATAAAGAAGAGGTACTAGGTCATCTTAGAGAACTTGAATTATTTCGGGCATGTATGGAAGAAGATCATGGTCTAAATCTTTCTGAAACGGAATCATTGAAATTAATAGAAACAGTCAGTACATTGCCTTGGTTGGGTACCTATTTAATAAAAAACAATATTTTACCTATTAAAATACTTTCTAAGTATGGATCAGTAAGTCAAAAACAAGAGTATTATCCAAAAATAGCAAATGGCAAAATTGTTCCTACAATCTGTATACACGAAGGTGATAATGGAACTAATGTTAATAACATAAAAACTCATGCTGTACCAATTGAAGGAAATTCATGGTTATTAAATGGTGACAAAACGTTTGTAATGAACGGAGTAGATGCTAATTTGTTTTTAGTTTTTGCGAGGACCATATCTAAAACTTCACGTAAGCTTCAACCAGATTCATTTTCTTTATTCTTAGTAGAAAAGGATAATGAAAGAGTAGTCTGTAGTGAAGTTCATGAAACAGTTGGTAGACACGAAATATCTACCTGTACAATTAGTTTTAAAGATGTAGTAATACCTGAGAAAAATGTCATTGGTGAACCTGGTACTGCATTTAATATATTAATGGAACTGTTAAAACCAGGAGCACAAAATGTAAGTGCACAAGCTATTAGTATTCTACGAAATTTCCTGAATCAGTTAATAGCAGATATTCTGAAGACCAAGCATTTTGACAGAGAACTATATCAGTTTGATGTAGTGAAAAACATTGTAAGTGAAATAATTCATAATCTGTATACCATGGAAAGTATGACATACTTTACACATGGATTAATAGATAAATATGAAAATCAAGATGTTTCCCTTGAAAAAATAATCACAGAAAGATATTGTGTAAATAAATGTTTAAACGGTATTCAAGCAGGAATACAATTAATGGGTGCCCACAGTTATTTAAATAATACATCATATATACAGACATTTCATGAAGCTTTGGCTTTATCAACAGTTGATATGAATAATATGGATGCAGATGCATATGTAGGAGCAGGTATTATACAACAAATTGGGAAGACTTTTCAAGAACACATATACAAAAAAAGGAATTATCATAAATATCCTATATATCACATAATGGACTCTTTATTTGGTACTGCTGAGCCAGAAATAGCCTTTTCGGGATATTTTCATCCATCGTTGAAGTATGGTGTTGACCATCTTGAAATAAGTATAAAATTATTTATGGAAACTCTTAATAAATTACTTGTGCAGGACGGATCACAAATTATAGATCAGATTAGTACTCTTAAAATAATCACTGAAATGATTACAGAAATATATGGGGGATGTACTAATTTGTCTCGCTCGTCGAGATCTTATTCCATAGGTCTTCGAAATGCAGATACTGAAAAAAATATAGGAGTGACTGTGGCATATATTATGGCTTGTAATATAAATGAAATTGCACAACACATTGACAATGCCAAATTCGACTATGGAAACGTTTTTTATAAAAATGCAAGCGAACACGCATATGAAAATCATAGATATTGTATGGCACATCCTATAACTAGAGAAACGTTTTAATGCTAAGTTGTTAATAGTCATTTTCTAAACTGCAAATTAAATGCATATGTACATATCTTCTATCTGTATTATATATTTATGTATGTATTTTGATGATTCAACAATGTAATTAAATATAATTTATAAGGAAATAAGTACACACACTTTCATTATAGCTTCTGTGTTTATATGCAATTAGAAATATATAATTTTTCTTATGCTCTATTGAATTTAAAACAGAAATATCTTTTCTTTGGTAACTACCCATGTATAATCTCTTAAAAAGATATTTTCAATGCATTTTATACCAGGAATTAAAACTTTATTTTTATACACCATTACTAGGAATTCTAACGTATACACAAAAAGGTGGACGGTATTTTGCTACAAAGAAATGTAATTATATTTGTCCTAAAATCGGAAATTTAAAATTCTATTAAATTTATTTTAATCATAATATCACTATAATCTTTCTGCTTGAACAATAACATGTTCTTCCCTGTATAAATCCATTGGTGACCAACAACTTCTTACACAAGTATATATTAAAACGGTTCCAAATTCAATTTGGAAATTCTTCTCGGTTCGTGGTTGAAGTATTAGTTTGGAAATTAATGTAGGCAAAATCTGGACTTCGAATATCATTTCACCACCGCAATATCGACATTTTCCAACGCATCCATTAATAGGAGATAGCATCAATGGCGCGGAATTATCTCGTGAATATCTAAGTTATAAAGTAATACGTTCTACATTAATCTACAGCATATATATATATATATATATATATATATAACAAAAATATATTAATGATTTGTTAATATTTTTACCGTAATAGCTGACCAGGATTTTTCTGAATTTGAGAAATAAAATTATGAAACATTTCATCCCCATGCATGGGAATACCCTTTTCATATTTTTCTGCATCTGTCTCAATAGTTTTGCTTTCATCCGAGTCTACTGCAGATTTTGTTGACAAGTCTGGGTTTTTATATTGGTATTCAAGCAGCAGATCACGAATATGCTGTGATAAATCTGCATTGTAATCTTCTTCCTCAACGGAAAGAAATATTTCAACAAATGATAACTTTGTTTCTGTATTTGATTCTATTTGAATAGGAAATGGAGTTACTTCTCGTAGCAAACTAATTAAATCACATTGAGGTTTAACTGGACTATCAATGCAGACAACTTCACTTTCTTCTCCATCGATTTCAGCAGATGCTTGAGGCGAATCCAATCTACCTACAGCACCTATTCCAACTGGAGATTCTATGCTTGCAGGACTGAAATGAATAACATTTAAGTAATAACTAAATACACTACAGTTCTATTTAAGACATACCTATTTGCATTAGGATCATCAACATGTAGTACAGAAAAGTCTTCTCTTATATTTTTATCAATTTCTTTTTCAAAACAAAACTTAAAATCTGTTGCATTATTTGCCAGTAAGTTATTTCCATTCTGCTCAGAATTGTCGTTCAAGTTATCACCCCAGTCATCTGCATCTGATAACCATGATGTTGTAGATGGCACATGTATAGTGCTACTGTCTAAAGCATTTGATTTATATTCATCTTCTAAAACTTGAACTCTTAGACACGTCCAGCTTTCATTTTGATTCCAACAATTTGGATTGATGCACGTGAAAATATAAAGTGTTCGGTGGTACTTAGAATTATCTAATGGAACATAAAGCTGAAGAGCCAGAAGTTGGTACAATCTGCATAATCTGCACTGTGGTATCGACAATATATTCTTCTCATAACAGTTCTAGAAACAACAATATATTTGATTAGATACATATAATTTAATTTAAAGATAAACTTCAATAACATTATCAAATTATTTAACAGGCTTCTAACAAAAAGTATGAATACAAGATTTACAATCTCGATACTACTCGTTTAGAACGGTGAGAGATATAACTTAATACAGAAAACAACTTACTGGAAATCCACCAATTTTATTTGTCATGAAATTAATACTCGGTCGATGTTTATCAGTAACGTATTCATCTTCGTATCCTAGGTACACTTTAGGACGATTATCACAAGCCATTAAGTTTGATTAAAAGTATATTTCTTCATTGGAAGACTTCGTAATAGGATAGAGAATATTTTAATTCTCAATTTACGCTTGTATTCAGCGGTAGACAGCTGACATGTATCAGTATCGGTTCACGCGTGCGCTTTTAACAATATTCTGTTCCATTATCGATTTTTGAATGCTTTATGTGTATAAGCAAATATTACGTGAAAAAGTTGGATTTTATGTTCATAATTCAACTTTCCATATGTACGATACTAACAGTACTACGAATACGTTTGATAAAAGAAAGTAGAATTCGGTCATTTCTTTTTATGGGTAAAGCAAAATAAAATTCTCGGGTAAATATTTTTAATTCGTAATTCATAAATTGCAGTTCACACTGGATAACATTGCAACCAATGTTTTCTAAAGTAACAAAATCCCTAGAAATTTAATTCAACATAAAGTTTGATTCACATTGGAATCGTAGCAAGGTGAACACGTATCTGATAAATAAATAAACAATGTAATATAGTAAAAATATTATTTTGTCATTATATAAAGTTATATCTACTTATAATTAAAAGGTTTCACAGTATTTCAGTAAAGGTGACATACAGTATTAACGTAAACACAAGTAACTGCAATGGAAACTATGTTTAGGTCATCGACATTTTAGAATTGCTTGCAGTTTGTGATGAATGAAGTTTCTAGTCACAAACTGACAATATTTGTGAAAAGTAAAAACACGCTGCATTCTACTATTCGAAGTCAATCGTTTTGTTTTGAGCATTGTTGTTTTTATAATATCACAACAACAAATTTAAATCGGTTGAGAAATATATAACCCGTTCCACGAGAGATTGTACTCAGTCTGCGCAACGTGGCTAACTTCAATAGACTCCCCACCAGTGAATGTTGTCATACTATCATATGCTTTCTATTTCATCATCCATATACACGGTGGTGAAAAATATGTGCCTAAGGAGAAGAGGCGACGATGTATAAGTATAGAAATTAAGAAATCATTGGGTATATGAGTTTGACGTGACGGAAGACCTAAACGCATATGCGTGTTGCTCCTGGTTACGAAGCATCCTCGAACAAATCAGAATCAACGTGCGCAGAAAGAACGAAAACTTGTCGTACGAGTAGTATGTTCTCTGGATGAACAGAATAGGTACACAGCACCAACTATTGGTTGGGATATCCGATTTTAGTTTGTGACGTCATGCGCAAAGCAGTTCATTCCTTATCCCCTCCGTATATCTATCCAGCTGTCCGTGGTTTGGCAGTCCGGTGAACGAATTTCTCAGGGTGATTATCACGCAGGTTTTGATGCTGGTGGGCTTTTCCACGAACGATAGTGGAAATTAAAGGTGTCAAAATATCGATACACGATCGAGTGCCAATCGGAAACCTGTTAAGCAAAACTAATTTTGAACAGCCTATAACGATATCGTACGACAGGGTGGCCTTCGGACTGACAAAAGGCAAAGACGTACGCAGTAGAAACAACTAGCGTTTTCGTGGTGTATGTAACGAGGTTGTCGAAGTAACCGTCGCGCGGAGCTGTGCGATTTCTTCTGTCGGAGTGTAACATTAACGCAAGGTGTGGACGGTATAGAAACGTTCTGGAATTTCCTCGTATCAACGATTTGGGAGCGACGAGCCCATTTGTGAGGGATGTCTACCCCCGCAAGAAGGAGACTAATGAGAGATTTTAAGAGGTATCGTGTTCCTTAACGTTCTTATGTCATGACTTTTCTGTGTCATTTACCGCCATTAATTATTGGAATTTGTGTATTTGTATTTTTCTTCATTTTCGATCGTTTTTCGCGCGATCATGATCATTCAACGTTTCTCTTGTGACTCCTCAGGTTACACGACGTTGGAACGTCATTGTGGCCCGTCTTACGAAGTTATTATTAGGAACTTATGATCGTTTATTGCGTTTCAATTATATTCACTGCTATGTTAATCGACGAATTGGAAACTTTCGTTTATTGTTATTCAAGAAATGCTTAAAAAATTCCGCACGATTACTGAAGGAGTATGGTTTTGTTTATATTGTGACATTCACTATTGATTCTCATAAATATTCGATTGTCCTCTAGTAACCTTTGTTATGAATTTTATTTCTCTATGAATTGGATGCATTAAAAATGATATTTATAACAACAGTAAATAATAATACACTCAGTTGAAATATATATTTCAGTGTCCTTTTTGTATTGGACAGATTGTCTTTCAGTTTATACGAATGATAAATATATACTTGAAAATGTTTTAAATTCATAGATATGTATGTGTACGTTGCTATTAAAAAATGTTTTATATTAAGAGCCATTGGTTTGACATTGAGCTTTACAAGAAAGCTATCTTTATAGTTTGTACTAAGTTTATTGTTAGTTTAATAGGTAGAATAAAATGTTTTACCAAAGAAAAAGTATTTAAACATAATTAATATGTTGTGTTTAATACAATTTTATTACAAACAGATTACAAGAAGATCCACCCACTGGAGTATCAGGAGCACCCACAGACAATAATATTATGATATGGAATGCTGTTATATTTGGGTAAGATTGAATGTTTTTAAGATTTAAAAACTAACAATAATAATTTCAATCTTCTATGAATATTACTGATAAGATAAAAGAATAATCCTTTGCATGTAGAATATTTCTGAACATGATATTATCGTGTCTTGTTAATATTTTAGGCCACATGACACTCCATTCGAAGATGGTACCTTTAAACTCACAATAGAATTTACAGAAGAATATCCAAATAAACCACCCACAGTCAGGTTTATTAGTAAGATGTTTCACCCTAATGTATATGCTGATGGAGGCATATGTTTGGACATATTACAGAATCGTTGGAGTCCTACTTACGATGTCTCTGCTATTTTGACATCCATACAGGTATTAAAAATATTTGACAACTTATATCATCTTGTGCTTTAACATATTTCAAATATTTAATTTTATTTCGTAAATGCTTTCCATGATTTCTTTTTTTTCTGCATTCAATTTTCATTGATTCATATACTATCATAACAAATACACATTGCATGCTTAATATTACATCGATGATAGTACATCTCATAACAGTAAGTATAAAGTATTGCAGAATTAAGATCTGTTTGAACAGTTAATAAGAAGGTATTAATTTTATATGTAATCAGTAATTAAAGTTTATTTGTTTTATATATTGTATTTTATTTTCAATTCTCTAATGGAAAATGATTTTCTGCATAAAAACTGCAATTTTTTTTTGCATGGCAGTTACTAAATGTCAGAAGTGTTTTAAACAATTAATTGTTTATGTTACAAGGATTATTAAAATAGAATATGCTTAATTTTCTTTTATTTTACACAAATTATATATTAATAATCGCTGAGATATGTAATTATTTCCTTCTGTTTTCTATCGATTATGTTGTAAAAGACCTGAAAAATCTGCAAGTTTTTGTCTTAACAGCGGTTGCAATTCAGCAAAGTCTGATTCATTAAATTTGAAATTATTTTCATACAATGTCGGTATAAAATTGTGCTTGTAATTTGTTTAACTGACTGAAAGTGCATTTCTAATCATCGGTACTAAGTAAGAATATCATCTACTTTTACAATTATGGCCATGCATCATTAAAAAAAAAAGAATAATAAAAACATCGTTTAACGAGTATGACTTATGTGGTTGCAGTCGCTGTTAAGTGACCCGAACCCGAATTCACCTGCCAACTCAATGGCAGCACAACTGTACAAAGAGAACCGACGTGAGTACGAGAAGCGAGTGAAGGCTTGCGTGGAGCAGAGTTTTACGGATTAGTCGCAGGCGTTTCTACGATGCTGTTGCAGCATCAGTCAGCCACCTACAGCCATCAGATACAGTGGAGAACGTGCAGCCTTACCAAGGAGCTAACGCTAAACATTAGCATGTTTCTTCCTAAAGCTCTATTGAACTACCACAATGTGCAACATTAGACCGAATTTTTACAATGTTGAATAATAAATTATTATAAAATTGTGTATTTATTTATTTCGATATTTGATAAACAGATCGATTGTTTCGATATTTGGTTGAAATTAGTAATATTAAACATTAGAGAATACTTGGCGCTTTTTGTTTCTGTGCTACAAAGCATTCTGTCTTTCACAAGCACAGAACTGTATTTCAATTAAATTTTAGTACTTCATATAGTACATAAATTTCACTTATACATATATTATATATATACATATAAAATATATATATATACACACACCATACATAATAAATACATAATTTCACTTTATAGTTTTATGGTTTTCTTTAACCTTCTGTGCTGCTTACATTTAGAATAAACTTATATGATAACAAAGTCTATAAAATATTTGTTGCAGTCCCTTTTGGATGAACCAAATCCAAATTCTCCAGCCAATTCGTTAGCGGCACAATTGTATCAGGAAAATAAACGGGAATATGAGAAGAGAGTAGCTACTGTTGTTGAACAGTCTTGGTTGAACTTCCAAGAAAGTCACACAGACGATACCCGCTGACATTAAGTATAGTTCATTCTATATTTTTTTTCAGTTTATTTGATATCATTTTCTACATTGTTTTTAGCAGTTCATGGTCTGAAGTGCTTTTTCCCTGTATTACAAAAACAATATATTAAATCCTCCACTGTTCTACAAAATTTCCATTTTATTGATACTGTTTAGTTTTACAAATTAACAAGATCTTTTTTTTGCATAAAATATCTTTTAAATACACAAAGATGTAGAGCACTGGAGTGATGTGATCATACAGAGCGTTGCGTGATTTTTTATCCATAAACACAAATGAAACGCGTATGATTTTGCTCACTATAATTAGATTTTAGGCGCCCATACACAGCCAAATTCAATTATTAAAAATATATGCATATAAATATTGTTTTGTTAATATTGATTTGCATTGTAACTAACAGCTATACTCGAATATAAGGATATCTTCATAAAAAAAGTAATTAAAAAATTGATAAACTCAAGGTTTACTAATTCATCATGAGGAAGTAATAAACAAGAACTTAGTCTGATTTAATGCAGAAAGTAAATGTATCAGTGTATAAATAACATAGTACATAGTTAAACTGGTAATCAAGTGGAAGAATATAAATATTGATTATTTGTAATTTCCTAATAAAGTTGAAAGAACATTATCTATAATAACATATTTTATATTAATATCCTTTCCTTAGAAATTGTCAATTGTGAAGGAGAGGTGCAAATATTAAAAGAATTGTCACAATAAAAAATTAGTAAATTTATAGTAAATGTCAAATTTATTTCTTATGAACAACAATCATAAAAAAGCTTTTTTATAATTATGCTAAAGATACGAACTGTTTTTTATAAAACAATATTTTGTTATTCATGTTTGACTACGAAAAATTATAGCTTATAGTTTCTATGTGTTTAAACACATAGTACTCGTATGTACAAATAAAATTTTCATTAGTACAGAGAATACATAAAAGAAGTCTACATGCGATTGTTATTTAGAGATTCGATAATCTTCACTTAAACATGTATATTTTATACAAAATTCACCATAATTGTAGGAAATTTAAATCATGTTTCCTATACATGTAACTATACATTTCACAAATAATAAAATCATATTTTATGAATATTATTGACATTAAACTATTTTACTCTTAACAAAATTAAACTATAAAAAATTATTCTTTTTTATTTAATACTGCTCTATTATGTTTTATGTATGAAATATGTATTACTATACTGATACATGATGTTTGTATGATACTGTTCGAAATATGTAGAAATCAAATTTTGTAGAAATTTTAAATTTCAAATAAATATAAAATAATTTTAAAACATATGTAATTTCAGCGAAGATATTCGTTTTTACTCTAGTTATTTAATATTTTCACAGTATTTACAATTAAGAATATTATACAAATATAATTTGTTTACTACTATCGTAGTTGCTTATATAATAATACACACGCGCTTTTATACAACAAAACTTAATAACAGAATAATTTTATCCAATCTTTCGTAAAATTACAATTCTTTTCACCGGTCGTTTAAAATGAAACAATCTACTTGGTGGGACTTAAAAATTGTACTTAAAATTATCAAATTATATTTCAAAAGTTGCCTTTAGTTTTAAGTAAGTCTTCCAAAGTGTTTAAATTGCTCACCAGTTTTCTCCTGCTACGATTTTTCCTCTTTCTCTTTGTTATATCTTTCTAGTTCTTTCAAAAACTGTGCTTTAGGTTTCATAACATTTGGACGATCTCCTCTACATTTTGGACAAAACCATTTTCCTTTTGGTTTAGTACTTAATGAAACACATGAAAAATGGAACCATTCAATAGGACATAAATCATTATCACACAATATCATTTCTCCATATGATATCTGGTCACATAGACAATATGTTGGTTCATCTGGATCTATCGCAAGATCATCTTCTGGTGGTGGTGGAGTATCTTCACGATGCTGATTCTGTTGACTTCCTTGTCTTGATTTCCTTTTCTTTTTCTTACCAGTGTTAGCAGTTGTGGTTTTCTTTTGATTACCATTACTTGCATTTGATAAAGAGTTAGAACGTGTTTCAGTCATTACAATCATATCCATAGCATTAGATTCAACCATTGTTTCAGTCCTAGTTCTCCTAGCTCTTTTTGGCTGTCTTTCTGAATTATTTGCATTACCAGATGCATTTGAGTTAACATTTGCATTTGTTTCACGGGTTGATTCATTAGTCTCTTGTTCTTTTCCAAAATCTGTAAAAAGTTCAAAATGAAAAAGTTCCACACAACACTTACAAACTTTTTGAAGAAAACTAATATACCAAGATTACGATAATCCAAATCTAACTGCCTAGATTTATTTTCTATAAGATCTTGAACTTGTTGAACTATCTGTAACTTCTCATCTCCAATTTCTTGTGCGGCAATCAATGCTTGCTGAACTCTCAAAAGTGCTCTCCGCTTGACTGCCAAATCTGTATCATTTCGTAATGCTTCTTGCTGTTGATCTACTTCTCGTAAGTAAGCTGTATCAAACCAAAAGTATACCATGAAAATTTCTGTGACACTTATTACTGTAAAATAGAACATAATATACTTTTGATTCAGATATAAATTTTAGATTTAATATTAAGTTTTCCTCTTGTTTTTGTTATATTATCTCTCATGACTTTATATATTACATTTCACTAAAATTTTGTAATCAATTCAAGTCACAAAAAGAGAACATTTGTGACAAAAACATACAAGTGTAAACACACGGGGAACTTTTTAAAATTTATTAATTGTAATTACTTTGACAAGTAGCATCGAGTTCTCGGAGCCGGGAAACATGTCTTTGTAAATCGTTTGGTAAATTTTCCACACAGTCTAAATAATTTTCAATGTATGTTGCAGAATATAAAGCTTCAACTACAGCCTGGTTTAACATGTTCACAGCTTTTAAAAGTTCTTAACAATTAAAACACATAAAATATTTCTCAATAAACACGATAAACGCAGCAGTTATATCAAATTTTTCAACTTTTCGCAACATTTATACAGATATGTATCGTTTAATTTACAACTGCACCAATCCAGATGAATCAAATAGTAAGGAACATAGGTAAACTGTTGCAACACTTTTTTTTGATGCTCCATCTGTATTTGTTACAAAAGTTAACATGGCCGCCGACTTCACAATGTGTTTCGTGAGTTTATTATTCGACAGGAAACAAAAATATATTGTACATATGTAAATACAAATTGTTTTATACTATCAAAGTTTATATAAATGCATTTTAATTAATTACGTTACGTAGGATATGTTACTAAATACAAAGCTCTGTGTGTTAACAGTAAAAAAAAATCCAACAGAGTAGATGACAAGAAGATCATATTTAATAAAATATAATTATTAATTATATTGTACATATTTTTGAACGTGAATAACGATTAAATGTTTCATACGATAAAGTAAAATTCATAATCATTCAAATCATTATTCGCATAACGAGAGATCATATGCGACTAATTTCAGTATGCTCCCCAGCGGGAAGTCCCCTCCATTTAGTGAATTTACTCTCTCAATTTCCTGTTTTCACCACCCGCTTGAATGGCGCTTGTTCATTCAATGAAAACTCAGCCTTACATTATTTCATATAACATTAATGATTTCTATTTATTCTTATTTTAAAAATTAATTTACAAAATAATCCCATTTTGCAATGTACCAAAAATAACGCCAAATTACAAATTTTTGTTTACGTAACAAGATAATTTATAATTTAGACGTTCATTTGATTAGGTATTTGACGTCAAAATTCGTGCTGCGGCCTACCAATCCCCTGTCACAACCCTATTTGATTTCGTTCGGTAAAGGAGAGTCGTGTTTGGGTTCTCGTGGGTTCTCGTGTGCCGCAAAATCTGCGTGACGGTTGTTTTCGAATTTTACAAAATGACGTCCACAGGAACTTTCCAAGGGTTTGGGGATGAGAAGAAGAAATCTAGCAAGTAAGTGACACGCTCATATTTATGGTTTATTATTCGTATAAAATACCACGTAAGACTTCTGTTCTCTTTTCGTGTCTCTGCTGTGTCAATTATTTATTATAATCTTAAAAAAAAAGTCAGATAAAAATTGGAAATTGATCGTTAAAAATGAGAAAAATTTCTCCTGATAACAGTTGTCATTAAAAGTGTTGGTAACAAAGTTGGATCATTTAAGTTTGAATTTTGATATTTAATTTTATCGTTATCGTTATTTGTACATTGATAGAAATTATTTTTGCAACAGATGTGAATGTTAATTGTTTATTTGGTCGAATGATAACAAAAATAAATGAACGGCGTCTTGTTGGTTACTGACTTTTTTGTTATGCATGGTGCGTCAGTTTGAACCGGTCATAACCGGACAATCCATGATCCTTTTTTGTTGTGGTAGCGTTTTGGCAAATTAAATTTTGCAGTAAAATATGCATTTGTATGTTAATTATAAAGAACGCTTCTTGTTTCTAAAAATATTTCAGATTTTATAAAATGCGAATTATTTGTTTTACTGTTAAAATATAAAATCGCTGTATAAGTTACTTGGTAATAGTTGCACTTGTCTGTTTACATTTAATATTTGCTCCTTTTACATTATACTTAATATTACATCCTATACAATATTAATTTTTTACGGTTCACAAAAATTTTGGTTGTAAAATAAATTTTTGTATAAACATTCCTGATAATTTTAATCGATGATTCAGTTTTATCTGTCTCAGGAATGAACATTATTGCAATATGTTTGTTTGTGTTCTTTTTTTATTAATTATTTGTAAATACGAACTGTTGCATTTAGTTAATATAAAGTCGATAGTACCTTAAGCGAAATGGTCTTAAGTATGAACATATGGCGATAGATTGCGCTGAGTGTATCGTTGCATATTGAAGTTTTACAAAATAAATTTAAAAACAATTCGGTTTCCAGTTAAACTTACCTCCTATCCATATTTATATAACACATTTTATGAAATATTAAGATAGAATCTCTAATTAAATGAGTACAACGAAATTTGCAAATTACTAAAATACATAAATATAGCATGATTTATTTCATTTAAATAAGTATTCCCTCAATTAAAATATTGTATGTATTTAAAAAATTATTTTTGCTGCTTGTATTCTAATATCGAATACAATAAAATTCATTTTCAGTTGGCCAAAATTATTTTCACTTCTAATTAACCCAAACGATTTCAAATTGCATACAAATATAATTGCAGAGAGGTACACATATATTTCATTTTATTTTGTGAAGTCTTGATGATTGAGTTTAACCTGGAAAGTATCACGTTTCAGGTCTAACATTTTCGAGAAAAAAATTCGCGGTTTACCGCGGTAACTGCTAAACATTGCAGTCCATGTTCCTTATAAACGGAACGCTGGGTTTATTAATACGGATGAAAAATGTGAGACATAAAATACACAACAGTTAACAGTTGTTTTTTAATGAAAAACGTTTCTACGTTTCTGCTCTGATTATCCTTGTGATACGAGTGTGCTTCGTTCGAGGTTCGTGATATAAAGAATTAGATAAGTCGAAATTACCGGATTTCCGTTACCGTAATAGCAGAAAACAACAAATGTTTGAATTTCCTTCTCATACGAGCTCTTCGAAGAATAAATGTTTCTTTTTTTTTCGAATCTTGTCATTCCAAATGCAATTACGCATTGTGCGAGGAATATTCACGAATCGTGTGTCCCCTTTGTTGTAAATATTTTCTCGGAATGCATGCAGATAATACGCATGCTTCTGAAACACGAGTCACGCTGCTTCAGGATGACTCACCCAACGTCCTGCAGTTCTTTGGCGTGCCGCATAGAGGCGTGTACATTTAGGCTCGAAGCTATCGTAATTGCACGGGATAGGTACAATATTCTGTCCACCCTTTATTCTCCCTTTCACCGTCTCTTTGTCTTTCTCGTGTCTTCGATACATGTATTTTTTATGTTTCTCGCCATGCTACGATGAAGTCGTAAATTAAACCTTCCTTAGGCGGAGCTGAGTAAAGTAGAAACTCACAGGATCATGCATTTTGTTTTATAAGAAATATCACATGATTAATGTACATCGCCAGTACTTCAGGATTTTTTAAAATATTGAGTTACAGAATTTTACGACTTCGCTATACATCTCCACATTTACACTTGTCAACGTGTATGATATTAAATAATAATTTTATGAAATTTCAGTTTCATAGACATTTTGGACGCATTAAGGCACAAAATTATTTTTAAAATAATAGTTCCTACTATATACAAAAATACGTGCAAATAGCATGTTGGTTGTTGCTCACTTGATGTCGCATGTTATATCAATAAATATTCCTTTTTGTCAGTAAATAAATATTGCTGTGTAATTATCAGAATTAGGATCCAGGGCAAGTGGGCCGACTGCCTGGCGCTAAGGGCGCCTCTGCCGTACTACGTTCAAAAGAGAATGGTCCGAACTTCCAAAAAATAAAGGAACAAAAAAAGTTTGGAACATCTCCGAATAAAATTTATCCAAGTGATAAATTTGGAAGGAAATAAATGTGAACTTGTTTTAAATGAAACCGTGATTACTTGAACCAGATATATACAGGAAAAACGAGTTGTAACCATATTCGAATTGTCAGTTTCTATTTATGGTGAATACGATGCAAGGTATTCTTGCAACGAAGAAAATCTGTAAGTACACGGTACAAAAGATATAAATATATCCGGAGTGGCTAGCCCGCAGGAATAGCCGAAAGGGAGTTGCCTGTAAGTACGTGTGCGGTGCCGTAAGCGTGTGTTTAAGGACATGCCCCTTCGGGGCTGTTCGCGCAGTCTCGTAGGCCGAATAACCGGCTTAAGGCCCCGTGCACACGTGCGCGAGGATCATTCTCCCTACGCAAGTTTGCGTTGCGACGCGGTGTCGATCTCCGCCGTCAGTGGATTTCACGATTGTGCACGGAACACGGTGTGCACCTAACAACGCTCTTCCTTTCGTGGTTTCTCGACTTTTTGGAGGTGGCGCCTCCTCGTGTAGCGTGCGTTAGTTTCCCTTCGCATTTTCTGTCGCGTTGTCTCTGTCGTTCGCGAACGGTGGTGCGTGCGTTCGACCAAGATAGAAACGGAAAAAGGAACACGCGAACAGCGGTGGTGACCCAGCCTGACTGACCTACGTCGTAGACCGCTCATACGTGCATAACCGGCGCGAAGTGTCGTGACCGTCGAAACGCGTGGCCGTGTGATTCGGAGTTGTCAGAAAAGACTAATAAGGGCATCAGATTCTTTATACGTGTGATCGAAGAAAAATGTGGGCCGGGCAGGACGATACACAGCGATTTAAAACCAGGTTTGTCTCCATTGTACTTACTAATTTTCGTTCGTGAATTTTCTTTTCCCGTGCTCCGTTGCGACACACTATTTTTCGTTCTTCTCCTTTTGACAAGCCATTTATAACCTCGAAATGCCTTTCTCTTCGGACTCGTTCGATCGAGCGTCAAGTTCGACGACCTCGACTCTATCGAACGATCGAAATTGCAGTTCCGTAAACGCGATAAAGTCGTTAGGCAGCCAGCGATTGATATGTGTTAGTTGAAACGCGATTGAACGTGTGGCGGGTTGCGTGTCCTCGCCTGTTGCTTTTCTCGCATGTGCTCCCTGTTTTATCGATCGAGCACCCGGCTAGTCTTCGTGGAATTTCGGGGTTTATTTTCATAGTTGTAAACCTTGTGGTGGTCCAAGGGCCCATTCAACTATTATTCGAAACATCTGTCGAGTGCCGTGACCAAGGAACAGATACCTTCGTTTTTTTCAGCATCTGCTTTCGAACCTTTCCTTCGTCGCAAACTTTTGTGCGTTCTAAAATGTGCGTTACAGTCGGTAACGTTTCTTTCTGAAATTTATTTCTTTTATTACCTATTTAGTATTGCGAGTAACATTGAAAATCCACGCATTTACTATTGTAGCATTAACTGTACTTGCGTTGAAAGTTAGCACATTAACAATCATACAGTTTTAACTATAGTTACGTTGAAAATAGATACAATCAATATTGCCACGTTGATTACCGCCGTGTTATTTCTCTGATTATGATGTACAATACAGTATTTGATAACGTTCGAGAGATCTTAACCAGTTTTAATTTATTAATCGAAATCGTTCTCGCGGAAGCCATGCAGTTAATACGATATGGCAACAAACGAGATTTCCTGACGGGACAAATTTCGATGATAATTGGTAGCGATTAACGGCCTCAAGGAGAACAGGAATCGAGAGCCGGGAGAGACTAAGCCCTCAGTCTAGTTTCTATTTCTGCGAGACACGGGCAAAGAACAAGAACGTAGACGAGTCGTTTCCAGACACGAAACTGTACAAAGGTTAATGCCAGTGTAACGAGAGCAACGAGTTACCGGGCAGACATGCTTCCACCAGTCGGTCTCGTCTATAAACTTCAGTCACGCTATTCTCAAGTTCGGAATTTCAAATTTCACGCTTCTGCGTTTCTTCCTCGCTACTACACGAAGAAACAGACACGAAGTTTTAGCAACCATTAGAAATGTTCGAACACCTCTTTCATAATTTATAATCCTCGTTTACGCGCAATATAGATGATTCTCTTTGCAACGAACACGAGTCACGCTATTCTAGAATTCAAAAATTCAAATTTACCGCCTTTACGTTGCTCGCCTGTTATTGTACGAAACAGAAAGACATAAATGTAGTCGTTACACGAGTCATTTTTCTTTTCAACAAATTTAAGCTGCCTTATTGTACAGAATTCCAGATTCCACGCGTTCACGTTTCTTTTGTGCCACGGCACAAAGAAAATGAAAAAGAAGAAAAGTAACGGGCACCATAAAGAACGCGATGTCGAGACTTCGAACTTCTCTTCGAATTCATGAATCATTTCGGTCGATAAGGATGTACAGACGACGGTACGCGGAAACATAGCTGGTATCAGGAATATCAATCATCCGAAAGAGCATATGTAAGCTTTCCTGCAAGATAACGCGTTTTAGGAAACGTCTTTATCGCGGTTTGAATTGTTGGATGTACACGGATTCTTGGAAGTCGCTTAAATGTTTTTCTATGTTCGCGACGATCGTATCTTGTACAATTGCTCGTATTTTCGTAACACAAAGCGGGTACAGAGGCGAGCGAACCGTGTGACACGGTTCACTTTGTCGTGTGGGTAGAACTTGTTTTTGAACATGACTCGGTACCGTGCATTCGCGCGACCGGATTTCACTGAATATCATATCGAATGTTCGTGAACAACGTTTTCGAGCTACCATCAGGTACACGTGTCTAGTTTATATGGTACACGTCAGATGTTATAGTTTCGGTTATTCTTTCATTGTTCACATTCTACTTTCAACTAGCCACATAGAACTCTAGATGTCTATGAATCTATGCATATTAGTATCTGGAGGTTTATTTGTGTATATTAGGGATCAAAGCATCTAGAAATATAGAGATATAAGGAAATGGGGATACAGAATCTCTGTTTGGGGATATATGGTATAACAATATAGAGATTAGAGGATTTTGGGATCTAGGGAGTCAAAGCTTTCTAAAAATTTCCAGATCTCGAAACGATCTTGGGTACAGAGGGGAATTTTTAATCTAGGAAATTTTCCTATCCGGGGACTTTGTCGCCATAGGGAATTTATGGACCTAGGGTATTATCGATCTGGGGAATTATCGGGCTAGGAAATTATCGGCCCGGGGAATTACCGGCCTAGGGAATTATCGGTCTAGGGAATTTTTCGGTCTGGGGAATTCGCCGACCTAGGGAATTTTTTCGTTTTGGGGATTTGCATTATGGAGTTTTGAGAATTTTTAAGGTTGAAATTATTGACAATTTGGAGTAACATAGGAGGTCTAGGGAATTTGAGAGTCTAGAGAATTCGAGGAAGCAGGCAATGCGCGGACTTTGTAGATATTGATATCTAGGGAATTCGAAGATGTAAGGAATACGGTAGATACTTATATCACGAGACGGGAATATAAGAATGTTTTAGACTGCGGTAATACAGTTGTCGACATAGTATACTTGCGTAGATGCGATACAAGACTATATAACACGTGGCGATACAGAATGCGGTGATATATGTTTTGTCGTCGTATCGTACATCGACCCGTTCCTTTTCAAATTACCAACCATTTTCTTCTGGTTTCTTATCCCTCGTTCTAATTACCGTCAATTTCGCGGGCTACTCGAATCGGCTGAGAACGCCACTCGAGATAATAAGCCGAGTAGTCGGTTAGTTGCACGCGTGGGCGTTTCACGCGACGATTCTCGTTCTTTCCCGTCGATTCGCGAGCGGATTCCCCGACGAGACTTATCGGGTCGTTGGACACCGCGTTAAGAAGGGACACGAGGAATCAGCGTTAATCGCCGGCCATAGACCGCGTTTCTCGCTCGTTTGTCGAGTCTGTTCGAGATCGTGGCGAGCACGAGTCACCGATAAAGGGGAGATTCCGAACGAAACGGATCTGGTGCGTCGATTTGTCGTGGATCGAGGAAGTCGCGAAACCAGACGGAGCACAAACGTCCTTTTAATGGATGTAGGAGTTCGTGTACGACTCGCGGGAAATGATTTACGAGAGAGGCAATTTGTGGCAAGATGATACCAGTTCAGAGTAGCTTTCTTGTTCCTTCCCGATGATGTAATCCCTGAATGATACGGTAGATCAGTTGCTTTATTGGAAGAGGAAGTCAATTTTACCGTAGATTTATAGATCTGTTCCGGGAGTCTATCAAGTCTGTCCTAAATTTCCGATCTCTTTCTTTTATCCGTGTTTCGAGAAATCTTTTATAAAGCAGTTTCGTAAACGTTCGATTTTTTATGAAAGTCCGGCGAGACAGAATTTTAATCGCATAGAATCGCTATACCATTAACGTTTCCTCTACCATTCACCGTGGTACCGCGTGTAAATATTGGTCGTTGGATTATCATTCACAGGAAGCATTGAAACGCGCTTTTATCCGATGAATGAAAACGATTTCCATTCATTAGCGTTTTTTAATTCGCGTTTATTCTTATTCCGTTTCCAGGGCGTGTCCCGTTTCATTCGATATATCGGGGCTGTGTTCGCACACGCAAAACGCGACACATGGAGTGGTCGTTGGTGTCCTGTTGCAATGGGAACGTCGCTTTTCTCTGCCGGCTCGTTTCACCGATCCTCTCTCGTATATTCTCGTGTTCCGTTCTCATTTCATTAACTTTTTCCACTTCTCTTTTACGTTAATCTTGGAATTTTTGGTAATGCACGTATGCTAATGCCAAGAACCTGTCCCGTTGCAGCGATTATGGGTATTAAACGCCAAGCAACGATAGTAATTTCCACCAGTATCGACAGGGATAATCGATGATTATCGGTTCAAACGATATATTCCTCGTGCAAGTACGCTGTTAGATCACCGAAATATCTGGGGGGCCATTAGAAAAAGAGAAAGGACGAGGCAGGAGAAGTACAATCGAGGTATCGCTAACAATAGTAATCAGTCGTATTCGCGTGTAGACTGCTGTTATCAGCCGTGATTGCATTCAATTATTCGAGACGCTGTGCGCTAAAGCTGCCAAGTACCTGCTCGTGAACGAATTCTTTAACAGACATCGAGACGGTGCCCCGTTGAATAGGATCGTTCTCGCGATGCTAGGCGTTGCTGTTTGTTGCGTTTCGCCGCATGCAAATTCGCTGTATAGGAGGATTTAATATTCCAGCCGAAGAAGGGCCAACTCGTGCGTGCATGTTAGCACGTAATCGTATACGATCGAACGTAAATTTCTTAGAACAAATAGCCTTTTTTCCCCGCTTGCTCTCGCGTATATACGACCAGCCCCGAGTCATTGGGCTTTCACGGCGTGAAACGTCCGTTTCTATTGTTCTACGGACGAAAACGATCGGTGAAAACGCGTTTGCCCTCGTTCGCACCTTCATAGTGGTATTATGAATTTTTCACGGCCGTCTGAGTAGGATTGAAAAGGTCTGTGTGCGATTGTATGCGGCCCCATATTGCTCTTGGTATTTAATATCAGGTTGTTGCATATCGGATGGCTAGTTTCGAAACGTTGATACAAAGTCTGACAAGAATTGATGATATAAAATTAACGCAAAACTGCGTTCTATCGCACTTCGAAGATTAATGGAAATAAGCATAAAAACGTTTTATTGATACCAGAGATAAATAGGGTATTGAGGTTGTAGCGATATAGGGAAATTAAAAACCTAGTGACATGCATATTGAAAATTTCAGATTTTAGAGAACCTACTTTGAAGGATTTCTGATTTAAAAAATTTCAAGATCCAGGGAATTGGATCCTAGGGAATTTAGGGAATTTTTAGTGTCGGAATCTCAAATCTAGGGTTTTGGAAGGCGATGTCTTAGGAATTTCGAGTCCAGGGAATTTTAATACTAGATTTCAAATCTGGGGAATTTTAAATACTAGATTTCAAATCTAGGGAATTTTTGTCGCCTGTTTCGGGGTCTAGTAAATTTTGACCACGGAATCCAGGATCTAGTGAAATTTAGATCTAGGGAATTTTTATGATAAAAATTCTATATCTGGGGAAGTTTTTGTTATGAAATTTGGGATCCAGCGAATTCGAAATAATGGAATCAGCGGTCTGGGAATTTAGAACCTAGGGAATTCACGATCTAGGGAATTGGTGCCCCAGTAAATTTCAAGGCTTAATGAGTTTGAGATTTAGGGAATTTCCAATTAAAGAATCTGGAATACAAGAAACGTTGAGTCTTTGAATACCGGATCTAGGGGATTTTCAATGTATCGTAATTTCTTATAGTTTCTAATATCAACTTTTTGCTGGAAAAGCCATAAAGCAAACTGGATCATCTACGTGACGTCTCCCTCGTTGGAAACGCGCCCATAGAAAGTGTAGACAGAAACGAAAGAAACGATCTCCCCTGAAACTAATGCGACACTTTCCTCGTGAATTCCGCGCGCAGAAAAAAAAACTAGTCACGATTGAAACGTTTCAGAATTAAGTGAATTCCTGTTTGTTGCCGGGCGATCGATGGTTTCTCGAAAAATCCGCGGTGGGTTCCGCGTGTTCAATTATCAGCGAAGAAAAAGCGAAAAAATGACAAAGGCACTCGCCTGGCTATCTTCCGGGGCAAAACCTAATGCATCTTGATTGCGCCACGGTAAAACTTTCAGACGGATAACAGTGTTCCGCGGATGAGAGAAGAGGCTTTTTCTTGCCGGTTTCTTGGCGTTGATTTATTTCGCCGAGCACCACGAGCCGCTGAAATTAGAGGAAAATATCGTTGATCGACTTCCACCGGGCTCTCCTCGTAAACCAATATCTTTGTTTTGCAACCGGTCGAACGGTTTTGTCCTTCTTTTTTACCGAAATCCCATTAGATTAGAACTACCTGGATCTTGTTTCGTTTTTCCTGCCGGCAATCACCACGATAATGTCTATATTGTTTGGAATGTTACCGGCAGTAGCTTCATTTCACCTCGTACGATCAAGTTTTTCTTGTTCGGCTCGTCGAAAAACTCGTCGTAATTAACGTTACAATTAAACTCGATTAACGCTCGGCTTCTACGCGAAAGAGAAATTAGGATCCTGGTCGAATTATATTCGACTCGTTTTGATTCGGAAATAATTCGTTTTCGTTGTTAAATTCGTGAACTTTGAAATCGACAAAAGTTGAACTTTCCGATGGAGACGTCTCGAAATGTGGAGAAATTTTCGATATTCTTGTTTCGTTGTCGGACGAACTAATCCACGCGTTTTATCTAACATCGATGCATTGTGTTTTACAACGATCATAGAATCGCGGGTTGTAGTTGGTGCGGTGTTCTGTGTGGTCTTTCTCTTTTATCTTCCGACAACCGACGTGGCCGTAACGATAAATACTCGTGGCTCTATGAATTCGAACGGAGAAAAGCAACGGCGTGTAGAGTCGACATTTGTGGTCTGTTAAGCAGGAAACACTCGAATCGAATCGAGCCGGAGAAAAGTTGGACGTTGTCGGATAACGTAACGTATTCGATTCGTTTTCCGCGATGCTTTGCTCCGAGCTAAATATGAACTTTCATTGTTTCGAATCGATGCAGAACCTTCGAAGAAAGGACACGTTATTTCAAACAATTCTTTCGAACGTGGGAATGTAAAACCTTGCCTTTCCGTCATAATTTCATTGCAAATTTAAGACTTTTTTTTTATTAATCAACGATAATATCGCGTTATTTCGTGAGATTTATTGTTTGTTGTTTATTTGTTTATGTATTGGTTGCTTGTATGTTCCTGTGATTGGTTCTAGGAAAATAGATTCGAATGCCTGAAACGTAGAAAGTCCGATTTGATGACATAAAGTCCGCGTAAAACAACAATCAAGGGATATAAATTCGAAGCTTAAAGTTCTATGAAAATTTTATCGATATTCTTGATACGAAATAAACGGTTTCAACTGCAGTAAATAATGATTGATTTCGAAATATAGAAAGTTTCGTACTGTTCGATTAAAATATAAAACGGCATATACAAAGCTTGAATCTTGGCAAAAATGCCTATATGAAGGTTTTACCGATATCTCTTACATAAAGTGCCTGATATTTAAATCACGTGTTTAACATCGCTGAACGAATGATTGAAGAAATGAAAGTTGAACTCTTACAATTAAAATATCGATCTTTTCGTAAAAGTGCTAAATTTTCGAAGCGCGAGCTTCAAATTGATATGCCACAAGCATCATTTTACGGTACTTTTATGTCATCGAATCGCGTCGGACGAATGAAGCAATCTAATAAGTCAAATTGAGTTAATACGTTCCATTTGCATTCTAATTACAAGAAAATTGACATTATTTCGCGGTGAGTCGAAAGCAGTTTGTCGTATCTGGGTCGACGAAATGTAACCCATCAACCGAGCTTTCATTCTACATTCGTACATCATCATCCTCGTGTCCACGATCTAACTGGAGATTCTAACTGCGGTTCTGACTCCGACTTCGGTTGTAACTTCGGTGAACAATCATCGAACGATAATTAAGAAGCAAATGCACGAAAAGGAAGAGCTAACCCGGTTGCAAAAAGCCGGTGATATACGAGTAACTGCAAAATGTAGCAATCGGTTGTCTAGAGTCGAACTCGGTTAAATTGTAGCGAGCGGCGAGTTAAATTTTCTCGGTGGAAGTGGAACGAATCGAGTGTGTGTCATTCCAAGAACCTGGTTCTGTAAGTTGCACTAATCGCGCAGTTTTATGGGTTTCTTATTTCGATGATCGATCGGCTACGCCGTCCGTGCGGTTTGTTATTCTGGCGAGCGCGGTTTTACGCTCGTCGATCACGAGCACGGAAAACGACGGGGCGATGTTCGTTGCGAGCCGAAGGGTTGTTTTGTTGCTCGTCATTTTTTTCCACCGGCCTCGAGGCTTCTTCAACGACGGACGAAATTCTACGTTCCAGAAACACGCCTCCTCGTGTTTACCTTGGAATGCGCGCAATGAAACAACGCTAGTTACGGCTAGTCGTTTCTTGCGGACCACGGTCAAACCCATTGCCGTAACTGAACGAGAACCAGAATGGTACTGGCCATCCTCGGAACGCGAAATTGGACATCCGTTCGTTTTCTAGGGATATAGGTGTACAAGGAGAGAGGTGTACGACGATATAGGAATACGAGGATCTGAGGTCATAGCGATGTTGGAATGTAGAAAAGTTAGTCGTCAACGAATATCTGGTGAGATCTCATCTACTCGATGACTAATTAGATAAGTTAGTTGACGGCTAACTAGATAAGTTTGAAAATCTTGAGATTTCAGCATATAGGAATCTTGGGATGTAGAGTTTGATGAATACACGTATAGAAATCATAGATACATTACACACCTTTTGCTTTAATAGATTAGTGAAACAAGTCCTAGAATTTGAAATATATTTTGCAAGATCCTAGGAAGTGTACGTGATCTACAGTGTCTCAGATGTGCCCAAGATCCTACACAAAGAAGCAATGAAATGATGAAAGTTGACAACAAACTGTCGACAATAGCACATTAATTCTACAGATCAATTTGTACAAGCAATTTTTATGGAAGAAAGTACCATCTTTTAAGTGACACATGTTCGTTAGAATAACGTGAGAAAGCCATGAATTCAGGATAAACTCGACATGTTATCTCTAATTTACGCGCGTAATAGAAAGTTAACAACGAAGATGGCAGTCGAAAGTAATTGTTTAACCGTTTCATTAGTCGATGCTTTCCGATGATGGCATTTCTTATAATCGCGAAAACGAGATCGTTCTCTGTAGAATAAACGATCCGCTCTAATAGAAATTCACAGATCGTCTGGAAACGTGTATTAAACGTGGAAATTGTTACGTTTTTAGCCGGCGATCTCTGAATCGATTTCTTTCAAAGATCTCTCCGTGGTAGATCAACGCGTCTAACCTGAATTCCCAGAGCGCGTGTCGTGCGAAAAAAAAAACTGATCGCTTTACTTTCTTTAATCGCGTTACAGTTATTATCTCTTACATCTTCTTGTTCAGCATTAAGTTTACGGATGTTCGATGCGCAGTTACTTTCAGATTAAAATCTAAGTACATATAGATTAGCGACGAATAAAGTCATTTAAACAATTATTCTTCGTCTCGATAAAAGAAGACTCGCAGCATTCGGTTTAATACGATTCGAACGAAGTATCTTGTAATTGAATCTATACTGTCGTACATGTGTTGTATGAACATAGCAAAACAATTGCAATTAATAATAGAGAAATAATATTTTATAACAAGTTTAAGACTAGATTTCTATCAAAAGAATGATAAAAAACGCAATATAGAACAAAGCAAATGGTCCAAATGAAAAATCAAGCAAAAATTCGGCAGGAACATATTAAATTTAAGTCATTTTGCCGCGTACCGTAACCGCAGCATCTGCGCATCTTTCTGCGCATCGTTGATACCGCTTGATCGATGACCAGAGAAGTAATTTTTGCTCCCTGGATTTTAGCATTATTTAGATATCTCAGCGTGTTGCACATCATTACTTAATTATTTTTGCATGTTCACGAAAGCAGAGCGTTCTGTTATATATAAAAAATAAGCGTGTGTTAAGGGATTAATTGGGCATGCGCGGCGGAGAACGCACGCGGAAGAAGGATGCTCGAGAGTGGCCGGAATCATGCTCCGGTGTGCATACAATTTTTCGCAGTTTCCTTGGCCACGGTGCTCCGTCGGCTCTCCTGGCGCAGAACTATAATTCACCTTGCAAATTAAAGCACGTGGAAATATTCGCGCGTTGTAATCTTTTTCTAGCCGAGGAAAAACACGGCCTCTCGATTTTCTCTCGCGCACCTGACACACATCGCTTTTCGATTCCTCTCTTTCCTTTATTTTCGTCAAACGAAACCGCACGAAACGGCGGGTCGCTCGATGCACTTTTCGATTGGAAGTGAAACGTAACAGCAATAATAATCGTTCGAGATCTATTGATAGATTCGGATCTAACTGCACCGCTACGTTATAAATATCTCCGGCTAAAACGATTTCTCTTAAGGAAAACACGGCGTGAAAAGGGAGATACCTGCAGACGGGGCACCGTTTGATTAAGCCTCGAAAGTCGATGTTATTTTTGATAACGCGCAAAAATTTGTAGCATTTATCGAACAGAATTGGAGAAAGCAACGAGATGTTTCGATCTTCCGTCGACGTCGAGGGCCCTCGTGTTCGTGTAAATTGTAGGTATTAAACGAAAGAGCACGAGAGACGCGAAAAGAGGTAGAAAATCGCATTGAACCCTTTTAATACACTGTCGGAAATGTAGGTCAGCGTTGGAGTTTGTTTTATAAATCCCTCTCACAAAGAGTCTTTTGCTACGAAATGACGTATTAAAACGTCGCTGTCACACTTTGCTGGATTAACAGTGTCAGCTACCAACTCGTCTATTCCAAGATTACTCCTACGCCTTTCTCGATCAGGATTTCAACTATTTCAACTGCGAAGGAAATGCAGACAATTTTATACGAAAAAATATTCACTGGCAACATGTATTCATGTAACGATAGCATTCGTTCGAATGGCGGAGACTAACATATGCGCGTTTATTTCCGGAAGTACCTGCCAAAAATATCGCGGAACCCCTGCGGTAGGTGTTCGAGGCGGGAGTAATATTTTTTTCGCACGCAATGTTGAATAATCGATAAGCAAGCACAGGCGATCTGTTCGAATCGCGATAAATTATTACGTGAGCGCGGTTTCGCCTGTCGAGCATCAGAAGGAGGAACGGACATGCATTAAACACGCGGCGGCGTACCGCTCGCTTATGATTACAGCAGCTAGGCTGCGTCGATCGCTTTCTAGGCGCAGGACAACGCTCGACGTGAAAGGCGGTTAGGTTATCCGACGTCCGGTCGATGTCAAATTGATATTGACCGGCTCGGGGTCGCCTGACAGTGCGTGTTGTGCGTGTGCACGTGGTGTCTTTTCATGTGCCACACGCACGCAACATTCCGCGCCCATACGGCCTCCAAAACGCGTTTCCTCCGAAATTAATACTCCACCTTATTACCCATGCACCCGATACCCCCGAAACGGAATTTCCTAGAAATAATTATTTCCACCTAAAAAAAATTACTACTCCCTAGGAGAATTAACTATGTAATGCAGATTATCTGTATAAAATTTACACTAACATCGTCTTTCAAAGCAGTTGAGAATTCACTTAATGATCTTCTAAAAATGTCAACACGATTGTAAAAAATATAACCCCCGGGTGTATTCGACCGAGGTCCCCAAATACCCTCGGAACTTTTTTTCTATGCAAGTTGTTGGGCTATTTCAAGTTAAGTGGAGGGATATTTTTAGGAAGCTTGAAATATCAAGCAAGTCACAACCCTCTCGGCCGAGGGATTCCTATCTTGGGGATCGTTACGAAAATAAGAAAAGTGCTGGACGAGTGGTCTGTCAACTTTTATCCTGACTTTTACTATTTTCGTTTCAAAATATTAAGCCTATTTAAATGCACCTACAACTTCCTCACTTCAAAATAATCTACTGGGATCTACTACTGAACTGTACTGGGATCGAGGGATATAAGGATACTATGGCTGCAGAGACTAAGCATGTAGTGATCTGTGGGTATAGGGATTTAAAAATGTTGGGATTTATGGGTATAACAATTTAGGAATGTGGAGATGTAGGGATATAGGGATATTGAAATCTAGGGATATTTGAATCTAGGGGCATTGTAATCTAGGGATGTTGGGATCCAGGGATATAGGGATCTATGGGTGTAGAGATCTAGGTATATAGGGACCTGTGGATGTAGGCGTCTAGGGACATAGGGACCTAGGAATATAAGTATCTATGGGTACAGAAGTCTAGAGATATGGTGATCTATGTGTGTGGAGTTCTGGCAGTGTAGAGATCTATGGGTATGGGGATCTAGGGATATAGAAACGTAAACGTCGAGAAACGTATGAATTTAAGAATACACCTATGAATATGTTATCCGCGTATCCGTTTCGCTTTTGTAGTATAGGTTCGCATAAACATGCTCGGTGAATCGATAAGGATCGCTTTCACACCAATAATTCTTATTTCCGCGGAGGTGAATCATTACGATGTTTCTATTCGCGAGGGGATTTATCACTATAATGGCCGTGAAACGAGAGAGCATTTCCAAACACGACACCAGGCAGAAAGTTCACGACCAGCAATATCGAAGAGAGGAACAAATGAAATGGAGCGGCTCTTACGTTCCACTTTCCTACCGATAAGACGCCACGCTGTCTTATCGAGCCCATAGGTACAATATGTTTCACGCAACTTACAGACACGTCTGTGCTTTAACGAACGTTATCGCGGCACCGATTAATCGTGTTATACGGTCCGATCCCCCCCCCGATCTCTCCCCCCCGGAGTATGTCCGGAACCTGTTGGTCGATTTATCGCGATCGATCGTTGCAAAAAAGAAAAAAACGCCCATCGATAGAGAACAGTTAGGTTACCGTATCGATCACAATATTCGAGAGGATGAAGTTGCAAATAATCGGTCGAATAAAATCCGTGCTTCTTGTTACTCGAATAGCTGTATCTGAACGGTGCATCTTGCATTTAATTAAGGCTACCTTTAAACGTTCTAGTTGTTCCGTTTAAGTATTTTCATCGTGTTCGACGCGCAAATAGCGGATGAAAGTTTAGCAGCGGTCGACGAGGCACGCTCGCGTAATAACATGCTCGCATGCTGAAATTACACTTCAGCCCTAGAAACCAGGCTAATTTTACGTCTTGTCACCCTTTACGCTACTTTTCAGGCGACATCCGATCGCTGGAGGGATGTGAGCTACTAACTCATCTTCTACGCAGTAAACATTTCTAATGCACGATTTGAAATTAAATATAAATCAACGATAAAACGTACTCGTTAATTCCGTATTAACTGTAATTATCGTACAAGGCAATTCGATGAAATTAACAAGGATTTTAAGCATCTCAACAGATACTGTAATTCTGAGAAACCTGTGAACCGGTCGTCTAACCGGTCGTACGGTTAGCATTGCGTTACATATGATAGTAATAGAACTTTCAAATATTGAATATCGAAATCTTGAAGTATTCTGAATTTATGAAGTACTGAATACAGAAACAGTTATCATTGATGTTGTATAGACACTGTGGAACTGCAGCATTTCCATTTGATTTAATATATCAAGTCCTTTCTTCTGAATAAATTCTCTTTTTATGTTACCTTGTTACCAGAGGATAAAAATTTTGTGGAGCACTAATTTGACGAGACTGCAAATAACGTATAAGTTAACGAACTCCGATAAGATATACCAGGTTGAACTAGAATTTAATTACGGAAATAGATCCGTGTAATTTTGCGTAAAAATTCTGGCAACGTTCGTTTAAAGAGCGAGTAATAATTTCCATCAGTTAAACCGGCGCATATTTTCTATCCATCGTAACGAGGCATTCGTCTTGTTAAACATACATAAACGATAGAAGGTAATGAATGATAAATATCGTGATTAGGCTTGCACAGCTGGTCGATTTATAAAGTTCGTTGAGGATCGTTCACGAGATCATGCGTGTAAGTGTACCTATATACACCTTGATGCGGATGTAAATGTTAGCGAAGGGTCGCTATGCGTCACGAGTTCTAATTAAGAGCATCAAGCTGACTGTGTATTCACCCCTTTCGGGCTTTATTATCATTTCATCGTATTGTCTGTTAATAGGGTGGACGATGAGTCGATGTCCTCAATGAGGGAGACCTCTTTGGGAATAACAGATCGTGGACATTTGTCATTTTAGCGCGATTTCAATTGTTCCAGACATTTATTTGTATTTGGGTAATAGTCTTTTCTATTGTTGGCTGAATCGATTTTTGGGGGTTGTGAATTTACGAATATTGCCAGTTGGGTAAATGAAAATTTGCAAATTTGAGTGTTAAGTTCAACTTGAATTGGGGTTTTAGGGAATTTGTGGATTAGGGGATTTGAGAATTTGGGGATTTGCAAAATTCAAAATTTAAGGATTTAGGAATGTGAAGATTTGGAGATTTGCAAATTTGGGGAATAGGGAGTTTGGAAATTTAATTAAAATTCGAATTGGGGATTTAGGGATTTGGGACTTTGCAGAGTTGGAAACTTAGGAATTTGGGGAATAGGAAATTTGGAAATTTAGGAATTGGTTTAAATCCGAATTGGGGATTTTGGGATTTGGGAAATTGAGGATTTGGGACTTTGCAAAGTTGGGAACTTGGGAATTTGGGGAATAGGAAATTCGGAAATTTAGGAACCAAATTAAATCCAAATTGGGGACTGAGGGACTTGGAGAATTGACGATTTGAAACTTTGCAAATTTGGGAATTCAGGAATTGGGGATTTCACAATTTTAACAACTTAGGAATTTGGAAAGTATAAAATTTGTGAATTTAGGAATGAAATTTGATCCAACTGGAAAGTTTCAAGATTTGGAAATTTGAGGGTTTTGTATTTTGCCACTTTTGCGATTAAAAAATTAAGGAATTTGAAGATTTGGAACTTTACCAATTTGGGATCTAGGGAATTCCAAGATCTACAAATCGTGTGTTCCCAGATCTAGGGAATTTAGTGAAGGCGATACTGTTCTCTAGGGAATTCGGGGACTCCCAGGAAACACTCTGAGTTCATAAATCTAGGGAATTTTTAAAATTTTGAGATTTACAAGTTTAGAAAATTGGAAATTTAATTTAGAAATTTGATCACTTTGAAATTGCAAATTTTTTAAATATCTGAAAATTAAAAAATTGAAAGTTTTTACATATTTGGAAATATTACTTCTTCCATACTGTACTGGAATTCATCCATCAGTTCCGTTCTTCAGTGGCAATATAACGAGTTTCTACTGTATCCAGAAGTTCTGGTTATCACCTATTATTAATCTTTGCTGACCGTAAAGATCTCCGATATCTTGAAAATTTTCATCTATCACTCTATCATTTACCCAACATAGTATTCCAGCATCCAGAGTAATTTACTCGTCGGATAAAATGTTGCAAGCTTGTTCCGTGTATTAATCATGTGAAACGGAATGTTTACCGAGTCGACGGAGCGTCCAATAGGACGTGTTTTACCCGATGTAGGAAACGCTCGATCGAGCATCTCCTTTTTTCTCTTCCTAAATCGAAGTAAAAGAAGTCGGTGAGTCAGTTACGGTACATTTTTTACTCGTTCGAAAATATAGGGAGTAGTCGAGTGAATTCTTAGCCGGTGGAAAAAGTGTCGGTATCGCGAGGTTAGTTTAAAAGTGGAGTGAATCGATCGAGAACACCGTGACGAGGGCTACAGAAAACATTTCGAGCGAAGAAGTTCATCTCGTGCTCGATGTTCTCGGGTCTTGAAAAAGGTTTCGAGTTGGTTACGTAACGTCGGTCCTGTTGGACATGATCGATTTATTCTCGATACGATTCCGTGGCGATGACACGCCGGTGAAACACGAATTGACGAATGGCTGCCTTTGGTGAATACGCGGCTTGTGGAGTCTGTTAGGACAAATCGGAATTTCGTAATTGGTCGATGAGCTTCTTTGTTAGGACTCTGCAAGGGTCACTCTTTTGTTATGGGTACAATTAGATGGTTTTAATATTTGACTACTTTGGTATTCTATTATTTTATCGTTTTAATGTTCTGTTACTTTACTTTTTTACGATTTTAGTGGCTTATTGTTTTATCAGGTTTATGGTAGTTTACGTTTTTTCTGACGCGGTTTACTGTTTTATCATTTTACTATTTTACGAATTTACTATTTTACTATTTTACAAATTTACTATTTTACTATTTTACAGATTTACTATTTTACCATTTTACCATTTTACCAATTTTCCATTGTACCGTTCTACCATTGTACCGTTCTACCATTGTGCCGTTCTACCATTGTGCCGTTCTACCATTGTACCAAATTTCCATTGTACCAATTTTCCATTGTACCGTTTTACCATTGTACCGATCTATCATTGTATCGTTTTACCATTAATCATTGTACCATTTTATCATTTAACTACTGTATCAATAAACTTACTATTAAACATACCATTTGACTATTTCATCATTTTACCATTTATACCATTTTACTATTTGTATCATTTATACCATTTGTACCATTTATACTCTTTTACTATTTGTATCATTTTTATCATTCTACAAATTTGTACCATTTTTATCATTTTACCATTTGTACCACTTTTATCATTTTACTATTTTGTACCATTTTTATCATTTTACCATTTGTACCATTGTTATCATTTGTACCATTTTACCATTTGTACCATTTGTATCATTTTACCATTTGTACCATTTATACTCTTTTACTATTTGTATCATTTTTATCATTCTACAAATTTGTACCATTTATACTCTTTTACTATTTGTATCATTTTTATCATTCTACAAATTTGTACCATTTTTATCATTTGTATCATTTTACCATTTGTACCATTTTACCATTTGTACCATTTGTATCGTTTCACTATTTGTACCATTTTACCATTTGTACCATTTTACCATTTGTACCATTTTACCATTTGTACCATTTGTATCGTTTCACTATTTGTACCATTTGTACCATTTTCTTATTTATATCATTTGTATCACTTGACTATTTGTACAATTTGTATCATTGTACTATTTTATTACTCGATAAAATTCCACTATTCTACTGTCTTTCTGTACAACAGTTTATCAAACTAGCACTTTTAACATAATATCTTGCATTACCTCCGTAAAAAAGAAACACCATAATTTGTACAATGTTACACCTTCCCTTGATTACTATCATTTCTAATAATCGATCGACTGACGGCCAATTACTAACTTGTATAATTATTGCGTTACATTTTAATTGTATTATTAACTCACACGAGCGATGCGTGTCGGCACTGGCTAGCGAACTGGTTAATAAATTCTTTTTCTTTTTCGTTCGTCCATTATATTGTCTTCCTGCTGGAGATTGGATAGAAAAGCAAATAGAAGATTTCGACGTCTAATCGAACGATTTAATATTAACAATTTTCACTCTTTAAGATACAAACGGTGTAAGATTATCGAGGACGTCCGATTCGCTCGGTAAATTGTACTTAACACCTACGTATAATCATTGTTATTATATTTCTAGATAATACTAATTATTTAAAGGTAATAAGACTTCGTTTGTTCACCTGGTATTTCACTTTTATATTACTTGCTACTGTCATTAATTTAGTCGTGTTTGAACATTTTTACATACTTGCTAAATATTTCGTATGTAATTATTCAAGATAGTATTTCCGATTATTCAATGGTTGTTTTATGAAATCAGATTGTTCGAAAATATTTTATTAATGCTATTTCGATAATGTTTTATTCATACAAGGCAGTTAGCAATTACATTGTAATTAGATTCATTGCATTATGATTAGAATCTAAATTGCGAATTAGAATATAATTGATTTCGACATAATTGAATTACAGTATAATTGAATTCGACATAATTGAATTACAATGTAATTGAATACGACATAATTGAATTGCAGTATAATTGAATTGCAATGTAATTGAATACGACATAATTAATTTACAGTATAATTGAATTGCAATGTAATTGAATACGACATAATTAATTTACAGTATAATTGAATTCGACATAATTGAATTACAATATAATCGAATTTGACATAATAGAATTACAGTATAATGGAATACGACAAAATTAATTCCGATATAATTGAATTACAGCAAACTAGCATACGTCATAATTAACTTAAGAAGTATTTGCATGCACCACAATTAAACAGCCATAATTAACGGAATAAATCGGTTGTAATTGTACATAGCTCCAAGGTATACGCCATAAAGAATTTGATAGCGAATGCAAATGATATTAAGTGGCTCGTCGTATATATCAAAGGATATGCGCGATGGTAAATTATGCGTTGCGATCACGTGAATTTTCCGTTCATTAAAGAAATAAATCCATCGATTCGTCCTGCGGAAGTCGTATGAAAATTGGTTTCGCTTACCCGGCCGGTAACGACGGGAAACGTCCTGATGATCGCCGAGATAGGGATATAAATCATCATCGATCTACTTGAGCGCGTTTCATCGACTATCGAAAGCCTCTTCCGCGCGTTTAATCGAGCGGAATCAGACGGAGCAGTCTTCCTGTCATTTCGATGACTTTAAAAACTTTTTTATACGCGCTATATCAATCATTATCTTGAAAATTTAATATTGCAGGAAGTTTTAGATTTATTCTGGAACAAGTTCGGAGTTTCACATCGATTTTAAGGATTTGCAAAACTTTCTTGTATATTTGAAGCTGTGTCTTCTCTGGCGGGAAATTTGAAAGTCATTATTTTTAATGTTTTACTACTGTAAGTCGCTCAGATTTCTCGAAAGTAATTTATCGATGAACGAGCATTGAAACTTTTTAATCGGCCACTTCTGTCGAGAGTTCAATAAAAATTTCATCGCTGAGAAATGTATGAGAAACGAGTCGAATGCACCGCAATTTTCCGCGAGATCGACGTATTTACGTAAGGTAAAATCTACCGCAGACCAGATGCATAAAAATATTCGTTTTATCCCCGTCGTAAATTTCGTTCCCGCTGCAAACCTTAGTGTCTTGTTTATTAGGGTCGCACGTGCTCCTTCCGGATCGTGCATAAATTTGTTAATTCATTCGACTCACGGTTTATTGCTCCCCACGGTGCGTATTCGAGCAAAGGATATTCTCAACTCCGACCTCCTTAAATACCTATTAACCCTTGCCGACCGGATCAGTGTAGGGATTTTTTGTGTGGGTGGGGCCTTCCATCGTTTCCTGTTAGTTCTGAGAGATTCAAGTATGCAGACTCGATATTTCTTCACTTCTTGAAATACTAAATTCTCATATTTCTCAAATTTATGAATTTTCTACCCAAATCAAATTCTTAGATTTCTGAACCCTTGTATTCTAATGTACCTAAGTTCAGAAATTACGAGATTCTTAAATCCCTAGGACCCCGTATTTCTAGATGTCTAGATTTCTTAGACGCTCAAATCTCTAAATCCCCAAATTCCTAGTTCCCCAAATTTCTAACTCCTCGAATCCCTAGATCCCCGAATCTCTAGACCCCAAAATTCCTAGATCTCAAAATCCCTAGATCCCAAAATTCCTATATAAAAATCCCTATACACCCAAATCCCTAGACCACAAAAATCCCTAGATCACAAAAATCCCTGGACCCCAAAATCCCTAGACCCCAAAATCACTAGATCACAAATTCCCTGGATCCCGAATCTCTAGATCCCCGATTCCCTAGATCCCCGAATCCCTAGATCTCCGAATCCCTAGATTCCCAAATCCCTAGATCCCCAGATCCCATATTCTGCGACACCCAAATTACTAGATCTCCAAATCTCTAAGTTCTCAAATCGGAAAATTCCTAAATTCCATATTTCAAGGAAGAATGTGTGGTATGATAAACATGAATAGAGCTCGATAAGTAATAATTGATTGTTGATGGCCGTCTCGGCAGTTCCTGGATTAAATCGATCTCGAAGGAAAAACGAAACGGACTGGTTCTCTATGGTTACGAGATACACCTAATTAATGGATCGGGGGGAAAAAAAGAGGAGGATATTAAAGAAAAAGTTGATCACTCCGCGGTTAAATCGTTGAACCTTAACACGGAACAGCATGCGGGAAAACAGTTACGGAGTTTCAAGTACACGAGATTACCGGTTGCCCCGGATTATGTGCTGTTCGATCTTCGCGTACGGCAATTTTCGTATTAATTTATATTAGCACGAGATCGTATAGTTAAGCTGTTTTATACGAACTTGCGATACCGTTGCATGGAATTTAGAACGCGTACAGGTACCGGTCAGGTGTTATAAAAGCATTGTTGCATAACGCGCCTATGTGCAACTGCGAGATATGCTCAAATCGACAGTCGGATTTCTCTGCGGCCAACGATGCTAAGGATTTCTCACATTTCTATATTTTCTACGCTCTATAATTCCCTGGCTCTTCAATTCTTCAAGTTTTCACTTATTTTATGATTTAGTTCTTTCATTTGATAATTCCATTATTGCTCAACTGCCACTTTTTCAATTATTCGAATGTTCAATTCTCAGTTTCCGATTTTCATATCTTTCGATCGTTCTCTCGGAGTTCCGCGAATTTGCTGTCTTCGCTATCTGTGCTATATCGTTGAAATTTATTATCTCGAACCGTCGAGCGATCTACGAAAAAGTTGCAAAGGATAACGAAAGTTACAGGTCTCGGCGATATCAACGCGCGCGAGAGCCCGTAATATTATCGTGTTCTTTTATCGTAGTTATTACGTTCGCAGAAAGGTGGCCAACTGTAGGAAGTATATTATTTAGAGAAATCGGACACAGGCGTGCGCACGTGCTATTGTCATTACGGCCACAGGCCATTGTCGTCTGACATAATTATAACTGAAACGTCGAGCGAGGGTGTCACGCGATATCCACGGCCACGTGTCATTCTCGATCGTTGCACACCGCGGAAAAGGAAAATGGTTTTTCGTAATCAACTTTAACTCGACGGGTACTCTCTTCCTGTTAGCTCTCGAATTACAATAAAATACGACGATTACGTGGTATCCTTATTACGAGATCGAAACGATCCATTAATCGTATCGGCGCGTAAAAATGCGCGCTTAAATGAAAGTCCAGGGAACGAGCCGTGTGTGTCTGTTTAACGAATCGAACTCGAAGCGCTCGTTTTTTGCTAATCATACCAGACGCCGGTGTCGTGATATTGCAATCTTTAGATAATTGTGTGTTTGCCGGCAAATCGTTCGGTTTTGACTTCAACACATTTTCTGCCATGCCGGTTTAATGATGACCCTTGCCTGTTTTACTCGGATCTGTAATTTTCTTTCGAAAATTGATGTTATTGGGCTTCGATACTGCATGTATAATTTTCGTTTTAAGATCGATGCTGATAACTTTGCTGTTGCAAACCAGATTTTTATTCGGGGCGACTGGTTCGTTGGTTTAACTTTGCACGCTCGAGTATCTTGCATACCGAGGTACTTTAAATACTCGAGTATTTATGTGCACGGTAGAGGTGGTCTGATAACGTAGACACTTGGATACTTTTGTCAGGTACTTTAGGCACTTTGGTACCTTCAGCACACTGGTAGCTGGAGCACTTGGATACCTTGGGCACTCGGGTACATTAGGTACTTGGATATTTAGGTTTCTAAGTACTAATACAAGTATTAGAGGGATATCAGGCACTTTATATCTAGATAACTCACATACTGAGACACCCAAGTATCTCAGATGCCTAGGTACCTTGAAATCTATGATACCTTTGATTCTCAGGTACCTGGAAAACCTAGATGCCTTAGGTACATAGGCACTTTGGATACCTCAGATATCTATACACTCTTGTACCTTAGGGACATTGTAGTCGCAAGATGTTCTTGTGTTTTAGGGACTTTGAATAGCTAGATAGTGTAGGTGCTGTAGCTATATAAGTACCTCGGTCAGATACTTTGGATACATAGATACCCTGGACACTTATGTGCAATGAATTCGTGGATTCTTCAGGTGTGCAGGTATCTTTGATACTCAGTATGATCTTGCCACGTACCACATAGTGGCATCCATAATAGAAGAGTTAAACATTGAAACCTCTATCGTTTTACACGTTTTCTGATAAATAGCAACATGAATTTTTACCGCAATTAAAAGGAATGCTTTCGCATACTGATCGTGGTACCCGGCGAGAAATCTATTGAAACTGGAAGCATATCTGTTGACACAGATCGTGGAGGTTGCCAGAGAACCATAACTCGTTATCGATCGTTTAAGTAACGAAGTTGATAATCGTTTAAGACCGAGTTGCTTGCTGCGCGTTAAAAGCCTCGTTGGTTATCGTGTCGATCAGTTCCTGGTAATAAGCGTAAAAAAGTTGTTGACTGCAGAGACCGAAAGAACATAAATTTGAAATATTCAAACCTTGCCTGAAGCGTGTCTTTATCTAAAGGTTCAATTAAAGTCTGACGTAAATTGTCCTTCTGATAGTCGTTTATTAGACGAGAACCATTCTTGCAACCTTCGTGGCGATATAACGAGAGTCCGCAGTTCATAAATCAGTTCACGCGTGAACGTGCAATTTCGAAACGTTGTTTATGTCTGTAACGACGTTATTATGGGTGCATTTGTAAATTACTCGTTCTCTAACTCCGGATATTTTCTGTATTCCCAAGTCCCTAAATTTCTACGTCTCTAAATTCCCTCAATCTCTACATCCCAGTATGTTTACGTTCGTAGCGAAATACAAGAAGGTAAGAAAGAAGGACTACAACTGGCGTTATCTTTAATTTTAATAGCACCAACAAGTGGTCGTCGGTTTCTTATCCTTCGTCACGACTTTCTTTCCACTCGTTGGTATATATTTTCCGTAGAATTACCAGCACAGATACCGATCGTGATCGCAATGAACTATTAATGGTAAACGGTAAATACGCGGATAGGATGCCACGAGAGTAATTATGGTTGATGCATAATGAGCAGGGAATAGCAACACCCTGTTTCCACGCGCAGCTTCTGTGTACTCTCTCCTCTCTCTCTCTCTCTCTCTCTCCCTCTGTTGGTCTCCCTGCTTGTTTTTCCGTCACGGTTTAATTGGGATCTGATAATCGACGACGGATTACCCGGTTATTTAATTCTCTCGTCGGAATGGTAATTGCCCGATCGCCTGCAGATGTTTCTACTCCGTTGTCGGCCGTATCCCCGATGCGCAAGTGGATAGAAATTAACGACGGTCATCAGCGTGTCTCCCGTTTTCTTTTTATCGAATCTTCGCCCCGGCTGAACGAACGACAATCGTCCCGACTTTCGTTCCTACGTTCGTTTACTTCCGTCTGTTCCGAGTCCTGTCACGACGGAACACGCGAAATAATCCTGCCGATCGTTCCCGTTTTCACCGATCGATAGGTCGTTACGGAGAAAGACGACGATCGAGATGCAAATAGAAAGTACGCCGTCTCTTCTACTTACATTTCGACGACTGGTACCGCGTTTTCGTGACTTTGCTACCTTACCGCTTACTTCCTTTCGCTAGGGAACTTTTACCGTTCCCTTCTAGGGAAACTTCTCACGGCATTTGTCTCGAGAATATTTTTCGTACCTCTTCATGGAATTCTTCTGCATCGCACTTCTGGGGAACTTTCTATCTGTTTCGGTTTCAATCTAGGGACTGTTGTCTATGGCAATTTTATCGCAGGAGATTGCTGATGCATAGGGAACTTCCTAGGGAAATTTCTTATGTTTCAATTTCATCCTAGGATTTTCCTGAATTACAATTTCATCATAGGGAATTTCCCACTCAACTATCTCTCTATAAGGAATATTGCACGCATTACAATTGGGGATTTTTTAACATAGGGGATTTTTGTCATATGTCAATTTATCCCAGGGGATTAATTTCAATTGCATTATAGGGGGTTTCACATTTCAATCTAGGGAATTGCTGTGACACATTGATTTGATCTTACGGTCTCATATCACCATTTTATCTTCGGCAATTTTCTACGCCCTCAGCCTCTCCCTAGGGAATATTGCAGATGTTTCAGTTGCGATCTAGGGAATTGCCATATGGACTTGATCCTGAAGTCTCATATCACCATTTCATCTTTCTCAATTCTCCACGTTCTCGTTCTCTCCCTAGTGAATATCTTAGACGTTTCAATTGCAATTTAGGGAATTGCGTGACATATTTATTTGACCCTGAGGAACCCTACATCTTCGAATATAACCCGCACAGGTAATTTCCCTTAAGTTGGAAATCCATAAACATGATAAGACGGCGAAGTATGCTTAGAAAAGGATAAAAAGCGCGAGACGCCGTTTGGGAGACGTTGATCCTGGCGGATGATACACCGGCGTCCGATGTTTTTGAATTCCTCGGAGGCACGCGGACGTGGCACGTGATAATGCGGTTTTGTGCTCGTTGCGTAGCGATCGTCTTTTACCCTCTTTCGCCGTGTTCGCAAGAAAAACGGAGCCGGGAGAGCCGCATATCTCGACCGCAGTGGATCGTTTTAAAATGTGGCTTTCGAACGGCGGGCAGCGCGCGACGGTGCGCGCGCCTAAAACGCGCGAACAACGGTTCAGCCGCTCGATTCCATCTCGTCTTTCTTTTTATTCCTTCTTTCTTACTCTCTCCTCCACCTTTCGTCCCGGCTTTTCGCTTAGAAACGAAACGGTCCGCTTTTTAGGCGGGAAGAGGATCGTTCCGCGGGGCAGCCTAGCGTGTCGAGCGGAGAGACAGCAATCGTAAAATTTCCTTCTCGCGTTAAATGCGTCCTGCTCGAAGAGATCTCTGTCTCCGGTGCTTTTTAGCGTTCGACCAAGCGTTGTATCGATCGATTTCGTTCTATCGATGATCGCCGGGTGCTCATTTCTTTTGCTTTACTCGGACTAATGTAGAAACAATCTGAATTTAATTCTCTAGGGAAATAACGATATAAGAACTGGATGTGACGACTTTGATGATTGTCGTCAGTTGTAATCTAGGGGAAATTGGATCGGATTCCCTGGAAGACGTAGCAACATAGGAATAGTTATGCAGCGATTATAACTCTGGTGAAATTTGCTATCAAGACTTGAGATCTAGGGGAATTCTAATAATATTGCATTGTTAGCAAAATTCTGTGATAGACATAGCAATTTCGGGCAAAATCTTGTAGTGCAAATTGAAACATTGGGGAAATTCCCTAGTGTGAATTAAAATCCAAATTTTCTGGTTAGGATTTTGTCGTTGGACAAATTCCCTAGGAGGTATGAAGATAGAGAGCGAATATTCCGTGGTGGGGTTGTAAGGAAGTTTATTCTAGGGGAATTATATCACAGAAAAAGTTCCCTAGGAGTAGTGAAGATACGAGATGAAAATTGATGTGAAGTTGTAATTTAGAAAATATATTCTAGGTGTAATTGTGTCGGTGTAAAAATTCCCTAGAATACGTAGCGATCAGGAATAGTAGGTACCTTCGGTGATCTCCTAGTGTCTAGGGAAAATTTCCCCTATGAATATTTTATCGTTGGTCAAATTTCCTGGAGCGTGACTCTACAGAAATTGTCATACAAAAAATTCCCTAGTGGACGGTATAACAAAAATTTCCTACTATATAAGGAAAATTCCCCAAAACAGTCTTCAACACAAAATTCCCTAAGCAAATATTGACATAGTAAAAGAAAAATTTTGGAATTCTGTAAATTCTGAAGCAGTATTCGTTTCGATACCACAATGCATACAAAGCGTACAGCGACGAAAGAATTCGATCAAAATATCCATCGACGATCCATTTGTCTCTTCCCCGTGAAATTTATCGGTTCAGTTTCGCCGTTCTTTCTCGCCGAGAAAATTCATCGTATAGAAATGAAACGTTTCATTCTATTGTTCGACGTTCCGCGCACGTCAAGCTTTCAGATAACCGAAACAGTCGGAATCTGATCGAAGAATAGCGTTTTCATCGGAACGATGTTCGAGCGTGATTTCGAGGTAGCTTTTCGTTCCGTTCGTTTTTTTCGTTACATCTTGTAGGAGGGTGATTGTGCTGTTCGCCGGTCGTTGCTTTTCAATTTCAATACCGTTAATTTGATTCCAGGTATTCGTTTACCTCCTAACCCGTTTCTTTTGTATTCGGTTCAGCCTCTTTTCTCCCTTATCCCCCGATCAAAAACGGTTTCCATCTTAGTTTGATTACGAGGCGAATACAGCTATTTATGTTCTTTTTTTTTTTGCCCGACAACTCAATGGCTGCCCGTTCAATTTTCTATTCGTTGGTTTTCAAGATATTTTTGAACTTCCTTCATTTAACGTGAAATCATTCATGAGGCCGGGGGAAGTATGCTTTTTCTGTAATTAATTTAGAACTGTATGCACCTTTTTTTGTATACATTATACATGAACTTCGTTTCAGTGAAACGGTCTATTTCCGTTTTAAACCCGACAAGTCTTTTTCTTTTTTTATAATTAACACGTTGATTGCCGCGGCAAGTACGCCCATAAAATTTAAGCTTTCACTGTACCACATCGGATTAATAACTCTATGATCAACAATTTAATTGAAAATCATTTTTCCTCTTTGTACTCTTATTTTATTTATCTCTCAACATATTTCATAACCTGTAAATGTTTATCACATTAATCATACTGGGATAAAAATTTGCAACGTACTGTACTTATTTGGAGAGGTAACGAATCGAGAAATGTTACAAATTTTCATGAGCCGCCTTTTCAGTCGTTTTTAATGAACTTCGAGCTTTAAATTGATGTATCACAAGCGCCATTTTGAAATAATTTTCTGTCATGAAATTGTGTTGGACTTTATACATTCCAAAATTTATTATTCATCCTTGTAATTGACCACCAGTCATTTTGTGTAAGAAACTTTAATTAAACCTTTACGTAGTAATTTTCTACACGTCTCAAGCTTTAAATTGACGTATCACAAGCGCCATTTTGAAATACTTTTCTGTAATGAAATGGCGTCAGATTGTACACCTCACAAAATCGATCATTGCTAGCTTTAATTGGGCAACAGTTTATACTAATAACTTTGAAGAAGACTTATGATTTTATCAATCATTAAGCTTTAAATTGATGTACTATAAGTGCCATTGTGAGATACTTTTACATCATATGTTAGACATAATAATACCATCACTCTGATAACATCAGCAATATATAATAAAAGAATTACTGATCTCGTGAAAATTCATAATTCAATTTAAAAAATCCTTTTTTCAGTGATTCTAATCAAATTCCCATAAAATTGCGCAAGAGAGATTCGATTAAAACTAGCAACAGCTACATCAAGCTTTTTATTGCAAAGCTGTCTCGCGTGACTCGACTAAACCGTTGCACTTTTTTTTCTTCTTCTAATTAATTCAAGTCTGCCGCGTAAAAAGTAATTAAGAAGGCACGATTGCCAGTAGGAAAAACATATGCTCTGAATTTCGTTGCATCGGTCGGATTCGTAACGAATGCTACTCTGAAGATTGTAAAATCGTTCGCTGGACAGTCATTGGTGTCACTAGGATGGAACTAGGCCATGTCTGACCAAAATTTCGGCTTAAAATACGGATTGATTATCTCTAGGCGAAGACTGGGATAATTTATCTCACAAGGGTAATTAGGGTAATTCTTGTAGATTGTAATGGAAATTTACAAGTTTTAAAATTTAAATTGAGGGGAATTTGAAAGTTGAATATTACCAAGTTTTTATGTATTTATAATAGTCACAAATCTCCAAATTTGCAAATCCCCAAATTCCATCCCCAAAGTTTTGCATTTTCGAATTCTTAAATTTCCAAATTCTATAATTTTACTATTCCTATATCCCCAAATTCTATCTCCCAGTTTCTAAATTATTAAATCCTCAAATTTCTCAATTTCCAAATCCCCAAATTCTCAAAAGTTCCAATTCCTAAATCCCCAAATTTCCAACTCTCTAAATTCTCATATCTTCCTTTTCCTAAATCCCCAAATTTTTGTCCTCTTCCTAAGTCCTCAAGTTCCCAAATTTCCCAAGCACCAAATTCCAAAATTGTAAGTGCCTAGATGCCCAAATTCTCCATAATTCGTTCCCAACACGGTCATTAACCCCTACCAGCGAAGCTAGCGTATCCCGAGTCACCGCGAGCCAAAAAAATCAAAGTTACGCCAATGCGGCGAACGAAGAAGAGGGAGTTGACCGCGAAAAACGGGAACGCGATGGCCTGGCGTGCGCACAAGCTTAAATATCGGTTAAGAAGCTCCGGTGTGAACGACATAAAGGTGTTCACTGACCGAAACGCCGTCTAGTCCGCGAGCGTTTTCGAGCCCCGGCTACGTGCAACCAGCGAGAAGCTACGTTTCACCTAGCGAACAATCTTACCTTTGAATTATTATTATTCCTTCTCCGTGTTCGGCCTTGTTTCTGCCTTTAAACAGCTGTACTCGTTTCGAGATAACAGTTAATGGCAGTTGTTAACGATACAAGTAAATTCGACGTTGTTTTGTTGGCCCGATCGATCGAGGCCCCAATGTATTTCGCTCGACTTCGATCGCTTTGATCTCTACACGTTTTATGGAGGAAGCGAGAGAACCTCGTATATTACGTGGCGTTGATAACCCGGGGAAACCTTTTCATTATTCAGCGTTGACAGCAGTTTTTGCACCGAAACTTCGGCCAAGAAGCTTGGTTTAATAATGCTTGGCGCATTCTGAAATACGTTTAACGCGTTCGTGAAGGTAGAAAATTTAATTAGATTATTTTTAACAAATCTTACCAAATATGTCCACAATATTTACTGTCCATAATTCCGAGTAGTTAAGTAAGTGAACAATTTATTAATAATACAGTTGATACCTATGGAAATTTAAACGTCACCCATGTATGGAAGTTTTCAAAAGAAAAGTTGATCGAAGTTCACAGTAAGCCAGAAATTAGAATTCGAATGTCTTTGGACACGAGTGCAATGGACCGTCGCGAGACCACCGCACCTTACCAAGCGGATCGCGTGTTGCACGTCATTAGGTGCAAACTTCTACTCGCGCCGTCTGATAGTAGTGGAACTCCGACTCTATCTAGTAGTACTCCTCTCTTAGCCTCTGTCGATTACCATTATCATTTCATACAGGGGATTGAATCGCGGTTGGATCTCGTTCAGTTGCTTTGTTCATTTAACTGTTTGCCCCTGATCAAGTTCACGGACCTGATCATGCATTATGCGTATTTGATAATACGATTTGTACTGCCTTCCTGATCCATTTCGATTTATACGCATGATAATTCAAGTCTGGTTATAGTCTTGAACTGTTTTTACTACTTAATTTTGTTATTTCACTATACTACTCAATTACTTTAGCATTTCACTATACTATTTTATTTTCCATTATATCTTAATATTTTACTATACCTATTTGCTCCATTACACTACTTTATTGATTGGACTTACTGCGTCAATATACTATTACTATTCTAATATTTAACTATACTACTATTCCCGTACTACACAAATCCAGTTTTCTTTTTACTGCTCTGCTACTATTGTTCATGTCATATTGATTCACTCTAGCTTCTACAACTATATATTCCCTACTACTTTGCTATGCAACTATACTACTTTAACGATTATGTACTTATATACCCATTGTACTACCTTTTAACTATTTTGGCTGTTTACAATTTTACTATTTTATTCGTCTACTACACAATATATTTAATAATTTAACTATTGTAATTTAAGAATCCGAAAAAATGCAAATCCCACTTGCCGGGGATTCGAACCGGGGACCTCAGCATTAGTAGTCTTTGACGCTACGTGCTTACCCACTGCCGTCCCCCACATTTGTTACTTTACTTTCGTAATCTCTTTTGGTAATTGGGTCCGGCGTCCCCATTGATCAATTGCACCGTCTTGTTATGTAACCATGCCACTGTTCTATTACGCTGATTATACTAAACAAGCATACTATAATGTCATTACATTATTTGTACTACAATACCGCTATAACACTATACCATTACGTTCTCATACCATTCCACAATTTGTTACACACGTATCTGACCAAACAGGTATTCGTTAAGCTCGTTCTCAACGAAAGAAATGAAAAGTACGTATATCAAATCGATACCTTTGAACTTTATCACATAAATTCGTTTAGGCAGTCCGCTCGATAACGATCGAGAACTGGCCGAGCAATCCTGTCTTCCGCGGGAATCCTGCGAAAGGATACCGATTAACGTAATTGGCTAATCGATGGACAGGATTTCTTGTTCGTTTCTCGATATAATTTGCTGGCTCATTTAGATTCGATAAATTTTGCAGGCTGCGCTAATTGAACGTTGCTTAATGAAAGGGGAAGCTGGTCGCTCGCCGCGATTTCTTGCTTGAAAATGATCGTACGAACGGCGAGGGAAGGGATACGACAGCCTAATGATCCAGAGACTTTTTTTTACCGATTACTTATTTTATTTCCTCCGACACGGAATTTTTGCGCTCGCTTACGTTCCGCGGCTTTCCACGTTTCTAAAGCGTAACTCTCTTTCGTTCTTCTCTTTTTTCCCGTTCGCCGAAGGAGCGCTGTGTCGTAGAAATCTGCTGCAAAAACAGAGAAGGGGTGTCGATACGGCACAGTTATCTGGTTAATTTAGTTTCGCGATTCAGCGTGGCTGCACGTCCGTCGCCGTTTCATGCCAATCAATCGTGACAACCGAAAGTTCTCGCGCTGGTTAGCTCAAATTTCGTTTGGCCGTTTCCTTGCGCCAACCCAACCGAGACCTTATATCCATTTTCACCTTTTCACCGTTTCGCGGATCACTTTCTAAGTACAACGAAGCGCGTTTAAATTAGGGGAACATTGCTTTTCCTTTAGCGGGAACCGTACATAATTCGAATTCCTATGCACATTCTTACATTCTTAAATTAATAGATTTATACGTTCCTAACATCACAAATCCCTAGGCAAAGAATGTCCGGGTCTCAAAATTCCTATACCTCTACATTCGCCAAACTATAAATCCTTAGATTGTTTCATTTGCTATCTCTACATCCCTAGATCGTTTCATTTGCCATCTCTACATCACTAGATCTCTAGATTTCAAAATTCACCGATCCTTAAATCTCTAAACCACAAAATCCACCGATTTCTAAATCCCTAGATCTCAAATTCCACCGATCCCTAAATCACTAGATCTCAATATCTACCGATTCCTAAATCCCTAGATCTCGAATTCCACCGATCTCTAAATCCCTAGATCTCGAATTCCACTGATCTCCAAATCCCTAGATTTCTCAACGTCTTCCGATCCAGAAATCCCTAGATCTCGAATATCCTCCGATCCCTAAATCCCTAGATCTCCAAATCCACCGATTTCTAAATCCCTAGATCTCAAATTCCATCGATCCCTAAATCCCTCGATCTCAATATCCACCGATCCAAAAATCCCTAGATCTCAAATTCCGCCGATCTCTAAATCCCTAGATCTGAAATTTCACTGATCCCTAAATCCCTAGATCTCTAAATCCGCCGATCGAAAAATCCCTAGATCTCAATATCCACCGATCCCTAAATCCCTAGATTCCAAAATGCCAATGCCCCAGGATCCCAAAGTTCCTAGATCTCAATATCCCCCTATCCCAAAATCCCTAGATCCCAAAATGCCTATGCCCCAGTATCCCAAAATCCCTATGACCCCCAATCCCCGGATTAGAAAATCCCTAGATCTCGTAATGTAAAAAATCACATATGATCGCGTACATCACACGTCGGTTGGTTCGACGTTAAGCGAACGACCGATGCACAGGGGTTTCTGAACTTCTTACCGGTGAACCGTTCCCGCCGATACTAATTGCATCCAGTGAAAATTCCAGCTGAACGCAGCTTCTTCTTTCCGTTTGCCCTGGCCGCGTCTAATCGCCCCTTTCTTATCTTCGGCACGTACTTCGCCGTGTTCGATTGATTAACGGTACGGTTTCCTGCGTGCACCGCTGAATTAGTCTACGTAAATTGGTCCCGCGAACAAATCTAGGAAATATCGGACTTATTCGCTATCGCGATAAGAGCCCGGAACAGATAATCGACGGGGACGTGTATGCATGTCGGCTTAACGTCCACTCTGTTGACATTATTAACTTGTACCCGGTGGTCGTATTATATTATCCTCTCTTAATTGGCGTCTGTTACTCCCGGTTATCAGTCCGAGAATCTTCCGAGACTTTCATCGATGTGTGCCCTACTTGCATGCTCGCCATCTTCGTTAGGAAAATCGGGAATCTCGCGGGCCTTCGTACAACTTCGAACTGCTTTCATCCTTTGGGTAATCGTGTTTGCGCAGATCCTTGGGATCTGGATCTTCCGTGAACGAGCGATCGTAACTTTTATCTGAAATTCAATTGTAAGTTCGCAACTCCCACTTAGGACCGATGAGATTGCGGATTTTGAACTTCTCGGCTGGGTAGATCACCGTTCATTTATCAGATCTCACTGTTTATAGAAATGCAGGAACGCGGAGGTATTCGAGTCCAGGAAATTTACAGTTCTAGAGTATAATGGAAATCCAGAAGAGGGTCTGGAAAATTCGGGAGCTTAGGTAAGAGATTAGCGATCGAAGAATGTACCGATACGCATCAATGCAGGTCGACTAATCATATTTTCCTCGTCGAAGATGTCCATTCCGGTTTAATATTGGTAAATGCTCGTAAATCGATAAGCTTTCCCATCTTCGTAATTTCCTGAATGTCTGCAGTCTCACCCTCTTGTCTGCGACACGTCTGTCCCGTGCGACCTCGTTTTTAATCAGGGTTGAACGGTATCTTTCACGGTCCCCTCTACGACCCACCCATCACGTTATTGGTTTTTGATGCTCTGTTTGCGGCTGTCGGAAGTTTTTGTCACGGCTATCATGGTATTGCATTGAAAAACTTCCCGTCCTCGTATGATCTCCAAACACGATATCAATCTATCTCTTACCAAACTTTTATTCTTACAGTACATATACACAGAGTTCTTTCTCATATGTACTGCATAATCAGTGTTCATATGTGTATACCGGTATCTATATAATAATATCAATGTACCAGTATTGGCAGTATAATATATACATCACTGTCCACATATGCTAGTATGTATCTACATATACCAGGATCCATATGTACCAGTATTGGTACAATAACATATGCATCAGTGTCTACATATGCTAATATGTATCCACATATACCAGGATCCATATATACCAGTATAGGTACAATAATACATGCCTCACTGTCCACATATGCTAGCATCTACATATGCCAGGATCCATATGTACCAGTATCTACATACCAATATCTATATTCATACCCTATTATTACTCTATGTATGATTGCTTCTATCAATAGTCTCCTATGTCTATCAATAGTCTTTGATTTCTATCAATAGCCATCTAGTATGATTCTAACTTCGAAAAGTGTATTCCTATCGTATTAACCCTAGAACCAACTAGTCAAAATGACTACCATCATTGATGTTACAAAAGTGACCATGATTTCACCAAAATATATATTATCAAAATAAAGTATACTATCAGTTGATGCTATAGTAGTCAATTATTCCTCCACATCACTTTTCCGCACGAATTCGTGAACGACCCCAATTCCGAACCCCTCTGCGTTTGTCGTCAAATTTCGCGGTTTGATGATTCCTGCCGGTCATAAACGAGCTTTGGGCGTGGTGTTGATCGAAATGATCGTCATCGTGATCGTCCATCCTGGCAGGATGGAACAATAACGCGTCACGAAACATAACCGAACCGGATGTTACTGCATCGGTCGGTTCGATTGTCTCGCTCGTGCAGCCTCAAGGCTGCCATCGAGCCATCTCTTCCTGTCTCCCGAGGAAAGTCAGACTTAAGCCAAGATGAATCGTTTCTGGCTAGCTTTTGTTGTTCGATCCTTGTTGATTGATACGCATAGATCGCGATTACAATGCGTAATAAATTGCGCGTGGCTGCTGAACAGTGACTATTCTATTTGACGGGATTTATTCGATGGATATTCGCAGGTTCCGTTGCATGGGAACCGGTGAAAATTTTCGCTGGACAGGACTTCATTCATCGGGAGATAAATGTTTCAATAACATACTTTTATACTCTCTAGGTTTCTCTACATTATCCTTAGACTCTGCTAGGTTTCGCACTCTTCTTAAGTTTCATCGAGTTACTGCTGAGTTAGGCTACTACTAAATTTCTTCTGTTCATGGATTCTTTCTAGGATCTCCAGCTAGATTTACTTTAGGCTCTCTATTTTCTAGAATTTACTGAGGTTTCTAAATTTTCTCTGTGATCTTAGGTTTTTCGAGAAGTTTGCCTGGGTTCCTCTAAGTTTCCTCCTAAGTAACCTCAGATCGTTATCTATCGTCTTAGATTTTCTCTAGATTCTAAATATTTCTACAACCTTACATTTCCCCTAGATGTTCTCTTCGTTTTCTCCACTTACCATCGCGAATTAATTCACGTCCTTCACCGTGAACTCCGTTCGAATATTTATGCGCCGATGGAAAATAGCGATCGAGGTGATTTAACCATAAACGTCGTGTTAGAAGCGTTCGCGAGTGGTGTGATTATACGGAGCCGTGATGATTATGCACGTCGTGTATCGGTCTTTTAATATTCGAAGTAAGATGTGCCCAACCCTTCACGCAGACCACGCGAACGCGTCGTGAACGATCAGTGTATAATTCATTAGGATTCGTGCGATGCACCGGCTCGTGCCCGATAACGTTGCACGCGTGTACATTTGAAAAACGGTACCACGGCTTGTAGGAAGCTAGAAATCGTCGGTACGTGTCCAAAATTTGTTACTCTACGTCTAGAACTTTCTTTCATTATCGATTTATTCTTCAACGCGATATTCTACGAAAACGCTGAAGGCGGGAAAGTTTAAATACAGCAAAAGGCGGGAAAGTTTAAATACGCCTAAAGGCGGGAATTTTTAAAAACTCTTAAGACGTAGAAATTATTGAATACATCACAAGGCGGTAATTTTTAAAATGTAAGAGAGTAATTTTTACTAACATAAGAGAATATAATTTAAAAAAATATAAGAGTAATTCTTAAAAACGTGAGAGGCAGTAATTGTTAGCAGCATAAAAGGCGGCAATTTTGAAGTATCTTTATATGAATTAAGTCTTAATATCGAAAGAGAAGATTGTACAAAATGGCGGGACTTTTAAAAAACTTCCTCGAATTTAAAATAATTATAGAAAGTGTTTTGAAGATCAAAGAACTCTTTGCGTGTAAACCCGGTCGCAGCTTGTAAATCGTATCGTGATATTCTATTTCGAAATAATTATAAAACGAAAGGGGAAGCGGAAGCCGCGATGCGCGGACCGACAGGAGATCGTAAATTTCCAAGCAGGACGTTTCATTAAATTTACAAGAAAACAGTTTACACGGGGACGAGTGGCGTACGACCGCGTCGATTTGCACGTCGTTCATCGGCGATTTACGGACTGCGGAAAACGAGCCTTCAGGTTTCAATGTCGGCGAAAGTAACGTCCGGCGAAGAAAAATCTTCGATTCACGATACGTAACAGTTCCATTGAATCGTTACCGCGTTCGAACGCCATAAATCAGATCCAGGGGGATCATGTGCGCACCACGCTACACTATTTGCATCCAACTTCGTTAAAGCAGAGATCTATCATTTTATAACGAGCAATACTTAACATACGTACTTTGCATTAAACAAAAATCGCGGGGTCAACGGTGCTTTTTGCTTAAGTCAAGTGTCAAGTTTAATGGATGATTTTTATTTAGAATATCGAACTTTATGATTATACCTAACAGTATCAAGTTTGACTGCCAAGTTTAATAGCTCATTTGTTATATGAATGTCAAGTTTCATGGTTGAGTTTGCATAAAAATATCAAGTTTAACAGTTAATCTTACACATTCATAACATATGTAAAATCCAAGTTCCATTGAGTAAATAAAAATTTGAAGATATTTCTGAATTGTCAAACTTGTACACGTTTATAAAAAATAAAGTATCTTCTTGTTCAATGCAGAACTATTCAAACCAAAGTCCCCAATATTTTGAATAAACCAGAATATTAGTTAAAGAGTGTACCGCATAGGAACGCAGTAATTGATATTCAAAAAGCAGGGTTGCAAGAGAAAATTCAGTCACATACCCTATGGTTATGGCGTTCGTGCAAACGGTTAACGTTAACGGTTCCACGATTTCGAGAAGGAACACCTTTCGTGGGACTTCCGGTCCTGTGACGTATGCACCGTTTCCGTGATCGTTCTTCCAGTTCCCACGTGTTTGTTCGCGTTCGCTCGTTACCGCCGCGATTTTCTCGCATGTCCATCTTCTCGGGAATCATGACGTGGCACGTACGTCGAAAGAAATTAATGCATGCGCGGTGTACAGGTGAACGTTCGATCAAGCGTTGCAACTTCGAGAGCGCGAAATGCATAATTTACCACGAGCTGTTTCCTACTTGAAAACTTGGCAATTTTTAACGCTGACCCTTTGACTATCGTTTACTACGTTTTTTAACAGTTCTGTTCACGAGATTTAGGTATCTTTTACATTTTTACGTATCGTTACGAAATAGTCCTTTGAAAATTTCAAGCGATATCTCAAGTGATAGCTGTCTTGATAGCTGTGATATCACCTTTTTAGATCTCTATGGTACAAATCTTTGAGAATATGACTCAACTAAAATATCTCGGAACTTGTACCAATGTAATGGAACCTGTAATAGTTTATTATGGAATCGATTAACCCCTCAGCTTATAACATCGAGTCAGACACGTGACGCACTTTACAGTACAAGTGTGTGCACCTTACAGTTCAAGTGTGACGCACCTTATAGTTGAAGTATGACGCACCTTATAGTTGAAGTATGACGCACCTTACAGTACAAGTGTGTGCACCTTACAGTTCAAGTGTGACGCACCTGAGTCGTACTTGCGTAAAGATCGAATTTTGAGTACGATACCAATTGTAATTTGTATAATTGAAGATCGCTGAATATACCTACCCATAATATACCTACATCAATGTTCCTTATTCGTCTTAACTCTGCAGTAATAATTAGCTCCGTCGAAATAATGTAGGGGGTTAAAAGTGTCTACATTAAAATCTAGTCACCCTATGTATGTCCCTGCTTTCGCCGATTTAAAGTCGTGATTTTACGAACGTATTGATACATATGGGAGAGATACACTTTCACACGTGACAAACAAGGGTTAGAGGGAAAAGCTAGATCCATAGAAAGTACGTAGATACGTTCTAACCGCGGCTCGCTGATGAGAGGTTGCTTTTGACTCGCCGCTCCGCAATAAATTTTAATTTACACCTGGCAAAAGATAATTGTACGACACCGCGACACTTTGTGGACGAGTTGTGCTCGAAATTTCACTCTTGAAATAAGAGTAACTCTCTCGGCACTTCTAGGCCAAGTATTGTCGCTCTTCGGGGTATTCTTATCAAAAAGCATTCCTTTCTTCTTCATTATGTGGCCGGATCATTAAAGCAAGGCTATTTCTATCTCTGGAAGTGGTTATACCTTTAATACCTGGACCTTTTAAAGCGACTTACATTTACTGATATGTACAATGTACGAACGATCGTTTCAACATGTGACAGTGTTTTTATTGCTCGGTTAAATTCCTTGATTCTTTGAGCAGTAATCATTTTATGTTCGATAAATCTGATGTTTAGTGGCACTTAGCCGTTTTGTCTTACGGTGAAGAAACCCTTATACTATCATTTTCTTAGTACTCTAAGCTTTAAGTTTGCATACCAGTACCACTTTGCAACACTTTTATGACGTCCAATTTTATACCAGCTTGTTAACGGTTGGGTTAGGTTCAGTCAGCCATTTTATATCAAGAACATCAGCAAAACCATTACGTAGTAATTTTCTTCATGCTATAAGCTTTAATTTCATATATTATAAATGCTATTTAAGAACACTTTTATGTCATGAAATTGTACGAGACTCTATATGTCCCTCTATCAACCAGTCTTCAGCTCTAATTGACAGTTAGCCATTTTGTATTGAGAACATCAACAAAACCATTACGTAGTGATTATCTGCGAATTATAAGCTTGAAGTTCATATACAGTAAGTGCCATTTAAGAACACTTTTATGTCATGAAATTGTATGAGACTCTATATGTCCCTCTATCAGTCAGTTTTCACCTCTAACTGACAGTCAGCCATTTTGTATTGAGAACATCAGCAAAACCATTACGTAGTGATTATCTGCGAACTATAAGCTTGAAGTTCATATACAGTAAGTGCCATTTAAGAACACTTTTATGTGAAGAAATTGTATCAGACTGATTGTCGCTATCAGTGAATCTTTACTATAATCGTCAGTCAGCCATTTTGTATCGAGAGCATCAGCAAGACGATTACATAATTCTTTCCATCATACAGGTTTTAAGTCGGTATAAGTAGCATATTGGAATACTTTTATGTCATCGAATCATGTCAGACTTAATGGAAGAGCCTAATGATAAGCATCTCATGTAGAAGTTGTAATAGCAAGTCTTTGAGCGAGTTAATATACGAGCCAAAGAATTTAGTTGTCAAACATTTAATACCGCGACGTCGTTGAGGTCGTTGTAGCATTTCCAAAGAAGTCCAAGTGGACAGTTGGAAGTCTGCTTTCTAAGCTCGAACGAGCGTGCAATCGCGATACGTCGTCGAAGATGAAGCGATTAGGGACACGTCTGGCTCGTACAATGCGAGCCCCCTTTTAAAAGGAACGTCTCGAGCAACCGGTGGTGAAAATGTCCCGTTTTTCGTTGCCACCCGTGATGCCGATCTTAACCGGTTGACTAATATTCGATTTGAAAATTTATTCGCCTCGGTATCGGCCGTGAGATACGACAGAAGAATCGGCACAAACAGCACCGTTTCCGGTAGCCGTACGACTATGTCCACTGCACTTGACTAATGCATGATTTATCGCCGATTTGTATCTCGACGCGATTTCTTTGCAGTCCATGCAAATGGAACGGAGTTATCGTTACTCTGACAGCAAAAAGGGAACGAATCGCCTTTCTTGTCGCCGCTAGGGACAGGAGGATGTTAATCCGCCCGACTAATGTACGTCAGTTCCTTTTATGAATTAATATTGCTACGGGAGACTCTTGATATATTGCCATTTTTATAGGCAGTTAATGTACATCGACAATATTTCTCGAATTTTTATATTCTCCAGTTTGGATTTACAGGTTTCGGAATTTAGGAATTCAAGGGTTCAGGGTTTTAGGGAGTTGCGGACTTAGGGAGTTAGAAATCTAGGGTTTCGAGGAATTTAGGGGGTTAAGGATTTAGAGAGTTTGAAATCTAGGGTGTTTAGGGATTTAGGGGATTAGAGACTTAAGGAGTTAGAAATCTGGGGTATTTAGGGAGTTAGGGACTTAGAGAGATAGAAATCTAGGATTTTTAGGGATTTTTGGGGTTAGGGACTTTGAGAGATAGAAATCTTGGGCTTTTAGGGATTTAGGGAGTTAGGGACTGAAGGAGTTAGAAATGTAGGGTATTTAGGGATTTAGGGGGCTAGGGAGTTACAGAGATAGAAATCTAGGATTTTTAGGGATTTAGGGGTTTAGGGACTTGGAGAGTTAGATATGTGGGGTGGGATTTGGGGATTCAGGAGTGTAGGAATTTAGAAATTAAAGAATTAGGAATTTAGATACCTAGGGATTTAGTATTTAGTAGCATAAGAATTTAGGATCTCAGGAATTTAAAAATTTAGGACTTCAGTAATTTTGACGTTTAGGAACTTAGTAATATAAGGATTTAAGAATTGAATTTGGGGATTCAAGGATTTAGGGATTTCGGGACTTGCGAACTTAGGGATATAGGGATTTAGCTATTTAGAAGTTTTAGGACTTAGAATTGACCCAATTTAAAAAATTCCAAAAATACGAAATTTACAAATTTCTCGCCACGTGTCATTCCCTATATAGCCACTCCCTATATCGCCACACGAGCTATAACGCAATTCGTCGATGAAGACGTTAAACAAATTTGTGGAAAGTCGAGAAACCAAAGTGTCGAGCGAAGAAGAATGCCGTCGGAATTTCTACGGTACGCGAGAATTTCACCTTTTCGTCACGGCCAGCCTCGAATAGTATGAATATCATCTGTCACGTGCTTATTCTTTCGTTCTCGTTTCGTGTCTCGTGCTTCCTCGATCGAGGACGATGACGTTCAACTTGCAAGAGGATGTCACTTGTTCAGCTACTTTCGAGGCTGAAGTTTCTTTTTGCCTGGCGATTATTAACCATGCACGGAACAAATCCATGTTCTGTTATTCCCGCGGATGATCGGGATCAACGACCCTGAGATTGATCGAATGTTAAACGAGCGCTAAAACGAGCCTCTCGTTCGCATCGATACAATGTTTGCCTTTATTACTAGCTTCTATAGATTCGATTTCCTGTTCATCCGCTTCAATGAACCATCGCGAAGATCATCTCCGAGATTCTTTCTGATGCTTCCTTGTGCCATGATCATCTCTGTGTAATAACTAGGGCTCTTGCACGCACTGTGGATTTTCAACCGCGACTTTAAACCTGGTAGAATTTCATGACTTAAAACTTTCACGAACTTATGCTACATTAATTTCAAGCTTAGAGGTCAAAAGTGGTACCATGATCCTCTGTGAATAACTGGGGTACACATTCTCAACTGCTTCTAAGGTAAACATTCTGGTACAATTTCATGAATTAAAAGTTTCGCGGTATGATATGCTACATCAATTGAAAGCTTAAAGGTCGACCGAGGACATAACTGGTACCATAATCTCTGTGTATAATAACTGGAGTTGTTGCACTGTAGACCTTCAACCGCAGCTTCGTAATAAACCTTCTAGTAGAATTTCATGACTTAAAACTTCCTCGAAGTGACACTTGTGTTACATCAATTTCAAGCTTAAAGGTCGACCGAGGACATAACTGGTACCATAATCTCTGTGTATAATAACTGGAATTGTTGCACTGTAGACCTTCAACCGCAGCTTCGTAATAAACCTTCTAGTAGAATTTCATGACTTAAAACTTCCTCGAAGTGATACTTGTGTTACATCAATTTCAAGCTTACAGGTCGACCAAGAAGAGTACACAACTGATACCATGATCTCTGTGTATAATAATTAGGGATTCATTGTTAGGCGCATTACATATAGTATCTCAACTGCAACTTCAAAATTCTATTAAAACTTCATGACTGAAAACTTTCCCAAACTGACCCTTATGCTACATCAATTTAAAGCTTAAAGTTCAACGAAAAAGACTACATAAGTGCCCCGTAAATATTTTCGATATGAAACAACTAATTCTTCTTGAAACAAGAAAGGTTCATTGTTAGACGCACTATGGTCTCAACTGCAACTTCAAAATTCTGTTAAAACTTCATGACATAAAACTTTCCCAAAATGGCCCTTATGCTACATCAATTTAAAGCTTAAAGTTCAACGAAAAAGACTACATAAGTGCCCCGTAAATATTTTCGATATGAAACAACTAATTCTTCTTGAAACAAGAAAGGTTCATTGTTAGACGCACTATGGTCTCAACTGCAACTTCAAAATTCTGTTAAAACTTCATGACATAAAACTTTCCCAAAATGGCCCTTATGCTACATCAATTTAAAGCTTAAAGTTCAACGAAAAAGACTACATAAGTGCCCCGTAAATATTTTCGATATGAAACAACTAATTCTTCTTGAAACAAGAAAGGTTCATTGTTAGACGCACTATGGTCTCAACTGCAACTTCAAAATTCTGTTAAAACTTCATGACATAAAACTTTCCCAAAATGGCCCTTATGCTACATCAATTTAAAGCTTAAAGTTCAACGAAAAAGACTACATAAGTGCCCCGTAAATATTCTTTATATGAAACAACTAATTCTCTCTGAAACCTAACAATTGGTACAATTTGTAGTTACGAAAACAAATCCTTCGAAGAAATGGTTTTGTTCTGTTTTTCAAAAAACATGTGTCGTTGACATAGTCGTACGTTTGAATGAAGAGTGTTTCCTGGTTCAAGTTTACTTCGTGAACCCAATTATATCATCGGGCAGAGCGTGTTACGCGTCCGGAGCTCACTTTCGTCGTGCGGGCCGGTAACACTTTCGTCGACGAGCATAATCGTAAAAATAAAATATCGCGGATGCCTATGGGCTAATGTTAGCCCACTGTATTTTAGTTCGTCGACTCGTTTCAGCCTTTTTGCTAGGCTGCTCATCCCTGTGTGTACACCGCTACGCGAGCGTCCGCTCGAAACGGAAACCGACTGTGTAACCGCGTTTCGGTACCGTTTCATCAGGAGAGTACTCATTAACGCCTTACCTACCGTTGATGAACTAAACCTGTACCTATCCGTTCTACTATTTACTCCTTTCGGGACGTGCCTTTGACTTTCGAGCAAAATTAAATCGTGTTTCAAAATACATTTTTTTTTTAGAAACGTTAATAAGCTTAGAGCAAATATACATTTCTTCAATATTAATTTCAAATATTTCTTCAAATACTTACTTGATACTGTACTTCTTTAATATCGAGGCACAAGTACTTTCGTTAATCAGATGTGGTTTAATTAATCGAAATACCAGTCTACACATATTAACCCCTTGTACTTTGGCGATGACTTGTGACGCACTCGTGGTTCACATGTGATCTTACTCGGATTTTTGATACTCTTCAATTTGAAGTCCAATTAATTTGTGCAGTGAAGAATCACTGACATGACACTCGCTTGTTTGAATATTGTTGCTGACTGACGCACCTGGTAAACACATATGTCAAAGAGTAAAAACTGATACATGTTCATTTGAACTCTTACTACACTATATTAATTCGAACTCTTCGAACTACTCTGTACAGCAGGTACAAAAAGAAGTTCGCAAGAAATACAATTTCCTAAAAGTGACTAATCAAGAAAACAGTTTCACGATTAATAAAGGAAAAGATTGTTGAAAAGATCAGTCAGGCGTTCAATGATGGCACAACAATATCGTGACGCACGTAACGTCGTAAAATTGATAATCCAAAGAAAGCAGCGTGAATAAAAAAGCGAGTAGAAAAAAAAGCGAAAGAATTCTCCGTGTATTTACCATTGCAAATCGGTAGATTGCGTTAGAGTCCCCATTAAAGCGCGCAAGAAACACCGTGAAGGATGGAGGCACGGTGTTCCACGGTAAGATCAACGAATGCTCGTTGGATTCAATGGGAGAGTTAACCTCGGTATTCTTTATTGTCCGGCGGAAATAAGGTTGGCCACGCAAACGATCGGAGCGAGTAGTAAAACGCGTGTTCTGCCGCTCCTTAACGAAATGCCGATCCGCGGCTATATAATAATCGTTCTTAAATAATAACCACGATACGTAACGTTCGTTGATGTATTGCCCCGGCTAATTAACGTATTTTCGTTGCGACGAGAGCCCGGATCGAGATCCGATGGACGATCGATGCTTATCAGAAATGTAATCGATCGAATTAACGGTCTCGTTCGGTACGATTGAGTTGCCCTCGAGTTCCTCTATAACGGTACGTGCACTCGATTTCTTCGCCTTTCGTTCCTAATCGTATTTGGAAATCTTGGAAATTGCACTTGTCGAAAATTTCGCACGATTTTTTCTCCCATGAATATTTATGTCTTACATAATGAAAGTTTACGCGAAATTTCCGTAAAAGGAATTCTCTAATAAAAAATGAGAAAATTCTCTGCGTCAATAGAGAAATTTCCTAAGGTAAGAAAAAATTGTGTAGAGCAACTTGCACTGCAAGGGGAAATGTGACTTGCACTCATGAACATCGTGTAGAATATGTAGAGATATTCGCATCGTTTTAGTCTAAAAATGAAAAATGAGTGGTTGCAGAGCACGTATGTAGGCAGATTTCACTATGGTTTTAGAGCAGTTGACACGAGTCGACAGCGACGTGTCTACATTAATGCTAGACAATCTTGCGAAGCTGAATACGTGGGGTAGCACATTTGAGAATAAATGTTCGGAGGAGGACTTCAAAGCGTATGGATGGTTTTCCCACCCCCTTGGCCACTCGTCCTAGATACGGAACAAAAGGGGCTGACTCAGAGGTAGCATCCCCTGCGATCCATATACCGTAAACATCTTGCGGATTCTCTCCAATGAAGCATAGAAATCAGACTAGACGCGACATTAAAGAACGGAGAAGTGAAAATTAGTTCGCTTAGTCAACACGTTCACTGCGGTGACCAATATAAAATCGTACTAGAAATTTGATTCTCGTGGACCGGAACAATCGTTCATCGGATTAAAACTTCTAATTATCTTGTATCGTTATTAATCTAACCCTATATTATTATCTAATTAACTGTCTTAATATGGACCATTAAGTTCTACATAATTTCGAAAATACTGTAAAATATACAGATCCGCAGTTCGGCTTTAAGTCATGGAAGCATGAATATCTTGAACGCATCGCGGTGGCTCGTCATTAAACAAACATCTACCGGCGTGCATAAGCTTTTCAGTGGCGCCGACGAAATTACCGACGCGATCAATTCGTTGCTCATCTTTTAAGCTCCGTTTCCAGTAACCCGATGCTTCTATCGTGCGCGTTGAATGCTCCCAGAGGGGACGACAATTTAATCAGTCAATTACTCGGAGTTGAGTTACGTCCAGTCGAAAAACATACCCCGGACCATAACAGCGCGCGTGTTGTATTTGACTACCCTGCAACCCTTCGTGTTCTCCCGCCCCTTTGGAAACCCTTAAAATTTCGCATCGATTGCAACGCAAGATCCCCGTCTGGTGTGCATCCGTGTGTGATCGCCAACGGGGGAAATGAATGGTGCTCCATGCAAGGCTTTAAAACCCTTTTTCTTGTCGTCCTTCATACGGTCACAAAAGTTTTCTGGAACCTGGGTGTTTACAAATTAAAAACACTCTCGTTACAGCGCCGAAATTACATACACTTTCGAGCACATTAGGGACGCCTCGACCCTTTTGCAGAACATGTACATTCACGTAAAGTGACATTCAGTTTAAATTACTTTTCTCGCGTTATATAGCCATTTGATATATAGACGTATCCTGGATTGCATGTTATATTAGTGCGTATTCGTTTACATTTCCACGGATTATACTATTACGCCATAATCTCTGCGTTTTGTATTACCGCGCGTTATATCGCCACGCGCTGTGTTACTACGCGTTATATTGCCACCCGTTGCGTTGCTGTGCGTTATACTACCACGCGTTACATCGCCACACGTTGTACTTTCATGTGGTGTGTTTCCTCGTGTTATATTGCCACGTGTTATATCGCCACGAGCTGTACTGTCATGCACTGTACCTCCACGCGTTATATCGCCACGTGTTATACTTTCATGTGCCGTACTTCCTCGCGTTATATCGCCACGTGTTGAACTTCCACGCGTTATATCGCCATGCGCTGTACTTGCACACGTTGCACTTTCATGCGTTATATCACCACACGTTGTACTTTTATGTAGTGTTTCCTCGCAGTATATCGCCACGTGCTGCACTTCCTCGCATTATATCGCCATCCATTATAAATCTATCGTTTCATGAAACGATCTTCACATTATGAATTTCATGAATTTTTCATTCGTAGAAGCTCGTCAGTGGCAATATAATGAGCGTCTATTATACCTGAATCGTGCGTACCCCGAATTAGCTGGATTCACATAAAGCAGGAGTAAAAGTTGTTCTACAATATACTTGGTATCTGAAATAAGCGTCATTGTATCACGAAACGTTTCACGATTCCGTACAATCTAACTGTTTCTATACAATTCTGTTAACTGTCTCAAGTAAAGTGGACATAATGATCGTTGAAACACTGTCCTTTCATACGGTCGAGTTGGTTGATTCTACAAAGGCAGGCAAACGTTGTCACTATCGCGAAAGTATCCCTCAACAAGCCTGGTATTCCACTTTCAAAAATCCCTGCTATTCTTCCATCAATTTACAATTCCACGGCGTCACGTCCGTCCAACGTCACGCACCATCATTAACGATCAACGAAGCTCAAAAAGCGGGGCTCCCCGCGTTTCCACCGCGATTACAGTGCCCGCCAAGTACACGGTTCTGCTCGTCGTAGAAATGTTATTTAACGTGACACGCAAAAATATCCTCGACCACTGTTATTCGCGATGTTGCGCTCGGCGACTTTGTAAATGCATGAGCTGCGTTAACTCCTTTCCACTTTAATGTATTACCCTAGCGCATCTACGGCTACCATTGATCAAAATAGTGCTCTAAGCCATTTTACCCGTTCCACAAATTTTACCGTTCTCTTCGTCTCCATCTTTTCGAATATCAAGACACTCTAAATCGAGATATTAAACAATTAACATTTCTACTTCGTCCTAGATAGAAACTTTTCATAATTACAACTCGATTTCATCCAAAAAAATTCTCAAATCATGAACCAAGATTGATACTTACGAAATTGCATATAAAATTAACATTCGTATAAAATGTACAACACATCGGGAAATTTTGGTGGAGTTATCCCAGTCGCGGAGCAGGAGCCACCATCCCGCCACCTCCACCGCGGACAAACCCGGCAGTGTATGCACTTCCACCCCCGCTGGAAGGCCGACGACGCCGACTCCAACGCCGACGCCGACGCGACGTCGTGCATTCACCTCAATCAATACACGCTCGGCGAACCAGAGCGGGTCCGGTGGAGCGGGGACGTAAAGCCGCGTAGGCATCGCGCGCGATCCGCTCGCTGCATGTGCACCACGATGCACGTGCGGTGCACAGCGCAACGAAGATAATGAGCAAGAGAGAAGAGACTCGGAGGTGGAGAATGCTCGCCCCGGCGTCAAGGGCTGCGATCGTTAGGGATGCTCGTCGCGAGCTACGGCGCCTGTCTGCACGGCAAGAGTCACTGTTGTTGGTATGGTTATCGTTGCACAGCTGATAACTTTCGAATATCGACTATGACATTGAAAAAGCAATTTTGGGACGTGAGATGCGCTAATTTTCAAACTGGAGGGAACTGTGGAGGGTTAAGGATTGCAGGAAATAGTTGCAATTCCAGTTAGCTCTTGCTTCCAGAGCCGCATTTTTGAGACCACCATTCCCACATTCACAAATGTCAATATCTAAAAATTCATAACTGTAATTGTTTCTAAATGTAAAGAGTTTTCATATTTTCAAATTTTGAAGCTTATAATCTTCAAAGGATTTGCAAAATTTTTGATATGCGATGTATGAAACATCGCAGCATGTATCAAGATCCAGACCCTATTTAGTGATGATGTAGGCCCACTCCGGTCTCCCCACTTAACCACCCCTCAGTCAAACTTGAAGAGCTTTCATAAAATGCTGAAGAAAAAGCTCAAACTTACCCTCGCTATTCAGAGCCTTCGAGAAAGGTTAAACAGAGAGGTCAGACTTATCTACATAGAACAGAGTCAACCAACACAATAGTCATAGCTTTTGTGAAAGATTAATCAGTCAGACTTATCTACGTAGAACAGACTCGACCAACACAATAGCTTTTGAAAAATATTAAACAGAGGTTATCTACATAGAACAGAATCAACCGAAGCTTTCCTGTCGTTGAACAGAGAGGTCAAAGTTGGTCCTGTGAAGGGAGTCACCATAGTCGGAGCTTCGTCGAACAGAGGTCGCGTAGAACGGAGTGAACGTATAGTAGCTTTCGTTGGAGAGGTCACTGTCGGTCGCGTAGAACGGAGTCACCCTGTAGTCGGAGCTTTCGCTGAAGAGAGAGGTCGCGTAGAACAGAGCGAGGCAACACCATGGATCTTTCGAAGAAGGTTGGAGAGAGGTTGCCCGCGTAAAACAGAGCCAACAGCATCGGTAAGCTTTCGAGGAAGGTTGAAGCGAGAGGTCAGAGTTGGTAGAACAGAGCGAGAGTGTCTGAGCTTGCGGAGGATGTAGCGGGGGAATAGCGCGAGAGAGACGGAACACGATCGTGGAAGAGTGCGCAGCATAGTCGGAGAGAGACGGAAAAGCATCAACGAGAGAGAGAGAGAGTAGGGAGCAGCGGTGGAGGAGGCATTATATACTGGCTGGATCCTCGTTCGACTGCCAGTTTCTCGGCTGTACGCGGTACCGATTGTAACCCTCGGTCATTCGAATATCGTGACATTTTCCACCGCTGGAAAAACATATTCGTCGACGAGCCTAGATTAAACTCTCGAAGTGCTCGAGGAAATCCAGCGAATCAGAGCTGTTCGTTCATTGATTTTTTTTTCGTGACTGTTCGGTCTGACGGTTGTCTGAAGACACCAGCAGGCTATTTCTGGTGCACATCGGGGGACTGACACCTCGACAGTGACGACGAGGGTTGAGACGCGTGATCGTTCTTCGAGGGAGCTTGAAGAAACAGATATGGCCACTTACGCGACCTACAGACACGTCGAACTGGACAATGTCGGATACGGAAAGAAAAGGTAAATCCTGATTTTTCCTCGGTCCTTTACCGCACTGCGGGCTTTCGAGCCTCGATAGAACGTCCACTCTGTGCACCCTCTCTCGTACCTTCGATCGGTTTTCCCGGTTTCCCGATACCTTTCCTACATTGGCCGCCAATTCTCTTCCTCGAGATTACGTATCAGATTTTTGCTAATGGCTTCATCTAGATCATTTATCGTGATTAAAGTTGTGTGCTTGTGCGCATAGGGTTTTATACAATATGTCTCGGTAATTCAATTTATTAAACTTCAGGGACCGAACTTTTTCAACAGGGTGAAAACTTTTGTTTTGGTAGTTATTAACGAAGGTAGAGCTTTCCTACTCCAGGAGTTTGTGCATTTTATGGCAGCTTTTTGTTCAGTTAGTTTGATTGGACAGTATATTCGAAAATTTAATATCGAATGTGGAAGAATTATGATTTGCGAATTTTTGTGAAATTGTGAAAGTGTGTAATTCAGGGAGCTTCAATGCGGCTTAACCCTCGGACGGTGATGACCTCGGGAAAATTAAATCCTCGGCAATTTCAGTTTAATTTTAGTTTCGAGATTGAAGGATCAGTGGAAAGGGATTGGGTGAAGCGTAATACGAATTTTTAAGTTTTTAAATTCTATATTTAGGAAAATCGATTCCCCAAATTTTCAAAAGCTCAAATTGATTATTTTCAAAAACACAATTTCCAAGAGCGTAAATCAGCAAATTTCTAAATATCTCTAAAGCTCCCAAATTCTCAAATTTCCATGTTTCTAAATCTGCAAATTCCCAGCTTCCAAAATTTTAAAATCCAACATTCCAAAATTTAAAAATTGTCAAATCCTTATATTTCTAAATCCCTGATCTCGTCATTTTTCAAATCCCCCCCATCTTTCAAATTCCCAAATTTCAAAAATCAGTTAGTGACGTTAGAACAGCTAACCCAACCGCGGAGCACCGTAATAACAAGTGAATTTCTCCCCAGTTGGATAAAAATCTCGAAATTGAAATATTTCACGTTTCATTCTGAACTTAATAATCTTGTAATCGTCCAGTCGTCGAGGAGGTATATACCTTCACCTTGACACTGACTCCGTTGGTATAATAATCCTTGAACAGTTTCCAATGGATTATTAGAACAATGAGAAGTGAAACTACAGAATCATCATTCTGATAAGTGGGTGTACGTATTTCATTTATAAATAGAAGCTTCGATATCCAATGATTTCTAAGGAAGTTGAAGACTGCTGTGGTGTGAGAACGGATGTTGAAGTTGATTTGAAACGGTGACGTTTGGACAGTGACAGGATGCGGTGGTATCCGTCGTCAACCGTGACTGGTTCGATCGATTTACATCTCGAAGGGCAGTCCTTGAATCTGGCCGCCACTTTGGAAACGAGCTGCAGTGCACTCGTCGCGAGCAATCCTAAAAACTTCAAGTTCAGTGTCGACCGACACAAATGGATCTTTCTGGAATATGTCCATTGTTCGAATTGGTCCCTCGCGTCTTTTTTGTCATTTAAATTTACCGATAAAGTGCGCGGACTCTTATCACGAAAGTATTACGTGTACAAAAGGAAGGAGCTTCAATGGAAATTGGATAAACGATTGTTATAGCGGTACTTTCGAACAGTGCTTTATCCGTGGACTTACTTTAAGTGGCTTTGTCGGTGATAAAAATTTCCGGGACTCTTTGCAGGAAGTCGCACATCCTTTTGCTGGAATTTTCTAATTGCTCGAGCATGAATTTAAATGGCGAGCACACGTCAGTTTTAATATTTGCTGTATTGCTTCGCGTTGTATGACCACTTGATATATTGCTCTATATTAGATTGAAACGTACATCATTGCTCGTTGTGTCACCCATTTGAATTTCTACGCATTGTAATAGTACTTGTTACATGGTTATGAGCTGTGCCACAAGTTACATCGCTACGTGGTTTTCCTCGCGTTATATCGCCACAGGTTGTACTTTCGTTGAATCATCACACGTTGTACTTCCACGCATTATATCGCCACGAGCTATACTTCCACGCGTTGAATCTCCAAGCGCCGTACTTCCTCGCGTTATATCGCCGCGCTGTACTTCCACGCGTTATATTGCCACGTGTTGTACTTGCACGCGTTATATCTTCTCGTGTTGTACTTCCACGCGTTGAATCTCTAAGCGCCGAACTGGCCTCGCGTTATATCGCCGCGCATTATATCGCCACATACTGCATTATTAAACACTGTACCTCTACGCGATGTCTTAAATTGTATCGTCACTTGTTGTAGTACCTCGCGTTATATCGCCGGTCGTTGTTTTGCCACGCATTACATCGCCACGCTCTGTACTACCTTGCATCGTATTTCCACGGCTTACATTTTCACAGGATTAACATAAAAATATCTAGAAAGATTCTTAGCCTGACTTAATTCATTGCAGCATTTTACTGTTTTAAAGAAACGTTATTTTCCTATCGTTTTCAAGTCTGACTCTGTGTTCAGGAACCAAGTAACAGAAGTCTATCTAGACGTGTCAAAAGTTCGAAACAACGTAGGAACAAAAGAGTAGGAAGACGATGAAATTTAGAAAGCGTGACCGTAGCTTTGGTATCGTCGTGTGTATGGAGTCTCTTACATGACACACAAAAGATTAACCGCCTAATTACTTAATGGTATTTTTCCACTGCATTCTTTCCATTTTCCGCCAGGATAAACTCGTTGTTCAGTCCAGGACCGTGTATAGAATTCGCGACACCTGAGACAAAATCTGATATCATTTTTGACACTGAATTGGGTGTAGAGGCAGTTCTACAGTTGACTCTTCTTATATTGCACTTAACGACTGCAGTTGACAGTATAGGAAAAGTTTAAAATTTGTCAATTTTTAATCTGAAAATTTGTCAATGAAGAAATGTAAAAATTTGAAATTACGAAAATCACTGAACTGGAAAATTTGAAAGTGCGGCTCCTTAAAGCATAAATTCATTAGTCCCACTTTGCGGCTGGAAAGTAGACGCGAGAGAAAAAGAGGTGGACGTGTTTCGCAGGTCAAAAGATTTATGCAATTGAGCTTCGTTAAAACGTGGTCAACGCCCTCGGGTAATTGACGTGTGCGCGGCTCCGTGTGGCTGTAATTACAAGGATGTCACCTCCACCCGTTTTGCGCTTAATTGCCCTCGTCGTCATGATTTTTCGCTGTATCCACCTTGGGATGCTTTGTCGTTCACCCACGCTATCCCGTGATCGCTAAGTGTATTTCTAGGAAACTCCATAATCGTTTGGTTACCGCTTTGCCGACCGGAAGTGTTCATCCTTTTACTTAATGTCACCGATCAACGAGTTCTCTTTTTATTCCACTCGTGAACCGATTGATACATCTATTCAAATCCACGTGGGTTGCGGTTAAAGGATAATACGGTAGGCTCTCGTTATATGGCCACCTACGGGAGTTTTATAGTCGCTTGAATAAAACTCTGGGTAAAATGGTGAATCATTGTGGAAGAAATGTTGGTGGTTACAGTGCAGTTTCATGAAACAACACCTCAGGCCAGTAGTTTTTCAAGTAACTATATGTCATCCGAGGAACAGGTTCCAGAAGCAGGCGAGAGATGTTGAAGTCGCATCAAAGATGGGCCTGTTTATCACTCGAGGACAAAGACCGTACTGTATGGGGTCTTGTATAGAGCAACCATTGTAACGGGAGCATCGATGGGAAACAAGCTAGTCCCTGCCAGTGGCAGATAAGCATCGATCGATCTTGATGTTACGGATTTGATTAGGATAAGATAACGAGTCCTTCGTTCGCCATTGTTTCGAACCTTATCACACAAGTTTCAACATATTTATGAATCGGGAATAAATTATTTATTGCGAGCTATTTTTACCTTGCGGAAATAATCAACTATTCGGATATAATTCAAGAGGTTTTGCAAATTTCTTTTTATAAAACGTACTATTACGTTCGAAGAAAATATTCTTCCTTTGCAGATATCTCGTCTGATTTTGAATAACTCTGGTTCTGCTGAAAAATTTAAAGGTCGAATGTACTAACCAGTCTCGTTAAGCTCCAACAAAATTATTTCGCTTACATAATAACAAATTTCGTGGAGAAATTTCACGATAGGAAAAAGGAGAATCGACTAATTGGATTTCTTTCTTAAGCTTAATCCCCGACGTGGCTATTGCCCTGACACTTTATCGATGACTCTGCTTAAAATGTCCAAAGAAATTCAAGGCATTTAATTGACACGAGACTCGATAATTAGTACACCCAACGAGGTGAACATTGCAAATTGTTCCGATCATTTCGGGCAAGATAAGGAAGACGTGAATCGAGCTGAGAAAAAACGCGTCTCTCACCCACGCTGGGCGTTTAACAACATATCTCATTATCCTCGTTAAGAAAGGACTCGTTAAGAGGGTTAATTGTCGATTGATAATTGGATCGAAATTAGTGCCGCTTATGGGATCCGTTCGAATGAAATTGACATTGGTTCTCTGTTTCTTGTCCTCTGACTCACTCGTACAAATAATTCCTCGATTAACGCTTTAAAACATGATCACCTTTCAATTTCATTTTTAAATTTCATCGCTCGTTTCAGAATTAACTTCCAAACATTGAACGATCATTATTATCTTTCACATGGCACAGAAAGGCACATTTTCTATGTCATTTACTTCTTTTATATTGATTATAAGTAGGTTAGAAAATTTCAAAAGCATCATTAGTATACGGTCATATATGTGGCTTCTGTTTGTTGAATTTAAAAGAAACGTACACATATGAGTCAGTGTCCTCGAAGAAGTTAAAACACGATTATTGGTCGTGAATCATATTATTTGTGGACAAAATATGATTTATGAACAGTGGTCAGGTTTTGAAACAATTTTGATCAAGATTGGAAATAAATTTAATCAGGACTTGAAACTAGCTAGACCAGAATTTGAATTAAACTTGATCAGAATTTGAAACAAACTTGATATAAATTTGATTAGATCCTTGGAACAAACTCGATCAGAATTTGATATAAATTTGATTGGCTCTTGAAACAAACTCGATCAGAATTCTAAATAAATTTGATGAAACCTTGAAAATAAACAGCAGTGGATCAGCGGTTTGAAGGAAACTGAACCACTAGCAGAAATCTGTGTCAGTTCTCGAAGAGGTTGCATTTCGCTTCAAGTGTGCCGAACATTTGAAGGATACGCGTAAACGATTCGAAGCCAGCGAAGAAGCTTGTTGGAAACATCATCGAATGTTTGGCAGTGACAAAGCTGGTCCAGCGCTTTTCCGGTTGGCAATTGTCCCGAGTTTAAGCCTGTGCAGTTAGGTCAAGATCGGTGAACCGTGTATACGGATTCTGAAGTAGGCCACGATTCCACGCGTGGCGAACATTCCTGCTAACTGCTCAAATATTAACCAATTACCGACTGCTGTTTGCCGTCTGCCTTTCTAGTTCTTTTTGATTGCAACAAGGACGCGGAAAGTAGGTGTAGATATGCAAATTACCCGTTTTCTCGTTTTCAGGAAGCTGAACGTGGAATTGTTCAAACTTTCATCGTGCAAATTCCTGCGTGCTGTTTGTCTAACTGGAAAATGCAAAATCTGCAAATTTATGTGCATGGACTTTTGTGATATTTGTAGATAGGAAATTAGAAAGCTAGAAATTTGGGGTATGATTACAAGATTGATCAGTTCGAGCATCATTCCAGATAATTATGATTGAGTATCGAATAATACAAGTATTTTCTTCACTCGAATAGCTTACTAATTGAATATTCGCCTCCCACGAGTCAGAAGTCTTCGAATTCCACGATCCTTTCTAGCAAACGAGGACACGATCGGCATCTACGTGGATCCGAAGTGTAACGAATGATTCTTGTTTTTTTTTCTTTTCCGCTTCCTCCTCGACACGATGCCACACGCGTAAAACGAGTCGAGTTGTCCACGTGGATCGAAAGGTATCGCGTTACGAACGCGACTCGTTCTTTCCGTATCCTCGTCCACCCTCGCGTATGGGGTTACTCACCCTCCGCCGTCGACTGGACACGAAAGGGTGGACACGTACAAAGTCTGTTCCCCGCTGCGGCGGCTTCCCCCTCGTGGATGTCGTAGGCTTTTGTGGATACCGTTCTTCGGGGCTTCGTACCAGAAAAGGCGGATTTTGCGAGCGCGTGACGCGTGGAAGCCCCGTTCGAACACACCCTGTCTGGACCTTCTCCTATCGTTCATTTCGCGACGTTATATTACCCCCTTCGATCAGTATCCTGTTTCTAATATTTAAACGGGAGGAAGTGGATTTGAGCGATGAAACCCACTCCTAACATGGTATGATCCTAATTAACCATTGATCCAAACGTATGATCCAATATGATGGTACGATCCAACTTATGCAGAACTATCCCTGATTCTAGCCATAACTTAACATCATATACCTTGTCTTAATCTGACCTAACCCCAACTTAATTCTGCCTTAATTTAAGGTAACGTGAGGTAACTTACCTTAATTTGACCTAACCCTATCATGATATAGTGTTAATTTAACCTAACATGATATAGTTTATCTTAATCTGACCTAACTCTAACTCAACATTATCTTAATTTAACCTAACATGATATAGTTTATCTTAATCTGACCTAACTCTAAATCAACATTACCTTAATTTAACCTAACATGACAGAACTAATCTTCATCTGATCTAACCCTAACCTCACTTTAACTTAAACTAACATTACATAAGTACCTTAATCTGACCTAACCCATACCTAACCCTTAAGTTAACATAACATGCTATAACTTATTCAAATCTGACCTAACCTAAACGTAGTTTCGATGATGGTACCCTAACAAAGATAAAAGTTCGAATAAAAATAAGTAGATTTCAGTTACAGAACATTAAATATTTTCTCTGTATCTCAATCTTCTTCAAAATTAAAAAATAAAAATGTTCGCAATACCTCTCCTACACGTGGAAACACTAAATGTAACCATTTCGAATTTCACCCAGAACTTTACGATCCGCGAGAACGTTGAGCGATAAGTGTATTTAGTTTACAATCATCACTGACTCACCAGCCGTAGATTCTCGCGAAACGATAACAAATGATCGAGACCAAACCATACAGCCAGTGTACACGCTATCAAAAATGATTTACAGACATCAGAAACATTTAACGATGACTCATGCGTGTATGGTACACTCGGATACAACGTACGCTTCCTTTTTATAGGTACGCGCACGTGAAACTTACAGATACGTTAACTTGGTAGCTTTCGCAGTTCCACGTTTCTAGATTATCGAGATTTTTATCTCAAATCTGTACATTCCCGAATTGCTAGGGTCCAGAATTCTTAGATTCCCTAATTCCTAGATTGCAAAATGTTTAGATTACCAAATCTCTATGGCCCCAAATTACTACATATCCAAATCCTTACGTGTCCAAATCCCTACGTGCCCAAACCCCTACATTCCCAAATCCCCACATTTATAAATTCCTACATTCCCAAATCCCTACATTTACAAATTCCTACATCCCCAAATCTCTACGTCCCAAATTCCTACATTCCCAAATCTCTACATCCCCAAATCTCTACGTCCCAAATTCCTACATTCCCAAATCTCTACATCCCCAAATCTCTACGTCCCAAATTCCTACATCCCCAAATCTCTGTCTCCCCAAATTCTTACATCCCCGAAATCTCTACATTCCAAAATTCCTACATGCCCAAATCCCTACGTCCCCAAAATCTCTACATCCCCAAATCTCTTCACCCCCAAATCCCTATATCCTCAGATCCCAAAATTGCAAATTCCCCAAATCCCAAATTCCACAAATTGCTGCACTTCACAAAATTCCTAGAATGTCACATCCTCAGATCCGAAAATTCCCCATACGACTGTACAGGTCAAGGCAGTAACGTTAACTGATAATAAAGAGGAGCAATTTCGTCGGGAAGGCGATAACCAGACGATCGTGCATCGCGGTTAGAAATAACAGACAAGAAAATACGTGGAAACACGTTCGCGTCGGTCAATGATATCGCGTCTATACCACCTACACCTTTATTTATACCCGTCCCTGGCAGAGCGTTGACTCTTTGTCCGTGTTTGTAAGAGGCCAGTGCCGCTGATAACGCTGGAAGTCGATTGATCGTGCAACTTTGTCGATAATCATCGTTGCTTGTCTTTTGTCCACGCCGACCACTCGCAGCAGACCCACTCTCAGGACGACACACACGCTCGATAACTCATACTTTTGTTCCACGGTGTTTCCTGTGCATTATTCAGGGCCACGGGACGTGAACTTCGCGAGCCTCTGCCAGTGCATAGTTTCGCGAGGAAACGCGATATTTTAACGCGTTTCCGGTCACCGACACACCGCGAGATTTTTCACGATTTCTTATTCTAAGTTTCTTATTCGTTCGCCCACGTTCACTCACTGCTGACAGGGAAATTTTTTACTCGTAAATCTGCGAGGGCCTACTTTGAAGTAAAAGATACCTATACTCGCGTTATATCACCAAATGTTGAATTAGTATGCACTGTATCAGATACCGAAATTCTTGAGTTCCTACATTTATAAATTTCTGAATCAGCAAGTTTCTAAGTCTGCGAAGACAAAGTTGAATCAGTATGTGTTGCATTAGATACTGAAATTCTTGAGTTCCTGAATTTATAAACTTCCGAATCAGTAAGTTTCTGAAATGGTAAATTTCTGCATTTCCCAATCGTCAAATTCCGAAATTTGCAAATTTGTGATTTCCATATTTCCAACTGGCCAAATTTGTAATCCATCTTCCCGAATTTTAGCGCGTCGTTCAGCTGAAAATCCGAAGCGAAAAAATTCGAAATAAATGCATATATTGTCTTTCGCGGACGATTATCCCGGTCGTTAAAGTGGCGGTTATAGTCTGCCTAGGGGGGTCGGGCTGTTAAATCGACGACGATTTCACCGGAACCGAATAAGACGATCGCAGAGGCGTAATTGGCCAATTAGTTAATTTCACGTGAAGTTCGTCTATTACTTTAAGCCAGGGCACGATTCATTGCATAAACTCGACCTTTATCCGGTCGATCGGGCTTCCTTATAAGTACTCGGTGATCGAGGAACCGATCCACTCTTGTTTACGTACGCTTCAAATCGACGCAATTACTCCATTATCTCGATTACGTCTTGATTATTGATCGTTCGGCCCGTTTATGCTGATCGTCTTCCAGCAAATGGAATCGTTTCTTCTAACGATTTTGTACGTAGAGTGATTCAGCACGATCCATTTTCATTTGACGATTTACCGCGGGACGAATGCATTTGCATTAATCGCCTACTACCTGTATATGGTGTGCTATCGTGTGCTCGAGGATGTCGCAAACCGCTGTCAATCAAGACGGAATCTCGCAACAATGGATTACCCTTCAATCTTTGCTCGTTAAAGGTTGCTCAACTCTACGGGACACACTCTTATTCCCTACACCTTCGTCTTCCGACTTTATCTTCGCATCTTTTTCTTCTTCCTATTATGGCATTATTTAGTTTTCATTTTTAACTTGCTGTTGCACTTTTATTTACTATTATTCCTTCACTATATTACTGTTTTACAATTTCACTATACTGTTAGATTAATGTTCTTTTCACTAATTACACTAGTTATACTAGTATTTTACTATTCCGCTATATTACTGCTTCATTTATTCAGTATACTGTTAGTCTACTACATCTTTCTACTAATCATGCAACCATTTTACTATAATACTGCTTTACTTTACTGTTCTACTATTGTACTGCTCCACTATTGTCGTTTTACAATTTCACTACAGTGTTATACTCTATTATTATTACCCTACAGTAATGATTCGATATAAGTGAATCTTTCAGATCTGAATTTTGGCATGTATCGTCCAGACATTTTGGTTATATCGAATGATTACTATATTACTGTACCACCACTTCGCTATTTTACTTTTTTCCACTTCTTTATACTATATCTATACTATTGTTTCACTATTGCACAACTATGAGACGCATACATGATGTGAAGCTGGGTGCTTGTTGAATTGTGTCGCGAGTCAAGCTGTTTAGTTCCTTTTGTTATTATCATCTCAATTTAGTCATTGATTAAAATAAATCGTTCAGTAACTATGAATCTTTAATTATTTTTTACACGATACTGCACCACTATCGCGCTGTCTCTGTACTTTGTAAAGAACAGACTTTTAGCGTTCGTTATATCGCATTGTTCATGAAAGTATGATTCATTTCGAAATAATATCCCGCTCTTCATTACCAGTCGTTTCACGTCTACAAAAAACGTACCGCGTTCCTCTTTACCGTCCCTGTTTTGTTCGTTTTCGAATTTTCAACTGATTAGCCGATACACACGCGAGCTGTTCCAAGCGTTTATCATTCGCATGCAACGACTGACAAAGCGTCGAGCGTGCAGCAGATACTGCGAGCTGATTAAAAGGCTCGTCTTTCCAACACCTCGAGCCTCGCGATTCAACAAAGACCAATCGAACGTTTAAACATCCCATGAATCAACGGGATTAATTAATCCTATATGATCGAGTATCCTTGACGTTGTCTCGGTGCAACGATCGAATCAATTCGAACGGTTGTTTCAATCGCTGTTTTTGTTTCTGTTCGTCTTTCGATACCGTCGACTCATTGAATATGAAACTATTACAGACAGAAAACTTTTCTCCCCCTTCTTTTTTTTAATAATAAAACTTCCTCGTGTCGTACAGGAAAAATTGATGTTGCACGCGTCGCGATGCGGAGATCGGTGTCACGAACATGACAACGCGTTTAGACGATTCACACGTGCCGATTTTCGCGCAGTCGACGGCCATAATTAACCGGGGCTTTACGATGTTTGTTCTCCCTTACATAACGACAGTTACACGCAGAACAATCGAATCTCGCTGTGAAAGCAACGATTAAGTCATTAACAGGTTCGCGTGAGTTTCAAGAGAATTTCGATGGAAACTGCAGATTTCGAGTCGGCCGGAAAAATGTTAATTTCTGTGCAGGGATTGTCATGACACGATAGGATTGTTGTTATAGGAGTTCTTACAACTTGAGAATTTTTGCATTTGAGAAATTCTACTTATCTTAAATCTCTATATCTGTATATCTCTAAATCTCTATATGTCCAAATACCCTGGTCCTCAAATTTCTTAGATCATTATATACTCTAGATTAAAAAATCTCTATGTCCAAAAAATTCTTTAGATTACAGAATCGCTGGATCTACAAAGTCGTAAGGTTACAAAATCCCCTAGATCCCCAAATTCCTAGATGCATCGCTTCTCTAGATTTACAAATCCAAGATTGGGAAATCCCTAGATTCCCGAATTCCAAGATTAGGAAATCCCTAGATTCCCGAATGCTATGATTAGGAAATCCCTAGATTCCCGAATTCCAAGATTAGGAAATTCCTAGATTCCTGAATTTCAGGATTGGGAAATCCCTAGATTCCCGAATTTCAAGATTGGGAAATCCCTAGATTCCCAAATTCCAAGATCCAGAAATCCCTAGATTCTCGAATTCTCAAATTCCCAAATGCCTAGATTCCCCAGTTTCAAGATTGAGAAATCTCTAGATTCCCGAATTCCAAGATTCAGAAATCCCTAGATTCCCGAATTCTCAAATTCCCAAATCCCTAGATTCCCCGCTTTCAAGATTGGAAAATCCCTAGCTTCCCGAATTCCAAGATTCAGAAATACCGAGATTCCCGAATTCCTAAATTCCCAAATCCCTAGATTCCGAAATTCGAAAATTGGGAAATCCCTAGATTCCCAAATTCCAAGATTCAGAAATCCCTAGATTCCCAAATTCCAAGATTGGGAAATCCCTAGATCCCCAAGATAGCCAATTCCCAAATCCCTAGATTTCCGAATCCCTAGTTCTCCATATTCCTATTAGTCAAATCCCTATCTGTTATGCTCGCGTCTGCAAATCCCTGAATCGTTATTGAAACAACGATATACTGAAAGTTACGATTCGATCGAACGAAAAATCCGGCGGTAATTACTGAAACTGATACGTGAGCTTCCTCTGACTATCTATCGACGGCAACATCTCGGTCCCGCGAACGCGCTATTAGGTATTGAATTGAATTGAATCGAAAGGCGTCTGTCTGGTAGATAGGGCTGGCTCTCCTCGTGTTCAGCTAATCGTCCGGGACTTCCTGAATCGATGTTAAAAAACCGTCCCTCCTAATTGAAACGAAGCGAGAACAAGCACGTGGGCAAGGTATGTACGCTTCGAAGAAGTTAAAGGCTGCCAAGCGACGTGATGTATGACTTCGACCGGGACCTAGCCGAGGCTGAAGAATGATGCTCGTGTCGATCGGGGGATATTCATGACTTCGATTTAAATTGCTTTTGACCCGCTTTAACACCTCGCGCAAGAACTTGCCGGGAATCGACGACCGCGTTTCAGATTAATTCCCTCCCGCGTCTTCGTGGGTGTACTTTACGATACATTGTTCGATTGTGTTCGCGCATTTTTCCCATTCGATTCTCTCTTAAATACGCAGTGTTCGAGTAATTAAAATCGTCGTAAATTCGATGTACTTTATCGGATGATACTGATGCAGATTTATGGAAACATTTTCAGGAAGAAATAATTATTTTGTGTATAGAACATTGATGAGCTGCTCCTGTTTTATCGAACTTTCAGTATTAACCCCTTGCCTTATGATTTATTTGTCAGGTGAACTAACCACAGCTGCAATATGAAAACACAGAAAAGAAGTTAAAATGTTACATCGATCTTGGATTCAGTAATTGACTATGCAAATTGTAATCGCACCTCAACTCCAAATTGAAACATCTTAAAAATTTGAATAAGGTTTGTCCCAGTTGAAACGTGAGTGAGAGACGATATCGCAAGGCAAGGATGTACCATATTTCATGATATTTTTGTGTCATGTTAGACTCGAAGTCCGTTCGATCGGCAACAAAGTAGTACTAACGGGGTTATAAAGAAGTAAATAAAATTAATGGAGTGTATTGAACGTTTCAATCTTAAGGCACTGATCTACGATCCGTTCTCGCTCAAAGACCGTTCGAAAAGCAATTATTCTTTCGAGCAATGCCAGCATCGAAAGTTCGGATCTGTTCGATCAAGATACAGTTCATATATCATCGGACTTTCAGCGCGGGCATCGTCGATTTCCCTGGAAACGCCTTTAACGCTCGATTCGATCGACGACCGTATTTCGATGCTCGTTGTACGGCTAGCCGATCGTGAAATCGTTGAGGAACGATCGCGGCGTGTCAGGGCCGAACGCTTGAATATTCAAGAAACTCCCACAGGAGAGAATATAATGGATCGAGCGATCATCTCGGTTACTAGCTGGCAATTATCCCCGATACCCTATCTCGTATCAATTTCAAATTGTACAACGTGACGAAAGAACACTTCGTGACTCTGTCACATGTTTGTTCGCGGGACCACGGCTTGCTATTATCGATAATCGTGTCGATACGTGTCGATCGTTTGATGCATAGGCAATATCGGGGAGATTAGGATGAATAAATATCAGTTCCAAAATAAAATTTACCTAACGTAACATGTATTAAACCACCGATTCGATATAAGTTAATAAGCTCTTCTAACCTTAACCTAACAGCAAGTAAACAACTAACCTGATCTAATCATTATGTATGAACCTAACGTAACTTTAATGCATCCTCAAACATAAGAACCTCATAACCTGAGTCTAATATAGAGCCAATGTAACCACAAGTTGACTCTAATGTAATCCTAATCTAACTCTAATATAATCATAACCTAACCTAACTCTATTATGATCCTAACCTACTAATATAACCCTAATCCGGAATACATGGTCGAATATCGTTGAAATGTGGATACTGCATAATCGAAAGCAGCACCACAAGCGAGACCACAATTTGTTCGCTCGAGGTGATTACACGTTATTGGTACAGCGATTTGTTGGCCGAGCGTTTACCACATCGATTGGTCCATACATCTCGCAAGCAGCGTCCGTGTCAATTGCAAAATTGGCCCTCCACCATTAGAATCGCGAAGGAACGCGAAATAGATGCATACCGATCGTCGAATTTAACCAAACGTGAAATCGAGGAAGTATTAGCCAGCGCGGCGGTAATTAAATGCCAGAACAATGACCATTGTCCGAAAGCAGATAAAGATTGGCCACAATGCCGCTCCTTGTTATCGACATCCTCGTTCTGGACCTCACACGAAGTTGCCAGCAGCCAGGACGAGTACTCGAGCGTGACTCCTTATTGCCGCTGCACCTACAGAAACGATCCGTTTGCGGCTCTATATCGCCTCTCCCATATCCGCCTTATCTTCCGCGTGGCCAATTTTTCGCGGTACCCTCGTTCCGTCCTTGTTCGTCGAATCGACGAAACTTTCCAACGAAACACCGATTGTGCAACACCTTCGCCTAGTATTTTTACGGGTAAGGTTCAATTTATGCGGCGCTCGAGTACCCTGCCTCTTGTACCAATAGATTTATGGGTTACAAGTGGATGTTACTCTGTAACAGTATAGAGTTGCGACTCAAAGCTGACCCTTATGTCAAGTGTACAGATGGTTCCGTGTGGAATATTTTATGGTTATTTATTGGTAGGAGATAAATATTTAGGCGAGCACTTGAATTTGGATCTGCATTTGCTAGGCCATTTCTATGGCGATGTGGGTTGTATCCCCGTGCGTTCAAGTCTCATGGTATGCTGTATATGTGGCAAGTTGCAATGGGATGTAATCAGGGTCTTGTAGTTGCAACCGGTTGTATACAGTGCGTTGTAGTCTCAGTGCGTTACAACAGCGGTCAGTTCTAATCACAGTGAGTTGTCACGTCGATTAGTTATTGCAGTGCGTTTAAACTGCAGCATGATGAAATCATTACACATTGTAATCGCCATATCTTAAAATCACAGCGCGTTGTAATCAGTACGTATTGTAATTGCAGCGCGTTGAAATCGCTACGTAATGTAATCGCAGCGCGTCGAAATCACAGCACGTTGAAACCACAGTACGTTGAAATTGCAGCGCGTTGAAATTGCAGTGCGTTGAAATCACAACACGTTGTAATCACTACGCGTTGTAATCGCTACACATTGAAATTGCAGCGCGTTGAAATTGCAGTGCGTCGAAATTGCAGCGCGTCGAATTCGCAACACGTTGTAATCACTACGCGTTGTAATCGCTACACATTGAAGTTGCAGCGCGTTGAAATTGCAACACGTTATAATCCCAACGCGTCGAAATCGCAATTCATCGGTCCACCATAACTGACGCACGTTGGAGCTACCATGCCACCGAATTAACGCGCGTTACCTCTTTAACTTTCTTGCATCTCTAAAATTTTTGCCCGATTAAACTCCGTTACCAAAGCACTTATAATCTCGAATCTCCATGATTCACGCTATCATCGAAGTAGAAAGTCGACTCTTAACCAGTGATAAGACGTTGTTGCGAGTAATTGAAAAAATTGGAACTGGTATTCCCGGAGCGTGTAACTGGAGTAATGGTTCGCGATAATATCGGTACTGCGAATGGAGAATCGCGGTACCGTCGACATTTTTCACCGCATAATTTGGTTCGAGACACATACGTTCGCTAGGAAACGATGTAATGCTTGCTCGTGTTCCCACGAGGATGTAAAACAGATCGAGTTAACCCAGATACGATTTCCCTTATCGTTACCCATTATGGATTATTGTTGGTCGACGAATTTAGAATAGCACGAGGGAGACGTCGCGTGTTCGAACAGTCCAATCGATCTCTCTTCGATTCGCAAACTATACTTTTGATACTTTTTCCTTGTTCAACGAATACCGTGACAGGGAGACGTCGAACGAGGGTGATGTCTCGGAAGATGGCACCATTTTTCTTTTATTACCTTGAATTTCGTACCAGTCACTGATTAGATATTACCCTTGTGTTCAGCTGCATTTTTTCTACAAATTAACCCATATCGCGTGATCTATTCTGTTAAAATCTTGTAACCTTCGCAAATAATATAAATTATAGGATTAAATGTATTGTTAAAAATTCAGAAAATGACTGGTACCAGCCACTGGTAGCATGATTATTTCTTTATAAGCTACATGTATTCTATAAGAGGGAAATGATTGGTACCAGCCACTGGTAGCATTATCGAACATGATTACTGCATACTTATCTATAAGATACTATAAGTCCTATGATCTCACATAAACTAGTGTATCTTACAACTCTCGCAAGCAGCACCGACAGACATGGTGAGATTAACACCTATTAAAAAATTGATTTCAAGGAAATGAGTAACATGAAATACCACAGTCCATATCATAATGTGCCATAAAATATTAACAGTGTCCACAAAGTAGCCACCCACGCGTTGTCTCGCTGTTACGAGCTTCAATTGAACTTCATCCGACTTTACGACTGTTAGAGATGATAGCCCTTGGCGTTCCATTTTCTATATTCCTGTGACCACGACGGAAGCATTAAACAGCTCTGCCGAATGTTTGCTCGCGATTTCTGCGCCAGTTTCTAAGAAAGTCATCAGCGTTCCTAATTTCCTAGCAAAAGTCATCGGACTCGAAATCGTGAAATTTTCACTTTAATGATCTTCCAACGAACGCATTAACATAACTCGCCTCGCTAATGCGTCCAGTCATTGTCGTTCGCGAACGTTAACGATTATTATTTTCGAAAGTGTGTCCCGATCCACTTTTCAAACGGTTTCTTCAGCATCCGAGTGTAATGCAACGACAGTTATTCGGCGGATCGTGGACGATAATGTTAGACGTTGTTGAAATGTAGCTGACATAAATTGGCGCCAGCGTGGTGTTAACACACCGCTCCGTGCAATAAAAGCGCTTTCATTAGGCCAGGTTCTTGCTCTTCCTGTGTTCTGAATTATTCAACGCGGAACAACATGATGGATTTTCTTGAATAATCGTTTTCTTTCGACGCGTGATAATGGATCTTGGAACGGGCGAAAATTTCTCTCGGTTTTCTGAACGTTAGGTGTTGCCGCGTTACCGGCGGGTATGGTGGGTTCAGCAACCGGGGTCAGCGACGGCCCACACGATGCAAACGCCAAGCAAAATCCTCGCTAAGGATATTCAAAGAGTATCATTTTCTAAATATAATTTCTTAAGAGACTTTACGATACGAGATTGTCATAATAACTGATAAGACAGCAAACTCTACTAAAACTACTCCTCTCCATCGTTTGTTCGCGGTTGCTCATTGTTCTCTTCCTCTCTTTCAACTTCCTTAAATTAAGATACCTTTTCAAATAATTTCAATTGAAACTAATTCAAAATTATCGGCATAATTATTGGCTACCATTCTTCATAAATATTCATGTATGAAGCAAAATTATCAAGAAACCCTTAGGTTCTACTAAAAGGGAAGAAAACGATGCTAAAAACTAGCGGAGGTACTAGAAAGGATGTTACAATTAAGACGAGTAACGCGAGCCATAAAAGTGAATCACGATTATCGTCCATCATCATTGCACCCGATCCGTATCGAGACGGTAGCTGATTGATATCATAGCCAAGAGCTAGTGTTTCTTGTATATGTCCTGTTTATCATTAAATTGCGTCGTTTGTCGTCTTTGATAATTGAAGATGTGTCGCTGGCCGTGTAAAACAGGTTGACGGTCTTATTAAAGCGCGTATGATGCGCTGCGTCGAAAAGAACGTTCCCGCAGAGGCGTCGTTGTACGTCATCCAGCATATTTCCCGGCACACCCATCCTGTTCCCCTCTACGATTCCTCGCTTCCTACGACCGATTGATTATCCTCGTTATTTATTATACCGTCTCAACGTGAATTGATGGTCCCTTTGTGCGCGCCTTACATGAAGGTTCAACAGTTTTACCACATCTGCAATTCACTCGGCGATTTTTGAACTTGGAATACAGGGATTTGATAGTTTAGCATTTTGGGATGTGGAAATTATCTACGAATTTGGGGAGATGGGATTTTCGGGATGTGTAGGGAGCGTGTGCAATTTGGAAATATAGGGATTTGGGGATATGGGAATTTGGGGATGTAGAGATTGGAGGTATAGGGATTTGGGAATGTAGAGATTTGGGGATGTAGAGATTGGGGGTATAGGGATTTGGGGATGTAGAGATTGGGGGTATAGGGATTTGGGGATATGGGAATTTGGGGATGTAGAGATTGGGGGTATAGGGATTTGGGAATGTAGAGATTTGGGGATGTAGAGATTGGGGGTATAGGGATTTGGGGATATGGGAATTTAGGGATGTAGAGATTGGGGGTATAGAGATTGGGGAATGTAGAGATTTGGGGATGTAGAGATTGGAGGTATAGGGATTTGGGGATATAGAGATGGGGGTATAGGGATTTGGGGCTGTAGAAATAGGAGGTATAGGGATTTGGGGATGTAGAGATTGAGGGTATAGGGATTTGGGGATATAGGAATTTGGAAATGTAGAGATTTGGGAATATAGGGATTTGGGGATGTAGAAATTTGGGGATATAGCGATTTGGGAATATAGGAATTGGGGGATATAGAGATTTGAGTATGTAGGAATTTGGAAATGTAGAGATTTGGAGGTGTAGAAACTTGGGGACGTAGGAATTTTGAAATATAAGGATATCAGGCTGTACAGATTTCTAGACGTATAAATTCCAGAATACAGAGATTTCGGGAACACATGAGATTTGGACATATACGCATTTTGGGATATAGGGATTTCAAGCTATAGAGATTTTGGGAGCATATACCATTTGGAAGTATAAGGGTTTAGCGATATAGGAATTTAGGCAACTACAAATTTGTCGACCACAAAGAATGTGTAAACATATTTTAACCAATTTTTCAACAAATTTAAGAATATCACTTGTATCTACAAGCACAGGTAGAAAAATGCGACCTTAAAGAAGCAACGAAAGTACATATCCCACAAGAATCCTCTACCATAAAATGCCTAATTACTGTATTAAACAGTTCCTACTATATTAAATAATTCTCAGAACCGTCATAATTGCTGAATAAAACATAGAGGCAAAATTTCGGGCGTCCCACACGCCACAGGCGACTGATCCTGAATCATCCGGAATACAAACGTGCATTGCGTGTATCGCGTGTTCATGCTGGTTTCAATTGATGGCGTTAAAACGCGCGTTTCGTGGAACTGTTTAGTGACACACGCCGAGTCAGCCACTTCCGAGGCAAAAGGGTTGAGGGGCATTGTTCTTGAACGTCGACGCGGGAGAACGCACGAGACACGGTCCCCAACGACGGGAGGACTCGATCCAATTTGCTCGATAAATCTGCGCTGATTTCAACGTAACGAGGGTCTCCTCCTGGTCTCTCGGTGCTCGATGCGTGGCACGCGCTTTGTCGCGTGCGAGTCGCTGCGTGGGCAAGCGGCGAACGGGAGACGGCAGAGAAGAATTGAAAAAGAAGGAAGGGAACGACGTTCGCTGCGGAGAGGACCAGTCGGCAATTAAAAATATGGAATTCATTCTTTTCTGCTGCCGGTTGAACGCGCCCCTCCTGTTGGGGGAGTTTCAAAGCTGGCTTCATTAGCAGAACGGTTCGATTAACGAAGGAACCGTTCGTGCGTGACGATTTTTTCGTCGCCGTAGAAGAAAATGTCTGCTGAAAGTCGACGTCGTCGTTTTAACTCCTCGTTCTTGATCCGAGATGGAAAACAAAGAATATCCTGAGTGATATCTTGATCGTGTTAGATGTCAGTTTCTATTCAGTGATGGACGTATCGGATGATACATCCGATAGGGCACGGATGTGAAAGCAGTTATAAGCACTGATCTAATTGCTCCCGTTTAAAAAATTTTTAATCAAACATTTCTATATTAACCTTTATCTTGATCTACTTTGATTAAATCTTACCTGACTCTGATCTGAGATAATCCTCACCTACTCTAATTTCATCTAACTTAATATCATCCTACTTAAGCTAACCTAACTCAAATATCATTCTATTGGAACCTAACTCAATCTGAATTGTCTTAATGTAACCTAACCTCAGTTAACCTAACTTAAATTTTAAAGAAATTTAACCTAACTCAATTTAACTTAAAGTAATATAATCCTACCCTTGCAATCTTGAAAGTTATCAAATTTTTAAGTGGTCTCGTTGATAAACAATAGTAATCTGCAACAACTTGTTTCTTCGCACGTGGTCTCTGAACGTGAGCATGATTTCTGGAGCAACAAGTAGTAGTCGCGTTTGTAGAAACAGACGTTTTCCAATTACATTTAATTAACATTCTTCTCGAACGCATTACGACGATCTATTCGCCACGCGTATAATCCTTCATCGCAACAAGTCGTTAACTCCGAGATCGATCAAATAATCGTTCCAGTCTAATTAACGGCCGACCACGTCTTCGTTTTAGCGACGTATCATAGCGCTCGTTTCATCGGTTCGACGATAAATCAACGCTTCCTCGTTACGGTGTCTCGGATAATTGAACGTCTAGCGCGGCCAGATGGAAGCGTTCGAACGTACGTTTGCTCGTCATCGGGGACAACCTCGAAAGCACACTTCGTTCATGCTCCGTTTAACGCTCAAAACCCGCCACCAGGCCATCGTAATTCGACCGATTATTAAACCAATCTAATTGACCAATTACGTCCGCGTTTTCAAACCGGATTTCACCTTTGGAGCGGCAAAAACTGCTTTCGAGCACTGATTATCCTTTTTGTGCTATGGTAGCGTCCGGTCGCTGCAATGCATCATACACCGCATATATGTTTACCTAACAGCTCCAGCATGTTTTACGGGAAATATTTTCAAAAGGGGTATGTTCTGAAATCGCTGATTGTTCACTGTAACTGGAAGCCATTTTTTAGTAGAAATTACGACGAGACACTTACAAACCCTTTTTTCTTAAACATTAAACTTCAAGTTTGTATAACATAGGTGCCATTTTGTGATACGTTTCCTAGCGCCATTATGTGATACTTTTATGACATCAAATGGACTTTTGAAAATCATACGACCTCAGATCTTAAATCTGATGACTTTTTGTTACAAGAAAGGTGTTGTAAACTACCTTCTTTGCACAATGTGCACATGAGTCGAAAGAAGGCTCCAGGTAGTTGTATCAGGAAATAAATTTAACGGATACAACGTCTAACCACGAACATAATGTTTATTTTTCAGGGTGTTGAAACCCCCTGGTGGCGGAAGTAGCGACATATTCGGCGCTGCGCCCGAAGAGACGAGCCCCCGTCGCGTGAAGAATCACAACCAGTCGCAGCTGGGCTCGGCACTGTTCGGCGATGCCCCGAACAGCAATAGCAACAGCAACAGCAACGAAACGCCGCGCAACAAGCCCGGTAATGATTCATACAAACGTCTGTTTGGCCCTCCCGATGCCCCACCCACCACCCCAAACGCGAAAAATCATATGCGCAGCAATATCTCCCTCAGCGGGGATTCGTCGTCTTCGTCATCGGCGTCGCTGGGCGCCGCGACGTCGCCCGCGAAGAGCACCGCCAGCTCGGACTCGATCGCGGGCGTTCTCAACGGCTACGCTGCCAGCAATGGCAACAACCTGACCAACGATGTCACAGGTAAGGCCGTTTATCACCTTCCACGCATCCGCCTCTCTATTTCGAAGGAATATGATCAAAATTGTACACTGTCTATGGTCAGGTGAACTCTGCTGTACGGTGCGAGCGAAAGATGGCTGACGGGCGTAGACGCGTCAAATTTTCTCTGTTCTTTCGTAGAAGATGATTTCGTTCTTTGTCCAACATTCGGGTTTCCCTTTTGCTTCGATACTTTTCGGGATGTCCAAATTTTTGTTCGCTACCAAAGTTATGAGGTGGACCAAAGGAGGACGTGACGAATCGAAATTATCTGGTACTTTGAATTTACTTGGCCTTCGAGTTCTAATTCTTTACATGGAACTCTAAAATAATATAACAAATTTTTGCCTCGAATGATTTTGGACAAAGAATATCAGTAAGCGTGAATCAACTTATTGAAGCAGCTTAAATTTTCTGTTTTTCATGCTGCTATCATGAGTTTTTTAAATACAAAATTGATTTTATTTCGTTTTTATTCTGTCTGTACTCGAACAGCAATTATACACTTAAACTCGCACTGTATTCGAGCTACCTTGAAATATGTGTCTGTGTGTCGCAGGCTCTCCCGCGTAGCTCTTTCGAATTTACTGTCTTTTAACGAATTAGGACACCTTTGTCGAAGTTTGTACGCTTATTCATGCTACGAAGCTCGATCATTGAGTACTGCTTACTTCCGGATCGCTTATCGAGGCACAAAATTCGTGCAAAATTGTTTGATTTGTCTTCTTGTTCGGTATGTGGAGCTAGCGAGACACGAACGAATCTTCTTCCCTTGTGACTAATTATGTACATATATGACTTTCACCAAGTCATACTGTTGAATTGTTCGCAAGCAGCTTTTAGGAGAATCAAACGATTTCGTAAGTGTGGACAAAAGACACATTCAAGTAGATAACACACGACACTCATATCCCACACATTATTTTTTAATTAAGAGTGCTCGGGTGTTGTGTTTCGGTGTATCATCGTTTGCGCTTGATTTACATTGGCCATCAAGTTTAGAGAAATTATAACTGTTTCATAACCTGATTGATTACAGCATTTATCTTAATCCTCGAGTCGTAAATCCTAGATTAATAGAACGTTTAGTCTATTTCCGTTGCAATTTCTGTTGAACTTTTTACTGAAAATATCATTTGGAATCGTAGGTTAATATAGCAAAAGTTAATATCTCTAGATTTTTAAATTCCTGGTTTACTATATAAATAATTCCCTAGATTACTGTATCTTAAAAGACTTCGATCTTCAAAATTTTCTACATCCTCAGGTTAATATTGTGAAAGTTAAAGTCAATTCCCTAGGTCCCTAAGATCTTTGTCCACTATATAAATAATTCCCTAGATCACTATACCTTAACAAATTTACATCCTCCACATTGTCTACATCCTCAAATTCTTCAGAGCCTTAAATTCCCCAGATTCTTATGAATTTATCTACATTTAAAAAATTCCATAGATTGTCCAAATCATCTCCTAATACCCTGGGTTCATAAATTCCCTAGATTCTAACATCCCTATTGAATCTGTAGATTGTTGTACTATATTCCTAGTGGATGTACTTTGTTACTTTATTATGTAACGTAATTATTGTTAAAAGCGTGTAATAACTATTAATAATGAATTATTAAAAGCACGATTGCCAATGTGAATCAAGCTATCGAACTCGCGAAACTTCCACATCGATAAACAATTAGAATCTTGTTTAACGTTTATTTCTATTTCATTGTTTTGGCGTATTTTTGTTTGTAGAAGACGCGAGAGCGTAAATGTCGAAGGTTTCTCGATCGAGCGAGCACAGGGCCTGCCACGATAATAAAGAACACATATTTTGAGTTAGTCGCGTCATTTTCACGCTCTTTTTTTAATAGCCGTTAAATTTGGACCCGTTCACACCATAACTTTTCTGCTTTCTGCGACAAATAATCTATTTTACCCCGTGTCGATTTCTCACGTAATTTTGGAAGCACACGGATTTCCAGTAAACGCATTTAACAATTTATTTATATCACAACCCGTTTTCTTTTTAATTCTTTCGTGGTACGATTAATACGAGGATTGATATTTATTTACCTGATACCCCTGGATGAAACGAGTTACAAGTTTAGACGTTTAATTGTGTTTGCTTCGTTCTGTTTTTATCGTGGCGTTGATGAATTTTCGATTGTTTCTATGATTTCACAAAACTCATCGCTTGGATTTTTATGCGTGATCTTGTTTGAATAACACTTTGATCAGCAGTCGCTTCTTTTTATTTCTTCTATTTTCCGCTGACTTATCGAACCGAGTTTGCATTATCGTTTTCGCTTTTGCTTGCATTACTTCACACAAACGTAGTGTAAAATATTCTATTTTTTATTTATATACTTGTTCTTGACCTATGGACGAGCCCAAGATATCAGTTATCTATATTAAAAGCACTGACAAAATGTATTGTTTTATTAAGTACTGAACAATCGAATGGTTAAGTTTACTCTTTCAATATTGACTTATTACTTAAACAAGTTTTACTTCATCATAATTTCTAGTTAACCATAACTCAATATACGAGTTATGATACAGTTGAGTATTTAATAAAGAAAATGTAAAGTATTATGTATTCAAAATTGCTCTAAAATCATAACCTAACACGTTGACCGCCATGATGGTCACATGTGAGCGTCACAGTGAAAACTGACATTTATGGTCAGAATAATACAGATTAATTACAAAGATAATATTTCAATTCCATCGTTCAGTCTGTTACTGTATATAACTGTCTCAACAGAGCTCACAAATATTTCTTTTGTTTGCTTTTATTATAAATAATCAATTTCACATGTTCACTACCATGGTTATGTGACTGACGCTGCAAGTTCAGTTGAATGAATTATTTCCAGAAAAAGAGATACTGAGACTGTGATATACACTAGATTAGTGATAAAGTACTGATAAGTGTCTGACAAACATCAGTTTTCATTGTGGCGGTCAAGGTGTTAACTTAATGTGCAGCGCCGATCACACATGACCATGCTAGTCAACGTGTGAATTAACCCTTGGCACTCGAAAGGTGACAACACCACTCAGTTTAATACAGTTTGAAGTCAATATTCTTAACTGAATTTATGGTATTATACAATATTACGTAAGTATACGTAAATACACATATAGTATACGTACTATACTGTATACAGGGTGTCCCGTAACTAGTGTTACTCTCTGAAAGGGGTGGTGGGGAATGTCATTCTGAACAAAATTTTCCTTTACAAAAATGGGATTTGAAGCTTCGTTTTTGAATTATTCAGGAAAAACACGGACCAATCAGAGCGCGAGGATTACGCGTGCCTATCTGCAAGGCTCGACGCTGTCGCTTCTGGGCGCGCGTAATCCCCGCGCTCTGATTGGTCCATGTTTTTCCTGAATAATTCAAAAACGAAGCTTCAAACCCCATTTTTGCAAAGGAAAATTTTGTTCAGAATGACATTCCCCACCACCCCTTTCAGGGAGTAACACTAGTTACGAGACACCCTGTATAGTGGAGCAGAGGGTAGTAGCAATACTAGAGAAACTTAAATGAATTCAGTAAACATTTTAACTTTGAATGTTGACATCTCAACAGCAAAAATACCTTCGAGTGTAAAGGTTAATTTGTAGGAAAAAAGTGTTTGTGAGGTTGGTAATTGAAGAGTGATCTTGGCGTCTCGTCCGTGGGGTGGCTTAGTCGCGTGCACTAACACAGAACACGGTTGGGTGACGGTTTATGGGTTTTGCTACGATATGTCGGTGCATGGGGGTGGTGGTGATGGTGGTGATGAATTCCGGCGCGTGTCGCTTTGCACCGGCTGTGAACTGTCGTCCTCTCTGCCTTCCTACCCGCTCGAATCCTGGCAGGTGGATCGTCCTGCATAACGCGCAACCCGGTCACCGGAGACGGAGTTGACGTGACGCCTATAAGGCGCAGCGCACGAAGGTGTCGAGGTAACGTGCCCACTGAATTTTTCTCGTTTTAAGCGACCGACCATACGATAATACCTCCTGCCAATCCCTTTACATTCTCCCGATCATTATCAGAATGCGTCACGTTTCTTTTATCCGAGTCGAAAGCTGAAAATAGAACCGGTGGCATTGCCGAATATCATTTTTCGACGTGTTGGAAAGGACTAGTTTATTGTACGTTCACTTTAGCATAGCATACTTACTTTGAAAGTATCTTCGAAGTTAAGAAATAAACGATGAAACATTATAATAGTATAAGAAACTTGTGAAATAGTCCTTTGATCACTTTGGTAATTTAGTGTTAAACAGTTGCTGTACGATTTATTTCAGATGCGTCAGTCAGAACTATAATACTAACTTAACTGATGTAATATTAACTTTGCACTCCGTTATTGATTGCTACAAAATAAATGAGGAAAGTTAAAATGTTACATCAACTTTGTATTCAGTCATCCTTGGCTATGCAGATTGTAATTGAACTTACACTTTGAATTGAAGTGTATACAAAATGTTTGAACTCTGATTGCATCATGAGTTAAATTTACTAAAATACAGCAACGGGTTAAATTCATTTCGAGACAAATTTTAATTACGTGTATGTATAATTGGGTTAAGTCCTGTGATTGAAAGGTGGAACATAGTGTGTCGCTGAGTTTGCGAACAAATTCTTGGTATCTGTAGAAAACTATCGTGTGAAAGGAATGGCTAGAGGAAGGAATTTCTCAGTTCTAGTTTCGCTAACCTGGCGTGAAATTAAGTCGCGTCAAACTCGACTGTATCGAATTGAATTGTTTGAGCTTAGCTCGTGTCGAATTAAAGCGTGCTGAAAAATTTGAAATCAAATCGTACAGAATTGAAACGCGTCAAATTTGCATAGAATTGAATCGAGTGGAATTTAAACTCGTCGAAATTGCATAGCATTGAAGTATGCTTAATTGCATTGCATAGAATTGAAATATGCTGAATTGAAACGCTCCGAATTAATTTGGGTAGAATTGAATTGGGTGGAATTGAAACTTGCCGAATTGAATTGCATAGAATTGAAGTATGCTGAATTGAAACTTGCCTAATTGAATTGAGCAAAATTGAATCATGCCGAATTATTTTGGATAGAATAGAACTGCATCGAATTGAATTATGCTGAATTGAAACGCGTCAAGTAAATTTACATAGAATTGAATTTGGTGGAATTGAAACTTGCCGAATTGAATTGCTCAAAATTGAATCGTGCCGAATTATTTTGCATAGAATTGAAATGCTCCAAATTGAATTACGTTCAATTAAATCACATTGAATTGAAACTGAACTGAATTGCAACAAATTGAATCACGTGAAGATAAAACGCCCCGAATTAAATTGTACGATAATTGAGTTGCCTAAAATTAAATTACACGAAATTGAATGACTAATTGAATCGAAACGCGTGAAATTAATGCGGATTAAAGCCTAAGTGGCATGCGTCACCGACCGTACAAACAAATCCTTGGTATCTGCATGATACTGAAATTCTTCTCCAAACTTGTAACATCGTAATAAAGTAATTCTGTAAATCTTCGTATCATCAAGAGCGTAAACAGCTTCTTATATTCCTATATGGTAGTTTAGCAATGCCACACGAAAGAAAACAACCATATAAATTTGTTGACGACCGAATGTTTCAGCTTTCACTGTTTTACCTTATCGTTTCTTTACCTTATTTAGCAATCGTCCATGAATAATATATGTATTATTCATCATGGACAAAAAGAGTTGCATCTCGTTTGCAAAAATATCTTTCTACGTTTTGTGTGTGCGTGTATATTAATAATTTTTTGCATTGTTTTTGTTTTCATCTTTCTTCTCTACTACATTTTCGTCCTCCAAGAAACCTACAAGTTATCCTTATCTGAGAGGTTAATCAGCCTCTTAGATCTCTTAATCACGATTCAGATTTCCTTGTCATTTTGTTGGCAACCGTCCATTAAATTTCCCTTCTGTTACTTTCACCAAATCACGGACTTGCTTGAATTTATTTAAAAATCAAAAGATTAGATATTCAATTTGTTATCTGACAATCGCATAGTTAATTCAAGCAATTCCAACAAATTTTCACATAGGTCGACACAGATAGTCTGTAATAGAACGGTAAGTTAGTTTCAAACGTAGACATCACCCCCTGTCTTGCCGTAGTATTAAGAGTACAGTAGACTCTCATTATATTACCGAAATTATAGATGCGATCATAATACAATAGATAGATTGTCTTAGCAAAACATTTTTATCGCGTGACGATATTTAATTGCAGAACACGTCACGTGGTGATGTATCGCGTGGCAATTTAACATGTCATGATCTAACACATGACGATAGAACACGTGACACTATAACGTGCAGCGATGTAACCACCTCTTCTTACAATAAGAAAATGTCTATTGCACATAGATGTCCAAATGTGGCAATATAACGAGAGTCCACTGTACAGCCTATCTTCCACGAATATTTACATATTCGATTATTCTTTATCGATGCATCGAACAGACTAGTTTCTTACATTTGACGCTTAATTACCTGGCGTGCCTGTTCCCCTCTCGAACAGCCGGCAAAATGTAGATGGAAAATCATGAAGGGGTCTGATTGAACAGCATGTGAATTTCGCGTGAGATCTTGATATTATGTATCTCTATGACAGTGTTATACATCAATCTATCGGATGCATAAAAATGTGATCGAACACATAATCGTATGAAACCGAATCGTTTTTATGCTTCTGGTAAAATATTGCATGACAACGTAAGTTGACTTTGTTGATCGAGCAGAGAAATCATAGCAACGACAACAAATTTGAGATTTTCGCAGTGTTCAGTATTTCTTCCTTCTTCTTTCTTTTTTTCAAAAATTAACTTAATATAAAACTACAGTTTGTTTAGATTAAATCATAGGTTATGAATTTTTTTTAATTTTGCCAAATATTTCTGTTTGCAAATTTGAACTAAAAAAGAATCTTCACAAAAGTTGTGATATTTTATTGCAAGTTCTCTCAGAAAAGATCCACAGCTAGAAACTTTAAATAATTGTGAGACAACTTTAGAATCCGATATCGTCAAATTAGGTCACTCTTTCCTTATAATAGTGCCATAGAGAAAGATATTTTAGATTATCCTGGTATGGGTGTGCTGCGAAAACTGGAGCACTGAAATCACTGAAATTTGGATACAAGTTCGTTGACTCTCTCAAATTAGAAACTTAATTTTACTCTTCAGGATGTTTAATTTTTTCACAAACATTTAGTCCTTTACGATTCCGTGACTGGTTCGAGTTAACGCTGAAATTTATAGCCATCTATTTTTAAAAGAATCAGAATATCGAGGTATTTGAAATAATCATTATATGAATTTACGAGCGACTTCATGCAGAGCAGGAGTGAAATTGCAATAACAATCTGGATCAAACCATTAATATCATTTATAATTGACTTTTATTACCGCCATGATTCTTGTGAAACTTCATGCATACGTTAATTCATTTCAGTCATTTTGTACCGAAAAAAAATTCTGTAGATTTTTAACTCCTCGAATTGAAGTGTTGTCACAAAATTACAAACTATACAACTTACATAGCAAATCTAAGTATTTCTTATTATTTCGCATCGATATATTTTCAGTGTTCCCTTTCGACACACCCAACAGATAAAATGATTCGAAAAATTAGCTTGAAAGGCAGTCGATAAACTGGCAGGATGTTGACTGAAAGACGCAAATGTTCTTCACAGATGGTAACCCGGTGACTGGAACTGGCTACGCAGAATTGCAGACCAACGGCCCGACCGTGCAAAATGGAACGTCCAGCTCGAATTCCAGCATCGGCGAGAAATCGAACGACTCGTCGCCAGCGGCCAAGGTCCAAACTCGTACACGCGTGCCACCCGGTGGCTATTCATCCGGATTGTGGTAAAATCTGCAACGGAACGACCGCTGATCGGCATATCCATCTTTGGCTGATGCCGTTGATCCTTCCAGTGCACCGGAAATTAGATCCCTGCCGCTGGAACCAAACGAGAACATCGAAACACCCTGTGCACCCAGTATCGAACGCTCCTTTCAGTCATGGGCGTAGCCAGAGAGAGCACTTCGTCCTCCCAAACCGACAAAAGTCCTTTTCTTAACCGAAAAGACACTTAAATTGTTAATATTTTGTATTAAAAAATACATGTAAAACTCGTTTAAAGTAATGTCATCGAATTTACTTTGCGATTTTTGAATTTACAATTTTTGCGTCTCTCTGACTATGACCGTACTAACGGATGAAAGGAAATATTGATGATTACGTTTCGTTGGTATTCATTTTTCAAGGCAATTCTCGTTCTCTCTTTTTAAAATGTTGATTTAACATTAATTTGTTCCTTGGTGTTTCGTGTTGCCGATGCAGGGTGGTTCTTCCTTCTGGAACAGAAAAAGTGTACAGTGATGGACGCAGACTACTCAAATTTTGTTCGAACAGAAATGATACTCGGAAGTGTTCTTCCATCTGCGATATTGAGTATTTTACGTACATGTTCGTTTCTTTTTGTGCTTCAGAAGTTGTACGAAGAGTCATTCTGTTGGATGTTCGATTTTGTCCTTTAGTTTGTCGTTGTCTTTTTTAATGTCGTGGAAAATGACACTGGAAGGATTGACGAGAGCTCCAGGGACGCAGAGAAGAAAACGATTTGTCATCCTTCTGACGAGATCCTTAGGTCCCAATTGTCGAAACGGATTAAAAAATAGTCGTTCAATTTTCACGGTCAAAATGTCATTCCTCCCCGAGAAAATCTTCGTTCCCTCGGTTTTTCTAAGCGTGTAACTTTTAAGAATATAGAATTGTTCGTTGGAAGAAAAAAAAATGGGTGGGCGTAAGATAGTTTCCTATTTTCGAAAGATTTTTGCCCGCGTCCGGCCGTTCTCTTTTTCAAAAATAGCACCTTTCTACGACCACTTTTTGCGGGGACAAAGCACTACCTTCAGAACGCTGGTTTGCTAGAAATTTGATGTAATTGTTCGAGGAACTAATGAGATAATTTTACAAAATTATGGCAGACACTTTTCTGAAACAAGGGAGAATTTATCATCAGTCTATAATAAATCTGAAAATTTCAACATCAGAAGATTAACATACTTAATCATATGGTTTAGACCAACATCTTACTAAGCCAAAAGGTTGACTTCAATTTTACTTCTAAAAAATGTGTGCTGTAATTTTCCTAAAACACATACAAAAATTATTCTTCTTGGTTTCTCCTATATTTCTTCAAAATTTGAAGCAGATCGTCGTCCCCTGTGCTCCTCTAATCAAATATGTCTCTCACTAATAAGGAAATCTATATGAAAAGCGAATATCAAAGTGTGTAAGATGAAAGGGAAACGACACCCCGAAAGAAGGTGATCTTTTGAATAACGATGAACCATGGACAGTAGGAAAAATCGGGGAAAAAGTTGTTTTAGATAATTCGATTGAATCCTGCCAAAATTCTGAGGAGGCGAAACTAATGAGAAAAGCGTCAGGTAAACGTACAGAACACGCTTCTTTAAATAAATAGACTGCTATCGGTTGGTATACTTCGGATAAGACATCATACTTGTAACTCGAATGAATAGAGTGAAATTTCAATTAAAACCGCGAACGTCCAGAGAGAAGAGAGAGAGTGCTCGACTCCATGGTATATTAATTATTAATTAGAAACGTTCGACGAAACCTCGGAATTGTATATTAGAAGTAGACATATGTTATTCGAAAGAAGTAATAATAATAATAATAATGATAATAATAATAATACTATTAATATTAATAATATTAATAAAAATACATCATGTAACCCATTCAAACAGTCAAGTGCTTTCTTAATTTCCATGCCTTTTTAAATTGTATTGTTTCTTCTGCATGAACAGATATATTCCATTAGAAAGCACGGTTCCTTTCTTTTTCTTCTTTTCTTTTGTCGTAATTTTCTTCGTATGTTCTAGTAACAGAAAATACGGCTTCTCTGCGTCATTACATACTTGCGGAAAAAAAGACTATTAGTTTTTACTAATTGTATCGTAGGAAATTAATTACACACGCAAATAATCGATTTTACCAATAATTATCGTTCGGTCCTATTTATCGCTGTATCATCTACGGCCCCGTCTAAACGAGATACCATGTAATCTTGTCGAAAGGTTTAACAGTTATTCGTTTGTAGTCGTCATTACACTTGCTTTGTTTTCCTTATTTTTGTCACGAGATAACGTATAAGAAATTGTATTTCTTGTTTCAAGAAACAAGACTCTCGTTGCACACTATTTCTCTCTTGTGTTTGGAAAGTGAAGAGGTAATGAAAAATATTTCTTTATCTCGTTTTGGTGTGAGTAAAATTACAATACATTGTTTGTATCGCATTCGTGTTCTCGTCTCATAAGTAGCCTTTTTGTACTCTGGCATTAATTAATAAAATTTTGTAAGCAACAAAATCCCGTTGTTTTATTTTCCTCTTTATTTAATAATAAATTAAGAAAATACAGATGAATTGCTGCAGACGATTTTATTATCAAAATATATGTATAATGGTATTAAACAATTATCAGTAGCTACAACGAAAAAAATAAATATAAATATCCCTTCAAATATGTAATACTGCAATACAATTGTGAGTATAAACTTATGCTCTTTGTCACGATCGCCGCAAATTTGTAAGCGTTTCATATGACAGCAATGAGTTCCTTTATCGCTGATCCATTTGCTTTGCACAAAGCAGCGAACAACTGTTTCTGATTCGTTTCCTTCTCGAGTTGCTTTGATATTTCATGTCCCCTATTTGTAATTACAAGTGGTACTCCGGCCAATCGGGCGGCATTAAAACCGTAAGACTTTGGACAAGCTCCTTCGCTGAGCTTGTATAAGAATGTTACAGTTTCCTGAGATACTTCACCCTCTTCCTCGTTTTCTACCATACATGCCATATGAGCTAATGTAATGTCCTTCTTGTTTTTATAGTCTTCCACTAAAGAATGGTAATGCGTTGAGAATAATGTACGACATTTTAATTTTGTAAGCGCGTCTACAACCGAAGCGGCTATTGCAGTTCCATCGTACGTCGATGTACCACGTCCTGTGAAATAGCATTATGAATTAACAGATTTGTCTCATTACGAATCGGTGTTGTAATCGAAAGGACTTACCTAACTCGTCGAGTAAAACCAACGAGTATGGTGTTGCGTGTTGCAATATTGCTGCAGTTTCACTTAACTCTACTAAGAATGTACTCTGACCAGCCAGAATATCATCGTTCGCTCCCAATCGTGTGAATATACGGTCAACCAGCGTTAAACGACAAGAGGATGCAGGGACGTAACTTCCCTATACATCACAAAAGTTACAAGATATTGTGGACACTTATCGCGAACATGTACATACAGTACACACAGTATTGATTTCACAAAAATCAAACTTACAATTTGTGTCATTATTGTAAGAAGTGCAACCTGACGCATAAGTGTTGATTTACCACCCATATTTGGTCCAGTTAAGATCATGAAAGAAGCAGAATCTCCAATTCCCAATAAAGTATCATTTGGTATGAAGGAGTCCGAAAGAATGCACGGATGCCGTCCCTCTCGAATTTCAATAAATATCTGCAAGATAGGTATTTTTTAACGGCTTTCATTTTTATGAATAAAATCATTTAGATTATATAAAATTACCTCTCCATCTGCATCGCTAATAATTTCTGGTACACACATGTCACCGCTGAGAGCATATTCTGCCAACGAAATGAGTACGTCCAAGATGGACAATTTGTAAACAGCTCTACTCCACATGTCATATTTCTCGCTAAATTGCGCAAATATTCTTCTGTTTAAGTCCTTTAATACTTTATCTTTATGTTCTTCGGCAGCTATTTGACGGCTTAACAGTTCCTGAATAAAAATTTTCATCCGTATAAATGAAATTACAAGAGATACCAAACAGAAAATGTTCAAATATCTCAATGATAAGAAAAGGAGGTCCACCACTCAAACTACCCAATTACGCTAACAGTTATCATAGAAAACATAAAACCTTTGCCTCAACGGTGTAATAACGCTTGTATCCTTTCCTCTGTGACTGTAATTCATATCCCGATCCAACTTTCTTCACTTGAGAGTCCGGAATTTCAAGCTGGTAACGTTTCTTATCGCTTCCGAAGAACGAAACTTTCACACCAAAATGTTGTTTCTGCTTTTCAAGATACTGTTCCGCGTCTTTCTTTACCTCTGCTAATTCCATTAAAACCGAATCATATTCAGCATCGACTCCTTTTTTTGGTACGATACAACCTACTTTTTTGGCCTCTTCATGGTCGAAAGCAGTCTAAACATTACAGGTTTATCTCTTATTTGATGTCTATCCATAAATAAAATTAACATCAATTACCTTGAAATAATCTAGAGACTCTCTTAATGAAGGAAATTCGCCATCCGGCTCAATTTTAGTGCACCTCGTAATTAAAGCGGTATTAAAATCTAGAAAGCAGGATTATTTTAATTATGTTAATGATACTTAAGAATTATATGTAACGTATTTAATGTCAATACCTTCAAATAAAGCAACTATTTTTAATGTATCCTCGAAGCCGCTGAGTGTAGTAGTGAAATCTAAAATTTTCCTTTTCGAATACGTCTGACCCTCGAACATAATTGCTCTGCCATCAGGATGATTATTCAATCGTGCTGCATTTCCTTGAGCGTGTATCCTAATATTATTAATTTAAGGTGTATTAAATACTTGTATTAATAAATCATTTATTTACTGGGTAATAATTATTTTGTCTCACTTGCTCAATAATCTTTCAAGATCAGGGAGAGTAGCTAGCATACTACGTGCCGACTGTACAGTTTCTGAATGATCCATTAATTCTTGTATGGCTTCTTGACGTTCAAGTATAACGTTTTTGCGACAGGATGGTCTACATATCCACTCACGTAACAACCTATAATCAAGTTTGATTAGAATGACATCAAATAATTAGCTTAATATAACTATACCTTTTTCCAAAAGCGGTGCAACAACGATCTAGCGTTTTCATTAAAGATCCGTCACCGAAAATTCTCAAGTTGTTAATAGAGATTGCGTCTAGGATCTAACGATTATAAATATTATTTTACCTCCAACAATACCATCAACGAAACTAAATCGAGAGTAATTTATAATTACCATATTATTCGCCAACTTAGAAGTCGTAGAGCTTCCATTCTCTGAGAAATCTGGTGGCGTGTATGACTTGAATCGACCTTGTGCCAGTAATTGTTGTTCCAGGAAATAGTCTTTAAGCAAATATATGCATCCTCCCAGAGCGTGTACTGCTAACTCTTTATCATCAGCTGGAGTTAAACCTAAACTGTCTCCTATATAAAAAGCAATTATATGTAGACGAAAATGCAACTTTATGGCTATAATATGTATTGAAAATACTTACCCTCATTAAGGTACGGTCGTAAACCTTCAGGCCATGAAAATTCTGTATCCGATTTCTTGAAATATTCTCCTTCGTGAAGATTCTGCAAGTTACAAAGGATATTTGTGTAAGTAACACATTACTTAAGACTTACATTATGATCAAAATCTTAACATACTGACACATATGTGTATTAATATTAAACTTACCTTCAACGTAGTTGAGGATGACCAAAATTGTGATTCGCGTAGAAGAGGTTCTTTCATACATGCCGCTAAAGTATTATCTAAAATTTTCAATGTCTTTTGAGACAAATTCCCACGTTCATACACGACCTAAATCGGAACATACATATATTAGAATTGATGTTAAATTAACATGTAACAAATCACTTACGTGAACAGGTGGATAATGAGCAAGTAAAGTCAACAGCCTAGAACTGCAACGATCGTCTTCAAACTGTCCAAGGTAAAAATCTCCTATCGTAGTGTCCAAAAAGCAAACTCCGTAATGGGACGCGTTTGAACCAGATTGGCATTTCTCGATAAGCGATAAAAAGTAATTGGAATTCGGCGTTGATGCTTCTACATCCAATGCAGTGTATGCCCTTGTACCCCTGGTACTTATCTGACAAATTTCCCTCTTAACAACTTTATCGAATTTTGTTGGTCTATGCACTGAATAAAATACGGAAGATTAAACTATAATGACCCTTGTAAAAATAAATAAGATATGTATTTCATAAAATATCTCACTTTTACTACAACGTTGTGCCATCATTTCTGGGTTCTCAGTTTGCTCTACCCTGGCTACTTTATATCCTTTCTCTATAAGACTTGCAGAGAAACGACCATACCCGATCTCAGGGAACCCAGAATGTGCAAATTCACCCTGCAATTTGTTACATTTATTATGATAACCTTGGAAATGTTTGAAGAAAGATTGGGCTTACCCTCATATATGTGAGATTAAGTTCATTGACCCCAACAACAGCATCCATATGATACAACTCATAAAACTTTCCTACTTTAAAGAAAAGAACGCAATCGTAATGTTTACTTTTCAATTCCCACCACTGCCTCATTGCCTATAAAAATCTTATCTTAAAAATGTGATACCATACTGATAAAGTGAATTTAAAATCGTATTTTACCGGGGTCTGCTGATTCAAAAAGTCCTGGGGAACATAAACAGTTTTAGGGTCATAGTCTGGATCACTCAAAGGTTTTCTATTGATGTCCCGTATCTTATTTGGTTGCAAGAAATCGTATTTTAAATGTGGCCAAGATTCCACAACATTATTTGAACCTTGTGTTTGATTTTGTTGAGATAGTTTTGATTCTTTCTTATCCTAATGATAATCAGTTTTTATTAATTATGTAAGATGTAAAGATAATTATATAAGATAATTGAAATCAATCACCATTATATACTTACTTCTTTAGCATTCTTTTTTATCCTTGCTCCTTGATGCCTACTTCTACTATTATTAGAAACTTTTCTTTTTTTCTGAAACGCAATTTACATTAAGTAATCATTATTTACATCTTATCGTCATAACTAATATTTTACCTCTGGTGATTCTTCTTCACTTGCAGTCTCTGGTTCACTTTCAGTGACTCCTTCAGATCCAGAATCAGACTCTTCTGATTCATTCTCTGTATTTATATAAAGAATAAACTAAGTTTTGTTTCATCAATAATAAATTATAATATACTTAATTCTCCTTTTATCATATAAAACAGAATACAGTGTCTATTAAAAAATAGAGAAATGGTCTCAAACAAAAAAGAGGAGCTGTGTAAAAGGAAAATTAGGTAGGCATATTATTTTATCTAATACAAACCAGGCTTAAACTCATCCCCAGTATCATCTCCAGAATCAACATCAGGGATAATTAACCTTCGCTTCTTTGGTCTAACTGATTCATTGTCTTCTGTTTCATCTTCATCATCATCTTTGTAAACTCTTTTCCTATCCTCAACATTTTTATTTTCTTTCCCTTTGCTTGGAGTTTTGCTTGGAGTTTTGCTTGGAGTTTTGGCTATGGACATATAATAAGTTCATTATTTTTTATAGTACTTATAGCTTTAAAATATATTTCACAGATTATTTATTATATAATGAGAATTATTAACTTCATATCAATGTAATGTTAAACTAAATCAAACAATCATTCACAATGTACCTTTGTTCTTTTGTTCTTTACTGCTTTTCGGGGTTGAAGGTTTTTCAGCCGGCACCGGTTTATTACTTGTTTGTTTCGGAGTTTTCGGTGACGTGAAGTAATTGTACAATGTATTTACTTTAGACATGATGTCTTTTATTAATAATCAAACGAATAATCAGACAATTATTATATTATTTATCCAAAGCTTTTTTCCACACTGTTAATATGAATATCGTGCAGCCATACACGAGTTAAAATCCCGGCAAAATTTAGGTTTTCGTAAAATCGTTCATTCACGATGGTGCGTTCCCAAATACTAAATATCTAGAATAATATTTCTTCTAGAGATTTTTATTCGTCCAGCTGTCAAAATATTTGTTATATTGGTATCTCTGTCTCAGGAAAACAACAATGGCGTATTCGGTAAACGTTTCTGTAGAAGCACCGATCGAGAATCAGATTCAAGAAATCACTTACGATGGCCAAGAAATTTATCAAGCGTACGTAGTTTATTCGATAAAGACTTGCAGTTATGAAATAATAAATTGAATGAAAATTGTATAAATTAACTATATGTTCTACCCAACCTCAACGTCAATGCAACGTTCTGTTTACTTTCTGTACAATATATTATGAAATAGTTAAGTAGAATTATTTACTTGCTCTTAGACCTCTTACGCTCTCCGAAAACTTGGCGAAAATCGCGCAGAAAATTGACTTCAGCAAAACCAATGGAGATGATATTAAGAAAGAATCTGAAGGTGGAGAAAAGGGTGAAGAAGAAACAAAAGACTCAGCTTCTTTCCAGTTGTCCTTATGGCCATGGGACAGTGTTAGAAATAAATTGAGGTTCTATAGCTTATTACATTACATTTTTTATATATTTTTTAAAATGTGGACTACAGTTTTGTTGTCACTTATAGGAATGCATTGACAGAAGTGTGTGTACTGGCAGATGTCCTTGCAATTGCAAAAGAGAAGCAGTATATGGTTCTTGATCCTGTACCACAAGATCCGGTAGAAGTAAAGTCTATGATACCAGTTTATGCTAGAAAGAAAGCTCTGGCAGGAGCAGCATCTGTTATTATGATGGGTGCTGATAGATTAAAGAATTGTCAGAATGAATTAGCTAGAAATAGAACGACTCCAGATTTTCATATTGAATTACTGAGGTTGAGACAAAATTGGCGTTTGAAGAAAGTTTCTAATTCGATCATTGGTGACCTTAGTTATAGAACAGGTTTATAATTATAGTTTATATGCTACAAACTATTATTTTAGAAATTATTACTCTAATACCATTTGTGATTGTAGCTGGTTCCAAGTTTCCTCAGACTGGTATGTTTGAAGTTACGAAAGCAGAAGAAGAAGAAAAAAGCAGTAATAGTCCTCCAGCTTCTCCTAGCACCGGTAACAATATGTCAGGTCAGCCACATCCTCCAAATTCTAAGGCTTCTGCATTGCGTGTTACCATACCTAGTGAATTGCAAGGTGTTGCTTACATAAAAGTATTATGTCAGAAAGGTAACTATATACATAGCATATTTATATCTTATACAACACTGACATAAAATATTTCATTTCATTACATCTTTTAGACCAAGAAGACTTATGCAGTGCAAATATTAGTTTACTTAATAACAGTGCACATAGTTCCAATGCAGATATGCATTGGCAACAGAAGTTAGAGGCTGCACAGAACGTTTTGTTTTGTAAAGAATTATTTAGTCAACTAGCAAGAGAAGCGGTACATTTACGGGCACCCATACCTCACATGGTTGTTGGTAATCAAATAATGGCAACGGTAATTACTTTGTAAAATGATTGAGATACGTAATACATAGAGTAGTATGTTAGGTGTATATAATTTCAGGTACTTCCTGGAATTCAGTTAATCATAGGACTTTGTCATAGTACAGGGAACGAGAAAAAACCTGCTGTTCCGCCTCCTCATAAAATTGATCACGATCACGTATTAGAGCATTCGTTGCATCAATTGTTACGTGAAGTACATCATAAAAACACTCATCATCCGTTTCCACATCCTTCCTCGGGACCCCTTGGACCTAGCAAACGCAGATGCTTAGCTGGTCCAACGGCCGCTGATAGATACGAATTGTTAGAAATGACAAAAAGTCAAACTCTTTTGGAACAAATTATTCAACAAGCCCAACACTTTTTTATGCGGCGGCGTACTGAATACGTTTTAGATACGATAGCGAAAGAAGTTAAAGATCCTTTAATCGTTTCTCATTGGAACGCATTAAATTCTCCTACACAATCTTGCGTAAAAATTAACATTTTAACCCATGGATATGATACTGTATGCAGAACATCGCTCGTTGTTCACGTAGGCGAAAGATCTTTAAAGTGTGTTTGTCGGGACGGTAGAGTAATGCATATGAGTTATGAGCCTCAAGAATTACGAGATTTAATATTTTGTCAGGTAAATTATTACACATTTTTTATTGCTTCAATATATATGAATGTTCATTAATACCTGCTGTTTTATTAAAGATTTATCAACACCAAATAACAGCAGTACAATCATTAGCAAAATGTATGGGTTGGCAATTTTTAGCCAATAGTTCTCATCTTGGTTTAGGTGCAGTTGAACCTCTAGGAAATGCCAGCAGTTGCATTCTGGCGTCACCAATCGGTGATAGGTGAGTGTATACTTGTTCATTTGTTAGAAAACATTTAGCAATTTATAAATGGTTCTTGGAATTCTAGGATGATAGCTGTTAGGTGTGAACCACAAACAGGAGTACAAGTAGCAATAGCTCATTCTCCTAGGAAAGACTTTTTCCCAGGACAGTTAGTAAGGGAAAGGAAATGGGAGAATTTAGGTGGTTCTTTCAAAGAAGTTCGATGGGATAAAATGGAAGGAAAAAACTTTTTAAACAAAATGGAGTTACTTATGGCTTCATTAACAAGTTCTTAAATGTTATCAATGACTGATTAGGAATTAATTGTTCCACAGGGTGAAAACAATTGTCATACTTTTAAATTTTATTTTGGATCTAAACACATGCTGTAATTGTATAATTAAATGCTACATGAATTTATCTGAGTGGTATCATGTCTGTGATTAATATTTTTCAATTTTATATTCATCTACATGCTGAAACATTCTTTTTTTAAATAAAATGATTTAAAAATCATTTGAAACATTTTTACATTTATTTCAATTTTAATATTTAACTACAACTTATTTCATCCTGTGGTATTTGTTATTTGGAATAAGGATTGTAATTAAGTGTATCTTTGGTTGTACAAAAATGGTTTTTATTTGAGTGACATATGAAATGTAATATGATTCGAGTAATAAATCATCATGAAATGGTAAGTGAAACACAATGCCAAATATACAGATGTGTATTGAACACCTAAATTACAATTGTTAATGGATTTTATATATATATAGATAGGCATATGTATATATATACAAAGTCTACTGAACAATTCCTTATGTATTATTATTTGTATAACCTTTTTGAATAATTTGTTTTTAGATGTAAGGCTTGAATTGATGCAAAAATTTGCTCTTTCTTATCCAATAGACATGTACATTATGCATGCATACATACATTCTTACATATGTACATTCACAATCAGTTTCTTTTTTGTTTCTCTGAAATACAAGAGGATATTGTACATTTTAGTACTATTAAATTCTGAATCGAAACGTCTTGAACTGGTTATACAGTTGTTTCGATGGGTTAAGGGACGGACTAGCAGCTTAACCACAGAATTCTGTGCTAGAATGTATCAAGACTTAATAGAACAAATTCTTTTGCAAGGAAATTTTTTCAAACCAGATTCAACTGCGTATTTTCAATACACAAAAAATATTTATATTTTGAACAATAAGTAATACTGATACACTTAACATATTTTTATCCTCTGGATTTGTACAAATATTTTCCTGATCATTCTTGGCTCTTTAATATCAAAGAATAAGATATGATTTGTTAATTTAACATCATACATTCTTACACATAGTGTATATCAGAGTCGTAAACAATTTTTTTATGGGTTAATACCTAAAAAAAACTTGTCATTCTGTGATATTTGTTTCCGTTTTTTCATCTCACTTTCTTGTAAAACAGTGAGGTATATTTTGAGCTCTGCCTCCTGCAACTTTGAATGCAAGTGCAGTTGTTATTATCAAAACTATATAAGCTGACAAAGTAGTAGCTACATAAGCTTGATATACATTTAACAAAGTCATACACGACACAAACAAATGTGAGCCAACAACCCAAATAACTTGTCCCCAATTTCTTTTATCCAGAGCAGAGAAAAATACAACACCCCAAAATGTATGTAGTAGAATGAAGCACAGAGTTGTGGCAGCTGATATTATAAAAAAGTATTCTGTGCCTCGCAAAAGTCCCATGGTTCCAGGTCCAACTGCGTCTGCTAGGACATTGACTAGAGCAAAGGCACCGCTCATAAAACCAAAACCTAATCCACAGACATATGCAAATACATGTCTGCTATCTGCTACATGCGTTGTTGTTACTTTTTCTAAGCCTCTCTCAGCTTTCCTGAGTACCCAGTATAAGAGATACCTACGTACAAATAACAAAAGAAATCAAAATACATAATGTTTGGGTGAAGTGAAATAAAAGAAAATTTATAACAAACAAAATCCTGACATAATATGAAAAATATTATATTTTGTATATGTTTTAATCACCTGAATGCTTCTTGAAATAACACCGAGAACACCAATCCAAACGCTAGATGATTTTGAAGCGGCACCACAGCGTACCAGAGAATCGACGACAATAATAAAGAAATAAGCCAAAAGAAGGCACTGGCTATTAGTATAATAATTCTAATAGGTTCGACCGCAACGGTGAACGTAAACATAGCTAACGGTGGGCCAAAAGCCAAAAAGGCACAACCAAAAAAATCCATAACTGTCATTTTTACCGTGAAAAGTGATGTGGCGACTCACTTCTTCACCCGTCACCACTAGACGGCGCGCAAACTTAACATCAACTAACTTTCTCGCTAGTATTTGACAAGCTGTCTATTCCTATGTTTCGTTTTTGTTCATATCAGAACACTATCCCCATGTCTAAAGCACGGATCTGCTAGACTGTCTTACTAATGAAGTCCTACTAGCAGCTCCCGAGCGAAAACCCCTCTCCTCATTCCTTCTCTCTCCTTTACACTCCTCCTCTCTACCATTTTACAAGTCGCCAAAGTTTCCCAAACTACAGTTATATCTTTTTAATATCACGTCGGTCAAATTACTTTGAAATGCAAAAAATGTTTTCATAACCTTACGAAGCCTTTTGCACGATACTACTGACTTGAAGACAGTAGCTTTTTTAGAAGGTATATTTTATTTTCTTTCCTGGTTATAGAAACACGAAAAAAAAGGTATAATATTGGAATCGAAGTCGTGTGAATCACGACACTGACGAAATCCTTGGCAAATGCTACACGGAACTTTCTTTAAAAATATGTAAACTTCTCGATAACCAATTTCGATGTATCGATAAGTCGATTATCGAGATTATTGTACAAATCTTTTTGGCTGATACACATGACGAATTTCGTTCAATGAAAATCGCTTTAATTAATGCTTATCATAATATTTTTTAGTCTTTGTTTAGCAAGAAAACAAAAACTCATCTTACCGTGCTACGTTCCTCTTGTGAAAAAAGTTTACAATGTACACAAGTATCGTACAACAAATTAGCCTGATTGAAAATTCTATGATTGAAACTTTATAAAATGTTTATTAAATTTATTTTTAATTTGTTTGCACATAAAAGAAGGGTACTTTAAATAGGAGTCACGTTACTGCCGACATCGATTATACTCCTATGAAATGATCGAGTTCTCGCGCACTTTCTTTTCGGATGTGTGTGTGTACATTCGCTCAGCTGTTCTGATTAGAAGTGATCGCGGCTCGTCTGATTGCACAAATTTTCGAAGCTTTGGAGTTTATTTTTAGCACACGTGCCATGTCGTTTTGGTATGATTCTCGTGGATTTTTGCTGCGTAACAGCATGTTATTTGGTGCCTGATTCGGTCGATATACGAACGCTTGCTCATCGCGTTAGTTATCGCAAGTTTGACATTAATCCGAGATCGATGTGCTCCGCAAATTGACGCTCAATTTTCACCGTGATTGTTAAGGTTCAACCATGAAGAAGACACGTTCGAGTATTTTTCATGACATTTATTATCAGCCATACGATGATTGCACCAGGATGAAGCTTTACTCTAGCAGTAAAGGTACTTCAAAATGAAAATTCCTTATTGTCATTGTGTGAAATGGGACGTTATAATGTACAAGTTTTATTTTGACGAACGTAACTGAGTAAATTTTTTAAAGTCACTCAGTTTTTTCTGGTTCTCTTTTGCATATAAATATTATAGTCTATTTAAGTGAAATGAAAAAGAATTTTTTTTTTTTTTTATAAATTTGTTTTTTCTTCTAAGTCATTGTTTGTGTCACTACATTTCAGCGAGTCTACAAATGATGCAGCGTATGGCATTGTTAAAAAGATTAAAAGTTCATAATGGTTGTGTCAATTCTGTTTGTTGGAACGCTACTGGGGATTTAATATTGTCTGGTAGCGATGATCAACATCTTGTGCTTACAAATGCATACAATTATGAGGTAAGTGTTTATAATCAGAAAACCCATTTTTACTTATTTAATTGCTTTAGAAATTTGATAAGGTAAATAGATGATAATTTTCTGTAAATTATAGAGAAATACAAAATATATCATTTTGCATAATATCAGATGACTAATTGTTTCCGTGAAATTTAAATACACTTGTTATCCAATCATTATATGTATTAAGTAATTTATGTAGATAACGTTATAGATGCTAACAAATATCATATTAGTCAATAAATTCAAATTGCATACATATTGTTATCATAAAAGCTTAAAGAATATCTCAAAATAAGCTGAAATATTCTTACAATGGAAATGTTGATAATTTAATACACAAATTATTCCATATGCATAATGATTAGATAATAAATATGTTAAAACGTTCCTGTTATCAATAATTCTGTATGAACAAAGTTAAACTATAAATGGATTAAACCAGGTAACATATAATCTATGGTAAAAATTATTTTTATTTTATTGTATTAAGATATGTTTGTGAGTCTTGTCAAATATGGTGCCAGGGTTATTTATATTTATATCTTTGACAAAAGACATTTAAAAGATGCATGTATTGTTTGTTCTTTCATATATTATTAAATTTTATTTTAATTGGACATAATAGTTAATATAATGATGTCATTTAATTATGTTGGTACATGTTATTGTTCTGCTACAAATATATTTTGTATATATATCATGGAATAAGATTTTTTCCCTTTGTTTCTATTTATTTAGTCAAAATCTATTATGTAAGATTGATTGGCACCAAATTCATTGAAAGGGAAGTTACATTGGCAATAAACCTTTTTCAAGGAAATATTGTAGATAGTTAATTCTAGTCAAGGTCTAACATTGACATAGATAGAATTGCAGAAGCTTTGCCAAATGAACAAAAATCTATGTGTGTAATGCATGTAGTGCTAATTTTATCATTTAGATCCATCAATCTAGAACTATCTTGCTAATTAAATAGGATAAGAAGTTCTCTACACTTAATGTCAACAATAAAAATTATGCAAAAATCTTGTTGACAATAAGAAAAAAAGATTATGTTAAAAGAAAATCTTTTCTACATTACAGGTATTGACAGACTGTAAAACCAGTCATAGAGCTAACATATTTAGCGCAAAATTTTTGCCTAATAGCGGAGATCATCGAATAGTTTCGTGCAGTGGTGATGGCATTATTTTGTATACAGGTGAAAATTTGTTAATTATTGGTCTAATATAACAGGGATTTAGTGTAGCTTGACTGACTTATAACAATGAAATTTTACTACTTGCAGATTTAATGAGAAGAACTAAAACATTTCATAATCAATTTAATTGTCATAGTGGTACTACTTATAAAATAGCAACAATACCTGGTGAACCACATAATTTTCTAAGCTGTGGAGAGGATGGTAGTGTAAGGTGGTTTGATTTAAGAATAAAAGATAAATGTAGTGCACCTAGATGTACAGAGGTAAACTAATGAATCACTTTAGACAAAAGTTGTCTAAAATACAATAGTATATTTATATAGTATGTTCTTGTAGGATGTATTAATTTCATGTGAAAGAGCTATAACTGCCTTATCAGTAAATCTTACTTCACCCCATCAAATAGCAATTGGTTGTTCTGATAGTACTGTTAGGATATTTGATAGAAGAACACTAGGAACACCTGCTACTGGTAACTGCAGTGTTTTATTTACTCAAATAATGTAATAGTATTCAAGAAAACTTCAAGATGCATTAAACAATTTTCCAGGTTGGACAGACAAAGCTAGAGCAGTAAGGCCTATATGCAGTTTCACTGTTCCAGAATTTGAAGGAAATTCTCATAGAATAACATCTTTAAATTACAGTCCTGATGGGCAAGATGTGCTTGTTAGTTACAGCAGTGATCACCTGTACCTGTTCAATGTGAAGGTATTTAAAATAGACCATCTTTGTTTGTTAACAAAGTAAATATTCTTAGATACAGAATTATTTTTTTTGTATAGGATCAAGCTAGTGTACAATTAAAAAAATCTATTGGTACGGGAAAAGGAATGGGTAAAAAGAAAAGATTACGGTCGCCATTACCGGTACGTAGATTAAGACTTAGGGGAGATTGGTCCGATACTGGTCCTGATGCTCGACCCGAATGCGAGGGCGGTCGACGTAGCGGTACAGGTACAGTACTATTAATATAGTCTCATTCATCATTTTGTTCACGTAATAAAATACATATTTACCTTACTATGTTTTAGAAATTGCTCAAGCCAGACCAGTTCTTCACACATCATTAATGCAAAGAATGACAGATGTTCTCAGTAGAATGTTGAACGATCCAGCCACTAGAGCAGCGTTGTGCGGTGGTGGCGAGGACAGTTTAGAAGGTGTAATTGATCATCAAGATAACACGCAAAATAACAACGAAAGTGTCGCAGAATCTAGCGAGGAAAGACATAACGAAACTGAAGGAGCAGAAAGAGCTTCGTCTCAGAGTAATCAAGAAGCAGGTAATATATTTTATTTGAAATATTTTTTTATTAATACTAGATCATTAGAGCGATAAACAAAACGGAATTGCACAGATGTGTCAGATCAACAAGTAGATAGACCGGAAAATCCAAGTTGTAGTGGTGTACAAAATAAACCTGAAACGAGTTATTCTGCGGAAATGGAAGGAGAAACATCATCTAATCAAACAACCGATGAAACTTCGGTTGAATGCAAATCATATGTTCCTATGGAAACTGAATCTAGTCAAGTAGAATCACAAAAGTGTTCTGTTCAACCTTGTTCTTCACGAGCCACGGACAATGCAAATGATGCTCCAGAAGAAGATCAAGTTAGTAGCGACGATTCACCGTGTACCAGCATGGGAAATAAACAGGAAGGGCACATGATGAAAAACCTTCAAGATAGACTAACGAAAATGAGAGTTGGTTTCCTTGAAAAGTACGATACCAGAAACAAGTTTTCGCTAAATAAGTTATAGCGACGCTTCGGTAGAGTATTTTCATTCTTCTCTGTCTTATTTATAGACACGGGAGCGAGCCTGCTGTGAGTTTAACTTACACAGACAAAAGCTCAACAAGTGCCACGATATCTCTCGGTGTAGCCGACGAAATGATTCGTGATGGTTACCATGCAGGTAACTATATTATCATTGAATGTTATTCTTCTCAGTTTAATCTATTTTTAACGAAATATTATTTGGTAGGACCATCTGGAAGTCGCGGCAGCGGAACATTCTCGGGCAAAAGTCATGACAAACATATACGATATAATAACATGCACGAAAGTGAGTATATCAATGTAAATAAATATATCATTACGATGATAAAAAATCACGCGTTATCTTTTTGACAGAGACTGATGAAAGTGATTATACCGATAGCGATGACGAGGATTTACAGTCTGGAGAAAGGTAAAATTTGGAAAAATTTGTATTTCATAATCGAAAGTTGTCATTATGCGATATCATGCAACAATAAGAAGAATTATGAACATGTTTTTTTTCCTTGTTTAATGTAGATTAAGAAGCGCAATGGAAACAGACACGGACGAAGCCGTCGGTAACTCTCGATCGCGTCGGGGATCCGCGACCTTCGATAAAACATATGTAACGGAGCTTCGCGTGAAGCAAAAATACATGGGGCATCGCAACGCTAGGTACACATTCTCGTTTGTTATTGTGATAACGTTATTTTGGTGATCACCAACAATTAACGCCAAATTTATGCGCAATATATCTGTCGCAAGCCTCGAAGGGGCCGTGTAATCAAACTTTGTGACTAAAAGATTAACAGAATTGGATAAATTTTGTTGGGTGATGGCAGCCGCAATTGCAGTAGGAAACTTTAGTCGAATCTTGTTGGAACACCAAATTCTATTCGGCGAGTTTGGTTCGTGAAAAGATCCTCGTTGCGTAATAACGTTAACTTACCGAGTGTTCTTACTCGTGTCTAAATGTACGTGATGTTTGTACAATCGGAAACCAAAGTTTTTGACTCGTCAAATTCCGAAAAAGCCTTCGAGCGGACTGGGCCATTCCGTACAAGGCCGTCATATTATCTGATCAGTTGGCCTTCCCCCGTTTGACTCTAGTTTCTTTAGGACCATGATCAAAGAGGCAAACTTCTGGGGCAACGATTTCGTCATGTCGGGTAGCGACTGTGGTCACGTGTTCGTATGGGAAAAAGAAACGGCCAAGTTGTGTATGTTACTCGAAGCGGACCAACACGTTGTAAACTGTTTGCAACCGCATCCGTTCTTGCCGTTGTTGGCTACAGCCGGCATCGACTACGACGTTAAACTCTGGGCACCGATAAACGAAGAATCCAGCTTCGATGAAAAGTTTGCCGAGGATGTAAGTCATTTCGTAATCTATCGAATACGTTGTGCAATAACAACAATAATATGATATGTTTCTGACACGTTAATGATTACAGCTGAAAAAGAGGAACGCAGTCATGTTGGAAGAGACCAAAGATACAATGACTGTACCTGCTGTATTCATGATCAGAATGCTGGCATGTCTCAATCAGATACGCAGAGGTAGTGAAAATTTATAATAATACTCTCCTAAGACCTACTGATAGTACTCTACACTAGTAATGACCAACGATACGTAAATTAAGAATAATATTATCGAGGAATTTGGCAGCTTTCCTTATTACGTTCAGGTATCGGAGTAAATGACGATGTACGGAGTTTTATCTAACAATTTTCTCTACGTTGTGAATGTGTCTAGCTTTTATTATTTCACCATTTACAGCCATTCAATCTTCATCGTATTCAAATTTCTCTTTTTTTATATATATATCTACATCTACACGTATATTTTTTTAGTATTGTATACAGATACTTGTATCGATGTATTTAGATATACAGACACACTTGTTTGCAAGTTAACGAATGCACATATAGATGTATAATATCGTTAACACTTATCAAATTTTATGTAGTATAAAGTTTAAGAAAAATAAGTCTCCAAAACAATCGGAGTAAAGTACAAAAATCTTAGTTTATTATTTCTAAGCCGCAGAGGCTAAGTATTAAAAACAAAAACAAAAGGGGAAAAAGAAAACGGAACAATAACGTAAGACCTAATAACCAAGGTAAAAAAAAAAAAGAAAATTTTGTAATTTTTTATGATACTTTCATATGTATATAAGATAGAAAGAAAGAGAAAGAGAGAGGAAAATACTGATGAAACAACATGTAAGTGTAATGTTGCGTCGGTATTACCATTTAAAAAATATTGTAGCGATGAAAATAAAGTTTTTAATCAAAACACAAAGAAAATATCTTTAATACAACCAGGAAATGCGTGTTTAACTTTGAATTGTCTACTTTTTATGTTTTTTTTTTGTTTTTCTGTTAGTTTATCATTGCAATTGAAGTTACATTGCGTTCTTTGTTTGCTCGATAAATAATGTTGAAATGATATTGTTTATATTGTAACTAATGCACTAAATGACAATGCAAACAGGTATTTTATTTCACAAATACATCTTTCTTTATTTCGAAATGTCAGATTAATCTTACCAAGCATAACATAATCGAGGAAAATTCCACATATCATAAATTAGTATCGTTACTTTTCTTCGTTAATTTATCACGATCACGTATAGAATTCATAAATTCGATAACGATCATTCAGCCCAATACGATTATCTATACGACGTGTATGTACTCATATCTCAGAATTTTCATAAAATTCCTTTTCTTGTAATTGTATTATGTTACATTAAAATTTATGCAAGAACTCTATTCTTTTTAAAAAATGTTTGATTTTATTAAACAATAACTTCAGTCTATAGTACTTTTAATAGATACATAATAATGGTGGCTATCAATTGAAATTATTGTTTAATAGAATGAAACAGTTTTAAAAAAGAAGATAATTTTGTATAGACTTTTCTTTATGAGTTGATTTCTCCTCTCTTTGTGTCACATTCAGAATAAACGTTTTACCGTAAAAAGAAGAAATAAGTCTACTAAAAGTATTCACTATATTTTTTTTATCATTTTCTCCCAAAACAAACTCTATAATCTGTTATCACCTCTTTGTCGAAGAAGGCAACCGAGTATTCGTTGCTTTCATAATTGTCGTTAGACGTTTTAACGAGATATTACAAAATAATTCCGGTTCTTTTGTAGGGCGCGGTCGAAACAGGAGAAGGAGCGGTGACGAGAGCGGCGAATTAAGAGGTAGCTAAACCGTTTTCGTGGAAAGAAAGACAACCTGATTCGAGGGCGACCCCAACGAAAACATCTTATCAACGTCGACCACTGACAATTGATTAGAAAAGTTCCACCAACAGTTCTTCAAAAAAGCGACAAAAAAATAGAAATCTATATTTATGATTTACCGTTACAAAAATAATACTTGATTAATCGAGCGGGTATTTGATCTGATAAGCTTTGAATATCGTATCATTATCTGTGAAAGATAAGCCGTCTTTTTGTTTTCTCTTTAATGTCATTTCTTTTCTCATCTTTGTTCTATTTATAAGCGTTTCATTTAAGTATGTACATGTATTTTATTTCTACGGAGGATTTTTCCTTCTGTAAGCAATCGCATACAGACATTTCAATGACGTTAGTGTTTTGAATGGAACCACGTTCAGCGTTCCAAGACGCATTTAATAATGCAATGATAAGACTCTCATTAACGAGCAATCATTCAGCAGATTTTTCTGGGTGAATATCAATAGATTGCGGAAGTTTATGCATTTATAATTAAACTACAGATTTTTACGTATTTATGATATATCGAAATCTGCAAGATGTATATAAATCATGTAATCTACGGACTGTGCATCTCTATATTTTGCCTACTTCCATATATCATAAACGCATAAAGATTCCTTTAAAGAAAGAAAATGATTCATAAGAACATAGATTTGCATAAAAATCCGCGATCCAAATATAAACGTGAACGATCAATTATCGTTAACTTCTTACAGTTTCATGCTTTTGTGACTGTTAATTACTAACAATCTGAAAGATGATTAAAATAAACTTCTCTGGCTCCATTTAAAACACGATTCGTTTTAAATTATCTCCGATTTTTCCTTTCAAATTGTAGAACATTACAATTTTATGTCGTTGATAACTCAAAAAATAATTAAATTCATGTACGCGCTTAAATTATATAAAGTGTTTCATAACATGTGTGGGTAAACCTGATTAATATCTTTTAACGCGTTGACTGGTATATTGAAGTAATTGAAAATATTAAGTAGCATACCTATTTTTAACAAATCTTATCTGTTATTTTTATTATATATAATTTCAGTGTATTACAAGTATTTCTGATTAGATAACTCAAAGAACGATGAATTCCCGCGGAATTTTGAAGTTACTTATGGACAGGTAATATGGCAGTCAACGTGTTAACAAAAAAGAACAAAATGTTAATTAACACTAAAGTTATAAATAATTATTCATGATATGCGATACATGCTAAGAGATTTTGTTATAGCAATTAATGTGTTGAAAATAGAAATATTTTCTGAATGTAATACATAATAGATTTCATATGTTTTTCGTTTAAATGATTAATTAACTTATTTCCTATAATTAACAACATTAGATACAAAACATGTTTATAAAAATATTTCTCATGTTTAATAACGATTCTCCACGTGTCAATATTATGAAACCATTTGTTTGTTGCTGATTTGAGCTCCACATATTATGGAACATCTTGTACCTATAATTGTATATAATTTCTGTAAGGAAACGTGTTACTTTCACCTAGTTGCCTTTAAATGTAATCTCAACAAGTTAAAAGCGTGTTCTTGGAAGAATCAAGACAATTTCATGTGTTTGTTTGTTTAATTTTCTTTCTATTTCTTTGTGTGATTAAACGACGTAAGCTTCGATTAATTAATTCTATTGTACAGTGACTTGTCGAACTTGAAAACATAGCTCTTGTTAGATCGTAGATTCGTTCGTCCGATCTATTTTCAGACTTAGATGCACTTTTGCTGCAAAATAAGAAAGAAACGTTCGTTCGAACGTTTTCTTTATTGTTCTAGGCATTTTAATAAGAACAAAACGAATTGGTTTATCAAAGGATAACACCACAAACGAGTTATAAGATAGATCATTCGTATATTTTTATCACGCAATTCAAGGTGACTTTAGAACAGTAATGAGTAACTGTACCTGTTGAGGCGTGGTCAGTAGACTCTCGCTATATTGCCGTAGACAGAACTGAAGAAGACAGTTCTTAATATTGGCAATATAAAGAGAGGTCTTTTTTTTGACAGTTTGTAAATTTGTAGATTTATGAATTAAAAAAATTTAACGATGTAGTGATCTAATGAAACGTCTGTGCCCGTGACGATATTTTCAGCGGACACTTTGCCCATCACTGTTTTAAAGTTACCTTACCATTTTCGTGTCACATCCTACTGTATCGATTGGGACTGGTATTCAATCACTTCGGCGGTAGGAATTAAAAATCAAAAAAAAAGCTTAACGCGCAGATTCAAGTCCCGATGTGCCTTTTTATTCTTTTTCGTTATCGAATTTAATTTACCTGTTGTACATGTATATAATTCTAGAAATTTGACTAAATCATAAAAATGAAGTCAAATTTCAAGAACTGCCGAATTGGAATATCTCTTTCTTTATCATATTCACCTGATACAAAATTCCAATTTAAATCATTTTTTGATGCAGGTTGTAATGTAATTTTTACAATTTCTATTGTACGATAATTTTATATTTTTTGTTCTATTGCTTGGAATTATTTATATGAGTAGGATGTGGAAGGAACTTTGTAAAAATAAATTAACAAATTTAAAATTCTTTTTTCATAAAATGCTTTCACTGAATAAAGAAAATTGTTTTTACAATGTACAATTTTTAATGATTATTTATTAATGTGCTATTAGATTTTTCTTCGCGATAATGTTTATGCTTTGTACGATAATTTCTGTTATTATTTAATTGATACCATGGAATTCAATAATTAACGATGAATAATTCATGCAATAATATAATTGTTCTTATTTTTACTATTTGTTTAACACTATGTATTGTAATACATTTAATATTGTTCAATATTATCCACAATATAAGAATTTTTATCATCATTAATTACGTTGTCTCAACTTATTTCCATTAGTGTAATTAGGTAAGGATCAGGTAATATTTTAGTAAAAACCAGAAATCGGAGAACGATAAAACAGGAATGATAAAGCGTACTCCACAAGGATCTATAGCCAAATATGGACTGGAATTTGAAGCAAATAATAATGGGACATTGCATTGGTGAAAGGTCTTCTCAGCTTAATTAAGCCGTACAAAATAACTCGGTTCTTACGTGAACTTGATTATAATTTATATTTCATTTAAATTATTCGGTATATGCATATGCACAAGTATATTTTTGAAACGATTTTATTTTATATGCATATAACAACACAATTTTAGTATGAAATATTTTTTTAAACATTAAAATAAACTTTATATTTCTTAAGTATCTTGGTCAAGGTGATGACGAGTCTTGATTAAAGATAATAATTACAATACTTCGAAATAAAAATAAAAAGTGAATACAAATTTGAATAAAATTACAAGAATACCTACTTTCTAAAAGAATATACATTATTCTTCATAATTATACTTAATTTTTTTGCTGGCATTTTACCTAGTACAATGGAAATCGACGTTCTCGTTTGAAAGTCGTATGTATCTGTGCGAGGCTCTTTCATTTAACTAAATTTCAAACTCAACAGAACATGTACATACATACAGTTATATCAAATTCGCAAAGGTACCTATCGATGCATAGATGTATCCTTTGGTACTAATAAATTTATTAATTTAAGATAAATTTCGAATAATACACTCAAGGCTAATATTGTACACTAAATGTTACTCATTTTTTTTATCTGCTTCAAGTTTTGGTTGATCTTTAACAGGTTCTTGCTTCTTGTCATTGATCATTTTAGCCTCCATCTCGCCGGAGAAACCGAATTCGTTTACTCTAGAGTGATCGGTTTTATATATCCATCTTTGGTACAAAAATATAAAGAAAACAATGTCATCGCGGAAGCAACCAATTCTGTATAGCGTTGGCATTTTTATAACAAATGCAAAAATATCATCGATAAATGTATTTAAGAATTTGTAAGACATCATACGCCATGGAAGATGTGCAACACTTTTCAGTTTATAATTAATAAATAATTGTGGCGTCATCATAATAAAACCAAATGTCAATAAAAATCCATAAAGCATGCTAAGAACCCAGGAATACCATCCTTTGTGTTCTAAATACATTAATGAATAAATTGCATATCCCCCTAATAGAGGATAAAGAGCCCAAGATAAATACTGAAATGCAAGTCTATCATATTCTTTTGTGGAAGATTCTACATATGATCCTTTATCATGGAAACTTATTTTTGGAAGGATACCAAGTATTTTTTGACTCCTATTAATTCTAATATCTACAACCTTATTAATTTTCCACACTTCTATGCATAAACTTATTGCGCAACTAATCCGTACAACCGTATTCGTTTCATTATCAAGAACATACAGTAAAATAACAAGCGATTGGAACACATTGAAAAATACGGATCGAACTGATAGACCTTCCAAAGAATTACGATTATTCCAAAATTGGATATCTGAAAAGATACATGAAATAATAGTTTATAATACAGTACAACTTAATATTATGTTTATACAAAACATGCATCTTACCATTTTTAAATGCCAAAAATTCAAACACACTATGTGATATTGATACAATTATGGTTAAACCCAATAAATATGGGTTAGTTTCCAATAACGTTTCTTTCAAAGTATCTTGATCATTATCATCCTCATCTGATGAGTCTCCTGCATGAAGGATATTATTAAAACCTTACATATAATTTTAATAAATTTTATGAATAATATAGTATACCCATTAATGAAGATGTCCATTTGTTTCTCATAGTTTGTGCAGCATAGATTTGCCATTTAAATAATGAAAGAGGTGCATAACTTAATTTAAGCTCGAGCTCTTTTATACTGTCATTTAAAGGTTGATAATCTCTTTGCATGTTCCAAAAATCATTCAAATATATTACAGGTTTATAGTATTTCTCACCAGGTAAAAAATAAATGTCTGTTGAGAAAAATCAATTTAAAGTATATTAGTCATTTAATTAAAAATCAATTTAAAGTCTAATAATAATTCAGATTATTTAATAAATGACTCACAAGTATCTAAAGGTGGTGGTACTTGACCATATACCCAATTAGTATGATCAGTTACTAAATTGATAGTTAAATTTGGATGCCAATGTGATACATATTCCTGATTCATTATTTCCGCTTTCTACAATAAATATTTAATATATTTAAATCTATATTAATAAAATATTTTAATGAATTGTAACAAGTAGATACCTTAATTTCTTCTTCACTTGCAGTAGTTTCACCAGTTAACAAATTATGTTTTTTTTGATATCTAATTTTTTTAAATTTATTTAACATTTTTCTAGAATATGACATGTAATCCCCAGCATATACATTTTTTCCTGCTTTAGGATTTGGAGATTTTCCACTTTTTGTAACATACACATGAAGATATATAGACCCATTATTTTTCAATTTGTCAGATGGAACAAATTTATGTTCTCTAACTCTTGATCCATCTTTATCTGGCCCACTGTACCAATCTCCATATATTAATCCTTGCTCTATCCATACTAATGATTGTGGATCATTAAAATCTTTAAAATTCTCAGATTCTGATAAATAAATATGCATATCAAACAATGTTCCATTCTCAAATATATTTACAGCTTGTGAACGTGCTGGATTGACAAGATTGGGAGATTGAGAATTAATATCAGTCTGAGATCGTTTGAACAGATAACTGACGAAATAAATAATAAGAGCACGTATAATTAAAGATTTTGTTATAGCAAAAAATGATTCCAAACGTGTAGGCTGATATTTCTTCCTTTGCTCATTAACTTCCGCGTTTACCTACACAATAAATACAGTAATTATTGTTAAAAGTTAAACGATTTCATCACAATTAAATTTTGATTTAAATTCATGACATCATCCTTGAACAGAACAGGTTGCAGTGACTATTTACATCACGTTTCTCGTATCATTTAATAATCGTAGAGTTTGTATTCGCAAATATAAAAGTTCGGGGACTGTATATTCAAAAATGTAAATGTAATACGTAAGCAGAACGTAATGGCAAAATTAATTTGTTAGTTTCAAATAAGATACGAAAATTGCTGCTGACGAAATAACAAATTATGTAGCAATAAAATACAAGACAATATAATTAACACACATCTCGTTCCTCGTTGTTCTCTGTGGCAACTAATTCTCCGTTTTGTTGAGCGTTATCCATGTTGCCTTTAACATCTACTTCATTCGGACGTTGATTATCATTGTCAGCACCCACCATCTTTGTATTACAGTTGTTTCGCATCATCTCTTTGCTTTTTCAGAGGGAGTTACATGTACATACCGGATGTCCGATATATTTCTCAAGTCACGAGTTTTATGACACTGAACTTGGATTCTCCACGTTCATCGAATAACTTCAGAGCAGTCGTAATAAAATGATGTCCTGTTATAAGAGAAAGAACTATCTTTCGCTAACTTCAACTAGTTATTTACCACTGTATAGTGTTCCTCCACCATGTATTTGTTATTTTGTGGTCACCTAAAGGGTGGACAAAAATATATGAATAGAAATACGAGTAGACAAAAAGTAGGAATGTAAAGGTACAAGAAATTACGAGTTAATGTCGAGTGCAGAAAAATTCAGGAGAAATTTTCAAATTTTGCAAATTTTGGGATCAAATCTTCTGTATTGAACTCGTACTCATAATTTTGGATATCCGTATATTCTAAAATAAAAGATTACAACAGTATATAGAGTTAATCAGCACAGAATATGCGCAGAACAGACGAAAACTCATCTGAAAAATATGAATTTATGTGGAACGAAATGTACAACCAATTATTGTAAAATTAATGATTTTTTATAGCTTTTCTGAGTTCTTGCTTTGCATTTCATAAAACAGTTCTTACCTTTTGTATTTTCCTACTTCATTTTATTCTTGACATAAATTTGATATTCAACCAACCTGAAGTTGAATACAATAAAAAGAATCACGTGTCCAAGCGAGTACAGGCGGGAATGATGTGACAAGTTGGAAAAGGTTAGATGTTGTTAATGTCAGTTTAATATTATCGTAATACTTTTAAGTCGTATAATATTTTTAAATTAAAATTATGTGGTGCACAACGCCAGAAATTTCATGGCATAACCGTGACCCAGTGTTAAGTGTAGATATACAAGCTGGAATCTATGACACATTGAAAAAAGAAACTTTCTGGCGACTTGCGACCGGTGGTGCTGATTCTCATGTTTTGGTAATAATATAATGACAAATATATTATATATAATGTAAAAATTAATTTTGAATCGTTCTTTTATAACAGATTTGGCATCTAACTTCAAACGAATGTGAAGGTGCTACTGTAAAATGCATGGCGGATTTAGAACGACATCAAAGAGCAGTGAATGTAGTACGATTTTCGCCTTCAAAGGATATTTTGGCTTCAGGAGATGATGGTTGGTAATTACAATACTCAATTGATTGAAATGTAATTGAACAAAATTAACATTTTTATTTAAACTAGAGTCAACAATTATTTTATGGAAACAAAAAGAAGATTGCGAATTTTTTATCAATCCTGATGAAAATGAGAATAAAGAACAATGGACTTCCTGGAAAGTATTAAGAGGTCACCTTGAGGATGTTTACGATATTAGTTGGTCTCCAGACTCTAACATGTTAGTCTCAGGTTCTGTGGACAACACAGCAATTTTATGGGACATTAATAAGGGACGTTCTGTAACTATATTATCTGATCACAAGGGATTTGTACAAGGAGTAGCATGGGACCCTTGCAATCAATACATATGCACTATAAGCACAGACAGGTATAGGTATTAAATATTGGTAATGGTTCCTAAACCTCTAATAATGTTGAACTTTTAACATCCTTATAGAATGCTACGATTAATTGATATAAATAGCAAGAAAACAGTTCAAAAAATTTGTAAAGCCAAAATTCCCACTCCAGCGGATCATGCCTTAAAAGATAAAACAGTGAGATTGTTTTATGACGATACTTTCAAATCATTCTTCAGAAGATTAACATTTTCTTCAGATGGGTCATTAATTATAGTACCTTCTGCTATAATTGAGCCTATAGAAACCACGGAAAAGATATGTAATGCAACTATAATTTTTTCAAGACATAATTTAAAAGAGTAAGTATATTTTGCTGGTTTGTTATATTGTTTTATAGGTTCTATAAGTCACTACCTTTTCAGGCCTCTTATACTTTTACCATCTTTCGATCAATGTACTATTGCAGTTAAATGTTGTCCAATTTATTTTGAGTTAAGGAAAGATGGGCCAACATCTATGATAGCATTACCTTATAGAATGGTGTTTGCTGTTGCTACAGAGCATTCAGTATTTATATATGATACTCAACAAACTTCGCCAATCTCGGTTGTATCGAATATTCATTATACGAGATTAACTGATGTTACATGGTAAACAAGGATTATTACATGTCTTATATAACTTGGATATAATATTTAATTTGCTTTACCGTTCCATAGGTCGAGCGACGGTAGAATTCTAATTGTGTCTTCAACAGATGGCTACTGTTCTATCATACATTTTCAGAAGGGTGAACTAGGCGAAGAATACAAAAAGGAAAGTAGTAGCCCACTAAAACATAGTACTAATAATAATTGTAAACAATCTCCAGTACCGAATAATAAAAATGTAGTTGAAGGCCGTTTGCCAACCACAGATATAGATAACAGTGCTATGGATATTGATATTATAGAACACGAGACGAAAGTTCTTAACAATGATTCAGAATGTAAACTAACTGAAAGTAACAAATCAGTAGACAGTAGTATTGCCTCCAAAAATCAGGCAAATAATGAGGTAGATGTTGAAGAGACTGAGGACGTTAAATTAATTTACAATGAAGAAAGTACTAATGAAATTAGTGATAAAGTGAATACAAAAGTTCCTAGCAAAGCTCCTCGTAGAGTACAATTAATTACACTTTCCAGTCCAAAGGGACATAAAAAAGAATAACATTGGGACGTAAAAATGTGATTACAAATTATGAAATATAGACATATTTTTGTAATAACTCTTTTTATATTTTGTACTAGCTATTATTATAATAAATATTTAAATTATAAATGTGGATTGTTATTTCTAATATTCATATCATAGTCGAATGAAGTACACCTAGAATATGAAAGAAATGAACAAAGTTCGCATACATGTATCAACTGATGTAAATACTATAGCGTCAGCTTTGTCACCTGTGAAACTTAGAACAGATATTGTATACGTAGGAGTAATAATATGGCGCATCACAGTGATCTGACCGTTCGCTAGGGCAGACAGTAGTCGAATCGTCGCGCGTTCTAGCACATTTTTTACTTTTGAAAGCGCAGATCAACAACGATGGTAAGTATTTTCATTTAACGTACATTTCACCAGTTGTCGCATTTATTATAATATGAACTATATTCAAATAACGTATTTGCAATTAATCACCATTAAAATTATTTTATTTACAAATACATTTTATCTAAACAAAAATGATAAAATCATTAATATTTAGTAAAAAATCTTTTAATATAAAACGAGTTAAATTCAATTGTTATTAAACAATATTTTAACTTAATAATTAATGCGCTATTTAATAGTTCGTAAATTGCACTGCCAAATTATGTTCAAACAACGTGTATAGACAGAATGTGTGCACCATAACTAGAATACAATATCTACTCTTGTAGTTTAATGAACCGATTAAAGAAATGTCGATAGTATGACGATTCATCAAGTTACGGCTCATCCAACATCGAAGTTGAGTAAATATTTTACGAAATGAAACGATAGAGTTCCAACGACGGTAAATTCTTGCAATTGATGATACAGTAGACTCTCGCTATATTGTCAGTAAGGAACAGCGAAGTGGAGCCAAGTATTCTTAGAATATAATGTTCATGTACAGCCACTCAACGGCTATATAACACGTAAGGGCATATAATGCAAGGTGATATAACGCGTGGCAAAGGGAAAATGCAAAATCGGCAATATAACGAGAGTTAGCTATAATGGAGCCATATCAAAACTTTTAAAATAATTGATATAATTCAGACTAATATAATATTCGTAATCTTATCGGTTCATGCTAGATAATCAGTCAATTTATTAGTACAAATCAATTTTTTTATTAATGATCTTTTGAAATCTATTGCGCTATGCATTTGTATATATATGTATATTGAAATACATTAATGTATCATTGACTGATCGATATAAGAACGTGAATGATAAAATGATAAATAATTGTCCGCTGAGTGATCGTTTCCCTGATGAATTGTAAAATCGTGTCACGCACGTGATGTTCGATCAAGCTGCTATGGTTACAGTATGTCAACCTATTAAAATCGATATTTAGCATGATGTACTTGAAGAATGTAAAACTTATTGAAAAATGTCCATGACTGGCGCGATCTGGTCTATAGCAAATTATTATCGCCGTAACTATAGGCAAAAGATGCTTCTAACTGTAGCAATACGACGGCGGTCTTTTTCAGGACGCAACTAAACTATTAACGAACAAAAAATTACGGTAGGTCAAGGTAAAAAAGCTCTACAACCTGCTGACAGCTACATGTCAGAATTATAACATGTCAGTTTATAATCGTCTCTTGTTGAGTATCCTTAAGTCTAGGCACCGTCTAGATAGACGTTGTCCAGATCTTCGTCTTTCATTAAAAACCGTAATCATTCCGAGCCATTTCTTTGTGTACTTCTGTAAAGAATTTTTCACTCGACGAATGAGCTCTTTATTTGTTTGCAATGTTGAACGAAAAAGAAACGTATAGATGAATATAGTTCAATGATTTTGTAGTGAATTTAAATATACTGAAACTGTACGAGTGTTTGTAACATTGGTTAAGTGTATAGACTCATCGGTGTTCCTTTTAAATGTATTAGAGATAAAATGGCAAAGAAGGTATGATGCGACTGGAACTGTAATCTCTTTCATCTTTACGTGCCTCTTGATCCTCATGTTCTTAAACCCTTCCTGGATTTTGATCCGCTATCCTTTGGCCTCGCAATTTCCATGTCACGGTATTCTTAGATCTCGGTAATCCTAGATACCGGTATTCATAGATCTCGGTATTCTTACATCACGGTATCCTTAGATCTCGGTATACATATCGCGGTATATCTAGATCCCGGTATTCCTAGATCACGGTATCCTTAGATCTTGGTATTCCTACATCACGGTATGCTTAGATCTCGGTATCCCTATATCGCGGTATCCTGAGATCTCGGGATTCTTACATCACGGTATCCTTAGATCTCAATATTCCTAGATCCCGGTATCCTTAGATCTCAATATCCTCAGATCTCGATATTCCTATATCCCGAAATATGTTATCATTATGATCGCAAGTGCTTTACATTGTCATTTGCTAATCACAGAGGGAATGCATATCCATCCACATTGGACAGGCGGGAGTCCAAATGGGTAATGCCTGTTGGGAACTATATTGCCTGGAGCACGGGATTCACCCCGACGGACAAATGCCCAGTGACTCCACCGTGGGTTACGGGGACGATTCTTTCAATACTTTCTTCTCCGAAACCGACTCCGGAAAACACGTCCCCAGAGCAGTGTTCGTTGACCTTGAGCCAACAGTAGTAGGCAAGTTATTTTGTGAAAAGTTTCAAAGTTTCTATAAATAATTCTGAATACTGGGATTTGTATTTCAGATGAAGTTCGTACAGGAACATACAGACAGTTGTTTCATCCGGAACAATTAATCACCGGTAAAGAGGACGCCGCGAACAATTATGCGAGAGGCCATTACACTATAGGTATGATGTACCAAGTTTTATGTTAGTCAAAAAACTTACTGGTTTTGCTTTAGAGCTTATTTATTATGCTTCTTATTAATTGTGTTGTTTTTTAGGGAAAGAAATAATAGACCTCACTTTGGACCGAATTCGAAGGCTCGCCGAAATGTGTAAAGGATTGCAGGGTTTCTTAATTTTCCATTCGTTCGGTGGCGGTACAGGATCAGGGTTCTCCAGCTTACTGATGGAACGACTGTCCGTTGATTATCCTAAAAGAAGTAAACTGGCTTTCAGCATTTACCCTGCTCCTCAGGTACAAATACGAAATAGTTCAAGTTAGCAAAATGCTCACAGACATTCTACTAATAACGGCTTGTAATAATTACGAAATTGCACGATTTATTATTTATCAGGTATCGACGGCGGTTGTCGAGCCATACAACGCAATTCTTTATACCCATCCAACCCTAGAACACTGCGAGGTGGCCTTCATAGTTGACAATCAAGTATGTGCATTGAATGTGTGCGAGTCTTACGTATTATATGATATAATGTGTGACCGACTGCATTTTGTAGGCTATTTATGAACTGTGCAGAAGGAACTTGGGCATCGATAGACCTACATACACGAATTTAAATCGTTTGATTGGACAAATTGTTTCCTCGATTACCGCCAGTTTACGATTCGATGGAGCTCTTAACGTTGACATTACCGAGTTTCAAACGAACTTGGTACCGTATCCTCGCATTCATTTTCCACTGGTACGTTGAGTAAGAAATTCGAACAACGCGTACCAGGCATTGTGCCACCGTTACAAATATAATTAGAAGCTAATGGAAAAAATGTTACGTTACAATTGATATTATTTTAGGCAACGTACGCTCCTGTTATGTCGGCTGCGAATGCTAGCCATGAAAGAATTTCCGTGGCAGACATAACAAATTCTTGCTTCGAGCCGAATCATCAAATGGTAAATTGCGACCCTCGAAGAGGTAAATACATGGCTGTGTGCATGCTTTACAGAGGAGATGTAGTCCCAAAAGATGTAAATTCAGCGATCGCGATGATCAAAAGACAGAAACATGTTCAGTTTGTTGAATGGTGTCCAACCGGTTTTAAGGTTCGATTTAGAATTGTATATAAACAATGTCTCTATTTGATATAATTCAATGAATCTTAGTATTCATATTTCTGTAGGTGGGAATTAATTATCAACCCCCTACTGTAGTGCCAGGCGGTGATCTTGCTAAAGTGGAAAGAGCTGTATGTTGTCTTTGCAATACTACCGCAATAGTCGAAGCTTGGGCTAGAATTGATCACAAGTTTGATCTTATGTATGCGAAAAGAGCATTCGTTCATTGGTAAATTTTGTATAAATGTATAATCGAAATATGAGCCTTGTGATCGCTATTTAATCAGAAACGTTAATGTTACAAACAAAATCGTAGGTTTGTTGGGGAAGGTATGGAAGAAGGTGAATTCGCTGAAGCAAGAGAAGATTTAGCAGCTTTAGAATTGGATTATCGCGAAGTGCAAGAAGATGCTGTGAATTCTGAAGATGAAGGAGAATATTGAATTTAAATGCAAAACATGTGTTACTTGAACGAACATACTTATTAAAATATAATAAATAAATACTACACATTACAAAACCGTACAAGGTCATTACTCCGCTATAATTGTAAGATTGCTCCTGTAATTATACTTGTCCACTTGGATGCTTGGAAGGTGGTCAATGATAAGGAGGTAGCAATAATGTATGCAACATAAAATTAAACATGTACACAGATATTAGTAACATCGAACAAAGGAATATTATTTGAAACTTATTTTCAAATAGCGTAATATATAAATTGTTTTGTTATTTTATTATAACAATTCACCTTCTCACAAATAGGTTTGAATTTTACCGCCATCTGAGCTCACTTCCGGTTTAGAGCAGTGGCGCCATCTCTCCAACAAACAGGGTGAACTACACACTTTTGAAACTGTAGTTTCATTAGTTACCACGCGCTACCGCTAGATGGCGCCATGTATATCGTTTTGGGGTCAATTCAATGAATATAGTTTGAATCGAATTACATTGGAGTGCAAGACCAATTAACTTCGAATTGTTTTGACTTTACCAAACTATAATCAATTTTTAACCATTCTAATCCGAATTAACCTAAGGTTTTCTGTCTTATGTGCCGCCATCTAGCGGTAGAGGATGAGAACTAATTAAACTACAGTTTCAAATGTGTGTAGTTCGCCGGAGAGATGGCGCCACTTGTTCCATTTTCGTAAAAATGCAATTATTATTGATTTTATTGATTAATATGCTATATATTTATCATATATTTATTAATATTGATTGTATGCTGTTTGCAATATATCCCGTGGGTCCGAATATGCCGATTATGTGTTCAGAACAGTCCGACACTATATTGTGTCTCGTCGATGATATAGGGAATGACATAAGAACGGCAAAAAATTTTCATTCGGGTCGCCAAAAACCATTCCTACAGATATCTTCTTTTGTAAAAAAGAGCTTATTTGCAAAATTTGGTCAATGTCGGAGCATGACGGTTTTCCGAAGTTTCACCAGAAAATTATGAGTACATAAATAGTCCTTGGACAGCTGTTTACATAGCATGACAAGTCTATTCTATGTATCATCCGTGGTGAATCGAGGAATAAGTGTATTGTTTTTTTTATATACAAACGATGTTCTTTTGTCAACAAGTTTCGTATAATATTTGCAGTTGCACGGAAACAATAAATTGCATAAAACATAAAAATAGAACGAATTGATTTATTTGATTGATGTACAGGAAAATTAATTTCACGCCAAATTATTGCGTGTAAAATCACAATAAAGATAAGAATTACTACCTTAGTTTATAGAATTCAAATCGTTTACAATATAATTATTAAAATGTTAAATCAGCAATATCCAATTTTAACTCGTGTCGATTCTCACATTAAGCCACTTTTAATAGATGTTCTGTCCACTGATAAAGTTGGTAAGTTATAATCCCTTGTACTATCCAAAAAGTATTGTATTCAATATTTATCACATGTTTCCTACTTTTTTATTACATTTGTTATATTTCTAACTTTTTCAAGGAGTGTGTTATGGAGCAATCGAAGTGGATGCTATATCGTCCAGCTGTGGAAAAGCAGAAGGAGATCGTTTTCGATTATCTATTCCCTATGCTAGACAAAATTTAACTTGGAATGTATTTTTTGATTCACAATGTCCTGAAATGGGTCCTGATTTCATATTTAATGATAATACATTCTTAGCAGATATGGACATTGATACTTTATCTGCTAAAGTACCTAGTCTTACTAAATGGAATCCTAACAATACTAATGCTTTATTAAATGTTCTTATTGAACTTTTATCATGTTATAAACAATATCAGGTTTGTGGTTTGCTAATTATGAATAATTTATCACATCTTGTAAATTCAATCTTTTCATTATCTTGCATATTATCTTAAAATTAGATGCAATTACTTCAAAAGCAAGAGAGATTACAACTTGAATATGATATGCTCATGAAATCAACACAAGTAAAGCCAGAAGATGTTGAAATGATATTATTACCATCTGGTTCGAAGCCAACAGAGGCTAGATTTCTAATAAATTTATCTGTAGATGTATCACAGCTAGAATCTCGTACTTGTGATACAGAAACTGATACAGCAATGCTTTTTATAGTATTTTCTGGGACAGATTGGAATCGTGTCACACCACAACTCTATTTCTCAAAAACTCTAGAAAAAGCTTTTGGTGGTCACGTTCCATTAAATTTACCACACTTTTCTGTGGATAAGTTTTTGATAGATTATGTGGCAGAAGTAATAAAATGCATTAGAGATAAGGTATGTAAATATAATTTTGATTTATAACATATAAATCAATTATTATTAAGTTAAACTATTTATTTCAGATAAATTTGGTAATCCAGGGTTTAGAAAAAAGAAGAGAGTTTATAGGAACTTTAATAGCTCTTCAAAATAGTTCAGTGCAGGAATATGACAGTGTCAATTGTACTTTTGTAAATTTTTTACTTTCTGAACAAGATTTTTTTTTTACGTTGCGAATAGAACTACCACCAGGATTTCCTAATGAAAAACCTATTGTCACATTTACTTCAGTATACCATATGCAAGCACCATGTAGTCCATATTTTGAAAACTATCCAAATTTTTCTTATAATGCACGTTGGGAACCATATCACATGGCTATGAAATTATTAAATTCTGTTCAACAGGGTAGTAAAAAATTTAGATCTAACTGTATTAAGAAGTTTTCTTAATAATAACTTAGTTCATGATCAGTTTATTACATTTATGTATTATAACATTAACTTAATTTTTTTTACTAATTATTAAATTGCAATTATACCATATTAGAACATAGCATATCGATACACGGTCATGATCTACGGCTCTGTCAATCAAAATTACTTGCATGATTTTTCTTCCTTTTTGTCGACGGTTCATTCCTCGAAATCAACCAGGTTTCACGGTAACTGATCGTACTCAAATCCGAACGGCGATCGGTTAAGACGACTTTACTATACTATGTTAATTATTAACATTAATTATTTTTCATTTTGTGTAAAAAATGTAGTATATGTATTTGTAACATGTATATAGTTAAAATTATCATTTATTTAATTCTCTTAAAAAATAATAACAAGTATACATGAGTATATTTGACAATATGAAAAATATTTTTTATGTAAAATTATTCAAACTTTATACAACACAATAACTGTATTTACTGTTAAGTGGTTCATAAAAATAAAATATTTTTCAATGTATAGAATATTCTTTTCGTATCTATACATACAGAAATATTATTTTTTAAAGATTTGAAGTTATTAGTAATCTAAAAAAAAATAGAACTAAAAGATACAGTATTATATTATATGTGTTGATTTTATTTTCGATAAAGTATTATATGACGTCTTTATCTACTATTATCTTTTAAAAAGTATTAATCGCATTTTTACCAAAATTAAATGCAAACAAGATTATTCATTCTAACATTTAAAACGAAAGAATTGTATAAGTGTTGTTATAATTTTATCAATCTTATAAAATAGCTATAAGAAGTGCTGCTTCCACAGTTTGATTACTTTCATTGTATAAAACCTGTATAAATAATAAGATTTTTAAAAAATAATATAATTATTTTATTCGAGTGATTTAAAAAGAATAATTGATTAATTGCTTGATTAACAATAACATTTATTTGTGTCAATGAAACAAAGAAACAACATAGTATAAGAGGTTATAACATTTTTTGTTATTTGATTATTCATAAAATTAATAAATGATATTGCACATTAGAAATTACATAAGACCTATTTTGTCTAGCAATAAATTCAATTTTTCTTCTGATAAGCTATCACGTACCACTATGGTGAAATATCTGAATCAACAAGAAAGTATTAATGTAGACAAAGATTTATTCGAGAAATATAAATTTAGTGTGGATCAGTTGATGGAACTTGCTGGACAGAGTTGTGCTATTGCTATTGCACGTACTTACCCATCAGTAAAAAATTCTAAGCAAAAGATTTTAGTTTGTTGTGGTCCAGGAAATAATGGTGGTGATGGACTAGTTTGTGCCAGACATTTAAAACTATTTGGTTTTTCTCCAGAAATTTATTATCCAAAAAGAACAAGCAATAATTTGTATGAAAATTTATTACATCAATGCATTGAAAATGATATTCCATTAGTGGAAAACAATTTAAAAGATTTTGCAGCAAATCGCTTGCACCAGTTTGCTCTTATAGTGGATGCATTATTTGGATTTAGTTTCAAACCACCAGTCAGAGAAACATTTATTCCAATTATTAATCTGCTAGAAAAAGCAACTATTCCTATTTGTAGCATAGATATACCATCGGGTTGGAATGTTGAATCTGGACCACCCGCAGAAGGTGGTATTAAACCAGAAATGTTGATATCGTTAACAGCACCAAAATTATGTGCTCAAAAATTTGGAGGCAAATACCATTACCTAGGTGGACGTTTTGTGCCTAAAAAATTGGAAGAGGAGTATAATCTCAATCTACCTGAATATCCAGAAACGGATTTAATTATTAAGTTATCTTAAGTATTAAAATATAACAAAAGTAAAATGTATTTCATTGTATAAATTTTTGACAAACTATATTATAAAAATATATGAAACATTTAAAAATGAAACATTTGTAAATATTACAACCGGAATTCTTTCAACATAAAATTTTGTATAATGCGCCAGAGATGTTAAGGCTACTGTTTTCATATAACGCAACACTTCGCTCCATACATTTGATCAATTATTACTCGTAAAAATTAGAGAATTTTGATTATTGCAAAAATGTTTTTTATGTAATGAGCGGAGCATTGATACTAGAATCAATGAGTACTAAAAATTATGAAATTCTTTGTCTGCTGTGTATATATATTTTCCGTATTTCTGGGTATCATGATCGTCTCAGTTGTGCTTGTGTGTTATCATAGATTATAGGGTATGTAGAACTAAACTCAGTCAACACGTACAGAAAGAACTCGTCATTTGGTTAGTTCCTTCTTTCACGTTTATGAAAGAAGGAGTTCACGTTTCCTCGGGACGAAGAATATTTCATTCTTAGTTGTTGCTCTTTATGCTTTTTACATTTTGTTAATGGTTGATGTGCAATTTAGAGTACACTTGAATTGTATCTGAGAATCATCGGTGAACTGTCTGATGATTTTATCTTCTTTTCATTTAAGTCAGTTGAAACTAAAATTATCGTTAATGATTCTGGCAAAACCATATTGGTACATAATTACAGTAACATATTTTTCTGCGCTAAGTTTTTAAGGTTAGGTGACAAGTAGCAGTAATCTGATAATTGTATCGCAATCGAAGTGTCATAACGCCTAATGATATTTTTACTTTAATTAAAGTGTAGAAGACAAACGAAGCAATAATTGTTTTACTTTAAATGACCAGTAATTATGGCAACGTCTGGTTCTGATAGAAAGCCAAGAGTCATAATTTTAGGAGGTAAGTATACAAAAATTTCAATGATAGTATAACGGAAGCGATAAATAGGACTAAAAAAGTTTTATCGCCAAAACAGGATGTGGTTTCATAGGACGTAATCTTGTGGAATATTTATTGGATAACGATCTCGTGTCTTTTATACGTGTCGTTGATAAAGTACCTCCACAAACAGCTTGGCTCAATGCTAAACACCAACAGCTATTTGACCACCCTTTAGTTGAATTTAAAAGTGCTAATTTAATTAACACAGGTAATTCAAATTCTGTTAATGATTCTAGGCATTCTAGCCATAAATAATTTAAACAATATAATTTATATGAATTATAATAATTTTCCTTAAAATTATTTACAGCATCTTGTCAGAATGCGTTTTTGTCAGATGAACCAATTGATTATGTGATTAATTGTGCTGGTGAAACAAAGAGTGGTCAAACAGACCCTGTATATAAAGAGGGAATTTATAAATTGAGCATAAATTGTGCTCAACAAGCTGCAAAACTACAAGTTGATCGTTACATAGAAATATCTTCTGGTAATTTTAATGCTACTGACAAAGTATGTCAATTTTGATATTTCTTGGTTAAAAAATTTATTTAAGACACAAAATGAATGAACTATAATAATTTTACAGAATCCTCTTAAGGAGGAAGACTCTGGAGAACCATGGACATTTGTTGCTAAATATAAATTGCAAGTTGAAAATGATATAAAAAGTATACCTAATTTAAAGTATACAATACTTAGACCAGCCATTGTCTATGGTTGTGGAGATAGAAATGGTTTAGGTAACAATGATATTTTATCATAATTGGATTGCGGTTGTTTATGCATTTATAATAAATCAAAATTTTGCAAACTATACATAAATCATGTAATCTGTAGATCTCTATATAGTTTTATCTAATACATGCTTTGTTAAGGATTCTTAAAAGTATTATTTACAGATATTAATATCATGAATACATAAGTATCCACAATCTAATCATATAAACTCTTTTTACAAAATATTTTTTAACTATAAAAATTAATTTTCTATAGCCCCACGCTTAGTAGTGGGAGCAGTTTATAAACATTTGGGAGAAATGATGAAATTACTTTGGGGACCAGATCTTCATATGAACACAGTTCATGTCAGGGATGTAGCTAGAGCCATTTGGCATGTAATGCAAAAACCAGAAACTATTGGTCAAATATACAATGTTGTTGATGAAGGTGATTCGACTCAAGGCTCGATTAGCGCGATTGTTTCAGAGTTATTTAATATTAACCATGATTACTGGGGTACTGCACTCTCCACATTGGCTAAAGTATGAACAAATCTAAGTATACAATTTTTTTAAGACATCTCCCTTGCATATGTTCTGTAGCTTTTTGTATAAATGTGTAATTTCGTTTTGAAACAAGTTCTTTTTTATTACATATTGTAGACAGATATGAGTTCTGTAGTCGAAGAAGTAAATGATAAACATATGGGACCTTGGGCAGATGCTTGTAACAAAGATGGAGTAGAAAATAGCCCTCTTTCTCCATATATAGATCAGGAACTTCTTTACAACAAACACTTATATATGCAACCAGGAAAGTTAACAAGTACTGGATTTACTTATATTTATCCAAAACTTACAAAGGATGCTTTAAAAGAGGTAAATAATTACTCAAGCATCTATAAGAAGATTTATAGTAAGTAATAAGTTATTATTTTCCAAACATATATTGCATTAATTATTGATATATAGGTTTTGGACGACTATGTAAACATGAAGATATTTCCACATTCCTTGGTTTTATGAATTTTAACAATACAGACTGCCAGGATTAAATATTGAAGAAATTTACAATAATTTGTATAAATAATTTTTGGAGCGTTTCACCTTGTGCCTAGTAATATATGCAAGTTATATACTCTATCGTATGTTATATACCATACTCGTATTTTACCTGCTAACAAAAATATTGTTAGTCATGTTTAGAGAGAGTATACAGATGGAATATGAAGATTTCATATATAAGCCTATTACAATTGTGATAAACTAGAAATTAATGTACTTAATTTTATTGTAGTTTGAAGTATAAAATTTTGCATTTTTTTAATTGCTAGTCACGTTTTGACCTGTAAGATTAACGTGAGGTTGAGAAATCTTTTACATGCCCAAATAATAACAAATTATATATTGTAGAATATAACGTTATTTCGATAAATATTTTAAAGAATTATGTACATCGCCAATAGAAATTCTTTTTGTACTGAATTTTTTAAGACTGGGAATAAAACTGTTAACGAACTAACGAGATCCACATAAAATTTGTTCGAGATTTTGTGTTTTTTATATCCATTACATTCCACTTAAATATACATCTTCCAGAGCTGTGACTCGTAAATAGAAATCTTTTTATTCCAAGTAAATAATCTTACAGTTACTTAAGTTTAGAATATTAGATATATTCAAAGTATATAGTGTATTATTAAATCAAGTACAAATGATATCGATTAAGCTAAATTTGTTTCCAAAATGCCAAAATTAAGCAGATTGGTAGATTTATAATATAAAAGTAAGTAAGCCTACTTTTGCAATAGAATGTAATAAAAATTTAATAAGGTAACGGCACTAAAAGCCAAATCAAATTAATAGTATTACTCTTTTGGAATAATTGTTATAATCCTTTTACAATAAAGTTATTCATTTATGCATTTATTTGGCTATTTTATTATACCTTTAACATTACTCGATTATATGCATTGGGAAAAGGTACCAACTTTTATTTTTAATATATCAGCAACATTGATACATTGTTATCTTAATTTTATTCAATCATTGGTTACAACAAGATATTGTGTTCAGAAGGGTCAACAATATCATTAAATATTTTGTGTATTGTTTTAATTTTAATACTTTAAACAATAAGATTATAATAATTTCGTGTAGTTCATTATACATAATATATTAAACAAATATATATACATATACATGTATATACATACATATACACACATATATATATATTTGTTTTTAATATTTTCTGTAGATAATATATGTACAAGTTATAGGTAAAAATATTTATAAAGTAACTGCACCCTAAATAATAGCATAATTACCGCAATAGGTTAATAATATAAGGATCGGTAAAAAAAAAATGATATGGGTTTATGAAAAATAAATTAATAAAGCTTCCTTAATACATAATAATCACTATAATTAACGACAATAATACAAATTTCAATTTTTTTACCGGGTTTGCTTCTCATTTTTATATATGTCTTATATAAAATAAAATATAATGTCTTGGCTTATCTACTCACTGCATGTGAGAAAATATTTTCTGAGGTAAACTGTATAAATTTAAATTATAGTGCTGTGTAATAGGTACTGAGGTTAAGTTAAAATTAAGTAATGTATACTACCTACCCCATGTAGGGTGGCAATTATGGAGGTATATTTATTTGACTAGAGTCGCCGTACAACATAATTAATACTTTTATAGCGTTACGTATGGCCAATACTATTGAATTGATATTTTTTTCAAAAATTATTGCAGACGAAATGACATAAAGCTACTCCTCCTTTGTATGCAGTAAAGGTATGGATTTGTATGAATATTATGGAATTAATTTTCATAAATAGATGAAAAATATGCTATAGATAACAAGACATATCTTATACGCTTATTTGAAATATTGCTTAGCATAATGAAGTTTAGAAGTAGATGTAATATACCTAAATCAAAGTCTATGTAATAATTTATTTAAAAAAAAATTTATTAAAAATCTGTGATCAAAATAGCCTCAATTCCAATTTTTTTTATATAAATCGTTATACTCTAAATGTTACATTTACAATACTTGTTTTTCCTATTTGTAATCTAAAGTTAATAATGTTTATTGCTTTGTACTTCAATACTGTAATCATAATTCATTTCTTGAAAATAAAATGCTTACACAGCAGCACGGCGACTCTATTTTTTTTATTTTTCCCTTTTTACAAAGTTAGAAACTTATCACATTTATACAATTAATTAAGGAAATAAAGTATGAATTATTTTCCCTACTTAACATCGATAAGTTTAACTTTACTTTAAGTGTTTAGCAAAGGTTCTTCTAAAAATTAGTAAATTTTCATGTAGGTACGAAATTAATGCAATTAGAATTTTTCAATAGAATTATGTCAATAACAGTCAGAACAATATCGCACTTAAAAAATACAGTATACTATGCTGCTAAAAATAAACTGGAAAAATACTTGTTATACATTTACACTCATTTTTTACAAAGATTATCAAAATCAATAATTAAGATTTGTATACACAAGGCATAATGTTTACTAGAAGTTTTTGTCGTCGTATGTAATTACTATATTCTCTTTTTTATGTTCATATTTTATTCCTAAAAAAAGAAAAGATAGAAAAAGACCCCTTACTTCCTTATACTTTTTCGAATTTCATCAATATAAAACTGTGTAAGCTTAAGAATAAAATACACTCGTAGTGTAAAAAATATTTAAAAATATACTGAAAGTTTAACATAGAAGTAAAACATGAGCGATCAGTTGCCTACTATTATATACCAATTATCAATTCTTACTTAACTCCAAGAAGAGTAACAAATACTTTCAACAAATATAAAAGTATACTACTACATGTCAGTAACATAAAATGTAACAGATTGTGTTAAATATGATAACAAATGGAAACAAATTATTTAAATAAAAATCACAAAACAAGCATTTATACTAGTGAAATATACTTGCAACGAATACTATTCTGTCGCAAAAATGTCAAGAATGAATAACTATGATGATGTTCGCATGAATTGAGATTCCAATTCCGTTTATAAAATACATAACAAATTCCATACATGGTGTTTAAATAAAAAATATTTTTATCTGTAACGTTGTATCAGATCTTGTAAATATTTCAAATGTAAAATATTGTAATAATCTATTAGTACTGAGTTTGTGTAGAAAAGAGAATGTAAGTCATAATTTACATTTATAAAATGGTATGGAATATATGTTATAAAAAGCTTGTATTAAGAGCAACATTTCCTTAACGTAAGGCAGAATTATTTTTCAGTGATGACTTTAAATTATATGTGTAACAAATTATTTTATATAAAGATGTAGAAATCTGTGTAATAAATATACGATAAAATCTCTAGTATGTGCATATTGAATTAATTCTATTTTTACATGATTTTTATACTGTGCTTGCAGTGATTATGTTATTGCATAATTCAGTGTAATGTGATCATTTAAAATAGTACTGAATATAAAATGTAATAAATAACAATTAATGGAGGTACAATAATAACATGACATATCTATGTCTCACTCTAAAAGATATAGCTTATTCTATCAGGTACTGTATTGGGTTTTTTGTCATGGTAACATGCACCAGTCTGGAATATGTTTGTAGTTCTGTTTCACTTTTTTTCATCTTTTTGCAATTTGTATGATATAGTTAACCTTATATGTCTTGTACAACAGAAGACTGATCTCTATTGTTTAGACTGACAGAGCGAACAGGAAAAAATATACAGACTATATTCAATACTCTCCGATTGTTAAATCATTATTTTCATTATATATATGATTAAAATTTTTTTATACTTTATATATACTTTTTTATATCTTATAAAAATCTGATAATTCTTTTTTAATTTTATTTTTTCCTGTTCTTTTCATACATTTTAATAGCATATAATACAATATTATCAACATGTAATATAAAAAAATTGTGTTAAATTAATGTTAACATTTCAATTACTTTTTTAAAAATGTTTGACAACGTCGTATCCTTTAACGGAATAAATATTTACCAAAATCTTTAATGGTATACGTGTACTTTGTTATAATCTTTGTAATAAAAAAGAAAATCTAAGCTATACTTTTTATGTATCAATTAAAATTTCATTAGTATTTCTTTCTATACTTCTTAATATCTAAAACTTTTCCATGCTGATTTAACTTTAGCTGACGGAAAACTTAAAATTGTGGAATGATCAGTACTATCGCTCTCTTTAAAAGCAATATAATGTATATTGTAAATTAGATTAGGCCATACCCGTAACTTGGATATTTAATTTTGTTTCTTGCTGTAATGCGAAGGAATGCATTATTTACTGGTTTTTAATTATTATTTAAAACGTAGTATTTCATGAACATATAATTAACAGACATCTTATTTACAAGATCTTCAAAAATTTTCATATCATTCTATTTGTTCAATGTTCAATTTCATATTTCTCTGTCATTTTACGAGTGCCAACTCAGTACAATTAGAGCAAGTTATTTAACAAATATTTTGTTAAGTATCATTCGAATGATTTATCTGTGTCGTTTCATATAAAATGAAGTTTAAGAATGAAATTAGAGCCCTTGCAAACCGTAAATACTGATATAATGGATCAATAGAAATAACTTGCTTCAAAAACTTATATACAAGGTAATAGCTGAAATGTCCAAAATCGACACATTATCAAAACACTATTATTTACATTAATCATATACATGTACGCATTAGTACTTTCATTTACAAGTTAGATTCTGTTAAACTTGTAAATTGTAGTAACTTGCTTCCGCCCTTTTGTTCTTCTTACTTTTAGCTCGTGTTGATGTGTATGCGTATACACATTTTTGTACAGTCGTATGTATACATACCTTGCAATTGTGATTTAAGTTGCATGAAAACTTTCGTTCTACCTGTTGCACATTCACGTAACAAATAAGCGTGAACAAGTAATCATATTGCCTAATGCTTTCATCCATTTGGTCCAAGTGCCGGAACAGATATACACATAGATTTTGGTAAAGACGTATCTCCGTCTGTACATCCAGAGTTATTATTTAAACTGCTACTACTACTGCCTAAAGTACAATTGACCATCGTAAGCTGCATAACTTCTAGATCTTGTTCTGACTCTTGCTCTTGTTTTTGTTTACTCGAGACAACGGTGTCCTTCGTTTTGTACTGTTATGTTTTCATATATATTAGTTTTATTATAATTTTTGTTAGTTACTTAGCGTTTCAAATAAAAATTATTTTTACCTGTGAATTTTTCGTTACATGAATATCTTTAGTTTCACCATTTATTTCCCATGATGGTAATAAAGGTTCTTTTGCACAAGATTCAAGAATTCCATTTGATTTACCACCCTGCAATAGTATACTTAAATAGAATCTTACACTCAAACTTAGAAATCTAGACGTATGATGATTTTATAGTATAAATACGTAGGCAAATATTCAATCATAGGTACCTTTGTGTCTAAATGCGAATTAGGTGTAATGGGAGATGATGGGCAAAGGACAGCAAGTTCAATTTCATTTGGTGACACTCTACTGTTCATCTGTTGATTCACTGATGTGGAAGATTGATCCGCGCAACATCTACTCCCATTTCTTATTAATACACGATTTTTCGCAGATTGTGCATTTTCTCTCGAAAGACGGGCATTTTGATATTTTTTTCGACAATACATACTACATAAACAGATTGTAATAAATCCAATGCTAATACTAACACCAAAAATTACGCCTGAAAATAAATGAATATAATAACTTTATTCAGAATTAACAAAGGTTAGAACGTTGTTGTTTAATTTTGTATTCAATATTTACCAAGGCTTTGATCAGGTTTTGTGTTTTGTGGAGGTTTTCGTTTATTTGGTGGATAAGGTATTATCGGTGCAGTGCCACCGGTTAAAATAGTTTTTGGATCAGATGGTTTACCGTAACCAGCTTTAGTAGCTGCTTGTACCATGACAAAATATCGTTTTCCCGGAACTAAACCAGGTAAAGTTGTCGACGTTTTATTACCAGGTACCGTCACGTTTCTCCACGATGCAACCGAATCCATTAAATCCATTGTGTACGTGACAAAATAATTCTGTATAATACCGTTTATGTTGCTTGGTTCCTTCCATGCCATTCGAACTTCAGTATTATTTACTAAAAACCATTGTACTTCTTCTACCTTTCCCGGAACTAAAATTATTATCATATATAAATTATTTTACTTTACAAATTTATATAAATTAAATTTTCTTGTATGCTTACTGTCTTCGTTTGTATAACATTCTACGGATTCACTATAAAAACTGCTTTGGTTTGTATTATTTTTAATAGCTCTTACTTTAAACTGATATAATGTAAACGGTTTGAGTTTATCGATATTTGCCTTAGTATCATTTCTGGAAAATATTTTTAAAATATTTAACGTTAAAAGATATTGTAAGTACAATACCAATTACGCGTCATTTGTACTTACGTAATTACGCATTTTAGACCATCTAAATTTATTGCATGAATTGCTTGGTAGCATAATTCAAAAGAATTTACTTCGTACTCATCGTTCAATGACCATGTCACATTTATAGAAGTTGGTGAAATAGGAATAGCTTCCAAGGCTATTGGTACGTTATCTAATTAATAAAAAAGAGCATTAATTATATACAACATTATTATACTGATATTATAATTATAATGAAATTTAAATTTGTAATAGGCTCACTTGTATCAGGCAGAACAGTTTCTATTTGTTTTGTTAAACAGCCTGTTGTTTCATTAGACTTTATCATACATAAACCCACCGTATAAGAAACATTTACATCTAGGTAAAATAAGTCATAGATCATTTTTACAGTAATATTGCAATGATAAAACAACACTTATACTAATACTTACCAAGATTAGTAAATACGTATTCAGTAACATTTTTTGGTAAAAAAATATTTCCTAATTTATGTCCACTTTGATTTTCACAATAAATTTGCCAAAGATCAAATTCTGATGCAATTTTATCATTTTCTTTAACATTTATTTTCCACTTTACCTGATGTAAAGAATTTTGTAATGTAACTGCATTATATGGGGCAACTTTAGAAGAATAAAGTGTAACTTTTAAAATATTTATACTAACTTTTACAACTGATGCATTTATGATTAATACTTGTATATCCACAATGTTCTCGATAACAAATTGATTAGATTCAGCTGATGGCATTGTTACAGTAATCCATTCTAACTGTGATTCGCTCATGTTAGGCCATCCTTGTTTTGTTTTTGCTAATACTCGTAGATCATACTGTGCTCCAGGCGTTAAACCTTTTTTTAAAATTTAAATCATTATTAATAAATAATATGAAATTAAGTTCAATCGATCTCATTAATATGAAGAATTGAATGAATACCAGTAAGTTCATGGGATTCCACAGTAGCAGGAAAATGAAAAACTCGAGCAGATGGCTGTTGATGCAGTCTGTATTGTAATTTGTATTGTACCACGACACCACGAGACTCCTTTTTAGTCAGTGGTTCCCATGATACATTTAATTTTGTACTACTAATTACATTCGCGTGAACTTTTGGTGTACCTTTAGGAACTGAGTAAAAAGATACATTTTTATTTGCTTGTTACATTAAAAATAATAAACATTAGAGATAACATACCACTTGGGGCTGTAGAACACAAAATGGTGGCTGACTGATCGCTAGGACCATAATTGTTCCACACTCGTATATAGAAGGAGTAATTTGTATACGGTTCGAGAAGTTTTGTTACTTCTACTGACGTAGAATTACCCGGTTCAGGCGGAGAAACTTCTTCTTTACCTCCTTCTTTATACACAAAAAAATATTACTTTACATCTAATTATCATTAACACTTTTCTTAATATTTAACTTTTCATTGAACTCACCTACGGGACTGTAATGGACGGTATAAGCTTTAATACTGCTATGTGGTAGAAACTTTGGTGGTTCCCAGGAAATAAAAATTTTAACTGGTGACAGAGCACGGCATTTTAAAGAGGTAGGTGCAGCAGGACTATTACGAGTTGTATTTACTTGAAGCCGACCTGCGGCCCATATTTCTCCTGCTGAATTAACAGCAACGCATTGATAGATACCAGAATCCGATGGAACTGTTGCTGATATTGCTAGTTCCATTTTATTATACTCTTTTACATACGTAGTTCTACGCCCTATAAAATATATATGTATAATTTCATTGTATCTCGAATTGAGAATACAACAATGTTATAATTAATTTTACCATTCCCTGTAATATTTAATGAATCTTTCAACCAATATATTTTAGGCATAGGTAACCCTTGTGCCTGACATTCAAATCTTGCAGTCCTTCCATTTGGACATACTTGATTTGAAGGTGTTTTCAAAAATGAAGGTGGTATCAATACATCCACTGTCACATTCTAAAATAAATTTCATCACATTTAATTCAAGCTGCTAACAATTAAATATAATATGATTTGTAAATAACAAACCTGCACATCCGAATTATTTGTAACGAAATATTTTGCAGAACATACATAAACTCCTGCATCTGATACGCTCACATTTGTTAATGATAATACACTAATACCAATACTAGAATTAAGTAAAATGCGAGGTTGTGTAACATTATTATTATCTAAAAATTAATAAATTAGTCTTAATTTTTATTTGAAATATTTAAATAAAGTACAAATGCCTGTATATAAATTACCAGGATAGCGAGGAAGAAACACCCATGTAATAAATGGAAGTGGATACCCAGATGCAGCACATACTAAACTAAGATTCGACCCATTTATTAACCAATGATTATACGAAACTTGCGGAAACAACAATGACGGTGTATCTGATCCATTACCCTCTGGTCGAGAAATAACAGTTAATCTTGTTTCTTTGCTTTTTTTGGTTTTCTTTAGGAATTCATTATTTACTATACATCTATAAAAACAAATAATGTATTTCAGTTTAATTCAATCATTTGAATATCTAAATTATTCCTTGATATATGTAAATAATTGTGTACTCTGACATCTACATATCGCTCATTTACCGTAATAATGACATAACTCAAAAATCACGATTTTAAGGAAATCAAGTTTACCCGATTTGAAAAAAACTTGCTTGCTTAGCCTTTTAGAACCTTACCAGTGTAATATAGAAACAAGAATCATTCTTTCAATATTACTAACCCAAAAACTGTAAATTTTGAATAATGTCATTGCTGCGACAAATAAGCGATATATACCTATATGAACCAGCATCTGATAACTTCGTTGCTTTTATGTACAGAACACCTGGTGGTACCATAATATATCTAGTACTGTAAATTACATATTATTATTATTGCAAATTATCTAATGGATAATTATTATTTTTGATTAAAACTTTCTTACTTTAAGTTACTCTGATTGGGCAATAATGTTTTTCCATTATGTTGCCATGTGATATTAGGAGGAAAAGGAACACTATCTATTAAGCAAGACACTCTTGCTACTTCACCCTCTTGTGCAGTTATATTTTCTGGAAATTCTTTAAATATCTGGGCAAGTTCTATAATACAAATAAATGAATTTTAACAGATATCAAACACCTGAAAGATAAAGTAGTAAGGAAGAAGCTTACCTGCTATTTGAATAAATGTAGGAGATGATCTTAAGAGTCCTAAACTAGTATGTGCTACACAACGGTATTCATCTTTTCCATAATTTCTAATGTTAACCGTAGCATTATTTTTTTCTTTAAATTTCTGCACCATCTTACATAAACAATGATAAAATAGTATTTTAAATAATTACCTTAAATATCCTATTCAATTAACCTGCTAACTGTATCACTATTCAATCAGAATGTAACAGTGATATAATTTAAATACAAGATTTTTTGGGAAAATGTTTAAATGTTTCTAAGCATTATAATGTTACACAGTCATTTTATAAAAAAAACTATTTCCCTGTGCTTAGTTTTAAGAACTCATTTTCAAGGCCCTATCAGTAAAAAGTAAGAACTGGAATGAATATATGCAATGTATGTTACATTGGCTTTTAATGCACGAGTACCATTGTTTTATTATTTTTATTTGAAGTTAAATTTGACTCTACTGTGCTATTAAAAACAATGCTTTGTGTCTTTAATTAAGTTATGAAGTAATCATTTATTACAGTTAACAGGTTAATTCATGCAAAAACATACCTTGTGTAAGTGAAGAGAACCATTTCTAAGAAGATTACAACGTGTGATACCACATGGTGGTGCTGGTACTCCATTGTGTAACCAAGTAATATTTTGATTTAATCCAGCTATACAACTAAGTGTAATTCCTTTTTTCCCTAATATCACATGACCACTAGGTTGAATTTCCAGTGTAATGCCAGAACCTTTGGTTGGACTAGTGTTGAAGTTTTCTGATTTAGACACGTTTTTGTTATGTAAACTGGTTTCAAATTCTTTGACACCTGAAATATATGGAATAAAATGAAATAGAATTTATACGAACTGTTGATTCCTTTTTATAATCTTTATTGCAACATAAATACATTCCTATATGTTAAAATTGAATTTAGAGCCTTTTTTAGTATTAAATTGAAATATACCTGTAATGAATGCTAAAGAATATCAGAAAATAATATTACAGTTACACACTCTTACTTAAAACTTTGAAAGCATTGTTCTAATAGAAATTATACAATGCTAAATACAAAGATGGATTTTCTCATAAATTATGGTATCACAATTTAATTATGTTTACTCTCCTCATAAATGTACATGATGTTCCAATACATTCAATTATGAATAATTTATTTGTAGTAGAAGAAATAAACAAAAAATTGAGAGAAAACAGTTGTTACTTTTTAAAATACATAAATGTTTATCAATAAACCAAAATCAAATTTTTATTTTAACTTGATAAGAAGCATTGAGATTTTAACCATCAGAAAAGAATACAAAAAAACGTTAGCGCGTGGTCCACCGTATATGAGTTGTCGAATATAAACAGATTAGATAGGAAGAAAGGAGGGAGATATACCTGCGGCACAAGCGGGCTTTAACACTTCTGTAAACAAGATGCTCAGTAAAAGTACTCGCGCCGCCATATATTCACACTCATTGGCACTGGTTTCACTGACAAATCTTGGCCAAAACACGCTGTCGATTTGGTAGATTTTTCTGCGAAATTCGTCGCCGCATGTTTGACATCGCCTGCAAAAGTTTTTGGCCGTTCCGTTCACCGAACTCTTACCCCCCTTTCAGCCTCACTTTACGTTTTTACATCATCGCCAGGTGAAATGATATATCGTCACTGAAATCTTGAATACGTTGACAATACCGAGAGTTACACGGTTGTCGCGAATAATGTTCGATTAGATTCGTTTGCATTAGCACGCGATTCGTTCATTTCTTACCATCTTCTATCTCTACTACCCACGTTTGTAATTTTTACAGTAAGGAAGAAGATTCAAAATCCTTGATTATGAACCACAGTGCCGCACACGGAAAATCCTTGAAGTAGAATAATATTTTGTATACAGCGCCACGTGCACTTTTCTTATTATCACAATATATCTATTGCAATCTATTGCGTATTTTAAAATTATTATTTATTTTAAATCTATTTCATCGGACAACATTCTATGTAGTTGTTTAGTACATAATAAACTGAACAACCGATATCTTTTAAAATAAAATTAGAATACATGATTGACACAAAATAAATTTTACGTGTCAACAGCAAACAGTGCACAGTAGTACACAGTGATTCTCTGGAGGGGAGATTTAAATTAAACATGGCGCGACAGAGTGTTAATGCAGATTGTGAAAAAATGCATAATTTGTTAGATAATAAAAACATTGACTTGGATAATTGCAGAAAACTAATTAAATCGTATATTGATCTGGTAAAGTTTGAAGATGTATTAAGTTTTATTGATGATATTCAATTATTTGAAACTACCAAGGAAACTTAACTTCTGCTCTATTTGCAGCATTTGTACAGTGCAGCTTTGTTTTGGGCAGATAAAGTTGTTTCGTTGAGCAATGAAGATCCTAAAGACATATGTACTTTGGCACATTGTATGTATCTAATGAAACAGTATCATCGAGCTGCACATCTTATTAGGAGCAGAGGGTTAGAAAAGGTAAGACTTAATTTTGTTACATTTGCTAAGCTATAAAACTTTGATATGTCTACCTGTTTTATGAACTACATTAATATTACTTTGCAGTCGGATGTAATGTGCCATTATTTAACTGTAAGAAGTCTTTTAGACGCAAAAGAATATAATGAAGCCTTACATGTCATTAAGGAATCAGAGATTTGTACAAATATAACACAATCAAGTTTTACAGATCGTACAGATATATTTGAAGATGCTCCAAAAAATGTGATTAAGTATAAATAATGATCTTTTAAAAAAAGCTATGTTACTACTTTAATGACATTTTACTAACACATTTGTATTCTGTTATAGGTACAGAGTTCAATATTGTACGTAAAAGGAAGAGTATATGAAGCTATGGATAATCGTGCAGTAGCAACTGATTGTTATAAACAAGCTCTACACTGTGATGTATATTCCTATCAGGCATTTGAAGCATTAGTTCAGAATCAGATGCTTTCAGCTTCTGAAGGTATGAAAAATTAAATATATGGCATAAAAATAGAAATTAGTAATCTAAGATATATATAATTTTATTAGAAAAAGAACTATTGGAATCTCTTCCATTTAGTGAGCAATGTACAGAAGCGGAAGCAGAGCTTTTACGATTATTGTATGAAAGTAAACTAAAGAAATATCAGGAACCGAGTAAAAAACAAACACTTGTAACTTGTAGTGTAATGGGAGTTCTTGTCACAGACAGGTTATTAGACAATTTAGACATGGAAGTTGCAAAAGCTGAAAGATTATATTATAATTGTGATTATCATAAATGCTTCTCGCTTACAGAACGGTAATTTTTGAAAACATATGTTTATACCTCGTAAATGTATATATAAATGTACATGTAGTTTTTGTATGTTTTAGAATATTAAAAAAAGATCCCTATCATAATTCGTGTTTACCGATACACATTGCCTGTTTAGTGGAATTAAAAAAGACAAATGGTAAGCATATTAGATTTTTACAACAAAACAAATGTATGTAATATAATAACTTTTCAGCTTTATTTTATTTGGCACATAAGTTAGTTGATTTATATCCAGACATGGCATTAGCATGGTTTGCAGTTGGATGTTACTATTACAGTATAGGTAATTATAATCAAATAACATAAATTTTTCCAAAATATCGTTTTATACAGTTAATTTAATTTACTTGAAGGCAAAAGTGATCCGGCTCGAAGATATTTAGCAAAAGCTACAGCATTAGATAGATTATTTGGTCCTGCTTGGTTAGCTTATGGACATTCATTTGCAGTAGAAAACGAACATGATCAAGCAATGGCTGCTTATTTTAAAGCATCTCAGTTAATGAAAGGTTGTCATCTGCCACTTTTATACATTGGACTTGAATGTGGCTTGACGAATAATCTTAAATTGGCTGATAAGTTTTTCCAACAGGCTCAAGGAATAGCTTCAAATGATCCATTTGTCATACATGAAATGGGAGTTATATCTTTTTACAATTTAGAGTAAGTGGTTTTATATTTAGTTAGATATTATCCCTAAAAAGTTACTGTAATGTACAAAAGAGAAGTTCAAAATTCACTCTGCAACCTGATTAGTGTACTTCCACCCTTCCACGGTTTTTGGAAATCTGTCTAATTTATCAAGAGTTGTCATTTCATCGAATACAGTTACAAAACTGCTGAACGGCAATTTAAGGAAGCCATGAAAAGAATTCAAGGTGGTCTGAAGGATGTTATTCTACCTAGTAAATGGGAAGCACTTCTAAATAATTTGGGTCACACATGTAGAAAAATGAAGAAATATGAAGAAGCATTGGAATATCACCAACAGGTTGAAAATATAAAAATTAAATAGACTTTGGTTAAGTATATTTGTATACTGAATTTATCTGTTTTGTTATGATTACAGGCATTGGTGTTAAATCCATTAAATCCATCAACATATTCTGCGGTAGGTTTCATTCACGCGTTGATGGGAAATACACAGGAAGCTGTTGATGCATTTCACAGAGCACTTGGTCTCAGAAGAGATGACACATTTACAACAACAATGTTAACTTACGTTATGGAACAACTTATAGAAGAATCACCTCCATATCCTGGTATATAAAATAATATTTGTTCTTATTATATTTTTTAAAATAACCCTATTATGTCTAATTGCAAATAACTGATGTTAGATGCACCTATCGATATTCCGAAGTATAAATTTCCTGAAGCTAGACATCAAGAAACGGACAATACGGGAACATTGGACAATGCAAATACTATAACCGGGTCGGCCAATCAAGACATCGATAAATTAAGAGTAAATTTATTTTCTGGATGGGGAGAAGATTCGAATAAAACCGAAGACAATACTTCTGATAAAGTAGAACACAATTCGCGAGAGGTGGTTGTTAATTATTCCAGTGATATAAGTTCCGAAGTTGAAATGTTGGATTCATCCACTGCGCATATAGAATAAAAAATATATAAAATAAACAATTTTTTACATAATGAATAGATTTTTGACCATGTAATAAAGCAATAATTTTGCTTCAAAAATAATTTCTTTTCATTCTTAATAGTCTACCTTCAATGTGAATTGTATCAGTTTCATGTGTAACATTTTGTTTTAAAGAAATATGTGAACTATTTGTTAAAATTACTTATTTTTACATGTTCAATATGTACGTAAATAATATGTATTGTATACATATACTAAAATACATAATCTTTACAAGCAGTTTACACTATTTTTTAAACAAAAAGGTAATAAATTGTGCATTTTATTAAAAACATTTAAGTTTTTTTAAATTAGAAAGAAGAAAATTACAATATGATACAAAGTATACAAGGTTTGTAAATTATTAAATATTGTACATATTATTGATTTTATTAATGACATTACTTATAAACATAAAATAAAACAAGTATTGTCGAACATGAAATATTATAATTTTATATTTATTCACGCATATGTATAAAATTCCACAAGGGCGCGTTCGTGAACCGCGCCGGCGTTTACCGAAGATGGAACTTGCTGGTGAAAAAGCGAGAGGGTGAGACAGATCTTGAATTCAGTTCGCAGAGTGAAGCAACGTGGAGAAGAATGGGCGTTCCGTCTCCATCGTTGCTGTATCGATATTAAATCAAACACGAGAGCAAATAAATTTTACTTTCGAAGAACCAACGAACTGATTATAAATGGGCGATTCTGGGAGTTAAATTAATTAAAATATTATCCCCCGGTAAATGATTAAAATCCCGGTGGGATCAAATATTCCGAACTTTTTAATAATAATTGTTGATTCGCTAATTTATTAAATTCGTGTATTTAATTCTTCGAGTTCGTTAAATCGAAAAATTCTGCTGAACGTTTCTATACCGTATCAATTTTCTAATTAAATTGCGAAAAAAAAGTTACTACGTTGTATTTAGTGGAGAACACCGATTTGGACAATTGAAAAACTCGGTGAAATTCAGTTGAAGATCGACATGCCTACGTTAATGCCATCGGTAAGTCGTTATTGTTCTATAAATATTATACATTTGTCTATAATTTTCATATTTATTTTCTTTAATTCGATAGAAATGTCTCGAAGACGTGTCATTTTTCCGTGGACCTCGGTTTTTGACTTTCTCATGCGGTCGATTGGTAACCTACTTTAGAATTTCGTTACGCATATAGTGCCATTTCAAAAGGGGAATTTGCTGTGTAAATCGTGTCGGTATACGGTGACAATCATAACGTAGAATCTAGAATGTGAAACCGAATGCGAAGGAATGTCCTGCGTCCTCAGTTGTAAACAAACACGCGAATCGTACGTTGAGCCGCAACGCGTCCACGTGCAAAACACGTTGCGTTTCGTACGCTGATAGACATGCCCTTTACCTATACATGTATACATATATACATATGTGATCGCGCCCTCTGAAATTACTCTTAACCCTTTACTGGTTATGTTAAAAATATTAAACGATGATAAAGAAGAAATTCTTATTAAATTCATCTGAAGATTATCTTTGTTTCGAATGTCATAAAAATATGAGGTTCTATTCATAAATCTGTTACAAAATTATTGAAATTAAATTAATTGATTGCATTGATGAATTGAAGTATTATTATAATTTTTAGATGAAAATATAAATATTTGTAGTGTTAAACAAAGGTAAAGAAGAAACTTTTGTTGAATTTATCTAAAAGTTATCTCTATTTTAAACGTCACAAAAATATTCGATTTGCAGCAAAATTAAATAAAGATTTGGGAATTTGAGAGTTTAGGAATTTCGGAATTTAGAGATTTGGGGATTTGAGAATTCAGGAATTTGGATACATGGATTTAGGGATTCGGATATTATTCTGACCTCTTTATTAACCGTATTGAACGAAAATTTTATAATTTATCAATTTCTTACAGAACTACTGAACTAAACATATGTTATTAATTAAAATATAATTAAAATTTATATATGAAAATATAAATATTTTAATACTTTATACAGATTGTGTAAATTATTATAAACTTGCATTGCAATAATTACACTTTTACCCTTGCAATTAATTCGCTTATTTAATTTGAACATAATACATTCCTAAGTTGAAATTTCATGAAATTCAGGCTTCACCTATTTCTACTGAGACATATATATGTATATACATCCTTCTGTCATACATCCGTCGACTTTCGTAAGAACAATCGATATCGGTGCAAACCACCATCGATTCGACGTGTCAAAGGGTTGCAAATCGTAAGATATTCTCGAAAATGTAACGTTCGAACGAACGTACTATGAAATGGCAGTTGTTTTTGTAGATTACAGATTGCTTAGGTTTCTGTACGCCTTTGAACTTGACAGCGTTGAATTCCACGAAGTTTGGAATTCCTGTCGAACTCTAGAATGCCTTGATATCTTCCGTCGATTCTGTAACATTTTTTTTCTGAATTCCACGAACGCGAACTGGGAGTGGCGTCCTTCAGCTCCTGTTTTCGTTGTTCTGTACCGAAAGCTCGAAGCATAGTCCGCTGGTATCGTTCACCGCGATGAGTTCAGGAAATCTAATGGTAGGTGATACGCAATAAATTTCACTAGTTTTGATCGCAATTAAAAAGGTCTTCGACGTCCACGAATCGTTTGTATTATCGATAAGTATATTTGTAGAAGGTCTTATATTTCATCATGCTTACCGGAAATTGCGTAAGAGGATGTAACGAACAACGTGATTAGATCAAATAAATTATTAGTTTAGTAATTTTCGTATAAAACGAATTGAAATGGTTTGATGGATGAATAAAGCCTATACATTTTATTTTTTCAATATCTAGATGTATATGTATGTAATACAATTTATATTTGTATCAAATATTTTGTGTAAGTGTCGTTACTTTCTAAAGCATCTGTTTACATACGTTACAACTTCAATAACAGTAACAGGCCGCAATCTTTCGTTTGCAAACAGAAGTTGGATTAGAAATGGTGAATATCACATTTTGTTATATTATAGTTGTAAAGTTATACATAAGTTATTATTGGGAATTATGTAAATATGTATCAGATCGTATATATGGAAGAGTTCAGTGTCACGAAATCTCTACTCGAAATGCAGAATCGACTTGATAGTAAATATGGTATTAGGCGAAACTGCGTTTTGACACCCTCTTCGTAATCTTTGGAGTGGTACTTTTGTGAGTAAGCGCGGGGAGGATGGGATAACCAAATGTTCACATTCCTGAATTTTCAAATCTATCTGTAGAAGTATTAACTTGTCGACTACGCTCTGGACTTGTTATTCCAATAATAATAGAAATAGTAAATTTTCTTTTATTACGACGTCCTTCCAAAATGGCGCCGCAAGCTATCGTTCGTTACGACTGTACAAGTCCCCCTTTCGTCGAAATAAATCCGTACGTTAACGGTGAATCCTGTTTCTCGTCTAATTGCAGCTAGATTTAAACTATGATGTCGATGGAGTGAAAATACCGGACGTGCCTGACCGAAATAATGAATCGTCGCACGGTTTGCAACTGCAAACTTCACGCGACCCAGACCACACGCAGTTACAGCAACGCGACCATCTACAACTGATGCAACTGCAGTTGCCACAACGGGACCACGTGTCCCCCCAGCAGCTGCAACAACGGGACAACAGGGACCAGTTGCAATATCAGCAACGAGATAGGGAGCAATTGCATCGCGACAAGTTGCAACAGCAACGTGACCGCGAAAGGGAGCACCTGCATCAATTGCAGTCGATGAACAACTTGTTACTGGACTTACCGCCATCGGCTAACTTGCAAGGATACCCGCACGATAAGTCGTGCTCCCAACCCAAAAAAGGAAACAATATCGATGGTATTAAGCTTGTTTTTTACATTTATTGTTGTTGTTATATGATTTGTATGCTTGCTTCTTTTTTCACACTCTTTTTCTTTTTAGATTCCGTTAATGATGTATGACTGTTGAATGGAATTAATTACACTAATCGTTGGATTCATAATTCTTTTTATTTTATCGGCGGGATTATTTATTGAGTATTAACGTGCAATTTTGATACAGGGTATAGTTAATTTTTAATTCGTAACTAACACAGTAGGATTCATAAGACTTTTACAAGATATCAAGGTCATTGCGGGGTCAAGTAGATAAAAGCACATGTTCCCCTTGATGTGAAACAATTTTTGTATTTTTCATATTTTTTGAGATATTTGAATGCTTGTAGATTCTATGTACTTGGTATTGAGCGTGTGAGTTAACGCGAAAGTTATAAATCTTGTTATTTTCTTTCGTTTGTTGAAAAGTTGGTTCTAATAAAAAGCTTGATCAAATTCATATTTTACTGCGACAGATGCATAACAGCATCAATGATGAATTTCCGTCTTATATAATAATTTTATATCGCGTATTTATATTGTAGCTATTGATTAAATTATTTACAGTGTTCAAGTTTCAATTACGTTATTGTTTAATTCATTAATTTATGAATATTTATTGTCATTAACGTTCTATTATACATACACAACGCGATGTAAATCGCTATAGTGCAATCTAATTAATTGCATCATGTTTTAAACTGTATTGTTCTAATTGTCTGTTTGATTGTTTTAAAATTAACAACCCATGTATCCGTTCGTCTTTTGTTAATCGATAGTCCTCGCGGCGCCTTGTTTATTTATATTTTGCGTGCCATTTTAAATAGTAACATATTTTTTCGTTTGCTCCATGCCAGGAGATATGTCGATCTCGGATTTATTCGGATTGGGGTTGCCTCGGGGCTCATTGATGAACAGCCAGTCAACGGCTACATCTCCCGGCTGCCACAATTATCAGTATCAGGCTCGCAATCAGGGGTCCTCTCAGCATTATCAGGTGATGTCTCCTTTTATTTTATATATTATGCATAAGCTTTTCTGCGGCCGCTTTACACGGAACATTTCAGTCTCATTTAGGTCAAGCAACTTCGTTATTCACGTCGTGCTTCCTAGAACTAGTTCCCTTAATTTATCCTTGCTGTAATTTGTTACGGTTCCGTTGAATGTAACTAACGGCGCTTGTTATTTGCCATCGCAGGATCATTTTAATGAAACAACATTCTCTCTTAACTCATTTATCGTTGGTTAAAGTTTTGTCTCATGATCGAGTACCCCGAGAATTCGATTGCTGCTGTTTACACGATACCTACTTATTTTTCAAAAAAGACGCGAATTCTGTTTTTTGCTGCCTCCAAGTATTTTATTATATTCTCCAAGTTGTAATTTATGACAATCCGGGTTTTGTATTATGATAAGGCGGCATGCAACCTTGCTTGACACCGCTCTTGGAACGGGTTCAAAATAATGTTACAAAATAAGAGATAAAAAGAGACGAAGCGCGATTACAAGTTCACAGAAAAGTTGAGGCCAAAGGGTGGTAACGGAGAGGGCTATGATAGAGCCGTTTGGCTCAAGCTTGTAAATTCTTGGCTATCCTGGAATCCGGGTCGCGCTAACGCGCTCAACTATGTGTAATTTATTTTACCACACGCATTATAAGTCAAGTCTAATACACGCATCTCGATGTCCTGTCGGTCCTTTATGTACCGATGCATCCAGCAAATGGTGAAGGTAATAACGTTAAAGGCGTCGAGAAGAGCCTGATAAAATGTCCATTAAAGCGTCTGGTCGATGAGGCACGACTTTCGTACTGTTACTCTCTTACTTTTGCCATGAAACAGCATTATTTGTGACCGAGATATCATCGGTTATCATTATTCAACTATTCGCGATTATTATTACAGTCATTTCGGTTTTTACAATAATTAACTGTGTAACATTTTAACGCAATAAAAACAGATTACATCTAATAACAAATATTTTGAGATTTTGTGATTATGGATCAGTGGGTACATTAATTTATATAACGCGTTGATTCTTAGAGTAGAAATAAAGATGTTAGTACAGTATACAATCCTATTTTTTAAACTTTATATTTTATCTTTCATAAACAATTTAAGCCGGTTTCTCATTGTTTCATTACTTAATTAACTGGATTAAATTCATCATGCCGGTGTGATACCCCCGCGACAGTCAGGGTCGACGATTCGCATTGAAGCATCGGTTCAAGATGAAAGATTTCGCGAAAGGAACCAACTTTGATTCTAATCGTTGTGTTATCACCGTCCGTTATCGTGGCTGCTGCTATCGTAAATTGATGTTAGGGATCGGACGTAACGAATATATTGAAAATCGATACATCAGGTAACTGGGAGCGTTCTTATTGTGCGCAAAAAAATTAGCCGCGACGGATGGAAAAAGAAGTTCGAGAAGCAGTTGGAGTCATTCCAATGAGGATAATCATTGTTCCGGTTATTGCATTGGCAGCAGCCAGACGGTTCAGAATACTGCCTACTTCGTCGTTTCGAATTTCCACTGCCGTGACTAACACACAGCGACACTTGCAAATTAAAAATAATATTTTGTTAGTATTATACTAGATGAACACACTTCGCGTTATATCGCTGCGCGTTGTATACTTTCGTGCTATATCGCGAATTAAATTTTGATATTATTATTACTAGTGATTGAATATTATTACACAAATAGGTGTTTAATAAATGAATGATGTATTTTTGACAGCAGTGTGACGACAGAAATGGAGTATGCTCGAATTCGTTGATGTTGGATGTTCCAAGCTCACCTAGTTCCATCAGTACACCTGGCAGTCCTGGCACACCCGAAAGTCTGTACTCCAATCCGTATTCATACTCTTCTATGAACAGTAGTAATCAGACGGCATCATCGCCAGCTAGCCGAGGATCTATGCAGCAGATCGGTTCTCCGTCATCCCCTCTTCATTCTCCCTACTATGGAAGATCTATTCGTGGCTCACCCCCTTATAGGTACATTCTTTTTTGATTACACGTTATCATTTTTCACTGTAATAAGAGAAAGATTAATATGCGATGTAATTTTTTAACGTTAGCGACTGTAGTAGTCCTACGTTTGAATATTCTCATATGATGGGATGCAACAGTTCGAGATCTAACTCACCGGCAGATTCAGAAACGAGCGGAATAAGTAGCATGGATGGTTCTTTATCCGACATAATGGTAAGCTTGATAATCGTATAAAATGATATATGTTATAATCGACAATAAATTTTGAAATGTTCCAAAATGTTTTTAGAATTGTTTATCGTTAAATACATCGACAAATGGATGTTACCCTCAGTCTCTGAGCTCACTGATATCACCGGAAGTGGATTTATGTACGAACAACAGAGCAGCTGCGTTACAACGAATGGTGGTGAAAAAGTACTTATCTCCACCTCATCAAAATTCATCATCGACCCATCATCACCATTCACACGGACACAATCGTGGTCATCACTATGGCTCGAATCAAAATAATGGTTTTCTCAATTCCCTGTTGTCGCATGAGAAAAATTGTTGCTCTGCCAATAACCATGTGATGCAATCCAATTCACCTCCGATTAATATTTTAAATCCACAACTCTCTCTGGAACGTGTAGCTCGATTTCATCGAAGTGCCGCTGGTACGTAATGATTTGATTCATTGATGGTCAATGAAAGATAATATATTAATAATATAAAAATGCTTTAGCGCTTTGCGATCCAACTTGTACTTGGAGCGGTATATTACCACAACGTACTCAGAAACCGTCGGGTTACTCGTCCAAAGTATTCCTTGGTGGCGTACCTTGGGACATCACCGAATCTCTTTTAATTGCCACTTTCAAGCAATTTGGTCAAATACGAGTGGAATGGCCGGGAAAAGACCAATCCGCTGCTCAACCCAAAGGATATGTATATATCATTTTTGAGTCTGAAAAACAGGTACATATAGATCTTGTATTCTATTATTCACTTGCTTGATCATTCTCCTTTTACAAGTAAAATTATTTTGTATCTTTTTAAGGTGAGAACTTTATTGGCATGTTGCACACACGATTTTACCAATGGTGGTAGTTGGTATTATAAAATATCGTCTAAACGTATGAAAGCTAAAGAGGTAAGGGTTACATCATATCGATATTTTTACAATCATTTCATTCGTTTAGAATATAAATCAGTTTTTGTGCAATAATTGTTTTAAATAGGTGCAAGTAATACCATGGATTCTAGAAGATAGTAATTACGTTAAATCTTCTTCGCAAAAGCTTGATCCTCACAAAACAGTATTTGTTGGCGCTCTTCATGGTATGTTAACAGCTAGTGGTTTAGCAAAAATTATGGATGATCTGTTCCGTGGGGTTATTTATGCAGGTAAAAATGAAACAAAATCGTGTTCGTAAATATACCTGAATAGGTAGATAAATAGTAACAAATTAAAACTTCATTTCAGGAATTGATACTGATAAACACAAGTATCCGATAGGATCCGGTCGTGTTACGTTTAATACAAAACATTCGTACATGAAAGCAATTTCAGCTGCTTTCATAGAAATAAAGACTGCCAAATTTACCAAAAAGGTTAGCACTGTTGTATATAAATGACGGGCATTGAGTAGTAGTCAATTTTTCGATTGTTCGAGTTACTGGATTGTCCGCTTTTACAGGGATTAAAGATTTTCCTGATATTGTAATGATTTTCATTAACTTTATATAGGTACAAGTCGATCCGTACTTAGAAGATTCTATGTGTTCCGAGTGTTCGGTGCAACAAGGACCGTACTTTTGTCGTGAAGTGGTAAGTTATTGTTTTACTATTACGTTTAAACTTAGAAATAAGTAAATATTCAATAAATTTTATTTTGATTCCATTTCAGATTTGCTTCCGATATTTCTGTCGCAGTTGCTGGCAGTGGCAACATTCTATGGAATCAATGTGGCACCATAAACCTTTAATGCGTAATTCAAAAACAAACCAAGTAGTTGGATTATCACCGAATATGAACTCTGGATCCCGTGGAATGAATAACTCCACGATTTAAGTACAATCATCTAACTTTCCTTTCATGATCACCTCGTTCACTTTTTTTTGACTATTAGTTTTCACACGGACGTTGCGCTAGCTGACTTACTGACAAGGGTGCAAACTTAGTTTTTATCCTAGAGCTGCGAACTGCTGGTTTGACGATATACAAACAAATACCGTATACACCAGCTGATCGGCGAATGCAACGATTTCTTTATTATCGTTATTATCACGTGCGTCCGTGGTATAGAGACTAATTAAAAGATAAAAAATCGTGTTTCCTGAAAAAGTTCCTATTTCGAACGCGGTAACTACCGCGTTCAACAAACAGTATTTTTATTTACTATGTTTACTTAGGGGACTGGCTCTCTTGTTGATCGTTTTATTACGAAGAGTATACAATTGTGCCATTAACTAACATGTCACATTATGCGGCAATTATGCGTAACGATGTGTACGTTTACCATTGAACTCCTGCGAGTTCAATTGTGGCTTTTATAATGAAAATAATTTTTATGCGATAATAAAAAAGAGAAGCCACTCGACTGCTAAGGAAGGAAAAGAAAGAAAGAAAGGCTAAGTTTGTGATCTTCGATGATCCGTAAAATACAACACGCCGCTGAAATAATCTAACGGCGAAATATTACGCTTAAACCGTAAATGATTCGATGAGATTAGATTATTGTATTGTTCTAGCGGCAGGAGGGAGTAATAACTCGATTATTATTTTTTGCGAAGAACGTATTTAATTTGATATAACCAAAGCGATGACTTTCTATTGAAGTACTGTCTGAAACACAATCCGTTCTTCTGTTTCAACGTTTATCGATGATATTGCCTCATCTTTATAGTTTTACGTTAGATTGTACAGTGTAAGGGTATCGCCATAAATGGGCACTGTAAATCATAATTTATCACCTTAGTAAAAAGTGCTAAGCATTCGCGAGCTTTCGTTTACAGGGACTGTTTAACTGTTGACGAAATGGAAAAGTACATGGTCTACGATTCTGGAGCGGATTGTAGTGAATTGATTCTGTTTTTATTTTTTGTTACGATATTATGTTACGTATTTTCTTTCAACAACATTTCGTAGTATTCTAATCGTGTTTCTGATGTTTTGATATCATTTTCTTGAGTGAATTAAAAATCATATTTTTGCAGATAGACTTTCATTGTCGTTCTTCTTTTTTCTGTTTCATGATTTTTTTTTAATCGTTAACCAAACTGATTTCTCCAGGCGAACCTTCTGCCCTTCCCAAACTCCTCATCTTCAAAGTGTGCTAAATATTGAATGTTATTACTAGACTGCAAATGTTTATGCATATATGGTACATTGAAGCTTACAAAGTATAGTTTGCAGACTTCGAGATATCGTAAATGTATAATCATTTGTAGTTCAGTTATTACATTATAAGAATTTGATGAATACGTAATACTAAAAACATAACGTAAGATAGAAATTACTTAACAGCAAAAATTGTATTCATCATTTACATTCATTTCTTTTTATTTACAGACCGACTTAAATCGTGATATTTTAATTAGATTAAAAATCGTACAGTTAATTGTGTCTAATGCGAACAATATTTAGTCATATTATTCGTTTCACTACAGATAATTATAAATCATTACTTTATACGTTACTACTGGTGGATGTTCCGAAAAAGAAGATATATAAAATTAAGATTTAAAATTGAGAATGCATATAATCAACAAGTTACTCTAATATGTTATCGGTTGTATTTAACAAGTGTTAAAGAAAGGGAAGAGTTAATCATGTTTCCAAATCATTGAAATTTTGCTTGATTTAAAAATGTGGAACAAATACAAAAAATATATCGTGTTACAACATCAAATATAATTAACAAATAACATGATTGCTATATATATAGGGAGATACTCATATGAAGTGCTTTAATACAACATACAAAATAATATATATATATTCTACAGAAGCTTTGAACGTATCCATAAAGTTTTTAGTTTAAAAAACCCGGTTTACTATGCCTAAGAATAATTCTAAACTGACGAATGATAAAAACTCTTAGGCTAAAAACTAATGAATTGGCGGCCAAAGAACGATGAGCCGTTGGAAATTTTAAAGATGCTCTTTTATCGAAAATATCTTATTTACAAACTTTTAATAAGTCGTGCCTTTTAATGTAATCTCCATAGATTTTATTCTAATGTGGAAAACACAAATTATTTTTAAATCATTGATAACCACGCGATATAGGGTGTGATCTATTATTAAAAAAAAAGAGAAACGAAACTGCTACTGGTACGCATGATGTCAAACTTTCTTAAAACTTTTAAGAGACTTAATCACGTGTGAGGCAATGACTACACAACGCCCTAGATAGCAAAATACTTTCTTTTTTATGTTCGTATGAAAAGTGCCTCCTGTTCTTTCACTTTTATTGATAATACAACCTACGTCTATTATTTATAAGTAACATGATTCGAATACACATTTAAAACTGATTCGAATATTAATAACAATATATAAGTATACACGTTAGCATAAAGTCAAATAAGCTTTGTCCAAGTATTAATAATTTATATTGCTCTAGCTTTTTTCCTATTACATGTATCCTTGTTAAAGCAAACCTTGTAACACAAAACTAATATATTGAAAACAATAAATTGTTCTTTATTATGTTAACATTACATTATTTTACGATTTATGAAATTATACCTTATATTGCATGAAAGGATTAATTCATCAAAATTACTGTCTTTTCTTGATTTTATTTATTATATATTATTGTTTGAATTATAAAATGATTCTCACTCCCATGTAATATCTAATATTGCTAGATATAATTTTTTACATTAAATATCAAGAATACCTTTTATGTGCTGATCGTTTGTTTAGTGCCTGATACAAACCAATCAAGGAAGACAAAGTTCCAAGTGCTCCTACTTGCCAAGCTTTTAACTTACCACCCCAAAAAACACCAGTTGGTAAATAACTAACTGCATAACTTATATCCAATGCCAATCTTATGCTAGTCAATAGTTCATTCCACCATTGCTTACTTATTGCCTTTAAAGCTATTCTGTTAAAAAAAATAATTAGTAATCATCTAACTTATGAATTATTATTAACTATTATTTACTGTACTTACCTTGTATCATAAGTAGTTTCACAGAGATGTGTTTTATAGTTATTGCACTTTTTTAATTTTTTGAGGGACCTATAAACAATTACAACATATAAGAGATTGTAGTTAAATGCTAATAGACACTTAGATGATCAATATATATTATAAATATTTCAGATCCTCAATATTTACTAACATTACTGAAATACTAACAACATACATTAATCATCTGAGGTCTCCATAAGTGCTTGAATGTCTTCTTTTAACATACTTCAGTAATGACAAGTGTAGAGAAATTATCCAAAACCATGTTGAAGTATTATCCCATGCTTCAATATTAATTTTGACTAATTTCTTTGTACCAGCCCAGGCAATGTGTTCTATTGGACAAAATATAATATTCACTGCAATCTGTATCAGTTCTGCCCATCTGATCAACCAATCTGGCTCCTATTATATGACATATGAAATTTATATGCCTGCAGAAAAATGGTATAAATCTGCACATCATATTAATACATAGAAACTGATTTGTATAATTTACATGAAATATTCTTCATCATTAATGTTCCTTTATTTATCATATGTACCTCTTTACCCCAGCCATATGACATAGCGTAATGAATCATTGGTATGTCATCTAATAATCTTAAAATCACTCTACATTCACTCATTTGACTACCAAATATTTTTAACTTATTTTCCATCTCCTTGGAAGATGCACCCAACGTAGCTAATTTTGCCATATAAGATAATGTTCTTAAGAATTTATCTCTTCCTTCGTAAGTTTCCAGATATTCTGATACCAGAGCAAAATTCATTTTGGTTTAAAAATATCTTCAAATATATCGTGATAAGTAATCACCTATAAATTAAGTTATAAATATTATCAGATATTTAGAAATATTAGTTACATAATATAAAAAATAAGTCAGTATTAATAATTTATTCTTAACAGTTGAATAAACACTTAAAGCAATAGTTCACATTTGTTACAATTCCAAGACCTGTTTTTAAAAATTATACATTTAGTACACAATGTATTATCTTACCAAATATGTATACATATAAAGTTTACGTACTTGTTATATTGTTGGGAACATAAACACAATACGCAACATATGTTGTATTCAAAAACGCAAGTTGAAACGGAAAAAGTAATTTCCTTGTATGTAACTAATCACTAACGGAAAACATGTACAATTTATATGAACTTTCGCTTTTAAATAAGTATTTCAAAAGTATGAATTTTTAAATATTTATAAACATGTTTAAAGTACAAGTTATTATGAATCTTCATTTTTCATTTTATGATGCACTCTAGTGGTTGCATGCTGAAAATTTAATTAAAATCCGTCGGCAAAGAAGAAATTGAATAATAAATGCATCGTAAAATGAATAGAATTGTAATGTACATAATACATTAAAAAAAGGTGTAAGCTTTTTGTTACCTATAATGCAAAATTATAGGAAAAACGAAATTACAATATCAAATTATTATCAAAGAAATCATATGCGCTATACAGGGAGCTTCACTGGATTCTCTATTATTTATTCCATTTCAAAAGTGGACAAAATATACAAATAGTGAAAGAAGACATAATCCGTCCACGACCAAATTAAAAAATTTGGAAATTTAGGGGTGCGAGGATTTGAACTATTGGAAATTTAAAAATTTGGATTATTGAGTATTTGTAAGAACACATGCGCATTTCTTATGGCATACTGCGTGTTAAACCAATCAGAATAGACATGCGCAGAATGAACAAAAATTTGTTAAATATTGAGCATGATCCCCGTTAAACAAAAAATGAGGAACGTGATCAAACTCAGTTTGTAAATTGCTCCCAAAGCGACATCTGTCATCGTCACAATTGAACCTGAGTAATAGAAATAATTTATGCATATATTTCCTATAAAAAGTTTTTCATTTCGATTACACAATTATTTCAAATCAATTCTTACGTTTACTAGATGATATATAATTTATAATGAAATAGCGTTTGAGATTTCCTTTCTATGTACATTGTAACTCCATGGCGAAGCATGCGGCGTGGGGGAAGCATCTTTTCAAAGCGTCGTATTCGTTCACTGTTGTGTGTCGCTTTAGAGCAACGTGATCAGTGGTTTGTAGACGTGATGACGTCAGACTTCGAGGCACAAGCCGAGAGCGCGTTTAAAGCCGAGTAGGGCGTGAAAGTGTGTGTCGTGCCGCTCGTTTTCCTCCTAGTTCTTTCAATCTATTCTATCCACGAATATGTGCAAATAGCAGCGTGTGCCTCCGTAAAGTTACGGGACAATTATGTTCGGTGCTGTTTTAACGTGATTGATAGTGAAAAGGATACCATGTTCCGCTGCATTCCGATTTTTAAAGGGTGTAACAGGCAGGTGGAATACGTTGACAAGCGTCATTGCTCTCTGGTGAGCGTCCCCGATGATATTTTACGATATTCGAGAAGCTTGGAGGAACTTCTGTTGGACGCGAATCACATCAGTGATCTACCGAAGGTAGGCAAATACCGCTACATGCCAGCTTTCTGTCTTACAACCGTATCTCTTTTTTTCTTTCTTTACCTCTCCCCTCTTCTCATTTGTCTCCCTCTCGCTCTCTCTCTCTCTCTTCTTTCTATTGTGTCCATGACGTATCATTCCATCGGCTATAATGTAACAACGAAGAACACGCTCGACGTAGTTGATGGGGTTGCTTACCGTTATCATTGTTTAACAAAGAACATAACAATATTTTTTTGTATCCCTTATTATAGAACTTCTTCCGGTTACAAAGGCTACGAAAACTCGGCTTGAGTGACAATGACATTCATCGCCTGCCACCAGATATTCAGAACTTCGAAAACCTCGTGGAGTTGGATGTATCCAGGAATGGTGAGTGACGTGGTTTTTTTTATTGTTCTCTTCGAGTTTTGCGGTTTCTGCGGCCGGCAAACTCGCTAAGGGAAAGACTCGGCCCCGTTTCGTTTCGTCGTTTCATTAGACGAGAATATTTCGTGGACGTTTTTCCTCTTCGTCTTCCGGTTATCTTTCTTTTTCATGCATAGCTGGCCAACACAACAGCGCCTGTCGACGGCTTCGAACGAAGCACGTGTACTTGCGTTTCGGACGGTGTCAGTAAGAAAGCCAAATGTAATAAATGTTCGCACAAAAGGCGTTAAATAAAGAAAGACTAGAGTTAAAAGAGGCAGACCATTAACGGAACCTTACTGTACGCACGTTCAACTTGGATAAACCGAGAACACAGGCATACTAATGTCAAGCATTAATAAAAGATGCTACTTTCTTGTGGACAGGTTACCGTTACCGTTATCCTTTTTTTCATCCTTACTATCGGTCATAGTAACTGACGCATCTAGCGCGATGATCTAACAGGTTGACGTATAGTTTCGATCGATTCAAGGGTCCATCAAAAATCCAAAATAAATTTCATGTTATTTCTACGATTGATGCGATACAACGCGAGACTACCACGTGTTAATATAATGCCAAATAATACATAATAACGTAACGTATGATGCAATACAAAGCTGTGTAACACATGGTGATATAACACGAGATTACAACAGGTGGTAATATGCCGAGAAATTGCAACGAATGGTAATATCATGTAAAACAGTGCAATCCATGGTGATACTGTGCAAACGAGTTGCAGTATCGATTCGGCACGTTTGAATTTATTGACTTATACGTAAAATTCAGTTTTTGTCTGCATGTAATGTTCTCAAATTTAATGGCAAACTCGAAGAGACGAAAACATATCTAACAAGCGGTGTCTCGTTTACTTTCTAACGACGATGCAGTGGCTCGTTGCTCGAAAGGCACGTTGAAACGTTCTTACTCCCGCCTCGAAGTTGTTTCCCAAGAGGGAAGCCTTTCCTTTCTCGCTGTTCGCTGGATTTACTTACCGTTCCACTTTGGCGTTTTTATGTTTACCTTATGCTCGTCCCTCGCCACCCGCGTACACATAGAACTTCGTTACTTCACGTACAGTATGGCTAAGGAAAAGGAATGCATCGTAGAGTCGCGGATGTCTCGTTTTGCCATGAGTCCTTCCCCCTCTCCATGCACACTTTGCCCTTCGTTCCCCTGGAATGCTCCTTGTCGTTAAATACCTCGGCAACACTTGTAACTAATATTAGGTGCGCTTCGTCGAACATCTTTTAACGTAATAAAATGGCTGACGCAGGAAAACAGCTTTTGATATGACGTACACTCCTACGACGTAGCGTACATAATTAAATTAAAACGAATTATACTAAAATGTATATTTTAGAATATTTCCTGTTGATCACTTAACGATTAATTACGTTCGCGTAAACGTAAAGTAAATTGTGAATGAACGTAAAGATTATAAACGATGACGTTTTCTCTGACATTATCCAGAAAGGTGGCGACGAAAGTGCGTACTATAAATAATTCCCGACGTAATTATTACTTCCTGATGCGCGATTGCTCTCGTTATCAATAGAAGCGCCGCTCGCATTCTTTCGTGTACGCGCGCGTGATACATGCCCGTCTAGTAATTTAAACCTGTGTGTATATGTGTATGCGTATATAGTACGATCACGGGTATCTGCATTTTATCCGTAGCGTTCAGCCGTCGCGTAAAATAAAATTTTTCATTCAGCACGCAGGGCAGAACGCATCTCGTCTCGATGATAGTAGCTCATTGACTGTAGTGAACCTTTTGCTATCGAATGCGCTTATGTATGTTATGTACCTCGCTGAATACTTGCAGTTAGACGGTTTTCGTTTACCGTAAACCATTTAGCCGCGTAACTGCGCATCAATAGCAATTGCTAAAGCATGGATGCTTATAGGCAATACCGTCGTTAGTGCTGAGCAAACTGGGCATTTGCCCTGGGGGGGGCGGGGCACTAATCCGTTACAGCTTGATGGGACAGGGGTAGTTTTTGTACACAAATTAAGGGTTACGGATTTCGATGCTTACAGCGTAAATTGATATATTTGAATTATTGAAATATTCGCATTTTGTTTCCATTTTTGTTATGGAGATGAAATTGAGTCCGGTATTTTTATTCCGGCAACCAACAGACGTAAATATATTGAAGGGATTTGAAATAATAAAATCTCGCGTGAAAAAACGCACCGCGACGTGGGAACACGTTTAACGAGCCGGATCGAGTCAATGGCTTTCATTTTCAACCGAAACGATGAAATAATAAGAGAAAAAAATGTCGAACAATGCCGAAGTGTATAATAAACCGCGGCGGCATTGTACACCGGCTGAAAATGAATTCTTTTGTTCGCGATGAAAGTCGACGGCCTGAGTTTCAGCCAAGTTAAACGCTCGACCGCTTTTGCCACGCGGTCGACGTGCGATTTTCGAAAAACGGAACCAAGCGATGCTACTATACCAACGTTGACCGCTGATCTGTGCCTTGTTTCATTCTTTTTTTCGGATTGAATCGATGAAAGTTTCATCGCTGCCTTTGTAACGCGGCTAAATCACTCTACCGTGAACCGTTCCTATCTATTCACTGTTACTTCTTTCAAAAGCGCAACACTGTTTCCTTTTCGTCGATGTTGCTAGACAAAAATGTCTACCGTTTGAACATTTTCAAAGACTCTGCTTGTATTAGTAATATAACTATTCATAGTATGTGCATGTTGTTAACATAATAAATTAGGATGATCGTAATATTAGTTCACGTAATTATCAGTTCTTTCGATTGTTCTTCATCATTCGATAGAACTGAAGATAAGTGGAGCTTGGGATTTATGCATATTAAGGTGTTGACATTTAGAGATATTGGGAACTTGCGGTATAGTGATATTCGGATCTAAGACTATTGCGAACATGGGATCTAGGGTTCAGAACTCGGTGCCTAGGGATATTGCCATCTTGGGAGTATTAGGTTCTAGAGATATCGGGGACTTTTGATCTAGGGACATTTAGGGACTTTTGATCTAGGGGCATTTGGGGACTTTTGATCTAGTGATATTAGGGACTTTGGGCATAGGGACATTTGACGCCGAATATAGGGATATTATGATCTAGGGACATATGTCCCAGGGATGTGGACAATCTAGGGATATTCTTGTCTGGGAGTATCCAGCTCTAGGGATATTGAAAACTTAGGATCTAGGGATAAATATCCTTATTTACATCTGAAGTTATTTACGTTTTAAAATATCGAAGATAAAAGATAGAGTGGTCTGGGTTATACGAATCTAAGTAAGAATTATATAGATCGAGAAACATATGGATGAATGTTGGAATATAAGAGAGACAGTTTCGCTTGTATAATATGCATAAAAGAGGAATGGAATATATTATTTTAAGTTAACCGCGCAATTTCCACAATATCTTCTATTTATTGCATTGATAAAAGTCATGGATCGTTCAAGGTTTCTTATTCGACTCTGGCTAGCTTCCAATATCAAAGAAAACGTTTCGAACGTCTTCCTTCAACGAGGAAATAAACTTTATAGCGTTGTATAGCGTTCGTAAAACTTTTGCAACGTTTCGAATCGCTCGACAACTGTCTGCAGCATAATTCTGTAATCTTAAGCGAGAGGAGTATCTTGCTTAAGAATCTTCAAAGGAATTCGTTAAGTGTACGAGCCTCTCATTCTAAGGAAGTCCTCGATGTTTTGTAAATTCATCAGCAGAGAGAAGAGAGCACGTTGTAACGGTTCGGATATCATTCCCTAGAGACATTTCTTGCAGTTATATCACTTTTTTTTTTTAATCGCTAACCAACCTTCTATCCAGATTCGAATCTAATCGAGTTGATCAAAAACAACTCCTCGCTTTTTCTGTCGAGGAGCTTGCATTTCCCAATGGAGAAACTAAGAAACCAACCATGATCGAGTTGACTTCTTTTCCCTGTCACGATGGAATCGGTTTATCCTTCTGGATCGGTTCCTTCTTCATGGACGATCGATGCTGCTGTTTCTCTTTCAGGCTCGAGAGGATTGCATTATCGCACGGATCGATCTATGAAGAATAAAGAAAACTTCTCCTAACAGACGTTTAACTATTCCTTTATTCGCCGTTCTCTAGACCTTTATCAAACTTTAATACGGTTATCTATTCAGGAACCATCCTTTATTGTTCGAAGGTGGTGGATGTACAATGGTGTTGCAGGAGACAGAATAGGTCATAACAAGTTTAGGATACTATGTTGAACTTCGCTAATTTGATAATTTGGGTGTGACAAAGTGGCTTGTATCGTGGTTCACGGTTGAAGTGTACCAATTTATGGGATTTGGTGGTCTTCAGGCTGGTTTACATTGATACACAGTATAACAGTGCAGGTATACATTCTCTAATAACCACGTTTGTTAGCTTTAGGCTTATGTTACATTAGCAGCATACAAGATAGAGTATATTAATGTAAGTACTTTAATATTCTATTATTGCTACCTTTAGGCTTGTATTACGCTAGTCAAGCGAATGGCGGAGTGTACTGGCGTTAGTAATTAGCCTACTTACACCGGCGATGGTAGGCTTCTCTGGGGAAAATAGTGATGTACGGAAAAGACTCTTCCATTCGTTGCCTTTTTGGTCAGTACATTTACAAATGTCGAAGTTCAGAAATTTGAAAATTTGTGGAATTGTGGATTCGAAGATTTAAAAATGAATGGAAACGTCGCTAAGATAAAGTAAGTTTCACTTTGACTACCACACAGAAGCTTTGAAAATATTGGACACTTGAATGAGCGATAAACATGTTTGGGTAGCTGATCCTCTAGTTATTTTGAGCAGCATATAGAACTATCGATTGTACGCGACACTTTATGGCCTTACCTTCGTCCCTTCTTTATTTTATTTGAATACCGAACGATGGAACACGTCTCAAAAAAGCACCACTTTTATTGAATGTTTGTGACCATCATCATTAATTGTTCAAATATGAACGCAAGCGATCGTAAAACACTTTCTAACGCATATCTCCATCCCCGAGCTATTTGCGTGCATTCGAACATTATATCTTGTTCCTCAAAATGTTATGAAACTCTCTGCGAATTAATTAAAAATTGCCAGGAAACATTCCATTATTATCGTGTTTTCATTCGCGTAACGGATAAATAAGTAAACTTTACACTCTAATAAATTTGTAGCTTGTTCAAGGTGTTTCCATTTCACGTCTCGTCAGTTCGAAACTCTTACATAATTTAATAAAGAAACATTGTCGGTGTTGCGGGAAATAGACAGCACTACATATGACACGTGTTTGTGGAATCTCTCTCTCCAGAAGAAAAACGTAAAATTACTTGGAATGAAATATTCGTGCGAATTAAAATATCCTGTACGTAAGTAATAAGGAAAAGGTTTAAGGCTGACCCGAGTAGAATCATCGAATTCATTCAAACATTTTCAACTTCAAGTATCTGGTCAGACAAGTTTTTCATGGTACTGAACCTGGATGTTGCGTTGTTGAAAAAAAAATTGCTTCCTTCTGATCTCGATAGGAGAAGGTGATACGCGGATGCACGCTTACTTATCACGACATCGGCTATTTCCTGGTTCCAGTTAGTTTATTGCACCGGTACCGTGGTAGCTTTAATGACACTCGCGATGACAGTGTACCGTAATATGCTTATTAAAAGCATCCGTCTAAAACAAAGCAATGCTCAGCGAATAGCTCTGATACGAACCATGACTAACAGATTCGAAGTAAATTGAACGTTGTTCCTTTGTACGAATCACGTAACCTTGTGCTTTTTATTGCAAATTTATGTAACGAGAAAAGTAAATAGTGTAATACATATTAAAAGCAAATAATATTTCTGTTAGAATAGAGATCTGTAATATTATCCGTCATATATCGCTATGCACCATATATCACCACGTGTTATATCGCCACACGTTTTATTACCACATGTTGTATTGCTACGAGTCAAATACCGCCGCGCATTAGATCGCCACGCGTTATATCACCACGCGCTATATATCGCCACGCGTTGTATTGCCACGCGCCATATATCGCCACGGGTTATATCACCACGCGTCATGTATCGCCACTCATTGTTACCACGCGCCATATATCGTCACTCGCCATATATCGCCACTCGCCATATATCGCCACGCGTCACATATTTACCACGTGTCATATATCACCGCGCGTTGTATCGCCACGTATCATATTAAAAGAGATAATTTATTGCCCAACCTGATATATCGCCAATTTCAAGAGTTTTCCTCTACCATAATACCATTCGTGGTAATATAGCGAATGTCAATTTTCATTTACGAAACTTTGCAACCTCATGGTCAATATTTGATGTGGTTTGTAATAAAATTGAGTTCTAAGTTTACACATCTCACCCTAACGCGGATAGAAATGGGTTCATACAATTCGATATCGGCCGAACTAATTTAGGATTCTTTCTTTCATCGAATCAATAGCATATTTGAATCGCAGTTTCCGCGTAATGAATGAACAATAAATTTCGTACGCATTCAAGAGCAATAACGTGAAATTGAATTTTCATTAGTATTTTCGATATGAAAGAAAATAACCTTGTTTGCCGGGCCGCGTTCCCCCTTTGAATATTCGTTAATTGTTTACCTAAAGTTCAGTATTTCCGTTGAAAACGTTCGCGTTATACGAGGAATGGTTCCAACAGGTTAATAGAAATTGCTGAACAGCAATTCCTGTTAACTTTGATAGTATGCCACCTCCGACAGGGAGTGTTTAAAAATTAATTACTTTGAACTTTAGAATTTCCAAGCGCTGCGTTAAATTCATAGGGGATAACTTCTATATTAGTTTGAGTTATTATACGTAGGATAAGAGTTATTCCATGATATTTAATGCCGTGAAATCGTATCAAATCGATGATATTTCGAAATCTGCTGTTTAATATGCAACAACTTGATATATCGTGGTGATGCTAGGTCCGTGGTAAGGATAATTTTCTGATGAGAGAAAAATGGACATTGCCTGCAGCACCATGGCATCAGCTTAAGCACGGGATCGTGATGCTGCAATTCTGTTACTCGATCTTCATTCGTTATTTAATCGCTAAAATCGCGTGGGTTGCCGTTATACCAGACTCTATACCGTGGAATTAAGCACCCGGAAGAGACGAGCGTACGAACGATTCCGTTGGAAGCTTTGAAAAGAATCGGGGGATTGAAATGTCACGAACCCTCGAATGCTCTTAGCATTCTTGCTCGAGCGTCCGTTCTCTCTCTTTCTTCTTTCTCTTTGCGAACGCGCAAACGTGTAAGTAACCGAGTGGATTGAAATTGGCACGATTTAACAAATGGTACCTTCAATTAAATCTAACGTGCAAACTGGCTTAGCGAAGATTGAGGCAAAAAAGTAAAAGAATACGATAAGATTAAGTCGCTGCATATCAAATGGCGAATTTCCAAACGTAGAATGTCCACTACGACTTCATGACATAAAAGTACCGCAAAATATCACTTACGGCATATCGCTGTGGAGCTTGGAGACTAATGAACACGATTACGTTCCATCGAATTTAGATTAGATCGAGATAAGATTAGGACGGGATTTTGTTAGATTAACGTAAGATTCGTCAACGTAGGGATAGGTCGGAGATAGCTTAGGTATAGTTATGTTGGAGTCAGGTTAGGTCGAGGGTACGTCAGGGTTTGGTTATATTAGACTATGTCGATTAAGCTTCGTTTTGGTTGGGGTCAAGTTGAGTATAAGGTCGAGGTTAAATTATGTTGTGGTTAGTGTATGTTAGATGATTAAATAAGATCGCGATCATAATATACGAGTTTGTTTCAGAAACAAGGTGCATCAATTTCTATTAGCCGATAAACTTGAACTCGTTGCAATCGACACGTGTACATGTATCGATAGGATTAACAGTTATACAGCCGTTTGAAAAATAAATAACCTGTTCGAGTTCTCTTCCCGTTGCTCGTTCACGTACACGATGAAAATACGCGATACGCCATTGAAGTGTCAAGATCCAAGTTCTTTGTGGATCTCACTGACAAATATCTTACTTGAAAGTATACGTTGCCCGGTAATTACGTTGGGATACGCCTAAACATCGTGCCAATTTGAAATGTTGCGCATGCCAGCACGGAATAACGCTCTTCCTCTTTTGCGTGTATCTACGCTCGCTAACAATAAATCAGATAGATAGATTCACGTCGACCGGTTTCATAATCGACGTTTCTCGTGAATACCAAGATACTGGAAACCTCCCGCGAAACCTGATGAAACAAAAGGAAAATCAAGTTAACCGATTTCGTAATGGGGTTCTTTTCACTCGCCGAGCAAGATACAGAAGACTCTGTGAACTGAAAGCAGAAACGAGCTGACCAGTTTTGTAACCGACCGCCGTTTGTCGTAAACCTTCCACGAAACGAAAGAAAAATTTAATCGACCGATTTCATAATCGGCGCTTTTCGCATGAAACGAGACGAGGACTCCCTCGAAAGCTGGCGAAGCGTAGAAAAATCGGGTCGACCCATTTCATAATCAGTGCTTTTCGCGAGCTTAACGCTGAAAACATCCCTCGGCACAAAAGCAAAAATGAATCGAGCAATTTCATAATTGACGTCTTTTTGCGCACGACTAGAAGCCTCCGTCAGAGCTACGTACGGAAGAATATAGCCGCCTTATTTCGTAATCGACGCTTTTCTGTACGAGACATTGGAAACCACCCCCGAAGGATCGACGATCGAACGCCTATAAAACTGAAGGCACCCCAACTGCGAAATATGAGAGCGAAATTGAGGCGAGAACTCAGCAGGGATTTATAGGATTTATGTTGTGACGCGGAGGTATAAAAGCTCATGTCAGGGGTTGAAAACTTTGAAGAGCTGCGATATTTTTCATACCGATAAACGGCTTTCCTATGATTTTGAAAGGAGCAGTCTGTTACATCTTCCATACACGTCCTTAAGGACCGTGTTGAAATATTGGCGTTGATTTATACCTCCGTTAGAAAAGCAGAACACATGTTCGCGTTATGTTACTTCAATAGCTTGATCACTGCAACTATACAAATGCGTGATAAAAGATAATATATTTTAGTTGTTCGGAATATGATCAATATGATTTAACTCATTCAACGATATCTGTCTGCTTATTTTATCTCGAACCGACTAATCTCACCAATGTCTCACGATAATAAATTATCTCATAAATAGCCTTTCGAAGTATGTTCTTAAAAGGCAAAAGGACAATTATCCTACAAAACAGTTATTTCACAAATCCTACAAATATCTTACGAAATTGTCCCACAAACAAGTTATTCCACAAATGCTTCACAAACAAATTATCCCACAAATGCTTCATAAACAGACCAAATCTCAACTGTACCCACAAATTTGCAGACGTAGATTGACCCACAAATATCCCACGTGACACGCGTATAAATACTTTGTTGCATAGGAGATACTTTTGCATAAATTGTTTGTTCTGACTCGGGGCCAGAAATGGCCAATCTTTGAACATTCTCTTCTCGCGAAAGGTCAAGTTCATCGTCTCATTTTGTTTTCTCTCTAATAAGAGAGCATGACATCCTTTGGATGTTGAACTGGTTGTTGCTAATTAGTCGGTGACCTTTGTCGAACCGAGAGTTGTTCGTAACGAAGCACGTGCGATTTCCGTCGTAAAAGTAACGTTTCCTCGGAATCATAATCGACCGTGATTTAGCTCGGGCACGTTGCACATTACGTGCATGCTTGAGACCATCGATAAAGGGAATTTCGATCGGTTTTGTTTGCCTGTTCGGTAACACAGAATCAAGATTGGTGTATGCACCGTTTACCGAGGAATACGAGCGTGTGTCACGACAGCTTGTCGCGAACAATTTGTATGATGTAATCGCTGTCGAAATTTGAAATGTGGTCGTTTTACGATTAACCTTCGACTTTCAATCTGGTAAAGGTCGACTTAGAGGGTGGGGTCAGTTGTTGAGCAATTATTGGAAAGCTTTGGAAACTCGGCTTTTATTTTGTAAAGGAAGGTGACACAAGGTAATTCGAATGTTTCTTTCTTCAAAGTCTCATCAATGATAATCTTCCGACGACTCTATCGAAATCTATTTCGATCATGGAGGAATCTACTCGATGGACAATCGGGTTGTTACGTAACACGTGTTTCATCTACGACATGATAATCTCTGTTTATCGCTATGCATGTTAAATAAGTAATTAACAGAATTAATTTTTTTGTGATAATTTCTGTGCAATCTTTTGCCCTACATGCATCTTCGCATTGGTACGTTTTGAACACGTAACAGAGTTACAAGATGTAGTAAATAATTTCGCAGTAGCATATGTGGACGATGTTGATCCACGTACATACACATATGTCTTCGTCATGTCAGGAGGCTTTAAGTAAGCAAGTGTCACGGTTGTTAAGTAATTCTTCATCGCAACCTGTACTAGACAAGCAATGACGAATTAGCGAAAAAAGTTTGCGCAACAATTTCTAAATCTGATCAATCGATTCGAGGAAGGCGCAAGAGGTCATTAACACTTTGCCTTACGTAGATGAAACCTATAAATACGCCTCCTAATGTAACATTTTCAAGAATGTTTCGTGAAATAACCGTGAACTTATTACCGATTACCAATCGATTTATAACATGGTTCAGAAAACGGCGGATCTCAGAGTAAACCACATCGAATTAATGATTAATAACTTTCATGAAAAATGTTCTCGTGAACAATAAGATTCACTCCAATTAATTTCCTTCCGTAAAATCGTGTTTCACAAGTTACTTACACAAGTGGTTTCTATCTAGTCTATGCTGCGGAGAATTTAATTTGTGTAATAAATTGCATTCCTATGATAATCGATACCATAAATTTCTGTCCGACCTAGACGTGTGCCTACGTGCCTATCTTTGCCATTAATTCATGTTCTATAGACCTTGCGTGTGTGCGATGATGCGAATGTATCCAAATCATCGTGTTGATCGAAGTTATCGGCGAAGAAAAAAAGACTGCAGCGATATCATTAGGGGAAGATAACGGCCTCTGATATGGGTTTGATGCGTTCCATTAATAACGCAGATATATTTTCTTCGAGGAATAGTAATGCTGTCCTCTTATTATGCATTGAGGGATATAAGGTTCTGGCGATATTAGGCATCCGGGTATATCTAGAGATATAGGAATTTCGTGATATCTAGAGACCTAAAGATCTACATAGAGATGTCTAGGGATACTTAGGTGTATCTGAATATCTAAGGATGTAATACGCTCTGAATGTGTTCTGTACCATAATTCTCAATTCGATGCAATTTTTCTCATTTTCAATTTTTTTCACGTACATTTTGACCAGTGCTGTGTAATATTTTCACGCGTTGTATCAACGAGAATCCACGAAGGAGAAAAGTTCTTGGCCCATACATTTGGGATGCAAACGATCATACTTTGCGAACGACTGTATATCGCTTTGAGTTTCAGCAATATTTTCGTCGATAATTCGACGTAACATGAGCGGTCGGTTGGCACGTAAACGTTTTACGCATCGTGGGTACATAAATTGCGAAACATTCCCAGGGCCGTATGTCTCCTAGTGATTCGAGCATATTTTAGTCCTGACGAAGTTATTACGCGCATTGCGTCGAGTTGAACGTAATTGTTGTTACAACCTCGTTACACCGGGAGTACATCGTGAAAGCCGGGTCTCGGGTTTTATCGAGGTGTGTTATTTTATCAAAGGTGGCCACGGCGATGCGACAAGAAACGAAGAAAAATACTTGTCGTCGAAATGGAAAAAGAAGGAAAATATCAGTCAACCGGGTGAGTCACTCGAGGAATGTTTGAACGTTCCACGTTGGCTATCCTCATTGATTTTAATTCAGACGACGCACACTCCTCTCGAACGGCTTTCCTTCACGTGTTCCCCAGGTGTGTGCGGTGCAGGTACCTGGAAATTTCGAATCGAGATACCATCGAGTGTTGTTTGCGGCCCTCCGAGATCCGTGCTAAACCTTTGGGCACCTGAAACGATTATTTTTAGGTCGAGCACTGTCGAGCATTCTTGAGGAGATCGAACCGGGATATCGAAGGTATTTGTCGATCGTTTCCAGACTCGAATCGAACCTTTGGACGTTTCATAAATTTTTCATATCAAGAACCGCAAATTGTTTGAAATCCTTCCGATCACTTCGCATTTGCGATACGATATTTTGAGTACTCTTACAGAACGTATTTTTTGGAACGATAGATAATCTAATCGCAATCGCAGTTGCAAGGTGAAGTGATTGATGGATATAAGATTTGGAATAATGAAAAGGTTCGATTAGACATTTTCGAAAAACTTAATTAGCCAGGCTGATTACTTGGCCTGGAAAATGAGCTTGCAGCGTTCGTTGGTCGATGGTCAACGTATTATAAGGCGAGGACATCGGTGTGCATACCAAGTCGCCGCCGATGGAAACTCAATAAGGCGCTACAATTAGGTTACGCGAAACGCGTACATGTGCTGGCTTCCCGGACGTTTTCAGTTATAGAAACGTGCCGGGACTTTTTGTGCGTTTCTTTCGCCACTGTCTACGAACAAACAGCTTTCCACTGTGTTTTACGAACATACTGCTGATACCAAAATTAACAAAGATCGAAGTTTAAACTTTCTTCGGATAAACCTATAAAGATATTAAGAAAATTAAGTAGAGTGTATCGTTAATAATTTCTTAATTAAATTGGTCTTCTATCGTCTCACTATCCCACGTGGACTACCTGTACAATGAACGATCGCAATTTCACGGTCTCGTTAAGTCCACGGTCATGTAAGGTGTGGTCACTCTCTATTTTCTCGTTTATTTTCGCCTTTTCGCGTCTCTACGTAACACAACACACAGCACTTTCGATGGATCCTTACGGCGAACAAAAGCGGCTCGATCGAACGTGTACACGAGCCCCTGTCTAGGGTGGCACGAAAAGTGGGACACTTTTGTCCTCTGTTCTCTCGAAAGCGACGCAGAAATATCAATCATTGGCCCAGATATACTGCGAATCGTTTTTATTCGACACGTATAAATACCGACGCGGTGCATGGACGTGCAGCTGGTGTTACCAACGGAATAAACTACAAAACGAAGCTGGTCCACCGTTGGATTTCATCAAAAACTCCCCCGTCGATATCGAGTTTTTACGTCACGACGCGTGAAACATTGATTCTATAAAACAGTTTGGACGATTCGTTAAACAGAGATAAAGGATTCACATTGCACCGAAGTGAATTTAAGTAGGGATCTACAGATGGATATGGATCCATCCGGAAAGTCGGCGACGTATGGAATTGTACTTACCTGTACTTATCTGTTTTTCGATTTCCGTGGTTCAGCGTTTTGGAGATAGTTTCAGTGATGGATCGGTTGACGCTGAAATGTTGCAATTGTTGATTCTAATTGGAGACAGTTGATCCACAACTAGCGGTGCATCCTGGGCACGACAAACTACCGCGATTCGATAAATCAGCGTAACGAAGTTACACTGCAACGAGACGATTACTGGAACAAACTAACTTTCATCCCTCTGGCATATTCACAAGACTTGTTATAAATTGTGTATGCAACTTTGCGGCCGACCTTGTTAACGACTATCAAAAGTCGTTCTCGTGTACGAGTTTCGCAGACAATTGTATGGAAACTGACAATGGAGATAGCCTGTCTCATGTCGAAAGCCTTTGGAGAATTTAGGTCTGCAATTGAATTAAAACGTTGATGGAATTATCGTCGAATCTTTTGAGATAATTTCGTAAACTCCGCTGGTCAATTTAGGCTAATATTTGTGCCTGTTTCGAAACAATGATGTTACTGAAATAGCTATACATATGTATGCAACAGGGTAGATTCTATACGGTTACGAGTTGAATATTCGTGATCGATATTATACATTAGCAACGATTCATAAAGAATATTGGATCAAATTTTCCTAAACGATAGAGCTTTAATCAACTTGCAAGCATCGGGGAGAACTGATCGGTGTCATGATAACGTTAGCACTACTGACAACCTGAATAAATATTCAAATAGTTGGTGTAATCACCTGTTACGTTTTTAATATTACATCGGAATTTGCGTGGGAAGAATTAATTTCTACCTCTGAGAGTAGTGTACAAGTCCCAAATGCAAGTGGTACCATAATTGTATCACGTATCGGAGGTTCTCGAGTTCTAAATTAAATCCGCAAGTTTTCCCAGGATGTACGAAAGCGACGTCAGTGATTAAGTGCAGTTACATCACATTGTGTTTACGTTGATTTTATCGATGCTAATGCGACGATGAGTTTCGCGTAAACTTCGCCGTTTTCACTTGTTTCAATTTAATGCGATACGCTCGAGTGAGACAGTTCATTGACCGTCATAAAAAACAAGAGAAAGTAACAATTAAATTGCATGGGAATAGGTGCGTTGTGCTCGTTGGTTGCCTGCTCTAGCTGTAATTCTAATTCAGAATTTTAATTCATAACAACGATGCGAGCTAGTGTTACACCGGTTGCGGGAAAATGGCATAATCCCAACAGTGTTTCGGAAATAAATCACCTCTTGAAATTTATTGAATGAAATAAGCCAGTCGCGTAACGTTAATCTATCGAACGTATCGGTTACGAGTAGTTTTCAACGTATGCTCCAATTTAACTTACTGATACAGCTTTTTTCTTTCGTTTTCAAGTGAACTTTGAAATGTCCAATAATTTACCTTCATGAATATTAATCTCATCATTAATTTGTTTCACTCCGGTTTCGCTTTGAAACACGAGTAGAATTTTTCATCGTTGATAACAGATTACGGTTCGAGACCCAGTTCCTCTGTATAAACAAATCGAATAACGAATACTAAAATCAACATTTTCGAAATTGAAAAACCCTTTTCATTTCTCGTTTAAATCAAAACGATCTCCATTACAAATATAAAAGGAACGTTGATGGTTTCTGACGAATACGGTGCAAGTCTTTACTCTTGCAATGCAAGAAAATAGAGATTTGAGGACCCAGGGATATTGAAATGTAGAAATATGGGAATGTTGAGATTTGGAGATCTAGGGATATCGAATCATTTGAAATTCGGGTATCTATGGAATTTGGAACTTAAGGATATTATAGGATCTAGGGAATTCGGGACTTAGGGATATTATAGGGTCTAGGAAATTTCTGAACTTCGGGAATTTCGGATACGAGTGTTGTACCTGTGGAATTCTGAACAGTGCAATTTATCTATCTAGGGAATTTCCCTAGGGAAATCCGACTAGGGATTTTTTGCTTAATACACTTCCATGTCTAGGGGATCTCAGGTCTATTGGATTTTTACGCCCAGGGAATTTTTGATCTAGGAGATTTTCCGTATCTAGGGAATTTCGCATCTACGATATTTAGATCTCTAAAGATATTTGATTGTAATAAGGTGGATGTCTAGATATATAAGAATTGAACAAATTTGATATCTGGTGAATTAGGGATTTGAGGCCTGAGAGATCTAGATTAGTGATCTAGATACTATGATACAGCGATATATTGATATAGTAATATACAAATTATAGAATACGCAACGCATATACATGTTTTGTTTTTCTAGTACAGATATCACAGGTTGATAAACGAACGACGTGTTTCGAAATATGACTATCATTATTTGAAAAAAGAAAAGCGTTAAAATATGCATTAAAGATGGGAATTATAAATGTATCATTCAGAACGTGTATTAATGTTCACTGTTAGTCCTCGTCCGAACGTGAATGATTTTCACGCTCAGATAGTAGATCTTTAATAGTTAAGACTGGTTGACAGTGAAAACTAGTTGCGTGTAAGAAATATAAGTTTATAGCAACAGGTTCGGGTTCAGGAAACCTATCCTCCATTAATGAAAGACGTTGGACTCACGTGTAGGTGCAACGAACGAAGAAGGCACGACTGATCGGAATGCGGCGAGCAAGAATTTTACTTTTATTTCGTTGTAGTACAATTTTTCTTCCCGCGGGACGATTATTTTTACCACCGAAGAAAATCTATGGTTTCCGAGCAATTTCCTACGAGCAGGCACGTAGTACGCGAAGGAAAATAATGTTTCTCGCCGCACGTGATCGTTAATTACAACTTACAGTGCCGAACGCAGCGATAATATTTTCAGAAGCTTCGTCGAACAAGCTTCACTTTCTTTTTCGTGGATCCATTTGTCAACCCGTCTCCGGATTTACGAGTATCACGCCGGAATAAGATCTTATGGAACATAGAAAATTGTTCCTGTTTTCTTTCGCGCGAGTAAAATTGCACGTTGCGTTATTGCAACGTGTTTTTTCCGTCTAAATCGTTCTATAGAGTAAGCGATCGATCGATCACTACGTATAAGATTGAATAAAAAGGCAGTTTTATTGAAAATACCGTTACTTCATGGTGATATACGAAAGCACACTATCATGACTCATGAACTTTCTTGCATTATGCGCTTCTAGTAGTTGGAAAGTCCATAGAGTCGGCGCCGCAGGAGAGTTACCATTACCGTTTACGCTGATAGTTTAATATACTTAAGGTTATTCGAAAATTAAGCAATTCCCGAGTCCGAGGATTAATTAATTACGACAGGGAGTTGTCGAGTAGGTGTCTTTAACCTTCGGGGGAAAGATGAATTACCTCTCGCAGAAATATTCTAACCGATAAGTTCGTCAAGCGTTCACGTGTCGTGGGTTTATTATGTAACAACGTAAAATGCACACGTGCATCCAGGATGCATACGGGCCGCCGTTACCCTCGGGTTTTCCCTTTTTTTCCCCTACGAGGGATTTTATAAAGGTTCCGATGGGCGTTATCCGATAAATCTGTACGACGAGAAAAAGAGGAACAAAAAATTACTTTAATCATGGTCGTGTTTTTTCGTCAATTACATAGTGCATCTACCTGCAATTTAAATTGTATTCTTTATAACCTGTAAGCGGAGGGAAAAACGACAAGTTTGTACAAAAATATTGGGAAATATTGCGAAAAAAGATAAAAGCTGATACAATGGAAATAAGTAGTGCATAATTACAAATGTTATCGACAGTAAAGTTCATAAGTTTGAATGGTTTAAAACTATTGTTTCATACAGTAATGTAATAATGTGGTATGAACATTGTCTTCTGTAGGGAAACCTTTCAAACAAACGAAATAAAATAAATAGATGAATCATAGAGTCAGGAAATTTTTTCTGGGCGTCGATCGATTCTTTAACGTGTACCATGGATATTATGTAAGAAGAAAAGAGAAAAACATACGTGCACTGTAATCTTTTAACCTCACCGTGTATTACCCCTGTTCCCTGTTGCGTATCCGCGACGGAAAACCGCAGCAGTGAATATCTCTTGCGATTTATGCGGCATAAAATTACACGTCACGAAAGCTTCGGCTTTAAAGGCTGTTTACCCAATTGGATTTTTTCCGCTGCGGCCGTATAGTCTGAATGATCATAAACAGTGTTGCGTCGACTGATCCGGTGGGTCTATACTGGGTGTCCTGTTAATCAAACGAGGCGAACGCGAAGGTGCTGATTCCGCGGATAAAAATAATTCTTATAAAAAAAAAAACTGATCCTAAAATAGAAAATTAATTATTCGGCAATTATACGTATTAATGGATATCTGTTAACGATTGTTATTTTTGTTTATTTATCGTGAATCACTTTTGTTTTTTAAATGGCACGAAGAATGATACGTTTATCGCGATAAACGAAAAACGATATCGTACATCAGACAGAAACATGGATTCGTGTTTTCCGTCCACGGTAATGGATCCTATTTACTTAAACTTAGTGCGTGTGTGTTCACGTGTATCAAACGAGACCCGTCCGTCCCTCACACATCTGCGTTACACGGCCTCCACCACCTCCTCTTCTTCCAAGGTAAATTGCAAAGGCCGAGGGTGGATGTTTCGCGCTATTTATAATGTTTACAGTGACGGACGCGTTCGGAGGAGAGCAGTAGCAGCTGTTTTGTGTTATTTACCGACTGCTTAATTACAGGTTACCACAGTCGTCCATAGGCGTGGTAATTGACCGCGATTCCCGTAACCACTGAAAATCGACTAATTCCGTGGAACAAAAAAAAAAAAAGAAACGAAGGGTGTAACCAGGGTCATACGGGTAAATTATCCCGGAGGCGCGGTAGGAAACGATTTTGCAAATAAAGCGCGTAATTCTTTTACGAACGTTTTTATTGTTTACGCGAGAGGGCGCCATTGTTGGCGTCTATCGCTCGTCGTCCTTGCATTATTTTACTGTTGATTGCTTAGATATTCGATGAGGAGGTGGGAACGTTCCAATGTTCGTATTTCGTGTATTATCTGTACTATTAAAGCGAAACATGTGTACATATGTTACATCACGCCCGAATGTCTAAATCGCTGTATATCGCCAGCTCTGCCGATTTCCTTATTCCTAGACACTTGTATTCTAAATCAATATTCCTAGATCTACCTGTGGCCCACATTATCTGAATCTGTAGTTCAGATAAGAATTATACGCGTTATCATGAAATGTGTCTGTTATTTAATTATCGTAATCTATCAAATCGACATGTTAAGTGTAGATGTTTATTTGTTCTTAAGCTGTATACCACAAATGTTTATCATTCTACAATCGTAAACTATCGCGTTAAATCGAGTTCCCGGTTCTCTTCGCGTAACGCATTCTTTCATCGTATATCTTTTTTTATAACCCAACCTTGATATACTTGGGATCAATCATTATGCATCGCGTGCACGTAAACGCACTTTTAAAAAAACCTTCGAAGACAATCTTCGAAATCGTTCGCACCCGAGCAACGTATTAAAAATACCCACGCGAGGTTCGTACTTGCATACGCGTACATCGGTGTGTTTGCACGCCCAGTAATCGTATCGCTCGATCGGATATTTTAACCACAAAACCATGAGATGGCGTATCGTTTCCTCGAGACACGGTGTTGTAGCCCAGACCCGTGAAAGTTTATCGATCGATAACATCCACCGTATAGCTATTCGATACGTTCGGAGACACCGGCTGCCATGCATATCACGAATCGGTCTTTTGTAGCGTCGATACCACGCTGTTAAAGTTCTCAGACGTACACCTTTGTTCATCGATCATTAACATCCTTTTCGGAACAAAGAGTTCCGGCGAACGAAGGGTCTGTCTCTTCCGTCTGGCGGAATCACGGTTAGTTTGTAATTGCTCCACGTCGGCGTTGCGTTCTGTTGCGTGCACCGGTATTACGGTATGCGTGCGTACACGCGGGCATTCATCACGAAACACGTGCGTCTCGCGGTCGTTATCGGTTGAAAAATTCGAGTTTCTTAAAGTACGGCGTTCTTGTCGACGTTTGGTAGATAGGAATCTAACTGGCTACCGTTGAGCATGGAAGTACAATAAAAACTTATGCTTCGAGAATCGAGGAATCTTTATAGGTGTAACGGCGTTGCAGATCTACAGCTCGATATAATCGAAGAATGGCGGAACAAGCAGATAGCACAATACATTTTGACAACACGATTCAAGTTGGTTTAAGAGTTACAGAATTCTCTGTTACGACGTTCAAATATTAAATTCTTCCATTATAAATAGGTTAGATGAAATAATTTTCGTAGACTATATCGTGAAGATACGGTTAGGAACGATGAAAGTATTTGTATAACGGTCTGAAACTGCGAACCACTGTTTTAAAAGTGGCTAGCGGTTTTTCAAGGTTCAATTTGCCGGTGAAGCCTATCGCTCCGTTTGCTATGCGATACTCGTTTTCCCATTCCTCTCCTTCTTTCCCTCCGCGTTTCATCTCTTAACTCGAGAATGCATAATCGCGTCGTGATTCATAATAACGTTTATTCGTCATAATCTGACAGTATTATGCCCTTACGCGATCGATACGTATTTTAGCCCGTTACAATTGTTCGTTTATTACGATTAAGTATGCAAACTGTAATTAAAAGCAATCTCTATTCGAAACGTATCCGTTTGCAAAGGGTTGCGTATTTTAATTAAAATAAAGTCGTCCAGTTGAATAAAACGTTATTCCGCGTACGTTATAACGAGCGGCTTCCGCGTTCGAAATCGCTCGTTTGCTTTTCACTTTGGTTCATTAAATACCTCGGCTTCGGCGGTGAGAAGGAGCGCAGGAATGCTGGGTATTATCTCATCCCACAACAGCATCCTGCATTCTTATGCAATTGCAATGTTTGGTCATGAATTGCCCGATAGTTACGTTTTCCTCGAAAGAATTTGTCATTGGACGTGTTGATTTCCCGTGCAAATTAATTAACCATACGCGAGGATGGCACAGTTGTGCAGCGTACCGACGTCAATTAAAGGACGGGTTAATAAGTCGTGTGTTTCCGATAAACAGCCTGACTCCTCCTCTCTTCCGACAGTGAAAATTCGTCGCATCTGCACGTGCGTCGGAATTGTCAAACAGGAGAAAAATAACCGGGACTTACGTAAGCTGCGAGAAATAGCGCGTCTCGATGCGCGGCGGATCGGGAAACCTGAAGTACGTTCATTGATGACGACACGACAATTCAAATCGGACTTTCTACCAAAAATTTAAGATACGACACGAATTCAATCTTTTAACTGTTAACTCATACATTTATGTATACTTAGATTTTTATATTTTTGCACCCCTAAATTCTAATAATTTTATATTTCAATATCTACAAATCCTAATATTCCAATATCTCTAGAATATTTTCTTTATAGCATCAGGAATTAGTTTCTTTAGCGGGTGAAGCAGAATTAGTTGCGACGTCGTTCGCACATTTTGTATACTTTTTCAATCATCGAGTCGTTGTAAATCATACAAAATTTAAACTACCTGATAAGTTATAGCGATCGAGTCTATATGTCGGCACAAATTTCTGGTCATACCACTTAGACAATTTTATTAGGTGTTGTTTGATCTTTTTGTTACAGATATACCAGATATTCCTGAGAACATCAAGAATTTACGGGCACTTCAGGTGGCGGACTTTAGTAGTAATCCAATTCCAAGGCAAGTATATTTCACAAAGTCGTTTAGTGGAAATTCAAGAGGAAAGTACGGTAACAGTAGACATTTGTTTATTAGGCTCCCAGCAGGTTTTGTGCAGCTAAGGAACTTGACTGTTCTCGGGCTGAACGATATGTCCCTCACGAATCTACCACCTGATTTCGGAAGGTAATGACAAGAAGAACTTTGTTTAATTAAGTTTGACGCTCTGTACTCGAGCAATTGAATCGCATCGCTTTGTACTAAGTTGTTCTGGTCGTTCATTTTCAGTTTAGAGGCATTACAGTCGTTGGAGTTGAGAGAAAATTTGCTCAAAACCTTGCCGGAATCGCTGTCGAAACTTTATAAATTGGAACGGTTGGATCTCGGTGACAATGACATCGATGTTCTGGTAAAATATAATTAGAAACGTTATTGGAAATTATAGTTTCATTGTATGAAATGACATGCTGTTATTTTAGCCAGCACACATAGGAAAATTACCAGCATTGCAAGAGTTATGGTTGGATCATAATCAGTTGCAACATTTACCACCTGAACTCGGGCAATTGAAAACGTTGGCGTGTTTAGACGTGTCGGAGAATCGTTTGGAAGATCTTCCGGAAGAGATCGGAGGCTTAGAATCCTTAACGGATTTACACTTATCGCAGAATGTTATCGAAAAATTGCCCGATGGACTTGGAGAACTTAAAAAACTGACCATTCTTAAAGTTGATCAGAATAGGCTTTCTACATTAAATCCAAATATAGGCAGGTGAGATTAACATCTTCTTTTCGATAAATATTCATTGAATTGAAAGGAAGTGAAACAAAAACTAATGTATTCGTTTGTTTCAGTTGTGAAAATCTGCAGGAATTAATTCTCACGGAAAATTTTCTCTTCGAACTGCCTTCGACTATAGGAAAACTTCTTAATTTAAATAATTTAAACGTAGACAGAAATAGTTTACAATCGCTTCCTACAGAGATTGGTAAGAAAAGTTTGTAACGACTCTGAAATTTTCAGATCTTTAGTCATTTTATTTGAGTGTATTTTTTATTTTTATTTTAGGGAATTTAAAACAGTTGGGTGTACTATCTCTAAGAGATAACAAATTGCAATATCTTCCAGTTGAAGTTGGGCAATGTACTGCCCTCCATGTGTTAGATGTATCTGGCAACAGGTAATTCTAATTTTAACTTTCTTCAGTTTGTAAATTTTGTTTCAAGGAATTACTAATAAGTGATGTTTGTTTTTTCAGATTACAGTACTTGCCATATTCCTTGATCAATTTGAACTTAAAGGCAGTATGGTTAAGTGAAAATCAAGCACAACCAATGCTTATTTTCCAAACAGATATCGACGAAGAAACTGGACAAGAAGTATTAACATGTTTCCTCCTGCCACAATTAGAAATCCATCCTGATGGTTGGTGGACTATTGTTTATATTATAATTAAGAATATACATAATAATAGATTATTTAAATGTACGTATATTGTATCTAATATAATGTTTTATTTAGATTCGGGAAGACTTGGTATGCTAGTTGGTATGAGAAATGCTGTTCAAGGTGGTGAAGTACGCGAAGTAGGTAGCAGTGAGGACGAAGAATGGCAAGAAAAAGAAGCATCACGAACGCACTCTGTTAAATTTACAGACGAACCTCCCGAAACTGATAAGGAGGTGAGACGATATTCGAGAAAACCTAAATTCTTTCGATACGTTACATCTAAGCTCAGAATATTATCGCATTATTTTATGTGTTGGAAAGGTTACTCGTATAATTCATTGTATTAAAGTTAAAATGACAGAAAATGAAACAAAAGTGTCTTTCTTTCCTTACCGCTCATCTTCTTAAATAGCACATACATAAAGATTTGTATTTATTTCAGACACCATTTGTACGACAAAATACTCCTCATCCTAAAGAGTTGAAAGCGAAAGCTCATAAATTATTCAGTAAAGGAAAGAATGACAGCCGATCAGCGTCTACGGATGAACAGGTAATACTTCGAAAAAACTTAAAATATCGGTTTGTGAAACGCTTTTATACAAAAAGGTAATTTTTAATGTTTTTTCAGGATGTTTCTCAAACATTTGGGTTAGATAAAACTGAGACTGATATCGTAACAAAATCTAGTGATACAGTAGAAGGTTCTACAGAATTAGAACCAGAGAAACCTGAGTCTGGAGAAAATGAACAAACACAAATTGTACCTGGAACATTGACTAATAATACAGATCTCCAGTCTAATAATGAACCAGAAGTAGTTTGTAATCAATACGTTGCAGAACCTAGTGCTGTAAGAACTTGCACAACAACTGATAAACTTATTTATTTATTTCCATTTATTAATAAACTTGTATATTTATTTTTGTTATTTTTAGGATGTGAGAACTGATGGTTCAGTTACTGAATCAAAGGAAAAAAGTGAAAAGGAGGATGATGAATCGGAAAGCGAAGAAACTCAAAGACACGTAGAATTTTCTATAACAGAAGGTACTGATTATGAGGGTGGTGGTGATTCAAATAGACCAAATAGGCTTCATCGTAGAGACACTCCACATCATTTGAAAAATAAACGTATTCATACAGCAGTGGACAAAGAAAAAGTAGCTTCCATTATTGCCCAAGTAAGATTATCTACCTAAAACATATTTATAAAAAACGTTAAATGCATATAAATATGTGCATATGTATACATTTTTTATAATAAAACAGGCACTTATGAAGAAAACTGATGACACTCCCGCACCCACGTCAGCGCCCACAGAACCTACGGAAAATTTTGACACCCAAAGTCAAGGTAAAATAACAATCACATTTGTTACGTCACTTTTTAGCTCATACACCTTTCCGTATTATTTAAAATGTGTTATTTAAAAAGAAATTTTATAAGAAATGTATATAATTTTTTATAGTGTTCACGCCCTAAAATGTAATAAAACACTTCAGTGCATATAACAGTCTTTCGTGGTATACTGTAAGACGAATATTTCTTGATATGATTGCTTCTTAATCATAATAGCAAATACAGTATGATAAGATACTCCTTCCCTTTGGCTATCTTATCTCTTATCCAATTATCTGGTTAGTTTTATGTCGCGAATCTACGTGTGTAAAAGAAAATGATTGAGTTGAATTTTCACTTAAAAATTCGAGTAACAGTAGATATTATTTTTTAACATAGTAGTAAAAATGCCTAGAAGATATAGATGTTTTGTCAGGAAAAAAAGAAATAGTGGTAACGATTAAAATGATATAATCAATGAGTTAATGTTTACTAATCGTTTATAATAATTCTAGGCGCCACATCCGACGCTGAACCAACAATAGAAGTACGAGAAGAACAATATGAAATTCATATCGAAAGAACGACAGGTGGTCTCGGTTTGTCAATCGCTGGCGGAATCGGTTCAACCCCTTTTAAGGGTGACGATGAAGGCATTTTTATTTCTAGAGTTACTGAAGGTAAACATTTAAATAAAGTACCGTTATCCGTAAGCTCTTTACTGAGTATTTGATCTGCTCATTCACTGAGTTATAACATGTACCACAATTACAACCATACTATTGAATTTTATAGGCGGACCTGCAGATTTAGCGGGTTTAAAAGTGGAAGATAAAGTACTGTCCGTGAACGGTGTTTCGGTAGTAAATGTAGGTCATTACGATGCCGTAGAAGTTTTGAAAGCATGTGGGCGTGTTCTTGTGTTAGTAGTTCAAAGAGAAGTTACGAGGATAGTACCGCCGTATGAACAGGTACTACATTTTTAAACATACGTTTGTTGCAGTATTATTAACATTATCAAACATAAATAGGGATCATCTAGAAAAGATTCGGCATGCTCCAGTCTCAGTACCAGTAGAGCTCCGAGTGCAACGTCTCATGTTTCATCCACGGGTTTACCGCATAATTTAGAAAATGGTGATGCTTTACCTCAGGACGCTATTAAGGTACATACATCTTACATTTATCAGTTGCAATATATTATCAATGCATAAACTTTGTAAATATATTTTTTCTATGAATTAGCCCAAGAAAATTCCAGAACCTATATCCTCGACAAAGGCAGGAAGTGAACCAATGGTATCTGTTCTTGTTCATACAACATTAATACGGGACCAAAATGGGCTTGGATTTAGTATCGCTGGTGGAGAAGGCTCTCCTCCATTTAAAGACAATAGTGATGTAAGATACAAAATCAGCAATATAATTTCCTCTATATTTTTGTATAGTCTGAAATTTTACATATTGTTTAGGCGATATACATTTCAAGGATAACTGATGGTGGTGTGGCACAAAAAGATGGTAAATTATTAGTCGGGGACAAAGTAATATCTGTAAGTGTATTTTTTCTTAATACACTAAAGTTGTGGTATTTAGTTATAATATCGTATACAATTTATGTTCTTAATGTATTATTTTTCAGATTAATGGTGTAGAAATGAGAGGTGCTAAGCACGAACAAGCAGTTTCCTTGTTAACAGGCTTGGAAAGATTCGTTCGATTGGTAGTCGAACGTGAAATTCCACTTTCCCAAGCAAACGCAGCCACGGTTGTAACACCTTCAGAAAAGTCACCGCGTGTTATTGGTGCACCTAAACCATACACAGGATTATATAATGCCAATAGTTACATTGCAAATAGGCCAGGATATACTAGCTACCGACGTTCCGTCGATGCGGATAGAACTTTATCTCCGAGTCCTACATCAAAAACACCTCCGCCCATGAAAATTGAAACCACTGAGATGACTAAAATGAACGGCGTTACAGAAACAGGAAGTGTTAAAAATGTCTCATCGATATCACCAAGTCCGACAAATAGTCAACCTCATCCACAACCTGCTCCGAGGCATAGTATTTCGCAGCCGACGATTACACCCACGACAACTGCAAGCTCGACGCCTACCTCTTCTACAGAGCCTAGGTCGACCTCACCCCAGGAAGATATACAGGTACCGAAGCCTATCACCAACGAGGAATTTCAGGCTATGATCCCTGCTCATTTCCTCCGTCCCACCTCCTCACCATCGCCAGACCCCCATCAAGGCCCTATCGTGACAGTGACAATAAAACAGCCTGATAATCTACCTGGGGATGTTAATTTTCCTCCGGCCCCTACTACTCTTGGTAAAGTTACTGAGACCATCACAAAGAGCACTCTCACCGAGACCGTCGTAACTAGGGTGACCGAAAATCAATTGGTACCGCCAGTAATCATTGAGGTATGTGCTTGGTAGCTAGATGCATGAATTATGTTGTACACTGGGCGAACGCCGTAGGCTCCTACAAGAAAAATGACAATGTAGGGAAATTTGGGAATTTAGAAATTTGAAATTTAAAAAATTTACTTCTTAGCCAAAGGAAGTCTACGTTGCGTCCAAGTGTACATGTAACTTGAAATTATGCAAATTGTCATTTAATTGACATTAAAATATTATTTAGTCATTTTTTTGTCGAACAAAATGAAAAGAAAATTTATGAAACACATAGCTTTCTAAATATTAAGATTATAATTGTTTCTTCTCCGATATGGGAATAGTTGCATTTTTAAAAATATCTTAAACTAAAGTTAAGTATTTAACATTTGTGATCTATTAACTTATTTCCATGCTTGGATGATAATCACGATATTGATAAGAATAATTTAACAATATTCCTACTTAAAAAATTTTAACATTCAGATGTTTTTTAGCACGTTTCATTACAATCAATTAAGATGTTGAATAATCCCAATTTTGAAGATGGTGGTTAAGTGGTTTTTTCATGCATGCTATAAAATTTTTATAAACTTTTATTACTTCATACAGCAATGCTTGGTATGTGTTTTTTTTTTATTAAACGATATATTATTCTTGCGTTTGAAAGAACGTATCAAAAAATTGTTATACAATTATGTCCTCATTACTGCATGCTTATGTATTTTAAATGTATCGTCAATTTCATTCATTAATTCAATACAATTATTTGTCTCTTGTCCCTTGTGTTCATTGCTAAAATCGAAGTATTCAGTAGGAATTGGTTGTATGGGATGTTGTGTTATTTTTTATATTATTATATTGGGATGCTTATCCTCTGGCATGGAAATAGGTAAGTAGTATAGTTAAGCATATTGTATTATTAATGTACTATCATATTATACAATTATACGTTTGTATTAACTGGGGATGTGCGGGTACTCGGCTCATTCGTTTACCTACGCATTCTTCATTAACTCATTATAAATACATAATATCATATCAAAATAATTTATTTACATAACTTAATTAAAATAAGAATTTCATCAGGTCTCATATGTTTTAATGACTGTATTTTTATTGTTTAGGATGTAGTTCTTGTGAAAGAAGGATCATTAGGATTCAGTATTATTGGTGGTACAGATCATTCTTGTACACCATTTGGTGCAAAAGAACCAGGAATTTTCATATCACATGTACGTACATACTTTATAATATATAACTTCTCAATTGATTTTACGTGTAGATGATTATAAGTGTTGCATAAATATATTAGGTTGTACCTGGCGGTATAGCTGCAAAATCTGGTAAATTAAGGATGGGTGACAGAATACTGAAGGTAAATGGTACTGATGTAACGAAAGCTACTCACCAAGAGGCTGTAATGGAACTTTTACGACCAGGAGATCAAATTGTGCTTACTGTTCAACATGATCCATTACCAGAAAATTATCAGGTAAATGTTTTTATTGTATTCATCTACATGCTTGTTAGATATTGCACATAGTTCTACGCTTAATTACAAAATAGTTTTCTAGTTTGAACACGCTTCAGAAATGTAACTTTATCAGTCACGAATTCACAGTGAATGTTCATTAACCATCCTGAGTTTCACTTAGTGTTCAAATATCAAAACAATTTGAAACTAAATACAAAATGTCAAAAACATAAATACATGCATAAATTTAGTTCACTTAAGAATGTACATAAAATAGTAATTATAATTAGGCAAAAAATAGAATAGAAGCTATAATATTCAATTGTTAGTACTTCACGCCTTATGCCAATCAATCGGTGCTTATCATTTGCAAACAATGGCACTTGGTGCTTATAATAATTTCCTCGTGTTATTTCTTAATGCCATTATTTATAATTTGTCCTACAAGCTGGTCGAAATAGAGTACATCCCTGTGACAGTAAGTACTCAATTTATTTGACCTGATTTTTTTTTCCTTTTTTCTTATACTATGCTTATTCTTCAGTTTAGGCTGCGAACAAGCTCAGCACCAAATCATGAGCTACTGCTTTTCTGCCTTGGCTGATATTATATAGAATTTTACGATTTTTTTAACTTGCTTTATATGCTTTATGCTAAATTGAAAAACATATATAACAGTCATTGTACTGTATATTTATGATTTATAAAAATACGCGAACAATAAAAAATGAAATATTTATGTGATTTAATATACTTCGGAATAAGAGAACAAAGATTTTTGTAAATTTTAAATCAGATAATATTAAAAGTAATTAAAGTATATTTAAGATTAATGTTATATTTTAGGAATTGGTTATAACGAAAGAACCAGGTGAAAAATTGGGAATGCACATAAAAGGTGGACTTCGAGGACAAAAGGGTAATCCCCTTGATCATACGGACGAAGGAGTTTTTATATCTAAAATAAATTCTGGCGGTGCGGCTAAAAGAGACGGAAGACTGAAGGTAATTATTTACAATAGTTATAAAAATTAAACTTTTTGTGCAATATTGTTACTTATATATTTTTTATCTTAGGTTGGAATGAGACTCTTGGAAGTCAATGGCACATCATTACTAGGTGCAACTCACCAAGAAGCAGTAAATATACTGAGGTGTTCAGGAAACACAATTACCTTAGTAGTTTGTAAAGGTTATGATAAAAACGAGGTTGAACCAATATTTCCCGTATCCGATGGAAGAGATTCTAAAGAATCTAGAACATCTAAGGAGTTCAAAGATCCTGCAGCCGATGGTACTAAATCTTTATCGCAAAGTGTATCCAGTTTAGATCGTGATGACGAAGAAGCAGCAACGCTCAGACAAGAGCAGGAAATGAAAGCCGAGCTTGTAGCATGGGAACAAGAAGAAAGGGAGCGTGCTTTGTTAGAACACAGAGAAAAGTCTACTCCTGAAAAAGTAAAATTATATTAAGAATATGCTCGCTGTGTATGGTTATTCTATGGATGTTTCTAAAGTTAATGTTAATAATAACGATATTGTTAAACAGGTATTAGATGTAGTAAGAGCAGCTGAATCATTAGTAAGCAAGTCGAATAGTCCCGTCGACATGGTTCCACCAAAATCACCAGGTGGCACTAAAGATCTCAAAACGACTACCATTGTAATGAGCAAACATACTTTAGCACCTCAAAATGCAAATGTAAGTATTTTTATTATTTTTACAAATTTTAAGTTGCAAAATTGGTTGTATTTGCATGTTTTAATAAGTATTATCTAATTTGCAAGTAGTAGTTTGCTTTTATTATTTATAATAAAATAATTTTACTAACATTTTTGTATTATAATTAAACCGTAACGTTCAAGTGACGTTTAAAATTCCTGAATGATTAAATAATTTCAGCTGTTTTTATTTAGTCCTGTAATTACTTTAAAAGTGCATAAATACTTTATGAATGTAGGTATTATAATTTCATTATTCCTGCATATGTTGCTGCTTGATCCACTTTAATTTTGTGAAATTATCTCTGTTTATTTTTTAAGTTTTTCTTCTAGCAGTTGTTTTAAAGTTAGTGCTTCAAAATTTTAAGTTCCATTTATAATATATGCATGAGTCTGCTGTACGTCTTATAGTATAGAAGAATCATTCATTTATTTGCTCATGTATTTTCTGTGTATGTGTACTCATTGATACATACACATATGCTCTATTAACAGACATATTACACACTTTATTAATGGCACTAATGGAACAAAAGGAGGGACACATTTAATTATCTAAGTTGAAAAGTGATAGACTTTCATGACTATAAGAATAGAAAAGTTATTATGGTACAATGTGTTGACAGAACTAGGTTGTTCTTCCCTAAGAATATAATTGATACATTAAAATTTTATCTGGTACAGACAAATTTGATATTATACATTTACATATACTTTTATATGTTTAACATAAGCATGGTCTATAGCAGTGATGGGCAACTGCACCCATAGAGCACAATTCATGGACGTGCATATAATTTGTAACTGTGGCAATTGATGGATAATCAGTTTCTTAATTTGAAAATTTATATATCTTAAACTTCAATGGGTTTTTGATACTTGTGTCCATCAGTAATTTTGAGTCCTTCGGTACTTAAACTGCTCATCACTGAACATAGGTTTTACTTCGAATGACATTGCATTTAACACAAACTTAAATACATTCCTCAATTTGTTACCGCTATAGAAAAATTTAAATATTTGTCATTATCATACATTCACCATGAATCTCATTACTTATTTTTAATATGTGACGCATGAAATGTACATTTGTCAGTGTTCTTAGCGTCGCATGCTCTCCTGAGCGGCAAAACAAGAGATATTTCACGTGTTTACAGACAGTGGAAGGTGATAGTGCTACTTTGGCTGCCCTCTAACAGGAGTGAGTCCGTTCGACCCTCTACTCATTTTCCCTGTGTCTACGTCCATACCTCTGAATCCGCGGGACTGTGCCATAATAAATTATTCTAAGGAATTCATGTCGTTAACTCGCATAATCACATAATGTTTATTGCGTTTCATGGGTATCATTGTTGTACAATTTAACTATCGTTACTCCGTTTGTTACTGATACTGCCATTATAATATTAAGTGTAATTATTGCGAATACGCTGACTGGCTGGGTTGATTCTGTGATTGTTTCTCTTGTTTTGGTCCAAGAAGGGATCAAGATTTTAACCATCACAAAGAATGTGATATCTTCCTTATCTTACATGACTCTCATGTATATACTCATCGCTTCTTTGTTCATGGATATCGGTTAAATGATGAAAAATGAAAAGATATTTCTGTGATAGGTAGACAGACGTCATAGACGGTAAAAACTTCCCATGTATTTAACGGATATTTTTTAGCAATATTTGTACATTGATTCGTACATTTCTTTCGCAATGTGTTTATAAAATATTAGAAATGCGACGGACAATTATTGCGATTAAGTGAGCTTAAAAAATTTATGTGAATCTTTTCTGGGCACTGTATCAAAAATGATTGAAAGTAAGAACATAGATGGTAATAGTTAGACTGCATATATTTACATAGTTATGATATATCAAAATCTACAAAAATGATATATCATAAATGCATAAATATGAGCTGTTTAATAATAATAAATAACTTCTGTGAGTGCTAAGTTCAAAGTATATTACTATATTAGTAAAAACTTCTATATTGATATACCTACAACTAAGATTTCACAGAAGATGTAAATTCTACCATTAACTTTTCTCTTCTTGATACACAATTTGGCGAGTAAAGAATCGAAAGTCTACATTCACATCTAAAGAATATTACTATAATTTCTAAAAATTAGTTTAGTGCTTAGTTTGCAAATTTAATTACTTTTGATATATTGTTTTTAATAACCCCATTTATTTAGTAGTCTCCATTTGCAATATTACGAAAAGAGTAAAGATTTGTTTCACTGTTATTTTTTACAAATGTTTTGTAGAAAATGTGCTAGAAATGTCTTTTTTATATTATCAACAAAATAGTTAATATAAAGAAACATAGAATATTTTACTACTTCCAGAAGTATAAACATTATCATACAGTAGAGGACAGTTTACATGTTGTAATTTATAGTTATGCTTCATTTTATATATTTTATTCACTCAGAAGAAAATAATATCATGCGCGCGTGTTACTAACTATGGGAGTGTATCCAAGAATATCTCGTTCTAATTATTCGGTTTATCGTATACTGTATAAAGTAAAAAAGAAAAATGAAATATTTGTTGAGACATCATTCGTGCATCTAGCATTTCTTTTTTCTAAGTTATAAATGCTAAGTTATAAACCTAGCACTCTTGGATGGTTACTTCTACGGTAAACTCATATCACTATTGAAATATAAATCAATGTACTGTATTCTACAAATTTTCTATAAATGTTATATGTTGACATAAATCTAATGGACCAGATGTTTATATATTATTACAGACTATAAAGATAAGATAGTATTTATCTAATTGTAAAAAAAAAGAAAGATAATGTTAATGTTGAAGTTCCAGTTGACAGACGTAAAAATGAAATATGTGCAGTGCTTTATTCAGACGTATCAATGCGGCAGGTTGTTCTGAAAGCAATTGAAGTTATCCCGTTGATATTATTAAATTGCGAGAGTATAAATTTTTCATATTCGTATTTAGTAACACAGAGATCAGAGTTCCTGTTACTGAATTTATCGTCTGGGATAGAGATCACTTTGTTTCAGAATACCTTGTGACGCATTCATGCGTATGGAAAGATGATGGATAGGGTACAAATATATGACGTAACTTTATAAGGCCGATTTTAACGCGTTTAAAATCATTGGAAGAGGGTATACAGAGAAAATTATGCGCAAAGCTGCATGAATTGTTGCAATAATAGTACAATTGATATAACATTGAATGTATAGATGGTAAAAAAAGAATAATGAATGAATAAGTTCAAAACTGATTCCTTTTTAATTCTAATATAGATTTTGTATGAGATGTAGTATTGGAAAATAAATCTGTTTTTAAAGTATAATAATAACAAGTTTCGCAAAAATAATCTTGTCAATTTTAAACAGAAAAACGTATCCTCATTTGATGATCTAGAAGGATACAGATATTTTCTATTACTTGTTGTACACCTAATTTTTAAAGATTATGTTATGTAGGATGTAATGGTGATTTCATATTTTTGTTATGTCTTACTTTATGCTGGAACATTGAATTAACTTTACTAATACAATTCTTCATGTTATTTACTCAGTCACTAAGGAAAGAGAGAGCTGTTACACCAGTGGACAATCCGTCGCTTCAGTCTCCGGTCTCTACTCTTACTCCATCAAAGAATTTCGATCGTAATACTACTGTTCAAACCTTGCCCTCTCCGAAGAAAAAAAGTTCTGCACCAAAGCGTAGCATTACGTTCGCCGATCTTCCTCCCATTTCCAAAGAAGAATCAATTAATTATCCCTATTCGCCTAAAATGAAAGAAGAACGGCCATCATCCTTGCATGACAAATTTACTTCAGATCCTCACATTTTTTCTTATAAGAAAGTTTATCAAAGTCCTACCCAGACTGTTCATTCTCGTTTCAAACTTCCTCCAACACCTTTAACTTCTCCTAAGTCCATAGAAGATCTTGGCACTTCGGCTTCTTTTAGCAAACGACAGAACGCACGCTCTGTTGATGGGAATATTCGGGTTGAGGTGGGTTTAAAAAGCATGTTTTAATAGCACTAATGCACTATTCTTAATTGACACTGTTTATTAAGAATGTTGGTATGTTTAAATTGTAGAATTTCATTATACAAAATATATAACTTATTAACAAAACTTAAATAAAAATTGGTATGCACGCAACAGGTTCATGTAAAAGGTTTAGGTATTGGGTGGAATTATTATAGAAGTTATTATTTACACATTGTACTTTATGAAATTTCTGCACAAGGGCTAAATATTTATGGTCATGCAATAATAAATATCAAATGTTTTAATTCAGTCTTCACCAACACCATCACCACCTCCACCTGTAGTAAAGATGTCTGTTAGCGACAAAAAGAAGTTATTTGAAAGTGCCATGGAAGAGCATCTGAAACCTTCACCTAAACCAGGTTAGTACCAATAAGAACACATACTCTTTAATAAGGCCCGGATTACACGATTTATCACTTCATCTTTCTTTTTTTACTTTAGAAAAAGTATTCAGTTTTCTAAGTCAGGATGAAGTCGAGAAAATGAAGCAAGAAGAAGGTACGCTATCAATTTAATAATTGAATATGATGATTCGTATTACTACAAGTGTTATTATTATATATTTTTAGAGAAAAAGATTGCCACATTAACACGAGATGAATTAAAATCATGGGCTCAACTCGATGAAAATGAAGGTTTAGAAGATTTGGAGGAAACGCTAGAAGATCAGGATAACCGGCGACCTAAGTAAGCTCAATTGTACTCATACTACGCATTTAAACGTGTGGTTATTAAAATCTTTTTACCTTATTATTCCCTATTTTTGTTTCCGTTTCTTAATGTCTGCATACCATAAAATAAGGAAAGACAAAACAGAAAATAATGACTATTAGTGATTGCATACATGTGATGTACCAGTGTTAAAGACATTCACATTTTTTAAGCAGTGATACAATTCTACTTTGAAAGCTATTCATTAGTTGTAGATTTTGTATGCAACAATATTGTTTTTAAATACTGAACATACGGAAAATTGATATACATACCTTATGGCATTATTTTTCAAACAAACCATCGTTGTATTGGCGTACTGAATTTCAGTAGATTATTAGTCGCAAAAAAGAACAAGAGGATCAAATTAATTTGCATTATATACTCGAGTATTATAGCACTTTATTTAGTCCATGTTCGTGTCCTAAATACATTTCTGTACATATAATGTTATGCTAGATATTTTCCAATTGTAAGATGCTAGACATAAGAAAAACTGTTTTTCAGTTGGAAGATAGTTATGTTCATTACCAGATTGTTTTATGAACATTAACTGATAACTGTAAAAATAACATGACACATATCTTTATTGCTTCTATGGTAAAATTTACAGTTTAAAAGAATTTCAACGTTTCATATGAATGTAAAGGACTGAATATCGTGTAAATATCAGTATTTTTATATCTGCGATAAGTTTTATATGTGTACATATAACTTGTATTGGGTGTTTTGTTTTAGCTATTGTTTTACTACAAGTGTGCATGCTTATTACAATTAGCGTATAAGTGATTTCGTTACAAATTAGCGGTTGCTTTTATTTTTTTTTATATAAAATAACTTGTATTTGTACATAGGCTTATGAATCCACATTCACATTGTACCTTGCAGTTAAGGTTGTGGTGCTTACACAGGCACATTTACTGCACAAAAAAACAAATTTGGCAATCTTGTCTGATAAGATGAGATGATAATATTTAGGAAGATTATGCGGATTGAAATACAAATTTATTGTCAACAAATACATACATACGCTTTAACTCACTTCCTTTTTACATGCACTGCAAGCGAAAGATTCTGAAGAATAGTTATTATTTATTCAGCCACTAACAAGATTTATTTGTAGTCTTATTTATGCAACAGTTTTATCCTGTTTCGATCGGTAACGTGGAAATAATTATTTTTTAGAATCTTACAGCACCGATGCCTACATTATTTATAGACTTAGTTGTTGTGTAGTGTAGTTGAACCTTTTTTTGTATCGTTATCGTTTTGTACATAAGTCCTACGATACATTTTTTTGCCTTTGTACTGAACGTTGCTTTTGTACTTCTTCTTTTTAACGAATAAATATTACAATTTTGGCACATGTATATGATTTGTCAGTGTGCATGCTCGTTACCTTGCAGTAGCCGACTGAGCTCGCGAAGTTCGATCCCCCTTCTGCAGAACCTTCCAAGCAGTGTAAGGACAGCAAAAGCAGAACGTCGCTTGAAGGAGAGACTGGTACAGGAGGTATTCACCTTATTGAATCTTTCTCAATCATTGCGGTTTCTCATATCAGCTCTGAACAAGTTTATTAAAATACTAATGATCAAATAAAATGATTTAATTTAGATGTAAAAAAGAGGAAACAAAGTTGCTTAGTTTAAAATAAATAATCCTTTGTTACAATCTGATTTCTCTGTTATCTCATAGGGCATAATTTCGGATGAAGACGAAGAAAGCCATTTAAGTCCTGCGGAACAGAGAGCTTTAAGAGCAGAGAAACGTGCAGCTTGGAGACAAGCGCGTTTGAAGTCTCTTGAACAGGTAAACTTCAGTCTTTCGATTCTTATCTTTTTTTCGTACTCATACTTAAATATTTCGTCGGAATTAATTCATCTAATACGCATGAAACATTTAGGATGCTCTTCAAGCGCAGATAGTAATTAAAAAAATGAGCGAAATGATGGATACTGCGAATAAAACAGACGCACCGCAGGATTCTACAGATTCCGTCACTCCTGTTCCTGAACCAGAAAAGGCGGCTGATGTAAGCAACTGTAAAGTACTCTTTGGCCCACAAACCGTTAGCAACTACATAGTCTAACGATGTGTTTGAAATAAATTAACCAGCATTTTTTTTTTCAATGTAATGATTTAACCTAAGTATTTACTAATTACTTCTTTGCTCGCCTGTGGTTCTAACTTAGCGTTTGTGTATTACAATGTAATTGTAACTACAACGGTACCCTCTTTGTCTGTCTTACTATCATAGTTTACTACGTTACGGCCGTCTAGTGCAGATTTTCCCAAACTTGCTGTACGCAGCAAAGTGGGTCCCCCTAAAGAGATCCGCGAATCCGAAAAAGTAGTGGACGAGAAGGTCACTCGGCGTACCGAGGAATATGTGGATGAGGTGACGGGTGAACGTCGTGTACGAACAGTTGAATACGTCGAGAAGCTCATTGAGCGGCAGGTACTATAAATTCTAGAACTTGCACAGAATTTAAGCACCAAACGTATCTGATCACATTATGGACTACAAATGGTTTGAGCGAGCAGGATAAGTTTCTCTTTAGATTATATTTTCAACTTATTATACTGCTATCCCAATTTTATTACCTTATCAGGGAGGTAAATAACAATACAAAGCCTGTCATAATTTTTACGTAATCAAACCTTTATAAAACTCTGTTGAAAATTGTTGTCAATTTAATATTTTACCATCTCACTTCTTTTATATTTATTTCGCTGTTAAGGTAATACAGTTGAAGTAGGGTCAATATAAGCCCTTACTGATACCCCTAATTTAATTGCCACTAAAAGATTTTTTTTTAAATTGTATAAGTATTAAAGATCCACTAAAATAGAAAAGAAGAAATGTTCATAAAAATTTGAGTTATGTAAAATATTGAAATATATTTGTAATTTTTTAAACTGTTTGAAAAAAAAATAATGTATGTATGCATGTATGTATGTATGTATGCTGTATGTATATGTGTGTGTATATGTATATGCATGCTGCCATTTATACATTTTTGCTTGAATGCACAATATCTGATGGAGACACTAGTTCATTGGTTGTGTTTGTTGTTCCAAGAATCCAACACTGATCATGGAAGTGCAACCTGCACCACCTTGAGCAATTGATTTCATTTCCACTGACCACTAACAAACTCTTCTCACACTATTGGTAATGCTACTATTGGTTTTCTTATCTATCAGTTTACTTAAGCATGTGAAAGTACATATTCTCTTAAAATAATGTTTTACTGTAATTATTTTTATGGTAACGGTACATATTAAATGTTAATACTGTAAAAATTATTATAAGTTTTACATTTAATCTCATGTAATATATTTTTTTTTAGTATTTTTTTATTTATGTTTAAGTTATATACATCAGTGTATAACATTTTTCAGTTTTACTTCGAGATGTTTTTTCATGTGCAATATATATATATTTATGTAAATAGGTTGAAACTCTGCGAGAAAAGATTATATCACTGGAATTAAGTAATGCTGAAGACGATGTAGAAAGTATTACTGGCACTGGAGCAAGCGACGCTGAAAGCGAAAGTGAAGAAGTTACAGGACAGTCTTCGGCTGTGAGTACACCGCAAGAAAAAACTGAAACGATCATACCTACAAATATCACTGAAGGTGCCGCTCCTAAAATAAGTGCAAATACTGTTCTTGTTTCGAAGAAGAAGAAACGGAAACGTTCGAAAAAAGGTCGTCATTGACCTAAAAAACGAATTCTGGTGCAAAATGAAATGAAAGAGAAACAAAAGTGCAAGGAAATTGGTGAAACACTTCCTTGTAAATGACATTGTGAAAGTGTGTTCCAATAATGCAAACATTGCATTACATTGATCTTTGCATATTTTAAATTACAAATCTCGACTGTATTGGTGCATGCAGTACTACACATCATTCATTATGCATTACTGCTTCAAAGCATACACATGTATGTATAAGATATCATTTCATGTCCATAATTTAATGTAAATTATTTAGGTGCATTCGAAACTACGTTTATCTTTCATGTACGTCGTGCTATGTTTTTAGTATCAAATATGCAGTTTTTTAAAATAATACATTTTTCAATAGAATTAGCGTATCGTTGCCTTCATTAAAGTGGTGCATCTTAAAAATCAGCCATCTCCTTTCATATTTTATGTACGACAAAATGTATATTTTAATATTTTTTATGTTCAGAAAATGAAATCCTTCAAATATTGGCAAAAAATATTGCAATGGAATTATCACTTAAAACGAAGTCCATGATGGGATTAGTATTTATATGACATAGAAATAGTATTTTTATTGTCAATACTATAATATTTCTTATTTTATGAAATAATTTATCGAAGTCAGATCCTATAGAAAAATCATATGATTTAATTCTTATGTTATTCTATATGAAGTGATACACATTCCCTTTTATAATTTTTATTTTTTCTTTTTATTCTTGAACTGGTACTATTATAAATGGTATTCTTGTATTGAAACACGAATAATTTAGTTGAAAATACGTAAAATTTTTAATTAAATTATAATACATGATTGGCTCCAAATGCATGTAAAATAAATTATTAGTTAGCATAAAAATGGAAAGTAACGTAAACCGCGTTTAATTAAATGTGGTTTGTAAAGTATTTTATTTATTTTCCTTTAGACATAAGTAAATTAATATATATATTATGTAAAACTGTTTTAATACATTAGAAGATTCATTTATAAAGCATATGTATTTAATCATATTGTTAAACATCAACATTGTTTAATCACTCATCTTTAGAAGCAATACTTTAATGTATTTAAAGTTTTGTTATTCATTTTAATATATAAGTTGCCACTAATGAACGAACACTAGTATTGAATTCTTTAAATGTTTTAAATATAACATTATAATACATATTTACGGATTCTGTTTTTTAAATTCATTTGTTTTAATTTATTTACATTAATGCTTATTATATTTTGTCGCTGTTATAGTTTATTTACATATGTACACTAACGTATTTCCATACTGTCAAATGTTCTCAATTATGTACTCAATACGCATAAAAAGGATTAACTGAAATTATAACGTAACAAACGTAAGATGAAAATTTATTATTTTAATTTCATTCATACATTTTATTTATTTATTCCTGGTTATAACAGTAGCTTTGAATAAATGCACGTGTGCAGTAAAATTTGGAAAAATAAATAATATATATATTAATTTGAGAATATCAATTAAATATTGCAATATATGAAGTAAACGAAAGGTAAATAGAATATTTAAATAATTGTATTGTTTTTATTTTAAATTCGATTGCTCTTATTCTACTTGTTTTTGCAGTATCGAGTAAACACTACTAAACATAAAAATATCATATGGTAAATAGGCAATTTTTAATAAAAACAAATTATATTTTTAGTACTAAGATTTATAAAAATTATACATGTAAAATTACATAATATGTAATATAAGCAAATATTAATTGATAAATACACTATTAATTTTGGTGTAAAGTGCGGTTAAAGGAGCGGGACCAATATACTGCATTAAAATTGTACAATAAGAACAAAATACATTTTTTGTACAACCATTATGTATGATTTGATATCTGTTGTCAATATCAGTGGAACAACAATAAAATTACTGATGGCATTATTTACAAAAGTTGTGTAAACATTATGCCAATCTAAACTATACCTTTGTAGAAATAGTGACAAAAAAAACACATTTTTTAAAAATGAATACTCTTGATGTAAAATAAAAATGTATAACAGTTATAGTGTTGAATGTTACATAAAATATTCGTTTACCTGGAAAAATATAAAATGTTTTAACACTATAACATTATGTCAAAATGCCACATATTGTAATTTCATGTTTTTTAAGATAGACAAGGCAAAATTATATTTGTAAACTCTTATATTCAAAAATATGTACTTTACATCGACGTCAAATATAGTACTCGAAATAATTTATATATACTTTTAAAATACTTGTATTAATTATTTATATAACTAATTCAAACTCAATATTACGTTTCGTTGTACACGTTTTATATTTTGATATTATCACCTAGTTTATTTTATAAGCAATAAACTGAAAACTATTGATTTCCTTAAACGTGTCAGATTGGAAAACTACGATTGAACTAATGAAGTGCTGTTTATATGATTAGTACTAAATATTTATGGTACTAAGTTGACGAATAAATATATATTTATTTATCTATGTTATCTATTAAATAATATTTATGTCTTACAATACTCAACACATAGATCAGTGGGCAAAAGACGTTTCATCATTTATGGCCATTTTATCTCTTCGGTGCAATAATACCTTCTAATTGCGCCTAAAAAATTAATAGAACATAAATTAATCTCCGTAAAAGTAGTCAGAATCAATCGAAGAACATACCTTTAACTGCTGATTTGTTTTCTTAAGGAACTGTATCTCTTCTGTATACTTTCTTTCTTCGGCTTCTCTCAATTCAGCCGCTCTTCTTTCAGCTTGTTCAAACTTTTGTTTCAATTCAGCAACCGTTTTCTCCAGTTCAGCCTTTTGCAATTGTAGCTCATCTGCAGCAGCAATCAGATCTTCCTTTCCTTGTTCAGCCTACAAGAGTCTTAATGAAACCCTAATATTCTTTATTGCATATTTGCTTCCATATTAAAACTGAATATTTACTTGGAGCGCTTTACGCATACCAAAAGCAATACTGCTTTGATATAAAGTTTGATAAGCGGCTAATGTCATTTTAAGTTCATCTCGAACTCGAAGTAAAAGTAGACCACGTTCGGCACAATTTACTGTTACCTGGCGTATTACTTCGTCTACGAAATGAAATTATTAAAAATTTTAGTTTTAAATAATGCAGTATTGTAAAGCGATAACAAATTAATGAGAAAAACGTTACCAAAACATTGCGTGTAAAGTTCTCTACGTACTGGGCAAATACCAGTTTCTCTTGCTTGTCTTTGTTGCAATTTCATATCAAGTTGTTCTTGTAAATTAATAACGTCTAGTCTCGTTGCCGGTATACTTGATACCTGGACGAAAATTAGATAAATTACATATTGAATGCTATTTCTCATACTTTGCAAGGAGGGAAACTGTTACTTGTTGAGTCCAGGTTTGACCATCTTCTTCCCATTGTTTAGGTGGCAAAATCCTGTTTAGAACTTCAGTAGTCTCATGTCGTGTGTCTATTGTAGGAATAGTTGTTTGCACTTTGCAAACTGTTGCTCCAATTTTTGGTGTTGTATCTTTGGGTACCTGTCTTAATAAGGAGATATCAGTGAATCAAAATTATGATTGCATTTTATATAATCTTGTTACAATTTAAAGATGAATGACACGGGTATTATTAAAAATAAATTGAACCTTCTCTGGACGAGTTGTAACTAATACTGGAGTATCATATTTAACCAGGGTATCCATAACAGGGATTCCGTCTTTCATCGCTGTTGCCATTATTATTTATTTATATGCTGCTGTGTAACATACAATACTCTATGTAAAGGGCAATATCATTTATGTATTTCTAACTGTCTGACCACTTACTGTTATCATAAAGTAAATTTAGAGCGGTTGTCATACCAATATTGATGTAACATATGTTACCAAGTAACAGCACATCCGTTTAAACAAAAACCAATTAGACAATAAAACATTTATTACAACAAACATCATAAAATCATATAAATTTAAAAATTACAATTATTACAACAATCTTTTAATATAAACTTCTTAAAAATACTTTATGTAAATAGAATATAAAATAATAACTTCTTAATTTGATCTATGTTAAATTTTGGTATACTTTTGTTAGTAATAGTAATTTATTATCTTGAAAATACTAAATTTATTGGAACTTTTATCAATTACATTTTAAATGTATTAAAGTTCAGAGTGTCTTTGTATTATTTTTGCTTCAATTCCAGCATGAAGTTTTTGAACTGTCCTAGCATGCTTTTTAATATGTTGTTCCATAGTAGAATTATCGACATCATAAGGTTTTCCTTGACGCGCCGCCTCTAAAGCAGCTTCCGTATGTAAGTGACGTAATTTAAGTAATCTGCCTTCATAATGTAAAAGTTCTTCCTATAAATTGAATAAAGTATTTACACATTGTTAAATGAGGTAAAATTTCGGTTAATTTTAACCGGATCCCTTTACCTTCAGAGAAGCACGTTCTTCCGGTGAAAATGAACCTTCCAATACCATTCGCCATAAACCTTGTACTTTAGGTTCTATAAATTCTTTGTGATTTGGGCCTTTAGCGGTTAATCTATCTAATCGATCGAAATCACTTCGAATTTCCAAATGTCTCTCCCTAAAATTACACATTTAGAATTTATTAAACTTTATATTTATCTGATAATAATTTCATAATGGTATATGCATACCTAAGTAAATTTGCTTTTCCTAAATAATCCAACTTTTGTCCAGGAACGTTATTAGAAAATCTTTCCTCTTCTTCTCCTTCTATTACATTCCAACTTGCTGGTTTATGATGTAAGCTATCTGCAAACATTAAATATAATAATTATACTATTTAATTCTGTTACAACAATTGACATTGTATGTAATTTGATTACTAACTTTCATGTATTTCTGTATCTCCTGTTTCCACATCTTTCAAAAGACTCATATATTCATCTATTTTATCTTGATGATGTTGAAACTCTTCCTTTAAAGTTTGTAATTCTTCATCTGTAAGACACATTTACAATATAGTATAAAGTCTTTGTTTAAAACCTAACAAGCATATGTAACAAACTTACGTGTAAAACCTGCCAATTCAGCTTTAGCCCATAATTTGTTCAATCTTTTATCTTTAAAAACATCTTTAGCAATGTAATTACTGCCATCATTTAATGCTTTATGTTTCTTCAATAGTTCTGGATTTTCTGTATCGACAAAATGTTCCAACAATCCATAAGTGCTCATAATACCTTTAAACAAATTAATTTTAAATTAGTAATTTTTTATTAATTAAAATTTAGTATTCATTGTTTGGTTTATTATTTCCTTTTAAATTACCAATAAGTTTTTTTCTCAAACGTGCTTCTTCTTCGCCATTTGGATCTTTACCATCAGATTTAAAATGCTTGTATGCAATTTCTTCTTTATCATGAATTTTCAAGTCACTGAATATTGACTGGAGTTTTGAATCTGTCAAACGCTATAAGAAAATATATGTTTACACACCGTTTTCACATGACTGTAAATGCACGATTATATTGAATTAATATTTACGTTTTTTGCTTTCACCCAAAGAATATTTAATTTTGCCATACGAAATGGTTTGTCCAATTCACGAAGAGAATTTGGAAACTGTAAAGGATCTTCATATTTAGGTTTATTTGCTTCAGCGGAATATTTATTAACAGCTACACTTATGTGAAATAACAATACACATAAAAATATTGAAAAATACGTATTAGTTAACAATGCCATTTTACGATTAATACCGTACTAATCTTTACAAAGTATTGTCCAAAAGACAATTATATGAATATCTATATATACGAATTTGCCGACGTTTCCATTTTACATATGCAGAGTTGATTATTATTCATTCCGCAAGAGACTATACTTCCTTGGTGCAACGTAGCTAACTTCAATAGGCTCTCCAACGTGGCTGAATAACATAATTTTTGTAAACAAATAGTACTTCTAAAACCAAGTTAATTTTGTAGCAATAAATAAGCAATAGTTTGCGGTAAAGTTTATAATTAAACAAATTAAAGCTATTTTGAATATTAGGAGATGTTCATTTGTATGTCCGAGGCCCAAAAAACTTTTGATACGGCCCTGTAAATACCTCCTTTACTTACTTTGCTTTTATGTTAGCCTGTTACTTAACTTTTAGTTCGGTATACAAACTGTTAGATGGCGTTGATCCGATTTTTTTTATTCACGCGCGAAATACAATGAAAAAATGATTCATTCAATTATTAACGGTATACCTGAATTATTAGTATATTTTGTATTTGTTATACATTGGGATTTGTATGATACATACTCATTGTACAGATAAAACATCTGTCTTATTTTTAGATTGTACTACAGGAACAGTCACATAAAAGGTTCTGTAATCATTGCATTATCGCCATCTGAACAATGCTCAATCGTTTTCTGGAACTAAGCAAAAACTTTAGGATTCGGTGGGAGTTTCCAACCCCTGTTTAGCAAATATGACAGTTAAAACTTTAGCGAATGATTCTGACGATGTCATTGTTTAAAATGAGACCTTTAAAACTGAAAATATTGTGTAACTGTAACATTTAGTTACATACACCGATGCAATATACAGTTGGGTAATAAATACGAATTGTTTGACCTTGATAAAGGGGTTCGAACCAGTTAAAATTTTGTATAATTTCCCATTTGATTTGTCATTGAATTTAATCAGAATGCAGCGAGACGATATTCTTATCCAAGAAATTGAAGGGATAGATGATTATTTGGGTCCAACTTTTCGGTACGTAAATGTAATTTATTATCGATGATTTTGTTAAAAGACGCGCCCCCAAAACATCCCCTTCACGCAGATGCAGCTTTTATCGTGCATATGCGCACTAGGAGGGTAGAAAATGGGGGTGGATATCTTTATGGTGGAATAAAGAAAAATTTAATTAGGGTTGTATCATGTCCAGGTTGTCAACTAACCAAGTTGACAATCTATTATCAACTATGGTACCAAAACATGAGTACTTATTGTATGAAATAGAGTCCACAGATACTAATAGTATAGGTCTTGTTTTCAGGTATTATCATTCTGAATTAATCCTTGATGGAACACAATTTTAAGAGACAAATTAATTATAAATGTCACTTTTCCTCTTTTAGAGCAATTTACGATGGACATGAACATCAGAAATTTATGGAAAAACTGGATGAGCGTATTAAAGCACATGATAAAGATATCGAAAGGATGTGTAATCACCACTATCAAGGTTTCATCGACTCCATTAGAGAACTTTTACAAGTTCGTTCTCAAGCACAACAACTTAATGTTAGTTAGTTAGTTAGTTATTTATGATCTAAAACAAACAGGGATTCAATAAAGCATAACTTCCTTATAGGCTGAAATATTAGAACTCGATAAACGTATTACTGCTACTGCTACCAAAGTAATAGAAAAAGGGGAGGAACTTGTTAAAGCTCGCAAAGTGGAGAGTAATATGGCTGCAGCAGTGGACAGCCTTACCATGTGTCTTCCTGTTTTAGCTGCCTATGCAAAGTTAAAGAAACAGCTCAAAGATAAACGTTACTATCCTGCATTGAAAACATTAGAACAATTAGAGCAACATGATTTACCAAAAGTAACAAATTATAGATTTTCTTCACAAATTACTCAACAAATTCCACAGTGAGTAATGTCACGAGATGAAAGAATATTTATGTTTACAGCAGATGTTAACTAAAGAGTAATAATTCACAAAAACATATTAAAGTACATTAAGTGACTGATCACTTGAATGATTTTAGACTACGTGAAAATATAAAGGATGCTTCCATGTCTGATTTAAGAGACTTTTTAGAAAATATTAGGAAATACTCGCCAAAAATTGGTGAAGTTGCTATGAAACATGTAAGTGAGACTATCAAAACTTAAAAATAAATTTCATTGTATTTAATATATCATCTTAATTATATAACTCAAGACTCAAGAGCAACTAATAATTGAAGCCGAAATTATTGGTCGGAAAAAGAAAAGAACACAAGTAACTAATTCTTCATCAAATGAATGTGAGGAAGAATTAAGTGCTCAAGATTTAATGGACTTCAGTCCAGTTTATCGCTGTATGCATATTTATACTGTACTTCGTGAAGCAGATACTTTTAAAGCTTACTATAGACAGCAAAGGATCCAACAAGCAAGATTAGTTTTACAACCTCCTATTAATATGGTAAATATTACCACCGGTTTTAGAAGTAAGATGTTCATTTAACTAAATTTGTCACTTCTCAGCATGAAAGCATAGATGGTTACCAAACATACTTACAAGGTATTATAGGCTTTTTCGTAGTAGAAGATCATATTTTAAATACTGGAAATGGTTTAGCTACGAGTTCTTATTTAGACGAATTGTGGTCCATGGCACTATCGAAAATAGTAAATGTGTTACGCACTCATTCCGTAAGTGTTAATGAAATATTATTGAATTACTCATAAGTCGAACTTAACAATATACAAAGACTACGTTTTCTTAGGCGTATTGTACGGATGCAACGCTCATTTTGAAAATAAAAAATCTTATAATGTTGTTTAACACAACTTTAAGTGTAAGTAATCCGTCATATTATAAACTTGTTGCTAATATCACAACAATTTTCTTATCACTTTTCTTTTAACAGGATTATGGATATTCTATGGGACAATTATGGGATTTATTACAAGAAATTCAAGTACATTATAATGAGGTTCTAATGCAGCATTGGGTTAAAGTATTTAGAGATATTTTAGATGAAGATAGTTTTTTACCAATTCAAGTAAGTTTTTAGAAAGAATCAGCATCTGTATTATAGGCTAGTATATCGATATATCGCATATATTGTCATAGGTTACTACACAAGAGGAATATGACAATATTCTCGATTTATTTCCTTATCACGATGAAGAATTACAGAAAGCAGAATTTCCTAAAAAATTTCCATTTTCTGATATGGTACCAAAGGTTTACCAGCAAGTGAAAGAATTTATTTATGCTTGCTTGAAATTTTCAGAAGATTTAAATTTCACGCAAACAGAAATAGATGAAATGATCTGCAAATCAACGAATTTATTATTGACAAGAACTTTTAGTGGATGTTTATCGTCCTTGTTTCGAAAGCCATCGTTAGCGGTATTGCAACTTGTTCAAATTATAATAAATACAGGGTACCTTGAAAAGTCTACCAAGTATTTGGAAGAATTTGTGTCTAATATTACAGGGTAAGAATTTAATACATCGTGAGTAATGCATTTAATATACATATAATATGAAAAATTTTACAGAACACAGCACGAAGGACAATTAAGTAATATGGGTTTTGAATCAGCTATGTTTCGAGTTGCAAGGGTCGATGCTGAGAAGCAAATTTGTGAGAAATTAAAAGACAAACTCGATGAATTTTTAGAATTAGAAAATTATGATTGGAACTTGGCAGAACCTCAAGGACACGCGTCTGGATTTATCACTGATCTCATAGCATTCTTACAAAGTACTTTCACCTGTTTCACTAATTTACCAGTACGTATTTCAGATATTAAAAGACTTATTACATGTATGTAATACAAATTTTTAATAGCTAAAAATATACACGTTTTAGGAAGAAGTTGCACAGGTTGTTTGTAAATCTGCTTGTTCTCATATAGCAAAAGCTATATTAGGAATATTAATTAGCGAAGATGTAAAACAAATATCCATGGGTGCTCTTCAACAAGTCAATTTAGATACTATACAATGTGAGCGTACGTGTTTCATTTTTATTCATAAATAAGATACAATATACGATTACAAAATACTTCTGATGATATTGAATTGATCCGAACATAAAATTAGAATATTTGAATTTTTAGAATTTGCTGCCTTGTCGGAACCTGTTGTCGGTTTACCCGAAGGTACTTTGCTTCAATATTTTGCACAATTAAGACAATTACTAGACTTATTCATGAGTTGGGACTGGCCTACTTATTTTCATGATTATGGTCATGAATCAAGTAAATACAATTTGGTAACTCCAAATATGGCTGTACTTTTGTTAGAGAAGTATGCATCTTGTTTTGTTTAATATAATACTATGCTACGCACTGATATTTACATTTTAACGTGGATTCTTATAGGTTAAAGGAATCTGACAAAAAGACAGTGTTTTCTGTACTAATGAAGAGCGAAAGAGACAAGAAAAAACTTTTAGAAACTGTATTAAAACAATTACGCCAATTAGCACAAACTACTCAGCAGTAAATAAAAAAAAGTCAGTATGTATATACCTCAGAAAAGATTGTAAATACATAATTTTTAATATATACTGTATGCATAATTCTTTAGAAACTTATTGTAATAAAATTGCGATAAAAAATTTTAATCAGTCGTGTATTAACTTTCTTATATTGTCATGATACGGTGAATGTTAAAATAGTTTCTTATGGTTTTTTTTTTTTAAATAACATTTCACATTACAATAGAAATGACTTATATTTTATTATGCTCATATCGATAATAGCATCAACTTTGCAATGTTCAGTTGCATCGTGATCACCTGTTTTGTTTGTTATTATTAAGAATTTCACGCAACATCGAATTCCAAGCAATAGAATATAATACATCATTTAAATTCCCATTACACTTATTATTTTGTTTTCTCCTAAATTGGCATTGTTATTTTACATGTAAATGAGTTACATATCGTACAATAACTGTACAGCGGGTAAAGTATGACATATAAAGTCCCAATTCCTAAGTCTTACATGTGTAATTATCTTTAGAATTAAATATTTAAAAAAACCACAATAATTGATCATTCTAAAGTTATCTAAATTTCCACATCGATGTAATGATGTTGAATATTCATATTGAAATATAAAGTAAATACATATGTAGATAGATAATTATATTAAGAATAATAAAATAGATTAAATACAAATCAACAAGAATTCCTGTAAAGTAATACCAAGAGCTCAGTGTTTGATTTATGAATCAATTCGATAAGTATTTAATAGAGATAAAACAAATTAATAATATGCATATATAGACCAATTATGATGCATGTGGCACAATTTAATTGGTGATGTATAATGATTAGAGCTAATCATCGATATTGTCAGGATCCACATCATCAGGTAGCATAGAATACTTATTGGAAGCTACGAAATTCTGAAACGAATAAATCATAAATAATTACAATGATTACTGTAAGTATTATAACTTGTTCAGTTTTCTCACTTACTGGAGCTTGTTCATCTTTTGCCTTTGGCATTCTGCTGGCATCGTCTTTCTCTCTATCTTTTCGTTCTCTAAAGAAATATCAGTCAAGACATGTATAAAGATACACAATTTTGTATAAAAAGAAAAATAATATGCGATCAAAACTATTACCTCTCAGCAGGACGAGTGTCACTTGATCTTTGAAAACCTCTTGAAGAAGCAGGTCCACCGCGTGAAGACGGTTGTCCTTTAGAATCTGCGTATTGATCTAAATCGTAGAACAATATTTGTACCGATATTGTTTTTAATATGTTTATTTATAAACGATTTCAATTTACCAGGATGAGCGGGTTGACTTCGCGGTGTTGATCTTTCGTTTCGTCGACTTCTATCATCTTCTGATCGCCAAGTTGGCCGACCTCTCTCTCTTTCTTTGTCCTCGCGACCCTCCTATAAAAGATGATTAATACTTAACAAATGAAATAACATGACATATGATATAATATCAACTTCAATTGTAGTAAACTTACGCCATTACGTTTGCCGGAAGTACCTTCCTTAGTACCGCGTTTGTCTGAATCGCTAAAAGGAAAAGATTTGTTAAATATTTTCAAACTATATATTATCAAAGAAATGATATAGTTGCCCGATAGTTACCCTTCTTCTTTGGATTTCAATTCTGCGTATGATTTTGCAAGACGTTCTTCAATTTCTCTTTCTCTGGCAGTGGTATCTACTGGCTTTGCAGCACCAAATATATTTGTTGAAGGGACATGTACGGGAGCTGCTGCCGGCGGTGCAGTTTCATCTTTGACAGCAGTAGCCTCAATGGGTTTCGTACGAGGCTGTAGCTGCAACTTCGGCCTACTTCTTGGTTCAGCTGTACAATATAAAATTTTATATACTTTCAACGTTTTAAATATTATATAATTAATAATTGTTATCGTTTACTGTCAACGCTGGATTTTCCTCCTTGTCTACGTGCACCATCTCTGTCCCAATCAGAATCAAAATTACGACGTGGCCCAAAATTGCTCCCTCTATCCCCATCTCTGTCTCTACTACCTTTATCATAGCGAGACCATTCTTTATCTTTGTCGTCATCTTTAAAACCACCTCTGTCTCTAAACGTTGGTCTTCCTCTATCACTGCTTTCACGCCATGCACCCGGCTTATTATCGTAATCAGAAGCTAAATGGTAAATATATAGTAGCTTTATCATTCTCTTTGGATTAGTAATTTTTACTACATGAAAAACTTTATTATAATATAAACGTACTGTCACGATCATCTCTTCGATCTCTATTGTCATATCGACTTCGATACGAGTCCCCATCTGACGGTAAGGTTTCGTCTCGTGGACCGCTTCTCCAATCCCCGGATGTACGTTCAGAATCGTCATAATTGTCTCTACGGTTATCTCTGCCCATGCGTCCTCCACGACGATCATCATTAACACTATTTGAAACATCAATTCGTACTCTTCTTGTCTTCATAGACTATGAATATAACAATTTGTACAAAGTTCTTCTATAGTACAATGTAATATGAATATAAGTTTTGATGAAAATGCTCAAACTTACTGTATTAGATAAACAGAGAGCATCAACTAAACTCTGACGATCTTCAAATTCAACATATCCATATCCTTTAAGTTTATTAGAATCTTTTGGCAGACGGATGTTAACGATCTAAAAGCAAATAATGGCTAAAGTTGAAATAATTAAATAAATACTTCACATGAGTTATGATAGAACAAAATATTTTCAGGTACTGGCCTTCATGTCTGCAAAGAACTCAGTTAAAAATGCTTCATCCACTTCATAAGGAAGATTGGTAAGATATGCTACATAAGGTGGATTAGTAGGGATATCTTCATCAGCAACACGAGGTCCTCGTGCTGCTCTAGGGGCTGTGGGTAGAATTAATGGTTCCTTGCTGCTTCTTGATGAAAATCCTTCTGTCACATAATAATAATACTTTTGAAGGATATTTATCAAAGAAAATTTAATTATATGTATCTAATACATATATAGTGTAAATCAATTGTTAGTCTCTAAAAATGTTTCAACAAATTTTAACAAACTCTTCTTAGGTCTTTGAATAAAACTTTAATGTTATTCAAAAATCAGGAAGAGTTTATTTCTTTTTATACTTAATACAATGTATATACAAATATGTATATGTATACATATGTACCTCCAAACTATCACAATAATATAATATAAGGATAGAACCTAAACATTGAGAAAATTTATTTTACCCTGCTCATCGTCCGTTTCATCAGCCCAGTAGCCTGATGATTTCACTGGTGCAGGGGGTGTTCCACTCATATCAGCAAGGTATGTCATTAAACCGAAAGTTTTAAACTTCTTCTTCCTCCCCTTCTTGTTTGCTAAAAATTAAAGCAAATATAAGGCTACATTTTTAAAAAAGAGATCTTTAATATACGGCAGCACAATATTGAAAGCATGCTCCGTATCGTAAAAGGTTTGGTTATGTTACGAAAAAAAATAAGAAAATGTAACAACGTCACCATTCCGAATGTTAAGAACATAATCAAACGAATGAAAAATAAATAACTTAACATTATTTGTAAAAAATTTACCTGCAGACATGATTACGGGTCAAATTTAAAGCAACGTAAATCAAATTCGCGTTCCGATGAACCACACGACCAACCTCAGGACCCATAAGGCATGAAACACGTTCTAGATAGATACAAGTCGGCTAATGCCATGTATCACAAAGTTGAGGACAAAAAAATATTTTAACTGAATTATATATGATTTTAATCAACTTTTTATATTAATAATTAAAAATTTTTATTTCTTTTCATCATAATAATTAAAACAAAATAAAGTTGGAATAATTTGATGTCATCAGTGTTGGGAAATGAAATATGTTTTTGAACAATAATTTATTGAATATAGTTGATAAAGTGTACTGACATCTAAAATTTTGTAAAAGTCACGTTTACAAAATTTTAGAACGCACAGTTTCATTCGAAATTTGAAGTTGTTGCAAACAACAGCCAATTAAAGTTGGGCATCGTTTTCTTTCCACCTCGTCCCTCAATGGCTTCCCCCTTAAGGATATACTCTGTGCCCATATTCCTATGTTCATGTTCGAAACGGAGTGAGTAGCGTTTGCAGGAAGCAACTGCAAAGCAGTCGTAAGTCACGTGATCGTAACATAGTGTGCTGAAGACATGGCGGACAAAGAGGAGACTGAGAAGACCATCGCCGAAGACTTGGTTGTCACCAAGTATAAAATGGCCGGCGAGATCGTAAATCGTAAGAAAACGAATTAACGTTCTCTAATGAAGCCCAGAAATCAAGAGTGAAACTGTCTCATGAAAGCATGAGCATCTTAATGTGTTATTTTCCACCTGGCCATATGGAATGTGGCGCGCTAATGCCGGGCTCCCTTACCATGTGGGATAGATAGCATTGACTATTACATCCCGATAATTTATTAATATCTTCAATCTTCCATGATTTTTTAATGATCTGTGGACAACGAATTACTCATTTTTTACTAGACACTCTTGAAAATCATCGATTTTATTTTATTATCGCTATGTAACATTTTTAGCAGTGACCATAATCTACTATGAATTCTTGTATCTCAATGTTTCCATTTCCGTAAAACGATCAGTCGTTAAATATCATATGAACACTTTCATGTTGTATGGCCAATTTTACTTTGTGTTAGTTTTTTACTTTCTATTTCAATTGTATATTTGATTATTGTTAATGTATGAAATAAACTTTATAAATCTATATAATTATAATATAATCTAATTTTTAGTAAATTCTTATTCTGTTCATGTTGATCTCATTCAGCTATAAATATAACTGCTTTTAACGATAGATGTATTTTTATCCTTTCAGGAGTACTAAAGCAAGTTTTAGACAAATGCATTGTTGGAACATCGGTGAGAGAAATTTGTGAATATGGAGACAAGTTATTACTTGAAGAAACCAGCAAGGTTTTTAAGAAAGAGAAAGAATTGAAGAAGGGAATTGCTTTTCCCACATGCATATCGGTCAATAATTGTATTTGTCACTTCTCGCCAATTGCAAGTGAACCAGACCTTATACTTAAAGATGAGGACATGGTAAAAGTGTAGGTATATGATTTATAAAAATAACATATGTGACACTATAGTTTAAAATTATAATATCTTTCTTTTAAAGTAATTGTTGGTTCATATTTTTAGAGATCTTGGAGCACACATTGATGGCTTTATAGCAGTTGTGGCACACACTATTGTTATAGGTTCTTCGTCTGCAAAAAAAGTTACTGGTAGAAAAGCAGATGTAGTGTTAGCTGCACACTATGCGTCTCAAGCAGCATTAAGGCTTCTAAAGCCAGGTACGGAGGTGAGTTGCTTGAATGCCTTGTAATATACATAATAACTTGTGCCTTTTTTATTTTAATATATTTCATATAATGGTTTCCCTTTCCAGACATATACGATAACAGGAACAGTTGAAAAAATTTGTGAAGCATATAAATGTAAACCAATCGAAGGAATGCTCAGTCATCAGTTGAAACAATTTAAAATAGATGGAGAAAAAACTATAATCCAAAATCCCAATGATGCACAGAAAAAGGAACATGAAAAGTATACCCTTGAAACTCATGAGGTAGAGTGCATTTAATATTGTGCTGAACATGACCAAAGAAACATTTATATAATACATATGAATCTTTTGAATTAGGTGTATGCTATGGATGTTTTGGTTAGTACTGGCGAAGGGGTAGGCCGAGAACAGGACACTCGGGTTACTATATTTAAAAAAACAGAGGAAACATATCAGCTAAAGTTAAAAGCGTCACGCATGTTTTACTCTGAAGTCACTCATAAACATGGACTTATGCCATTTAATTTGCGTACTTTCGAAGACGAAAAGAAGGCAAAAATGGCAGTAGTGGAATGTGTAAACCATAGGTTGATCGAGCCATTCCAAGTGAGTCTAAATTAAACATATAATTTTTCTATGTAATTCAAGCTTCGTATATTTACATATTTTTATTAATATTGTAGGTTCTTTATGAAAAACCAAATGAATTTGCTGCACAGTTTAAATTTACGGTACTATTAATGCCCAATGGGCCACATAAAATAACAGGAATTCCCTTTGATCTTGATATTTATCAATCTGATTGTGTTGTTAAAGATCCTGAACTAAAGGTACGAATTAGATGTTCTTTCAAACTTTTCAATGAATTTTCGTTAATTTAACGTTTCATTTTCAGAACCTTTTGTATACCTCAGCAAACCCGAAGTCTGCAAAGAAGAAGAAAAAGAAGGCTGAAAAGGCCGTAGGTGAAGTAGCGATGGAAGTTGATGCCAAGGCCTAACACAACCATTTTAGTGTTCATCATGACGTATTAATAACATCGTGCACTTTACGTTATCTTTTATTCAGTAGCTTCAGAGCAGAAATTAGACACTTTTCAACATCACCTTATCTTAATATCTTTTTTTCTTTTATTGGAGCGCTTCATTGATAAATTGCAATTCATCGTATCGTTCTCCCTTCACTACGTCTCCTTTGATGATTTTTTGATAACATAAATGGATCCACGTTAATTAAAAAAGTGTCGGATTCTGCCCTGAAAGAATCGGACTTTATGACACTTCTTAATGCTGCGCCATTTATTGGAACTTACGTTTTTATACCGACGTATCTTTTAATGGACCATGGTATTATTTTACATTGAACAATGATTATTCATAAGACGTTTTGCAGCTGATGTATTACAATTTGAACATGTGAATATTTCGCAAACAATGGTGAGAGTATATGACTGTTTTGTGCGAATTAATTTGACCGAGCCACATGGAAGAAAATACGACTTTGATTTTGTAAAAATTATAAAAAAAACTATATTGAGTTAAGTCGTATTTACTTGAAATTTAATTGCATTACAAAGAAAATTGCTTCAGTGGAATCATAGTCAATATAAGTATAGTTTCTCAGTGCATTGTTGAACGTTATACGATTCACTTCGACACCGTTGCTAGTTTTCTACTAGCTGATTCACATTTAATCAATGAGGATTATTACCATACAAAAACACTTAATTTCGAATTGTACAATTGGAATGAATGTCCATATTCGGATTTCGCATAAACAATGAAATGCCAATGAACCTCGGAGTATTTCGTTGCAAGAATTCCCCGACCATCAATAAATATTTTATTCTGTTTAAGTTTATGTCCACGCGAATTTCTAATGAGTGTTTAAAGTAAATATAGGAACTAATCACAGGTGCATTTCGTATCATTCACGTTCGAGTGAGGGAAAAAGAAAATAGAATCTTTCAGAGGACAAGAGAATTATTGTGGGGAGTAATAGTCTTGCCGAGGAAAAAAGCGGAAATTATAAAATATTAATACGATGTAATAATAGTTTTGTAATAAGGAGGATAGATAATGTATCTGTTATAGATATTTTTTCTACTCAAGTTGTGCATATGTCGAATGTTACCGAGTGTGCTTGTAAAACAAAAGATATCTTAAGTGATAGGTGCACTGTCCTTCATTTGCCCTCGTCGGAGCATCTTTCCATTATATTTGGTATTATACTTGCAATAAAAGTAACATTTACTAAGTATGGAAAGGTTGAATCCATGCATCTTCTTCGACAAAGTTTTTATCGTTTTAACGAAATTTTAAATAATAAAAGTAAGAATAATTTTATTGCACAGAGATCGTTAGTGTCTACTACGCAAAAGAGGACTGTGCACAAAATTCATAACATAAAATTGTTGTTAAAGGAAATTAACGACAAACTAACAAGTATAGATTTTGACACGTGCATATTCTGCAGATCATTAAACTGCTCCTTGTTTCTCTTTCAAGATAAATAATGCATAATCTGTAAGATACTGTCTATTTCTAACAAATTCGTCAGAGAAAAACTATAAGCAAGCAAGATAGAATTTTATAGATTATGACTTACTAATTTTTCTACGGTATAATCTCTGGTGAAAAATGAAAAACGAGACGTCATAAATATAGAAACATATTTGCAGCCATGTCTTTATTGTTAATGTAACAGGTATGTCATATAAACTAATATAGTTTTAATACTTGCTTCTGTTATACTTAAGATTAGTCCAAGAAAAAAATTAGCGCTACAAAAGAAAAGAAAAAAAAAAAAAATTAAAAATATTAAGCAATGCCAATTTATTACATAAAAATTCGAATGAATTGATATTAAAACAATGTTCAAAGTAATTTTATCGTGTGATATCTACTTCTAGGCTCGTTAAAAAAAAATAGTATTAAATTAAAGTGTTTTTATTTTTATTATTTCGATAAGGATAATGTTGATCAATTTTTGGCTCAATGCCACTTTTTAAAGTAACAAAAAAGCAATATAAGTACTGTAAATATATGATGACGTATAGTGATAAATTCATGATCAAAATGAAGGATGCTTTTTGATTAGCACATTTCTGAATCAGAATATACAAATTTTAATTTTAATACAATCGCATTAGGAGTAGTAATATCAGCGACATTGACCTCACTGCCGTTTTTCAAACCAAGTTCAGCTAATGATTTCGTCAAGTTCTCGCGGGTTTTTTCTTCTATACTTGGTACCGTTTGCATGTACAGAGTTCTGTTTTTACCATTAATACATGCCGTGAGACCTGGATTTTTCATTTGCAAATCAGATCTTTCACACAGAAGCTCTATCAAATCCTTTAACTTAGATTTGGGATTATCAATTTCAATTTCTTTTGGAATTTGACTACAAGCTACACAGTCTTCTTTCCTTTCTGCTTCATAAGTGTAAGTATAGATTCCATCTACATTGTTGAGTACCTTTGAAAGGAAATCATTTGTTCATTAAGTTATATAAGATATATTTTTAACTTATATGGTTGTGATAAGTACCATGTAATTATTCAATGATGCACTGCAACTGCTAGCAAGTTTAAATGCTTCTGTAGCACATGTTGCAGCAATAACAGCATTTGTAGATGCCACTGCTGGTATAATATTTTTTACTACTCCCTGTACTAATCTGTATGTTAAACCCTGAATACCAAATTGTGTTGCTCTTTCATTAGATTTCTCATAAATCCAATTTATATGATGGGGATCATCACCATCGATTGGACAATCAAATGGATTTTCTTTTGGCCATTGGATTACTTTTACATATTCTATACAATGCTCTGGCAGACGTGGAGTATTAGCTATTGTACACAATGGATATGTAACCTGCATCATAGTAATACAATTTTAATTAACAAGGATTACAATATGTTAATAACCTGTTTATAACATTCACCTGAGGGGGGTATAAATCTAACGTGCATTCAATGCAAGCAGTTAGACCAGGAAGTATTACTCTTGCATTTCCTTTAAAACCTTCTGTTCCTCCATCAATCATTGGTATTATGCTAGAACGATCTAATTCTCCATCTTTGTAAACTAAAAGGGACAATAGCATACCATTGATCCACCTTCTTGCAACTATTGAATCCAGGCCACAAATTACTATATGGAATTGTCTATAAAATTCTTCATCTTTGTCTTGTATTTTACAACAATGCGATACAACATTGCAGCCTGGGATTCTAGCATTAATAAATTTTGCAGCTACTTCTGCTTTTGATGAACCAATATCATTGTGACGGAATAAAAACTGCCTGTAATTTTTTCCAATTAAATTTTTCATATTTTATAGTGAACTACAATCTAAAGGTTCTGCTTAAATAATATTTCCATACCGATTAAGGTTAGACAATTCAATTGTGTCCATATCGATCACATGAATTTGTCTAAATCCCATTAACGCTAAATTTTTAAGTAATTCGCATCCTAAACCACCGGCTCCTATAACTAGAAGCTTACAATTGTCCAGCATAAATTGTAAGGTGTCTGACGATGGTTCGAAATCGGGTCTACAAAAAGGACCTGATCTCTCCAGTACTTTTCGCAAATTGCTCCATCGTCTATGAGTGTGATCGGAACCCATTATCTGAGTAATTAAGCACTTTTCAAACTATACCAGTAAAATATGAATATTTTAATTAAACATTTTGTATATCTTTTTTGTACATCATAACCTATTCAGATAATACAATCGACGGGTACTATTTTTCAAGCCACCTGATAATTGCCGAATTACAGTAGCGACACCAAACAGTCGTTTCTAAATGTACTAGAACGACTGAATTGCGTCGACGGTCAATATAAAATAATACAACAGGTATTGCTCGTTCAACGGGAGATCATACTTATCATTCAATGAATTCTTGTTCATTTTGCGCACAATAGTTTTGATTGGTTCGAATACGTTTCGTGATCGAGAGCAACGCGCATGCACTCTTACCACATTCGTGATGCAAGGCGTGCATACTCAGTGATCTAAATTTATAAAGTCTTCAATTCCAGAAGTTCGTTATTCCAATCCAGCTATTCGTACATTTTGTCCACCATATACATGACCAGCGAAATACAAAGCGCATGACAGTGGAATAGCACCAAATGATAGGGAACCTACTGAAGTTAGTCGAGATGCGCACAATTGAGTATGATCTTTTAATTAGAAAAATATAATTTCTGTATTTCACAATGTGAAAAATATAAAACATGACAGATATAAAATGCATTCGTTATGTATTAGTAATTCATAATTTGGAATGAATTTATCTAGTCCAAATAATGTGGACTTATACCCAGGGCCCCGCAAACTGTAGGCACAGCTCTGTGCGAATTTAACTGTTCTCTATTTCACAACATTGATTCATGAAATATTCAAGTATCTGAACGCACGCATATTTGATTTTATGTATGTATAGCTGTTTGATTTAAATTTATTCATCTTTGTTCGTTCAATTCGTGTAACCGTCTTTCACACACCGTTTCTCGAGCAGACCGCCTTCCATCACGGCGTGTTCTCGCTTCCTTTCAAAATCGATATGTAAATCGGTGTTGCACGGATGAAATGGTGAGTGACGCTCCGCCAGTGTTACATCAGATTAAACTGCGTTTCTACACGGATCGTGTGTACACTGACCGCGAACTTTAAAGCCATTCCGTGACGTGGTTTCTCCTTTCACCGCGAAACAAATTCATTTTACAGCAAACGATACTCGAAAGCCGCAAATATTCAAAATCGTGATTTGTATCGTGACGTGATACGAATACCTGTAACGCACAGTTTGTGTACGTTAAAAGCGATTGCCTCATACACACGTGTATTAGCGCTAATTCAAAAAAATAAAATCTTAAATAACAGGCGTGCGTTGTGTCACGAATCGAAAGTACGCGTTTCGAGTTTGTTCGTTCGCTTTCAAGCAGTTTCAAATAAATATTAATGTAAACATTTTGAATACATCGTGAAATAAACGCGAGTAAAGGATAAACGATACGCGATCGACGGATAAAAAGGATGTGCTTTCTACTTGCGAGAGTAAATGCGTTGTTACTCGGTGGCACAGCGTGTTCGCGTGTCGACGAGGAACTCGCGCGCAATTCACCGATCTCCTGCCAGGCATAAAGCGAACGCAGTTTAATGGAAACGTGCGATATTCTTTCGATTCGTGGCATAGCGGCGAGTAACCACTGTTCGAGAGGCGGCGTGCTTTCGTGTTTACATGTTGCGCGCACGTCAAATCGATACGTCGTGTACATGTGCTAGCGTGTTCAGTGAGTGAGTTACGAAATCGGTGGACGGAAGCGTTCGCACGTGGCTCGTAATTGTCCATTACTCGTGAAACGTTCTTCTTGTTTGACGTTTAGGTACATAGAGAGCCTCTGACAGCAGACTTTCAAATATCGACGAGCGGTCAATAAATAATACCCGACAGATACAACGGTGGCCGGGTGGCACGAGTCGAAGGCGGACAATTCGATAGATCGAAGCTTCTATGGGATATAACATCGCAAACTGGGAAATGATACGTACGAGGGAGGAATTGGCGGAAAAATTGGGCCTAGAAGGCGTGGATGACACTCACTCTTTATTGAACAATATGGTAGACGTCAGAGCGTGCTACAAGCCCAGCGGAAAAGTAAGATTGTCATGTTCGATGTTTTTGTTCTTTCGTGTTTTTCTTATGAATTGATGTATGCGAATAGTACGATATATTTAGATTTGCTTGACGGTTTCATCTGTAAGGGTGCGTTTTGATTGAACGGGGAAGAACGTAGCGCAGGAGCATTCGTTCGTGCTCCATTGTAATCGACTATCGAGGGAACCGTTCGATTGTATCAAACAGCTGAATGCGAGCGAAAGTTCGTGGAGTTTCAAACGAGCGTTCGAATGCACTGTACGGCAAATTGAATTGTGTCGAATTAAAACGCATTGAATTGAATCATATTGACTCGAATTGTATATAATTGAATTAGGTCGTATCGAATCGGAATTGAAACACATTGAATTGAAACCCGTCGAATCGATTCAATGAACGAACTTATTAAATGGTGGAAGAGTGTTCGTTTACGTTCAAGTTTTTTCGAAATGGAGGTCGAATGAGCATTCGCTCGTTCAGTCTAAACGCACTTCAGATAGCATGTACTTTTATTTGTTAATCGATACTTTGATGTGTGTTCTATTAAGCATGCCTTTTTTCATTAAAAAGATATGGTAACGTATGGGAATCATTATCAACACTAGTATTATTAATTAGATTTGACTCACAAGCATTAACAGATATTAACCGATCGCATATAATCGTTAAGCTATACCGTTACTCTTTGTTTATGAATCAAGAAGTACTTAAACTGTTCTACTTTATCGTTCGACTTGATTTAACAAAATTGGCATTAATTGACGTTTACGATGGGGGACAACAACCAGTTCCACGTTTTTAAGGAAGTATTCATTTATGTTTACAATAACGGATAAATTTCTCTGAGTGATGCAAATTAACCTCTTGTATATTCCAAAGATACTTGTTTCGATAGCACTCATCTCGGCTCGCCTTTTCTAACCTATACATTTAACTACGATTAATTACTTTCTTTTCAACTCGCAATCGAATCTAAGAAGTCTACCTGTCTCTTCTGACGTATCTATATCTCTGCACGATTATTGCATGCACACACGTAGCATTTTAACAAAGCATGAATCGACGTTGCGTTACAGTGTGCGCTGGGCCTCGCGTTCGAGTTGCAACAAAAATGGTAGGTATGGATTTTATTTTAATTTCTACACGGTAAGCAGAGAAAAAATTGGAAAAGAATCGTATGTCGTAATGACAATGCGCGCGTTAGTATTAAAAAAAGGAAAAAACGTCAGGCTACCGCATTGAAAGAAGCACGGATAAGCGTGCCACGTGACACCCGGCTGGCATCAGGCAGCGGCTATATAACCATCGCCAGTGAAGTCAGTCAGTGCTGGCTCGGCGACTTTCGCGATCTAACGCGCGCGCCTGGAACTCTACTACACGATCGTACATGTACGTAGTGCTCTTTTTTTTACGCGGTGCTGTCTCAATGAATCTACGTTGCGTGACCGTGCAACCGATTACCAACCGTTGCTATCTCTTTCTCGGCGTACGAACGAGATCGCGTGAACTTGGGATACCGTTTCCAACGATTGTGCGATGCGTTACCGTTTACGCTCCTAAACAAACTTCGCGGTGTGCAAGAGTACATTTCGCTACTTCTGGTGGAACTTGGTTTCGGTCGCGATTTATACAGTAAACTCGAAAGGAATACAAGTATTGGTTATTATAGGTCTCGAAACGAATTCGATTCTCAGAATACAATGCGGCGCAACCTTCTTTTTGAATCATCGTGCGGCTAACCCAAATCTGGATTGAGAAACGCGCAAATTAGAGCGCGCGAGAAATTAGCAAAGTGTTACACCAACGAAAATATATACGCGGCAAAAAAGAAACTATGAGTCACGCAGCAGTAGGTTTTTGAGACGCCCTTTGTGTAAATCGTTCGTCCGGTGCATCTACGTGCCCGTTCAACGTCCCGACGACTCTCTTTCTCGTTTTCTTGTTCTTTCTAAACACGATTAAACGCGTGTACTACACATGCGGGTAGAAATTATACGCAGGAGTTGGTGTTTCTTCGGTGAAGCCGGAAATGGCGGGAATTATCTTGTTAACGCATTCCGTGTCATACGGAATATAAACTACTTTGTGAAAGCTTCAAATCCAAACGAGATAATCACGATAACATTCTTCGAGTCGTGAATTTCGTTTTTCTTTTCGTCGCTATCGGGAGCAGATTTGTTTCAGGCCACATACACCTAGATATCGATTCACACCTCGAGATATATTCAGATATTACTGAACGTACATATGTACATGTTCTACATATCACCAGATACCATTAGATATTACCAGATACCATCAGATATCTTCAGCTAGACATCGCTAAGTATTTTCAGATATCCCTAGATATTTTTATGCATATGTCACCAAATATTAGACGTTACCAGATATTATCAGAAATACCTAGATATTTTTGCACATCCACTGACGTCACCATATATCAGATGTTACCAGATATCTCTAGATATCTTTATATAATCATAGATGCCACCAGATCTTTATAAATCCACAAATATTACCAGATATCACTAGGCGTCTTCGTATATCTCTAGATGACCCTAGATACTCCAAGATGTTACCAGATGTCTCCAAATATCCTTAGACGTTATTTCATAGTGGTGAATATCGTTGCATGTCACTAGACATCCGTAAAAGATCTTTCTAGATGAAGGTACATATCTCTAGATTTTGAAATACCATATTCGTACATGTGGATTTATGTATCGGTTAAGTCATATATTCCTAAATCGGTGAATGTCAATCCCTAGATTCTATCGATCCCTAGTTTATTTAGATTTCTATGTCCCTAACGTATGTTAATCGGCATGGTACCGCTTATCGAACCTGTTCGAAAGTTAGCGATCGCTAGAAGTACGCATTAACCGCGACCAAGTAACGTTACGAGAGTGTTGCTGTTTTTTCGTCGACTTCTTTAGTCTGTTTCTTCATGCACGAGGTTGAAGCGTACAGAAGGAAAGAATAGGCTGTTGGCAACGACCGCTCAAGTATTAGGTTGCTGCAAAAATAGTGTTTCCCTTGTTCGTTTCGTAAAAAAAATCTCATCGTGCGTTCATTTCTTTCTTTCGTTTGCCACCGTGACTTGCTTATCGTTCGCGAAGTTTGCGCAAAGTAGAACATCCGGTGTTTGAATATTCCATCGCTCGAAGAGTGTACGTCCGTGGAAGAATGTAGATCAGCGGCGAGCGACTCGCGGTTCACCCGACAGTCCATTTTTTCCATTTTCCATAAGTATCTCGGCGGTTTCTTTCGTTCTTTAACCGTTCACCTCTCGACGAATCGCGAACGATATTGCTCGAGTTGAAAAACCTAAACGTCGCTTATTTTTTAAAGACCGATCTCTCATTCCGGAACACCTTCTGTGGCTGTCGAATTCCATCGTCGGCTCATAAAAGAGCAGCAACTTCCTGCAAATAAATGAACGCTTATTTACGTACGTAACACACGTTATTCAGCGTGAACGCCGCTTCGAGCCAGTCGATAAATCAACTCGGGTCGGGGAAACTTTGTAGACCCGACGAAACGATCCGATTTGCAAAACGTTTCTAGAAATCGGAACGAGCCGTTCGTAGGGTAAAAAATGGACGATGACAGAGAAGCATTCTGTTATCGCTTCCCGTTAGGTAATACCGTGGAACACTTTGCAAACCGATTATTTACATTCACGTAGCGCCGCGTCGAAATTCGAACGGTTATCGTTCCGCGAACCGATCCGTCGTCAAAAATCTCGTTATAGACACTCGTCCTCGTCGACATCCTTCTCCTTCCTTCATAGGCGACATCGATTTTCAAGCGTGACGCAAGTGGACGCAAGTTATTCGACCGACGAGCCAAAGCTTTAAGCGCGCCGATGAAATATTCATCTCGCGCGCGCCGCCCGACGTTAAACATTAACATCGTGTCTTCCTCTTCCATCGATGATTTTCTCCACTTATCTCTCGAATCTCTGCCGTTGCTTTCGTACTTTGACTGTTCGACTGACGACGAACCATAGAAGACTTCGTTTGGGTCGATAGATACCACGGTTACGGATTTTTTAAAAATTCCGATTTTTGTAAAATACGCTACTTACGCAGGCTAAGTACTGAGGAGTCCTTAGGGAAAGGGGACTTCCGTGTTGGAGAAATTTAAATTCGGGGTTTTGAGAGTTGTTTTTAAAATTCGAGGGTTGACAATTTAGGGGAATTTGAAGAATGTAGAAGTTTCGAAACTCGGATAATTCTACATAGCATTCTACATCCTAAGATCGTTTCTCCGCAAGAAAATGCAACTTTCTGCAAAGGAAAAGAATGAAACATTCGATTGGGAAGGGATCTGTAAGAGTGTATAATTAAAAATGGTTCGACGTCGAAACGGATGAAGGCGACGCATTTCGAAAAGCGGGTCGATAAACGATTTTATCGCGTTCGCGATTCGATGATCTCGTGTAATTAGACGGCCTCGTGTTCCCTTTTGTTTCTTCCAGTAAAGCGGAAAAGTTTGGTGCAGCCGCGCCGCCTCGACCAGCGGTGCTACACGCCCACGATCGCGAGTTTCGAAGTAATAGTTGAATTTTCTCTCCTTCCAATGCATGGGTACTGGCTTGTTCAATTCCTACGTTCCTGTTGTGCACTGGCGACCACCACCGTCTCACCGCGCACGTGTACCCGACTACCTGCTCACTCGGCTTGATTAGTATCAGACATGACCAACGACAAACAGGTGAGTGCTTTTGGTGTTACGCGACGATTAATTCCAACTGTTACTGTTCTTGTTGGATATCTCCCTCTATAAATTAACTTGAAATAGCCCACTTTCGAAATTACTTGGTCAGAACACATGGGTCAGAAATTCGGATATTTTAATTTTAAATTCGATAGACAATTTTCGGATATTGGACTTGTAGGATATTCGGGTCTTCGAATTTAATTTATATTAGAAGTTTTTTTAATGTTAATTCAGATATTTGAATATGTGACTAAAAGAAGATTCACACGTAGACTAAAGGAATATTAATATTTCAGTCTATTGAGTTTTTGTTACACTGTTTCAAACTCTTTAGAAGAATACTTGAATTAGACATTCAAGCATAATCTCGTGAAAATCCAATACTTATCGATACCGCTCATTATCAGCGAATACAGGTACAATGATCTGTTATCTAAAACCAAGAGCGGAAACAACCTCGTAGATAATCGCGAATGTGTTTAATATTAATTATATCTTGAAACTTGAAAGAACCAATTTTCTTTGTCTTAAAGTTCCACAAAATAATTCACAATATGAATACGAACAATAAATTCGAACATGTACAAAATATACAAAATGATCAATAGATTCGTATCCAGCAAGAACATAACTAGAATTTATACGAAACTTTGATTCTTTGTGTCCGTCGAAACAAAGCGTTATGAAGAGAAAAAGGCGCAAATGAAATGGCATAAAGAATCAAGACCTTTTGTTTAAAGATTATTCGCACGATGCACTTAATGTATGTACATAAACTCAATCTCCATTTTACTATATACTTAGCCGCATCTTCGCAGTTGTTTTCGATTACATTTGCACAGATATTGTTTGCATGACGAAGTAAATGTCTGAACACTCTGTACGATACGTAATTGTGTTTTATTTTGTACAGTCGACGCACACGATTTTTTTTCCTTTTCATCTTTAAGGCATGTTGTACGCAAAGCGTGACGCAAGATGCGAAATGAGATTGATATTGTATTCTATTATCGATTCGGTTGTAATAAATCGTGAGGTCATTCGTGAACGTGGACGTAGAACAGCGGGAAGGATTATTTCTAATTATAGTGGTGATCCTATCGCGTAGTCGATTGAATTTCTTCTATAATTACTTAGTAATTGGTTAATATTCTTACCAACATTTATACGATTTCGACGAATAAAAAATTTCTATCCGGGTAATACCAAGAGTGATTCTACGATTGTTTAAAATTGTTTATTCACGTTGAGTCGATTACAAGCTTAGATACGAGATAAAAAACTCAACAATCAAAGTTGATATCGATTGTAAGCCGTTGTTCGGAAAACCGTGAGTAAATCTGTGAATCAGAGTTAATCAAAGGTAATTTAAAAATATTTTCAGGGTCCTTTAGTATCATTCGATGTCTCAAGGATTTTGTTATAAATTATAACAAATATGTTTATATATATGATACAAATATCAATATAAATATAATACAAATATCAATAATATAAATTATTGATAATGCTCTTAATGTGGTAGAGTCTCGCTATATGGCGTGAATGGGGTAGGAGCGAGGAAATTGTGGAAAAGGCCACATATGTGGAACTTTAGCTATGCAAGGGTAATTGCATACACATATGTAATTAAATTACATTTCTAAATACCTACATTCCTAATTACCTGAATTTCTAAATATACCTAAATGTACCAATAGCTAAATACTGAAGTACCTAAGTATACTAGTACCTAAATTCCTAAATACCCAAGTACCTCAATATACCAGTACCTAACTATCTAAGTATCTCAGTATACCAGTACTTAACCATCTAGGTATCTTAGTGTATCGGTACCTAAATATCTCAGTATACCAGTATCTAAATACCTCAGCAGCTAAGTGTCCCAGTACCTAAATTTTTAAATATTCAAGTACCTAAGTACACCAACCCCTAAATGCCCAAGTACCTAAGTATCCGAGTATCAAAATACCCAAATTTCTAAATATCCAAGTACCTAAATAACCAGTTCCGTTACCAGTACCTAAATACCTAAGTAGCTAAGGGTACCAGCACCTAAATTCCTAACTATCCAAGTACCTAAGTACACCAGTCCTTAAATTACTAAATGCCCAAGTACCTAAGTGTCCTAATACCAAAATACCTAAATTTCTAAATATCGAAGTATCTAAATAACCAGTTCCGTTACCAGTACCTAAATACCTAAGTAGCTAAGTGTACCAGTACCTAAATTCCCAAATATCCAAGTACCTAAGTACACCAGTCCCTAAATCCCCAAGTGTCCCAGTACCAAAATACCTAAATTTCTAAATTCCCAACTTCGAAAATCGAAAGGCTGTAAACTTGAAAATTGGAAACGTCAGTAATTAAAGCATGGCCGTGAACACGTCATGACTTCGCAAAAGAGCATGGGTCATAAGTAACCCACGCATGATAGAGCGTGTCAAGATTCGCGTTCCGAGCAGCAACGAAAAGTGACGCAAAAGCGTACCGTTAATCGCTGCAATCTTTACGATACGGTATTACGGTTACAGTTTAGCCATGTATTAACGGGTAGAGCACGTTGTTCGTTATTGCAAGAAAAAGTCGCATAATTTGATCTGTCTCGCCGCGCTACACTGCGCTCCGCGGTTAACACGCATCACGCGCGACTAACTCGAAAAAAAAAGATTTCACGTTTGTCCGCGATTATCATTGCGTTCGCGGAGCGATTCGATGGTGTACGTAGCGAACGCTGAGCCGTTGCTCGATCCTATAGATCACGATGCAGAGCAACGGGTACGATTCAAAAAACCTGATAGCGATAGTGATATACCAAGTGTCGAGTTGGTAACACGCTTTCGGCTTGTTCCGACGAAACTTTCTTCTTCACGGTTTCTGAACCGGAGAGAGTCCCAAACAGCCGAGCAAATCTTTCGTTAACGTGCTGTTGACCTTGCTTCGATTAGTACCAAATCGCTCTCGAACAATGACCATCGGATTTGCTCGGCTTGGTACAGTGAAAACGAGTATGTGCGGCTATGCGCATCATAATTACACGCTTGCTTATCGAATAGTCTATTATTTAACTGACTGATAACAATTAATTCCTCCTATCCGTTTGTTTTTGCTAAATATCGTATCTTATTTGAACTTCTTAGGTCAGAGACGAGTTCATTTTAATAAGGAATACGAATTTTTCACGAAATAAATGTCTGTATTAGAAACATGTTTGACAAATATCTGATAACGACAGATTTGCTAGTCATTTATGTACACGGTTTGAAACGATGGGAATAGAGGTACTTAGGGTAAATGAGAATTAAATTAGTTTTTAATGACCATACGGTTACATATATAATGAAACTACCGATGAAATATAAATGTAAAATAGATCGGTGAAATATTTGCATACTTGGTTTTTTCGCGATTATTTTAAACGTTACTCAATACGTGGTGATATAACGAGCGATTATCCAACGCGGCAATATAACACAATTATGCAACGCACGGTGATATAATATTGCAGCGTAATGCAATATAACGCGTTGATACACCGTACATGGCGATATAACGCGAGGTAACACAACATACGGTGATATAGCGCGCGGTTATTCAATACGCGATGATGTAACACGTAGTATACAATAGATGGTGATATAACGCATAGTTACTCGATACGTTGTGATATAACACTTACGGTGATATAACCCGTAGTTACTCAGTAATCATATAACGTGTAGACATGCACTATTATCGTGTACAAAGGTTCGTACAAAAATGGCAATATAATAAGAGTCTATTGTATACGTATAATCAAATCATTAATCCATTTGTTGATCACTAAAGCGAGGAGTAATTGCATAAATTGATTAGCTAAATAGCCAATTATGATGGGTGCGATACGTTTTTCCAGTCATGGTTCCGTGGCGTTCGAAGCAGCAAATTTCGCCACGTGTACGGGGTACCAGCGAAGAGGGAAAAATGCTACGACAACATCAAGATTACGAAGAACGCCCACGATTCGCAATTCTGCGCCGTCAATCCGAAGTTTCTCGCCGTGGTGACAGAAGTGGCCGGCGGCGGAGCGTTCCTGGTGTTACCGCTCGATCGCGTGAGTTATCGACTTATTGATTCGCTTGATTCTGGCGCGCGACCATTACCTGATAGCCTATCAACGAGGTTGCTTTATCATTCGATTATAAACCGACGCAAATAGCGTGATAGGTTAACGTTATTGAAACTCTAGGAAATATCTACAGGGTGGTGCGCGTGGGGAGTATCGGAAATTTTTCAACGAAACATCTCGCTCGTGCAGGCGAACGTGAATTCTCACGATGACTAATTATTCTATGTTTTAGACCGGAAGGCTGGATTTCAATGCGAGCAGAGTGACTGGACACACTGGACCAGTTCTGGATATCAAGTGGAATCCGTTCAACGATAACATCATCGCTTCCTGCTCCGATGATTGCACCGTAGGATTACTCCGTCGATTTCGTTGCGTTGCTCAGAATAATTAGGAAATCGTTTGCACGAGTTACTTTATTGCCCACTTTAAAGTACCTTAACTTTTATGACCATTTCCATCAAACTGGAAGCTTCCAGTTGATACATCATAAGTACCACTTTACGCCATCAAATCTTCTACTTTCTATGTTTCGAAATTGATCATTTGACATGCATCAACCTATCATTATTTCTTTCGACGCTCGTAAAATGTCAACCGGCATTTCTATCGCCTGCCAGTGTGGCTTTCCTCTTTCTCACTCAAGGGTACAACTCGAATAACAGTATTTTACAACTTTCTTGTAAGTGAAAGTAAAAAAAAAAGAATCTAGTATCACCTTTTACAAATTAAACGTTCGCCGACGCATAATATTAAACGGGATGCTAAATGCTACGAGTATCTTATCTCTGCTGCAACGCGATTCGCTCTCATTATTCCGAGCAACTAGCTCTCTTTTTGCGATTTTCACACGATCCCCTTATCGCTGTTCCTCGATTTTAGATTAAACTGTGGCACATTCCTGACGGCGGGCTATCCCGAAACTTGACCGAATGGCTGGTGGAGTTGCAAGGACACAAACGTCGTGTTGCGTACATAGAATGGCACCCGGTCGCCGAGAACGTGCTCTTCAGCGCCGGCTTCGATCACCTCGTTATCGTCTGGGATATAAATAGAGGAGAGGCCGTCAGCGTGATCGACAGGCATCCTGATGTGATCTATAGCATATCTTTGAATCGTGATGGCAGCTTATTAGCGACGACCTGCAAGGATAAGAAATTGAGGGTTTTCGAGCCGAGATCCGGCATTGTCGTATCCGTACGTATCTATCCTTTCATTTGCCGCCACAATGAAGCTCGATTCAGGAGTGTCGATTGTTCGCTGAACAGGAAGGAGTCTGTCATGCCGGAACAAAAGCCAGCAAAGTGGTTTTCCTTGGCAGTTCCGGACGTCTTCTTACCACCGGCTTTAGCCGCCATTCTGATAGACAATACGCCATTTGGAGCCAGCACGACCTCACTGTTCCATTGACGTGCGAAACCATCGATTCCTCCAGCGGTGTTGTTTTCCCTTACTACGATAACGACACCAATATGGTCTACTTGGCAGGAAAGGTACAAAAACCACGTTTAAGGTTGTACGATGCAAATGCGAACTTAATCCATACACGTTTGTTAATTCCAGGGTGATGGTAACATCCGATACTACGAGATAGTGAACGAGGCTCCTTGGGTGCACTTCCTCAGCCAATTCATTTCCGGTAATCCGCAGAGAGGATTGGGCGTGATGCCAAAAAGAGGCGTTAGCACCTCCATATGCGAGGTGTTCAGATTTTACAAGCTGCACGCGACTCGCGGCATGTGCGAGCCGATTTCGATGATAGTTCCTCGAAAGGTAGATTTCTCGTCGTTAGATAAATTGCTTTATTTAATTATCCGCATCGCGATAATAATAACTTTCACTTTCCAGAGTGACCAGTTCCAGGAGGACCTGTATCCTGACACAGTTGGTACCTGTCCGGCTCTATCAGCCAGAGACTGGATCAGCGGCATGAATAGTCCACCGATTTTAATTTCCCTGAAAACCGGTATAACCGTTGAACTTTTCACGCGCTATCTTTAACGTGACTCTTTTTTGCAATATTTGTTGCTTAATTTTGCGGCCAAAATGTTAACAGGTGGCAGCATAACCACGCACAAGCCGCGCGTTTACAAACCACCTCAACTTCCCCCAACGACCGACTTGAACAACAAAAAGAAATTCGCATTCCTGTCGACTGAAACTGTGCCGGACTACAGACCAATCGAGTTTCATGATATGTCGGAGAAAAGTCAGAAAACGTCTAGCAATCAGAGCACCAAGTTTCAACAGTTACAACAAAAATTCGGCAATGCCGTGTTACAAGTATATACCTACATCCAACCGCTTTCGTATTATTATAATTTAAGATGACGGAATTGGAAAGTTAGAGTCACATAAGCAATCGTCGGTTAAACGAGCGCTCGTTAAATGAACATAACTATAAATATTTTGTATAGCCTTTCTCTAACATCACGTTTCGCACGACTAATGGTGAATGTTTTATTTTTAGAAAAACATTATTTCCACGCCGTTGAATGACAACAAAGTTCTGGAGACCGTGGACATTCCTAACAACGAGGCGGAGCTTAGATTGGCGTTTGCTCGTCAAACCGACGAACTGAGACTGGTCCGACGACAGTTAGCTAACAGTCAGTTACGCGTGAAAGAACTAGAGGAACAAATTCGCAAGCTTCAGCGCCAATAAATCCTTTAACCTCGTTTCGCTTCGAATAAATTCTTGATAGCTTTGTTGCTAGATGTACGAGAAACATGGTACTTAATTGAACTTTTAAAGCGTACATCGTTTACCGGCGCTATGATATTTAAACTCTCGACAAAAAATGGTGCAGAAGATTTTTAACGCGGTTCGAACTTACGCTGGCTGATGTATCTTGCGAACAATACGATGCGATACATTTTTATATCTCTCGTCTCTCTACAAATCTGTATCTTCTCTCTGCTACCTTCGTGTAATCTTGTACCGTGAACAAATGCAGCAATGAAGCAACAATAATTTAGCCAATTTTTTTAGGACACCGTTCCGTATAGAGAAGTCGAAGGTGAAAGAAATAAAAAAAACGAATGATTGTGATTTACACGATTGCCTTCAATGTACAGACGAGGTTTCGTCTATATAAAATGTTGATACTTCTTCGCAGTTTTTAACCGTGCATTTTTAAAGCGACTACTTTAATTTTAAATTTAAACCATTTGAATTTACTTACGCATTGAAACATGTGTACGTATATTGATAGCAGTAGTCTTCTCTTTATTTTTATCAGTTACTGTTTGTGTGTTGTTCGTTAAAATAACGAAGGAGAAAGATCAGCTTAATATAAAGACGAAAAACTTCGACGAAGTATTAAAATGTTGTGTACACGAAAAATTGTACCTGTCTGTTGCATATGCACGTTTATCATATGCAATTCGTTTTACAATAGAATTGTCGTGTATAGAAATGCTAGATGAACGCAGATTATTTAGGAATTGCGTATGCAATGAAACATCATACGAGAAAAGCACAAACTGTGACGACGAATAATAACAATAATTGAGATTCTTCGTTCGTAAGGCAACGAAGGTTGCAAAAGAAAGAAATCATTCGAAGCAATGATTCTCGATGCATTTTCTATAATATTTTGTTATTGTAATTTTCTTCGAGATGGACTTATTTGTAACATTTAACTGATATTTATGATTCTATTTATTATTTGATTCACACGAGTTAATTATTCACTTTTTACGTTAACAGTCGACAATATTAGGAATTTCATCGATAATTGTACATTAATTTATATGTTAATTTAAAGAGTACCGTTGTGTTCTATTTCGTGTGCAGTTGCGTGTAACGATACAGTATAAGTAATTATTATATCCATGTGATTAATTCCTTCTAACATAATTATTACCAGTCAGAAACTTAATGTTGTAGTAAAATTAGTACGCAACAAAACTTAATATTAAGGAAGTGAAACTTTAAATTAGTATGCAATAAATACAATGTTGCAGAGACACATATTTTGCCGAGACAGAAAACCGCCTTCTCTATAATTTCCTTCTGATTACGGTATCATTGCATGCAACTGTACATCTCGCTTTCGTAGGTAAGATATACATATATACGGTGGTACACTTAACCAGTTAACTATAAGCTATCATAACGTGCATTGATCACTGCCAACATCCACTGCCATGGTACAAGATGGCAATATCTAATTTTCTAACTGAACACATGGCAGTGATGATATTCAATTATTGTATACTGTAATTAGTTTCGAACATGTTAGGCTGACACTTCTTTTTTTGTACAACTAGAGAAGAGCGTTATACATGTGCATATTAGCGCTAGAGAACAAGAATACACCTAACCTGCGGGTGATACAAGAAATAAATCAAAGAGACGAAATGTATGATCGTAAAGTTGAAACATCTTAAAAGCAAAGATATGCAATATTGATTCGATTCTATTTAATAAACGCTGATATTTGTGTGTCAAATTACTCTACATTACTAGGACCAACAAACGGGGAAAATTGTTAGTAACAAGAAACTTTATTAGCTGCTTGATAGCGATTAACAAATTTAAGTAGTGGTTTGTATACATGTATGTAGATATACAGGGTATATGCATAACGAAGCTACTTCAGGTTGACTTAGTGCAAATAGAAGTCAAAAATGTAGGATACATTTTTGAAATACTAATGTATGTTGTCATAATATTACATAAGATATTAATAAGTAGACTGCGAAAATACAGAAAGATGAAGGTGATATATTGTTAACGACAATGCGAACTTCACAAAATATTCGCTAGAACACAGTCTACTACTAAGTAATACCATACTTAATAATAAAATGTTATTTTACATTCGCAACTTATTTTTGCATATAGAATACTCGGTAGTACTACGTTATGCGGAACACCCTGTATATATACACGTATGCACACACTGTTTATACATATACATATATGTATTTTTTCATACGATATATATGTACATAGTTGTAATTTCGAGCAACAAATATAAAATTCGAGTAAAAATATGCTTGTGTTCAGCGCGCATCAGTCGATCATTGTAGAAAAAGATTAAAGTATAGTAGACGTGCAAATAAAGCGTGGTCGTAAATTAACATAAGCTCGATTTGACGATCACACTATATTTTTATGACTACTGTACAAAATAGAAGTTATACGTTGATACTCAAATGAAGTGTTGACATTCAAATTTCATCGAATTGCTTGAAGCCTGATGGAAGTGTCTTTCTAAAAGTGTATCACACTGTGTTGCCTTCAACATTTAACACAGCCGTTACTGATAGAAAAATCATGAATAAATTGGTAGACTACAATATTGTGTTAACCCTTGTGTGGGTAATCAGGTATTGTTAGATACAGTGTGTGTACTATATCTCAATCAAATATACTACACGAGGGTAAGCTTAGTTCAGACTTATTAATCTTATCGGTCGTCGTTAATGTGTGTGTACTTTCTTCTTTTCCTTCGTTTACACCGTCGAATTTTGTGCAATAAAGCTTGCGTAAAGCGTGTGCAATGTTTTTCAGCAAATCTACATTGATAATTCTTTCGCAGGTGATCGATTTTGTTCCGTGTAACTTTGTTTAATGTTCACGCGAACGATAAACATTTACAAACGTGTATGTCGTATAGAAAGAAAAATCCTGTTTATCCTATGCATTGTTCATATAAACGGACATACCAAAGAGCGTTAACGTACAAGTACCTTTCTACGGATGGTCGCCGAACAAATTTATTATCAATAATCGGTCGACTATCGTATTATATTTATATGCAGAGGAACGACTAAGTGTATGTAAAACGAACTGAGGAGCTCGTTCGTGAATAAAGAACAAAGCATTCGATTGCATTTCTCTCTTATCACCCATACAGATAATACACAATCCTTATTTTGTAAAATTCTTTAATTTCCGACAGTGTTATATTTTGTACTCTGTACAGAATTAATTATAAATAATCGTACATGTCGTTGCATTCAAAACGTAAATGAGATTCTATACAAAATTGATTAACATAACTATTTGTCAATGTAATTAAAATAGAAAAAGAAACGTACAAAAATAATTATATGCAAGTACAAAAGGACACTTATCTATAAATCTATAAAAATTCGGATTGAAAGATGTATATGATTCCTTACACATTATTTTTACACGTATACGTTAACTAAGTCTTAAAGATTGTAAATACATTTTTCGTCGATTATTCATCTTTGCTCTCTTAATATAAATCGCGTTAACACTGTACTTGTTCCGGTAACTATTGATATATTAAAAAAGAAGGCACATTATTTGAATTGTATAAAATACAGCAGTTTTGTGTGAATTGTTCCCTTAGGCTTAGAGTATGTACATTAAATCTTAACACAATAAGGACGGATTAATTTTCTTGCTTAGAGATTAACTTTACCCTCAATCGATAATTCACCGACCTATTCAGTTTTCAATTTTGAACCTCACGAGTAAAATTGTTAACTTAAGTACAGTCTTTAATAAGATTCCAAGAACTCTTCAGTTTCTATATATTCAATCCTGCCAATTTATCCCGTTTCTCAAGGTACATTAAAATATCCTTTCTTACCGACTGAGGGTTGAATACCATCTCCGTTATAGCATAACGCGCCATTTAAAATAGTCTACCTTTGGAAAAGTAATTTATAAGCTATCGATAATCCAATTGGTATGATCCATGCGACAGTTGGTTTCAAGATGGCTGCTGGATTGCATCCGTCACCGGAGCAGGTGAAGATGCAGGTCCGGTAAGTTAACTTGTCACCCGGCTGGCTCACATAATCGCAGTAATTTCCAAGATCCAACGACGAGCAGAATCGCTTCGTGCCTATTCCACCTGTTGCAACAAACGCAGAAACATTCGATCTTTTCTTTTCCTTTGTTTCATCGTAAACGAGCATTGACACAAAGCTTGATAAACAGCATGCGTTCATATGAAAGCAAGGGATGCAAATAGCGTGTTCACAGCGAGATGATGTAGCGTACATACAGTGAGCCATTGATAACGTTATCGATATTTTTAATGTTCGAACAAATACTTGGTCGAATAGTCTGAATCTTTATAGTTTCTTGCAAGTTTTGTAAGAAGCGGAATATTCGCGTGGCGAAGAAAGACAACAGTGTCTACGATGACGCACACTCGAAGAAGATGAACAACATTCAATGTATAATGCAAAAACCTCCGTATCGGCCGATTGATTTGATGCAATAACGTGCACCGTAAACGTGACTGCAATTCGCCGGTTGCAGAGTACTTAGAACCAAATTGCTGTTTCCGCAGCCCAACTCTTCTTCCGACGTGCATTGGTAGCAATCCAGACTTGCCGCTTAATCGATCAAGAAAGCAATGATTAAATTGTCATTCGTACATCAGTGCACTTCGTGGACTGTTTAAACATTAGACCCGTAGAACTGCTCGATACGCAACATCAGACTCATTAGTTGTTACAACGTAAACACAGTATTATAAATTTTCATGCAATATAATTTGAATAAATTTTCATGTAATGTCCAAGTGTTAACCATCGAAACCGTCAGTGCATAATGTTAGATGTCCCTTATGATAGCATAACTGAAATTAGTATTTAGGTTCCCAAATCTATTTAAACTCGGATGACCATCGATCGTGCTTCGATTATTTTCTCATGCTGCGATGAATCGATGCGAAAGTATGATTGCGTATGACTTTAAGGTTAGTTTTCGCACGAAAGTGTTATGTTTCCCTTCTCGTTACAAGTAACCTGATCTCCGATATTGTTTTACCCTCAAATCGGCCTGTATGCTTCACGCAGTACTGAGCCCCGTAAACATCATCGCAAGGCTGTGGTTCGATATCGATGTCACTTGTCAGAAATTCGTTGCATTGGAACGGATGCGAGTTGTTCGTGCTAATGCACTGATAGCATCGTAGACTGTGGACTGAACGAAAATTCTATTTCAATTCTTGCGTTTTTCCTTCATTCCAATTTCACTTCGTTCAGTTTTCCATCGTTGATCTTATAAACAGTACCGCCGTTAGCGTCAGGCAAACGGGGCATCAATCTCTTTGTATATTGCCAATTGTTACAGCCCCGTCCGTAACAATATAACGCGAGTAAACTAGGTTCATCGATATGCATCAGAAATCTAAGCGTCGATAATAATATCGATTTTTGTCCCAGGTCCCACAAACCCTAGCGGCGGCTCTGCTTACAGAGCTAGATTTAGATAATTTTTAACCCTTTGACCTAACGTATTACGTCAGTAAAACACTGAATCATTATTCAAGCAACGCTTTTACTATCTTAATAAGTTCATTTCAAAAAACATAAATAAGCGTTTCAAAACAGAAGTGATAATGTTCGAAGTGAAATAACGAATAACATTATATGTCATCACAAACGAATAAAATTAATAATTTTAAGATGCCATAAACGATTACTAAGCTACATATCCGTCGTCGATCTTTATAGATCGAAGTTCTACATTATTCAATATTGCAATTAAAATTACAAATGCCCCGCCCAAAGGACGCCACGATGTTTCACGTCTTGTATAGTTACGTGCATTAACCTTACCAGTTTCGATGAGTAGTAGAAACACTGCGAAAAGTGCATAACTATTGATGTTGTTATTGGCGCCCATTTCGAAAGATGCAGCTCCTCACAGATCACAAATGTACCACTTGTAACTACTGTAGCACGATTTTAGTACACGTTGTTCAAGTATGACTCGTTTAGATCACAATGCTATACAACAATAACCTCTGTCCGAGTTGACACGCGACTACTCGAAAGTTGCCACACGCGAATGCGACTGATGCGGCAAGGCGGGAAGGGGCGACGAATACCACGAGTTCGAGCCGAACCGTTCCGATTTCAGACGAAAACGACCGAAGTGATCTATAATCGATACATATCGATGATTTTAAATTTGCTTCAGTTTATCTGCAAACTCTGCAAGAACTATTAATAATAATTGAATGTTACATACATCAGCATTTATTCTATTTATTCTAATCATATAACGGATCCTAAAATGTATACGAATATATACAATAGCAGAAATATTCTATACTTCAAAATCGCTATAAAATATTACATGAGTACGATATACTTTAATTTTATTAGGAAATAAATAGTAACTCCATTCTTTTGTGTTTCTTAACTAACTTGTAGTTTTTACACTAAGGGTACACGACTAAATTATTTGTCTCAATGGATTATAAAGCTACTGTTCATGGCAAATATATTACTCTTCTACGATAACCATTGGCGTAACTAGAATTTTTGTTTACAAGGGACAACTTTACGTCACTGTACGTTATACTACCATGTGGTGTATAGCCACGAATTAAATGACCACACGGCATATCTAGTTACCCCAACGACGATAACACAGACTAATTTATGCACTATAATTTTATATTTTATTTGAGTTTTCGGTTTTTAATAGGTTGTCAACAACCATGGCATTCCTATTCATTTTTTTAGACTTGGAAGACTTCGATTTGTTTTGTTCCACGTTATGGTAACGTTTCTTAATCACTTTAGAAGCTGTTCTCGCACTCTGCTTATTAACTGCAAGGAATGTTTTTGCCGATGGCTTGATAATTTCCGGAACGTTGTTAGAAGATTCTCCGACTTCCGGTCGCTTTTTATTCACTCTCGTAGAAATAATTTTCAATCGTTTCGCTCCGTGCTTCACGATTGCTGTTTCTTCGGAAGATAATGGCATTTTAGATAATTTATGGGCCGTTACTAGCTTTTTGTTTGAATATTGGAAATCGTTTATTTGTAACTCCGGTGCATCGTTGATGCAACCAAAGCATGGATTTTTCAAGTTATCTGTAGTTTTCGATAACGATTTCATATCTTTCGAGCCCATCACAGGAAGTTTCGAATTGCTTTCGACATTATTAACGCATTGATTTTTTAATGGTCTACGAGTTATAGTTTGTCGAGATTTTTTGTTATTCTTTATTCTTTTCACTGCAGTGTAAAGGGATGTGGTACGACGAATGATGCACGATTTTTTGACAAGATTTGTATCACTTTTTACAGAATTTTTTGAACCAACTGACGAATCACTTATTTGAGATTCGTTTCCTTTTAAATTAGAAGGATCTTGAGCTACGATATCACTATCATCCTGTGAATAAAAGCGCGGATTTAGGTTTAGTTCTTTCTTTCAATAAGGAAAATGCACATAACGTTGCGAACATTGCATCTTCATATATAAATGAAAAATTTGTGCGTATTAATTTACATTTAAAATGGAGACAATTTGTGAGAGAGAGATTAGCTTTATGTTCCCATGATCTCTTAAGTTTTATTAATTTAAACGGCGTATAAAAAAAAACTTTCCGTACGTATTAAATTAGAACACAAATGACAAACATATATAACAAAAACATTAATATTTTAGGTTTACAATTTTTAACTTAATCTACAATACATTCAGTTTTGTAATTACGTAAAAAATGATGGTATAAATTACATAATACTGGGACTAAGGATTTACAGGAACAAAATAAAAATGAGGTACATAAATTATTGCTAAAAATACTGTACATTTATTAAAACAATGGGACAGGCATGTGTATATATGTGTGCGTACACATGTGTGTTATAACAGTATACATTGTAAGATTAGTATACATGAATTTATACATAATATTCTTTTCAATTGATAACAGTATTTACATTTAAATCGTGAATGGCATTACGATAAATATTCTATAAATTTGTGTTGCTCTCTGACTAATGAATATTGATTGTTTTTTCTTTTATACTAACAAGTTAATGTAATCTAACACACATTCGTACTTATTTTATGATAGACACATATACTTTATATTTCTTTTTCATAGTTTGTTTTTTATGTTTCTGTCAAAGGATTTTTAATTTCATTATTTTAAATTTTCACGAACACTAAAAGAAAATCTAGAAAATCCATCATACACTTGATTAAGGATAATGATTTCAAATCTGATTTCAAAATCTGCACATCATTCGTTAAAAGACTCCATCATCCACAGATTTACGGTTTAATCGTTTAAACCGTTATTCTTTACTTTTTTCTAAAGAAATAGATACGATCATTTATATACGTGTGCATTTTTTTTTTGTTTTCTTATCACTCACAACCGTGAAATAATTTTTAAGTGCACTTGTTTATTGTCACCAGAATTACAGTGCAACAAAAATTGACTAAAAATTACAAGAAAAAGAACTTGTTCTTTGCTAAAAGTATAAGCATTAGTATCGAGTATTCTATACTCTGTTAATTGGCTCTAGCGTTACATTAACAAGAACTAGTTTCGGAAACTTGTCGGCTAAAAACTGCACTATAAAAAACACTATGTAATAGAAACATTGTGTGTATGCATTATATTTCTGTTATTGCCATGCTGAAGTTGTATACAACTCCATTTTATGCAAACGTTGTGATTGCGGTTAGATTATGTAATAAATTTACAAAATAAAACCAACAAACAAATAATTTTCTTTGTCATAAATTTTTATAAAAAAGTACTCCAAATGTTATTGTCATGCATACGTATGCATTAGATGGAAGACCCATTAGTTTGATATAGTAAAAATTTCAAAAAAATTATAACAATTACATATAAAAAAATAATAAATACCTAGTATAATATTAAGTTATGGAATTGTCAGCATAAAACTCTTTCATTTATAATGTTGTAATACTATAAAGTGAGGGTATATCGCTTTTAATAACAAAACCGTAATACGGCATCACTAACACAAAATAATATACAAATTATATGCATACAAAATCTCTCTCCCACATGTTTAACTAACAACATGGACTGCAATTTACTCAGGCACTAATGTGTCTTAGTGTTAATATGCGAAAGCGTACCATAATAATGGTACTCTAAATTAAGAAAGTACACATTGCCTTATATTAACAGCTGCAATTTCACTCTCATTATTTACATCAAAATTTACCTTATTCAGTGACTTGCCTAACGGCGCAGAAAGATTGTTCACATACGATAATTTTAAGAAAGATTTTACACCTCTTAAACAACGATATTGACTGTTTGGCAGTCGACTGTTAGGATTATTACTTGTAAGATCTAAAATTGAAGGACCTAACGCTGCTCCAACCTAAAAATATAATTAAATAAATGATTACTGGTAAAAAAATTATGTACAAACAGTAATGATATATTTTACCGCTTCGAAAACTGCCGGAGTATACTTTGGTGGAACAAACATGGTCGCCATGGTTTTATTAACGCCATCACGAATCCTTGGAGGTACAGTATTTACTAAACGGCCAGAATTATAATTACATTCAAGCGTGTAACTACGTATAAGACCAGTTAATTTATATACAGCTACACGACCCGATCCTTCTCTTGACATACCATCCCTTTTGTCACTGTGACAACAGACATTATAAATAAAGTAGAAAGATTAAAGTTTCAATTTTACTATTACTAATAGGACTTACATAATGTACATATTCTTTTCTGTAAAATTGCACGAAGTAAAATGAAAATTTGGATTGTTAATCGACATCAATTTCGGCAGAAGCATACACGTGATTGTATCTTCTACATTATCAAAGTAGTTTCCATACATAAAAACACCTTTCTTCGAAGCATGGCCATGCAAATCGACATATAGATATAAACTAGAATCCTCTTTAGGTAACTGTCCAATGCCAACAGCTGTGTAAGTCTTTTTATCAGAGTTAAGTTCTACAGAGTTATCGATTTCCTTTGCTTTATTACACAGCTCTTCTCCATCACCTTCACATAATGTGAAAAAATAAGTAAAAGAAGTTTGCTGACCGTGTTGAATAATTTAATTCTAAATATCATACCCTGAGGCATGTCATCCGAATTTGTTTTAGGTAACATAGATTCCTGAAAAATTTCCGGTCGATCTTTACTCTTATCATCTAATGTCATAAGTGTTACCTATTGTTAAAATTGTTAGTTAGTGCCTATTTTCTTAATTTACTGTTCTTGAATTGCATGAGGGTTAGTACATGTTAGTACCGACATGTAAGTTTGTTAGTATGATATTATGTAAATTATAAATTCATATAATTACCTGTTGAAGTAATCTTGCTGTTGTATCACGTACTATACTTGTAATTGTACGAGAGGAATCGATAACAGTTAAATTATTTTCACCATTTCCTAAATATACATTTGAAAGTTCGTCCTCTTTTGGCAGTTTGTATGTGTTATGATAATATCTTAAAGTAATTTTTTTATAGATCAGTAATTAATCAAAATAGTCCAGTAAAAAATTGAAACACAATGTTGCAATCTAATTTTACCTTATTAAATTTCTCGCAGCATATATTGTTGGGTGATCTTTCAAAGAAGGATTTAAATACACCCTATTAAGGTTGACTCCTCTAGTATCCATCCGATAATGACCTCTAGCTACGCCATCAGGATTGAGCATTGGTATCAATTTGAACACATATAGGCGGCGAAGATTAATTGCAATTTGGTCATCACGGGTTATAATAAAGTTGAGGAGACCATTAAAAACAAAACTAGATGGTGTTTCTCCTGGATGGACCCTTGCACTGACAAAAATTACCTGAAGATTTTAAATAAACAGGTTTCATATTTACCCTAATTTATCCTTAAATTCGAAGTAAATAATTCTGTACCTTTTTATCCCAAAATTTGAAAGGTCTTTCCTCATTTTTTTCAGGAAACATATTGCTCAGTCTATCTTCTCTCTCCGTTGATATGTTATGAAACGAGCTTACTGTTATTACATCCAATCTTCGTCCCTCTAATGATTTTATTGCACATTCCCTATGATAATAAACATCGTCTACACAAGTTATGTCTCTCTTTGCTAATTTTGCTTCTATTCTTCTTAAATAATTTTGTAAATCGGTGTAAGAAAAAGGATAAGTAAACGCGAAATATGTAATAGCTTTAGGATTTTCAGGGGCATTATAAACAAATGATAATGTAAAATCATTTCCTGTTTGATCCAACTGAAATATTTTAAGCTCATGTAATTTCTTGACAATATATAAATGGATTACGATGTTCATGACATAACAAATTTACAGTGTAAGTAGGTTTTTCACGAATCCGTTCCCAATGTAAGTGACCAGGTACGATTTTAAAAACTGGACACATTCCTTGACTAAACATTTTGACATGTTTATTTAAGTTGACTATATTAAATTTAACACAAACTTTCGGTGCATTAGCTTTAACGCCAAAATAAAACCATGTTCTATTGTTATTCTGGAATTGTGTTCCATGGCAATCATGTTTTGTCCACAAATTGAACTCATAATCTGGATCTTCAGAAATTGAACTTTTGCATGATTTATTCTCAGCTTCATATCCATCTAAAAATAATCAAATGTAAAATTAAACTGTTTACAGTTATATGGAAAAAATAAATACAGACTAAACATTACCTTTCTCAGATATTTCTGGTAATCTCACTATCTCAACTTTTGCTAAATTGGCAGAATCAAAGTTGTTATAAAATGCAAAATCTCCACAAGTAATACAGTCATTCGTATTTTCCATAATGTGTCAAAGATTTTAAGGTTGTCTGTGAAATATACGTATAAAATATTTTACACATGTGCACAAAGAAAATGACGTATTTAACAAATATTTGTACTATTTATATCCTCACTTTCTCTGATATAAAGAACGATTTTCTTCGTTCGTAGTGTTATTTTCATATTAAAAAAGACATGTTTGACAGTGATCGAAATCGTTACGATTTCTGGTTAATTTACAGTTTACGTTACAAGACAATTAATGCACTTTTCAATCGAGACGCACGTTTCTGTGTTTTTACTTTTGTTTAAACGGCATAAGATCAATTATATACACGCCGTATTTTTACTAACACCATGTTGCATTAGAATGCAAACATGTTTGTGACTTTGTCATAACGTTTCGTACGTGCGATACGAGATCGACCATTTATTAAGACAAAATGATGAGGGTTACGATTGTTCAGCTGTTTTAAATTATTTCTGATATTTAATATAATGTTAGTAAACCTTTTTGTACGCTTCTATTAGGTGACATTCAAAATTGTTATGAAATGTCACTTGATTTAACAAAACATTGTGTTATTGTATAAATGTCAAAGTTTATTATTTCATTATATGTTACATAACTTAAAAATGATTACTTGCAATATTAAGTGTACCTGAGTAAATAAATTTAACAGGGATATTTAAAATACCAAAATAAATATGTGGTGTAGAAATTTATAGACTGGTAATGAAGTTTCTCAAAGGGTGACCGCACTTTAACAACAAAATACTATTTGCAATAAAACTGTGTCAATCGTTGAATATATAGGCGCGCTTTCTATTAACAATTATTACAATTTGGCACAATACTCCAATTATTACGTATTCGTATACACTTGTCAAATAATAAGGCGCGAATATGAACGTCCAATCATATGCTACGATCGACATCCCTTAATTATGAATAAGGTATAACATAACAAAAATTCTTCTCGAGTAAATCATAATATTACGTTTTATCGCTTGCATCGATATAGATAATCTTTAATCAATGAGATGTTTAAATTATTGATACTTGAAATTTATGAACAGACAGCGCGCTCTGTCTGATACGTACAGTTCGGATAAGATCATTATTCATTCAACGAGAGATCGTACTCATTTCGCGCAACATGGCTAATTTCAGTAAACCCCCATCAGCAAGGATTTCCCCACTAGCAGAAGCCACTAGCAAGCTCTGTTGGCCATATACACGGTGAACGAAAATAAATGAGTAAGGAGGAGTAAAACAAGTATGACCAAGTGAAATTTGCAAATTGCCAAGTCCTCAGATTTCCAAATCTGCAAATTTCTATATTTTTAAATTCATATATTCCCAAATGAAATTGAAATACTCGACGTAAGCAATACGCAAAATAAAAGATCACGGGGTATATCAATTTTACGCCACGAACGTTACAAACGCGCATGTGCGTAGTTTTGGCTAACGGGGCTTTCCTGGACCAATGAGAATTCACATGCGCGGAATGAATCGAAACTCGTCGTACGATGAGTACGATCTTTCATTGAACAAATAAGTCAATAAAGAGTCGATTCCAAACATTTGAAAGTGTTCATTCTACTTTAATAACACACCTAACGCATTTCATTCACAAAATACATGACAACGCATCGACAAATAACACGCACTAAAAACAGCAATCAAGATACTCGTCTATTCACGCGTATCATGGTTGACACTACGCAAGTCGAAGTGTACGTTCGTGATATGTTCCCTACTCGCGTGTCCTATACTTAATTCATATTCCTCGATTATCCAAACATTATTTACCTTCCCCAGTGATTCTCGTGCTCAGCGAATAGTAAAAAAACCACGACTTCTGATCGCATTGTCAACACGTCGAATTGTTTTTCGAGGTATACAGTCACCGTGTAGACGATGCGCCCACTGTCAATGGTTTGTCTCAACGGTGTTGCTCACAAACACATAGACACCGGTCGTAGATGTGACCGTACCTACACCCATACGAAATCTCATATCATAAGAAGCACGAGCACGCTGTCGTGTGGTTCAGACTGTGCTTCGCAGTAGCTCGAGGAGTGACATTCTGACTTGACTGCTTTTTTACTCCGTGTCCAATCTTATTCATTTACGTGGCGGATACCTAGTATTCAACATTTGGGCAACATGTGCGGTGAGTAAACTCTTTGTACACATACAACACTTTCGGTTCGATTGTTTTTGTTTCTTCTCGTACACGGATCGATGATATTGTACGACTGGAAAATTTTCGAAGGAGAAAGTGTACGAATCGGTGTTCAGGTGACAGCTCGTTCAAGCGCAATGTTGTCCTAGAGTTAACGCGCCACCGGCGCAACTCTTCCTTCGCGCTGTTCGATTTAACATCTGGTACATTTCATTCTTGCATGTAACTCCAACACTTGTACAGAAATAAGACGTTTCACGCGTTCGCAAATTGGAATTTCTCCTGGTTCCTGGCGGAGCCGGGTCAGGCTTGGGAAATATATACAGTGTTTTAATTAAAATTAGTTATCGATATTTTTCAACGAAAATATATATCTACAAGAATATTCGAATATTTTAAAAATGTAAAGATGATTTAAAATTAAAGTTATATTAGTGAGCAGATAGTTGAGGTTTTTCAACCCGCGCGAAATGCAAACGTATTAAACTAGCTGTACACTTGTGACTTCGGTTAAATATGGATTTCCGCATTATTGAAATATAAGATTGTTTTTCAGCAAATTAATTGGTACGACACATCTGCGTTGTTTGCGTAAATACTTGTAAGTATTTTGTTCATTGTGGTACTTGCATTAATAATACGTACCAAGGACGGTCCGCAAAATATTCTGATAACAAAGTAGTGGGAGCAACGATAACACGTAGGCAACCACACGTCGAGCTATTAGATAGTTAACAATATAAAATGAATACGTTAACACGTCAATGATAATTGCATGTTCTATCAGGGAACAATGAGAAAACTTTTATGCCTTTCGGACAGAGTTTGCCGCGCATCAAATGGAGCCCCATCGTTTGGTATTCACCTCCACGAGGGAAATTAACGGTTCATCTTTTTTACTCGTCACAATACGAATCAACGTTTAATTTCATTCGAAGTTGATCTCGAATCGGTAGCTACGTTTATTTCAGTCGGCTGTTTTGAAAAATAAATTGTAAATTTTAAATGTCACAGCACGTTTGCGATAAGAAAGATTTCGCAATTTTTGTTTAACGTTGAGTTTTAATTTGGTGCTCGACGGTTTTCCAGAAATCATTCCATCTTTTCTATATGAACCATTGGACTGCAACCGTATCGGTCAACGACTCTGGATGTTTACGTTGTGCTGCTTTGATGTTCATCCCTTTCGTTACTAATTCCGATATACAGAGTAAACCGATCGAAAATTACAAGGACTAAAGAATATTACAAACCACTGTACTATAAAAAATGAAAGTTTGATTCTATAACTCGACTACAAATTTATCGCTGATTATATATCCGATAAAACCACAAAAAATTCCAGCATTTGAATCTAGATTGTTAACATGCGCGAACTAAATAAGCAATTGTATCAACACGATCGCGATTCGTTTCGGAATACCTCGATGAAACGTCGACGATAGAAAGTTGTCGATGAGTGTGTTAATTCGAATCGCAATAGCGAGATCGTAGGCAAAGTACCCGTAGTAAGAGAAACACTCTTTCTCAGTTGCAAAATTGCGACATTACGTGGCCGGAGATTGCCATCGATACTTAACGAACGGACAAAGCTGCAGTTATCTACGATTTCAAAGGAAATCGTAACTGATATTTCATTTATACAACTGTCTGATTGATTAATTACATTCGGAAATTTTTATTACCGGAACTAGGGATTTAACGATGCAGAGATTTAAGGATATGGGGATGTAGATATATTTAGGAATATAGGGAATTTATTAAGGAATTTGTAAGGAATTTAGTCACTATTTATGCATTTGGCGAATTAGGGATCTAGGGAATGGGGGATTAAGAGAATAATGTATATAATAATTAATCTGGGAAATAATAGATTTAGAGGATAAAGGGTCTGGAAATTGAAAATCTAGGGAATTTTGATTTCAGAGAGGTGATAGCCTAGGGGATTTATGACCCAGAAAATTAGGAATAGCTTAGGGCCACTCTAGGGATACCCAAGAATATTTTAGAACCCTTAGAGAAATAATAGATACTTAGGAATATTTAGGGGAATTCTGGAATATTTTTAGACATCTACTAGTCTGGGATATCTAGGGACATACAGTGACATCTAAATATATCTAGATACGATTGGGGATATGGAGAGACATTTTGAAATAGGATACCTAGAATATCTAGGGATATGTAGACATCTTGGTATATCCAAGCCCTAAATATTTAAGGACATCTAGATAGACAGGGTGTCTAGGGATAACCAGGGTATCGTGGGTTATCTAGGGACATCTAGGGTTATTTTACTCATTGCTTGATATTCCTATTATTTTAAATTTGTATGATTCATGTAATGATTTGAGTATTGCGATTATTTAAATTTTAATATTCTTGATTCGAAGTTTGTAAGATGAAATTGTAATTTTATAATAGAATACACGTAGACGGTAGAATAGCGCCTAATCGAGTCGGACTATCAAGCGGAGGTGATACGAGCCGATATGCCGTGACTCGTGACCGACGAGTGAAAGTTTCCTCGTGGCAAACCTAAGAAGAGGGTGCAGCGGTTCATACAGGACAGTTACACGTGACATTTAGATATGTTTCACAAACACACACATGTACGCGAAAAGGTTGTTGTATCCTCGAGTCAGGACTCGGCGAATCCTTTCTCCAACCAGTTCGCCTTTACCTTCCTCACCAAATTCAAACGCACGACCTCGTCGAACCTGATTTTTGTTTACGACCGAGGAATTCCTGCAGCTGAATTTTTCGACTGAAATAGCTCGACCGTCGTGGAACTGCTGTTTTTACTTCCTTCTTGATGGCCATGGGTATCCCTGATTTTAATCTCCGGCTAACTTCAAACCCTAACTTTCCAACTTTCACGGGGACGAAGCGACAAATTCACACATTTCGGAATCTACGAATTCCAGATTCTTATGTTGCAAATATTTAGAATTTCTAATTTTTGCACATTTTCATTTTTAGATATACGAATTTCTACGTGTCAGATTCATATATTTCAAATGTTCACATTTTCATATCTCTACATCTCCTAATTTCTACGTTTTTAAATTTGCACTTTTCCGAATCTGTTAGTCCCAGATTTCTATCTTTGAAATACTCACATTTTCATATCTCTACATCTTCCAATTTCTACATTTTTAAATTTGCACATTTCCGAGACTCCACATCCCAGATTTCTATATGTGAAATACTCACATTTTCACATCTCTAGACCTCCTAATTCCTACATTCTTAAATTTTCACGTTTCCAAATTTCCACATCCCAGATTTCTGTATGTGAAATATTCGCATTTTCATATCTCTACATCCCCTAATTTCTACATTTTTAAATTTGCACATTTCCGAGTCTCCACATCCCAGATTCCTACATTTGAAACATCCAAATTTTCACATCTCTAGACCTCCTAATTTCTACGTTCTTAAATTTTCACATTTCCAAACATAGACGTTCCAAATTTATAAATTTCCCAACTCCTTAATTTTCAAGATTTCGTACCCCAAATTTCACATACCCAAATTTGCACACATCCAAATTTCCAAAGGTCAAAAACTTCGCGCTCAGAAATTTTGTTCTAGTATTGAAAGTGTATCCGGAGTGGGGTAATCGAGTGCCTGATAAAAATCCTAATTACAATCGATCCATCAATGAGTCACTCCTGCTCTGATACTAGAAAAAATGTTGTTTATTCAATTACGATTATCTGTTTCTTTGATTGCCAGTAAGAACGTAAAAGTGGTGGAAAAGAATCGGTGTCATAGATAACATCCCGGTACATCCCTTTCACTTATCACGGATTTCGTTCGCTGCAATTTGTTTCCTGTCGATGCTATTCGATTTTTATTAATCTATCGATAAACAGAAGCATGTTCGACGTTATCACTTCGGTATCGAGATGCACTTATCTCTACCGGATGCATGGACTCGATCGGAGCTGAATAAAGTTAGTGCGCGATAAAGAAGTGAAAAAGTTAATCAATTTGAACCGATGACACTCGACTCTATTTCTATTTTATCGGAAATGAAAAATAACACTACCCTTTTACATCTTTTATGATTAAAATTTGATTTTACTGTTCACAAGGACGTCTTTTAAAACTGCAAAAAAGTGAGGTTCAGATCAATGAGTAACGTTCAGATCCCCGAAAAGGAAATCGTTCACTTAAAGAAAAGAGGAACTATATCTACACTTATTATCTTGACCTTCGGTGACAGACTCAGGCCCTTAGACCTAGTACGGTTTCCTTATGCAAACAATAGACAGTGTTTCTCATCGTTAGACTCCGTTTTGCTAACACTTATTTACTGATAATCTAACATATTCAGTTCATCGTTCATACAGTTGATTTCTCCTTGTTTAACGAAATGATACATTCATTTGTATGCGTAATACAGGAGACGGAGCAAGTGAAATACGAGAAAATCAAGAGTAGTCGTGTACCGTTAAGGTGGCTTAGGAAATAAACATACAGGACTAATCGAATTATTTTGTGTTAGTAGGTCGGACAAGAAGAGATTCGAGGCTACGATATCTTGATTATTCAACGTTTCTTCCAGTCATTCAACTCTCTAGCTGATCGCGAACACTGAACGCATCTCAATTATTATTACAGTAGATACTCGTAATATTGCCATCTTCGAACCACCATTAGAGTGCTTGAGAATTTACAGAGATTGCTGTAATATTTCAAATTTTTATCTAGACATTTAGAAGTGTTTAAATTTTTACATTTTCAAGTATTTTGTAGTAATTAATTGATAGGTATTTATCGTACTGGTAATTATTTGGTAGGTACTTATCGCACTGGTAAGTAACTGACAGGTATCTGTCGCATTGGTGATTATTTGACAGGTATTTATCGCACTGGTAATTAACCGATAGGTATCTATTGCATTGGTAATTATTTGGTAGGTACTTATCGCACTGGTGAGTAACTGACAGGTATCTGTCGCATTGGTGATTATTTGACAGGTATTTATCGCACTGGTAATTAACCGATAGGTATCTATTGCATTGGTAATTATTTGGTAGGTACTTATCACATTGGTAATTAACTGATAGGTATCTGTCGCACTGGTGATTATCTGGCAGGTACTTATCGAACCGATACCTATGGGACTGATACTTATCGGAGTGGTAATTGTCTGTATTACATTTCCAGATTATTAATCATGTTTGTGAATATGATCTACTGTGAATACGATATAGCGTTACTATACATACTATATCAAGAAATTTTAACATAGTAGACGAGTATATGGCAATATAACGAGAGTCTATTGTATTTACTTTACAATGTAGGTCTATGAACCGGTTAAAAATTATTTAACTAACATTTCTTCGTGATTGTTACGCATTTTTACAAAAATCAACTTATAAACTCAAACGTACAGTTAACATTTAATATATAATTCAACTTGAAATAAAGACGGGAAAGTATTTCAAATGACGTCCAGATTTTTCAAACTGCAAAGTACTGGTTTAACGAACGAATGAAGATTACGCGGAAGTATGACACTTGAATTCGCAAATTATGCTCGTAAATGTTATCTTCGTTTGATTCGAACATCAAAGTAACTAGAATTGATGACGAAACGAAAAAAAGGTAATAACTTATACGCAGCAATCATTCAATGTTGTACTTATCGCGATAAAGTAACACTTTCACGGCCATTTCGTTCTGTAGGATCTATATTTAAAACCACTTAATCGTTTCTCCACGAATTACGAGCTTATATATTCTGTAATATCCGAAATGTCAAGTTTCGTAATTTTCGAACTTTCATTTTTGCAATTTTTCGGGTACTCGGATATTCAGATATGTTGAAACTTTTATATCTTCAAGTATAGATATTTTCATATCTTTCAGAAATTTTCATGTCTTCAAATGTGGTAATTTTTATATTCTCAAATTTAGATATTTTTATATCTTAAAAATATAGAAATTTTCATATCTTTCAATGCCAAAACAATATTTTCAAATTTCCTAAACTTCAATCAAATTTCTTTTCATCTAAACTTTCAACTCTAAAATTCAAATATTCCAAGTTCCCCTCAAGAAATCTAAACTTTCCAAATTTTCATATTTTCCACTCCCAAAGTCTGCAAATAAAACAAAAAATGTCACATGTATAAACTATTTATCAGTCGGCGTCCATAAATCTCCCCAGCCCATCCCTGAACGCGAGTAATTAATTTACAACACGGCGTGCACCGATAGCTTAGCGTGACAATTATTATTGTGACAATGAAAACGTTAAGAAACAGCGATAAGCACTGACGTTATCGGAACACAGCTTTATCGGCAACGTAGGAATTTTTCCTACGTTTTGACGTACACCATGTACCAGGGAGTATTTCCCTCCTCTCTTGCCGCTTCGATTATATGGCCGATTTTTTCACTTCAATCTCGCCAGGATGTTCCCCTATCATCGGACAAGAAAATTCGCTTATCGACAATTGCAGAAAGCAATCTAGTCGCGACGCGATTCGTTCGATCGTCTATTGACAGGTCGGCATCGAAATCGAATTACACTCGGTCGATTTATGCAGCTCGCGGTCATTATTCTTTTTATTTAACTATTAGTTCGAACTGTGCGAGCCGTCACGCTGCTTTTTTTCACCTCGACGCATCGTTTGGCACCGATGATGGGCGGTAAGTTTTATTTTTCGAGCCTAACTTTTTTATCGTTTGTTTCACGAGCAAATCGAACGCTGAATTAAGTACGGCGTCTTCGATAATTGAATAAAAATAAGAGAACAGCGAAGGAGAACAAGTGTCGACGATTTATGATTCGAGAGTGGAATTAAATTGCTGCGGAGGATATTTATGATCTTGCTGTTAAGTGTATTGCTGGTAACGCGACAATTATTCAGAGGGATTATAGCACTTTTTATTGTGAAAGTGTTTAGATTTATGATAGGGATGCTCTTAAGTTTTTAAATTTCTGAACTTGTTTCTCAATTCTAAGTTAAATTAAGTTTCAAGATCCTTGAGTTTCTAACTTGCTAAACTATATTTGCAAATTATTAGGAATTAAATCTTGATTCCTCAATTCTTTGATTACCTAATTTAAATTCTCAATGTCACAATTTTACAATTCCCTAAATTCGTAAATTCCTCATTTTTCAAACCCCTACGTCCTTATATGCTTAAGTCCTCACTAGTGAGTAGGACTCTTCTTAAATTTATAAATCCTAAGACCTCAATTCTACAAATTTATAAATTGTTCAATTCTTCCAATTAGTCTATTTGCCAATTCAATTCGCCAATTACCCAAATCCCTAAATTTACAGAGGTCTAAATTCTCAAATTCCTCAGTGTCCATATCTCCACATCCCCAAAGCCCTAACTTCCCAAATCCTTGAATTCTCAAATCCTTACATATCCAAATCTCTACATCCCCAAATTTTTACATTCCCCAATTCCTACATTCCCAAATTTCTACATTTCTAAATCCCTACATCCCCAAAATCTCCACAACCCCAAATCCCTACATACCCAAATTTCTACATCCCCAAATACCTACATTTCCAAATCCCTACATCTCCAAATCTCCACAACCCCAAATCCCTACATCCCCAAATTTCTACATCCCCAATTCCTACATCCCCAAATCCCTATATCCCCAAATTCCTACGTCCCCAAATCCCTACATCCCCAAATCTCCACAACCCCAAATACCTACATCTCCAAATCTTCACATCCCCAAATCCCTATATTCCTAAATCCCTGCATCACGAAATCCCTACATCCCTAAATCCCTACATCCCCAAATCCCTGCATCCCCAAATCTCTAAATCCCGAAATCTCCAAATCCCCAATTCTCCAATATTCCAATCTCCAGCGTTCCACTTGCCAAATGTCCAATTTCCCAACTGCGCGATAAAAATTCGTAAAGAAAAGGTAAGAAAAAAGGTGGCAACCGCAGCAATAGTCGTGACATTAGCTAAATCACGCTTTACCGTCACGCGAAAGCGAACCTTGACGGTGATCGGGTTAAAAACCGTTTCTAAGTCGATCGCCACGATTAGAACTCGATACTCTTAAATTCTCGCGGCAAGAAAGACACCGTAGCCGATAGAATTCCATATCGAATGATCGAATCACGATACAGATTGCGTTCGGCAACGAGACAGCCACGTAATAACGTAACGTTATATTGTACCATACGATGCTCTTAACCCGTCCACGGTCATCGTAGCTTGCAAAATTCATGCTCATTTCGAGAAAAACAAATATATAAAAACAACATTCTACAAGACGATCTTCTACAAGAACAAATGAGAATATTTTAACTAGAATTTTGTTTATTCTCACGTACGCAAGCTTTCCCTTTCACCTGTGACTCTGTGTGGGGAATTACCTGGCGCGCGCTTTGTGGACACGTGTGCGTGCGTGTACGTGTGGGTTCGTTCACGGGCGACGACTTTTTGCATTTTTGCAATGCCATGCAGGACCTCGAACACCTATCGATACGAATACCTCGTGTTCAGAAAACGAGCGGAATTTCGAACCGAGTTCGAGTGGAAAGTTACAATAGACGTGTTAGAATGAGCTTACTTTAAATAAAGGGACTCCTCTTGCATTGATTTTAGGCTACTTGGTATTTTACAGACAATGGTAGGTTTCAATGTACACGGTTTTTTAATTAAGGCGATAAATATATGGACTGCACTCATAGTAAGAAATTTGTTATATGAGAGTCAATTTTAGTTACCACTGTTTATGGCACCTTTTTAAACTAACAAAGAGGGTAATACATAATCTGAATTAATTTTGGGGTATTTTTTACTTGACAGACAATCTCATATGTCACTGTATACGATACTTTTTTAATTAAAGCAATAGAGACAATTTTACATATCACTGTATATGGAACTTAGTAAATGAACATAGAAGGAAATATGTAAGCTGATTGATCGTGGAATATTTGATATTTCACAGACAATGTTATGTGTCACTGAATACGATACTTTTTTTATTGAAGTGACACAAATACATATAGGTTGCATTGATATTCAGATATTCATTATTTGAAAGGCAATGCTAAATGTCACAGTGCATCGAGTTCTTAAATAGAAGAATAAAGAAACACATGAGCTACATTGAATTTAGAATATTTATGAGATACAATTATAAATTTCACTGTGTATCCAGCTGTTATAATAAACAAAGAGAAAAGCTGAATTTGTTATTTGGCGATGACCTTGAGCATATTAAAAAATTATGGACATAATCGTAACTTAGTCATTGAAAGGTTCAGATCGTTATTAACCTAGACGTCCCGTCTGATGCAATTAACTATGTAGCTACTTGAGTCAATAAATCGACTCTTTTCCGCGTTCTTTCTTCGCCACGACCTTTCAACAAGGGAAGGAAAGGAAATGTCGGGTGGAATAGAAAAATCAACGTATCCGCTACTGTATCGAAGGTCTCCTGTTTTCTCTTTCTCTGCTGGTAGGGGAAGTTGGAAAGGGTGATTAATAGTCTGATGAAATTGTTACGCGTTGGATAAATCAGTCGGTTCATTAATCTCGGTACATTTCGGTGATCGAAGTTACTCGCCAAACGCGTAGTTTTGAACAAAAGGTACTCAAAATTCGGTGATAAGTAAAAGTTTAATTTATGTAAAACGTGTACGCAAATCGGAGAGATGTATTGATGCAGAAGAGAAACTCTTCAATTACAAGTACTTAAAACGATTAAAAGTAGAACTCTCGTTTGTGAAATATTTCCGCAATTTATTATAATGTCTGTGCTTCTGCGATAACTATAATTTGTTTTTTCCGCAGGAATCTTCGCGTACCTAAATTACCTGACTCCGAAGAGCAGGAAAGAGATTCTGGAGCTGTTGGTCGGTGGATTGAAACGATTGGAATACAGAGGCTACGATTCAGCCGGTAAGAACGCGATGAAAGACGTCTTTTACGAAATCACATTTACGAAAGAGGACCTAGAATCTATAAGACTCATTCTGGGAATAGAAAGCGAACACGTAAAATTGATTCGATGAAAGGGACAGCGTCACTGATGCTTTCGTTTTGTTTTAGGTGTCGCCCTTGACAGCGTCGACGGCAAGGATATCTCGATTATTAAAAAGCAGGGGAAGGTCAAGGCTCTTGAAGAGGAGATATTTTACCGTAAGTAGTACTTAACGAATTGGCTGTCGTTCAAAAACAAAAGTACTCATTTGAATTTTTTCAGGTACCAATATCGATTTCGAATCCAAGACGTACAGTCATGTGGGGATCGCTCACACCCGTTGGGCAACGCATGGTGTCCCATCCGAAGTGAATTCGCATCCACAGAGGTCTGATAGCGAACATGCCTTTGTGGTAGTACACAATGGTAAATTATGTACCTCTATACGAGTACATTTCATTCAAATTATCAAATGGAAAAGATCCGTGGATTAGGATGGCTAGAGATATACATGTATAAGAATATAAGGATATTAGAATGTGGAAATATAGGAAGCGGAGGGTGCAGGAGCTTGATATAGGGATCTAGGAACATAGGAACACATAGATATAAAAGTGTGAGAATATAGAAATTCGGGGACTTAAGAATCTGGGAATATAGGGATATAGACACGTAGGTATCCGAGAATATAGGGATCTAGAAACATAAGTATCTGGGAATATATAGGTCTAGTAGCATAGTAATTGACACATAGAAATCAGTGATGTAATCTAGAGTACAGATTACATTAGAGATCCGTAAGCGTGAAGACCCAAGGTAATCTATAAATACGCCTCTAGATATAACACACTTGTACATTTACGTTTATCTCATTTTTACAAAATACTTAACAAGATTATAAACCTGTATTATCTGCCAAGAGTTAAAAATCCTTGCAATTGTTCTAAAGGTATCGTAACCAACTATAAAGAAGTGAAGACATTGCTACAGCAGAGGGGTTATGTCTTCGAGAGTGAAACCGACACGGAAGTAATCGCGAAGCTCATCCACCATTTGTGGGTCCAGCATCCTGGTTACTCGTTTCGTGAACTCGTCGAGCAGGTTGTTCAACAGTTGGTAAGTGTTAAAATAAATGAACTTTTGGCACCATCAAATTTTATTCAACGATTTACTCTTACTTGGTTGCACGTGAACGTATTATACAACGAATATTAATGTTACAGGAAGGCGCTTTCGCTCTGTGCTTTAAAAGCAAGTACTTTCCAGGAGAGTGCGTGGCTACGAGAAGAGGATCGCCCCTTTTAGTGGGTATTAAAACGAAAACAAGATTGGCCACCGATCACGTGCCTATTCTGTATGGAAAAGGTAAGTTCATCGGAGAAACATGGCCGCTGTTCGCACGAATTCTATTAGATGCAATTACGGCGAAAGGGTGTATAAATCGATAAACTTAAACAGAGAAAGATCACAAGGCTATTTCTGGTCTCCACGGTTCTCAAAAACGAATACTGACGGTGTATCAGTACCAACATCGAAATACGAAAGCTTTTTAATCCTTGTATAAACAATGGTGTATCCGAGACAGACTTTAATATTCACAGATTTTCATTTTGCAATAGTAACTTGAACTTAGAAGCGTACAAACGTTAAAGACGATCGGAGAATATTACTGGTTGTCTACACAAGGGTTAAAACATCATTAAATGGCGAAATAAGTGTGATGGCATTTCTAATTGCTGGACATAATCCCCTTTTTCTCCGCGCAAGGAAGGAGGGATTGCTATGGTAGTTGGTGAACATTCAAGGGAATAAATTGTGTCTCATTCGTAAGAAATCTTCGAAAACATTAATAGCATGTGCCTGTTATAATTTACAACTCATGTATTAGCAGAGGGATCCACGTTATATCCTCGAAATAACACACTAAGTCGTGTCATCGCATTATCATATTACGTTCTCGTTTAGTGTGTTCGATAAAATGTAACAGAGCGAAACGACTGGCTCGATAACGCTACGATTAACAAATGTAAACGACGTTAACAGAAAATCTAGTTTACACCAAATGTTTAACAAATTGATACTTTATCCCGTAGTCGCTTGTGATCAAACAATTAACGTAGTATTTCTCCAAGTAGTATTTTACGATTAATCAAAGCACGTAGCTGAGTTTGAGTAGCATGTTGTTTTTTATAAAGTGGTGTCATTAGATTTTGTTAATTTAACACTTTCGTTGGATGCATCGAACGAATGATACAAATAAAAATAATGTTAATATTAATAGTGATTAACATCCTTAGCGAACGTGTTAAATTCACATTGGTTTATCTGTTTCTTTAAACGTTGAAAATTGTAGCATGTAAATTTCCATCGGTGATTATGTTTTTTATGATGGATACTATATGATGTTTCTTTTGCATGAACACCTACCGGTTATGTTCTCCAACTTTTCGTCTCTCAACAGATGAACCTCCATGCGTAAACAAAGGTATATACACTACTCTCTACACTACACTACACTTATTCTCTTTCGACGTTGAACCTTTCATGTTTGATGTACTTTCATTAGGTATATTTTTTGTATATTTTCGTCTATGGAATATTTATACTACTCTACACTATGTTACACTGTAATGTACTATGATACACTATGTTGTACTATACTATAATGTTATACACTATACCGTACAATATTACTATATTATCTGCGCTACGCTACAGTATGCAACACTGCCTTAAACTATCACTAGTCTGTTATATGTTACACTACGCTGTAATTTGTTATACTATGATACAGTATTTTACACTATGCTACACTAGCTTACATTATTATATGCTATACTGTATTATACTGCGATATACTATGTTGCACTGTGCTGCGTTATATTATACTACGCTATATTGTACGTCGTTATACTATACTTTGTAACTTATACTACGATACACTACGCTACACCACGCTACACAACGCTATACTACGCTACATTACTCTACACTACGCTGTACTAATCTACATTACGACATAACATACTACACCGTCCCACAGTACACCATACTATATCGTTCTACGCTACACTACACTATACTATATTATTTAATACCGCAGTATCATGCAAATATAATACGTCAATTGAAAAATGAATAGCATCATGAAATTCATTATATACAGTAATATTTATTCATAGTTTAATACATACACCGTACTTATGAAAGGTTCAATGTTCATTCAAATGTATGCAAAACTAATTTCGCTTCACCTGTTACGTATACTTGAGAGAAAATTTCCTCGCGACAGTATGCTCCACTTTCGTTAAACAAAAATATTTTATGTCTAAGTGTCTTGTCTGTCTTTCGTAAGTTACTATTTCTCGCTTCTTTTCTAATTAAAAATAACCGTTGGCTTTCTCTTGCTCATTTCATTCGTTTATGTAAATAATACGAGATTTGTACTCTAATATTGTACTTGAAATTGCTTCGAAGCATAATGAATACCACGTAATTATTTATTAAATAATCGTACATGAAGCTAGTTTTACTGTGTGCAATTTTCGAGCGTAAAAGTTTTTCGAGTTAGAAATCCTCGACAGGAGCTTAAGCATTCGTAGCTTTGTGATTGCAGGGTTTTGTGAGAAGATGTTCATCTCCAGGTGTTAGACACCCTCGAAGAAAAAGATGAAATATGTAAAGACTTATTCATTCACAAATTCGCTTTGAATATCTTTTCACAAACACCTGGTAACAAATTAGATTTCGTACACGATACAGTCCGCGATCTACGTTTTTTTTTTTTGTTCTTTACGTTCGTCGTTATATTTTGTACCGCTATTAGTCACTGCGTTACTTGTTTGCTAATTGTTTTGTTTTCTTTTTCGTCTCCCCCCTCCGCATCTCCAAATTTGAGCAGAAGGTGAAGCGCCAACTAAAGGTAATACTTTACATTCATATACGTTTCTTTTCCATTTGCTTGCCACGAAAATGATCCCACAGCCACGCTTTCCATCGTTGTGAATCTAGACCCGCACAAATCTGCTTCGTTCGAATGGCAAACTGCTATCTCATGGATTCTAAAGGATTCACACGCGTCGTACGCCTTATGGCATCGTCACGCTTTCTATTCAGTACGTATTTAACTTCCGCGTGTTTTTCTTTCAGTATGGAGCCGAAGAACAGGTTGCAATAGTGCTTGAATTGCGAATTTGAATTTATGTCGCGAAAAAATGAGCCTGAAATTCGTTTTATTAAATTTTCAAGCATTGCAATTTCTCAGATTGAAAAATTCATATTCTCAATTTCCACGATCGCAAATTTTTAAGGTCTAAAAAATTTCTGAAAGTTCCGAAAGTTTATAAGTTCCTAAATTTAAAATGTCGCAATTACGCAAGCACTGTACACCTGGCGCGGATTTGTAAATCATAATTTCTACATCTATCTTCTTGTTTAAATAGGTGTTTTTCCTTATTATGGACAGGTGTTAAGCTTATCTTTAACGAGGTTGTTCAACATCGGCTGTTTAATGCCAATTGGCTGATTAACGAGACCGCATACACGTTAACATATAATCACCGTCTCCTTGTCATTTTCTTCTTTCCACTTAATGTCGTCCGCTAATACCAGGTACATTGGAAAATGATCAAGGTTGCTGTTAATTATTATCCGATACGTATCCGCCTAATTTGGTGTGGGGCTTGCGAATATGAGAACACGATACGATGCAAAGGAAAACGATCTGTCTGTTAATAATAGTCCTGTCGTTCCAATTGTATCGTGTCTTTTTGGTGTATCTTACGATACTGAAGAAACTAGCGGAAAATAACTGGTCCTGGAACTGAATGGAAGAAAAATATCGTTTCCTTCGCTTAGAATTTACGTCTAAAATTTCTCTTTTCCATTCAGTTACATGATCGGTCATTTTCTACCACTGTCCTCCAAATTCTTAATCAAATTAATATAACCAGTTCATTCGTACAATAGTAAGTGAGAACATCATTCTACTGCTTAATTCGTACAATAGAATTTTACTATGAAATGTATTTATTAAACAAAAGTAAGTTGTACATCTGATATGAACTATAGCTGCATTACTTGTAATGTTCATATGTCAATTTTTACATTTTTAAAGTTTATATAAACGCTAAAGACCGCCACAGTTTAATAATTATATTGAAGTTTTGTTACATTGCAATCAGTGGTTTAATTCTGGCGGGAGGTTATAAACATAAAATGTTCTACTTGCTTTATTGAACTTGTACAATATTCAATAATTTGCAACGTGTATATATCTGTACGAGATGAAATGTTTTTACCTGTCAGTAGGGTAGGAAAGTTAATTTCTGCTTCTTAATAGATCACCGTCCTCATGGCCGCACTGCAGAACTTCCGGTGATACCGCGTAGCGAAAGCACGTCCGAGTTTCAACCCCTTGAAGACAAAGAAGTGGAATATTTCTTCGCTTCTGATGCCAGTGCCGTCATCGAGCACACCAATCGTGTTATATTCCTTGAGGTAAATTCACTTGTAATTTGACTAATGTTAAATTTGATCGAAGGATAACACAAAGTTTTATGATTAGGATGACGACGTTGCCGCAGTGAAAGAGGGTGCACTTAGCATTCATCGGCTTCGTCGATGCATGGATGATCCTCATGCTAGGGAGATCACCACCCTCAAGATGGAGATCCAGCAAATTATGAAAGGCAACTATGAGTACTTCATGCAGAAGGAAATCTTTGAACAACCCGAGTCGGTGGTGAACACTATGAGGGGACGTTTGAACTTCCGAGATAATTCGGTTACCTTGGGAGGGATTAAGGTGAGTTTGGTAATTATCAAGTTTTCAAGTTATTAGATTTTTGAAATTTCAAGTTCCCAAACTTCCAAATTTTTTAATTCCAAATCGTTGCAACCCTAAATTCTCACGTTTCGAAATTCCGACATTCCTTAAATCACTACATCTACAGATCTCCATATACTCGAAGTCCACAAGTCTCCAAATCTCCACGTTCAGAAATCTCCACGTCCCGAAAATCCTTTGTCCTCAAATCACCTCCCCAAATTCCCACATTTTTAAATTTTCACAATCCCAAGTCTCCACATCTTCACCTCTCCCTAATTTCCACATACTCTATACATCTTCCTAACAAACAATACTTGAAACCTATAGTAATCACAAACCAGTAGTCATCATATTTTGTACCTTCGTATCTGTCATTTAAATAGGATTACATTCCCGAGATCAAGAGGTGCAGGCGTCTGATGCTGATCGGATGTGGAACGAGTTACCATTCCGCAATCGCAACCAGACAGCTCTTGGAAGAACTGACCGAACTGCCAGTTATGGTTGAATTGGCCTCTGATTTCTTAGATAGGAACACACCGGTGTTCAGGGACGATGTCTGTTTCTTCATCTCGCAGTCTGGTAAGAGTTTTAATTCCATTTTCCGCTGACATTGTTATAAGCAGTGTTATTGAACCTTGTCTTTTCTTGCAGGAGAGACTGCGGATACACTGATGGCTTTGCGTTACTGCAAAGGCCGCGGTGCTCTAATTGTTGGTATTACCAACACGGTCGGTAGCAGCATCTGTCGTGAGTCACACTGTGGTGTTCATATCAATGCTGGACCAGAAATAGGTGTGGCCAGCACAAAGGCGTACACTTCGCAATTCATTTCGCTTGTTATGTTTGCCCTGGTTATGAGCGAGGACAGAATCTCTCTTGGTGCGAGACGCCTTCAGGTACATATTATTATCTTATTGTAAATTATATTTGTGTACAATATAACTGCTACATATGTAATGTTATTCTTGTTACAGATCATAGAAGGATTGAAGAATTTGGATAACCTAATTCGTCAAGTTCTACAACTTGATGACAAAGTAAAAGAACTTGCCAAGTCTCTGTTTCAGCACAAGTCTCTACTCATCATGGGTAGAGGATACAATTTTGCCACGTGTATGGAGGGAGCATTGGTACGTACTAAACGAGCATTCATCTCTTTCTAAACTTTTCAGTAATACGTGACATCAATGCGTTAAACCATACAGCAGTTGTAATAACTAAAGAATCCGTTTGTTTGCAGAAAGTCAAAGAATTGACATATATGCACAGCGAGGGTATCATGGCTGGGGAATTAAAACATGGCCCCCTGGCACTCGTTGATGATTCTATGCCCGTGATAATGATCGTCATGAGGGACCCAGTTTACGTGGTAAATATTCTTCGTAAACGAATGAAGGTACAAGTGTACGATGTATTAATTAAATTTGATTGTTCTTTTCAGAAATGCATGAACGCTCTGCAGCAAGTAACAGCACGTGACGGTAAACCTATTGTTATATGCGAGGAGGGAGACGAGGAGACAAAAATGTTTGCAGACAGAGTTCTCGAAGTGCCTAGAACTGTCGATTGTCTTCAAGGAATTCTCACGGTCATTCCAATGCAACTGTTATCTTTCCATATCGCCGTACTCCGCGGCTGCAACGTAGATTGTCCTAGAAACCTGGCGAAGTCGGTTACGGTCGAGTAAAGGTTTGCTGGAAGTATCAGGAGTTTGTTTCAGAACACAGCATAAACGTGCTCAGTTGTTCAGAAATGATTAAAGATCGTCTCTGTCAAGAATGTTCATTTAATACGGATGATAAGAACAAGGACCCAGAGAAATTTTTAGAGAAATACATTCGTGTGATGTCATTGATTACGTTTAACATAATTCTGTGTACTTAGTAATTCTAGATTTGTATTCGTTTGGAATACGAGAATAATCATTGGCGTAACTAATGTTATTGTAAAGTTAACAGTGAACTTATTTGTTTAAATATTTGGGCCAAAACACACATTCAACAAAAAATACAGTAATGTTTTTATTACTCAAAAATTATGAACGACTATGTTAGAATTAAGTAACATGCTCGGTGTTTTTAATAAAGATACTTGACACTTAGACAGAAATTCTAATTACGCCAGTGAGTATAACTAGAAACAGATACTTCTTATATCCGTACGTGTGTATTAGGCATTTAGAGAGAACAACTTGGACCATCGTAATTGGCCTTTTTTATTTGATTGAATGACGCAAGACGATCATCCCGTTAAAAATCAACGAAAACGTTCCTTTATCGTGGGAATACACGAACGTGTTTCCTAGATGATGATTCCAATGCATTTAACACGGTTGTTTGTATCCATATCAACGCGATAAGAGCAAAGAACACGTGACGCTTTTCAGATCATAGACTAATCATGATTCTATTCCTTGATCGAGTTGAAAATAAGACTGTGGTTGTAAAATTGCGTTGTTGTATCATTCTGAAAAGTGTACGTATGCGTGTGGATGTGAAAATATAGGGGATGATTCCTCTAACCCGATCATGTTTAATTATTTTATTATTTGTGAATACAGAAAAAGATGTTTACGAGAAAAATTAGACTACGCTGGTATGTTTGCAGGTAACAAAATAATTAAAGGTAATAGGGTTGGGCGAAACAGCCTGTATATGTGTGTGTCATAAATTTCAATTGAGATGAACGCGTAGCCACAATGGTCACCGAGAATTAGGTAATGGGCAGAAACAATAATTCACAGATGCGGTAATAGCCATGATGTTCGTTCCGGTATGTAATGGCTCGTGCGTCGCGTGCATTCAAAAATTCGTATTTTGTACAGTATTTTAGAGGAACAAAGTGAAATTTGATACTTTCCCTTTCATTTTTCTACGGAACGATATATTTACACGTTAAGCGAATTTTGTTATCGACGCGGTGTACATTCTACAGGGCTGAATTGAAATAATTCAAAAGTCCTAAAGTTTTAAATTTCCAAAATCCCATTTCGAGAAATAATATTTCATTTTAGGATTTATTGTTCGTGATGCAGGAATAAACGCAAACTTTTATACAGATTAATCAAGGTGTTGGAAGAACCTGTAAAGTCAAATATAATGTTTTCAACGAAATATCCGGTAGCGATACAAATAAACTGTTAGAATGTATAATTATTCAAAGTGAATATGCATATTATTCGCCATTAAGTTATTAACCATGCGTTCTCCCCAGGGTAGGATGCATGTATTTATATTGTAATTGAATTTAAGAAAAGAATAATTTTCTTTTAAAAACAGCTGTAATTGGAATGTAAATGTACGGAAAATAAATTGTTAAACAAATTTGAATTTTGCCATCCGATGCAATAATTTTACCATACCCTCAGTTTTCATACTATGTAGATTATTATGCTAAAATTTAACTGACGATATGCTAGTACCTGGTTTTAAGAAGGAAGGAATAAATGACGTAATTATGATTTATTTTATGATTTATTACATTTGAATTTCAAATTGTTTGTATTCATTTTGCCGCTCTATGCAAAGGTACGTGTTGCACCGTCGCTGGAATCGATCTTATGTATTTATGTATGTTTCCATCAAAATTTTATACATATGTAACTCGTGTGACTGATCCCATGCAGGATAATGTATCGCTATGATGGACGTTGTTACAACGTCCGTCGCAACGTCCGTCATATCAACGCATTGTGCGCCGCGACGGTCAACAGCGATACTACTGACGCCAGTGCTGACGATACAGCTCCTCTACAGACCCGTTCAAGCGCAGCCAACCTATGCGAAATAACCCGAGGGGATCGAGGCAACATATTTAAATTTAGCACCTGGAAGTATGCTTGATCACGCGGATAGCTTTTCAGGATCACGCTTCATGATACAATTTCCTTTTTCCATTCGTTATTTTTTCCCCGAAGCATAATTATATTAGATACATTCTTGCTCGATCAGAGTACGTCCATGAAAAAAATTCTGTATACGAAAGGGTAGTATGATTGGGACTGTTTGGAAATATCGAATGGTAATCGTTCGCATAGGTTCTCGCGATCTCGGCGAGTGTAAGGAGATGCGAACCGTCGCTGGTTAGACGGGATACCGTGCACTGACTCGATTCCGCATGTCCGACATAAACACGAGATTTACTACTGGCGCATACGCCGTCCGAACGAAGCTTTGGTATCACTTCGATCGGCTTTTTGGCGCACGTCCAATTAGAACGGTACACGGAGCATAGATCTCCGAGAAATTAAAACGCGTTCGTACAGTCGGGTGCAACGTAGGCTTCCTTTGATTAAGAACAGGGGGAGGAACCTTTTATCATTTACCTTCGATTTAAGGGGACTAAATGTGAATTTGAACATTTTCAACTTTAATAACTCTCAAATTCCTAAACCCTACAATTTTCTAAATCTTTAAATTTCCAAAAGCTCAAAATCTGAAATCTCCAACCCCGATATTTCCAAATTTCCAAACTCTCAAATTCTCCAATTTCCTCATTTTTGAATTAGAAAGTTTGTCAGTTCAAAAATTTAATTCAACCCCAATGGGGGTGGGGTGTCCTTCCCCTGAATCGTCATAGCGGGCCTTAGTCACGTGTCTATTTCACTTTTAGTGGTAAAAGCGGCCCCAGCAGAGTGGTATCTGTGTTCCATATATCGTTTATGTTTCAAAACTTCGTGCATAAGTACAAATGCGGAAAAGATGTTGCAATATGGACGGAATATGTATTTATGTAAAGAACTTGTGCATCTATAGAGTGTAAATTTGAAAAGCGTACGAGCATTAAGGGGGTTAACAGTAACGTAACACTCTGTATAAGATCGCGTCGCGGTCGCCATTGGCGGCGGTAGCGGCGTAGCGAAACGGGATCGGTGCGCAGTCGCGAGCTACCACCACTACGCGAGTCAGTCGACGGTCTGCCGGCGAGCAGTGCGGACGCGTCGTGAAAGGATCCGATTGCCGTTGCCCGCAAATATTTGCTGGCACGACCGCGATTTGCCCCACCGTCGGTGCCACGGTAACGCACGGCTCCCGCGGACAGAACCACCTCCCCTCTGCCCGGCCCGACGACCCTCCCTCCCGACGGTTACCCGGTGTTCTACCAGCGCCGCGGCGGTTCCCCTCTATTGATCGAATTTGACCTGCGAAGTTTCCCCTAGCGTGTGCGGTAGTGGCGGCCGGCAGTGGCTCTCGCGCTTACGTTCCTCGGTTAGTGCGGTAAATAATCGCGATACCTCGGCATGGCTACTACGACCGCTTGCACGTGGTTCAGTGACAACTACGACCTCAAGGAGGAACTGGGCAAGTAAGTAAAAAACCTTTTCGACTGTTTGTTCGTCGAAAGAAAAACGAACAATCAGCGAAGCGAACGCGAAGACAGAAAGAGAGAGAGAGAGAGAGAGAGAGAGATCGGGTTAACGTTTCCGCGTGTCGTGACGTTTCTTTCATTTCTCTCTACCTCCGTGTATACACGTACGTCCTCCCTCTCTGTCTCTCTCTCATTCGTTCGTTCGTTCGTCGTATCATCTCCATTGTGTGCATCGTCGACATGCGTTACACGCGAACTCGCGTTTCGTACGTCGAGGTGCATCCACTGTCGACGATTAACTGATGTGTCTTGGCCGGTCATGTCATAGATGGACACGCGAGTGACGATCCGTTTAGCGTGATTCCTAGCAGACGACGCCGCGCCGTGTCGCGTCGGCCATGATTATTCTCTGCGTATGCGGAGCCTCTTCTCCGCTGTGTCCCCACTTCTCGTTTATCGTTCTCTTTTCTCGTCCCGTTCGTGCGCCGTCCGTGTTCCTCGTTCACTCGACGGAGACACCCCGTTGCATTTCGTCTATATTTAAGCGGCACGGCCTGTCTGCTCGTGGCTCAGCCTCTATATATAAAGCGTCAGGGCGCTTGCTATCGTGCCTTGTGGCCGTGTCGTCGTGGTGGTCTCTCACCGTCTCGAAAACGAAGCATCCGCATCGTACGCGGATCTGTCACCGAATCAATACGATGTCGTCGCGCCGCTTTTTACCTTCATCCCCCTCCTACGACCTCTTTCTCGCGCTCCCGTGTGTTTTCTCTCCTTCCTGCCCGTCTTCTTTATCTCTTTCGCCGGCGATCGCGTGCTCGCCTTCCTTTTTATCGTTCTCTCGTTCCCGTTTCACCGACGGCAGGTGGTTGCAGCCTTGCGCGACGTTGTCCCTAAAAGTCACCAGATCTCGCGCATTGTTTTCTTTCCTCTCGTCCCGTCTCTTCTCGCGATACGATAAACGTTACGATCGATTCTTATCATTATCACGATTCCGCTTCTGCGAACTACCCCGAAATCGTTCACAGTTTTATCGTTCGTCGTGTTCGAACGTAGGCTGACGACCGGAAAACGACTGGAAATGTCACGCGGTCTACCCTTCTAGGTTAGGAGTCACGATGGTTCTATAGGTGTCTTGAGGGTACGGGTGTCTCGTGTCACCCGTGACCTCGGCTGACCTCGACTCGTAGCCGAGGAATCTCTTTGGCCCCGACCCGTGCACACGGGAAGAAGGAAAATTTCTGACCACACCCCGTGTCTTTTTGGGAGAGTTTGTGCCACGGTCGATAAACACGGAGCGTAGAGCACGCGTAGAGCACGCGTTACACGGTGTCACCTGGTCGCTATGATCGGGTGCTTCATTATTGGCGCTTTTTTTATTTCTTAATCGATCTCGTAGACCGATGATATTATAATACTAGGTAAAACTGTTGTCGATTATCCGGGTTTTGCGTTCTAGAGTAAAAGTAATATAAATAATAGAGGAATTTGGAATGTCTTATCACATTAAAAGAGTCATACAAGTGGCGACTATCGGGGTTGGCGTAATGAATAGGGTGCCGGCTTTACCACCTGGAGGGGGCGGGTTCAAATCCCGACGAGTGACCACTTATTTTTCATGAACTTCTACTATGCTAATTAATATAATAATATAGTCAATATTTATAAAGTAAATTATTATCATCATAGAATTTACGTCGTATGCATGTTATTAAGATCACAATCGACACGAACCTTTATACACCTATAGCGAATGTGTTAAATCTATATATAGAAGATAATTACGTTCACACTGTAAAACCCCGTATCCTTGTTGCTTGAAAAGAAAAATAATATTGCTGCAGTCAAACCTGATATTAAATAGTTAACCAATAAAGTACAACTATTGTTGAACATTTAAAAAACTAGAATACATCTAATCTTATAAGAGTCAGTTCAATAGATATGTAGAGTTGTCTGTAAATAGCAAGAAAACGAGTAATTACGTATAAATTTCGCAACGATATCAACGGTCGATTCATCGATACTAATTGCAACGTATTCCGTGACTAACTTGGACCATTTTCGAGTCACCATTTCTAACTGCACGGCCATGTTTCGTTCTCGTTGAACTACCAAAACCAAGAGCGAATCTAATTTAAATGGCATCGCCACGGGATTCGCAATTAGGCCCGGCTGATTTAGAATATTGTCAACGCGTGTAAACACGGCTGAGCGGTTACCGTTTGTTTTCGCGTGCACGAGGACGATTCGTCGACCGTGAGTAACGGAATAATATTCGTCCTCGAATATTGAAACGGCTATTCGATTATTTATCGTGATACGCGCTCTAAACCTGGAGGTTATTACTTTCATGAAGGCTCGAGTACATTTTATTTGGAGCAAAATAAAAAATATCGATTTGAACTAATCAGTTATTTCGAACGATTTCTTACTTCTCGTGCAAAATGGAAACGAATAATATTTTCTTCGACGAATTTGACATTCGAACATCACTGTTTCTCTCAAGTTATTTCCGTTAATTATTTGAATATCCAACTAATTTCTCCACTGCCGAGAATCTATGCACGCGCCTTCTCGGCATAATCAAAACATTTCCCTCGCCTCACTTCGTGTTGAATAATTCAACGTTCGTGTCATACTAGTTGTGCATGTCGCGCGAGCAAATAACCGTCTCTTATCGTTCTTAATCATTTCGCGTCGAATCTTGAGATCATCTTTCCCGTTTCTTGATCCATATTGTGGAGAATAATCTAGCTAGAATTTTATAGGTATATTTTGTTATTAAAGGATTATAAGAATACTGGAATATATTATGTGTGCCAGTTAGCAAGTAGAAAGCTCAACGTCGACTGCTACATGCTATATTGCCACTGCGCTATAGCTAACTGCGTCTGATCCGATTCGATCCAGATAGTCGAATGGAAATTTTCAATGCGTTATAAGAAAGCGTCGGATTATTTTTTGCAACGTTTAAGAACCGAGACTCGTGTAATTTATTGGTCGGTATACCATGTGATTTATTGCGGAGGGTGCAGAAGTGTTTCTGTGCGTCACGTCACGGTTAGAAATATGTGAGGTTTCACGTTTGATCGAGTGTCGCGTGTTAAGAATTTATAAAAAAAGAAGAGGAGAATCGAAGAAAAAGAGGAACAGACGAGGGTTATAAACGAGTCGATGACACGATACGATTTCGTTTTTTGTTCTCGAAATAATCGAAGATAATAAAACCGCCGATCGTACAAGGGCTGTACTCTTCCTGTTCCGTTATTATTTCCTCGTTTTCCACGGTGTTCCATCGTTTTGTTTGCGATTTAATTATCCGCACGTCCGATTTCATCTTGAATCCGGACGAAAGTTATCCGTCCGTCTCTTTTCTTTTTTCTCGTCTGCGAATCGAGAATACAATGCCGGTTACAAAACAGCCACCGTTCCAACGAGAACTCGTTAAACATTCAGTTAACTCGCGATCGATTGCGAACGCAGTTACACACTTCCGGGCTGCAACGTTACCCGATTCAAACTCTGCTACGAATTCGGCCACGGTTCAATTAATTCTTGGACGATTAATTTTGTCGCGAAATTAACCAAGTTTCGATGTCGCTAATGTTGCATCTAGAAATTCATTCGTTGCTTTTTGTTTCGTTGAGTTTCTGTTGTATCGCCATGCGCTATATTGCCACGTGTTATATCACCATGTGTTGTAATTCCACGCATCGACTTGCTACGCGTTGTATTGCCACGCGTTGTATCACCAAACTTTAAAATTTCACGCGTTGACTTATTTCGCGTTATATCGCCACGCGTTATATCACCACGCGTTGCAATTCCACGCATCGACTTACTACCCGTTGTATTGCCACGTGATATATCACCCAGCATTACAACTTCACCCGTTGACTTATTGCGTGCTATATCGCCGCGCGTTGTTTTACTACGCACTGTCACTTGTTATATTGCCATATTCCAATACCACGTGATGTACGACTAATCATTGTATTGAAATATGTTAATACATTGTATCATAACTTGTCAGGTTTCGAATATCAAGATTTCCTTATAAACAACTTTTATTATATCGCCAATTTCAAGAGTTGTTCGATACAGCACCTAATAATGTAAAGAAAGTCTACCGCACAAAGTTTATCAAGAATGTATTTCATAATGAATCTACCCAAGCTTTGGTAATTCTGTATTATCAATTTATTTATCAAATTAAACGTGTTTCCTTAACAACAGGAAAACATCGATTTCGCAAGGGTTAAATAATTTGGAAGCTTGTACCAAATACTGTGGCAATAATGCTCATAGTGTGCGTATCGCCATACGATAATGTAATGATTTGTGTACAAAGGGATTCTGCCATAGGTGGTTATTACTTTGAATTAAATAATAACGCGAAGGGATTTTGACACGCTGATGGAATAAGGGATCGATCGCTTGAACTGGCCATGTCTGTTTACATGTCAGCGTTTACATCGATCATACACGTCGTCAATTCGTGGCCTCCGATTACGGTTATCCCTTCCTCGACCATCCACAAACAGATAGACAGACGTATCCGTCTGTATTTTGACCTCGATATTCGGAAGCAGGTATTCTGAATTACGATTACACTTCAAAATTGCTGCCCCGCGGATCTTTGTGCTCCGGTATGCTTTTAGCTCGAATCGCTCTTCGAGGATTCATCAATCACCCCGAACTCGTTTCTCGTTATGATGTCTTCGTTCGATGAATTGCGAAGACAAACGAGGGGGGAACGAACGTTTTCGGGAACAGATACACTTCGATTCGGGATCTGCAATTTCAGGATTTGGGGATTCGAGGATTTAGAATTTGAGAATATCCACATTTGAGATTCGGCAATTTGAAAATATCAAATTTGAGAGTAGTAAAATTTTCGAATTAGGGATCTAGGAAACTGGAGATTCGAGAATTTGGAATTTGAGAGAATCAAAATCTTAGAACTAAGGAATGTAGGTAATTGGGGATGTGAGAATTTGAGGGTTTCCAAATTGAAGATTTTGAGAATTCAACATATTTGGAATTAGGGGTATAGGAATTTGGGAATTTCAACATTCATGATGTATTCTTGATAAGTAACTAGAATCCCCTCCTACAAATATTTCTCCAAACGTATCATCTAATGATCAAATGAACCAGAAAATGTTTGAGCTAGCCATAGGTCCAAATACGGCAAGTAGAATACGATCCACCGCAGAAATATTCGAACGCGATGCGTAAATGAAACACGAACGGAATTCAAAGTTGTACACTCTCTGATCTCGGAATCGTACTTGCAGACGTCTATTCGCGTTTCATGACACTCGATTATCGGCAAAGTGATCCCAGGATATCTATATTCGTATTCATTCGATTCGATTCGATCGTCGAGAGTCGGCTCGGTATTGGTGTTTACGGCCAAACCGATTCGTATGTTAGTTTTGGCAACGTGCTACGCTGACATTAAGACCGAGGGTAAATATTGGCTCTATCGAAAAGCTCGAGGGAAATGCCAATTCCCGGTACGAGGTTGCGCGTTCCACGAAATCCTCCGCTTTGCAGTTTTTCGATTTCCGGTTCTGCTTCGTGCTTTCGAATTCCTCGCGATCGCGGCGAGCCGACGCTTCACGATTTCTCGCTAACGTTCTCAGCCTTTGCAGCTCATTGTTAGTTAAACACGCCGGTGGGCAACTGTGTAGGAACGTCCTAGCCAAGTTCGCGGCCACTCGTAGACAGACAATTTTTAATATATATTTCTGTTTTATAAGTTTGAAGATTCATGTACATGAAAATTTACAAATTTGCAAAATGAAAGTGACTTCTGTACATCGTAGTAGACCGAGACTGTCCCCGATATATCGTGACGTGTTACATAACCATGCGTTACATCGTGTCAAAAGAGGAACACCACTTAAAACAATATTTCCGATAAATTATGAACGCCCGACCGAAAACGATAAGCATAATGTCAGCAAGTTTTTTATATAACCCGGTGTCAACGAACGAGACACGGTAAAAACTTTCGATTGGTTACGCAAGTGGAAATACCAAGGCGCGAAGCGAGCAGCATCGAAGGTGGTCCGTCGTTAATTGCACCATGAAATCACGAATATGGAGCTGGAAGAAATTTCACGAGGCGCCTTGATCGTGCGACGAGCGTGCGAAAAGAATTTACTCGCACGCCCCGTCTCGGCGTAATTCCCCAGTTTTCAAAGCATCTTCTACGAGCTCGGTGCAATCCGATTCTGCCCGTAATCCCTCTACCAGACGATCTCGCTCGTAGTCGTTGAGTTATGAATTTTCCTTTTTTTTTTTTTTCTTTGTTCCCGCCGCGGTGTTACCATACGACCGCGCCAGCGGCCCTCTGTCGCGAGCGTGCTCGCGACGAAATTGCCTCGTAAAGCGGAAAAAGCCTTGGCTCCCGTAACCGCTGGTAAAAATGTCGTCTTCGAGGATCGTAAAACCCGTGAAACGCCTCGTAATTTTCAGCTATGCTTGCGCATCATCATCGGGATAAGGAAGCCTGGAATAATCTTGAACGGAACGGGGCCGATTGAAACGAGTCTCGTCGCGACAATTTGCCACGTGGATTGCTTTTATAAAGGCGATGAACGCAGCGAATAATGTTCAAAACGAAAATATGCCTCGTAGTAATTCGGTGCATGGCGATATAACGCGTGGAAATTCGGTACTTGGCGATATAACGCACAGGAATTCGGGTCGTGGCAATATAACGCGTGATAATTGGGTGCATGGCAGTACAACACTTGGAAATTCAGAGCGTGGCAATATAACACGTAGTAATGTTATAACGCTACCAGTGTGCATCCGCATAAAAGTATATCTCACTCAAGTGTCCCGATACATAAATACCGCTTATATAGCAAAATTCTGCTGTATATCAAAATATAACAAATCCATCAATAAATCGAATCGAAATACGATAAAAGATCACCATCAATAATCTTCAGTGTTCGATTTTCTTCCGTTTCCGCAGAATATATTTCCAATAACAATAATGCCATGCTAAATAAAGTGAAGCGATGTGTCGTAAAAGAATCTTATCTGGCTAGCCACGATAAGCATTAGATACGAAATCGATCGACGATTCCCGGTCGCCTTTCGAGTGGTCGAATATTAGGATGTTCCGGGTGGTACATCGAGAAAATTGATCTCGTCGAATTCGTTCGCAATATCCGTGAACAGGGTTCGATTCGATCGTTCGTTCAGACGTATCGAATAAGGGGTAGGGGTCCGGATTCGATCGTTCGTCCGTTTAATGAGATTTTGCGGGTAGGTCGTTGACCGTGGACCACCTCGTTCGCGTTAATAATTAACGTGCTTGTTAATACCTCCTAATTATTATTCACCGTACTGCATACTTCCCAGAGCAATTTTAGTTGATCGGATTGATGTCGTGGATTACATCTGGTTTCCCCATTCAATGGTCATTATGTACCTACCTTTGATTCATTGTCTCCTCGAACACTGTTCGCTTCTTGTTTTATCGGAACAATTGCCGGGGTGGATTTTCAAGTTAGTAGACAGCGTTGCAAATATCTTAATAAGTAAAGGTAATCGAATTTCGTAACTGGACTTTCGGGATTTAAGAACTTTCGTATATAACGATTTTGCAGTGTACTCTCGAAAGTTGAGAAGGTTTGTAAGACCCCCATTTATTCTTATCGAGAAGAAACACAATCCCTGCTAACGAACCTGTTACGTAAAAATTGATAGCGTTCCCTTGATTGCTCTAATGGTAAGTTAACGTACCGTAATCTCATCGTCCATCTATAGCAACCTATTTCCTCGAATTCGCATTAATGTTACTCTATCTCTCGTGTGGCATACATTTTGAGTTCCGCGAGATCGGCTCCCACCGTGGTGAATTTCACGTGGAAAACATTTTCTGATCCTCGAAATCCCCGGACAGGTGTGACAGTTTCGTCGGTTTACTCGTTAGAGAAATTTCAGTTAGCGCTAGGTTAAATGGTACCGTTAGCATAGAGGGTTCGGTGGGTTTCGTCTGGATTCGGATCCGCTCGGCGTTGTAAGAGGGTAACTCACGTGTCCTGCGGCGACGTCAGGGTCCTCCCTGGAGACATTCCCGAGGAGGAGGCGGCCTACGATCGATAACCCGGTCGCTCTTCGTGTCCGTGGATACGCTTACTTATACATGCGACCCGTACCGTGGAATTGTCGCGTGCTTTTACGCTGGATACGTATTATTAAACGTGGTTGCGTAAGATAAGAAAGCATCGATTCGCGTTCTGCACTCTATATACGTGTTCCCTGCAGAGGAGAACCTTACCACCCTACCCTGCATTCTTTCTCTCCTTTAATTATGATAATTTAGTCGGTTGTTATCGTTCCTTTACTGTTCCTTATTTCCCTCTTTTCTTTCCAGCCAATTGTCGCGATTCCGTGCAATGCTTGCGTGAAGCTTTCTTACCTCCGCTTCAAGTTTCACACATTTTTTTACCTTGCACAAATATTTGAATATTCTGCTATTGTACTGCTCTACAAATTCTACCGATCTACTGTACCTTTATAAAATATGCGAATATTTTACTGCACTGTGAATTATTTTCGTCGTACTATTCCACTATTCGCTATAAAAGTACTATTTCACTGTACTACTATTTCGTTATCTTACATTTGACGTTATTCTTCGCGATGAATAGGTACCTACTATTCTTGAAAATTTATAAGATACATTGTTACTTAATTTTAATTTTATCCCGATCTGTCTATGTCTGAATATTCAATATTCAGTCATGATCTAAATTGAAGAATTTATACACGATACCCATTTAATGAAGAGCTGTAAATGTACGAAAGAATCCTGGTTTAAACATAGTTTAGATAGAGTTTGTATTATTATTTACGAAGGCGTTTCTTTTTTCTTTTCATGCAGCATTTTGCACAGTCGGCTCGCTTTGTAAGCTGAAAATGCGAGGCGGTTTTACGAGCGACGCAGTCGGCGTCAAAATTCAAATCCATCCTCGCTATGTGAAACGCGCGGACCGAATACGAAATGTCTGAATTTAACTCGTGAATTCGTTGGGGTCCTTGAAACGTGGAGCTTTATCAAAATCAAATTAGCATAATCGATTTAAGAAGAATATGGAAATTGGTGATTTGGAAACTTGGAGATTGAGGGATATCGGGGATTTTGGAATTTGGGAATCTTGGATACAGAATAAATTTCCAGATATTACGAAGTTTCTTTATCGGATCATATGATCTAATGATTGAATATTAGGGGTTTGATCCTAGTTAACCCGTTGCTGTACACGATTCTGATACGTGACGCACTCACAATGACGCATTCAAATGTTATGAATTTTACACGAATTTTTAATACCTTCCAATTTGAAGTTTGAGACCAATTTGCAAAGATCACTGAATGTAAAATTGACATAATATTTAAACTTCGGTGTTGGATTTAATATTGTAGATACGAATTAGTTCTGACTGACGCACCTGACAAATAAATTGTGCGGCAAGGGGTTAAATAAAAGCTGTCTGAAAATCGTGTTAATCCTAATTGATCTGTGATTTCATTTTCTTGATGTTTCCCGTCACAATAATGCCCCGTGAGTCCTCGAACGTTCCACGTCCCATACTATTTTTAGGGGATTGAACGTGGCGGTGTCTGTCTTCAGCGTGGAACTCGAAATATACAGCCAGAGGCTGATGATATTCGATCTGGACACGAGCGCGGAATCTTCTTCGAGGTGTTAAATCTTGTCGTCTTGTATATTCGCTAGCACGTTTCCGCGATCGATGGACAAATTCTGTTCACGCACGTGCGTTTTCCACGACGCTTGGGCAGTGCCGTATCAAGCCTATCCATCTATTTACTAACGATCTCTCTTTACCGCTATCTTTCGCCCTTCTCGCGGCACCGGCTAATAATAGTAAGCTGTACAGGACGAAAATAGGCGTGCAGAACTATGCAACACGCGGTTCAGGAATTTCATCGTCTGCTGACCTCGCAACGGCCGTTTCCCTCGTCCTAATGAGACATCGCGCGGAACTTTGTCTCTCGGCCGCGACCAGGAAGCTATTATACTATAAATAAAAGATGGCCAATAAACAGGGTTTCTCTAACAGACCAATTTGGACGCGTTGGTAGGACGCTATTAGCTGTCGTTCCTGAGATGTGCACAATAGAGTCTTGCTATATAATAATCACTACAGCAGTGGAAAGAATTGGGGAATTGGCAGATATAAATGGCGTATTTTGCATTCGGTGAATGTTATAGTCGACAGTAGCCAACGTTGAAATAATGCTTGAGTGGAACGCACATAATTCTTATTTGCACGTTGACGTTGCCAACAGAAAATTTTGGGAGACATATCGCGTGTTGCTAATTTTTGGTCATATAATATGTTGCGATATAATGCGTTGCCAAATAATGGGTGGCAATTAACACGCGTGATGTGACACGTGACAGTTCAATACGTGGTAGCAACGTGATGTCTTACATAGCATGATTTTGCACGTGGTGATACTATGAGTGGCAATATATCACGTGGAAATTTGGCATGTGGCGATACAACCCGTGATACTTTCGCAGGTAGAGATACGATGGTATTTTCGCATGTGAAGATATGACACGTTGCAATACAACGCGCGGTCATATATCATGTGGGAATTTGGTGTGTGGCAATATAGCGCGTCGTGATATAACGCGTGGTTATTGGCCGCGTGGCAAGTCAAGTGGGAATTCGGTAGGTGGCGATATATCGCGTGGGAATTCGGTGGGTGGCAATATAACGCGTGGCAATACAACTCATGATAATTCAGTGCGTGATAAGATAACGAGTGGGAATTCGGTGCGTGGCAATACAACGAGTGGCAATATAATGCGTGCCAATTTGGTGTATAGCAGTACACCCATGGCAATATAGCGCATGATAATTTAATGCGTAGCAATATAACACGTGGTAATTGAAAATGTGATATAACACGAGGCGATAAAGCGCGGTAATGTTACCTGTCGTCAATAGTAATGTAATGCGTTACTGTCCCTACATATTGCAATATAACACGTAGTTCAACGCATGGCCATATAACGCGTTGTAACAGAGGACATTTCCATATGATATATGACAATGCAACAAGCAGCAATAAAATGGCAATGAGAGACGAGCACTCGGGTTTCGAAAGACACGTCCCATATATCGGCGATTAATCTCTTTGGACTGTTTCACGTTTAAATTACGATCGACTTGTTCGTTTCAATTATTCGCACTCCCGTGGGATGTACGTGTACATCCCCGTAGAATGCGCGTACAATTTTAATTTTTGCCGGAGGGAAATTGGGAAGTTATCGATTAAACTTCAAGACTCGACTCGATCGCAGCTGAGACCCACGTTCATCGGGATTAGAAGACTCGGAGAACGCCGTCTTCTCGCGAGGTGAAAAGCGGCGTGAAACGGTGAACTTTTAAGGCCTCGGGATTTACCGCGAGAAAAGACGTTCTGAATTTCCGAGGCTATCGTATCTTACCAAGTGTACTTACATCGTCGTCATCGATTATCGTCTCGAACGGAATTCGACGAACGAGATACACCAGCACGCTTACGAACAACAATGCATACATTGAAATTGCCTAAACTCGCCAAAAATGCGATTCCGTTCTGAAAAATAATAAATTTCCTCCGCGTATATTTTTGTTCTAAAAGAACTGATCGCATTGACCGCGTCCTTGACTCCGATCAAACTTTGTCCGAAATATTTTTCGATACAAAAATATCGTATCGATGTATCGTTCTTCGAAGGCGTTGCCGATTCGCGTTTAAGACACAGTCCGTACACGCAAGGTGAAACGGAAGTAATTAATATTGCGTGTATTTAACGACAACGAGAATCGATAAAATCGAACGAAATGTTTCTCGGATCCGTGTGTCTTTCCACGTCTCCTATCGGCTTCGTGGATATTATTTTTGGGCGTTCAGATCGAAGGCAGGCTTATTTTGAGCGGCGGACGCGCGTTTATATCGAAGCCGCCGCTTCTTTTAATCTTTCGATCGGGCCGTTCGCGACGCCGCTGGAACAGCCCCGTTTCCAACACGCGCGCGTCTATATTAGGGCCGTCAGGGCTAATTCGAATCGTAACGCGTGGGAATTCTCAATGATCCGAGATATCGTTCACGCAATTAATTTCATTCATCGCATTGTCGTAAATTAACCTATCGCATACATTTCACAAGCCGTAAACCCGATGTCTGCGATTAGATGACGATCTTATAGATGCCTTTATAAACCCTACTTCTAGTTCATTATTTCGTTTAAGTTATATCGTTCAACGAATGTGTAAGCGCAAATGAATTTATTTGGCAGCAAAGACTCGATGAGAGGATCAATTTTCAGTATCTTAATACTCGAGATTACAGATTAAAGTTTTATTATGTTACTATACCGCGATATTATTATATGTGTAACTTTTTCAGTGGATGGTTTTACCAGATGATTTGTTATTAACTGTTGATACGTGTTCCGAAAGTGAGTCGAGGATGTAACGATAGGTCTGGCATCGTCCAAACAAATAATACAGCAGATTTAGGTCAGCTCTGAAGAAGTAAATTGCAATGTTTATGAAATATCCCGCGGAACAAAGTGATGGAAACTCGAAAATTCATAACTATTGAATAATGCAATTGCCCGATTGTTTTACCGCAACACACAGTAAATCGTCAGCGCTGTTTATTACTTTTGCATTTTCGACTGTATCGGTCCTAATAACTTCGTGCTTCGTAAACGTAACTCGTGAATTATTCCATCAACTATCGGCCTCGAATTTATCCTTTTCGAAAGATAGTCAGATAGCACTTTAACGAACGTTTCTAATTACAGATGCAAATTGATGTTACGATAGTTGAAGGATGCCGAGGATTTTGTTAGATTGAAATTCGAAGAGCGAAGCTTTCCTTATTATGTCTTCACTGTGGGAATATACATGTAGGTCGATCGATGAGAGTATGATTACTTCCCATGGGAATATAATTCCTCTGAAAAGGCACATCGTCTAAGACTTCATCAGGACGCTGCTCAAATCTTAAATAACATTTATAAGTCAACGAGAAATTGGATACAGAAACGATCAAACGACCTAAAAGGTTCCGGGGTTTCTTGTTACCTGTAGCATCGATGTCAAACAACCACGTTATCGATTACCATCCAGGTTATCCAGGTTAACTGTTTGCCATGGACCTATCGTACTTACAGCTGATACCCTGCGAGAGTTTAAGCTCGAAATTAAACCGAAACTGAGAGCCAGTTAGCTTGTTCAAGACACGGAAGGATTACAGGGAATCTGCGAATATCCAGGTTCTACTAGCACAATCCAGGAATTTAGTATTCGGGGTGACGCTTGAGAATTAATTCGAAAAATTAAGAATCCAGTGTGTAATGCGCTTTCTATGACAGTATTTTACAGTACATGGGATTAGTAGAGATAATAAAAGTAATTGTGAGAGTAAGTGTAAGGGTGAAGTTGGCTCAGTAGGTAAAGCAACGACCTGCAAACCTGAGGGCGCGGGTTCGAATCCCGGCGGGGGGTCCGCACTTTTTTCTATGATTTTTCAAGATTTTTCCATGATGTTAGGGACTTTAATTGAATGCTGTTCCAAAAGGAAAATTTAGGGAATTTGGGAAATTAGGGGAAACTAGAATTTGAGATTTGGGAGTTTGGAAATTTAATAAAGAGTTCAGGATTTAGGGAATTAGGAATTGTAGAAATTGGGGAAATATGAACCCAGGAAAATTTGAATTTGGTAGGAAACTAGGGAAATTCTAGAAAGTGTAGGGTAATTTGAGAAATCGGGAATATTGGAAAGTTTGAGGGAAACTTGGAATTGTAGAAATTCGGAAAATGGGAAAAGGAACTGATAGTTTGTGATTTAGAAAACTGAAAATTGTATGAATTAGAGAACTTGAGCAGAAATTGAAAAATTCCAGAAGTGTGGAAAAGTGAATGGGTAAAATTGATAAATCCTAAATAAATGGTTTATTCATGAATAATGAGTAAATTTTTGGTTCAAACGATGACGATAGGAAGGAGATCCGATTTGTTTACACGCGCGAGTCGCCAGAGCGTGGAATCGTGATCGCGCGAGCGCAACGGCGCGCGGCGTTTGACTAATTCGAGCGTCGACAGATCGAGCAGAACGAGGACTCGAGGGTAAGGGAAGATCGCACGAAAATAATCCGACGGTTAGAGTTTTATAGTTCCGTGTTCTGTCGGGGCCGGTTAGGCGTGTAGGGACAGTTTCTAATTCAACGATGACCGTCGTGTGCTCGCGCGAGCAACAAGCGTATGTTTAGACCGACTATAAATAATTGACGGCGCCAGAATTTCGCTACATCGTACACGGAGAAATGTCGCAGTCATAACCGCGTGGCCGCGATATTAGCCTCGTAGATCGACGTTTACGATCATTATACGCTCACGCAATAATCGATTTCAAAAATTGTTAGTTCAATTGAGGATTCGAAGCGTCACTGTGGTGCAGTTAATCAGTGTATTGAATTGCCGACGACGATCACTTGTAGCCATTGTATTCGACATACTGCTGCTGCTATTGAGTATCGATAAATTATCGATATCTTATTGATACTTGACGGTATATCGATAACATTGCCAATAGAATTTTATCTGTTTACCCTCGTTTAATCTACATAATCTAACTTGATCTGACTTGACATTAAAAATTCATTCATAAATCTAATCTGACCTAATTTCGAAGAAGCACAATTTTAATAATAAGCTTAAGTATCGGTTTAAGGAAGAAAATAAACTCGGATGATAAAACTTCATATTGCAATTTCAGTCATTAAATGATAATAACGTTATCGACATCAGCAGCTCTGATTCAAGATATTACCATACAGCTTTAACAGTTTTGCAGCCATCTATTCTCCTCGCACTTGGATCGTTAAAATTTCAAGACTCCTCTCGAGAATATCTTGCCGCTAATAAAATATGAATCAGAAATCTCCGACAATAATAAACTTTTCCGTGATAACGTCGATAATAGCCACTGTTCGAGCTCGTAAGATCTCGTACAGTCGGATCGAGTGACAAGGAGAGAAGACGCGGGCGTAGACGATCCAAAAATAAAAGATAATAGCAACATTGTGTATAATAGAGGCGATAGGTGGCAAGGTCCATTACTCGAGTTTCGCGACTCGTTATCGACGCCTTTCGTTCACGTATCCAGGTTTTTCTTTCCTCGTGGTCGGCTCTCAAACGCGAGTCAGAAATACCACGACTGAAATAATGGTCGACCGCTCCGGGTTGGCTAATCGTTAATCGATACGAGACTGTCTGGATCGTGTCTTCCAGGCTATAACGACGGGAACCGTTCCGCCGGGATTCCTGTTTCCACGATTCAAAGTTGTTTTCTGGTATTGTGTTACGATTTCAGTGGAAGAAGCTGTTTCTCGTCTTGTTCCTTTGTGCGGGGCTAGGTATCTCTTCCCTTTCGTCCGATTGTGCGCCGGCATCAGCTTCGTTAACGCTTTGCTCGCGCCTCGTGGAATTCTACGCGTTTCTCCGGCTACAATAATTCCTCGATTGCACCGCGGCCAGCGACATCGTTCGTGCACGCGGATCATTCCTACTCGATTGGGGGCAATTGTACAATTTCCGGTCAAAGAATCGAACGGACCAATTAAATCACGAACCGATCGCTCGAAATGTCCAGCAGTTGCAGTCGCGTAAACACGATGCTTACGCTGCTTTGATCGTTCAACGATTTATAACGTTCGAGGGGTCAAACTTCGTTGAAATTTGTCTACGCGTCAATTGACTGATTTTTTTCGATCCACAGTATTTTCATTTTACTCATAGACTGTGTCCAGTTCTTCCTGAATTGTTTGGAAATAAATGATCAGAGCTGAAAGACTAAACTTGTTCTTGAACAAACAAAGATCGATTTATGTGCCAAGTACTGTTCGAACTCTGGGATGTACAATAACATACGCGATATATGTGTCACGTTAGATACGACAGGTCATCTGTCACGATTTGAAAGTTAAAAGACAAATCGGTGTTTTTCGCGTTGCTTTTCATTTAGAACTCGAAACGTTCGTGTAACGGTCGTATCATTATGTCCCGAGTTAATAACCATAACAGTTGATACCAGTTAACGGGAGCAAACAAACGGTTCGGTGAGAAAGAGGTGAACGGGAACGGTCGTTGTCGGTGACGTTTCATTAAACGTCGGCTTTGATGCTCGAGGGAAATGTGCATGGAACCAACGGGGTACAGGAGCAACGTGAAAATTTTATTCGAACCCCTGCTCTGATGAACGTCGTTTCCCCGCTTCTCCATCGAGAATAGCGTTGTTTGTCCCCGCGTTTCTTTGGTTCACTCGATCCTTGTTTACCCGGAAATGAGAATTTTGCTCGTAGGAAGCGTCGACAGCAATTCTACCCGTTCCTTAATCGTTCTTCTACGACGAAATTGCACGAACAAAGATACTACGTACTATCGTTAGAAGAGTAAGTACACGTTTCTTCTGACAGGACGTTTGCATTTTATTACAATAATCTGTTTTTATCGCCTCTCGTTGGCATTTGGAATATAGACATGTCACGGATGGCTACGCGTTATATGGCAGTACTTTTTCTTATCTAGTGATCTATATGCTATATAGCCATACGATGTATTATTGCATGTTGTATAGACATGGGCTATATCATCACGCAGTTGAGTTACTATGTGTTATATCTCCATGTAATTCAGTTACTATGTGTTACATCACCACGTGTTGAGTTACTGCGTGATATATCACCACGTCTTGAGTTACAATACGTTATATCACCACGTCTTGAATTACAATGCGTTATATCACCACGCGTTGAGTTATTACGCGTTATATCACCACGTGTTGAGTTACAATGCGTTATATCACCAACACGTTGAGTTACCACGCACTGTACTGCCACGCGTTATATTATCATGAACTAAGTTACTATATCTTGCATCGCCACATGTTATATTGCCGCGTGTTGTATTGCATCGCGATGTATCATCACGCGCTATATTGCCTAATAAGTTATAATTTTGATCAAATTTGGAGTACTATTTTAATACATTTATTGCGCGGTTCAATCTATTCTCGCATTCACGTTGCATGCATCAGACGTTTCAAAGGGCAGGTCGAGTTTTCTCCTAGAAAAGTGACCCACCGGGGAAAAAATGCATTCCTGCTGGCAGCAGAATCTGAACAGTCTCTTTGTCCTAGTGATTAAGGGGTCCACAGACAAAAGGGTGAATTTCATAGGGGTTGCTAGGGCCAACATTTCATCCAACGGCTGTCAGCTTGAAAAGCCATTGTCACCGGATATATTCTTGGGACATTTGGTCGTTCTTTTCGTCGTGGAATACGGAATTGGTCTGATATGTTTTAGACGAATGATACTCTTGCAAATTGATCTCGTTATTGTAATTGGTTAACCAGGAAGTTCCGATAAGGAGTTTATGATATGTTTGAAGCGGAATCTTTATGATAAGATATCTAATCTCTGTTATTACTGATCTAAGATCTTGTTTCCTTTTAATTTACAATTTGTGGTTCTTCGGTTTACTTACGTTTGGTATAGTGTACTTGCGTATTAGCGGATGTTAGCATTTGTTTCTCGTGATCATTAATCGTGGGTGCACAAGGGTTCAAATACCAAGTTACGAGGTTGGTGAGAAGTTTCAAATTTTCAAATTACGCATCTTTCTAATTTCTAGGTATTCATATTTCCAAATTCGTAAATTTACCGATAAAAAATGAACGAGTAGTTGGTCTTCTTTCGCCACATCGATTGCAAAGCGACGCACGGAATATAAATTGAATGAATCAATCGATAATTTAAAAAGCATGTTATGTATCGTAAAAAATTGCGATAAGTATCATTCGAAACGACATTGATCGTTCAGTGATAAAGCCGGTTCGAGTACACGGCGCGAATGAAGACAAAGTTTCACGCTTTTCGCACGATTCCCACCCAGACTTGCGAGACGAATGATTATCTTATAGCGATTTCGAGCATGTTGAAAGTTGCGAGTCCCGCTATACTTTAATTATGAAACTCCGTCGACAGTCGAGTTTGCTTGGAACAGCTGTTTCAATTGTACTTCACCGTGACTGGAAGGGTAACTTTGTCGCACCCTGGAAAATTGTGTAAAGCGATTGTTGATTCAGACTACGTATCGTAATCTGGTATTTTAACAGCGATACAATCATTGTCGTACTCGACGTAGGTTTACATTGAAATTGAAAATAAACTTCAACGAACAAGCAATGGGAAATGAAATGGAAAATTTAATCATCATTTCATTTGATCGTTTAATCATAAATTGTATTTTCGTACCTTACGAAACGACACACACAGTATAAATACGTAACACAAAATATCTCGTGCACTTCGTATTTGGCAAACTTTCTCGAGCATCAATATCGATATCGCTTTCGTCTCGTTCCTGCTGTACGTATCTTATGCCTGGCCGATAACTACGTGACTTTGCGACAAACGTTTTCCCGTGTATCTCGACAGGAAACTTGCCATTTTTTCACGTCCATCGGACGTCAATACCTGTCCACTTTCTACGCCATTTTCTCAAGGCCTGACTGATCCGACTCACCGTAAAACCAAGAGAATTTCTCGGCAAGAGATCGATGATCAGGAGGACGAAGGAGCGTCCGTTTCTATCGAGGTACACTTCGAAGTAGGTTGACACGAAATACGCTTTGTTCGTGATGCTTATCGCGTAATGTTTGCGCACTGGGTCGATCTCGAAGGACTGTTTCCTCGAGACATCGCGAAATATTGCAGTATCGATTCGTTGAATCGAGTGACGATCGAATGCATCTTCGCGAAGGTTGGACGAGTAAGATTTATAATTGCTAGTTTACTTTGTGTTAATGTGCTCGCGTTATATTTCCATGCATTCGTAACATTGCCACATGTTATATCACTTTGCGTTATATTGTCAAGCATTATATTGCGACGCGTTGTATTTCTGCGCGTTATATCGCCATGCGCAGCCTTCCTATGTGTTATATCGCCACATCTAGTATTTCTACGCATTATACTGTTACTCGTAGTATTCCCTCGCGTTATATCGCCACGTTTTGTATTCCCGCGCGTTATATCGCCACGTGTTATATTCCCACGCGTAGAGTTACTTCGCGTTATATCGCCACGCGTAGCATTCCCTCGCGTTATATCGCCACGTGTAGGGTTACCTCGCGTTATATCGCCACGCGTAGTATTCCCACGCGTAGAGTTACCTCGCGTCATATCGTCACGTGTTGTATTCCCACGCGCAGAGTTACCTCGTGTTATATCACCACACGTAGTATTCTCTCGCGTAGAGTTACCTCGCGTTATATCGCCACGTGTTGCATTCTTACATATTATATTACCACTCGTAGTATTCCCTCGTGTTATATCGCCACGCATAGTATTCCCACGCGTTATATGGCCACTCGTAATATTCTCTCGCGTTATATCGCTATGCACATTATGTATTGCGATGGATTATATTACATCAAGATCACAAACTTATAACTTTGAAATTTGAAAGTGTAAAATTTGGAATATCTAAGAAAAATTGGAGAATTGCTTTAGAATATTTGAGAGTTTAAATATAACAGTATATAACTTAAACGGTTCGGAAAATTGAAAGAAGATCGATTGAACGTCGAAAGAGATCGATTAACCGAAAACCAATCCTGACAACGAAACAAACTTTCTTTCGTTACTTAAGGCACGGAAGTTGGAGTATCAGAAAAGTTGGGAAGCTTCTTAAACATCAATCTCGATCGAGATTCGATCGTTGACGAGCGGATCGAAGGTACACAACTTCCATCCAATCTCCTGCGAAAAGCTTGGGATAAAGGGTTTCGTGTCTGCCAGTATTGGCTGCCCCTTGTACAGTATAATTACGTTATTAGTAAATAATCGAGTTAAACCGATCGAACTAGAATGCTGCTCGATCCTCGAGAGCTGCTCTTCAATTCTGGACACGCTGTTTACCGCTTCCGACTTGCCGGCGAAACGAAGAAAATATCGCCGAAAAACAAACCTACAAATCCTTCGTTCTAGCGTTAATCGAATCTTCTTGATTCACTTCACAGTTAATTGTTTCTTAATTCACAACATTATTACTATGAACCATCGAATGATGCAGTCGGTTCTTTCTATCCCAAAATATATTTCTGAATTTCGTATAATATTTATCGATTTTAGATTTCTATTGAACATATGAAATATTCAAATAATGAAAGATATATAAGTTCTGCAGTAGTCGTGAAAATTAACGAAAATTTCTCGTTAATATTATAGAATAATTTCTGAAAGGTATTAGGGCGGAATTTTTCGATGCAATCAATGGATTATACCTTCCTCATTGTACCGTTCGTCGATGAAAATTTCAATTATCGATTAGAGCGATCGAACCCGAACAGACACGATTTGCCGCTTAATCTGCTCGCCGAAAGGACGCATAAATTACGCGCTCGAAAATCCAGCTCGCCTCCATCAGACAGGCAGATACTACTTCCATCGTTTCGTGCTTAAATAGCCCGGCTAAGGCATAATTTAGACGCTGTATACAGTAATACCGTGCCGCTTTGGGCACCATTACCCAGTTACCTCCTATTATTGGGAAGTCCAAGTTATATCTAACAACCGGCCTCTGAAGCCGGCCAAATCGATCAAGAGAAGCAAAGCGGACCGAGCTGCTCACACCCCTTTCTTTGCCTCGCATTATTTTACCTCGACGATATCACTATAGATTTTTTTAATTAAACATTCATTTTCAACTTACAAATACTTAGTATATTACTTACAAGTTGTAAATTTACAAATTTCTCAATGCAACTTGATTTTTGTACATTTGTAAGAATTTGGGACCTTTCATAATTTTGACTTTTACAGACCTTCAAGTTTCTAGCTTTTTCAAATTTTTGAATCCCAATCTTAAGTTATCCCTACGTCTTCAATTCTTCCGAATTTCAAACTCCTCAAATTCAAAGTCCTCAAATTCTCAGTTGTCCCAAATTTCAAGGTCTTCCAATTTCCACCTGCTGCAAATTCTAAAGTCCCCAAGTTCTCAATTGTCCCAAATTTTAAACCCCCCAAGTTCTCAATTGTCCCAAATTTCAACATCCTCAAGTTCTCAGTCGTCCCAAATTTCAACATCCCCAAGTTTTCAATTGTCCCAAATTTTAAACCCCCCAAGTTCTCAATCGTTCCAAATTTCAGACCCCCAAGTTCTCAGTTGCCCCAAATTTCAACATCTCCAAGTTCTCAATTGTCCCAAATTCTAAACTCCCCAAACTCTCAGTCGTTCCAATTTTCAAACTCCCCAAATTCTCAGTTGTTCCAAATTTCAAACTCCCGAAATTCTCAATTGTCCCAAATTTCAACCCCCCCAAGTCGTCAATTGTCCCAAATTTCGAACTCCCCAAATTCTCAGTCGTCCCAAATTTCAACATCCCCAAGTCTTCAGTCACCCCAAATTTCAACATCCTCGAATCATCAGTCAACCCAAATTTCAACATCCCCAAATTCTGCAATCGCAAACTTCAAATCCCCAAACTTCCATGTACCGATTTATCAGAAAGAATTATTCATACATCAACGAGCAGTATCACCCAAGTGATTTAGTATCCATGAAATATATCGATAATCATGTTCGCAAAAGGGTTTTTCGTTTCCCCGGAAACGTGATCCATCGAAAAGGAAATATATCGAGAGATGTACTTTGAAACGAGAGGAGATTAATCCCATAAACGATTGGTTACGGGGTTATAACCTGTTCGAAAGCGATATTCCTCCCGCGCTGGAAACAAACCGGCCAGTTTTGAAAAGGCATCCAGACGAATCACGTATTGACACGTGTCGTTCCTGTTATTCCAGTTTCCAGTAGATTGGCTAACCGGAAGCACGGGATTCGTATTGTTCCGTAGGCTGTGCCTATAGGGAAGCCATGCGTCTGTGACAGTTGTAGGTTACTTGCACCCCGTGTGTACGGGGTATTAAACCATATCCTACTTATCCAATTATGATGCTCCTTACTGGATACCGAAAATCACGATTAAACAATCTTAATGGACTTCAAGGTTTAAGGTCAAAGGCGCATTTTCTTTTATTTTTCGTATAATATTGTTCATATAAATTGAACTTACTAAATTAAAATTATGTTATGTTTATCATTTTATATTATTGTACATATAAATTAAACTTGTACTGTTCGATTTTATTGAAAACGTGTCAGGCTTATCGTTTTGTATTATTGTACATATGAATTAAATGTGTACTGTTTTGTCGTATTAAAAGTGTGTCAGGTTCACCATTTTGTATTCTACATATGTTGGCTACATACGTTTGTACAGTTCATCGTATTAAAAATATATGAGGTTTGTAACCTTGTTATTGTTCTTCTTGTATTGTACGTATGAATTAAATGTATATTGTTCCGTCGTATTAAAAGTGTGTCAGGTTCACCATTTTGTATTCTACATATGAGCTACGTTGGTACAGTTCATCGTATTAAAAATATATGAGGTTTGTAACCTTGTTCTCGTATTGCACATATGAATTAAACTCAATCGTATGAAGCATGTGTTAGGTTTCTCATTTTGTATTAACATTTATATGAACTTGTCATATATGTATGTACATAATATGTAATCGTCTGTCGTATCTTGTCGAGACGAGAATAGTTGTATATTAGTTGTTGTTTGAGTATTCATATATTTATTTTTAGTCGAGAAGTAAGTGCGCATTTAACGGTAGTTGTCAAGGGTAGTTATCGAGGGTGAAGAAACGCTAATCTGCCATATTCACCTCTTGCACTATTTTGTCGAGTCTGACGCACTCATTGCGTCACAGCTGTGAATTGTACTCGAATTTGTAATACGCTTCAGGTCAGAGTTCAAGTCCAGTTATAACACAGTCAAATTATCGCATAGTCAACGATTGAATACCAAATTGACTTTAATTCTTATTGACATAATTCCAAGTTTCTTTGTTTTAACCCTAAGTGCGCCACTTAAGCACCACCGATGCGCAGCGTTACATTACTCACCTATATTAATATAAATATTGCAATCAAAATTATATTGCTTTTGAGATGAATAAAGATTATTTTGAATGACTATTTTTACACCTGATTAATTTAAAATCTGATACCTAAAAACTTGCAAGTTAAAGTATGAGAATAAGTTCACAATTAAAAGTCGGAGCTAAGGGTTAATATTGTAGCTGTGATTCTGACGTACTTGATAAATCATAGTGCACTGGTGTTTCCGCGAAAGTGATATTGAATAGTGCAAGGGGTTAATTTGAAGAAAAACGGAGAGTCCGGTTGTTAGCATTCTTTGGAGATTACAAGTCCGTCCAGTAGCAGGATCAGGGCTGTGTCACGATCGTCCCGCACCCCTCCGTGAGGCAACACGGCAAGCTCTCTCGTCGTGGAACGAAGTATCGACCGGTTAAAGCCATCCCCGCCGGGCTAAAGCGGCCAACCCTCGCCCCAATACCCTCCTCCCACCAAGGCCTACTCACCCACCTTCTCTTCGCATTCACCATCTCCATCATCATCCCCTGTTCGCCCCTATGTATCTATATACCTATATAAGCTTTAGAGGCGACGGAAAACGGTGCGCAACACGACCGGACGCGAACGAATCCTCCGCGTTTAAACGGAAACTAAACGTCACCGCGTGCCAGGGAAAGTAGCCTCGCCACTGCGATACGCGATTATATGGCTTCGGTTTTTATCTTTCACTGTTTTCCGTGGAAAGTTACTGGTCGGGGCAACGGATTCGGGGGTGGATTACTGTTCGAGCTGGTTTATTCCGAGGGTGCCAAAGTGGATCTTGGAAATTTTCGATGTGGGGGGTGGAGAGTTGGGGATTTTAGGCGGTTTTGGGGTTTCTCGGGTTGGAAGTTTGGGAGGGTTGATCAGAGTTGGAGATTTGGGGGTTTGGGGATTTGAAATTTTGGGGATTAGAGAATTTGGAGGGTTGGGGGTTTGGAGAATTTGGAGATTTGGAGATTTGGGGGTTTGGGGATTTGTAGATTTGGGGATTTGAGATTTTGGGGATTGGAGAATTTGGAGAGTTGAAAATTTGTGGATAGGGGTTTTGTAGATTGAGGGATTAGGGGATTTGAGAATTTGAAAATTTAAGGGTTTGGAATTGGGGCATTTAGAGATTTAGGGATTTGGGAATTCAAGATTTTAATACCCCAACACATCCCAACACAAATTCCCAATCCCCTAAAAACCATCTACTTAAAAATGTCCTCTGAACCTCGATTCTAAGGCAATGACTCCTAAAATGCAAACTCACCTCCATAAATCAGTGCCGTAACCGGACACACTTGTAAATCCCGTAGTTGTAAAGTTGTAAATTCCGTTCCGGTGTCCATCGGTAGCAAACGAGAAGAGAGATGGAGCGTGAAGTCGCTTCAGGAAGCGATCGTTCTAGGATTTATTTCAGGAATTGCGAACAGTGGGGTGTTCAGGATGTGGGTCGACGACATCGGTAACGTATCGGTGGTAGGGGTTGTTTCTGTTGGCCGTCAAAGCCGTACGAACGATTCGTTTCTTTTCCTTTCCCCCACCTTCTTGGTATATATATATTTTTTTTTATTTCCCGCCATGGCAGCTCTCCTTTTTGCATCGTGGTCGCGGATGAATGCGAAACGCCGGCAGAACTATTGCAGCCAGTCTCGGCTCGCCGCTCCATTGTTTCGCCGGCTGCTCGGCAGACAGTTGACACGGAACAACGATACACACGCGTGCGTCAACGACAGAAAGGCGAAAAAAAGCTTTCAAGCGACGACCAAACGAAAAATACAACAAACAAAATGGAAGAAAGACGGGGAAAGAGAGGGAGGAAAGGAGCCAAGCTTTGTTCGGACGCTGGGCTGAAAATGCCTTGAGGTCAGCGTGAAAGGGATTCATCGCGATCTCGCGTTCTTCGATATATCATAATTGTTCCACAGAAATTTAATACTTTATGGTTTTATACCTTTGGTACATATATGTTCAATTATTTTCGGAGGGTGGTTTTGGGGTGGGTTTTGCATTTCTGTCTGTTTTTCGTGCTTCACGATGTAGATGTGTGTATATTTATACATGTAGCATTGTTGTATATCATATGTGTAGTTATTTTACAGTCTCACATATGCAGTTATTGTACAGTATCACATATGTGATTATTGTACAGTATCACATGTGCAATTATTGAGCAGTGTCACATATGTAATTATTCTACAGTATCACATATGCAATTATTGTACAGTATCACATATGTGATTATTGTACAATATCACGTATGCAATTATTGTGCAGTATCACATATGCAGTTATTGTACAGTATCACATATGCAATTATTGAGCAGTGTCACATATGTAATTATTGTACAGTATCACATATGCAATTATTGAGCAGTGTCACATATGCAATTATTGTACAGCATCACATATGTAAATATTGTACAGTATCACATATGCAATTATTGAGCAGTGTCACATATGCAGTTATTGTACAGTATCATATGTGTAATTATTGTACAGTATCACATATGTAATTATTGTACAATATCATACATGCAATTATTGTATAATTGTTGAACAATATCATACATGCTATCATCGTATAATTATTGTACAATACCACATCTACAATTATACACCACATGTAAAATATACATATGAACATACATACATACATGCACACATATAAATTACATATGCTTGAACTTCCATTCAGGGACTATTTTCATCAATTTCATTAAATGCGAAATATGTAACAAATTTAAAACAATACAATTTCATTAATTTTAACATGACATTATATATGAAATGTACGAAAATGAACGATGTACCGTAATATTCTGTTAGCGTGACACGAAAAGCTTAAGTAACATAGCGTTTGAAAAGAACATGAGTGAAACATGTCACGTGGTCGCAGGGAAACTGGCATTAACGAAAATTCCCGGGTTTTTCGTGTAAGCGGAGACGATCGTAATATCGTAACGGGCTGTTGGGGAACACCGGAACGAGGGTTCCCTAGGGAAATCATCTTACGAGCAGAGTAAGATCGATGCTTAACCACAGCCCGACTTGTTACTCTCGTAAAAGCTGGTAATTCTTTCCGTTCTTGGGGTGAACGAAGCGTTCGGTGATCCTTAGATGTACGTTCGCGTCTTTTAACGGGTTCGTTCACCTTCTAAATGGACCATTTAGGTCTCTTAACTCTCTTGGCTGGGCTACCGTAATGTCCATCAGATCGTTTACCTTACGATTTATTTGCGAGATGGGTTATTAACCACCACATTGTGTCACGTGTTATTAATATTGATATTACTGTCACGTGTGGTAAATATTGAAACATATTTTTACTATTATTTTGCGTCGACGTAGGATCTTAAGGTTCAGATGAGGACTTTGAGATTTGGATGAGATGTTTTGGTGGCAATGATCGTGATACTTATTAGGATCTTTTGTTCTTGTAATGCAAATTTGGAAATTTTAGATTTTACCTCCTGAAAATTTCTAGCTCCTCTAATTAGTATCTGAGAAGCGGATTATATTCACAAGAGTCTAAACTAATATCTATCTTGATACAACATTCTAAGGTACATTTTCCAAACTTGACCTTGTAAGATAGCAAGGTACGTCGTTCTCTCGTATCTTTCCTAATAACCATGTTCCTAAAACTTACTAGAACTACCCTGAAACTTCTCGTCTCCGGTTGTCTCGCTCTGAGCTAGGAAACTTTTAATAACTCGACAAAACTTGGAACATTAGCTCAGCTCACATCGTTCTTCTACAAAATTCAACCTTGTCAAACACTGACAATTAACATTTTCTAAATTTTCTACACACAAAATTTACGATATAAAATCTTTTAACACAAAAGTCTCTTAATCCTCTAACACTTGTAAGTACAAATTCCTGTATATTCAAATTTCTAGACACAAAAATCCTTTAATCCCCAAATTTCGAGGTTCTTAAGTCTCAGGGTCAACTTCTGAAGTCCTCAAATCAATAGATCTCTGAATTCTACGTTCGAAAATCCCTAGATTCTCATGTCCTTAAATACCCAAATACGTCTTCAAATATCTAGGTCCTAATTCCAATCAAATTCTCATTTTTAAAATAGATGTCCAAATCACAAGGCCTGCTAAATTCCAAGATGGAAACCCTAAATTTCTATACATCCAAATGCTTTGGTCCCAAAATTTCTAAACCTCCAAATCCTTAGTTTCTCGTATCCTTGAATACCCAAATACCTAACATCTCCAAATCTCTAGGTCCCCAATGTCTAGATCTCAAAATCGCTAGATGTCCACATCACAAGGTCTCCCAATTCCAAGGTCTCCAAATTACTAAACATCCAAATTCCTTGGTCCCAAAATTTCTACACCCCAAAATGCCTAGATTCCCATATCCCGAAATACCCAAGTACCTATGTTCCTAAATCTGTCAATCCCCCAATCGTCTAATTCCCAAATTCTACATGTGAAAATCGCCAGATATCAAATTCTCCTGGTCCCCAAATTCTCATGATCCCCAAATTCCAAAGTCCCCAAATCCCTACACACCCCAATTCGAAGACCCTCGAATCTACATACCCAAATACCTTGATCCCAAAATTACCAAACCCTGGACTTCCATATCTCTAAATTCCCAACCCCCTAAACCCTAGATCTCCATATCTCTAACTTCCCAACCGCCTAAACCCTAGATTTCCGTATCTCGAAATTTCCCAACCGCCACGTCCCCAAAGTCCCACATCCAGAAGTTCGCCAGCGTAGATCTGAAAGTGCGATCGTAGCCTGGTGGCTGTTGCGAGGAGAATCGATCAACGATAAAACGGGTTGCATTGGGACGCGTTTATAACCGGTCGGTTATGGCACGATCTCGTAGGATCCGGGAACACACTCGTGTGGAGCAAAGTCGAGCGAGTATTTAAAGGTATCGACGTGTCGTCGTGTTGCGGCTGCAAAGGCGCAAAACGTGGTGGTTGGGTGGCAGGAAAGTTCGCTTTGAAGGCTCATCGTCGCTCTTGCACGCCCTAGTTGCACGTCGTCGAGCAACTGGCTCGATTCAAGGCCAACGATGTCGCTCGACCATCGTTTCTGCGTCGGTGCTTTCCTCTGCCGATATTTTTCCCTTACATCTCTTCACGCTTTTTCCCTTACATCACTCTTATGGTTCTTAACGACAGACTCACACTTGTTTACGGCCATCTTGATTACATTTGCATCTAGAAATTTAGAATAGCATCTTCAAAAATTCGACTTTATTAAACACGAGATATTGCTGTCCGAGAATACTACTGTGGGGAAGTCTCCTGTACTCGTAGAAACTTTTGCAGTCATCGAGCCTCATATTCAATTGGCATCATCAAGGATCTCTAAATTCAAAATATACTTAACAGTTCAAGTTTCCTTATTTGTCTTAACATTGCAGCAATAGTTAGCTCTGACACAACTGCTAAATCGTAGGTTAAGGGCATTAAGAGACCATGATCTTTGAAACTCCGATTTGGTTCATATTCAGCTTGCTTGTAGGAGATAATGATGGTAAGCATTTGGTGATGTTGCAGAATGCAACTCTTTCAGATAAGGGAGAAATTTGAATTGAGAATTTGGGACTTTGTCACATTTACGTTTGAAGATTTCAACTTGTACATATGAAAATTTGTCACCACATACACATGGAAATTTCAACTTGAATATTTGAAAACTTGTCAACTTATACACATGAAAATTTGTGACCTTACACATATGAAAACTTCTGATATTACACATATGAAAATATGAACTTGAACATATAAAAATTTGTCAACATTACATATGAAAATTTGTGACCTTACACATATGAAAGCTTGTGATATTACACATATGAAAATATGAACTTGAACATATAAAAATTTGTGACCTTACACATATGAAAACTTGTGATATTACACATATGAAAATTTGAACTTGAACATATAAAAATTTGTCAACTTGATATATGAAAATTTGTGATCTTACACATATGAAAACTTGTGATATTACATATATGAAAATATGAACTTGAACATATAAAAATTTGTCAACATTACATATGAAAATTTGTGAACTTACACATATGAAAACTTGTGATATTACATATATGAAAATTGGAACTTGAACATATAAAAATTTGTGAACTTGACATATGAAAATTTGTGACCTTACACATATGAAAACTTGTGACGTTCTACGTATTTGAGCTTGTTGAAAACTTGTAAACGAGTAGTTTGTTAAGAGACGTGTAAAATTAATAAATTAGACAGTGAAAATGTGGTGGTGTGTCCGCAATAAATGTGATAAGAGGAAATGAGTTTGTGGAGGATCCTTGTGAAAAAAAAAAATCGGCCGCCTCGCCCTTTTTCAGCGCAGACTGGCGCAGCAGCCAAGCGTCGCGGCGCTGCTGGTGGTTGCAACGACGTCGACGCCGTAGCAGGATGAAACATTAACGTTGCGTTTGCGCCGATGCGCTCTGCCTTGAACTACTTCGAAGAAAGGAAGGATACGCGACGAACCTCCGCAAAACGGTCATGCTGCGACCGGCTTGACCTTTTGTCCTATTGTCACTAGCTCGTGCGTTTCTACCTCTTTTTCTCCAGCCAATTTATAGTTGAACAGAGAGTACTCTGTACAACTAGTTTCGAACAAGTCTACTCTAGCTGATCAGCGAGCTGCTTACAGAATGAAACATCATGAAGTTTCAAGCGTTTTGTGAGGGAAATAACGGGGATAAATAATATTATTTGCAATACTGAATAGATCTGGGTTACTGATATGTTAGGTGGGTTTATTTGACCACGTATGTGGACCTCTTTTCTTGTTAACCCTTGACAAGTCGGAAGAATTTCAAGTTTACTTACTGTCAGATCCAAGCTCTTTTCATATGAACGAAAGTGTATACTAAATATTTTTGTATCAAGTATGGAAGAGAAAATATTTATTTTTTTTAATAAACTTGACCGTGTAAAATAACTTCAGTAAGTGAAAGTACCGTGCAGACTCTATGACGACGTTAGTACGTTAAGGGTTAATATTTTTTTATTTAACTGTTGTTAATTTGAAATAAAAATATGATTGAAGAAATTAAATTTTTATGATTAATCATATAATTTTGATAATGAAGTTATTACAAGTTATCCAGTTTTAAAATATCGTTTATGAACTTGTTAAATTCATGCAAAATTCATGTTACATCACTTAGCAACGTTATAAATAATAATCTAACAATAGAGAAATTATCGTATTTGCAAAACTGTATGGAATTAGCAATGCATGTAATTAACAGCGTTGGGAGGCAAAATTGAGGGGAATATGCAACATGTAGTCACAGAACGTGTAGAATTACGATGTACACTGATAGGACACGTAGAATTACAACATGTAGATTTAACAACGCGTGGTAATGGAACGGGTCGAAGTTAGGACGCGCGAAAATAACTATCTGCTGAATTATAACGTATAGAATTAACAACGCATGGAATTAGTACACGTGGAATTACAATACTTTGAGTTGACAACATATGGGATTAGTACGCGTAAGATTAGATCGTGTAAAATAACAGTGCGTAGAATTAACAACGTTTGAAGTTATCGCACAGGGATTAACAATGCATAGAATTAATACGCGAGAAGTTAACAATGCGTGAAATTATGGTGCGTGGAATTAACAATGAAGTTATCATATGGGGGATTACCGACGGGTGAAGTTACTATATGAGAAATTAGCAACGTGTGAAGTTACTGTACGTGGAGTTAAGAATGCATGGAGATATTACGCGTGAAATTATGGCGCGTGGAATTACGATACGTGAAATTACAACGCGTGGAATTAGCTACGCGTGAAATTACAACGCGTGGAATTAGCTACGCATGGCATTTCCAACGCGTGGAATTACAACACATGGAATTACAACGCTACGAATTACCAACGCGTGGAATTACAACGCGTGGAGTTAACTACGCGTGGAATTACAACGCTAGGAATTACCAACGCATGAAATTAACTATGCGTGGAATTAGCTACGCGTGGAATTACAACGCGTGGAATTAGCTATGCGTGGAATTTCCAACGCGTGGAATTATAACGAGTGGAATTACAGCGCGTGGAATTACAACGCGTGGAATTACCAAAACTTAGCAATAAAACACATGACCATACAACTTATCATCTCACATATTTCACTACTAAATTATGCTATCAAAAAATGAAGAATAAAAATAATTATCCAGCGAACGATCAATAAATACTTTCGTTAGCGTCATCGTTAACCTGATCGGCGTAAAGAATCGACAGGACGCGAATAAATAACACTCCGGGAATAATCACGAGACTGGAAGTCCAATTTTTCTTTTCTTCTCGTCCTCTAATTGCAATAGGAGAGATTTAGGTCATCGTTCACCAACGTTAGCTTCTTTTCTTTTCGTCATCCGATTATTTGAAGACCACGCGCACTGTCCAAAGACAAAACAGTTGCCTCTTTGAAGTGCTGGCCTCGAATTGCTTCATCCTGCTCTTTCATGCTACCATATTTGACCCCTTTTCGCTAGCTCCTTTGAATTTCACGATCGTACACCCGATATCGTTTCTTTTTTCAATTTTCTAATTTTCCTTTTACTTAATCTACGCTTTACGGATTTTACCTCGAATCTTAATTTTATTCAATTTTATTTCCTTGCCGTTTATTTCACTTTTGATGTTTTCTCTGTCTATTCGATGCAAACTAGTATCTTTAATTCCTAACGTAAGTTGACAAATATCGTACCACGATCGAATTCTATCGCAGTTTAAGTTCTCGTTGAATTTCCTCCGAAAGATCATAGATTATAATTCTCCAGAGATAACCGAAAATGACCAGACGGATTTAAAGTTGTCAAAAGTTCGAATCTCCCAGATCCGAGTTCTTTGAACAATCAGTCCTTCGCCGATCTCCAAACTCGAGGTGTTCAAACTTCCTCTAATCCGGTGCAGTGATAATCGAATTGCAAAAGTTTAACCGCGATCGTTAACAATTAAGTACCTAATTAGATATTTAACCGATCAGATAATGAAGCAGTTTGAACTAATAGTTCTCTTTCGATTGTTTCAGAGGTGCCTTCTCGGTAGTGCGACGATGCGTTCAGAAGAGTACCGGTCAGGAGTTCGCGGCAAAAATCATAAACACGAAAAAACTCACGGCCAGAGGTAAGTTCATTCATTGTTTCAACAATACACAATCTCTGAACAACGTAATAATAAATCTAGCTATGTGCTACATCTTGCTTTGTGTAAAATCAGTCGTTCCACAAAAATGTGCTCAGACCTAAGTTCATTCTAGTTGTCTTCCACAAGAAACAATCTCAGAAGAACATAATAATAAATCTAGCTATGTGGTACATCTTACTTTGTGTCAAATCAGTCGTTCCACAAAGATGTGTTCAGACCTGAGTTCATTCTGTGTTCAGATCAGAGTTGTCTTCCACAAGAAACAATCTCAGAAGAACATAATATTAAATCTAGCTATGTGGTACATCTTGCTTTGTGTAAAATCAGTCGATCCACAAAAATGTGCACAGATCTAAGTTCATTCTAGTTGTCTTCCACAAGAAACAATCTCAGAAGAACATAATAATAAATCTAGCTATGTGGTACATCTTACTTTGTGTCAAATCAGTCGTTCCACAAAGATGTGTTCAGACCTGAGTTCATTTTGTGTTCAGATCAGAGTTGTCTTCCACAAGAAACAATCTCAGAAGAACATAATATTAAATCTAGCTATGTGGTACATCTTGCTTTGTATAAAATCAGTCGTTCCACAAAGATGTGTTCAGACCTGAGTTCATTCTGTGTTCAGATCAGAGTTGTCTTCCACAAGAAACAATCTCAGAAGAACATAATAATAAATCTAGCTATGTGGTACATCTTGCTGTGTATAAAATCAGTCATTCCACAAAAATGTGGATCTAAAGTTGAGATCTGTGTTCAGATCAAAGTTGCTTCCACAAGAAACACGTCATCTTCAAACATTCCAAATATTTTATCATATGTTGAGTATCTGATACATATAAACCCTTTGCACTCCTTAATTTCTATTACCTCCTCCTTCATTAACAAAATAGATCAAGAAAGCGGTTCTGAATTAAACGTATTGCAACAGAGTATGTGACAAATATATTTTCCCTTTATTATAAATAGTAAATAAATTAAAATATAAATAATTCAGATTGGTCGAATATAAGGTCTAGGTAAAAATGTGATGTCGAGTCACAGCAGGGCAAATAGTTAACGTATGAATATCATATGTATAGGATGTTGATCTTGGTTATTAATTAGTAGCTACTTCGCCCTCAAATAAGATACGTATTTAGCAAGGGTTGTTAAACTCGCTTACTCGACTGTATTAGCATTTAAAATACTCGATATTAACCGAAACGAGTGCACACCGGTTACTATGAAAATGGACTCGGGGAGTTTGATGCAAAAATTCTTGATGCGAGATCCAGGCAGCGTGTTCGATGGCCCTCCATTAATGCACCACGCAAACGAGGCTACTCGAGACAAGTTTCTACCCAGACGATATTGTATTTTAATTTCTGCACCACGATGCTCTTTATCGATCGTCCATATTTTGGAACAGGGAAGAAATATATTTAATCCTTTTATAGATCACTCTTGACGCACGTAATTGGTGAAATGTGACAAACTTGATTTTAGGAATAAATTCTGAGTTCAATTTTAATTATAGGACGCAATGGATGGTACTTCAATGGAAGTTCAGAATAACAGTTCAATGTACTTTATTAACCCCTTAAGTTATAATTTCCGCAAAGGTCTCATTGACGCAATTATTGTTAAAGCAGTGTTCACATGTTAGGATTATTTTGGATGTAGCGATCATTGGTGGCTTATGATTAAACTCGAAGTTCGATCATGGTGAGAATATGAGCCAGATGTGTCACATTTTTATGTGCGTCACGTACAATATTGTAAGGCAACCCTTAACATTAGTCAGCTACCTGTGACCTACTTCTAAAAGTTGAAGATTAAGAGGTTAATTAGAAATATCGTTTCAATGTCAGTTCAGTTTTTTCTGTGCACAGTAAATATTTGAACAGTGTACAGGGGTGTACCCACCCCTTTCTGCACCCCCACAATTCGGCGTTGGGAACAATTTTAATTGCATATGATTTGTGAAATTTTGTATTTGTAAAGATGGGTATGTATTTGTAAAGAAGATGAGTGGAAGAGTGAAATGTTTGGAGTCTGCACCCCCGGGAGGGTTAAAATTGCAGAGTCTGATGTCTTTGTATTGTGGCTCTTTCTTCGCAAGGATTTCAGTTGGAAGGCATTGTTCGGTCACTTTTTGCGATTAGACGGGGAATCGCGGAAAGAGCCTGTATGTATTAGCAAAGATGTAGCGTCTAAAAACAACGAGCAACGCCGTTGTCAAATTGCCAACATTCCATCGCGATCAACAGTGTGCCAGTGCCGTAGTTGAATTGGTCCAGAAAATGGTGGAAGTTTCCTGGTGATCACTGGAACTTTTACTATTCCATCAGTTCATAATTTTGTTGTATTACTATTTCACTAGTTTACTATTTTGTTGTATTTCTGTTTTATTAGTTTACTATTTTGTTGCATTTCTATTTCGTTAGTTCACTATTTTGTTATATTTCTATTTCACTAGTTTACTATTTTATTGTATAACTATTTTATTAGTTTACTATTTTGTTGCTTTGCTATTTCACTAGTTTACTATTTTATTGTATAACTATTTTATTAGTTTACTATTTTGTTGCTTTGCTATTTCACTAGTTTACTATTTTGTTCTATTACTATTTCACTATTTCATTACTGTTTTACTATTTTAATTTTACTCTTTCACCATATTATTGCTCTATAGTTTCATTATTCCACTATTTCACCTATAAATCTATTTTATAAATTTTACCTATAAATTCTACCTTCATTCATAAGTTTATTCTGCAATGTAAAGGATCAATGCAGATTTTCGAACGTAAAGTATATAAATTTCACGAACAGTCGAACATCAACAAGTTGACTTTAGAAGGAAACTCTCGGTTCGAAATCTTCTTATCCCGCTTTCGATCGAGACTCTCGATCGATCTTTAGAATCCGGACGACGAAAGGAATTTTCGAGGGTCGCGTGCAGAATCCGGGGCCAAGAATTCGTTTGCGGACGTGAAAAATCCAGAAAGAGCAAAAAGTCCACGGTTTCTCGAACCGAACCCGCTACGTTTGATCTCGTAATCGAATTTTTTCCACCAACCAAACTCCCAAGAAAAATAGAACTTCCGGTACGAACAAAACTACTAACACTGTTACGAGAAGGAACTCCATAGTGCTCCTGAATTTTGATCTTTGTCAGGTTTCTTTTAAGCTACGTTTCTCCACGAAAATTCTATTCTGTTCTGCATAAAAAATTCTGTTTTTCAATTTATTTCCATTTGCAGCTCTATTTTTATTTGTATTTTCACTTACAGTTTCATTTTCATATTTTTTTACATTTTGTAAATTTTAACTAAATTTTTAGTTGATCATAAATATTAGAAGAATGTGGAACTGTTCTTTTAATTATAATTTTTCTAATATTTTTTTACAAATTTTATTTATTTAACATTGTATAAGTTAACATATTTTAATTATAGCAAAAGTGTTGTTAAGATGATGTCAGTGTTAATTTATAGACTGAATTTCATTTAATATATGAGATCTCTATTTTTTATTAATAAAACCTAAAACTTCGTCAAAGCGAAAATCTTCTCACGAACCTAATTGCTAAGTGTACAACGAGATTTTGACGTCCTATTTCCAGAAAACCAATTTTCCTCTGATGAAAAATTCTTATCTCCATCGTTCATTCTATTAAATTTAAGTTTCTTCGTTCTTCTTTTCCTGGACAAGAGTTCAATTACTGGTCAAGTCCTCAAATTTGAGATTAATCTCAAATCATAGATTTACCATTTTTTTACATTACAAATCATAAATAAATTTCGTTAAATACTTATATGTTCAACTTTAATCATACAACAGTAGAAATATTATCTTAATTTGACAATCAAAATTTATTATAAAATTTGATACTAATGTCCATATAGAGACTAGCAAACTCATATGTGATCCAAAAATATCTGACAAAAAATAATGGGAAGTACTGTATTTATTAATGAGTCCAATTGTAATCGTACAAAGGTAGAAATATCTTAATTTGACAATCAAAATTTATTACAAAATTTGATACTAATGTCCATATAGAGACTAGCAAACTCATATGTGATCCAAAAATATCTGACAAAAAGTAATGGAAAGTACTGTATTTATTAATGAGTCCAATTGTAATCGTACAAAGGTAGAAATATCTTAATTTGACAATCAAAATTTATTATAAAATTTGATAGTAACGTTCATATAGAAGATTTGAAATTAGCATAGTGTGTAAGTGGAGCGATATACGAGGGAGTTGTATATAAAACAGAAAGCATTTTCGAAGTATAAAAGTGTGCGATACGCACGTCATTGGATCGGAGAGGGTTAAAAAGTATCGAGCAACGCGTTAGGAGAAGAAAGTTCGCATCCAGCTGGAGCGTTGGAATTAATTGGAGGGGTGGTGGGCGTGCACCGTGAAACCGCTTCTATCTTTGGCAGCCAGTTCCAGTTTCTCTGCAGAGGCGAAAGGTAACGAGGAGGAAAAAAAAGGTTGCCGTAGGCAGAGAAGATGAGCCCTCTGCTATATCCCTCTTCACTGGCCTCTCCGGTGTCTCTCCCTCGCGGCCAACAGAGGGATGCCACGCTTGCACCCTCTTCCATCCGCTCCGACCTTGCTCCAGTAACCTCTTGACCTACCCACGCCACGGCCGTCGTTCAACCGCACGTTTCTGAAACGAATAAAGCTTCATTTATACATACATCGACGGCCCGTGTGCATGGGTCAACTTTCGAACCGCCTGCAACTGTTCTTTCAAATGAATGAAAACGTGTCCTGGCTTTCTCTCTGGAACGTGTCGATTTACGACCACTATAATTTTCGGAAATTTTATGACACGGGACGTTGAGACGATTTTATTGTATCTGCTTTACTCGGAAATTTCATTATACTTCTACTTTACTATGGTTCATCTATCACGTTATCTGATTAACCCCTTAACCTATAATTTTCTAGGCAGTCATTCACAGCCACATTGCTACAACTAAAGAATGTTAAAATGTAACAGTCTCTTCCTTGATGGTAGATTATAATTACAATTGGGCCCAAAATTGAATTGCAGTGAACCGTCTGGTTTATCCAACTGCAGTGCGTCATGTGTAAGGGGTAAAAATGATACCATCTTATACTCTTATTGCTGTGTACCATTAACTAGTACTATTTACACTAAATAAATTTTGTTCACAATTTACATAAGGGATTTTTGTAATACAGATAAAATTTAAATTATTTGGATCATTTTTAAGATGGCGAAGAAAGTCATCAAAAATGAAATTAGACAATTTACACATATTAGCATGTTCACATTGAGGTAGCTGAAAATTTGACTAGTACCTCCATGATTAATAAATTTGACCAAATATGTTCATAGTACATTGTTTCATTTGTTACACATAGACCCAAATAATTAATACAAATATCGACAGTTAGGTGAATGCGAAATTCTTAATAATGTACACGATACACATGGGACTTCAAGCGTCACATATGTGGACATATGTAGGTGTGCATAGCAAGTCAAAGTGTTAAAGCTATTATAATTATTCTTAAACGAGAATAACTCACAAAATGGTCGACAAACTATAGTGTTCCATTATTAGAACTATTTTCTATTCTATGCGAAGGGTAATGATATTGCCGGGAAAGTAAAGTTTCGCCGAAGGGTCGGTATTCTTGAAGTGACCATTTCGTGCTCAGGGTGGCAAGTTTATCGGAGATTTGAGTCGGCCAGTACCGGTGCTTCCAGTTCGACGAATAATTAATCGAACGTTCTCTGCATAGTAGTTTCGTCGGTGGTGGCGCCATTTGAAATTCTAATTCCCGACACGGCAATTGAAAGGGGACCGGTACGGACGCTGGGAACGTTCGCACGTTCCTTCCTTTCTCGCTGTTCGCTCCTCTTTTCCGCCGCGTCCGGTGTTTATCGACGTGCGAGCTCGTTGTCCCAAGTAATTTCCTTTTGCGTTTCTTGCGCAGTCGGTAACTTGTTTACACACCAGAATGACCCACGATTACCGTGAAATTTTCTACGGCAAACTTTCCTCCCCTTTGTTGCCACGATTTCCACGATCGCTCGAAACAATAGAAGCTGCTTTTCTTTCCATTTCTTCCAACCTTAACGTTATTACAGTATTGTAATTGATAATGTTACCCAATAAGTTTGCTTAGATTTAAGTTGGGTTTTGTCAAGGTTTGATAGACATTAGCTGAGGCATTTGCTGAAAGAATTAAGCTTGAGAAATTAGGTTTGGTTAGTTTAAGAAGTTAGGTTAAATAAGATTTGCTTAAGTTTGCTTAGGACATTGGATTAGGTTATCTTAGGAAATTAGGTTAGGTCAGAAGATTAAGTTAGGTTAGCTTAGGAAGTCAGGTTAGATTAGTTGAATCCGATCGCGGTTAGTTCAGTCAGAATATGATCATAAATGAAATTATGTTAGGTTAGGTACTTGATCGAGATTGGCAGAGTTGACGATATTAACTTCGATCAGGTTAGCTGATTTCGGTTGTGGTTAAAGTTCTTTATTATTCATAAGTACTTAGGATTAAATTAAATCCTTATTCAGCTGAATTTGATCATCGTTAAATTAGTTATTAGTTATGTTCACATTAAATCACTTTAAGGTTAGGTTAGATTAAAATGTTGGTGCAGATTATGTTGCTTTAAGTTCACTTCTGATTGTTACTATTAGATTCATTAGTTTAATGTTAATTTAGGAGTAAGGTTAGGTGTGGTTTATATGTATGTACTGTTAGCATGTAGCATCATTTGCAGTCACTTATATCAAATCTTATAAAATACAGTATATTAGATTCATTAGTTTAATGTTAATTTTGGAGCAAGGTTAGGTGTGTTTTATATTTATGCAGTGTTAGTGAAGCATCATTTGCAGTCACTTATATCAAATCGCATAAAATACAGCCTATTAGATTCATTTGTTTAATGTTAATTTAGAAGTAAGGTTAAGTGTTGTTGATATGTATGTACTGTTAGCGTGAAGCATCATTTCCAGTCACTTATATCAAATCTTATAAAATACAGTATATTAGATTCATTAGATTAATGTCAGTTTAGGAGTACGGTTAGCTGTGGTTTATATTTATGCAGTGTTAGTGAAGCATCATTTGCAGTCACCTATATCAAATCATATCAAATATTTCCAAAAGAAAGCCTGACATCTCGAAGAAGCAACATTCCTCCAGAAGTGGAAATTTGAGAAGGAATCCCCGGGAGGATCGTTTTCGGTCCTTAAAATCCATACTTCCGCAGATGGATAAGAAAAACGTTTGAATTTCTCTCGTCCTTCGTTTCGCGTTCCGTAGGGAGGCAAACCCGATAGCGTATAAAAATAAGACGCGGATCTTCGTTGTTTGCGAGAATCGACGAACACGATCGCGATCGCTTTGAACAGTGGAGGCAAGGCCGATCTGCACGCCGCTTACTTTGCGTTCGATGGAGCACGAATGTCATGAAAGTCGGCAAAAACTCTTTCACCCTCGACGATGCTTCACTCGGGGATGCTGGAAACGTCGGCAAGGGACGAACGGAGGGATACCGATCGTTGCAGCCCTTGATCGCTCGACCGTGGATAAGAACGCGTCGAGTGAACCTGCATTTTGCGTTTCCATGCTATCTTGGCTACGCTGCGATCCGGTGTCTCACCGGATGGAAAGCATGAACTTGACGCTGGGAAATTCTCTTTGGGTACGATCGATTAAAACGCGATGCGACGGAATATGACCTGGGGCGAAATACTAAGATCCTGCAGGGATGCTCAAGATTCCCGTATCAAAAAATCAGTTACCACACTCTTCACTTGGGGTGGATTTCCAATATCGATTTTGTCAAATCGGCAGGGGATGAATACCGTACATCGACCTGAAGGATTTCTTCACTCACACACGAAACGACACTAGAGCACTTCAGTAAATGTGGAAGCAAAAATTTGGTTGCTTCTTTTTAGAATCATTGACTCTCAAAAATGTCGTACAACATGAGACACCTTTAACATGCAATCTAATTTGTTTAGTACCGTATACTGTTGTTAAGATTTGCAAAACGTCCTGTGAAATATAATTCACTCTCCTCTTATCTTGCATCAAGTTCTCTGAATTTTAAAAATATCTTACTTCTTTTTTCTGCAACCCTTCATGCAAAAATCGTTCAGTATTCTTACATATGTTAACGATGTTTATACCATTGGAAGTAGTGTACCTTCAAAGGTATCTTTTTCATGAAAAGTTCTTTGACGAGTCACTCTTTTATGCACGGCAAAGTAGATGAAGTAGATTTCACGTAACATTAAGCAGAATACACAAGCTGGTGCACTTTTAAGGGAAGCTAGAAAAGTTTACAGCGTGGTGGGCCGTTAGAAATCTTCCGTTGTGCATGTTTCGTTGGCTGCGGTATGGCGCAGTAACGAATTTAGCGCAAACAAGGGTGGCTCGTTAACCGTTCATCCTGCTTCGCCTAATCTTGGCCGCGTTGCATTCGCTGCAACGAGACGCACCGTTTTCGAGGCCACGCATCCTCGTGCAGCCGCGTGCCTTCAACCGCTGTTACTGCAACAGGAACGGGATTTCCGAATCAGAAACAAGGGACAATGGAATTTGATTAAGTTTATCAAGCAAATTTGACAAAGAACGCGGTGTAATTTTGAATTATGTATAAGGGACGCTGAATCTGGGATTCTGCGTTTGTATGCCGTGGCGTTTGAAAATTCGTGATGCATTCACGGAAGGAAAATTTTGTGTAAAGAATTTTTCACGGTTTGCGTATGGAGGGAATTTGGAATTTTTGTGTGAAATGGTACTTGAAATTTTGTTTTTCAATCGTTTTGGGAAATCTTGGCAAATATCGTTTTAAGAAATCTGCGTTTTCAATCGTGTTATCTTGATTTGGAATTTGGAGAACTTGTAGGATTTGGAATAGTGTCTGAAGAACTTTTCTGAATTTGGAATTCTGCATGAGGAACGTTGCAGATGTTGGAATTCCACATGACAAACCTTGTAGGTGTTGGAATTCCACATGATAAACCTTGTAGAATTTGGAATTCCACATGACGAGCCTTGTATCAGTTGGAATTCCGTATGAAGAACCTTCCTGATGTTGGAATTCCACATGAGGAACCTTTCAGAAGTTGGAATTCAATACAAAGAACGTTACAGAATTTGGAATTCCTTATAAAGAACCTCACAGATGTTGGATTCCACATGATGAACCTTGTAAAAGTTGGAATTCCACACGAGGAACCTTGTAGAATGTGGAATTCCACACAAAGAACCTTGTAGAATGTGGAATTCCACACAAAGAACCTTGTAGAATGTGGAATTCCACACAAAGAACCTTGTAGAAGTTGGAATTCCACACGAGGAAGCTTGTAAAATGTGGAATTCCACATGAGAAACCTTGTAAAAGTTGGAATTCCATACGAAGAACTCTATGAAGTACCAGAATTCCATGCTGGACTCTACACAATTTGCAACTGTACTTAAATAACTTCTCATAGATTGGAATTCCATAGAATTCCATAGAATTAAAAGATTCAGACAATTTCAACTACAAAATTTCAATGATACATTTACTATTGAATCTTATAGAACCTTCGAATGAGCTCATTAAGTAAGGAAATTGTTTTCAAAGAAGCCAAGCCTATCGTGGATAAAATAATGACATGCTCGAAAATGAATTTTTGTTACAAAATTACCGCAAGAAGTTTGACAGTTTTATCTGTCTGTTGGAATGTTTGATTGACGACAAATTGGGATTGAGCGTGTGGCAAGTTGAAAAGGTGAAGGTGTATGTACGTTTTGACCTGATTCTATCAGTGCATGCCTTGTACGCGGGCACAAAGGTATTTAACGTTAAAACAAACGATATCAAACAATCGATTGTTTAGGCGTAACACATGTACCAGTCGATATTCGATACCGTGTCAATTGCGAAATTGTCCACTCTTTTACCGGCGTTCAATTTGTCGAAACAGAAACCCAATTATATTCAGAGCGTGTCACCTGTTATTAGCTGAAAACAAACTTGATCTAAAAACAAATTTTCACGAATAAAAGTTGTCGTTAATTTTCATTAAAAAAATCTTAATTAATCGTTCTAGTCTTTCACGAGCGAACGAACGAATTTCGACGCTACCAAAGCTCACAAGGGACGAAAAGGAAGAAGGGAAAAAAGGAATTTAACGAGATTTCGTGGTTCACTTGCCACTGGATGATTTCTAAATTCGCGTCACGTTGTTTTTCGAGGAACGGGCGCAATTTGGATCGTTCGCGAGGAGGGAAACGACGTCGTCGAAATAACCCAGTTTTTTTTTCGTCAAGTGGTCTGTCCTCCAATTTGCTTCTCCTCGTGTACCTCCAGTGTTCTTAGCGGACCCTTCTCGCGTCGTAGGTGCTCGTTAATTCTGCTTGCTTAACGTGAACGAACACCGTCGAGCCTCGCTATCGTTGGAGATTTAATTATAGACGGTAAAACGCACGCTACGTGTTCGAGAATCAACAGGGATCTCCTTCCTTTAACAAATCGAACAAATCGAACGACCTAATCAGGAACTGATGCTCCTCTTCATCTTTCATTGTAATTACGTGATTAAAATCATTCTTGACTTGTGTCTAAAATCATACTTGACTGCCGTCTTCTCTGCTTTGTACTTGTGTAGGATACTTTGTCTCTAAATTTACTAATCCCCAAATTTCTAACTTCCCAAATTTCCAAATCCCCAAACGACTAAAAATCCAAATTTCTAAATACCTAAACTTTCAACCCCTAAATTTTTAAACCCTCAACTTTCCAACTCCTCAAATTCCCAAATCGCCAAATGACTAAAACTCCAAATTCCCAAATTTCCAACTCCCTAAATTCCCGAATCCTAAAATCCCCTAAGTCCCGAGAAATCCATCTTTCAAACAACGTCGAACAACTATACCAGCACTTAGTAATTTGTCGACGAGGATCGACTAGGGTCAGCTTTAATAGCGAAAGGGTTGAAGGAAACAATGTTAGCAGAGAGGTTTGCTCGATAAAAGGACGTATCGTTGTTTGATTCTCGACGGAGTACCGTCGAGTCGCATGGGGGAAGAAGGAAACAGGAAATCGTGCTCGAAATGACTCGGTCATCGATAAATCCAATTTGATCGTAGCCCTTGGTGAATTACCCACGAGGAAACTCGTCAAGGGACCTCGTCGAGAGATTCGATTTCGCGGTAATGACTATACCCAGCATCGGTTGTCGTTACCGTGAAACTTTCGCGATAAAACTACCCTGAATCCGATTCGGAATGGTTTTCCACCACCTGCTATTTGTTCCGCTCATTGTTTAGGGGACACTAATTCACCTAATTGTACCGCAAGCACCGAGTTAATTTCTCCTGAAAGTATCGTCAAGAGGATATTCATAAATGACTACGTTCGAACAAATGTCCTTGGATCTCAATTAGCATAGTTCATATGTTTCTAAATCGACGATAATATTTTTAGAACCTAATAAATTTGTTTCATGATAAATGTATATTGTTCACGATAAATAATTCTGGAGTTAAACAAATGACTTTAGATCCCAATAAACATAGTTTACAATGTTCCTCTATGTTCACGAATGCCTCAGGATACAAATAAATGTCTCTGGGTATGAATAAATGTTTCTGGATGCGAATAGATGTTTTTGGATACAAATAAATATATGTGAAAATTTCCGCTTTCTGTTTCAGACTTTCAGAAGCTCGAACGTGAGGCACGGATATGCAGGAAGTTGCAGCATCCAAATATCGGTAAGCATCATTTTCCTCGTTGTTCATATTGCGAAATACAATGTACAATGCTTTGCGTGGCTGTGATCAAAGTAGGCGTTTCTCAACGAGGTTACAAATGATTCATGTCACTCTCGGATATGTAAATATCGAAATACTCGGTCGAAGATCGTGGCAGCTTTGCGTTCATGCTAGTAGATACGGCTCTCGCTGGTCAGACACGCGAGCGTAAAATTAGACCTTCGATCTCTGCACGTTATACTTGTTTCTTTATTTTTGGGCTTAGTATTGACGGAAATCATTAACATGTCAATTGCTGTACTGAAAAACAACTGGATCGTGTTTGACGGTACTTTAGAGGACTTAAAATTGTACTTTAGACGATGTTCAATGTAACTCTTTCGGAAGTACTTAAAATAGTTCATGCATTTTCTACATAGCATTTTCTACAAAACATTTTTTACATGCATTTTTTACATAACATTTTGTACATGCATTTTCTACTAGCCAGCCTACTCTTGTCAGAATACATGTGAAGCCATGGTTAAGGTTACTTTTGTCGTACTTCTTCATTGTGGATTATCATAAAACTTCTCCTGAAACCATTTACAGTATCAGATCGATGTCTATGCAAAATTTCATGAAGAAATATTCACTAGTCTCTGCGTGATGACATAATATACATGAAGTTGATCTGAGATTTGTATACATGGATGGTACTTTATATAATACCCATGGTAGCACCTAATATGATATTCTCTGAGATACCTACAATAGTACCTAATACTTAAGGTATCTCAGATAGTACCTCGGGTACCTGAAGTAGTGACTACCTCAGGTAGTACTCCATTCTGAGCTAATGTCTAGTGATGGATCACATACTGTGTGTGTAAAATAGTACCTAATATAATTCATTGGGAGGTAATATGCAGTGAAGGGTCACAACACAGTCTGCGTATATAAAGTAGTACTTAATCCAGTTTGGAGATAAATATCTAGTGATGGTCACATGTCATTCTGTGTATATAAAATAGTACCTCTTGCAATCCATTCTGAGGTAATATTCTATGATGTGTCACAACTCATTCTGTATACATAAAATAGTATATAATCCATTTGGAGGTAATATTCAGTGATGGGTCACATGTCATTCTGTGTAGTACCTCCTACAAACTATTATGAGGTAATATCCCATGATGGGTCACAAGTCATTCTATGTATAATAAAATAGTACCTAATCCATTTGGAGATAATATCCAGTGATGGGTCACATCTCATTCCGTGTACATAAAATAGTATCTAATGCAAACTATTCAGAGGTAATAATGATGGGTCACAACTCATTCTGCGTACATGAAATAGTACCTAATTGCAAGACTACTTAACGTAGTACCTGTCGTACCGATCAGTAAGTCAAACTGAAACAACGAATAAAATCATACCTCTATAATTTGAACAAATAATTTCCCGTACCGACATAAAATTAGTTATCAATTTGCGAGAGTCTATTAAAGGCCCGTTTAACCATGACCATAAAGGGAAGTGTTATGCAGGTCGTGGAAATATATTCATTGGAGCGGTATAAAGGGCACGTGGAAGCTCTTGATCGACCACCAATGTCACCGTGTCGCTAACGATGAAAATTATAAATGGGAACTAAGAAGTGGACAATATTGGAATCCAATAAACCGAGAAAGTGAATAAACACGATGTTGTTGCCCAGATCGGTAACAGATCGAATTCGTTTTTCCCGTTACATCGTCTCGGTCAAGCTTCTCGTATTTTTATTTCTTGCCTTTGATTTCAGTTATAGAAACCTTTATTTCCTCTCTGTTCTCGCGGAGAATCCCGATGTTTACCCACCACGATTCCACGGGTTCGATCTCGAATACCTCGAGTTTACACTCGCTCGGAAAATTCTGTAGAAACGGGGCTTCTTTCATCTCTATCGCGTAACTGAAATTATTGCCGAGGGGGATTCTTTGGTTCTATTAACCCCTTGCCATACGAGCTATAATATTAATATATAGCTATAATATTAACTCCTTGGCTTACAACATCCAGTCAGGCTGGTGACGTTACAATTCAAATAAAACTACATCGTATTTGCATACAGATCGAGTTTTGAGCATACCAATAGCAGTTCATTTAATTAAAGATCGCTAAATCTAAAATACACCCAACATTTCAACATTCTTTATTTGCATCAACGCTGCAGTAATAATTAGGCGGGTCTGCCGAAACTTGTAGGCTAAGGGATTGCAAACAAGGAAAATTAAAATGTATTTTGTATTTAGCGATCTTAGACTATACAAGTTATAGTTGGATCTAAACAAGTCGAGTATTAAAAATTTGAGTAAGGTCACATTTGAGCCGTGGGTTACGTTGAGGATTTTGAAAATGTAAAAAATTTGTGAACGCGAGTGAAGGACAATCGATAGAGCAGAACCCTTTAAACGCTTACTCAACTTTCGATAACACCAACTTTTGATCGCTCTCGACTCAGCATCATCCGCTGAATTTACTAGGCCATCGATCTTTCTTGGTTCGGTGTCAAGAATCGCGGGATCACGTGATCGAATCAAGCTCTCTTGCGAACAAAGAATAATCGCGTTTCGCGATCTCGTTCGATCGGGGCCACATCGAATAATCGAGTAGCATTCTAATTTTACATCCTGAAGAGCGGACCACCTGTTATCTCGACACACTCTATCGCGGGATTTTCTTAACGCCGATCTTGCAGAAAACGTCTCGGGCCATACTTGGCACTCGCCACGACAATTTTCTCCTCGCTGTCATGTCGGCGAGAAAACGAGATTGGCTTGCATCCAGGTGTCTTTTAACCGTCGTCGGGTTGATTCAAGGTTGGCATCGTGGCTAATCGCGTTTTCGCCAAATTTCCTCGTTACCCTCGAACGGACTGCGGACCTTTTATGCAAATGCCTTTTCCCGAGAAAATTGCACGGCGCACGATTAATTTATCGCTGGATACCACGTTCGACACGCGAACGATCGGAAGAGCGGTAATTCTCGATGGCTCGGTCTCCGGGGAACAATCTCGGCTCCGAGACAACCGGCCACCTTCGGCTAATTGGAATCGTGGTTAACGTTACTCGTGCTTTACATCGGGACAAATTATAATATCACCGAGATCGAAATTACGAGCGCCAAACTGTTTCGATTATCCATTTAATTATGACGCTCGTCTGTATTTTAGCGAAAGTGTGTCTGTGTATGTATCGAGATGTATGTTCTCAAATTGCTACACGTATGTCCGGATATCACAAAGATAAGGAAATATGAAAATACCAAGTACCGGAAATGGAGACAGCAAATTCAGCGCGAAGAGAGTACAAACACGTAGCGTATACAGTTGGTAAGTTACGTACACGATGGAAAGAGAGAGAGGGGGAGAGAAAACGTTTGCAGAGCGTGGAGTTGCACAGGTGGTCGCAAACGATCAGGACCAGGCTAATTATCCTCGCAGGCACGAATCGTACGGCTAATTTAACCAAGGAATTGCCGTACACCGAGTTACATCTAGACGATTGGCTCCGCTGAAACCGCACGAATCATCTGGCTGGCTGTTCTAATTATAATCGCGCTCGAATTCCCGTAGAAAAACCCCCTCGAGACGAGGGTAAACCGCCAGATTACAGATTATCCTCGTTACGCGATTTTTCATTCCCGTCGTTCGTCTCTGATCCCCTCGAGCTTCCTGCGCCCGGATTTTCTATCTCGTCTATTCCCTTCTTCGATGAATTAACGCCAACAGGAACATTAACCGACGGAATGCTACGGGAATTTATTGAATTTCGCGTCACACGCTTCTCTGTTCAAACTTTTTTGAGCTACTTTTCGGATGGAATTAACAATCGTTTTTATTAAAAAATTAATGCTGGAAACGGTTGAAGTTGTGGAAATTGGTTATGTGGAGCTTTAGAGAGCGTGGCGATATAACGAGCGGTACTACAACGGCGATATAATGCGGGATGATGTAACGCGTGATGATTCAATGCGTAGAAATTACAATGTGTGGCGATAGAACAAGTATGGAAATATAACGCGTGGCGATATAATGAGTAGTGATACAATATGTGACAATTCGACGCATCGAAATTACAATGCGTGGCAATATAACGTATAGCAATACAGCACGTAGAGTATGTAACGCGTGGTGATACATGTGACGATTCAATGAGTAAAAGTTACAACCCGTGGCGATACAACACATGGTGATATAGCGCGTGGCAATCTAACGCATGGAAAGTACAATGCGTAATGATATAACGCATAGTGTCACAACCATATAGATATACGACATGTTGAATCCAACACGTAGCCATATAATGAATGGTCACATAAGCGTGGTTACATAACGCGTAGCAATACGATCGCTACCGATTCGAGTAATTAAATACTGAAATGAAATCGGAACAATTACGAAGGTATAATTTTCGCTGAATTATTCGGAAATGACTAAAAACGAGCAGGTGATTTTAACATTTCGACCGATATTGGCTGCGAATTCGTGTGCGATGTGGAAATCAAAGAGACGATTCTTTGAAGCATTCCCGTTGGATCAGAATCGTTAAAGGATCTCTGTGTTCTATCAAACCGGGAAGCTTACCTTTGTGCAAGCACACACAAGCGAAATTCGAGGTGATCGACGGATCAGAATTTCTCGAGAGACTTCGAAGAATTTCTGCGTGGAAAATCGAAGCAAATGAACACCCTCGTGTACACGAAGAATCACCGTTTAATTGGTCATACGATTCTTCCTGTCGCTCTAAAAGAACTTTTATTCCGAGAATCCACCGACTCCAACTTGGAACGAGTTCCTCAGAAAAGCGAGGTAGTCACGTAAAATCGAGATAACCAACATTCGTTTTCCAAGAATCTCCAAACAACTTCGCCGTGTCGATTCAACGAATTAAATTCTAATTATGCATTGCTATCTAAAAAGTGAATGGTACAAACCCCCCCCGGCGGGTTCATCGGAACGCTCGATCGAACGACAATTTCAGCGAAAAATTTCATCGTCAAAGAACAATTTATCACGCAACGATTATTCCATGAATGAAATCAATAATTATTCCATGAATGAAACGATACATTCGTTCTCGATTATCCCCCGTTCGCTTCTCTCCGTTCTATGCATCGCGAGTATCGCGAAAGGATTCGTGACAGGTAATGGTCAATAAAATTCGTTTGCGGACGAATAAAAGAACAGCCGAGAGATTACTCGTTCGACCGTGGCTCAACACGGTTGCATTGCCGCGAATGCCAGCCAACTAGTTTCCTTTCCGTTCGATCGATTAATAAAGAGAAAAAACTAAAACGTTAATTGCCGTGTCACGTATCCTTGACAGTCGGCTAGAACAAATTTCACAGAGCTTTTCTCGATTGTTACACCTGTCGATATCTGCGTTTCAACGATGCACTTAGACCTCTACGAATCTAGGGACTTACGGGTTTATAAATTAAGCAATATAGACACTTACAGACATTGGTATATAGATATATTGAGATTTTAAGAATAATTAGATTTAGGGATGTTGGAATTATTGGATCTAGGGACACTGAGATTTGAGAAAGGTATTTGTATATTGTGATCTAGTGTTGGAAACTAGAGGTATTGACATCTAGGGGTATTGAGATATAGGGATATTGGGATATAGAGATATTGGAATATAGGGATATTGGGATATAGGGATATAGAGATATTGGGTTCTAGGGATATCGGGATCTAGGGATCTGGGGTTATTGGGATCTGGGGATATTGAGATCTGGGAGTATTGGGATCTAGGGATCTAGGGATATTGGGATCTAGGGATATTGGGATCTAGGGATATTGGGTTCTGGGGATCTGGGGATATTGGGTTCTGGGGATCTGGGGATCTGGGGATATTGGGATCTAGGGATCTGGGGATATTTGGGTTTGCGAGTATGGGGATCTGGTGATATTGGAATCTAGGGATATTGGGATATAGAGCTATTGGTATACAGGGATATAGGGATGTTGGGATATTGGAATATAGAGATATTCGGATATGGGGATATAGGGATGTTGGGATATTGGGATATAAGGATGTTCTATGTATTGAGCTTTAGTTACTGAGATATGACAATATTCTTTGTAATAATGTGTAATGAACACATTATTGAATCTAATATTCAATTCCTGTAACTTTTAAATTTATGGATCTGGATAAAGTACTACTTGAATATCCTAATAGCAAAATGTATTACAGTAATTTTTGCAGTAACGCTACTTAATTCTAACGAAGAGATTGTTTCACTGTCGAAGACAGCGTCAAAAATCCCGTGTGTTCTCCATATAGATCTTCGTTCACAATAGGAAGAAACATGTAGCACATACACGCTATAGCGACGCATAAAAGAGAGGTTCCGAGAGAGTATCGCGTAACACGGGGTTCAGCGTGGTAGTTTAATTCTTAAGGGAAAATTAGCATACGTCGGAGCTACGTGGTAGCGGGAGTACGGTCATATATTCTGAGTTTATGCCTTCTCGGCCGTGGAAAGCGACGTACACGCGTGCGGACAGCGCGGAACTTGGTCGCGTAGTAGAAGTACAAAAGTTTCGCAGCACGTCGGGCCAACCTCGTTTATGGCCACTATAAATCTGACATATGCACGCCGCGATCTCGCCGCCTTTTCGTGCCGCCGAAACTACATTTTTCCTCTCAGCCGGAAATAAAATCGGGTTTACGTTCGCCAACTTTCCTACTAAAAGAAAATATTAAATTCATCCTCTTCGGAATTCGCTACATTGAAAACTTGCGGACTTCGTACGCCGTTTGACCAATTCGAACCGGAGGATGTCGATTATCTCGCTGTATTTCCGTTGCAAAGGACGCGCAAAAATTACGGTCAACGTCAATTTAAAGTTCGATGCGGTCGAAAGGTATGCTCGAAGCGTGAAAGGTTAATCATCGCCGCCTACGTTTTGGTCCAATCGAATACGCTAATTAGATTCGACTTCAAAGCTTCGCTTCGGTTTGCCCACGCACACTTCGACCCCTCACTTACACGTCGGCAATTTGTTGTTCTTGTCAACGAGAAATTTTTGCAATCTCTCAGAAAAAGATAAATAAGGGGAAAAATGTCGGTACATAATTTGTAACCATCAAGAGAAATGCAAATCTTATATGCACACGTGTTTTTCCTTCACGAGTTGTAACTTCATTGTTCCTATTATTATTGTAATTTCTAACGCTATGCATTGTTAACATATGCGTTACAGTTCGATATGTTATAATTAAAAGCGCTGTAATTTGAAGCGTTGTATTTCGGAAGGTCGTGGTCCGTCGCGTTGTATTTCAAAGCATTATAACCCGACACGCTGCAACTTGGTCGCGTTGTAACTTTAACGCGATGTAACGTAACACGTTGTAAATCGATGCGCTGAAATTTCGACGCGCTGTAACTCGGCACACCGCAACTTCGACGAAGAAGGATAATAAGTGTTTCTATCGAAGCCCGTTTCCTGGTCCGTCGATAAAACATCGTACCAATTACGTGCACACGAATTGTACGATCTATACGTGTTCGAAGATTCGAAAGTTAAACGAGTTCCATGAAAAGAAAAGCAGACCACCGAACGTCTGTTTCGCGCGGAACAAAGAGGAAAGAAGAGTAAAAGGAGGAAGCGTTAGACGTCGAAGCGAGCAAAGCCGAAAGTAAAACGGAAGAAAAGAAAGAGGAATCGGGGCGACAGCGAGTCTGACAGAAACGGGGTGAGATACGGTCGGTCGAGGAGGATCGATAGGTATCACTTGTTGACTGGAACGGACGTGTAAGGCTGGCGCACGCCATGATGGAAAACGGGCCGCGAAAGAGGACGCCGTAATTCATTTGGTCACGTCCAGACCGAACGGATAGAGCCGTACGATGAATAAAAGAAACCCACCTTCAACTCCTTATGAATTATGGAATCGACTCGAACGATTTAACAAACCCCGCGACTTTTGTCGACGCTCAACGTCGCCTTCTAATTCGTTGCGCCACCGGTTACTACAACTGTTTCCATTCAACGGTATCGCCGTATACTTCTTCGTTCAAACATTGTCGTTGATGTATGGTCCGCGGCCGATATAACGCTTGGTCATATAATGGCTCGACGTACGATCGCCGATATATTTCGGAATGATAGAATGGCTGCAATTGCGATGGTTACGACGCTTCGGGATACAGAATACGGATTACAGCGCTTCGGATTACGACGCTCCGATTTATTGAGCAACAGCGCGACGAACTATGACCTCACCAATTGCAGTGTTTGCAATCACGGAGCGTCGAACAACAGAACTGTAAATTGGAATCTACCGAATTGCGATGTTTCGAATTACGGCGCTTCGAGCTAGAACGCTTCAAAGCACCTCGAAGTTACAACTCTTCAAAGTTTCGGCGCGCCATAGTTGTAATGCGAATTTCAATGCGTTGAGTTCCATCACGTTAAAGTTACAGCGCTTCGCATTACAACACGCCGAGATTCAGCTCGTCAAAACCTCAGCGCATCAAAGTTACGACGCTCCGAAGTCATAATGTCGCGAAGTTACAGCGCATCAAAGTTACGACACTCCGAAGTCACAGCGTGTCGAAGTCACAATGTCCCGAAGTTACAGCGCGCCAAAGTTACGACGCTCCAAAGTCACAGCGCGTCAAAGTTACAACAGCAGAGTTACAACACGGTGGGTTACAAGCTGTCGGAGTACAACGCATTATATTAGAACGCGTTGAGTCACAGCGCATCGAATTGAAACGCTTCGAGTTACAACGCTACGGCGTTACAAGTTATCGAGTTACAGCGCATGGAATTACAACGCACAGCAATATAACGCGTGACAAATTAATCTTGAAAGAAACTCAAATTCAGTCCGCTTTTCTTTCGACTTGTTTAACTTTCGTGTCTTCGTCGAATTCATACAGAACCTGCACGTAATTGGTACGACGTTTTATCGGCGCAGGAAATAGGGTAGACACTTATTACCTCTTGCAATCCTTTTCCGACTTACCGAATTCAGTTCCGGCGGAGCCGCGGTCTCGTCCGAGTATCGTTTTATCGAATTAGCGTGAAATTTAGTATTAAATTCGTACTCGTTCGAGTTCCCTGTATTTCATACTCCCTGGCAATTCCACTGGCTGATTTGAGTTTGATTTAGTGCTAGATTTTACACGGTTTTTCGATATCAACTCTGTGACCCAGATTGCTATCACTTGATAAGTAATTTATTTATTAGTTATTTCGATGCTGTCAGGAACACCTGTGTTCAATCCCGGAATCGATTCTAGGGGACATACATGTTTTTCTGTTGGTCGTATTGCGGAGTTCAGAGGGTTCGATAAGTATCCCGGAATAAATTAGGACGTGCAAAGATTTAATATAATTAGAGATTTTAAGGATGCGTACATATCGAAATATTCGGTTGCTTAAATTAGAAATCTGGATATTTCGTTTTTGGATATATTGATCACTGTATTTAAAGATACGCTGAAATATTGGTATCAATGAATCTCGGGATATAGCGATGTAGGAATTTATCTTGAACCGCTTGGAGTTTATAAGAGAACTTTATAACACATGATTTGACAAATGAACGGTTTCAGGAGAGACGTTTGTAGCGCTTTGGTATTATTAGATAGAAGACGCAGCAATTTCACGTTTGAAATAAAAATAGAGTTCCGGGCGAGAAAAAGTAGGCGTTCGGGTTTCTGTCACGGCCTCCCAGATCAACGATCGTAATTTCTTCAAGGATCGCCCTCTAATCACAAACGGAGACAAAGTTTAACGACGATAAAGACGGCATTCGTCGACAATAACGAGCTTCCCTGCAGTAAGGTTTTTCGTGGGCGGAAGACGTTCTTGTTAATCGTCTTATCCGCGAATCGCTGGCTTCGCGGACGTCTTTCGGTTTATTTATATCTATTGTGACTTCAGGAAAAAGATTCGAGAAAAGAAAACATCGACGATGGAGAACTTGAAATTTAAATACTTGGAACGAAATTATTCTTTGTAACGAAATAAAAGAGTTTCGTTGAATCGCAGTTTACAGTTATGAAAACATAAAGAACGAAACGTTTTATCGCAACAGTTTCACCCGTGTAAAAGTATTTCTCGCGGGATTTTGAAATTTTCTGTAGAAATGCATTATCAATTTGATACACGCTTACGACTGTGGCATTCTGAACATACTTGAAAGCAGCTTGACCTTTTGGGCGCCTCCTGCAGATACGCTCGACAATTTCACCGAATAATAAATCACAGAGGTATGAAATGTCAGAGGAAAATGTCTGGAAACAACGAGGAAAAGGTTCGGTTACATGGGGTAATCATGAAAACGCGTTGCGTCGAGGTGTGGCTTCCAGGATCGATACTTACGCCGTTTACTCTCGTTTCTCCTTCTTTTAGCCAAGATTAACGTCCTCTGATATTTTCTGAATCGATCAAAGTGCCTGTTAACCCCGTTACGCGCCCCATATCGTCGCCCGTTATATTGCCGAGTGTTCAAGTGTTTCGTGTTAGAATTTCACGCGTTATATTGCCACGCGTTGTATTTCTACGCGATAGATTGCTACGTGCTAGATTGTCACGCGTTGTAGTACCATGTGCTATATTGCCACGCGTCATAGTACTTCGCGTTATATCGCCGTATGTTATATTACCACGCGTTGTATATCCATACGATAGAATGTCACTTGATAGATTGCCACGTGTCATAGTACCTCGCGTTATATCGCCGCGTGTTATATTGCCACGCGTTGTATTACCACATGATAGATCGTCACGTTGTAGATTGCCACGCATTATAGTACCACCCGTTGTATGTCCACGGGATAGATTGTCACGTAATACATTGACACGCGTTATATTGCCACGGGTTAAATTTCCACGCGCTATATTACCATACGTTACACCTCCACGTGTTGGATTTCCTTGCGTTAAATTGTCACACGGTAAATCTTTACGCTTGGAATCTCTACATATGGTATTACTACACATAGTATTTCCCGCGCGTTATATTGCCACGTGTGTTTGATCACAATACTCATCACGAGTTTTATCAACATACGTAATATTTGCACAGATTGTACCACCACTCGAAATAACGCCATGTGTTGTTAAACTAATCCAGAAAATAGACGGTATAATTGTACTCGGAATTTCATGAAAAAGACCGTGAAGGTTGCAATATATCGCACTTGCTATTTGTCCTCGTACAGATCACAGGAACGTTGTTCGATAAATCGTTTCCTCGGAATCATTTCCCGTATCAGTCGTCGAGAATCAAGTTCTGTATGTTATCTAAAAACATGAAAGAAATTGTCCCCTCTATCGGTGCGAAATCGCGATGATCCGCCCGGGAAACTGTGCAGAAAAAAGGTAGCCGTTGCGTGATGGGTTGTCGCCTGGAAACTCGCGAAGCCAGCAAAATTTAATGAAAATGGAAGAGATATCCCGAAGAACGAGACACCGTTCAGACGGCAGAGATCCTCTGCCCTTCATCCTTTTCAAATGATCCTCAAGCCGATCAAAAGGAGAAAGATAGAGAGAGCCTATCTTCTCGCACTTTGATACCCGCCGCCGATCCAATAAGGATCAAGAGGGAAACGAAGATCAGAGGACCAGAACGAGCGTTATTATGGGAATTTTTATCGACGAGATAGAAAGAAAGAGAGAAATGGAGATAGATCACGTTTTGGATCGAGTCATTTCTTTCGTTCATTTTTTTTTCTACCCAGCCATCGTTTGTCGTTCGTATACGAGCAAGGAAATGTCATACGAGGAAATAAGTAATACAGGTTGTTTCGCTGATAACGGACGAAATGCAATTTTCCTGCGTATACAATTTCCTCTTGTCGTTGCGTTATTATCAATATTTGTATTTCGTATTGAATCAAGGGGAGTTTCAGTGCGAGCAGTAGCTACACGGACAGTTATAACGCGTTGAAATTTTATCGCGTTGAGGTATGAAACTTTAGTGTTACAATGCCGAGTTACAGCATGTCAAAGTTACAGCTTATCGAATTACAAATCGAGTTACATCGCGTAGGATTACAACGCGTCGAATGACAACACATCGAGTTACAATGCGTTGAGATACATCGCGTTGAAGTTTCAACGCATCGAGTTATAGTGCGTCAAAGTTACAACGCTCCGAAGTTACAGCGCGCCGAAATTACAACGTTCCCAAGTCACAGCGCGTCAAAGTTACAACGCTCCAAAGTAACAGCGCGTCAAAGCTACAACTCCCCGAAGTTACAGCGCGCTAATATTAGAACGCTTCGAAGTTACAGCGCGTCAAATTTGTAATACGTCGAGTTACAATGAGTTGAGTTCCATCGCGTTAAAGTTACAGCGCATAGCATTACAACGCATTGAGTCACAGCGCTTCCTATTACAACGCGCCGAGCTACAGCGCATCAAATTACAACGCATCGTATTGCAACGCGTTGAGTCACAGCGCAACGAATTACAACGCGTCGTATTCCAACGCGTTGGGTCACAGCGCATCCAATTGCAAGGTGTCGAGTTACAACGCTGTGAGTTACACGCTGTCGAATTACAGCGTATCGAATTACAACGCAGATTAGAATGCGTTCGAATTGCACTTCATCACATTGCAAGAAGTAGTATTTCACTTACAACGATAGAATTGAAGCGGCAAGATCCACGTCATTACAGCGCACGATGTTAGAACACATAGGAATATAACGCGTGACAATTTAATCTTCGAGGAACATCAAGTTAAGAGAGTGATCCAACGAAGAATCCAATTTTAAGTTCGTTTTAACCAGTAACGAGGAAAGTTAACGTAGCTACGTTTTCCCTTCGTTTAAATTGTACGAAATATTCGAGTCTCTAAGATGTCCTATCAGTTTGTTTAGTAGTGCATAAAATAACGCGCGACGCTTAGCGTCGTTGATTTTCGCGTAGACTTGGTCCGCGCCCTCACTTGACATTAATTAAGGCCGATTCGAGGAGACCGTTGGTCTGTATCGCGAGCACCGTCTCTTCGTTGACCTTAATGAATGTCGTGATCGAGCAAAATGTCGTGGATGCAAATGATACTCGACATGAAATGCTATCGTATCTGAAGTCTAATAAACAATTCTGATAAATAATTCCTACTGGATATGTTTCCTTACGCCTTGAAATATGACAGGGTAGATTATAAATATCCAGTTTAGAAGCACGATTTCTTTGAGTATAATACACATATGTACATGTATGTACGTACATACGTACGTATGTAATCCTATATGTTTGTATGTATACAGGCATTCTTGTAGGTACGTGTACATATGTATGAATATATCCATGTGTGAATATGTATATGTCTATATGTATGTACGTATGTATGTATGAATGTACACATGTGAAGATCCATGTACAAATATCAGTATGTTCATATGTATTTCTATATGTGTGTATGCATGAATGTATGTATGTATGTATGAATTTGCACATATGAAGATGTATGTATGAATGTCGGTATGTTCATATGTAATTCTACATGTCTATATGTATGAATGAATGTATGTATGTGTGTGTATATTATCGTTAAAAGATGTAATATTTAACGTTTGTGTTTTCTTTTCTGTTACAGTGAGATTACACGACAGCATACAAGAGGAAAATTACCATTACCTTGTGTTTGACTTGTAAGTATATTTAACGCGTACAAAAAAAAAACGCGACAAAAGCTGAAAAGTTTTATTCGATAGAATTGTCGCGTGATTTTCCCGATTTTCCACAACGAACGAATTTTCCATGTTCGTTTTTGATTTTCTTTCGAAGCCCGGTGATTGTTAATTTGTACCAGTCGCCTGACGATTACTCGAACGGTCGGTCCTCGTGAATTTTAATCAAGCCCGATTTGCATATTAATGAATCCACGCGAGTATCGATATTCCGCGGCGAAAAGTATCGTTAGCCATTTAATTACGAGTCCAATCAGTTTTACGATAGTTCGTTCATCCGGTACCTATCGTTAGAAATTTCTTCGATCACGCTTTTTATGAACATTTCTTTCATTATGTCAAAGTACGTATTCAATTATAAAATATGATTACTTTTTCCTTATCGAACAAATGAAATATTTTCACGCGCTGCTGGCAGATATTTTCATATTAAATACACGAAATGAGGATTTTTCTCACATGTTGCAAAGTTGATAGATATTTGATTATCAAATATGGACGTTTTTCAAATATTTCATAGTTGATAAATGTTTTATTATAAAATATTGATATTTCTCATACGTTATATAATTGACAGATATTTGTTTATAAAATATGGACGTTTTTTACATATTATACAATTGATATTTTATAATGAAATATGGACGTTTTTTAAGTATTACATAGTTGATATTTGATGATAAAATATTTTTTATCCATCGAACGTGATCGGAATATTTTCACGATGTCACATGTAATAATTCCAAATAAGAAGAGGAAGTAAAGGACTGTGATCGTAAAATTTATTGCGTTTTCAGAGTGACTGGTGGAGAATTGTTCGAGGATATAGTAGCACGAGAATTCTACAGCGAAGCGGACGCGTCACACTGTATCCAACAAATCCTGGAAAGCGTACACCACTGCCATCACAATGGAGTTGTGCACAGGGACCTGAAAGTACGTAACCAACCCTAACCTAACCCTAACTCTGACACGAGAGATCAACATTGTTAAATACCAGAAAAAACGAATCACTCGACAAAATAACACCATGCTTGAATGGTTCAGTACACCGCGAACAAAAGATTCACTTTGCTTCGAGCAAACATTTCTTTGCGAACTCACACTATTTAGACAAGATCAAGATGAAAATAGTGAAAAGTAAATAGGGAAGAATTATTAGGTTCGTTAGATCTATAGAATCTGTAGAAAATTTGAGATCTTGCTGATTTTGATCGTTATGGTTATTTGAAATCTGCTGTTCAGAACCATTTTTCTTCGCGCCAATTAAACCTTTCGCTACTATAGGGTGCTGCAAAAATTGTGGATTGTGGCTTCTCTTTGTGATAGAATGAATGGAAAATTAGATTAGTGTTCTGCTGTTTAAGGATTTATTTTCTAGCAGTAGATTAGATTGTCAGTATTCAGTTTTCAAATTTTCAATTATTTTGATTTCCAATGTTTCAACTTTCAATTTTTCTGTTTTCAATTTTAAGGGTTCCATTTTTCAATTTTTCAATTTTTCTGTTTTCAATTTTAAGGGTTCCATTTTTCAATTTTTCAATTTTCAAGTTTTCAATTCTTCAAGTTTTCAAGTTTTCAATTCTTCGAGTCTTCAATTCTTCGAGTTTTCAATTCTTCAAGTTTTCAGTTCTTCAAGTTTTCATATTTTCAAGTTTTCAATTCGTCACGTTTTCAATTTGTCAATTTTTCAATTCCTCAAGTTTTCAAGTCTAAGTTTACATATTTTCAAATTTTCAATTCTTCAAGTTTTCAATTTTCAAGTCGTCAAGTTTGGAAGTTTTCAAGTCTTCAATTTCAATCAGTTTCCGTACTAAGAAATGTTGAACTTAATTTTTCACAAAATGAAGTGATATCTACGTAAATGTACTCCCTTTGTCTTTCTACAAAATAGGCCTCTGCAAAGTTAATAGTCCCCTTCGAAAAGTTAATAGGACTTTCGAAAAATTGAATATGGCGATGATGTCGACAAGTATTCTTCTTGTTACAGCCTGAAAATTTACTTCTCGCGAGTAAGGCGAAAGGCGCGGCTGTGAAATTAGCGGATTTCGGATTGGCGATCGAGGTGCAGGGCGAACAACAAGCATGGTTCGGTAAGTTTCGCAATTTCAATTTTCTTTTCCAATTTTATTCCCCATATTTCTTTCTCCCTTCTTAATATATTATTCACACGTGACCTATCAATTCTTCATTACATAATTTTGTCACTTCTAAAAAAATTACATTCTTAAAGTCTCTCAAGCAGTGGGGTAAAACAAAAGTTATTAATGATAACAATTAACAAATATTTATAGCAAAAGTAATGTAGGTAATATTGTAAATTTATAACATTTCGAGCTCAAACGAAAGATTGCAATTATGAAATATCAGAGATGGTCTTATTAAAGTTAACTTCATAAAATCTGAATTTAATCGCATGAAATTGTATCACATATTTTGTTCGGAATAAATGAATATGAAACTTCACAATTAGTCATATTATTGAATGCATCACTAATTTTCTTGTAATTATAACCCATTCTTGTATCTTCTCAAGATATCAAGCATTTACAGTACAATATTATTTTATTTTCAAACAAATATTTACAACAGTAAACATTTGTTTATCGTTATTTCCTTGTCGATATTATAGAAACATCTCAAAAATGCATTTGTGCAAAGTCGACCAACACATAAAGTTGTACCAAAGAAAGTTACACAACATCGTAAATATAATTACAATCGAGTTCATTGTGTAAATCGCAGCGGTGTTTAAAAATACATAAAAATGAGGAAAGAAGGGAAACTCGTTCATAGGTTTACAAATTTACGTAACGAATCGACGTCGGGGGTTTATTTAAATTCGTTTGCATTTCCGCGTCGGCGGAAAGTGGGTGTTCTAGAAATAGAAAAAAAAAAAGAACGAAATGGAAAAAGATATTTTTTTTTTTCGCCGTTCCCGTGTAATTCTTCGGTACATCTGCCAGTTCGCATTTCACGTTTCTCTCCGTCGTTTCTAGGCTGTCGCGATTTTAAATTTGACTGTCGACTTTTTCATTCGTTCCAACCCCTGCATTTTCTGCCACCCTTTTGTCGATTAATGGCTGTTGTGCAACGTGCATAGAAATATTACGATTTGTACAGGATGTTTCTGCAACAATATTTTAATTACGACTCGTTCACGCTGAAACTTCTGAGAATTCGCGAACAAATTTTTCTGCATTATTATAATTAAATTCAATGTAACTATTAATTGTAACCATTATTATCGTGTTATTACAATGATCACTTGCGATGAATATAATTATTGATGAACAATTATTATGAAACTTAAACAATTATTAGCAACAAATATTACTATACTATAATCATTAACCCTTGTTGTACAATTTATTTCTGAGGTGCGTCAGTCAAAACAAATTAAAATAACTACACTATTAAAACAAGCAAAGAAAATAAAAATGTTGCGAGTATTTTATATTCAGCGACCCTTAGCTACACAAAACATAAGTGAACCTAAACAGCAAATCAAAGAGTATTAAAAATTTCAGTAAGATTTGTTGCATTTGAGGTGCGTCACGAGTGCGTCAAAGTACAGCAAGGGATGAATTATAATTATCCGTTAAAAAATTCATATACAGAAACAGTAAAATATAGTTATAAAATCATGATGCAAAATTAAAAGTATGTGGGTGCGTCACGAGTGCGTCAAAGTACAAGGGGTGATAATTATCTGTTAAAAAATTCCTATACCAAAAACAGTAAAATATACTTATAAAACCGTGATGCAGAATTAAAGGTATGCGGGTGCGTCACGAGTGCGTCAAAGTACAAGGGGTGATAATTATCTGTTAAAAAATTCCTATACCAAAAACATCAAAATATTCTTATAAAACCACGATGCAGAATTAAAGGTATGCGGGTGCGTCACGAGTGCGTCAAAGTACAAGGGGTGATAATTATCTGTTAAAAAATTCCTATACCAAAAACATCAAAATATTCTTATAAAACCACGATGCAGAATTAAAGGTATGCGGGTGCGTCACGAGTGCGTCAAAGTACAAGGGGTGATAATTATCTGTTAAAAAATTCCTATACCAAAAACATCAAAATATTCTTATAAAACCACGATGCAAAATTAAAAGTATTCGGGTGCGTCACGAGTGCGTCAAAGTACAAGGAATGATAATTATTTGTTAAAAAATTCCTATACCAAAAACAGTAAAATATATTTATAAAACCACGATGCAAAAAGTAGTACAAGTTGTCTATACTCACAATATTATTTAAAAATGAAAGAAGTGGATGAATGTTCAATCGAGTACTAATAGCCATGTTTTCCAACTTTCTATTTTCGAAACATACAGTAGAGTACGGGTAGCCTAACCTCGCGTTGAAACGTCCTTGTACAACTGGCTGTTCCAGTTTGTTTTATCGCGGAAAAGCTCTAGCAAAAGTTTTCCATGCTATTGGAAAAGTTTCCGCAGGCAAAGTAGATTCACCGTTCTGAGATTTTCGCTACGGAACAGCGCCGTATTGTGTTTGCGGTCAAAGAACCATCATCCTTCGCTACCACACATCCACTTTTCCTACCTGCTTTCTCCATATTGTTCCACAGATTATTTTCATTCCTCTTTGCTTCTCGATTTGCTCTTTCTTTCCGTTCCTGCTGTCATTTTTTTTTTTTTTTGCTTTTTGAGAACAATGGCGGTGCGATGTGTGATATTTGAGAATACTGCTATCGGGCGTATTTTTTATATTTTTTTAAATTCTTAGATTCGAGAGTCTTGGATTTTGAGATTTATAAATTTGTAAGAGTATTTACAAACTCAAAATTTTGGATTTGAAAATTTACACATTTTCAAAGTTCTAAATTTCTCAAAGTTAAAAATTTTCAAGGTTCTCAAATTTCCCAATTTCTCAGTGTTCCGAATTCTCAAGTTTTCCAATTTCTCAAAGTTCCGAATTCTCAAAATTCCAAATTCTCAAATTCCCCAATTTCTTAAAATTCCAAATTCTCCAATTCCCCAATTTCTCAAAATTCCGAATTCCCAAATTCCCCAAATTCTCAAATTCCCCAATTTCTCAAAGTTCCAAATTCTCAAAATTCCGAATTCTCAAATTCCCCAAATTCTCAAATTTCCCAAATTCCCGAAATTCCCAAAATTCCCAAATTCTCAAATTCCCCAACTTCTCAAATTCTCAAATTTCCAAATCCCCAAATGTTAATCACCCATAGTACCATAATCATGTATCCAAATTCACGTCACGCTACATGTAAAGCAAAATCTGAGACTCCTTACCGTTTCCTCGAATAGTCGATATTCTCGAAAATTCGTGTCGATCCGTCCACGTCTGGCAAGTTCCGAACCGAAGATCGCGAATCACGCTAAACGACTCATCGTCGCCAGTTGCCGAGCAGTACGTTCGAAAGTTAGATCGTCAAGAGTTCCACGACACCGAATCGCATAATGGTCGACCCCTAGCCAGGCCAACAGAATGCAGATAAGGGTGAAATTGCCCTCGATTTTCGTTGCTCCTCGCGAAATTACCCTCGATTCGCGCCAGACTTCGTGGAACTCATTGTTTAGAAAATTGTTATACAAACGGGACATTGATACACTCTTCCATTACAGATTTTATCGTAATCGCACCTCGTTTTCTGCTATTTTTAATGTTTCACGGAAATTGGACACGAATATGAGCGTGAAACTGCACGGCTAGAGTTTATGGGAAATTTACCTTAGTGTAACTTTCAAGTTTTTTGAATTTTTACATTTTTCACAATTTCAGATACTAATTTTTAGTTCTCAAATTTTCGTACACCAAACTTCCGAATTCTCTAAGTCTCGAATCCCGTTCTCAATTGTTGAAAACTTCAGATCTCTCTTTTTTCAATTGTTCACCGTTTCAAATACTCTCAAGATTAAAAATTTTTTAAATTCCAAATTTCTGAATTGTTAGAATACAAAAAATTCCGATTTTCATTTTCCGAATCTCAGTTTCAAGGTTAATAAATATAAAAAAATGCAGATATCTGAGTGTTTATAATACAAAAATTCTAAATCCTAAATCCTTGGGCGAGTTTGGAGAATTTAGAAATTCGGTTCGAACCTATCCCTGCACTATGGCAAAGAAAATGCTTCCTCGGAGTAAATGGAATCGATTGGTTGGAAAGGTTTCGCCGGGACGCCCGGTTACCTCAGCCCGGAAGTCCTGAAGAAAGAACCATACGGCAAACCTGTCGACATCTGGGCGTGCGGTGTCATTCTTTACATCCTCCTCGTCGGTTACCCGCCTTTCTGGGACGAGGATCAGCATCGACTGTATGCGCAGATCAAGGCTGGATCGTACGATGTAAGAACTTATATGACCCACCATTTATACTAAATTATTTCCACATTATTTTCCGTTCTTTTTAAATCGGATCTTTTGTCGAATAATTTTCACACAAAACACTATTACTATTACTTTTTATCACTAATTACAATACAATAACATTAACATCATTTTTGAACCACTTTATTTGACTGTTCTGCTGATGGTTTAGATATGATATGTTCAGACATGTCCAGACATATTCACTCATATTTATATTCGACAATCGTCATACTTGTATTTATATTTGATAATTATATTCATATTTATGTCATGCAAAGGTAGCTTCGTTTTCTTGTCATTCAATATTTATAGTCACATGTTGCTATCTTGGAAATGTTACGTTTCTAAAGGATGCACAAAATTTTCATCATGAAGTGGTGCAAACAAATGGACAAGAAATATTTGTCTAAAAAATCTTCTTTTTCTGTCTTGTTCAATATACATCAATTTCTGACTTGTTCAATGTACATCAATTTCAGACTTGTTCAATGTACATCATTTTGTGACCTGTTCAACATATATCATTTTCTGACTTGTTCAATGTACATCAATTCCAGACTTGTTCAATGTACATCAATTTCAGACTTGTTCAATGTACATCAATTTCAGACTTGTTCAATGTACATCATTTTGTGACTTGTTGATTATACATCATTTTCTGAATTGTTCTATATACATCTTCATTTTCTGAATTGTTTAGTATACAGTTATTTATTACTTGTACAATATACATCTTCATTTTTTGACCCGTCCAATATAAAAGCACATGCAATATACAATATAAACGTAGTATGTGTCTGCAGTACACAGTACATCATAGCAAAGACCTTGGGCGATCGATACGTACTGGCAATAATTCAGGATTTCGACGATCGATATATGGCATCAATAAATATGAAGAACCCTGAAATATTGCGAATATATATTTATTGATCGTCTGAGATATTTCTACTTCGCGGTCTGGTTTCTTAACGAAATAAGCTTTGTCCTGGCACACATTCAGACGAACAATTTACGCGTTTCTGGAACGGCAAATAGATTTATCACCGTTGTATCTGTTGTCCAGTATCCAAGTCCAGAATGGGACACCGTCACGCCGGAAGCCAAGAACCTAATCAATCAGATGCTGACGGTGAACCCGAGCAAAAGGATCACCGCCAGCGAAGCGTTGAAGCACCCCTGGATCTGCGTAAGTAAAAGTCCCTAAACCTAACGCAACGATCATTAATCGCTACGTCAGGGAAGTATCGATCAAATTAGAGATTTTGTAACGGGACATTCGATATAATGTTGAAATCTGTCGGGATTTAAATATCGTACAGAAGAATAAATAAATTATAAGAAAGTTCATTAGCTCGAAATAATCGAACGATTTTGTGAGCGAGGGTACGAAGTGATATAATTGTACGGTGTATTAAAATTTGTCGGCGCTTAATACAGCGACGATTGATCTCCATATTAAAATCCGATACGTATTAAACGAAATTGGGATATTAAGCGATCGCTGACGTACCGATTAACGTGTCGGAACACGAACTAATTTCTCTTCTCGTTGATTGTTGCAGCAACGTGAACGCGTAGCATCCGTGGTCCACAGACAAGAGACTGTGGACTGTTTGAAGAAATTCAACGCAAGGCGCAAATTAAAGGTGAGTCGGTTGTTTCACGTAGTTTAATTAAACGATAATGCTCCCGTAGCACGATCGGCTACACCGGTCCGAAGCGGACAAGTAATTAAAGGGCGGCGGATACGGGGCCACGAGTTTCTCAATTAATAGAATTCACCGCGAGAATATGTCGGCAACGTTGTAGCCGAACTACGAGCTAACTAGTTACACGCGAGTTTCGATTCGAGACATCGAACGTTAAGGTTCGCCAGCTGGCTAAATGATCTATAGCGGCAACCTACGTCGGGATAAACCAGTGTTTAGCGTTCAATCATTAGACCTTAGCTCGAAACTGACGGTGGAACACGATCGACTAGCTGGCAACTTGAAATCGACTTCGCTTTGTCTCGATGGTGCTTCACCGATACGCGAGGTTATCGATTCTTCGAGGGCGACCAATTTAATCGTTCTTCTATTCCGTACAAGGTGACTGTCATGGTCATCGATCGATGTCGTTACAAATTTTATCTCTATTTTAATCTTCGCTGCGAAACAGTGCAACATTATCTAGGTACATGGAGATCTAGGGACATCCGGACACTAGGATTTCCAGATCTAGGGATATGGAAATCTAGCAGTTTGGGAATTCAAGTATAGAGCGATTTTTTGGATCTAGGAAATTTTGGGAGCTAGGGATTTTTTTGATTCGGGGATTTTGGGGTGTAGAGACTTGTAACTTTACGGATTTAGGGATCTGGGGATTTTTCGGGATCTAGGGACTTTTGGAGATTTGGGGATTTTGGGGTGTAGAGACTTGTAATTTTACGGATTTGGGGATTTAGGAATTGTGGAATTTACAAGTCTAGGGATATTTGGATTATGGGTCTGTGAATATTGGAATCTAGGGATTTTGGAAACTAAGTGAAGTCCAGGGATATTATGATCTAGGATTATCCATATCCAGGGATATTGTATTCTAGAGATATTGGGATCTAGGGATATTGAACTCTAGAAATATTGGGGTATAAAGGTATTGAGATCTAGGATTATTGGAATCTATGAGTATTGGATTCTAGGAATATTGGAATCTATGAATGTTGAAATCAAGGGACATTTGTATCTAAGAATAGTACAATCTGGAATCTAGGGATATAGAAGAATCGTGATATCGAGCGATATAGGAATGTATGAATATATCGATCTAGGAATGTAGATACTTAGGGATTTAGGGTGCGTTCTCGTTTCGATACCTTCTAAAGTTAATCTGCGCAGAAAAGCCACAGTAGTTCTCCGTTTTCCGCGGTTTCTGTATCCGCAATTTAATCCGATCGCGTTGGCATTTAACAATACCCCTTCTATGGTTCCTTCTTGTTCTTTGCGAACATACTCGGTAAGGGACCATTGGAGGTGGTAAAGGCCGTATTTGATTGGGAATTCGTAGATTCCCCTACCTCGGGTCACTTACGCTTCGAGGCCTGTTACGAACGTAACTGTTCAGTGTCATTCGAATTGTCGTCGGTATCGTGTGCGTGTTACATGTGTTGTCGTCGCGATTTATAAGGTTTCGAAGTGCTTCGCTCAGATTTTAGCAAACTGTTACATACTGATAAATCACGTTATTACACATGTTTCTAGCGCGACTGCTCAATAATTTAAACAATATTTAACATCCGTTAACGCGTACATATCATTTGCGTAGTTTCGAGTAAAAAAGTTCGACAAGGTTGTTACCAACGTGTAATCGTATGTACAGTGCTATTGCGATTGAAGTCAACAGTGTATATTTTTGCATGTATTGAAAAGAATAATGTCTTTATCGGTGAAGTGGTTTGTCCTTAAAAAATCTACTTAGAGGTGAATTGAATTCGTGACAAAATGTATTCGGTACTAGGTCATTTTTTTTGTAAATGTGCAACAAAATTATTCTGTGCATTAGACTAAATAAGAAATGTTCTTTTGTAGAAGAATATATCGGTGCTCCACTTTCTGTCTTCTCGCTGTCGTTGAGAACGATAAAATTTCTTAATTAGCACACGTAACGTTTATCGAAAGAGAAAAGCGCTTAAAAACCTTTCCAATCCGTGCATCGATCGCTGTCGTTTAACAAAAAAAACGTGTTGTTTCATGTAAAACGTCGATATCGCGTAATCAGCGAACGTCACGAACGCCTTGAAACACGAAACCGTCAGTCGTTTGCTGAGAAATTATAATTTATAATCGCGATCGGGCACAACGACACGTGGTGACTCATTAAGCGGCTTGTCTCTCCGTTTATGCTATCGACGGTGCGGTCATTAAATTTTCGTATCGATACCGGTGACCAGTGCACGCGTTTCATCCCTGGGTCGTTTGCGAATGGTCCTTTAACCCTTCTGTTATTAAACTGTAGTCGTTACCGCGCGTTATATTGCCACGCGTTGAGTTATTGCGCGTTATATCGCCATGCGTAGTATTAACACGGGTTGTATCCCTACGCGATGAGTTACTGCGTGTTATATCGCCACGTGTCATATTACCATACGTACAGTTACCTCGCGTTATATCGCCACGCGTAGCATTAACACGGGTTGTATCCCTACGCGATGAGTTACCGTTCGTTACATCGCCACATGTAACATATTACCACACGTAGAGTTACCTCTCATTATATCACCACGCGTTATATCACCAAGGATTACAACTTCACGCGTTGACTTATTGCGTGTTATATCGCCACGCGTTAAAGTATCATAAGTTTTACTATGCGTTATATCGCCGAGTATTGCAATTCGGCGATATAATAATATAAGTGTCATATGTCTAAAGAGTATTATTTACACGCGTTATTTTAATCGTCGAAACCTATTTCGTTATTCCGCAAAATTGACCAATTCGAACGATCAGGTGACATTGCTAATCACGGTAATTAATATCACGGTAATTGGCATCACCTCGATCCTTGATACTCCAATTACTCTAATGAAATTCGATTATTCCATTACACGAGATTAAACACCCTAAACGATCACGAAAACATCACTAATTGCTGTAATCAATATCTTTGACACATTAAGGTTTCCCAAAAAGCCCTTAATTATTTTATAGTCCAAGAATATACCAACCTATTTAGAAATTATGTAGAAACATAACGCGACACTTGCATTTCCTGCTCTACTCACGCAAGACCTATCCAATGACAAAAATTAAAAATCGAGTACTAATTAGCATTCGGCTTAATGGAACGATCGCGTGATCGATATCTCACGAATCTACATCTTTCGCTCGACCGTGTTCAGATAGTATCGATCAAAAGTGATCGAACGAAAAAGAATCAAAGAAAACGAGCGTATTCATGAACGTTATTTATGCGAGTACTGTTCCTGTGGATGTGGTCGATATCGAGGTTTACTTAATCACTGCCAACCGTGCAAGAAATACGATCGCTCGAACGACGAGCCATCGAAGGTACCCTGTATACTATCTTATCCATCGATTACGCTATAAAAAAGCCGAATTAAAAAAGGTATCGGTGCACTCCGCTCCGCTCTAATCTCTTTACTTGCAGGTAGGATGCAGGTAGAACAATTCCACGAGCGGTGATACAACATACACACCGCGTAGTAAGTTGTGGTGATATAGCGCGTGGCGATATAACACGCGATAAATGAACGCGTAAAGTTGTAATCCTTGGTGATATAACGCGTGGCGATACACCGCCTAGTAAGTCGATTCGTGGAATTGCAATGAGTGGCGATATAACGCGTGGCGATATAACGTGAAATAACGTAGCTGAGTTATCTCTTGCGTATGTAATTATAATATTTGATACTGTACATAGATGGAACATCCTCTCCATATATTGCCAGTTTCCAAAACTTTTCTATCGCTATAACTAGGTCGGCGGCAATATAATGAGAGTCTACTGTAGTAGGAGCTAACGTTACTTTTAAATTATATTTAAATGTTTCGACGAAACGGCTAAATTTGGCGATTGAAGAGTGTAGTTATATTTTTCGTTCAACTCTTACGCTGCAGAAATTACGGTGAAACATTCTTTTAAAGTCTGGATGTTGTCCAATCCTGTTAATTACTCTCGTGATCAGCGATAGAAGCTAATTTTCATAATGGAACAAGGGTCAGATTTTAACGATACACGTTACAGCCAGATGGTACACGCGTTCGTTTTTAATCAAGAAAGTTTTTACTATCAGCTCAGCGCGAAACGTTGAGTCTGAACAACATTCATGGTGTATAAAAACACTTGGTTTAAATTCGTCATAAAATCGTAACAAATCCGTCTGCAAATATTAAAAAAAAAAAAAAAATACAAGAGGAGTTTTTGAACGTCGTGAATAAAACATCGACCTTCCTTTACGAGTGCCAGTGTTCCGCGAATATATCGTTTATTTTAAAAATATCTGCGGAAAGTGTAGTTCGGAGAGCGGTCGAAACACTAGCGAAATCAGCGAAGATTCAACAGGAATGAAATATGAAGGCGTTGAAAAGCAAATTTGCGTTATACAGGCAACCGGAAGCGCCCATTCCAGAGGTATATATTGTATTTGATTCATCGCGATTAATTATTAATCGAGGATGTCGTGTTTTATTTAATACGCCGGAGGCTTTCCAGGGACGTAGACTTTTCAGTTTCAAAAATCAAACATCTCAAAGTCTCTAAGTTCTAAAATTTCAAAATTCAAAAGTGACAGTCCCAAAATTTCAAAATTCAATAACTTCAAAATCCAAAACTGAAAGTCGAAGAATTCCGAAGCTCAAAAATTTAAAGATTCAAAAATTCCAAACTTCGAAGATACAGTGGCGTGTCCAAAAACAGCTTTGTTCTTTTGGCATAAACGACAAGAATGGCCGCTGTATGTATTTAATATTCGGAATTTAAATAGACGACGAGAGGTTACAGCAGCGTGTCCCGGTACAGAAATAGAAGGTGGCCTCTAATCGAAATCGATTGTTCTGTTCGGTAAACATTTGTAGTAAATATTTTCTGGATGGTACAGTGATACACGTCAAGCGTGTTGTATCGACGCCCCTTTTATTAGCTTTATTTGCGTTCGTTCGCTCGTGTTTGTTGTATCGTTGTCGGGAAATTCACCGTTGAACAATCTTGTTATTTATCGGTAAACAATGCTAGCCCCTTTTCTTTTCTTTCGTATTTTACTATTTATTGCTTAGTCATTTACTCTCCTTCTTTTTTATATCATTTATATTATATATAGATTACTGTAACATTTCTTTTCTACGCTTTTCAAAATTTTGATATTTCAGAATTTTTAGATCTGGGAACAAATTGATAACTTGGGAATTTGGTAAATTGGGGATTTTGTAAGTTCGTGACTTGGTGACTTGGAGATTTGTTCATTGGACGATTTGGTAATATGGGGTTTGGTAACTACGGAAGTTTAGAAATTTGGTATCTAGGGAATTTCGGAACTAGAGATTTGGAAACTAGGGAGTTCGAAAACAAGAATTTCTAAAATTTAATAATTTGTAAAGGTGAACTAATCTTAAAACCCGAAAATTCGCAAATATAGAAATTCAGAAATTTTCAAGTACCTCAACGACAATTTCCCAAAAATTGAAGTTTCCTACAAATTTGTTAGACCTCCCTAAAAATTTGTCGCAATTCAAAAGAGAGGTAGAATCGCATCGGAGAGTAGAAGTAACAGGTCGACGATGGGTGTCGTTTAATTTAGATAAAAGACACTCTGGACGCGAATTAATGGCGGAGGCGGTAATCTATCGATCTGCCAGGCGAAGGAACGTCCGTGGATCGCGCCCGAGAGAATACTGATAAGCATAGAATTCTTCGGGTGTAAGGAATTATCGGTGGAAAATAATGGAGCGAGTGTCGCGAGCGAGTCTAAAGTTCACCGTTCAATAAATGCAATAGAACGTGCCGGATGTTGGCCGAGATGGCACAAAAGGGCCATTTAAACGGACGTCTCGAGAAATGGACATGATTAATTCGTGATGACGTGTCTCGTCTACAGATGTCGACCTACCAGTTGGTCCCATCGACCCACGAAAAGGATGACCCAGGTGTTTAGTAGAGCTCCAATTGGTCAGAATAGAAAAATGGACAGACACGTATTTTCGGTGGTAGTATCGGCTCGGCGATAGTTAAAGACAACTTAAGGTCGGCAAACGTTTCACCTCGAACGTCAGGTCACATTGGGACTGTTCAAGGTGGGGTGCGTCCTTTAAACCTGGGTCAGCCGCTACGCGCCAGGTTCAGGGTTGCGAAGGATGCCGATGTCAACCCACGAGTTGGCGCGTGAAGAGGCTGACGTGTTTAGAAGAGCTACGGCACAATTGGTCAGAATAGAAAAATGGACAACTCGCACGTATTTTCGGCGGTGTATTGGCTCTCGCGGTCGCGCACCAATTAGGCCAAAAACAATGACAGGCAAACGAGAGTGAGATAGTGCTACTTGCGTTCAGCAGTTATTGTCATTATCATTTTTATCTGCCGAAATGTAAGTGGAAGTGTTCACGGTGGGGCTTTTACTTTGGGTCCAACTCGTGGGTTGACATCGGTACGTGATCCACTAAGGATATCGATTTTATCATTATAAACGTATTATTGTTTATGGTGGACACTTGTTAGGTTTGTGATCGACATCGGTAGTTCCTCATTTAAAGATTTCTTCCAATATAAAGAAAGAAGTTAGTTTTGCTGAAATAAAATTCAATTAACGAAAAGACTGACATTTCGCTGTATTCTTGTTCGCAGGGCGCTATTTTGACGACCATGTTGGCGACGAGGAACTTTTCCAGTAAGTATGATGCACAGGGTAAGTACCTCCGGCCCTCTTCAGCGCTTCATGGACCACGACAGACAGTACTTTTATATCACCTATTAAATTTTACACCCCCTCCTCTGTATACTCTCTATTTCTGTCTATCTCTGTCTCGGTTACTATCACTCTCCTCTCACCTTCTCTCTGTTACTATTATGTCTATCTTTTTCTCTTTGTTACGCTCCTGAATTCATAGTCCATAAACCCAGCTCGTTCTTCATCCGTCTTGCACAAACCCCCCATGTTTATATATTATATATATATATAAATACATATATATATTATATAGAGGTTCTGTTCATCAGCCCTTTCGTTCTTTTCGAGAGGTGCTTCAGGACGTGCCACTGTACGTACTTCCGTTTCACTTGTTCAGAAACTCTTGCGACACTTTTTCCATTTCTTACCACTGCATTTTATTTCCGCGAAATCTTCTCGGGTTTCTACGTGAAATTTGTGGAAATAATTAAGACGAGTAATGCAGTGATGTATCTCAATTTTTGATGTTACTACAAATTTTACTGGAAAGTAGAGTACATGTATTTGAATGATGACGAAGTACATGCATTTGAATGATGATGAAGTACATACACTTGAATTATGACGAAGTACACGTATTTGAATTATGACGAAGTGCATGTCCTTGAATTATGACGAAGTACATGTATTTGAATTATGATGAAGTACGCGTATTTGAATTTTAAGATAAAGTGCATGTACTTGAATTATTTAAATAGCAGTGAAGTTTGAAATGTATTCAAAACAGATATTCGAGCACGTGAATTATTCGATCACCGACAAAATTTGCATTCGATGTTCAAATATTTGAACACTTGTCCAAAGTGTTACTATAGTGTTCGAATACTTGAATACACGAATGTTCGAATATCGGTAGAATTTATTGAAATATCTGAGAATTGAATTTTTTGAGAGCTATGTGAAGTGTCTGGAATGAAAAGATGTATAACGTGAAATGTACGTGCAGTCGTAACGAAATGAAGTGCCGAAATCATTCTTGCTCGTGCACCGAACAAATTAGACACCCGTTACATTGATCCCCGCCTATAGAACGTAGGCGATCGGAGAAGCGAGGTGAAATTGACCCGAAATCACCCCATACAGCAGCGATTATCCATTCCCATTGGCAGCACCATGGCGTCCCCGGTTGATCTATCTCGATCTCCTCGTCGATTCGCGTGTGACATTATTCGACGAATTTCATCCTCGCTTGCTCTGTCATTAGCGATAATCATCGTGATTATTATTCGTTCACAAGCCTCGTGTTACTACTCATAGTCGATGCACTTGGCTCGCACTTCATATCCTGCAAGGACTGTGCTGAGTTACCCAGAAACGGACGGGTATTGTAATTCATACAATATTCTTTAAATCTTCTTCAAATCTTTTTTAGTCGTGATTATTAAAAATGAATTGGTAGATTGTTTACTTGATTCGATCGTTTGAAGATCTGGGTAACCACGCGAATCGTCGCAGTGGACTCAAGCAGTTTTCATCATCGTGCGTCATATTGAGTCATGCTTCGAACGGAATTCGTGACACTCGTAATGGTGGGCGAATATTTGAGTAGCGGTTTGGATACGCAAATATTCGAAATTCGAATGCAGATTTTAGCAGTCTTCGAATCATTTGGATACTAGAATATTCAGATGTTATTTGAATAATTCAACTTCGAATTCATGTATTTGAATTTTCGTTCCAACATTTTCTGATTCGAAGATTCACTTTCATACATACAATTATTTTGACAAAGAACTTGAAATCAGAAGAAGTGTTATAATCATAGTCACCCAGATTGCAATACAATATCATAAGAGTAAATTGCAACTAACCATGTGAATCAAGTTACAATTTTCATGTTAATTTTCGTGTTCTTATAACGAAGAATCATCCATCGACTCAGTGAGTCGATTTTATCATATCAGTTGTTTCATTCGAGTTTCATTTCATTGTATTCGATCATTAAAAACGATACGTGTGAAATTGGGTAATTATACGATTCGTTTTGTTTTTGTTCATTTTGCAAGACAGAATTCACACGATCTTGTGTTTCTACTGTGGCTCTAAAAGTTCGAATAAGCGAATTGTTCGAATACTTTGGATACATTCGAATACTTCGGATATATTCGAATATTTCGGATATCTTCGAATATGTATTCTTTATTCGAATAATTCGAATAAGTATTCTTTGTCCGAATTCGAACTTCAAATTCGAATTCTTAGCATTCGAATAATTCGAAAATTCGAATTTAATTACAGACAAATTTTGACTACTTTCGCAAATATTTTTCTGAACTAAAAATATGAATAATAGAGTGATAAGATTCGCGCACACAGTTTCGTGAACGGAGTCGAGGAAATTATCGCAAAGGGAAATACCAAGCATAACTGTTTAGGTCCACTGTCGAGAAGTGCCCACGAATGATTATTGTATTGTTTAGATATTGCTAACCACTCTGTAGCGCCTGTCCTATCGATAAAACAACAACGAAATGTGAAACACTCCCGTGGCCCATTTTTTCTATTTGCCTCGCATTCGTGCCACATATTTTGGAACTACCTATAAAACTTGCAAAACAAACATACTCTACAGAGTGCATCACACAAATTGTACCACCAAAATTTCTTCCATATTCTTTGTAACAAGAATATTTAAAAAATTTGAAGTCCTAAAGTTCGAAAACTTAAAGATTCTATGGTTTCCATGTTTCAAGAAGATATTACTGTACGATGTTAAATAAGTCAATTTTTGCATTTAAAAATAAATTATCGCACATACAAATTTGAACAACTACTCTCAATTTTCAATCATTGACTCACCATTGTACTTTAATAAATTATTAAAAATTATTAAAATTATCGAGATTATTAAAAATTATTCAATCATCGAGCAGGGAAGTATATACAAATACGAACAAATTACATGACTATTTTTATTGAAAATAAAAAAGATTTGCAGTCGATATTATCGAAAAACGTTTCTTTCTCGACGCATCGAAAATAGCGACCAGCAAACACCGTGTAAATATTTAAAAAGCATAAAAATTTAAACGAATTCACATCGGTGGTCGAACACGAAAGAATTTGAATTCGTGACAAAAATTCCACGGTGTTGAAATGTTCCAAAATACGAAGCACGAATGTTAAATCACGCAAATCCATGTCTGTATTGTGTACGTCATACACACACACGACCTGTTAGTTTGGTTCGCATCTTGAATCTGGATGCTCGATAAACGTCATTCTCTTTTCACCCGTCCGTATACGAACACGACCGTGCTCGTACTACATGCATACATACATAAACATCACCAAAAAGAAAATAACCCTAGAATGCAGCATCCTCAGTTTAGTCGAGTAGATGAGCATCTTGCATTTCTGTGTAGAGACACGACACCTCAGAACGCGACACGTTTACCCTCCACCCTGAAACAAGAAAAAAAAAAGATAACTTCACCGATCTTGTGTGTGAACCTTCTTATGTTTTTATTTGGTTGTTGTACGATCTTTGTTACTGCGACTATTTATCTGTGAGAAAAAGACACATCGTCTGGGACACTTCACGCTCGAAGTAGAATCAGGTAGGACACCGTAAGGGATGTTTTCATGGTTTCGTAGGATCTACGATGCCCGTGGACACAACACTTTTATTGAATGACAAAAAAGTAATCGAGAAATGGATTATGAAAAGAGTATGATCTAGGTTACTTTGATGAAATGCAGGATTCTTGGGGGTGGAGGGATGCTGAAGGGTTGCAACGAGGGAAGGTAACGTTCTCGCGATGAAAATGAGAAAGGAGGAAATTCCTTTGTATACAAGAGGATTTTACATTGATTAGGGTATAAAGATCCATTTTATAACCCTTTTACCTGCTATCCCCCTGTTATTTTTAGTTCTTTACCTCCGGAAGCGTTATCGTTCCTAATCGGTAATATATTCGATTTAGTAGAAGCTTTAAAGTGCAGTTAATAGGAAAATAAATGAAGATGGAAATTTAAGAAATACTCAGTTTTGCAGTCGACTCTCGTATTATTTGCACAAATTAGTTAAGGTAGATTTTAGGGAAAATGGCGATATAAGGAGAAGTCGTGTGATTAGATGTAGTAATTGAGGACAATTTGTTTGATTTAGATTGAGACGCGTTGTATTCCCAGTTGTTGTGTTTTCGACGAATTGTGATCTTGATACGTTGTTTCTGTGACGCGTTGAATTTTTAGCGCGTTGTAATCTCGACGCGTTGTATTCTCGGCGCGTTGTAATCTCGATGCGTTGTGTTCTCGACGCGTTGTATTTTCGATGCGTTGTGATTTCGGCGCGTTGTGATTTCGATGCGTTGTGTTCTCAGCGCGTTGTGATTTCGGTGCGTTGTACTCTCGGCGCGTTGTCATTTCGATGCGTTGTGTTCTCGGCGCGTTGTCATTTCGATGCGTTGTGTTCTCGGCGCGTTGTACTCTCGGCGCGTAGTATTCTCGGCGCGTTGTGATTTCAGTGCGTTGTAATTTCGATGCGTTGTGATTTCGGTGCGTTGTACTCTCGACGCGTTGTCACTTCGATGCGTTGTATTCTCGGCGCGTTGTGATTTCGATGCGTTGTGTTCTCGGCGCGTTGTGATTTCGGTGCGTTGTACTCTCGGCGCGTTGTGATTTCAGTGCGTTGTAATTTCGATGCGTTGTGTTCTCGGCGCGTTGTGATTTCGGTGCGTTGTACTCCGGGCGCGTTGTATTCTCGGTGCGTTGTGTTCTGGGTGCGTTGTGTTCTCGGCGCGTTGTATTCTCAGCGCGTTGACCAGATAACGCATTGTATTATCGGTGCATTATTTCGCTACTGATTGTTTCACCGCGTATTGTTTCTCACCGTGTAATTTCCCCTCGCATTATTTCACCACGCATTGTAGTCTTGATGCAATCTTGTTTCATCACTCATATTTCTCTTCGTGAAATGACCTCTCGTTGTATCGCCATTACCTAAACTATCGTTATATCGCCACCTATTTATAACCGATTATATACAGCATATATACTCTTATAGAAATATAACGAGAGTCTACTGTAACTCTCTTTTCGTCATCAACTGAACTTGTTACTCAAACAATTCGCGTATATTTTATAAAATTTAATAATCACAAATTCGCCCTGTTCACCGAAACAAAATTTATTTAATTTCACTACAGTTTTCGCAATTTTCGCAGTTGGAAAGCGAACGATTGAAAAAAAAAGTGCGAATCGAAATGAAAATTCGTCGAACGCGCAAAGGAAACCGAGTAATTTTTTCGCGGATCGCGTGTTGGTCGGCCTGTTATCGTGAAAACCATCAAATACTTTCATTGCCGTGTAACAATTTCCGTCCGGAAGTTGCCGTGGAAATGCGAGTTCTCGTCGCCACCGTTGGCCAGCAATTTGTTTCAATTACGAACTCGAAGACAGAGACCGCGATCGTTCGTTTCCCCTTTTTCTTTCCTATTTGCTTTTCCCTTCTCTCTCTCTCTTATCCTTCTCCGTTTCTCGTCCCTTTTCTTTCGTTTTAGGACTACCTGGAACAACCGGCGTGTAATTAAGTTCGAAACGCTGTCTCTCGTCCATCGATCGTCCGCTGGAAGTTTAATTAAATTTATCTAATCGCTGTAAGCTCTGGATCTTCGAGTTACGACCATCTTTTATTTCTTTCTTTCTTTATTCTTTACGACTCTCTTCGTCCCCGTCTCTGTAATGTCTTTTCTTCTTGCCCCTTTTTTCTCCGCCGTGATATCGTGAGAACGTTACCTTCCCTCGATCTTCGCGTAATTAATTAATCTTTTCGACGTTAAGCGATCCTCACGGTACACCGTTTAATAATCCAGGGAAATTGGACAAGTGACCCGTCTGCGAAATAATTCTCACCGGCTATATTTTTCTATTAATCTCTAATTTGTCGTTTTCAATTTTAAAAATTCTCATCCCCTTATCAGAAATGTGGTACATGTAACACTACGTGAGACAAACGAAAGGTGAACAGAGTTATTCGCGAATATCTCTTTATTTATTACATCTACGACAAATATAGTCACTACAAAAGTTATTGATTAGGAACTTCTCTACAAGAAATGTTATATAACTTTTTGTCATGGGAGTGACCTATTTTGTGTAAAGTGAATTACAAGATTTCGGTCCTCCTAACAGGGGGTCAGGACATGACCCCCGTACTTTTAAACGAATCTTAGCTTAAATTGTAGAGAATAATAAGTGCAAACAATATGAAGAACATTAGCCGCAACTGACCAGTAATTTAGAAGAAAATTAAAATGTCGTGATATCCGAGTGAAGCTTGTGAGTCATCGTGCACCAAAATGGTTACCTCTATAAAAAAACTTGTACGACCTTTTTTGTAGAGAATTTCCTAAGCTACAAATTCAATAATAACCACTTTTGTCATAGAATTGACACATAACGAGTATCAGTGAATAACTGTATTTATACTGCGTACAATTGTTTTTAGTAGGTTACTGGACATATCGTTTAAATCGACGAAATAATTTTGGTAGAGAAATGCAGCTTGGCAAGAATTATTCCCCAGTAAAATTCTAATTTCCCTGGACCAAGTAAAATTCCACGGTTAATCCCGTGGTCGTAATTCGTTCCGAAGTCACGCAAAAATTTCGTTCCGCTTATCAGCCATCAAATCGTTCCCACGTTCGTTCGTCTCTGAAATCTTTCTCGGATATTCATGATTTTCATTTTCACGATACCAATATAATCTCCATCGCTTTCCGAGCGTCTCGGGACGCGTTTCAACGGCTGGGAGAATCGATTATACGTTTCCGCGTGAACGTAATCGAAACGACAAATTGCTTCTATCAGAGTACGCTTTAAGAACACGCCAAAATATCTTTCGACTTGTCACGAACACCTTTACCTTTTTCTCTCTCTCTCTCTTTCTTCACAGATCGAAGCCGAACAGAATAATCGTCCTTTCCTTTGCCGGACGAGAACAAGATGACCCTCTGAGACGTTCGTTTCGAGGATCTTGTTATTTCATTATTATTTTGCGAGAGGGGAGAACTCGTGGCTCGTCTTCTCTTTCATGTTCATAACTGAGGAGAGAATTTGATGTAATATCTTCAATCTAGGGACATCGAAGTAGTTGGGCCATTGGGAATATTGGTAGACAGAGGTATTGAGATATTTTAGAGATATTTAGTTTAGAGATATACGGATCTGGGGATAATTTAGAGATGGAATTTTATAGTGTTGAAATTTTATATCGTTCGAATTCAGAGAAATTGGGGTCTAGGATATTAGGGACGATGAAAATTAGAATCTAGGGAAATTTGGGGCGATGAGAATTGGAATCTAGGGAAATTTGGGCGATGAAAATTGGAATCTGCGAAATTCGGTTCTAAGGAATCAGAGATCTAGGGAAATTAGGATCTAAGGAAGTTAGGGATGGGGAGAAGTAGAATCTAGGTATGTGGGGATCTAAGGAAGTTGGGGACTAAGGAATTTAGAATCTAGTGATATAGGGATCTAGAGAAATTTGAATCTATGAGAGTTGGAACCTAAGAAAATTAGGATCTAGTGATATTGGGATGTAGGGAAATTAGAGCTTACGAAGGTCTATCACTAGATCTAGGGACATTCTATGTGGATATAGGGATATCAGAATCTTAGGATGTAGAGAAATTGGGGTGAGGGGGTTAGAAAGTAATACCAGAGCTTATGGATATTGTAATACCTTGAAAGATTTGTATCTAGGGATATTGGAATTCGACTATAGAAATTAAGGGTTAGAAATACTATCCAAAGAAAACCTTTCAAATTTCCCGTGCTCTCAAAATTTTCAATAAAAGTATCGAAAGGGGATTTCATTGGAACAAGAATAAGGGTGTTAAAAAATGACCGAAAAATGTTGTCAGTTTATTTTAAACGAGAATGCTTGTAAAATTCGACCGCGACTCGTTGCAACAGCCTGTATATTCAGACAAAACCGATAAATTTGAAACGTTGGAAATAGCAAAAAAAAAATCAGATTCATGAATTCCTCGTCCGCGGGGAATTCACGAATTTCGCGTTGCGAATTCGGTTAGGTATTCCAGCGAAGAGAACGCGAGCCAAATCGATTTTGTTCTCTCCATCTCTCTCTCTCACACTCTCTCTCTCTCACCTTCTATCTCTCTCTCTCTCTCTCTCTCTCGGACTCTCCTCCTGTACACATATACGATTCTATCTCGTCCTTTTCTCTTTCTTTCTCTTTCTCAACCCGTTTCTTTCAGCCTACGACACTCCACTACTGATTATTTAATTTTTTGACAAGGTTACGCGAAGTGGGTCGGAGGTGCAAGGGCACCCTCCATTTTCTCAATCTTTCGACGCTCTCTTAACCTGAAAGAAGATGTATCTAACCGATAAGCAGCAACGCTTGCTACACCGTCACACGAACACACACGCGACACCGTTTTAGATTTATCACACACAGTCTCAATCGAACAACTATCGATACGTTCGTCGGAAGTTTCGATCGAGCTGATTTCTGTTGGGCTGCGTTCACATTAGGCTTACTTGCATAATTTGAACTAGCCTTTATGTTAACAGGAATAAGCCACGCCTATTATTGCTCCGCCTACTTACACCTCTTTCTTCTATTACACTTTTAATTAATTTTGTATTAGTTCATTTATAGACTCGTTTCTTGTATGAAAGACATTTGATTTGATTTATTTGAGGGTCTTTTGAAATATTTAGAGAAAGATATATAAAAGTATTTAGACAGTATAGCAGCTCAACCTATGCACTACGCATGCGCAGTTTAGAATAAAAGAGGCGCGATCTTTGAATGCTGATGACATTCTATTAGAGCTGATTGATTCAGGTTTCTTATAGCACATCTTATTTATTAATGTACACAGCATTAAAATTTGGAAATTTAGATATGATTGAGTACTTAGTTTTATAAATCCGAATGTTCCGAACTTAAAAATCTATAAAGTGGAAACCAAAAAGCAGAAAGTAAAAACAAAAAGCACAGAATAAAGCTCGAGAGAAGAATCTTCCGAACGAACGATCGCATTTCCGCGTCGCATTTGGCATGGCTACGCTTTCCGCTTCGCTTCTTTATTTCGTTTCACGCCTAATCGCTTGCTTTTCTCGCAAACATAGACGCGTAGTACATACGTTAAAAATTGTTCACACTGAACATCAATACCCTAAATCCTGAACTTTTCCACGTTCTTCTTGGGGTCCCTTCGTATCGGAATTTTCCGAAATTTGTATGATTTCAAAAATTGGAAAGAATCGTGAGGTTTGTCAATTAGGAAATTTGCAAATTTATTACTAAGAATTTAGCAATTGAGGACTTGAAAGATTTCAAAATCGAATAATTGCACAATTTCAATATTCTAGTATTTCATCGTTAAAAATGTGCAAATTTGCGACGTTACAAATTCTCAAATCTGGTACTTGAATAACTTCAACTCTCGCATATATAAAAATCCAAGAACTTCGATTCAAAACTTCAATATATGAAATCTCGAAAATTTTCAACGTGTTACCCACTTAACCCCACATCAGAATCCGGCACCCAAATTCCGAGCCATTGAGAATCCACGACCAAAGACAATTTATCCGTGCAGGTACATATTCCAAGGGGATGTGCAACCCCCGAGAAATCACTGGTGGATTTTCACAGAATAGCTTCGGAGGTTGGTTGGTTGCTGGCAGTAGATAAGAATACGCGGGTCACATAAAAGCCAACGTCTCCGTAACGCGAATTCAACCCTCGAAAAGTACACGGATATTACACGTTGGGGGATGAATTTGGTGTATTTACACCGGCGTCTATCCATCTTTCCCTCTCTCTCCGTTTCCCACTTTTCCTCGGTAAATTATACGAGCTCGCGTAGACGATTCAGACGCTTTAATGCTTGCAGTACCGCGACAATAATAATTCTATCGTACGGGGTATAGAAACCCCATGTAATTCGATATTTCTCGCTTGCACAATCGAGGAATTCTAGTTAATACGTATTGTTCGGGTCTTTGGGATTTCAATGGGGTGCGATGTGGGGGGATCTACAACTTCGCGAAATCTCTTAATCCTTGTAATACCGAACTGGGAAATTTATACTAGGAATATACGGAGTATAGTTGAGAATTTATATTAAGTCAAGAATTAATTGGGGTTTTTGTCTGGTGGTGATTTTGATTTTTGGTGTCTGGTGTAGGGATAGAGAAGTTTCACTTACGTTAGGATTATGATTAGGAATATGACGTTAGTTATACAGGGTATCTCAAAACTATAACTCCTGGAAATAGGTGGTAGGGTTCGTGATTCTGAACAACTTTTCCCTTTGCAAAAATGGGGTCTGAAGCTTCGTTTTTGAATTATTAAGCAAAAACACGGACCAATCAGAGCGCGAGAATTGCGCGCGCTGACGCGAGAGCGACTTTGGGTGACTGATGTTTTTCGGTAATAATTCTTAAACGAAGCTTCAAACCAGATTTTTGCAAAGGCAAAAGTTGTTCAGAATCACGGACCCTACCACCTATTTCCAACAGTTACACTAGTTGTGTGACACCCTGTATAATATATATTATACATATATTATTATGGTTAGTATACTATAATGTATATTATAGAGATCGGAGTAGATTCACTTTGGTTAAGATTATAACTTCTCAGTTCACAAATTCGCAAGTTGGGACATTTGATAATTATAACTTAGAACCGTAAAAAACTTCAAACTTTGTAAAATCACAAATACATAAATTAGAAGATTCACCAATTCATCCCAAGTATAAAATTTCCCAAATTTCAATCATACCAAGTGAATTCCCAAAGTCCGGTATTACGAGGTTTAGCAGAACCCTCTACCGTCGTCCACAAAAAACTACGAGCATATAAAAAGCAGAAACAGGAAATAGAAATTGCGAAGGGACTTTGAACGATAGCGTTTTACTGCCGCCGGCCATTTCCCCGGCGGCATAACGATAACGATAACAATAAACCTTAAAAGAAGAGAACAGAAAATCCAGATAAAACCAGGCCTCCACGATCGCGAGATTCGCTCCGTGCACACTCGCACACACGATTTTTCGTTGCCGAATGACACGCAAAAATCGCACGCGGCTCAGCATGCAACTTTCTTCTTCTTTTTTACATATTTATTTTCGAAACGTCGCTTCGCTGGCGCAGAACGAAGCCGAGCTCTCGAGAGTTGCTGTCAGAAGGTAAAAGACAGAGGAGAATTGTTGCTTTCTTTTTTTCCCCTGGCACCGATACGTCATCTTGAGAGCATCGGCAGAGTTGCTCAAATTGATTGATCACTATTGTCTCGCATGCAGAACAGATTCACTCGAATGTTCGATTCCTTTTGTCCTCTTCTGATCTTTCTCTCTGTCTTTCCTAGTCCCTATCTCTTTCTCTCTCTCTCTCTCTTTCGATCAATTCTTTTCTATCTTCTCTGTGGTTTGCGTTCCTCTTCGAGCATTCTTTTGTCTAGATACTAGCCTAACTCTATGCTACTCTGATTTAACGTCCTGCCATCTCTGTGCAGATCTCAACGTCTATTCTTTTATTCGGGTTTCTGGAACGGTGCTGTTGTTCGCTACAGGATTCATCTGGTTAAAAATTGATTGCTGATCGATGTAATCACGTTCTCAAATTTTAACTAGAGAATTCGAGGGATTTTGTTTGAGTGATCGAGATACACGTGCAAAGTTTGGGTTGGCTGGTTCTTCAGAGGCACCTTTACTTTTTGGTAAAATTACGAGTTTACAAATTTAGGTATCTAGTAATTTGAGGGTTTGGAAATTTTTGGGGGTGGAAGTTTAGGGATTTGGATTTAAAACATTTTTAAGGGTGGAATTTTAGAAACTTTCAAGGGTGGAAATTTGGAAGATTTGGAATTTTTGAAAAATTTAGAATTTATGAAAATGATCGAGCACCTTTGATGAGATTGCACGTGTTTATCTCGATCGCTGTACGTGCCTTCTTTCTAAAACTAACAAAGTTTATCGTCGCTATCGAGATCCTAATCGATCCTAAATTCCTCCTGATCACCTTGTGCAATTGTGTGTTCTACTCGCTCTGATCTTTCTGAACCAGTGCTGTCTACGGGGATTTTTGCAGAACCAGGTGGTCCCCTGTTCCCTTTTTATGTATATGTATGTACATTTTTATACGTATCCATCCATATTTACATAAAAATTGAAGTATAATTCTTATAAGCATCCTTTGAGCATATATGGACTTCCTTAGGAATAACGATAACGTAGGGGAAAAAGAATTTAACCACTCTGTTTATGATTTTTGAGATTTGGAAATTATGGATTTCCAGATTTGGTAATTTGTCGATTTGGAAATTCAGAAATTTGGACCTCTTTAAATTGTCAAGGGCAGAAATCGAAAAATTTGCCAAAATCAGCCCACTCCCAAATTGCCAAATCTTCAACTTCACACAGTAAACCTCTGATCAAATGATGCTTCAGAAGATTAGTTGCACCCAAGTCCCAAATCTCTTATCTAACACCTAAATCTCTCCAATTGTGATCTACCCTCACCTACCCTATCCAAATAAAACCCGCAAATCCACCCAGATAAACCCTGAAACCCCACGTGAACTCTGGAATGTCCAAGTACGAGACTCCATAGAGGACAGCAAACGGACATCGAATATCGTAAGTGACCCCTGGCCCGTGGACAGCATCTGCCACCTGAGCTCTAACCAAAGCAGCCTCCTCGTTCTGCCACACTCACTCTTCTCTCTTAGTCAACCGTGAACGAAAAGAAACTATATCACTAAACGCACTCTCTGTCCCCGTCTCAATGTCGATTTACTGAAACGCTCTGCGTGCTCCAGGTCGGAGCATCATCACGAAGAAGGGCGATGGCTCTCAGGTGAAGGAGTCGACCGACAGCAGCACAACGATCGAGGACGATGACGTTAAAGGTAGGACCACCCATCCTGTCTCTCACTATACTTCTTCTTATAGACTCCCTTTATTTCTGCGTGTTGTCCTCGGTATTTTACGCGTTTGTCCTCGGTATATGACGCGTTTATCCTCGGTATTTGACACGTTCGGCCTCGGTGCACTCGAGGATCGCCCGGGAATTGCACCCCGTTTATGTCAAGTTTTTTCTCACCCACGAATCACCGATTTTTTCGGGCCTGGCGTTGGATTATCTATAGGGGGGTTTATGGGGTTCTTGGATTCGTCGTGTGCGTAACGTGGGACACTCGATGGGTGCGATGTTGAACGGGGGAAGTTTTCTACTTAAACTTCTATTCAGTGTTAGCGGATTTGGTTGTCCTGGGGTTGAGTCGTTGTACTTTAATGAGTGACATGTGACGCACTCGAAGGCTGAACGTGACGCACTCGGAGTTCGAATTTGACGCACTCGGAATACGAATGTGACGCACTCGGAGTTCGAATGTGACGCACTAGGAATTCGAATGTGACGCACTGAAAGTCTAAACGTGACGCACTCGAAGGCTGACCGTGACGCATTCGGAGTTCGAATGTGACGCACTGAAAGTCTAAACGTGACGCACTCGAAGGCTGACCGTGACGCATTCGGAGTTCGAATGTGACGCACTGAAAGTCTAAACGTGACGCACTCGAAGGCTGACCGTGACGCATTCGGAGTTCGAATGTGACGCACTGGAAGTCTGAACGTGACGCACTCGAAGGCTGACCGTGACGCATTCGGAGTTCGAATGTGACGCACTGAAAGTCTAAACGTGACGCACTCGAAGGCTGACCGTGACGCATTCGGAGTTCGAATGTGACGCACTGGAAGTCTGAACGTGACGCACTCGAAGGCTGACCGTGACGCATTCGGAGTTCGAATGTGACGCACTAGGAATTCGAATGTGACGCACTGGAAGTCTGAAGGTGACGCACTCGAAGGCTGAACGTGACGCACTCGGAATACGAATGTGACGCATCTTACTCGAATTTTGTATACTTTGTGAGTAAGTTAAACACGTGAAATAAGAATTAGCAAAGCACTTTGTTTGGAGCGTATACAGTGCATTGGGAAATTTGAAAATTAGTAACGTGGAAATGCGAAAATTTGAAATTAGTAAAATCGTAAATTAGTAAATTCGAATATTTGAAAACTTGAGAACTCGAGAGATTGAAAATTCCAAAATCGGTAAATTCGAAAGATGAAAAATTCGAAGATTAGAAAATTACAAAATGGAAAAATATAAATGTTGTAAATTTGAAACCGCGTGACAAAGTTTCTACCAAATGTGAGAACGATGGAATAATAAATCGTTATAGAAAATATCGATTATACTCGGACACGCCTGTCGATTGTAGCGGCGTTACGTGCGCACACGACGAATCGTCGAGCTGGTAGGCTCGTTAATTGTTCGACACCCAAACTGGGACGGTTAATTTTCACAGCGAGATCTACTAATGGATCGAATGTGAATTTACCCGCCACTTGCGCGGCTATAAATTGAATTTCAGTCCCGTTGCCGTCCGGATTCGAAGCGGAATCACCTTCTCCGCCAAACGGAGATGCAACACGATTATTATTACTCGAATTTGAATTTCAATCGTAGCTGAAACCATTGTGCGATTTTTATATCGACTTATATTTTCGCAGAATAATTGTTTATTAATAACTATATTTTATGCAACATCTTTTCTTTGCTCTGAAATGTTCTTACCTTCTTATACTCTTTTTCAAGATTTTTTGTTTCAATGATCTTTTACTAGTCCCGATTACGTATTTAATAATCTTCTACAATTCCCGATTACATATTTAATAATCTTCTACGAGATACAGGACTTCACGATTGAACGGAAAATATTTTCGAAGGGTATTCTCATTTGCAAGATATATATTTTAGGAGTTTAATGAAATATTGGTGTACAAGCTTTGAGTGCCGATTAATTATAAAAATAATAGAGAAAATGGTATATATGTATATATTATATATGGGGAGGTTGATGGTGGCCATTTTGAATATCTGTTATGTTCAAGACAGTCGAATAACGTCAATATAAATTTTCTTATTTTTCATTTATTCAATTAAGTAACAGTGTGTATACATTTTATTGGTACACTCTGTATTTTTGAATTTCCAATTAAAAATATATTTTTCACACATTGACTCTAAAGACAAGTTCTACTTTTTCTGTTCTGATAAATGAGAATACTCCTTCAACCCTTCGTTGCACTACCATGTCAATTTTGCATTGAAATATATTTTTAAAGGGTAGTCATTATTAAAGTCAAAAATAGTCGTTATTGAAAAATAATATGCGAATGCTTTCTCTCTTAAAAATTTATTCAAAGAAACATTGAAAAATTTTATAAATATTTGTCAGTAGTGAACACTTCAAAATCAGATATTCCACGCATTTCAAGTATCTCCAATATTTCAGTTATTGAAATATACCTTAAATGTTATAAACTGTGAAATGCATATCGTAAAATATTGCAAATAACGTTGCAAAACATAAAATAAGTAATACAAAACCTTGCAGATCAGAAAAATTACATCAACCCCGAAAAAGAACTGTCCCAAAAAAGAATTATCTCAAAGTTCAATTTCAACAACACCAAAATACACAGTTGACATGTTCAACTTGATGACATCAAGATAATTGCAAAAAGCAATGATTGTATAATTTGCTAAAGAATAAATGCAACGAAGGGTTAAACGTTTACAGTTGCCCGGGACGATCGATAAAGATTGTCCCTGTCTTTTTTTTGTCCGGTTAACAAACGTTTACGGAGGATGATTGGGGACCCGGTAAACAGTCCGTGGTTTCCTTTATGCGATGTAACGAAATCACGAGCAGAGATTTGCGCGCGCATATCGGCCTATTATTAGAGAGATAATACTCTTGCTCACGTGCAAATCGATCGTTGGACAATAGCTCGAGTAGTTAAGTATCCCCCTCGTTGCTTTACCCCCTTCAACCTATCGCTCTCTCTCCAGCCACGATCCACCTTTATATTTGCGTACATCTGTGTCCCGATTAACGGTACACGTATGTTGGTTAACCTGTCGCAGAGGTTCGTCGATCCTTATTGCAGATAGTCACATTTTTTGCTTCTTGTCGATGAGAAGAGGGAGGCGTTTGTGCGAGAGGAAATATGTAACTTTGGGAAATTTGGGAATTTGGGGAAGTTTAGATTTGGGGATTTGGAGATTTTAGAATGCTTTAATCTGCAAATTTTCAAATTTCTAAGTTTCCAATAATGCAAATTTTGGAACTTACAATGTTTTATATCCCCAAATTTTAAATTACTATTCCTAAACCCCTAAATTCATTTCACATTTCTGATTTCTTAAATTTTGTATATTGTCGAATTTCTAAATTCCAAAGTTCCTACATTGCCAAATTCTTAAACCCCCAAATTCTCAAACTTCCGAATTCCTAAACCTCCAAATTCCAAACTTGCCAAATCCCTAAATTTCTAAATTTCTAAACCCCCAAATTTCTACACCCCCAAATTCCAAACTTGCCTAATCCCTGAACTTCTGAATTTCTAAACCCCAAAATCCCTAAATTCCCAAATCCCTAAACCTCCAAATTTCTACACCCCCAAATTCCAAACTTGCCAAATCCCTAACCTTCTAAATTTCTAAACCCCAAAATCCCTAAATTCCCAAATCCCTAAACCCCCAAATTTCTGGATCCCCAAATTCCTAAACCTCCAAATTCCTAAACCTCCAAAATTCTCAAACTTGCAAATTCCCCAATTTTCAAATACCGAAAGTTCAGTATCTCTCAAACCCCCAATTTACAATTCTTTAAACTATACTATTGAAATCGAACGAACCTCTGCAAGAAAACAATTAAAACATCGTTGTCTACTTTTAGAACGTAGAGCTTTACTCGTCTCGTCACCCATGAAATCCATTGGAACTGTACCATAATAATCTTTCTCCCCATAGATGTTAGACTCTCTAACCTTGAAATTATTCATTTACTAATCAACTCGTCCATTCTCTCTAAATGATCAAGGAAGCCATCTTTTCATCTCTCCATATCGAATTATGACGAAACATGCTATAATTATAAGTCATATATTCATGGAAGGCTTCATGAATCTTCGCGAATGCTTCTTTCATTTAGCAATATTGAGTGTACATCTGTGCGAATATACATTTGTCCTCGTAGGGTCAGAGTTCAATGTTTCACATTTTTGTTCAATGTGTTTTTGAACGTTGTTGTCCTTCAAACGTTGGTCAGCTTTCAAGTGCTCTATTCTCTAAAATATATTGAAAATATATACTATATATATACATTTACCGTTTTTCATGCGCATACACATCATTTGCCAGAGAAAATGTTGTCAGTGACATTTGTCGAGGATTGCACTTTCATAAATTACATTTTTATATCACTCTATCGGTGTAATTCGACGAAAAGCTTTTTAATTACTAGTTATAGTATACCAGGAATGGAATTTGCATTCGTACAATTTTATACTTTGAGAGCACTATTCATTAATTTTCGTATTTAATATTGATCAATTCGGAAATTTATCTTTGATGAGTTTACAAATTCAAATGATAGTGAAATTACTTGAAATTACTGTCAAATTGAACCAAAACCAAAATTACTCGCAAACTAAAAAAAAATTTTAATTACTCTCGCAATGTTTGACACGCACCGACCTGATGAGAAGTAAATTTTCCGAATACGTGAAGAAAGTATAACGAGCGAGGATAAGCAAAGAAAGTGCGATCCGAGGATCCCAGGCATGCATGCAACCAAGTCTCCTTGTGACTTACACTTACACCGAAAACACTAGCAGACACAATGGGTTTCATTCGCTTTCAAGATTCAGACGCTTTATCACCGAGTGGATTGATTCTCGAGCCAGACACAAGTACACTCGAGCACAAAACGGCAATACCGTGGCCCGTTGAAACAATTCGATTCAGGAACGAATCGCAAATTCTCCTACCTGTTGTTGTTTTACACGCCATTCGATGCAAATCGTTGCGCCAAAATAATGAAGGGTTTTGTTTTGGTAAACTTTATGTAGTATTTTGATTGAGATAACACCTTATCTAGCTTCACTCAATAAACTAAATTAAATATTTACATCCACTAAAAGACACCCAACTACAGACACCCTCGACACATCCACATCACACGCTCCACATGTCTCAAACATCATACATCCCATAAAAGCGCTGAAAATGACAGAGTTTTGCGTTGAATCACGATGCTCACAAATCCATAACACGCAATCGTAACGCGTCGGTGTACGCGTATCCCTGTGACACTAAAATGGTGACAATAGCCTAGTTCTTTCTCTCGCGTTCATCTCCGATTATTTCAATTTTACTCCCCGAAAAGAGCAATTCGTAATTTCGCGGCGGAATTCGTCGGACGTTAATCGCTCGACGCTTTTATCGAACGCTTTCGAGAATGGTTAACTCGCTTGGAAACGTTACACTAGAGTTTTCACTAGAACCCACGGTTCCCTAGATACGATTACCTCGAACGACGATAGTTACCGCAGTTTCAGTCACGAACGATCGGAACGTTTTAATGCACGCGTGTGATTTCAGTAGTGTAGACTTTAATTAGGTCAGACCGTAGGTTAAGTAGAAACGGACGGTGTTCGATGAGATCTGAGGAAGATATTGATTATAAATTCGAATATTTATTTTCTTCGTATGCTATAGGAACTTATTTTCTTATACGAATATAATTTCCTTGTACATTGTAGGAAAAATTCTAAAATGAATTATAGGAAAAACCTTTATTCTAAGAATTTTCAATTGGAAGAATTCTGGTTCTAATTAAATTCGAGCATCCCTTAATTTTAATTGTAAGCAAATTTTACTGAAAATTTTCTATATAATTGTGAACAAATTATCATTCTTCACAATTGCAATTATTAATGTTCTTTATTAGGAAAATTTATTTTCTAAGAATTTTTTAACATCAAAATTCCAATTAAATTCGAGCATCCCTTAATTTTAATTGTAAGGAAATTTTACCTTAAATAAATCGTGGAGTTAAGAACAAAGTCACCGTCTTAAAAAGTCATTTTAATTAATAGTCTCGATTAGAAAAATTTATTTTGTAAGAATTTTCAATCGACAAATTCCAATTCCAGTAAAATTCGAACTATTTCTTCAATTCTAGAGAAAGTTCATTTAAAAATTCATTGTACAATTGCGAACAAAGTCACCATCTTTTATAATCATTCAATTAAAAACGTTTTCAAAATCATTTTAATTGGAATCTCTCATCGATTTTCAATTACCAAATTCGTATCGAATTTCTGAAAGATTCGAAATTAGCATCGTGATTTTCTCGACATTCTCTCGATTGGCAAAAAAAAACCACGTACGAAATGTACAAACAACCACCACCGTTTCTAATGCACACGCGATCGCTGTATCCGGTATGCAATTAGCGATGTACAATGAGAAAGTCGCTGGTTGCGAGAGTTCGGATAATGGAGTGGCGAAATTACTGTTCAGGTTACCTGGGAAAGTTAAGGGCTGCCAGGGTGAATCGAAATCGCGAATCCCTGAATTTACGGGAACTTCGATCAACGATGCTTAATTATGGAAACGATTCCGATTAAATCCTCAGACGAAATTCAAAGTATCGAGAATCGAAGTGTCGATTGATTATACGTTTACCGCTTTGCTTCCTTTCTGTTTACTCGTCGTTCGGCCACTTTTCTTTCCCATTTTTTCTTTTTTCATTAGTTCTTTTAGGTGAACCCTCGATGGCAGTTCTCTCGTTTAGAAGCTTCTGCTGGAATGAGGAACACTCGTTTTGTCAGAGAGTATAATATTACTTATACAGTATTCTATTAATATTATTTATTATGCAGTATAATATTAATGTTATTTCCTATATTACTTTCTTGATTTGTTCGTTAATCAAATAAAAATATTCGCTCAGATATGATCCATTTATGACAGTGCTGAACTCGTATGGCAGCCATTTTGTTATACGGACAGAGGAGAATAACATGGTGGACTGTTTAGATAAATTGTCAAAAATGCATTGACGTTTCCTTAGTCAAGTTTCGCTTAAAAACACATGACTCACTTTCGTAATATGGTTTAAATAACAATAAAAACCTATCTTTATAATCTATCTTTGTATATATAACTAAAGCCAGTCTAAATTGCATAATAATATAACAGATTTTAATAATTACTGGTTTACTATTTTCTTCCAAACACGATCTAAAAAGTAATTAAATTTGTAATAATGTAGTAAATTTGTTCTAAAAAGTAAACCTAAAAAAGTAACCTAACCTAAAAGTTGATCCTGTTGCAATATGGCTGCTTACGTTTATAAAACGTTGATATTATAAATATCGATTATAGACGAAATTAGATATAAAGAACAGAAAAGAACAAACTTGCATAAAAAGATCATGTAAAGAGTTAAATAAAGAAAAGAAACGAGTGCCTCTCATGTAGAGCAGCCATTCGCGGCCATCTTTACCGCTTCTCAAGAATCAACGAACGAGTTAGTATGCGATTAGCGTTGGTAGATTAGTTTAGCGGCCACGTTAGAAGCATCGTCCATATTAGAGATCGAGAACGACACAAGAGACTCATCGTCGTAGAGAATGCAGCAAATCATCACACACGCCATCATGGTGGACGTAAGTCGGTACAAAACCAGACACCGTCGATGGGGTAACGTTCTTTCGTTTTTTCTCTTTCTTATATTTTATTCTTTTTTCTATTCCACCCCGTTCACCACACGATCGATCACTCAGATTATTCTGCACCGAGACTTTCGAGTATCTTCACGATATTTATCTCTCCTCGAACTTTCTTTTGTTTCTCTCTGTTTTTTCTCTCTGTGTATGGTCTTCTGTGTCTTACTTTTCTTTCATCACACGTGACAAGATTTAGGTCCACGATTTCACTTTCGTCTCCCGTCACAACGGTACACTGTTCATCGTCACTCCACGGTGTTATGGATTTATGAACACCTTCGATTGCTTGTGATACTCCATCTTTCTCATCCTGCTTCGCCATCTTATGCACCATTCTGCATGGCTTCGGTCACGTCCTGCCTTGTTGCGAGAAGTTGGGCTCGGATTGAAATTGGGGAGAAGGAGTGGATAAAGTAATTTGGGAATTCGGGGGTTTACAAATGTGGGAGTTTAGGGATTTGGAAATGTGGGAATTTGGGAAGAGGGAAAGTGGGAATTTGGGGGATTAGGAATTTGGGGAAGTGGGAATTTGGGGGATTAGGAATTTGGGGAACTGAGAATTTGGGGAAGTGGGAATTTGGGGAAGTGGAAATTTGGGGGATTAGAAATTTGAGGAAGTGGGAATTTGTGAAAGTGGGAATTTGGCGAACTGAAAATTTGAGGAAGTGAGAATTTGGGGAAATGGGAATTTGGGGAAGTGAGAATTTGAATATCATATACACATGATATGTAACATATGATATTCATACATCACATCCACAAATGACTATACAAAAAATAAGTAAAAATTCACCACTGCCACCATGCAAAATCCACGAATACCTAAAAAAATTTGATACAGTACGCATAACCGTTTCAAAAATAAAAAAGACTATAGCACAACTTCTCAGCCGTTTCCCAACTAAATATCCCAACACACGCTTGAATGTAGCCTAATCGTTGCCTGTTGCATCCTCTGGCTGCCTGTGCAATAACACGAAGCTTTCTCGAACGCCGGTCGAGTGTTAATAAGCAAACTTAACCAAAACCATCTCTACGAAACTAACACCATAAAAGTTAGTAGAAAGTGTACGATGATCGTTTATAATCCTGGATACGCGCATAACTCTGTTCGAAAGGGGTGAAAAAATACGAGGAATAAACGTGTTCTCTAGAATTTCACTCGTTTATCTTGAAAAAGTTGCAGGAAACGAAAGCTCGTTCGTCTTCGAGAAGAACCGAGAAGAAAGTCCCTTTCTGCACAACCCTTCTCTTTACTGTGTGTGTGTGTGTTATTCTTCTAACTCTCCTTTTTCCAAGGGAAAGAACAAAAAGGACTGTTTGATCGTTCGAGCACGATCCTTGGAATTTGTCGATTTCGAACAGACGACTTCGAACCTCTCCACTGTAAACAGCCTTTAGAAGATCAGATTGAATCGATCGTTCGATATGCACGCGCGTTTCCCTCACTCTATAACGAAGAAGATCGATCTCGAATCTTCGACTGCACAAGTGCACCTCTGCACCACAGATCTGTTTGGGAGTATGCAATTTTGTTCGACGTGATTCTCAATTGTTTTCGGTTAAGAATCGACGGGACGGCGAGATTTTGGCGGGAGAGCTTTTCGAATTTCGATAGCGAACGATTGGAAACGAGGGGAGTGGTTTTTTATGGTATTTAGGAATTCAGGGAAATTGAGAAATTTGGCAATTTAGGGCAGTTGAGAAATTTGGGAATCTAGGGAAATTTGGAAATTTACGGAAATTGAGAAATTTGGGAATCTAGGGAAATTTCTGGAAATTGAGAAATTTGGGGATCTAGGGGAATTTCTGGAAATTTGTGGGATCTAGGGGAATTTCGGGAAATTTGGAAATTGAGAAATTTGAGGGTCTAGGGGAATTTCGGGAAATTAGGAAATTTGGGGATCTAGGGAAATTTCGGAATGTAGGAAAATTGAGAAGTTTGGAAATCTAGGGAAATTTGGAAATTTCGCAATTTGGGTATCTGGGGAAATTTGGGTATCTAGGGAAATTTGGGGATTTAGGAATTTGAGGATTGAGAAATTTGGAAATCTGTTAGTTTGCAAATTGTAGGTTTATAAATTGTTGCAGATTTGTAAATTTACGCCTTGTATGAATTCGTATAAATACATTATATAATTTATATAAATTTATATAGTCTATGAATTATAATGTACTTATACAAGTTCAAATAATGTATAAATGTACAAATTTGTAAAAAAGACCTTAAAAATGTGTACCTAGTTATTGAACAAGATATAAAGAAGTGGTCATAAAATCCAGTTATGAAATACAATCAATTTTTCCATAGACTTCAACAATGTGATCATCGAAATAAAAAAAAAATGAAAGGGTACCAATCGTTCGTCGCAAGAAAGCAAAGGGTTCCCCCGTTCAAACTCGCTTCACCAATCTTTATTCGTTTCGATTCTCCGACAAGAATGAGTTGAAACCTTTTTCTTCGCACGACTCCATTTGCCCTTACCTATTTTTCGTTCTCTTTTCAAGAATACCTCGAACCGATATTATTACTCGTCCGAAAGACCCAACTACGAATAAAACGAATAAAAATACGTCCGATACTGCTATGATTCTATCCTTCTCTGCCTATATTTCTCTCTCCTTCTCACTTTTTCTATCTGAACATTAGATTTCGTTAGTTTACTTTAGGAAAGCTAAATAATTAAGCTAGAATATAATTTTTACGGCTAACGTTCTCGTGACGGGGGCGCTGGTATCGATTGTTTGTCGATATTTTATCGATATATCGAAGTGACTAAGACGTGTGATTTTATTATTGGAACTTATCTTTGCTCATATTTACTTATTTTTGTTTAAACTTCAAAACTAACCTAATTTAAAGTGGAATAAGGGTATTTAGATTTGAAGGTTAGAATTCAAGAACGATGTTAAGAACGAAGTTTAGGTTAAGTTTGAAGTTTAAGAAAATTTCAATAATAAAATTATGTGTCTATATTTAAGTCACTTTCATTTACTACGATATCTTAATGATATCGATATTGATCGATAGCAGTGTTCCCGCTTCGTGAATTAGCTGCACTCCGTGGCGTCTTGCTTCTCAACAATTTTTAATCAAATTTCAATTATAAAATTGTTATAAGTGAAATAGCAAGTATAGTGAACTTGGCTATAGTAAATATGCTATAGTGTTAAGAATTAATTTTGTATCAATTTTAATTACAGCTCGATTCTATTATATAATAATGTCCACTTTCCATCTTTCTTTACGTTTCTCCTAGTACTTTAATTTAGGATTTTTCAGTTTCTCAGTTTGAAAATTTGGGAATTTTTTAATTTTTATTTTGGAAAATTTAGGACTCTGAATCCTAAGTTTGAAAATTTAGGACTCTCGGATTCCCCAATTCGAAAATTTAGAATTACAAAATTTCCAAATCTTCAAAATTGAAAATTGGAGCCATCCTAAATTGGGCCATATAACGAGACTCCACTCCCCTACTGAAATAATTAATATTTTAACCCTCAAACATTCCCCATACCTGAAAATAAACTAAATAAACAATACCAAAAATCGGAATACCTAAAACCCCATAACCTAAATAATACTAAAAATTTCAATATCCACTAAACTACCCCTTCACAAATCCCCGTTTATTTTGCGTAGCAATTAACAATAAAATAAAGCTAAACCCCCTCGAGCAATAACAAAGCCAAACACGTAAGTTAAAAAGGAATAAAAATAAAGAAGTTGTAAATTAAATAGAACTCGTCAGTGTCTCTCGCCTAGGGGTTAATTACGGCCACGGAGTGGAGCTAATTCGCGTCGAATTAAAACGGCATCGTGTATTTCGAAGTCGTTCAGAAAGCAACGAGTACTTTGTCGGTTGGAGAAGAATTTAATTGGTTATCGGATAAATTTTGCAGCAGCGCGTAAAGTTCAGCGCGAATAATGTTGACGTTGCGCAACTTTCATCCGTTAATGAGTCCATTAATGAGTTTTTGCGACCGACACGAAACGAATCAGTCTCTAGAATGAGGATTAACAGCAACTTGTGATTTTCCAAAGGATACTCGTTTATTCGGAATTCCAAGTCGATTTATTTCCTTCGACCCTTTCACATCTTTCAACCCTTACGTGTCTTTTCCGGCGATAAAACTAAATTTTTACTCGTTAACCTTTTGACATATGTATTTGTTATTTATATTGGAATATTTATCGAGTAGTAGGATTTTACTGATAGGAGTAAAATTTTTATAGCAACAAATTTTGTATCATAAAGTTTATACACAAGCTTTGTATAAATTTTGTTTATGTACTATGTTGCATAGAAATTATCATTTGAATATTGACTTATTTAATAAAAAGAATATTTTTCTAGTTACTGAGTTTTAATTCAAACTTTGTAGGGGTTGCAAATTTTAATTAAATTTTGGAAATATAGAAATTTTATTGGGTTTAAATATGGACTCATTTTATAAATGAAAGAGATAAATATTTTTAAAACTTCATTTCTATTTATTACGCTTTAATTCAAATTTCGTGAAGGGTGGTATTTTATTCGGTCCAAATATTGACTTACTTTATAAACAACAAAAATGAATATTTTCACAATTTTTATTTAAAACGTTACGTAGAATTAATATAGTAAAATCTTGCGTTTAGTGTACCCTCTTTTAAACTGGAGGATAATTCTTTTTTAAAAAAGGGGTTGAAATTCACGCATCCTTTGTAATAAATAAAAGAAAATTAACCACGTTCAAATTCAAAGGAGTCTAACCACAAAGAAACGATTTCATCAGGTATAATGCACGATAAAATTTCCGTAAACTTTTGTTCCCTCGAAGCATGATTTTCCGCAATTTTACAAAATTTACAAGGACGAAAAAAGAATATAGAATATTTCAATTTGTACGATGCACAGAGTGACCCAGATTTTTCATACTGCACCAACATGAAAGCAGATCGACGATATTCTTCTATATTGGCAGGAAGAGTAATAAAAAAAAAAGAAATAATAAAACACATATTGACTCGTGTATGGTTCAGAAAAAGAACACGGTTATCGTAGTGGAAATTGTAAAAGCAACATCGATATCAAATAGTTTTTATAGACATCTTTAACAACACATTTTATGGGTTTACATTTGTACACTTCTGTGCGGTAATATATCGAGAGGGTTTTATGGAGTTTTATATGTTCTCGGAATAAGTAGTATAAGACAGTGTATGGTCAGACAAAGGTACTTCCATAATTCGATACAGAAATGAAATCACAGCTTTAATTTTATGGTGTACGCACTTGTGACACTATTATATCTTTTTTTAATAAATGATTGTAATTGTTAACAAAATTTTAAACAAAAAAAATTGTAAGATGTACTCTAATTGTAAGGTAAATATCTAGAACGTTCATCAATATTTAACATTTTATAAATATCAGTATACTTTCATTTACATTACGTAGAAAATTAGTATAAACAATTAAAAATTCATGTGACAAATAATTAAAGGAATCCCATTTGCTACCACCTTATTGCAAAATCCCGTATATTTCGAATATCACAAAGATCTGCTTAATAAAAAAAAGTGCATTACTCGAGAACGTATTGAGTTGCTTTCTGATTGGCTTTTGCAAAATGGCTAGAGAAACGGAAGCTTGCCTCGGGTTACAGCGCATTTGCTATTCTCTAGACCTGTAAATAGGCGTTTTATCGATGATTCTTTTTTTTGTTATTTTGTTTTACGTAAACGAATCAAAAATGTCGCATATTCGTATACGTGATGTATGTGTGTATTGTTGTACAGAGGATAAGAAGGGCGGCGTCGACCGGAGCAGCACGGTCATCGCCAAAGAACCGGAAGGTAAAAATCTGCACACCGAATGCCGACAAACGAAACGTTTCGAGGCTCCTCGGACAATTTTCATGTCTAATACATACATGTACATTAACTGCGTCTAGATTTACGTATTCCACGTGTGTTACGTGTAAACGTCTCGCGATATTCGCACACATATGGCTTCTCTCGGGGCTTGTTTCCACTTGCGATTTATTGCGGGTGCATAGATACTTTCGTGCATATCGCATAAAACGTCAGTTTAAAAGTTTTGTACTTTTGCAATTTTTTATATGATGTATTTGTACATTGGTACTTTTGTACATTATTGACTTTAAAAATTTATACATTTATAAATTTAGAGATTTTAATATTTTCAAATTTATAAGTACTTGAATTTATAAATTTAATCATTTATAAATCCCTGAAATTGCAAACCTCTAAATCCCTAAATTTCCAGGTCCTCAACATTTCGAGAATTCTTATGTCTTCAGATCGTCGAATTCTCATAAACCTTAAATTCCTAAATCCCCAAATCTCTAACTTGCAAAATTCCTATATTTCTAAATCCCCAAATCCCTAAATCCAAAATTCCAATATTCCTAAATCTCTAAATTTTGAAATCAATAAGTCCCCAAATCCTCAAGTCCCTTAATACCAAGATCCCAAAATCCCTAAATACCTAGATCTTTAAATCTCCAGATCCCCAAATCCCTAGATCCCTAAATCCCTAAAACCCTAAGTTTCCAAAACCCTAAATTCCTAAATTTCCAACCTATAAAATTTCTGATTTTACAAACTTAAAATCCCACGCGCGTTATATTGCCAAATGCGCGACTCCGTTGTATTATCATGTATTATCACATTGCACAATTGACAGTCGTATGCTACTGATTACAAGTGGAAATAAGCCCTCATTCGTGAGTTGGAATTCAACATGTACTGTTTCTCCACATATTTTCGTTGTCTGTTTCTCTTCTCATATTTCTAAACTTTGCAACAATATCAAATATTGTTGTCAATTGCAAGTTTGTGTTGTTCTTCGCTGTATTATTTCTTCATTTGTCGTATGTTTTACGTGTTTTACATTCATTTCATAGTTGGGAAAATTTGTCAGAGTCGTTGTTTGAATGGTTTAAATGCAAATTGTTTAATATTACAAGAACAATCTTCCCAACTTTGAACTACTAGGTTGTTGCATATCAAACAGATTTCGAAACGTAGAATTGCTGACACGATTTGATGATATTCTATGTCAGTCGATCGTGTCAGATCTACACTTCAGAAGTGTTCATTTGATACTTATGTAACAACCTCAGACACATCTACGTTTTGGTGTTGACCTTGATCGAAATTTTTCTAAATCAATAAATTCAACTAAATACACAAATCGAATATCCAACGCTTCTTTCAGTGTCTCTCTCGCCTTTTAAAACTGTCTTAACATTAAAATAAGTTCGAACGATGTAATCGTCAAGTTGAATCCACTTTAAATTCCCGCCAAAATGGAGGTACCAAAATGGAGGTCTGAAGAATACTAACCATTGAAATACCGTGACTATATATTTAATACATCTCACAATTTCTCTTTTCCAATCAAAATTACAGTACTTACTTTACTTTAAAAACCAACATATAATAATTTATAATTCATAATCACGTATAAACAAAATCGAAACACATATATGCACAATGAGAACTCTCGGTGGAGTTCAAAACCTTGTTACCACTGAAAAAATGATTTCCTCTCTAGTAACTACAGCAAATACACTACACAATATATCGCGAAAGATGCAATATAACGCGATCCATCCACATAGAATCAAAAACATGACAATTAAATTGCAATCGACGGTGATACAAAATGACCCCTCACAATTTCATAGATCTACGATTGAAATAAACCTTCAAGAATCCAAAATGGCGGCCATCAAAAGTTTTTAACTAAAATACCCAAAGTTTGATTGAGTAAAAAACAGAGAAAGAAACGCATTAATGTGTTGAGATGTCGATAAGAAGCTCGGTAACCTCGTTTTCGCGAGGTTTTTTCCTCGATGGCGAGAGAGAACACGAAGAAGTCCACGAATCAGAGAAGCCAAGTCCACGAGGGGCTCATTGACGAGCTTCGAGCTTTTGCACCCTGTCTGTTCCAGCTTCCGCTAACTCGTACTACGGATTTACCGTCTCTCCAGCTTCCTCTCGTTCCACGAACTAATATCAGGACATTGCGTGCATCTATTATTAATAAAACCCGCATCCCGTTGCGTTGTGGGGTCGATCGTGTCCCCTCCTACGACCGCGACCGCGTGCTGCGTCCTTTTCGGCCATTACTGCACGTTTTCGAACATCGGTGGACGTTTTCGGACCATTAATGGACGTTTTTCGCCATTAGTGGACGTTTTCGGACCATTACCGAACGTTTTCGGACATTGATGGACGTTTTCGGACCATTAATGGACGTTTCGGACATTGCTGGACGTTTTCGGACATTAATGGACGTTTTCGACACGCTCAGAGTCGATTTTAGTTGAGCACCGAGGATTTCTAGTGATTTTGGCGGTGAATCTTTGGAGGGGTCGATGGAGGTTCAAGGAATATTTAGAAATTCAGAAATTTTTAACCAGAGAGATTTGAGATTTTTAGGTTAGGTTTCAAAATTTCCAGATTTTCTTCATTTTCAAGTTTCTAATGTCCACATTTCTAAACTTCTGAAGTTTCAAATTTTCTTATTTGGTAGCTTGCAAATTTAGAATTTTGGTAATTTCGAATTGTCAAACTTTCTAACCTCAAATTCGCTAAAACAAAAATGGCCAGATCCACAAACCCCTAATTCTAACCCCGAATCCAAAACCCTAATTTCCATACTTAGAAATTTGAAAATTCAGAAATATTGAAACATAGAAAGTTAGTAAGTTAGTAATTTAGTAGAAATATAGAAATCTATAGACCTAGAAACCTAGAAAACTAGAAATTTAGAAATTTGAAAAGCTGGAAATTCGGACGTCTAGAAACCTAGGAAACTAGAAATTTGGAAATCTGGAAATCTACAAACCCAAAAATCTGCAAAGCTAAAAATCTAAAAATCCAGAAACCTAAAAATGTAGATACCTAGAAACCAAAAAATCAAAAAATCTACTAAAAAACGCACAACGCACTGAAACCTCAGTACCCTCTGCAAGAGTTCTCCCCAAAATCACCAACTAGTGAAACGGTGCCAACGTTAGACCCTGCCGCTCTACAATAACTAGAATCAAGCCTTAAACCAACTCTACGTATAAATTGCGAAGAATCGCCAGTTTGTCGAGTTTCCCCAATTTTTGTTCTGCCCCGTTGTTCGCTAAGTGTGCTCGAATTAAAAAACGGTGTCGAGCGAGTTCCAACGCCGGAAGCAGCGACCGACGGCGAAATAGCGAACGAAGACGTCTGATCAGACCGCTAGTGGATCCACTGCTCGAGGCGAGTAGAAAAATTAGAGACGATCGTGTGACAGTCGAAACGATTAAGAGCCTCTCTGTGTATTTGGTAAATATTAGATTAAACTTGATTAGATTGTTCATAGAGATTGTTGTATTACGAACGTAACGCTGTATAGGGAGAGTAAATAATATATTATACATGTACTGTCGACCTGCTGGCTGTATTTTTTTGTACCGATCTCGAGAATTAGCGAATTCTTCGATGAGGTGGTCTACAGGAACCATCTGGAAGTTGATCTCGAACGATAAGTAAAATATCTTACGTTAGTTGCCTGTTCCATTGAACAAGTAGCCTGAGATTGCTTCTTCCGTTAGATATAGATGGACTGTAGATGGTACACATAGACGGTAGTTATCATTCATCTGACGCGTATCGAGCGTTTTCGAAATCTAGTCATCGATTAGTTTCTTAGTCTGGTTTTGATAGTTTGAAGTTCTGGCATCAATTAGTGTTTCCGGTATCGACTTCCACTACAGTCGGAATTGAGTTCACTCGAGGGTATCGCATATGGGGATGTATCACACACATATGAGATGGATATAACAGTATAGGAGTATGATGACGTAGAGATATTAATATCTAACACAAAGTTGCAAAACACCCACAAATTACATGGTACAAGAATTCTGTATCTTGATGAAAATTTCAAGAAGACCTCGATTTCAGCAACAGGAATTTAAAGAAGACTTCGATTAGGGACTTTGTGAGTGTCACACTATGCCAGTAACTGGTTAATCTTGTTAGGTAGTTGAATTTTTGCGTTTCTTTACCTGTATCGGGTCTATCAGAACATCTTTCTCTTCCAACGACAGACCTGATACAGGCAGAATAAAAAACACAAGAATGCAACTATGTACTAGCAAGGCTACTAGCATAACTTGTCAGATCGAACCTCGAAGGGTTGGACAGGTGTATAAGGTTAGTGTTAAAGAGTTAATACTCTAACCCTGCTAGGTTGAGCATTAAAAGGTGGTTTAACCTGTTAACGTGGGGTCACATCTCGAAGTAGCCTAATGATCATATGTCCACTGACACAAAAAACAGTTGCCATTTGTCGTCGGCTCAGAAAGAGTAGGAGTAAACAGAACACGAAAATTCCGACTGTAGTTAGAAGTATGAAAGTAGCGATATAATCGAGCGATGAAGCTTCGATCTCGTTGCGTGGCGCGCTGTCAACGGAAATACCTGGCCGGTTGGCATCGCTTGAAAATAGATTGGCAGCAGTCCGCGTTCGTTCGGCCGTCCTCGAAGCCGGCCGTTCCGCGAAGTCGCAATAAAACCGAGTCGATCCTCTTTTTCCCTCCCTATCCGCGGGGTTCGGTCCCTTTCCACGTTTCGTCGCGAGCGTTCACGCTTCCCGTCTCGAACGAGAGGAGACCGTAAATGCGATTCCGAGAGAAAAGCCGTCGGAACGAGTGAAATGTCGGCCACCGCTGGCTTACCTTGCTCCTCGAAGCAGCCTGACAATTACGGTGAGCCACGAGTTTCTATGGTAATTGCGCCAGGAGGTTATGTTAATCGACGGTTGGAGGTGTTTTGTAATACGTGGACCTTCATCGATGTTCAAGATTTTGGAAATCGTTTGTGTTCTTACTACTTTGTGATTATTTGGAAGATCTGCGGAGGATGTGCAGAATGTAACGAAATATAAGTGACAACATCTTTTTGGACGTCCCCCATAAATTTGTTCACGTTTAAATAAAATTTAAGAAGTATGCATTCGACTACAACTACAGTAAATGTGACATCAGTGTAAAATCTCGTAGTTCGATGATTCAGTCGAGAGCATAGATTGTACCTCCCGCGATAACTGCACGTTGGTCCGCGCGCAGTTATCGCGACTTGCAATTTCCAGTCTTCGTCAAGAGATAGGAAATATCAGTGTCCACGTATTATGAAACTACACGTTCAACTTACGTAAGCTGTCTTCAAAGATTCATAAATAACACAGTTAAAGGTCGTGTGTCTTCTTGCAGCTTCACAACTCGGTGGAAACATCGAAACAACCGGTCGAAACTTTTACCTCCGTCGCTAAACACGATCCGCTATATTTCAAGTTCTCAAAGTCTTTCTTAAAATCTGAACTGCTATACACGACTACTAATATTTCATTCGTCTAACAATTTGAAAACTCGCGAAACTATAAAACGAAGAGTTCATTTATAAATCTTCAGGAAAGAAACATCTCTGAATTTCGAAAGCTGCGAGATCTCGACAATTCTTCGAATAGATCGATATCCAAGTTCGCGCGTTTCGGTAACGAGCGCTTTGGAACGTTTCGAAGCGGACGACGTTCGGGTCACGATCGTCAGCCAGACTTTCGTATCTATTTCAGTCTCGAAACCGTGTCTATGTCGACGCACGTACGAAAATCTATCGTGATTGTGCACAACTATTCTCGTTCTACTCGGCAAAGGTCGTTCAGCGTGTGACTTCCGCTCGATCCTCTCGAACCGCGTGTCGACGCTCGCAGATGAGGCTGAAACGAAAGGCGACGGAACTCGCCTCGTGCAAACGTACTTGCGTCTCTTTTTGTCCGTTTCTTTTATGTAATTCGTGTGCTGGCTTCGTTTTTGTCGTCTGCCGATCAAGTGTTCGCTCGATTTTCGTGTTGAAATGCCGGTGAAATGTTTGAGATTGTGTTGCGTACCGATGTTGGAGTGAGTTGGCGTAACTGGGGTCTGGGTTACTTGAGAAATTTGAGGATAAGGTGGAGTTTTACGGTAGGAATAATATATTATTAATTATCATTGTGTTAGGAGGAGTAATTTGAATCAGAAATTTTGGAATTTGCAGATTTGGGAAAGTGGGACTTTGGGGTTTAGAGGTTTGGGAAATTGGGGTTTGGGGGTTTGGGAAAGTGGGACTTTGGGGGATTGGAAATTTATTAATGTGAGGATTTGAGGATTTGGAGATTTAGGAATTTAGGAATTTTGGGACATAGGAAGTTTGGAATCTGAGGACTTTGGAACATAGGAATTTGGGAGTCTAAGAATTTGGGGATTTGGGGATTTTGGAATTTAGGAATTTGGGAGTCTAAGAATTTGGGGATCTGAGGACTTTGGGACATAGGAATTTGGGGATTTGGGAATTTCGGAATTTAGGAATTTTGGGATATAACAATTTGGGGGTTTGGAGATTTGAGAATTTAGGAACTTTGGGACATAGGAAGTTGGGAATTTGGGGATTTGAGTATTTCGGAATTTAGGACTTTTGGGGAATAGGCATTTGGCAAAACGTCTTAAACGTCCTAGCATAGATATCAAAATATCTGGTGGCCGTAGTCGAAGACCCTAGTTACGCCAACACTGTGCTATTAAACCGTCCTTAACGAAACTAGCCAACGTATACCCAAATGGACCAAATTACGACATGGTCCAAATCGTTGAAAATACTCCTAGAACTAGTCCCATAATCCTAGAGACCTAGGCTAGTCTTCATAAGTAACCAAATGGCAAACTCCTGGCGCATAGTATCTTCTAACACGTAACAATGGACTGAACTACGACTTGGTCTACGTAGATTCTCAGTAATTAAGTTCGTAGGCAATTTAGAAAGTGAAGTAACCATTGACAGAAGCGATTCGACGTCTTCTAACACGAGGATCAACTCGATGTAGCGAATTACAATACGGTATAATTATATATCTTCGATATAAGAACGCTGTTGAAGAAAGCTCTACCCCGCTTTGATCGAATCCCGATTCATCCCAGATTCTCTCGGTGTTGATTGATTAACGCTAATTAATCCCTGATGGACCCAATTACGACTCGGTCTAGCTGAATGTTCATCTGGTGACGTGTTCTGTTTTGCGTTTGGACAACAGTGTTGATTTTTGCCTGTTGTTGGCTGAATCTTCTAATCGATCCATTCGAAATCTCTTCGACAAAGGCCCCGCCTCCCAGGGCACACCTCCGAACAGCCCTGCAGCTCTGTCCGCGTTCTCCAGGGTAGTCGGGGCAGCGGGCCAGACGAACAAGCAGGCACAAAATCAGGTTCATGGGAACCCGCTTGGATTAGCCGCGGTACTCTTACAGGGAGCACAAGGTAAATCAGGTGGTGGCGGTCAGATTGAGAGGAAAGCACGGTAGAGTCTCTGACTATTATGGATTTTCAATTTTTTTCGCGTTGAACGAGATTTATTTGGACTTGATTCGTTTTGGAAAAATTGAAATTGACGCGATTGAATTTGGCACGATTCGGTTAGGTGTGGTTAAGTTTGGGGCAATTCAATTCGGGGCGATTCAATTCGGTACGATTCAATTTGGCGCTATTCACTTCGGCGCGAATCAATTCGGTGTCATTCAATTCGGCTGCTATTCAATTCCACTCGATTCAATTCGGCGCTATTCAGTTCGGCGCGAATCAATTCGGTGTCATTCAATTCGGCGATATTCAATTCCACTTGATTCAATTCGGCGCGATTCAATTCGGTACGATTCAATTCGGGGCGAATCAATTCGGTGTCATTCAATTCAGCGATATTCAATTCCACTCGATTCAATTCGGTACGATTCAATTCGGCGCTATTCAGTTCGGCGCGAATCAATTCGGTGTCATTCAATTCGGCTGCTATTCAATTCCAATCGATTCAATTCGGCGCGAATCAATTCGGTGTCATTCAATTCGGCGATATTCAATTCCACTTGATTCAATTCGGCGCGATTCAATTCGGTACGATTCAATTCGGCGCTATTCAATTCAATGCCATTGAATTCGATACGATTCAATTCGGCGCTGTTCAATTTAGTACGATTCAATTCGATACAATTCAATTCGACGGGATTCAATTTGACGCTATTCAATTCAATACGATTCAATTCGGCGCTATTCAGTACAGTGTCATTCAATTCGACGCGATTCAATTCGACACAATTCAATTCGACACAATTCAATTCGCCGCGATTCAATTAGGTACGATTCAATTCTATGCGATTCAATTCGGCTCTATTCAACACAGTGTCATTCAATTCAACACGAATCAATTTAATGCTATTTAATTCAGCGTTTTTCAATTCGACATATTTCAATTGGATGCCATTCAATTCGATTCGGTCAGATTTGAAACCTTTCGGCACAAATTCCCTTCAAATCGGTATTGAATAAGTTATAATATCTACCGTTCTTTCATCTCTGCATCGAAGAAATTAGAACCATGGTGTTTTTGTCACTTCCGCCTACGCCAGCATCGAAAATATTTTCGAATTTTAACTCGATCACTGAATCGAGTTTTCACAAGGTTTTTCGAATTTCTCACTCTATCGTTACTGATAATCGATACAATATTTCTGATTTAGCAAGCTGTTCTCTGAAGCAAAGAATCATATACGAAGCATTGGAAAGCACTAAAAAAGAATAGACAAATCTACGAAGCCTGTCCTATTGAACTCGTCTATTAAACTCGTTTCACACAACGAATTTCAATATAATCATTTATATTTTTTGATTATGTTGAATAGAATCGATTGCAAAGAATTTGGGTTCAAACGTAGGCTTCCTTTAACGAAGGGTAAGTTTTAGGGGGTCTTCCGTGTTGAGAAAATCCTGGGAGACTTTTCTTTTCGTTTCATGGGAAAAAATTTATCCCCGTTAAAAATATCATGGTAACATATATGACGTTCTAGAGGGAATCCCAAGATGGATTCTTCTCAAAATTTAGGCAGTTGCAAATTTGGGGACTTGCAAATTTAGGGGTTTGGGGATTCAAGAATTTAGGGATTTGGGGATTTGAGAGTTTGTTACTTAGGGATTTTGAAGGTTTGGAGATTTGGAAATTTAGGGATTTGAAAATTCAGGACTTTGAGAATTTGGAAATTTGAGAAATTGTGGATTTAGAAATATGACAATGTAGCTGTTTAAAAACATAAGAAACTTGGGATTTGAGGATCCTGTAATTTTCCAAATCTCAAACTCAATATTTCCAAACCCCTGAACACACAAATCTCTAAATACCTAAATTCCCAAATGCATAAATCTCCAAATTAAAAGAAGTTTGTATTAAAAAATTGAAAATACCCTCTGCGTCCCTTTGCTACCCATCTCCTCGTGGTTAAGTATACAACAATCAAATTTCGACCACACATCATTTCACGGGGTTCCTCACCGTTCCCAATCCCGAAAAATAAACAGAAACAACTAAAAACTTTCTAAGTTTGCGTACCAGACTGATTTTTCTGGATTGCAAATAAAAAAGGCAAGAAAGAAGAGCGAGTCGCTAGGCAGAAATCGGTGAGTCCCTTTTTTAGAGTCGAAGCATGACTTGGATCATATTTTTATCTTCTAAGATTCTACTCTGGCTACACCAGCAACTTCAAAACGAATCCATTCACCTTGCAACGAGTTCACGCTTCGCGGCCATAGATTTTCACGTATCTTTTATTTGTTACTTTTTACTAAAAGCTTTTTGACCCGATCACATCCGTATGTCACTCATTGTCAGCACAAATTATTCACAACCCTCCCTGCATCGCGAGATTCGAAGAAGACTGCGTTCTTCGTTCGAATGTCGTTCGATCGCAACACAACCCAGTACTGTCTGATCTAGATCGATCTGTCGCATATGTTATACCAATCGATTTAGCCTTCACACTGTGTTGTTCCCTCTGTCGAAGCTCGTTCCTGACGAGCACCTCGTAACCGCCTGCATTTTGCCAAATTTCGCTTCCAATGATTCTTTCTGTTTCTTTTCTGTTGGTACTTCGATATTTTATTACCGACGTGATCTTCGTTGCACTCTCGTTGTTTAGAATTTGAATCTGGCTAAATTGATATTTGACACTCGTTACGTACCATCGACTCAGGTAAGAGCTCCAAATAGTCAGAATTGACCAAGAAATGATTAATTCGTGACGTGTCTACAGATGTCGACCCACCGGTTGGTCCCATCGACCCACGAAAAGGATGACCCAGGTGTTTAGTAGAGCTCCAATTGGTCAGAATAGAAAAATGGACAGACACGTATTTTCGGTGGTAGTATCGGTTCGGCGATAGTTAAAGACAACTTAAGGTCGGCAAACGTTTCACCTCGAACGTCAGGTCACATTGGGACTGTTCAAGGTGGGGTGCGTCCTTTAAACCTGGGTCAGCCGCTACGCGCCAGGTTCAGGGTTGCGAAGGGTACCAATGTCAACCCACGAGTTGGCGCGTGAAGAGGCTGACGTGTTTAGAAGAGCTACGGCACAATTGGTCAGAATAGAAAAATGGACAACTCGCACGTATTTTCGGCGGTGTATTGGCTCTCGCGGTCGCACACCAATTAGGCCAAAAACAATGACAGGCAAACGAGAGTGAGATAGTGCTACTTGCGTTCAGCAGTTATTGTCATTATTATTCTTATCTGCTGAAATGTAAGTGGAAGTGTTCATAGTGGGGCTTTTACTTTGGGTCCAACTCGTGGGTTGACATCGGTACGTGATCCACTAGGGATATCGATTTTATCATTGTAAACATATTGTGTTGGACTCTTGTTATATTACAAGTTGTAATAGGTAGTGGGGGAATTAATTTTGACAGATTCAGTAGATACGGTTAGTTGAGGGTTATGTGGTTGCGGGAGATTTAGTAATTGGCTATGTAATGTTTGGAAATAGTGCGTAGGGGAAATATAACGCGTAGCAAATATAGGGTGGAAATACGAGCTATTGGAAATACAACGCGTGGGAAATTCAGCAGATAGCAAATACGTGGAGAAATGACAACTAGTGGGAAGCATTGCGTGTAGGACATATAATACGTAGAAAATACAATGCGTAGGAACCCACCTATTACACGACTATAAAACAGCTAGGTATACCAGATCGTGGCAAAATGGCGCTTGGCCATATAACAAGAGTCTGTTAGAATTAGTTAAAGGTACGTAACACGAGTGTCCAATAATCAGTGCAACTGGCAATTATAAAAATTATTGGCAACTAAATGTGTAAAAACACAAATACTTTTGAAACATTTCCTTTTCGCTCAAACGTGACGGAGGTATTGAAATAAAACGCAATTGAACCTAGTGAACTGAAATGACACGAAATATAATGTAATTTACAAAAATGCAATGAAACGTAACATACAGAAAAAAATAAAATGTAATATAATATACGAACATGAAATAAAGTACAACGTAACATAGTAAACGAAATATAATACAATATACAAAAATGAAGTATAATGTAACGTACACAGATGTAACACAGAGAAAGGAAATGTAGAGAAAAGAAGTGAAATTGCAATGCACAGAAATAAAACGTAACATGTGTAAATAAAATGAAGTGTAAAGTGAGGTATAGAAACGAATGAAAAACAAGAAGAGAAAAATAATTGGACGAAGTAAAGTGGAGAGTGCAACGATAGAATCATGGCGGTAGAAAAAAAAGAGACCCAGAAGCGACCGGGAGTATGCTGTTCCAAAGTTCCAAGAGGCTGACAGTAGCTCGTCTTTTGGTTGGTTGGTTGCATGACTAGCTGGCAGTGCAGGAAGCGGTAGCAGCAGCGGTAGCAGCAGCAACAGCCAAAACAGCCAGACTGGCGCATCACCCTCGTCACCGGCGGCCGTCTACATCGGTAACAACGCGGCGACGCCCACGGCATCGTCGCGACGCTACGACTCCGCGAGCAACGGTCTGTATTCATTTTACAACCTGCAAAGTTACATACTCCGCCAAAGGAACTAACAAATTTGTCCTATATCACACCCCGAGAGATTACAATCGCACAATGTTAATTCAGAAAATTTATAATCAGACAATGTTAACTTCAGAAATTTACAATTGGACAACGATAACTCGAAAAATTTACAATCAGACAACGCTAACTCGAAAAATTTACAGTCGGACAATGTTAACTCGAAAAATTTACAATCAGACAACGATAACTCCAAAAATTCACTTCTGTTAACCTTGATTACTTCGATGAGTCTGACGCACTCACGGTTCAAACAACATAAATTTTGCTCGAATTTTTAATACGTTAACTAAACACAGCATTGTCTGACAATTTATTGTTTTTGGATACAACGTTGCTGACGCTAAACCCTCGACTCGCGACTTCAAGCGTGACAAACCAAACTTCTATTTTCACTACAGTTGAATTCATTTCATTTCGATTATAGTCTACATAATTATGATACAAAATGTATCGAATGTTTTACCCTTCATTTCTCTTAACATTGTAGCAGTAATTAATTGTGAATGTCGCAACTGAGTAGAAAATTGTAGGTTAACACTCTAAGACAGCGGCCATTTTGTTTTTAACCGGAGCCTCGCTAGGTTTAGTGTTAAAATGAAGATGAACTATAAAAATATTAATGAATATGTGAATTATCTGAGAAATTAATTTCCTACGATGAAGAATATCGTTAATTTTTGTATACATATTTCTTCACAAAGATGTAATATTTATATACATATTACTTCTTTTTTCAATTATTTATTAGTCCTGATATTTTTTAGTCCTTTGGTGGATACGTATCTTAACACCTGTGCTTTCTTCTCTGGTTTCATGATAATCAATAATACTGCACCTTGCTACCCGCTTCGTATTTCCTTCTTTTTTTAGTATATGTACACATATACTAATTTTTAATCAGTTTGAAATATGGTGTCAGGGACAACACTTTGATCAACTTTTCCTTACATGTACACGATTACATGTACATATGATTACATGTAGATGTGATTATGTTCCCCATATGTACACGATTACATGCACATATGATTGTGTTTCCTATATGTACACAATTACATGTACATATGATTACATATGATTACATGTACATATGATTATGTTCTCCATATGTATACGATTACATGTACATATGATTGTGTTCCCTATATGTACAAAATTACATGTACATATGATTGTGTCCCCTGTATGTACACAGTTACATGTATATGATCACATGCACATGTAATTATGTTCTCCATATGTACACAATTACATGCACATATGATTATGTTCCCTATATGTACACATCTGCATTTGAGTATAATTATGTCTCCTAATATTATATGAAATTTAATTGTTGATCAAAACAACTATCCATTAAAATCAATTTCTAATTCAAAGTCTAATGTAAAATGTCTACTTCAAAGTCCAATCTAAACTAAACTTCTCTTTCAAAATCTAGCCTACAATAAATTTCTAATTAAAAATCTCCTCTAAAATCATCAAGTCCGAATTAAAAACCGAACTTACAGTCATAAAATCGTGTAATTAGCGATCGCGTATAAATTCCCGAGAGAAGAATACTGATTGGTCGATTACAAACTAATCGTAATTGTTAACGCGGCAATGAAAAATGTCGAAACCGTAGAAGGTAGGGGTTGAAAAAAATATCGGCAAAAAACGCTCGTATTTTATGCATCGCGTAACCTGTTGAGGATGCATCGCAGCGTGTCGAATAACAGGTGTGCAATTGCTAGGGGAACTTTTATTTTTTCATTAATATTTGTCGGGCGGCGGGGGTGTCGATGAAATTGGATCGTTTTCGTAATATCGGAAAACCCGTGGTTGTCCCACGGTTTCGCGAAAATTGCCGGTACGCGTCGCGACACAAACGGTGCATTTTCACCGCGATAAATAAACCGTAACAACGAGGTCCCGGTTTTTCGATAATTTAAATGATTAATTTCGCGAATGCAGATTGCGCGCGTCTTTCGTTCGTTTTTTATCGCGGCGATTCGATCGGAAAGGTGTCGCGTCGTTCGCGAATAATCTTCGTTAATGCGTTTCATTGTACGGAAACGCGGTTGCCGTTGCATTGTCGGGCTTGATTGATTCGCATAATAGACAAAAGTGCATTTATCGCGATCGGGCCCATAAATCAACCGCCCATTTCGCAAATGGAGGAACATTTTTACGCTAACGTGCGCCGCTGATAAAGTAGTTTGCAGGAAAATGGGGTGTCCTCAAAATTACTAGGGTAATTTAGTATAATTTTTACGCTGCATGCGAAAGGAAGCTACTTAGTGTTGTTTTCGTAAATTAGATTTTTTAGACAATGATACTATTTTATTTGGATAAAGTTACCCCTAGATGTTACAAGGGTAGTAATTTAATATTATCGCTATATTAAATAGTATTGAATTTCTTTTTAAATAGTGTCTTCATACATTAAACGTATAATGTAATCAATTTTTTATTTGAACAGTAATATAATACAAATTCAGTTTGACAAAATTGTGCGACACCCTGAAAGTTACTAGGTTACCAATTTAATATTGCATTCTTAAAACATTACATATCGAACGGAATAATTTTTACCTGATATCGTGAATAAAAAATGTAATAAATTTTCAATGTGAACAAGAATATAACAAAACAAGTTAAATTAGACAAAATTATAGAGCACCCTATGACTAGAGTGACAATTCTTACGTTCATCGCTAATCAATACCTTCATAAATTAAACTCATAATATAACAAATTTGTACTTTGTTCAAAAAGATAACACATTTCATTTATACAAAATTATAATCCATGAAAAGTTGACAAAAAAAGAATTATACACTTAACAAAAATTATATAAATATAAAATAACGCGTGAAAATGATAAGTGCGAGTGTCCATATAATTTCGTGCATCAACCAGAGAGGAAAGCTTGTTCGTCGTGTTTTAATTTTGGAAAATCAATGTTGGATGACCCTGTGCCCTATGTGTGTGTTTATGCATGATCCGATTGCACTCGTGGCTGGCATGTCGCGTCGATTATCAATTGCATGATAAAACGAACGAAAATATCAGAGCCGGACATACGCCGGACCATCGGCGCCGGATACGTGCAGCTCGGTCCGGTGGAGTGCAGCGAACCGGAAGACGGTAAGAAGAGAATCAAGGACGGTAAGGCCGCAGAGAAGTCGAAAAAAACGAGCGCAAAGGACGAGGATGCCTGCTCGAAGCTTAAACGGTGTTGCTTGTCGTGAATTTACAACGCGAGCGACGCTCGACGATGCCGATTTATCGTTCTTTTTTTTAGTTCAAAGTCCACTTGCGCTTCTGTTCTCGATTTTAAGAACGTACGACGTAAATGTGGTTTCGAACATTTTACACTTGATTTTTAGCGTCGAGTTTTATGATAATTATTGGAGCATATGGGACACGTTGAGAGAATATAGTGTGGTCGTAATTATTAGAGCACTCAGTTCAGAGCATATAGTATGGTCGTAATTATTAGAGCACTCAGTTTAGAGGATATAGCGAGGTCGTAACTATTAAAGCACTTAGTTCGGAGGATACAGTGCGATCATAAATCTGAAAGTTCATGAATTTAAAAATGACTACATCCGCAGTCCTAAAGTAGGGAAAATTTCAGAAATATTTCCAAAATTTAATAACTCCAAGCCAAATTTCAGAAGTCTCAAAGTGCTAGAAATTATAGAGTACAATAATTCAGAAATTGTCAGATCGCAAATTACAAAATTCAACATTCCAAATTACCTAAAATTCCCCAGATTCCTAAGTTCCATGATTACAGAAATTTCCTGAATCCCAAAATTCTCTAGAATCCCATGCTTTCAGTTCTCAAAATTCCCTACATTTGCCGGTTCTCTAATTTCAAACATCAAAGTCCCAAACTACTAAAAATTCCAAAGCTCAAAAATTACAAGATCTAAAAGTGCCGATGTCTCACAGTTCCAAAATACTCAATCTATAACAAATCCTCATTTAATTTACGACCACACTATACCCCAAACTATATTCAAAGACATCAGAATACAATTTTTGTTAAATTGTTTTCTTTAATAATACTTACAATAGTAATAATGACCGTGATACAAAATTTGGTAACAATCGAACGACTATCAGGTGCAGAAATAAATTCTCCTCGGTTTTGAAAGAAATCGAACATTTATAGAATTACATCACGAACTTGAAATTGAGATTTTAAGTGTTTGCAAGTTTTTGAAATTAGAATAATTTTGAATAATGGCTCGTCGAGCGACGCGAACACAGCATGTGCATCATTTTGCCTTTTGGAGATTGCTCCTTCCAGGGCGCCATTTTTTCTGGCGTTCACGTTGTGATCCCTGGTAACTTTTTTATTTTTTAGTAGATTACCTTTCTGCCATACGATGTAACCTCCAAAGAAGCATAACAATTATTATTAGCAACAATCATAACAACTGTGACAGTTATAGCCAAACAAATTATTAGCGCACTCTCAAACGTTCGAACACAAAAAATTACCGCTCAAATTATACCGGATTCTATACCTATTCTGCACAGATAAACGAGTAGACAAATAAGTAGCAGTTAGTTGTAAGACTGTACATCGCGTGGCAGAGGGTAATTTTTGCAAGTAGTACAAATTTTAATTTTTGCCTGACGGCGACGCGCAAGTAGTAAGTATCGTTGTTGGTCAGACAAGCAGCTCGTCCACGAGTACGCAACAAGAACAACAACAATGAGAAGTTCCACAGCACTTTAGTCATCGTACAACTATAGAATACTATCGGGATTCGAGGATCTCGAGACTCGCACGAACCCATTTACGTTCCACCCTTTTTTTTTATGTTCAATTTCGAGAAAACACGCGCGGTGACACGCACAATCGCGCACCGGAGGATGTCAAGTAAAATGGAGGAAATCGAACGAACACTAGCCGGAACTTTTTTCTCTGTGTCCCCGTTGTTCGTCCCGTACTATTGTATCGCATCGTTTAGTGCGCAGACTTTGTTAAAATATCATTTCTATTGGCGATATGTCGAAACTCGCTCGATCAAGCGATGATGAATGTTGAAAAGTGGCCATTTTTCATTGGATAACTTTCGAGTTTGGGAATTAAACGATCTGGGGATTTCGAGATTGAGGGATTTCGGAATTGGAAGTTTTAGGGTTTTACTGAGAATCTGAGGATTTGTCGTTTTGGGGATTTGGAAATCTGGAGGTTTTGAAATTTGGGGATTTAGGGATTTAGAGAATTTTGTATCTGGGGATTTGCGAATTTGGGAATCTAGCAATTCCGAGATGTAGAGATTTGGAATTCGAAAGATTTGGGAATCTAGGAATTTGGGGATATAGATGTTAAAAAATCTAGGGATTTGGGGGACTACCGATTTTGTCATATAGGAATTTCGGAGCTTAGAGATTTAGAAGTCTAGGGAATTCGCGAACTAGGAAATTCGGGATGTAGAAATTTGGGCACTTGGAGATTTCGGAATCTAGGGATTTCGGAATATAGAAATTACGGAGGTTGAGTTTGAGGGAATCTAGAAAATTCGCAAACTAGAAAATTTCGGGATGTGAGGGATTCGGGACCTAGAAATTTCGGTATCTTTCAATTTGGGGGTCCAGGGATTTGGGAATATCGAAATTTTGGGATCTAGGGATTTGACAGTATAGAAATATTGGGATCTATGGATTTGGCAATATAGAAATGTTGGGATCTAGGGATTCGGGAATCTAACAATTTTGTTGATCTAGGGATTTCGGAGCTTAGGCTTCTGAGATCTAGGGAATTCACGAAGTAGGAAATTCGGGATCTAAGGATTTCGATACTTTTCAATTTCCGTATCTAGGGATTTGGGAATCTAGGAATTTCGCGATCTAAGGATTTCTGAGCTTGGAATACTGAAATCTAGGGAATTTACGAAGTAGAAAATTCGGGACCTAAGACTTTCAGTATCTAAGAATGAAACTCTAAGTTTGAAAAGTAGGTCAAAAAATGGCCATTATTTAACACCCCTCGCCTTATTTCGCCCCGTTTAATATATTGCAATTTCACCGAAGTCAACAAATTTCTTTACAGTTCGATTAGCTATTGAAGCTCAAAATCGGGCTTATCGAAATTATCCTTCTCCACTGATAAGTGAAAAATGAAATTCATCGAAATGGTATTTTGTATGACGTAGGAACATTCGATTAGGCTATATCGTCCACGCTGAACGCTACAACATCCACGTTGTAATCCATGTGTAGGCGCAAAACTTGTGAACGTATCAATAAACTAATGAAAACCCAATATACGTTGTGTTGTGTGAAAAGGAAAAAAGGAAACGATCGTTGGACAGGCTTCGTAGTTAACGATAATTTACGCTAGCACGCTGGTAGACAATGATTTGTTGAGCGCAATTTAGATCGAACACGGTTCAAGGAAGAAATCACTCGAACGACTGTAACGAGCACCCGATTGTGTCGATGATTTGTTCACACTGTCGTTTTGTTCACGCGTGTGTACAATATTCGTGTGTGGACTACCATCTTTTCGACTGCTGAAAACCGCCTCGAGTCTTCGACGTTAGTGTTCACCATTGGGACATTTGGTTCTGGAACACCAAGTTAGAGTGCTTGAAGTTCCTAGTTGTTAAATTTAAAGTTTTACAAATTGTTCCCAGATTTTTAATATTCCTAAATTCCTCAATTTCCGAATTCCACTATCAATTTCTTAAGTTACCAAATTTTGAAATTTCCTAAGTTATCAAATATGTATAAAGATTCCTGTAGAGTTCTAAGATATACCTCCCTATATGATTAATTTCCTACATATACAAATCTCTATACTTAAAAATTTTCTAGTGTCAAAATCTCTGGATCTTTGTATACCCAAATTTCATCAATTTCCAAATATGCAAATTCCCAAATATCGAAATTACTATACTCCTCTTCCAAATACCCAAGTACCTACACCCCCTATTCTCACATTCCTCAATTTCTAAATATCTAAATATCTGCATCCCCCTATTCCCACATTCCCCAATTTCCAAATACCCAAATACCTGTGTCCCCAAATTCCCCAATACCTACACCCCCATATTATTAAATATCTAATAACACAAGTATCCCTATTCTCAAATTACCCAATTTCCAAATATCCAAATGTCTGCATCCCCCTATTCCCAAATTCCCCAATTTCTAAATATCTGAATCCCTATGTCCCCATATTCCACAACTCCTCATTTTCCAAATATCCAAACCCCTATATCCCCATATCTCCATATACCCATCTCCCAATTCCCCAAAATTAAAAAACCTCAAAAATGCCCAATTTCCAAATATCAAGCCCCACATTCTCAAATTCCTGTCTCCACAAATTTGCAAATCCAGCATTGAACTTCCAATTAACCAAATCCGTGAATCCTAAAATCCCTAAATTTGCAAAGTCTAAAATTCCCATCTAAATTCAGCAATTCGTCTTCGTTACTCGAAACTCCAAGCAATCCGAGCGTCGCGTCGTAAAAAGAGAAACTGCAACGTAACGAGTTTGAAGGAAGAAAAGTGTAAGATACGAATGAAATGGAAAATCGTTGAGATAAGCTGCGGAAAGTGACGCGTTCTTCGGCAGGAGGGGAACACGAAGAAGAGTAAAGACGTGCTAAGCACGGAGACGAGACCGGAGAAGACGGTTAATCCTCTTGCGTGTGGATTAAGCTCCGCGACATTTTCCGCTCAAAGAATCTACCTTTCCTTCTCGATTCCTTTCCTTAGCTCTGGATCATCGATCTTTTAGCGTTTAACGCGTTCGCTGCATGTCACCTGGATTCTCTGTCTCTATTAATATTATTTCTTAACATCAATTGGTTATCATTAGACTAGTGATGTGATGTTAACATTATTAGTCAACATTAGTTGAGGACCAAGTGGTGTGATATTCAAATTAGTAGTTAACATCAGTTGATTACCATTAGTCAGATGGTGTGATGTTAACATTATTAGCTAACTTCAGTTGATTACCATTAGTCAAATGGTGTAATGTTCACATTATTAGCTAACTTCATTTGATTACCATTATTCATATAGTGTGATGTTAACATTATTAGCTAACTTCATTTGATTACCACTAGTCAGATGGTGTGATGTTAACATTATTAGCTAACTTCTATTGATTACCATTAGTCAAATGGTGTGATGTTAAAATTATTAGTTAACTTCATTTGATTACCTTTAGTCAGGTGGTGTGATGTTGACATTATTAGTTAACACCAGTTGGTTGCCATTAGTCAAATGGTGTGATGTTACCATTGTTAGCTAACTTCATTTGATTAACATTGATTACTTGAATAATACCGATCATGTTAATTATAGCTAATTAATATTAATATCCAGCGACAATAAGTCAATTTCAATTACACAGTTTGTACAAGATGAGATATACAGGATCTAGTTTGGATTATTCAGGAGTTCATGGTTTCCCGCAGCGAACGCGTTAATTAAAAAAGTAACTAGAAGCCGCGGATCTTAATCTTCCGCGAGACCGCTTGAATCACGCTGAAAAGTCCTGCTGCCTGCGCTGAAGCGATTTCATAGCAAAAAACCAAAAAAAAAAATGAAAGAAAAAAAAACAAAAAGCGTTTAAGGGTACCGATATCTTAACTATGTGTATGTATATATTCTATATATATTGCTTGTAGAAATAAGAATCGCGTGTCCAATCAAGACCTGCAGCCAGCTCTCGACGAACTCCCAGTGCTCAGGTAACGGAAGAATATCTCTCTGTCTCTCTCTCTCTGTCTCTCTCTCTATCTCATACACATGACACTTTCTCTGTCTCTCTCTCTCTCTCTATCTCTATCTCTCTCGCTCTCTCTCTCTCTCTCTCTCTCTCACTCTTTCTAAACGACGTCGATGAAATGTACTGGAAAATATGGCGCGTAGAACCGAGATAGAGTAATGTAAATTTGTTGTTTTTCGCTCGCTGTGGTGCGCAGTAGGATAGTTAAGCAACCCTGTGATGCCGACGGTGGTGGTCGCGTGATTTTCCGATCATCGAGGATTCACGAGAGAAGATCACGACAAATCCTCATCTATCATTCCTTTATTTATTCTTTTTTTTTTTGTATCGACTTAGAGAAAGGGTGAAAATTTTTGGAATTGGAATTTTTTGAGACGGAAATTGCAACCGCACCGGTTGCGTTTCGTGGATGGGTAGAAGAGAAACGAGGAGTTCTTAACCCTTTGCGAGAAATTTTGTTAACGAGTTCATATCGCTCACGCGATATCGCGTTGAGAGTACGCGCTATTCGACCGCTGCGGCACGGACCTACGGGTAGAACGGTATTCGCAAAGGGTTAACACAGAGGAGACTTGGGAAAGAGGACACTTATTGGTAAATTACACGATTTTGAAGAAGCTTCTAGCGATCGGCGGCGACTTTTGTTTCAGCGTTTTACTACGTGAACAACGAGAAACCTTTTTTCTTTTCTTTTCACCACGGATATCGATTCCGTTCGCCGACCAATGAAGGATCTGCAAAGGGCCTTCGAAATTCCCCAGTCTCGTCGGCGAGCTGCGTCGAGCGTATCGGAGAGGAAACGAGCCGATTCGCGCGACGCGTGCAACGACCAGACACGCTCGATCGTTTCCATTTGAACGAATCGCACCGATATCGTTTTTTTCCGCCGGACAACGTTCGTCCTTTCATTTCTCGCGCTTGTAATCGGTGCTCGTCAAGTGGAAACTGAAAATTTACCAACACAGATTTACTCCTCGAACGATTCTGTACGCGCTTTCGGGGATGGAGCTTTCGAGGGAGGATGGGTCATTCGTGACCGAAAGACGACGGGCAATTTAAATTGTGGATACTTCATTTTGAAATTTGATGTATTACTAGAGTCACTAGATTGTGATACTAAATTTGTTGGAGAATTTGTTGGTGACCGAATTACATTTCTCAATCTTCAAATTTACAAATTTATTCATTGGAAAATATTTCCAGATTTCAAAATTCTCACATTCCCAAATTTCCATATTATAAAATTTATCAACTTGGAATTTTATATATCGAGAAATTATAAATTTTGAATATTTAAAACTTCGATAATTCTGAATGTTGAAATCCTCTTAAATTTTCAAATTTCAAGATTTTCGTCTTCGAAATCTAAAAATTTCCAAATTGGAAGTCTCAAAAATCCATGGGTCAACCTGCACAGTGCCCGTCACTGACAATTGTACAACCGATCGACCAAAGTTTACTCAAATATCAAAATACCTCTGTAAAGTACCATAAAATTCAAAAATACCACAAAACTCAAAAGAAGAGAAACTGAAAAGTAAAAAGAATCAAATCACGAAAGACCCATCTCTCTGTCAATCTAAAAATTTCAACCTCCTCACAAGATAAAAAATCATTCGAGGATCATTGGAGTCCAAAAAGCGTCGAAATTTTGTCGAAGGACAATTGGGTCTCGCAGGTAACGGGATTTTTGACTTTTGAAACGACTCCAATGAAAGTACCGTGCGCGTCCGACGAGTTGGCGCTCGAACAGGATTGGCAGAATTTGCCGTCTCGTCGTACGCGCGTAGTACGTGCATCGGTGAAGGATAATTTTTTGGCGTAGGATGTAGAAGTTGATAAAACGATAAAGAGAATAATGATTCGTGCATGTGACTGTTGTACCGTACGATGTGTCGGTATGAGCCCGGATCGGTTGTGTTGATCGGGCGTGCCGATCGGGCGGTTTCCACTGATCGATAATCTATTGACGATTCCAGCACGCCGTCAGGAGATCATCAAGATGACCGAACAGCTGATCGAGAGCATCAACACCGGCGATTTCGAGGCGTACACGTAAGTGACACGACGTAATCGACTTTTTTTATCGTTAATTTCCCGCAATTTATTCCCAGACAGTATTTACGATATTAAACGATGCTTGACTAATATTTACGCTGTTAAACAGTTGTTGAACGCGACTTAATATCACTTTTGTAGAAACTGACGCGATTAACCTCCTGCACTGTGAATTATTAGGTGCGTCAGTCGGAAGTAACTGATCACAGCTACAATATTAAAGTAGACGAAGAAAGTTGAAATTTTATGTCCGTTTAATATTATACAATCGTTGATCATGCAAATTGTAATAATACTTGAACTCCAATTTGAAGAGTATTCAAAATTCGAGTAAAATTGATCACAGCTGAAGTACGAATGCGTCACGAGACTCAAAATAGTGTAAGGGGTTAACAACTTAAGTTCAGTAATAATTAACAGTTTAACAGTTTAACAATAATTAATAACTTAACATTTTGATAATAATTGACAACTTGACAACTTGACAACTGGACAACTTGACAACTAGAGAATAACTGACAACTTCATAACTTGACAATAATGAACCTCTTAGAAACCTCTTTGAGGTTAGTTTGTGTCCGCCATTTTGTTTAGCCTCGACTGAGATATATTGTAACCCACCTCGGAAAGTTGTAGTTTTTCTATTAAATAATTGAACTTGTTTAACACATAACTGTACATAACTTAACACACAATTGAAGTTATTTAACAATAATTGAATTAGTTTGATTTAATATTAAAAAAAAGTTCCGTAAAACTTTATTTTTATTAAAAAGATTTATCCTCAAAGAGCTAACAGGATAACATTTACACCTCCATTGCTGAAACAGTTAATTGTTTAGCAAACAGGAATATTTATTTACAAAATTTGCGTTCGACGCTGATATATATTGAATATTATAATGAATGTTTATAAATATTCATCGATGTATGCATTCACGTATACAGAATGTGCCAATAAAATGTACACACTTCGTTGTTACACAATCTACTTGATAAAACAACGGGTGATGAAGTTATTATGTTGATTATTCTGAAATTGTATGTAAATATGTTCCAAATGAGCAACATCGGTCACGTTTCATTTTTATTATCATTTATGCATTCGACGTTAATGTTTTGAGTCTGTTTTAACATTCTGTCTGCGCGCTCTTGAATTAACTGTGTACATACGTGTACACATATGTTAGTTCAAGAGAAAAGACATATATTTTTTAAGTTTATCAATAATTTTATCTTCACTTGACTTTCTTCGAACATACATTATAACTCAATTTTTTTTAAATTGTAAATTATGATTGAATTTTTTTTTAAACATAAATTATGATTAAATTATTTAAACCTAGATTATGATGAAATTTGTTTTGAACATAAATTATGATTGAATTCATACAACCATGAATTATGATGGAACTCTTTCAAACAAAAATATTGACGGAATCTTTTCAAGCGTAAAATGAAATCTTTTCAAACAAAAATAATGATTAAATCCTTTCAAACATAAATTATGATCAAGCCTTTTCAACCACGAAACGTGCCCGAATAAATTGCTCATAAAACCCGTCGAATAATTAAGTAATCCACCGAATTAATCGAACGCAAAGTAAAAATACAAGGAAAAAGAGAAAAACACGTTCGGTCAGGTAGCTCAATCAGCATAATAATTTCGGTCGCTGAAAAAGGCACAAATTTTGATGGAGTTTCGCGCCATGAATATAAATTTTGATTGAATGCTAATGATGCCGCGTGAGAAGTGCAACATGCAGACGTTTTCTAATGACATTTGCGTTTCCAGGAAAATCTGTGATCCACATCTGACCGCGTTCGAGCCAGAGGCTCTAGGTAATTTAGTCGAGGGAATGGATTTCCACAAATTTTACTTTGATAATGGTAATTATGACTCATTTGCATCACCGTTTAATCGTAAACGCCCGCACCGTTGTGCCTACGTTCGATCATTTTTAGTTTCATTGCTCGGCTGCATGTCGCTACCGTCTCCTAGTGAATTCGATTCTTCTCTCTCGTTCGTATCTTCTCGATTTTCTCCCTATTTTCTACGACAGAGAATTATCGTTCACTTGGACGCGGTTATCAATCGAAATCAATGCGATTTTTTTTATCCCAATTTAAGCATTCTTTTGGTTACTTGCGAACAGTGGTGTAACTAGAATTTTTGGTAGGGTGGTCACATAGTAACTTTTCTAGGGACATTAGTAGTATCAGGTGGAAGTAACTGTTTTAGTGATAATAGTAGTTATCAGATAGAAGTAACTGCCCTAGGGACATTTTAATAGTATCAGATAGAAGTAACTGTCCTAGTGACATTTTAATAGTATCAGATATAAGTAACTGTCCTAGGGACATTTTAATAGTATCAGATATAAGTAACTGTCCTAGGGACATTTTAATAGTATCAGATATAAGTAACTGTCCTAGGGACATTTTAATAGTATTAGATATAAGTAACTGTCCTAGGAACATTTTAATAGTATCAGATATAAGTAGTTATCCTAGGGACATTTTAGTAGTATCAGACAGAAGTAACTATTTTAGAGACATTTGAGTAGTATCAGATATAAGTAACTGTCCTAGGGACATTTTAGTAGTGTCAGATTTAAGTAGCTATCCTAGGGACATTTTAGTATTATCAGATATAAGTAACTATCCTTGTGACATTAGTAGTATCAAATGGAAGTAACTATTTCAGTGACATTAGTAGCACCAGATAGAAGTAATCATCCTAGTGACATTAGTTCACTGACAACTTATAGTGACCACGTGGTTTTTGTAAATTTGAGAATTTGGTGTTTTGGGAATTTGAGAATTGGAAAATTAAAAATTTAAGGAATTGCAATTTTGAGCAAGTGGGAATCTGGTGAAACTTAGGAAGGATGGTGAAATTTAGGGAACTTGGACCTAGGGAATTTGGAATCTTGCAGATTTTGAATGTGAAATATTGTAAATGTAGAAAACCTTGAATCTGGGGAATTGAGAATTTAGGGAACTGGTAATTTAAAAAAATGTGAACGCAGAGCACAATTCTGAATTTAGGAAATTGGAAAACTGCTAAATTGAATAATTATTAAATTTGATAATTTTGTAATTGTATAATTTGATAATTGGTAAATTGGGACCTGACAAATTAAAAAATTGAGAATTCGAAAACTTGAACATCTAAAAATTTGAAAATTTGTAACTATATGCTCTACGTTACTCTTGCTTTATAATAGCAACCACATATGTATACTATTACCGTATGTAACCTATCCACATGTATTAACAGAAGATACAGTCCCCATCTAGTTACACCAGTGCTCACAACCCTCTCAACCCTAACATCGATACGCTTCTTATTGCACTTTCGTTCAAATTTTCAAATTTTAATAATGCACGAAGTTGCTCGTAAACGAATTTCGTGCTGCATATTAAAAAGTGTAGGCGCAGACCGTCAAAGACACGTTCCCGTTTGTTCCGCGCGAAAATGATTCCATACAGCTTTATCTTTGTACGACTTTTTTCCTTTCCGTGCCTGTTAAATCCTACTCGAACGGTATTCTGTCGCTACCATTTTTCTCCTCCTTTTGTATTTATCGTTGCCTTGGAGGAAGGGAGCTTTCGCAGACCCACGAATAACGAGTATCTTACTTTTCACAAAAAAACCATAAGCAGTCCTGGGGAAGAACTGCAAAGCCGTCAACACGACGATCCTGAATCCCCATGTGCACCTCTTGGGCGAGGATGCAGCGTGCATCGCGTACGTCAGGTTGACGCAGTACATGGACAAGTAAGTTACTTCTTTCTTTCTGAAAAATAAGAAACTTACAAAATGACATATTGCATTTTTATAACATACATACATAATACATCATATGTACATTCTCAGACATGTGTGTTCAATGTTCAACATATGCACATACGTTCAATACATGTACAGATACATACACACATGTATATGTGTATACGTGATGTGTATATACACATACACGTACATATACACATTCATAATACACATACATGTACACATACACATGTATACACATACCTACACATATGTACAGTGACGTGTATACACACATAGACATATGTACACATACATATACACATATACATCTGGTGTGTATATGTTCATCTTGAACACACATGCATATGTTCAAAAATGTAAGAAAATCATATGTGAGTAGATACAGGGTGTGTATAGTCAGACGTGCTTCATGTTCCATGTCTTAAGAACAAAACTATGTAGCAGATATTTCATGGAAATTGTGGAATGTACTTTATAAGAATTTGATCTATTCAAAGAAAATTTAAATGACCTTCAAAGTTTGGAGGAAATACAATTATCCTGTGGGACAAGTGTTTTATGTCTGATCATATTCGGTCTAATATCACTTGTTTTACGATGACATTTACTGGGTCAATGATTGAAACAACCTGAATTCTCCAAATTCCTAAATTTCAACGATCTTCAACCCTACGAGAAACAATTGATCCTTCAGTCACTGAAGTTCCCTTAGGCTTTATATCCCTATTCTGTGCATTTACGAGTTATGGAATATGTTAAAAAAATGTGATTGAATGTTACAGACAAGGAGTAGCGCACACTCACCAGAGCGAGGAGAGCCGCGTGTGGCACAAGAGAGATAACAAATGGCAAAACGTGCATTTCCACCGAAGCGCGGTGACAGGTCCATCGCCGTTCTCCTTCAACCACAAGTAAATCGATCGTTGAAGAAGAGAAAAGAAACGAGGGAGGATGTAGAAGCAGAAGAACACGACGAAGAAGAAAGGCCGATGTGTCGGTGGACGCTCGTCACCTCGACACGTGGAACGAACGAACCGTGCAACAATACACAAACAAACACGTAACAAATACACACAGGTACACACGTATATACACACATCGTACACACACGTTACATTCACAGAGAGGCTAACAAGCCGAGACTACAACCTTCCGAGTCGGATGAATGGATAAATACATAATGCAGGCGTGTATCTATTTATTTGTTTATCGCGACGCGTACACACTTAGTATTATAAGCGCGACAAAATGGAGGATGAAGGAATGCCGCGAGAGTGCCGGAATTAAGCCGGCGATTTTACAACTCGCTAAATGGTACCTGCTCAGAGTACTTACCACGATACACCGCGATCGGTGACGCAGCATCGACGAGAGGACTTCCGGTGAAGAGAAACGACCTTGAATACCTCGACTTTTGTTCCTCGAGATGTCGAAAACAACGGGAAGATTATTGAAACATCGTTAAGAAACGAAGACCTCAACTTCTTCGTGACTCATGAAAATCATGTAAGATGTGGAGAGGCCGAATCGAGGGAAATTTCTGAAACATCCATGTTTGGACAAGTTTTTGTTGCTTCGTGAATTATGAAGTAAAAGGAAAGTAGCAAGAAAGTTAAATCAAGGGAAGATATTGAAAGATCAAGTTCAAAACTGCAGAAGAAAATCTGGACAACGTATTGTTTCTTCTTCGTGTGTTAAATACAGCAGGATGTTGAGGATGATGGAAAAATTGTATCGAGGAAGGTGTTGAAACATTCGATCTTGAAGACGAAGAAACTCTAGACAAGTGTTTCTTTGTGGATCATCAACTAAAAGAGGCACAGGAATCGGTTTTGAAGTATCAGTAATGGAGATAAAATAGTCGAGGTAGGATCTGAAAGAACGAAGACGTTGAGGACGAAGAGAAAGATGTGTTCCGATCGAATCGATGCTGGACATCGACGAAGCGGTGAACGTTGTAACCACGAAGAATGGAGCGGAAGTAAAAATGGGTGCACGGAAGAGAAGAAAAGAATGCTAGGAATGTCGAGAAAGATGGCGCCGGCACGTCGGCAACCACGTATTTAGCTCGTAACGATAGTCGCTGTACAGAACAATCTTCCATTGTAACTTTCTTCTTCTAATTTTCGTTCTCGTCTCCCGCTATGACGAATCCCATGTAGATCTGCGCGTACGATCGAACACACACGTCTCACACACACACACACACACATACACGATCGTTAATTATCGTTCGATTCTCACCGAAGAAATTCGTTTGATAAAAGCGTGTGTATACATTCCAAAATTTGATGAAGTTTTAAGTAACAGATTCACTGGTTATTTTGAGATGAAAATTCATTTTGAGGTTAATAGCGAACGGTATGCTAAATTCCGAATGAGTGAACTGAATGAGTTAGAAATTCACTCGTGGATTGTAATACGTGTATAGCGAAGGAAAATGGTATTAATGTACCTTGCAGTTTGTTTCATTGAATTAAATATTGTATTATGTTGAACTGTGTGGTTTGATACCTTCAGACCCGACTGTGTAATATTACGTTCCGCAGAGGAACTGTATTGTTTCATTTACTTCTCCACTGTGTACGGCTTTTGATTTGAGGATTTAGTTACGGGTTTCGGGCATATAAGAATTTGGAGTATCGAGATCTTAGGGATTCATAGATTTGAAGATTTAGGGACTTAGGGATTTATGGAGTTAGAGATATAGAAATTCAGGGATCTGGAGATTATGAATATTAAAAACGTTAATTGTATGAAATCTAATTTCTTATATTTTGATATATGATCAACTTTACAACTTCCCAGTGATGTTTTAAAGCACCGTCGGCTGAAGGTAACCTCCAATTACCTAAGTAAAGTGCGTGTCCAATACTATTTTCATTCGCTCATCCCTACACTCACACTCACACAGAAAAAGAATACGCGCGATAGTCGAGGGAGAGAAGAGCGATGTTTAAACGTTGTTACCTCATTGTCGTAAGGCAATTTCGCGACTAGCACGATTGCGAGTCGATTACCGAGTCCCTAAGAGCAGACCCAGGAGAGCAGCCTCCTAAAATCGAAGAAAGGAGGCAACGAAGTCTGAACATGCAAGGTTTGCTACCACCAAAGAAGAAGACGAAGAGGAACGAAGACGAATATAAATTCGACAAGTCACGTGGAAGGTCCACGGTCGAAGACTTTGTTGGTCGAATCTTCGTTCGATAAAATGGAGAAGGAAGCACGATGGATCTTTCTACACGTTCGTACATCCTCTATTAATTACTAGATACGACTTTACGAGAGTATAAATCGATTATAAAATGAACAAGATTATCTAGAAGAGATACCAATGCACGTTCGGCGGTGGGGACAAGAAAGGAAGAAAGGTGCGAAAAGAAGGAGGGTCTCCATCCGCGGGATTATTGAAGGAACATTTTTATTTATATATATGTTATAATATGTATAGGGGTGCGCGCGCGTGCAGTCGCGCGAAGAGGACACACGCGCGTTTCCGGCGTTACTCGAATCGCGTGCCATCGACGACCGAAGAAGTCGAACGCGGTTCAGATGTCGGCGAGAACCATTTTCTTCTTTCGTCCTCCTCCATTTTATAGATAGTGTTTAGTGTCTAACTCACTTTCTACTTCTGCGTGTTAGAGAAAATTTCGATTGCATTTGGAAGTGTTCGGGGTTGCGATTCGGTTTTACGTTCTTGCGTCACTCCAGGCGCGTGGTTGGATTCCTTTGGGATTTAGTATCTTGGAACTCTAGTATCGATATAACGGTATCGAGTGTAGAAGATATTTACACTGATTTCACTGGTGAAGATTATGGGGATGCTAGTATTGAGGGATACTAGAACTTAAGTATGGAACATAGATAATGTACCCTACTGGCATAAACTCGTGGTACTATTTCACTAGTGTAATCTTGCGATACTAGTATTCTATGATCATCTAAGTATCACATGATTGTATTAGCATTGTATGAGAATAACCTTGCGACTCTAGTATCTCAGGATTATAATGCTGTGGTATTAGTATCCTATAAGAATAACCTTGCGATACTGGTATTCCTCATGAGCAGCATCTAGCGATACTATTATCCCCTGAGCGTCATCTAGCGATACTAGTATCCTAAGATTGTATATTGTGGTCCTGGCATCCTATGAGAATAACTTATCGATACTGGTATCTCAGGATTGTGATCTTGTAATACTAGTATCCTGTAAGAATAACCTTGAGATACTGGTATTTCTCATGAGCTTCATCTAGCGATATCTCATCTAGTGATACTAGTATCTGAAAGGAGTGATCTTGCTATACCTTATAATCTTGCGATACCGGTTCTCCATGAGAATAACCTCACAGTACTAGTATCCCACTGTCGTAATCTTATACCATGACAAGTATCCCATGAATACCAGCGTACCAACATAATCTCGCAGTAGTCTCCCACTAGCGTGATTTTGTGATACTATCCTTCGAGAATACCTTCGCGAGATCCCAGCAGAGTACTCTAGTGATATTCCATGAGCGTCACCTCACGATACTAGTATCCCACTGGCATAATCTTGCGATACCCCATTAGTGAAGTCGTATACCGATATCCCAGGAGCGTAATCTCGAAATGCAGGTAGAACCTTGCGATACTGGAGCGTCACGCGAGCGTAATTGGATACTAGTAACAGATAGGAAGAATCTGGCGAATCTAGTATCCGAGGAGGGTGTTGCGTTAATTTCAGTGCGAAATCGTTCGGTTCTCGCGACTGCGGTCGCGCGGGAACGCGCGTGCAGGGGCGTGCAGATGCGCGCGCGCGCGTCCCACAAACCTACCGCGTATGTATATTGATACACAAGAATAGCGAGAAAGGAGTGGAAGGCGACGATGATAAACGATGGCGAAGATGATGAAACGATTTAATATATTGCAGATACTATATTATAAATATAAATATAAACATAAATTAAAAAAACTTAAGGAATAGTTATTTCTACTACTCTAACTTCGTCGCTTCTACGTGTGATTGTTGTATAAAACAGAAAATAACAAAAAATACGATTATTGATTTATTATCATTGTTATTACACGATTATCATTACACGTTACGACTACTATTACTATTATTATTATTATGATTATTGATTATTGATTATTATTATTATTATTATTATTATTATTATTATTATTATTATTGCCGAGCGAAAGCAGTCTACGGAGAACACGAATTGTTGAAAGAAAGAGATTTAAAGAAAACAGACAAAAAAAAAAGTAACAAAACGGTAAGAGAGATTAGAGTGCAAGAGAGAGAATGAGAGAGAGAGTACTATAAAGAATTATTGTAAGATCCACGATCTCTTTTTTTCCTACGATACTAAAGGAGAACATTCTGAATGGACGTACGAATGTATCTAATTAGACACAGACAGGATACGAAAAATTGATATGATGGAAACATAATGTAACGAGCCAAAAAATAGAAAACGAGAAAAAAGAGTTAATAGCACGTAACGATCTTTATTATACACATTTATAAATACGAGTTTACGAACGTTAAAGTGGGTCGGAGAGTAAGGTGATAATGGTACCGTTTTAAATATCCTCGATCGGCGATGTCGAAGCGGTCTCGAGAACCTTGGGATGCGTTTACACCTGAGAGAAATGTTCTTTCTCTCGTTTCGAAATGTTTTTATCGAACGGTGTGAATGCACGAAACGACAAAAGAGAAAGTAGCGTGAGATTAAAATGGAACACAGGATGAATTGTTGAAAAGGGTCTCGCTTGGCCACGTCGGATTTTGCTGAAAGTTGTTTGTTTCCATTGAAAACCATTCTTCATTGTCTCTTTACTTGTTAGTGTACACTCTTGTAGCTTGTAACGTACGTTTAGCGTGTAATGGCGTTAATTAATCTACAGTCTACGAGGTTGTTCTCTCACATTCCGTACAAGTCTACCGAAAATTTATCTAGTCGTTGGTGTGCATTGGCGTTACTCTTCTCGTTACCGATACACATTGCCGTTGGCGTAATTAGGTAAAGGTCAAGGTGGCTCTCGTGATGTATCGATTGAATCGGGAATTATTAGAATATCGTGTGAAGCTGCAATGATGTCACTTGAGACGGTATCGAGCCTAACGCTCTTATGCATAATGTGTGACACAGTAATTTACAAAATGCGTACAACTCGAATTTTAAAGTAGCTTCTTCTTGGCAAATTAAATTTAACCACATAAAATCTTCCGTTTTAATCACGTAGAATCTCGTATAATTTTAACCATGCATAATTGGATCTCGTGTAACTTTAACCGCGTAAAATTGAATCTAATTTTAACCACGTAGAATCTCGTATAATTTAACCACGCGAAATTCACTTATTATCGAATATTATTTGATTCGATTAAACTCCACCATATCACGCCGAATTGATTCAACAGACATTGATTGAACTTCAAAAAAGATACTAAACCATCCGAGAGAGAACTAGTTACGCCAACCTCGCCTGATTTTGTTGCTGTTCCATAAGTTTTTGTACCATAAGTTGTTTGTTGGCCATAAAGAAAAGAGTTTAAGCCATTTTATACACTTCGATTTGTTATAGAGTTTGTTATCCATTGTTCACGCCTTTGTTGAAACACTTCTTCCACCTTGATGTTCTCCGAAATCGACGATGAATCGATTCCGTGGCTTCTCGTTGCCTTGCTCTTTCCATCGAACAAGATCGAGTTCAATAAATTGAAACATAACTGATTGTGGGATCAAAAAGAGCTGTATCGCGCGATTTTGTTCATCCAGAAGCTACTTTCAGCAAGATCTGCTTCAACCAAGTAGCGAAACTTCGCGAGAAACATCGCGAAGAGAGTAAATTCGTAAGAGAAGCGGATGAAAATGAAGAGAAGAGGGTCGAGTAAACGCAGGCATTTTCGTCGTTAGCTTTTTTCTTCGATATATTCGATCGTTCCAACGATTTGAACGAATAGATAGAGCAAGAACGTCTTTATATTCTGTCGATTGATATATATTTCGAGCGATCGCATGATAAACGTATAAATCTTTTACTTTCCCCTATTCAACATTGAGAATCTTCTTTGCTTGACTAAACTTAACTTGTTCTGCCGTATACGTATGCACCGATTCCGACGTTTCCTACGATTTTCTACTGTTACGTTGCGAATTGGCGAGAAGCTTATCGATCGAACGAGAAAACGGTTCACTTTTGATTCGGATATTGTCTCTCTTGCTTCTTCCTTGGTTTCGTTATCGGCCCCGGATTGAAGGGAGCCCCGCGCTTTGGGGTGGGACCGATTTCACGGTTAAACTAGTAATGTTGTTCAGAGTCCCCCTTCGAGTTGACTCGGGCTTCGCGAGATCTTGGTGGTTGCAGCGAAATTTTCACGTTTAGCAGTTTGGAAATTTAGGAAGGTAGAAATTCGAAATTTCGATTTGTAAGGTTAGAGACTTCCTAATTTTCCAACTTTCTAGTTGAATAACACCCGAATTTTCTAATTGACAAATTTTCGAATCTAGTCATCTATGAATTCCCCATTTTCTCATTCTTCCAATTTGCCAATTAAGGAATTGTGTGTGGGTACGAACTCAAGGAAACAAGCGAGAGAACGTGTTACGAGGTCATCTATTAATAACAATGTTAATTGAAGGAGGGAAATACTCCTCGCGAAATTCCAAATTCAACTCGAATCCAACTACGCGTGCAATTCAAACTCGATTTGAATACGTACCGGATCGCTACCGAGTGAATGTCGCTAAATTAACATTTTGCGTGACGCGTGAATTCTCGCGAAAGTCCGTCGTCTATTTTAATGGAAACGATGTTAAGTCGCGGATAATTCTATCGATGTTTAAAAGTCTGTCCACTAGAAAGAGATAAATGATCTACCGAAAATTTTGCCGCGAGCATAATTCTAGCAGAGTTTTCTACGATTTCGACGCGGAACGGTCAAAGTGTTAATCGCGTAAACTTCCGACGATCGACGAGAATCGAAAAGAGCCCGTTTTCGAATCGAGAGAACGGTTTTTCGCGCGATGACCGACAACAGGAAATGAATCGAGATGGTACGCGCGCACAAAAAGCGGCACCGCGCCGTGACAACCGAATTACCATGTTCAATCAACAGCTAAGCGGTTAATCACCTTAGCGTGTAATTAAAGCTAGCAAGTCGGGTGAACAATTAGCGTCTTCTGCGTGATACTCGACAAGTCACGCCAATTTTATTAGCGGCGATTTTCAGTGGCACCTTTGCGGTATACACACCTACATAACACACACATACTTATTTTCATCTGTGACTGATCGCACCATGCGAAATAACGCGAGGGATGTACGCTTCGTGCGATATAACGCGAGTAAATCGGGTACGAAGAAAAATAAGGGGCAAATTATGGGCTCCGCTGTATTCGATATAAGATTGTCGCACATTATGCAATATAACGCGAGTGAAGCACGAGGCAATATAATTCGATGGAACGACATATAATGCAAAGTAGCGCTATGGGTTAACACGATATGCGGTATAACAAGGTTATCGGCACATTATGCAATATAACGCGAGTGAAGCACGAGGCGATATAATTCGATGGAACGACGTGTAATTCGAAATAGCGCTATGGGTTAACACAATATGCGGTATAACAAGGTTATCGGTATATTATGCAATATAACGCGAGTGAAGCACGAGGCGATATAATTCGATGGAACGACGTGTAATTCGAAATAGCGCTATGGGTTAACACAATATGCGGTATAACAAGGTTATCGGTATATTATGCAATATAACGCGAGTGAAGCACGAAGCGACATAATTCGATGGAACGTGTAATGCGAAGTAGCATGGGTTAATGCGATATGCTATATAAAAAGATTATCGATCACATTATGCGATATAACGCGAGTGAATCGTTACGGTGCGAAATAACGCGATTGTTTATCACGATGTGAAATAAATTGTAAAGCACGTGCGAAGCGACATGACGCGGCTGTTTATCGCAATATAAAATTTATTGTGAACCACGAGCGATGCGAAATAACGCGACTGAACCTTGCGGACTAACAGGATTGACTCATGCACCGTGCGATATAACGCGAGTGAGACGTGCGGCGAGTCACAATTGGAAATAAGCCCAATACAATGAACACATAGCGATCCCGAATCAGCCAAATTCTTCGGGAGAATACTATACAGGCGTTGATGAAGAATCAAGTTCCTCCCGAGCGTTTCCGGTGCGCTCGATGCGCATGCGCGATCTGAAGTGTAATTACGCGATACACAGACTGCCATGAAAAATATAGTTCTGTCAAGCATATTCTAACACGTTCTATAATTTAAGAATTTAATTAAGCTTCTTCGTTTCATTAATTATTATTAATTTATATCTTATGAATACAAAATTGATTGTTGAAACATGGTGTATGAGAAAATACTGAAAGAAAACATTACAATTTAAGAATTTGGGAAGTTACAAATTGTCAAATTCAGAAATTGGCACCAATTTCCATTAACAATTACATCCGAAAATATCGACAAAAGATCCACGTAGAAGAGAACCAGAAAAGCGGTATTTCAGCGAACTATATTTTTAATGGTGAGTCCGATCAACGCCGAAAACCCACGAGAAAAAGCAAAGAGCGTAATTCCCCACGCGAACGGACGAAACCGATGAAAGTTCGCGGCTGCGATTCGATAGAAACGCGACCGAAAACACGGTGTTCGGCTATTTCGACCTCTCCTTTCGTCTCTACGCTACTTCGTGTCCGTGATCGAACAGTTTTTTATCGATTCCATACATTTTTGCGACTCCACCTACGTAAGCATGTGAAATTAAATTCATTGTATTTTAGCGTGTGCGTGTGTCCACTGTGCATGCGTACGCGTGTATCAGTGCATATATAATTGTATATCTTGAGGTACAGCTCGGTTGATTTTGCACGAGATGATCGATCGATCGGATCGACGACCTCGACGCGTACGTCGCTTCTACTCGATGATACAACAACAGGACAAATTTTAGAATTCTCAAGTGGACACGTTTTATTCTCATCGAACGATGCGTCTCGATCTCGTTCCTTAACCGGCGTCGATACACTTTACATATCTTGTTCGTTGCTGAAGAGACAAATAAGAGCTGACGAAAGGGCAACTTTCTTTCGGTCCTCTTTACTTTTCTCGTTTCATTCTGCGATCGTACGCGTCGAATGGTTAAAACCGCGTCTACGCTTCGCAAAATTTGCAGCGAATCTTTCAACCACAGAACTGGCCATCTTCGAGATTATTTATTTGTCGATTGTCGATCGATTTATTTATTCGTTTGAAGCTTTCGTTTATTTGTTTATTTCAAGTTAACTTTAATGTTACATTCGTTCAGTTATACACTTCTGTATCTTTTTAAACATCTGCATCCTATTGATAGTTTTAATGTTACTTAAATTAATTACATAGTCATGTTTATTCGAATCGTTATTCTTTTCAATATGGCGTGCGTTCTGAAGTGTTTGAATTTCCCAACTATTTGAAAGTTCGCGCCAAATTCTTAAAGCGGTCGCCCATCGAAGCACAGTATGTTCTTCAAAATCTGAAATTATGAATAAAGTATGTTATTCGTTATAAATGAAGCATGTTTTGCACGTCGAAGATGTAAATTTTGGTTAACGTAGACGCGGGTAAAGAACGCACTGTGAACGCTGTTCGAACGAACAAACCCTTTCGAGCTTAAACAAAATCAAGAAAAAATAATTGCAAACACGATGCAGAAGAGAGTAACGCGAAAGGCGAGCACACAAAATGAAAGGAGAAAAAAAAACGAGGGAGAAGAAAGAATTGCGAACGAGAAAACACACGGCAGAAGACGAGAGAAAAGAGGAAGTGGGAGGCCGCCGTTTTTTCGGTGGACGAAGACAAAAAAAAAACGATTCTAGCGGACGTGCGATCCAACTGTGCCTCGAAAATAAATAAAAAAAGATGAAAAAAATAAAAAAACAAATCTGAGCGACGTCCCTTCCGACTAAAGAAAAAAAAAGTGAAAAAAATGGAAAAAAAAACTAATATTTAATAGATTATAAACGTTCACTACTATTCTTATTGATATTATTGTCATTATTATTACTGTCATCATTAATTATTATCATTGTTATTGTTAATATGATTACCGTCACGCGTATTTTAGAGGAATTATTCACGTGCAATTTTGCGATGACGATTCCGCGCGACATTCGTGTTTTTACTTCTTGAGCGTTGCGATGAAGAGAGCACAGAGCGAGAGAGAGAGAGAAAATGAGAGTAACGGAGAGTGAAACGATGGAATTGACGGACACCCTATGGAGGAGATGTTCTGAAAAGAAATTTGATCAATTAAAGTACCTGAAATCAGAGAATTTGATTCGAGAGATAAAAATTTGAAAATTTAAAGAAATGTGAAAATTCGAATATCCGTTGAAAAAAAGCACACGGTTCCCGAAATTTAGTATGTTCAACGAAATGTTCGTGGATCATCGATATTTTCAATTGTCTTCTCTCGAATTAGAGCAATTAACGCAGCCCCTGTACAGTCTAATTTGAAAGTCTCTCGAATTCCCAGATTATAATTTCTTGAGCGATTCGCCCCGAAATTATTGTACGAGAAATAGCACTCGGTAATTAATTGTCTTTGACGCTTCGACTTACTTCTTAAACGGTAGAGCAAAGATTACACGAGGAACGCTTGTTAGAAAATCAATATTAACTATTATCGATTAATATTAAATACCATTTATTCGAATAAAGTTAGGAAATAACGAGTTAAAGCGGCATAGAGATAATCTAGTGATTTTATAATTGCTTCCAAAATGCGGTGATCGATGCGCGTGCGAGAACGGATAGAAATTCGAATTTTCTAGCTTCGTTTTTTTTCTGCTCCATCGGGTGTCGCGTTGAAGAAACGAGAGGACGATCCGGGAAACCTGGAGAGATCCTCGATCCTTCGCAGATTAATGTTAATTAGAAGGAGAAAGAGAGAAAAGGTGGTGAGAATGAGTGATAGAGAGAGAAAGTATGAAAGCGTGCGCGATTGAGAGAATGGAGAAGAGAGACAGGGAGAAAGTGTGATTATTAAATCTCTCATCGGTACATTTAATATAACGCTAATTCATTATTACAAACATTATTGGATTTACGGTAAACGGATAAGCGATTGATTACAATTTTGTCCTAATGTTCAGAGAAATAAAACAAGGAAATACACACCCGTTCCAATTCTACGCTTCCGGTTCTACGTGCCTTCGACCACCATTTCCCACGTCCGCCATATTTCCTTCAAACTTTAATCTACTTTCTTTTTCTCCTTTAATTTATACTCGAGACTGTTCTTATCTCGTTACATTCGTCTAATGATCACATTCATTATTATAATAACTTATTTTATTACAGAGGACATGTCTTTATTTTGTCACTCAAGTAGATTAGGTTGTTGGTGTACATTTTATTTTTATTCATATCTGATGCAATCCGGATACTTAATTTCGTTGAAACTTAGAATAAGCAACTACAGACTGAAGATATGTGGAAATTGTAATACAATTTAATCGGAACATACTGAAGTCTATAGTAGACAGTAGATTGTTTCAAAGTAACTTGTGAAATTAAAAGTAATTTAAAAGCCCGAAGCCTCATCGGACGGACGGAATATATTGCAAACAGCATACAATCAGTATATAATAAATATATCGCATATTAATTAATAAAATTAATATTAATTGAATTTTAAAAAAAAATGGTACCAGTGGCGCCATCTCTCCGGCGAACAGGGTGAACTACACGCTTTTGGAACTCTACTTTAATTAGTTCCCATTTTCTACCGCTAGATGGCGACACATAAGAAACCCTTAAAGTAATTAGGATTAACCTAAGAATGATTAAAAATTGATAGCAGTTTGGTACAGTCAAAACAATTCGAAGTTAATTGATCTTGCACTCCAATGTAATTCTATTAATATTATAGTCAATTAAGCTAATAAAATCAACATATTAATTGAACTGAATCCAAAACGATACGTGTGGCGCCATCTAGCGGCAGTATGTGGGAACTAATTAAACTACAGTTTCAAAAGTGTGTAGTTCACCCTGTTCGCCGGAGAGATGGCGCCACTTGTCACATTTTTTTTTAAATTCAATTATTATTGATTTTATTGATTAACATGCTATATATTTATTAATATTGATCTTATGCTGTTTGCAATGTATTCCGTGTGTCCGAAGATGCGTATTATGTATCCAGAACAGTTCGCACACTATACTGTACTTTGTCGATGATATAGGGAATGACATAAGAATGACATCAAATCTTCTTCCGAGTAGTCAAAAACCATTCTCACAGATATCTTCTTTTGTAAAAAAAGCTTATCTGCAAAATTTGGTTGATGTCGGAGCATGACAGTTTTCCGAAGCTTCGCCAAAATGAAAATAAAAAAAAGTGCATTTTATGGACATAAAAGTCTAGCCATCTAGCGGTGAAAGAGGAGAACTAACTGAACCTATTTTATTTTTTCGTCAGTACCGCTGGTTCACAGCTAGAGATCGCTAGTAGTACCGTTTTTTTTTCCAAATAGCGCGCGAAAATGTTCGTTTTTAAAATATGTAAGAATGAGACATTCAAAATCCTTCCAATTTTGTGATTTAGGCATATGTTATTAGTATGCTAGTAATTCTGAAAACAACCTTTCTGAAGAGCAAATGCGCAATAATATATCATCTTGCGGTGTGTATGCCGAACTAAAAATGATGTCGCAGCGTAACATAAAAGCAAAGTAGGTTGATATAGATCAACGCCATCGAACGGTGTGTATTTTGAACTGAAAATAATGTAACAGGCTAACATGAAAGTAAAGGAGGTTTGCTCATTGTCTTGTCTAGAGCTTTTTGGGCCCTTGACATACAAATTAAACCGCGGGTTTTGTCATAGAAACAACAATATTGATAATATTTAAGAGAACCGCTGTATTTGAACTACTATTAATTTTTATTGTTCTAGTTTAAGATTATGCTCCCCTGACCCGGTTCAGTGAATTCTAGATATATGCCTAGTTTCCCTAGTGATAAACGCGGCGTTGGTTGAACATAGAATGTTCTCGACTGTACAGGACGGTTTTTTTCCACACCAATAGATCTCTTCGTGAACAGACTGTACATGCATTTGGCGTCTGGGTTGGAGACGCCAAGACATGGAATGCAGTTTCTGTGCACTGTGAACCCCGGTTGATTCTCGCCTATTGATTGTGTCGTACTAACAGCGTAGTGAATATTCTTTTTCTATTCCATTTTCCAAGAAATTCACGCGAAAACTGAAAGTTATCAGAGAAATCAGAACAGAATTAAGTAAGTACAGCGTAGTGAAGTTAATACGTATTCTGGAAGACAATTGGCGCGCCACATATACTTGATGTTGTAGTAACCACAATTTATTTCACAATTTTGCAAATAAATTGCTACGAATATTCTTCTGTGCGACTAATTTTTAGCAGTTTGTTGTACGCAAAAGTGAAATTACAACACACATCGTAGTAAATTTTAGTGCTCGTTCGATTTTGTTTGTACAAAGGAAAAAGGAAGGTGGCAAAAGAGGGCCAAAATTGTACCCCTTCAGGCACCTGAAATATCGGTAAAACATCATTTTATATGTCCCAAAGTATTATAAAAATGGATTCTATCTGCATTGTGTTACAAAACTACAGTACAAAGGTTCTTTTAAGTAAAAAAACATCATGTCTGAAAATGTAAGAATCATTTGATCTGCACTTACTGCCATTTCACCTAAAAATATGATTCTGTATCAAACAATAGAACAAATATTGTAAACAAAGTGTAATTGTCTTATTGTAATAAACATTTCTGATAGAAACATTATACACAAAATCATCTAAAATATAAACATTTCAAGTTGCACGTTCATGCTTGCATCATATTATACCTTGGAACATATAACAATGCCATACTAACATCTTAGATACCCGAAGTATGCAAGTTTGGCACTTTTTTTCATTATTCTTCTTTCAGAAATGAAAATAACTCGTGTATAATTTTTAATTTTAATTTTTAGACCAAAATGACACCAGAAGGATACACACGTGTTTATGTGGGTGGATTAAACGAAAGTATCAAGAAAGAGGACCTTCAGACAGAGTTTGAAAAATATGGCAAGCTAAACAAAGTTTGGATTGCTTTCAATCCACCAGGTTTTGCTTTTATCGAATTCCTAAACATGAATGAAGCAGAACTTGCTTGCAGCAGTATGAATGGCACAGAAATTATGGGTGCTAAATTAAGGGTAGAAATTTCACGAGGTAGAGGTCGGGGTGGAGGAAGGGGTGGTATGGGAGGATTCAGAGGAAACAGAGGTGGTGCTGCTAGGGGTTATGGGTCTGCTGCCTCCATCGCGTTCAATTATAGAGGAAACAATATGTATACAGATTATGGAGGTTATTATGCAGGCAAGGGTGGTGGAAGTAGAGGTAGAGACTACTATGGAGAAGCCTATATCAACCGTACTGGTGGATATGTTACTCGAGAAGGATATACACAAGATGTTTATAATACCGGAGAGAGCACTGCTGATTATTATACCAACAAAGGCACTGGTACATCGAGGTACCGAAGTCGTTCACCAGCTGGTCGTGGAAGGTACTAATAATATAGTCCCTTGTTAAATCGTTTTAGATTATGTTTCTGCAAAAGCTGTAGGCTGAAAGTAGAGAAGCATAAATAGGAATATAGGATGACATGAAACAAATAAAATTTATTTTAATATAATTGAATCTACGTTGGCAGTATAAAAGAATATGTATTTAGAGATTATTGCATGGTGGAGGTTCAAATATTTAGGCACCGATAAATTTGTTGCATGTACACATACATTATATGATTATAAATGTGCACTCTTGTAATGAGTATTATCTGCCAAACAAAGGCACAGATAATATGACATTATATTTTGCACTTCCATGTTTGCAGTCATCGTCATCTTCGTGAATGCACATAAAAGATCTACGCTGCATTGCCAATCTGAACTGCGGGCCAATGGGCTGCCCACCCTGATGACTACATTTCTATCCAATCTACGCAGCGACCTGTATATAAACAAGAATCTACCATTGCAGATCAAGTTGTGCAATACCATTTGTATAGTATACTTTAGTTCTGCAGTTTGTAAACGTTTTCAAAACATTACTCATTATTCATGAAGGAAAACATTACTGGAAATTTTATATGAGATAAAAGAAATGAATCACGAAGAAAATTGAAACCAAGCTATATAATCTTAGTCTGAAGTATTTATATATGTGACTTTTGTCTTATTTAAACTTGGGGTATTATGTATTTTATAATTTTAAGTTTTTTTTACATATATATTTTTTGTATCCTTTTTTTAGTTTCTTTTTTATAGAAGAACTGAAAAGAATATAGCCGAAGGAAATTTAAAATAGATTATAGAAAAGATACGAGATAAGATACTTCATAATTGATAAGTTTTCTGTTTTTCCTTTTTCACATTTGATATGCTTTAAGAGATTTTCAATATGATTTTGTATTACTTACCATAGACATACTTATCATTTAAAAAAATGAAAAACGAAAAAAATTTGCCAATTTTAGCCAAATGCACACTAACTGCTCGTATATAATTGACTGTGCAACTTTGCCTTAAAACTTTTTATATATCATGTCAAATCAAGATTTAAAAGCTGCGAAATTAATTCGTTATGAATCATTTAAATTGAAGCCGTTTGAAGTATATGTGCAGAAATAGTATTGCATTTGGAAACTTTTGAGCATTTGTTATTGTGGATGCTTGAATGAAAAGTGAAGAAACATGGTAATGTTTTACCATTGCTGTAAATGATATGGAATTGGATACCTATTAAATGATTTGCTCTCACTACTATCCGCCACCCTGCCTGCCTGCTTGCCTATATTCTTAAAATTTTTTAATATCAGTTTCTCGTTTCCACTGATAGAAAGAGGATTTTAATAATATTTTTGCTACTACGCTATTCAAAAATTGTCTACGAATCATCGTCCCCTTTGGATTTCCGAAAAAGAAAGGTTTAGCTGGTAATTATTTGAAATTTGTATGCTGTATTAGAAACATAATAATCAGTTGATCGTAACTTTGAATACATGGAATTTTAACGTAAGTATGGCAATATAAAGTACACGAATAAAAACAACAGATTGTAAATAAATAACACCTTAATATTAGCAGTATAATCAACTAATGTTTGTATTGTATAATCTGATACATAAACGTATGCATGTTTCTATTTTTTATATTAATTATACTGTTAATATTAATCATAACTATAAGGATGAATAAATGCGAAAGGTTTCTTCCATGTACAGATTTTTAAATTTTAATATTATTTTATAGAAGCTAACAAGTTAGACCTTCGTTCGGTGTTCTGAAATAGTGCTCTGATTAGTTGTTTAACTTGAGGCGCCGTAAATTCACGCGCGAGCGGCCCTTTACCGCTGTCCCATCTAATTTCAATTTCTTTCAGCGATGCACCTAACACGTGAATCAATTCCAAAAATTTCTCCCATTTTCGTACGTGTTGATGAATATTTTGAGGCTCCTGAAAATATAGCAATTTTTTCTGATCATTCCAAAATGATCGCCACAGATTAGTAATATCATTACAGTTTAATTTTACAGGTACATCTCACAGAACTTCTACTGTGATAATCACGTACATATTTTTTAAATGTAATAATTTAATCCTCAATAAAGACTCTTAAAATACTAAAACATATATTTTCTTTTAACTTCGACTTACCGGAAAGATTTGCGGTGCACGCTTCACAATCATGTTAAATAATGCTACCAACTCGGTGGCAACATCAGCAGGAATGTCTTCGACAGATACTACTCTAATTATTAGATCTTCAACCATAGAATTCATAATGCATCCTAAAGTACAACTAAAATTAATTTAAATTTTCTCATATACATACATATATATATTATACAATTCTATTGAAAACTGACCGACTGTTCTGCAATAAATATTTACAGGCAACACGTCTAGCCAAACTGTTTTCAACAATTCCAATTGTCTAATACATTGCCTCATTGCACGCTCCGTGCTAGGATGTAACTCGGAAGTTTGACCTAACGCTGACAAACCTTATTTCAAAATAAAACATTTTAATTATACATTATGTATACCGTGAACTACTGGAATCAAAAATATTGGTGTTACTAACCGGACTCTTTGAGAATATCAAAAATAATATTCCTTTGATATTTCATATGCTCTAGAAAACAAGTTGATCCTACTTCTCTCAATACCAATACCTGATCAGCAAAAGTCAAATTAAGTTTGTGCAAGGATTCTGGTAATTTATCTCTATATTCGTGTCCCAACGTGATAAGATGATGTGCAAGATACATACAATTATTATGGAATACCGCTATAAAAATGTAAGTGATTTGAATTTAAGGTCAAGAGCCATTAAACAATTATCTCATAGTTCAAAACAATTGATTTCAACTTCTTACCAACTTGTTGCGGTATCGTTTCTAAAAATTTTCTGTGATGTTCAGGCACAATTCCTGTATACATTTCAAAAATATTTCTACACGTATAAAACAATCGTACCGCGCATGAATCTGAACTGTAACACGCTTCATCCAGAATATTTCGTGCAAGATCTAATATTTCTTTTGTATTCTTGCTAAAATACAGTTTATGTAATAAATTGTTTCTAAAATCATTTCATATCATTTTTCGAATAATTTGTATACCTTATTTGGCACTTTGGAAGTTGAAACGTGTTATCACTCAATTTTTTCTCAATCTTTAATTTATCATAATCGTACGTGTCTTCTGGAAATTCAAGTGATTCCTAGAACAATATTTCAAAAGACACATAATCGACGCTAATTGATTAATATACAATAATTTATGTGGAACTTGCCTGTGGCTCATATATCATACAATCATGCAAATCTTTCTTCATAATGATTCTGGCCTTTGATAATAAATCTTGACAGACCTTGTTAATAAATAACTGATCAATATTCTTCGTGTATTCCGAGAGAAAAAGTTGATCATTCGTGATAAACCCTGAAACAGTGAATGCAAGTCGTTACATTTAATGAAAAGAAAATAATTTTGTAATGAAACAGACATTTATCCTACCAATTTTAACTAAGAAATACTGGAAATCGTTGATCGCCTGAACGATAGGTGTAAAATTTTTCAAGTCTGCGTTCGACGTAGGAATAATTCGCGAAATACAATCGGCCGTTAACGATGTTGACAGTCGTTCCAATAAATGAGGCTGTATTTGTTTCAAGAAGGTTTCATCATCATATATAATCATGTTAAAATATTGATGAAGAAACTTAAACAGTAATTCTAAATTGTAAAGTACATTTTTATATGTTGGTGACTTCTTTTTGTTTAGTACTTCTACAGTAAAAACTTTTTCATCAACTACGTATACAGAACAATCATCATTGATAATCGGATTTATAATGTTGTCCATGAGTGTTGTTGAGAATTTATGCAGATGACTTGAAAGGTTGTCAATGTAATGCAAACCCTGAATTAATTCTTGCATGTCATCAAATTCGTCTTTGACACTTAATGTAACAATTTTTGCATTCTTATCATCAATGCCAGTCCAACAAATTCGCTCGTATAACAGCATTGATGTGTTAGATAAAAATGAAGTATACAAATTCAAACATTCTGCTTCGATTGCTGTGTAAATATCAAGATCACGTAAGTCAGTTTGTGGATCATTTAAGATGCTGTAAATGTGACACAATGTTTTAGCCACATCTACATATCGTTTTTCATCCTGATAACTTTTTACTGACTTTATAGATTCATGTAATGTTAAAAGTTGATTTGAAAGTTGTAACATCATGTTTGATTCTTTTAAAGCTTCTGACAGTGACTTCAATTCTTTTGTGGACCCTGATAATTCTACTTTGACCTAGAATGGTAAATTCTACATAATGATCATACATAATTTACATATAACCTTTACGGACTAAAGATGTACCTGATCATCTATTTTCTTTTGTAAAGTATTCATCTCTTCCAGCAACTTTTCACCTTTTGCTACCAAATGTTGATCCCTCTTCAGTTTTGATGTAAACTCAACATAATTATCATCCATCAAATCTTTAACATCATATTTTAATTTTGTTATTTCCTTTTGTATTTCTGATATCTTTTCATGTAAATTGACTTTCTCCAGTTTCCCTAATCGAAAAAATGAAATTTGAAAGTTTCTTTTTAACTGCAGGTTTGAAATATTTATGTATTTCTGTATGTATATGTACCTGCTGTGATCAGCACGTCGGTTACAAATGATGTCATTTTGGTTTAAAATAATTGCCTTGTATATTTACTGTAATTCAAAATCACCTAATATTTTGCAATGTTACCTGAACAAGGAACAGTACCATTTTATGATTTATTAAAATTTGCCAGTTTTAGAGTCATATAACCTATACTCTACCGGTTTTCATCCTCGCGCATTTTATTGCACTTTGTCTCACAGATGATCGGACTTTCAAATAACAAGTTTTTGTTCATTCTGCGCATGTCAGATATGATTGGTTCTAATAAAATCCGTAACCAAGAGGAACACACTAGCGCTCTTTGCAAGTGTGCAATATACCTAGTGGTCATTTATTTCATACTCTTCTTGTATGACTCTCTGTTTTGTCTACTCGTATATTTTTGTCCATCATGTATACCTATGATCTTCCGTTGAATGAATAATACACCACGTTTGTCTGTCATTATCGGATGGCGCCACTGTTGAAATCAATTTCCATCCGTTACATGTTTCGAAATCATTTATTAAAAAAATAAGGAATAACCTTAATAAAATCGTTTAACGTAGTTATAACTATGGTTTTCATTAGTAAAACTATTAACTAACAAATTATAAATGAGTTACTTGAACCAATATAACTAAAACTAGATGCTATAAATGACTAATATTGCGGCAATCTCTGAAATCTAATCAATGTACTTGCACATAAATAATTTTAATCTTACCATCAGTATTATCAGCCTCTATCTGTGAGCAGGTATTAACAATCATGAATATTGATTAGAAGTAATACCTACTTACATACATGATTAGAATTTTTTTGTTTAAATATAATATAATTTTATGCACATGATTTTCTTTTTTAATTTTAATGTATACAATGTTACGTTCATTAAAATCTTTGTATAAATATTATCATTATAAATATAAAATGATTCCACATCGTCAAGTGTCAGAGACAAAAGACAGGTTCGGAGAGAAGACTCACCTGTTTCACAACCTGCGTGACGTACCGCATACCATGTCACGTGACAAGTTTTACCTTTCAGCGTTAGTAGGTGGTGGTGGTGGTAGTAGTAGTAACAATAGTATATTGCTTTATGGTAGCCACGGTAGTGGGCCTACGGGACGACGCGAGGTAAGGCGCGTCCATTGGGAAAGACGGCAGGAATATAACGTGGAACCAGTGAAACCGCGCCCAACGTGACGCCAGGTGGTCATCAAGCCGCGACGAAACTATCTACCAAGTTCCATGCCTGTTTCTTTCGTTACAAATTGTAGAGATCGTTCGGTACCATCGTAAACTATCTTCCGAAGTGCAACGCAAACGTTTCCCCTTCAATCGGCAGGCAAAAGAAAACACGCCTGTGAATCGTGGTAGCAGCAATTGAATAACAATCCGACGGTGAATAAGCTTGTTGTTTGCGTGGATGAACGAACGCGCAAAAAGATACACGGCGTTTTTCGAATCGTTATTAGCGAAAGGGTTTCATGACGGAAGAGTAACGGCAGCGGTATAACCGAGTCGCTACAGTCGAGCTGCGATCTCTGGCGCGTGAAGGAGTACGCTGAGAAGAAAGGTTAACGCTCGAATTTAAAATACAGTGCACCTCCGCGTTTGCGTACTGGTCACGACAATACTGTCTCTTGGAAAGCCCCGTCTCGATCAGGATCCATGGATCCCCCTTGTATGCTTGAACGAGGTCTGTGATTCGAAGATCTTTTTACGTTAGAACATGCGATTGAACCGTGGTAAAAGGTGATCCTTGACTGGAGAACAACTCTGCATCGGAACATGGACGATTTTAATGAATTGTTATAAACTTACGTTCGAGGTTTGAGTATGGTCCACAGAGCTGCTGTTAATCGATAATTCGATAGATCGATAATATCGTTAAAACGAATAAGTGATCAATGAAGAATGTAACACGTAATTATATCGCTCAAATCTAACCTTCCGTCATAAATATGATGTAAAATGATGCGCCGAAAGTAATAGTCGACGCATCAACGTAATCAGTGAAAGTATCGATTCGATTACGCGTCGCGGATCGTATCATCGCGTGACGCATCCGTGTATCGTGATAAAGAAATATGTATTTATAAAACGTAGACTCTTCGAAATGTGCTTTAAGAATCGTTCATTCGTGTACGTTTTATCGGTAAACAAATATCGTTATCTTTTTTAGACACCGGCATATATCGATCTGTCTAAATGTTGCAACAAGTGTCATCAAAGTGTACGAAACTATCGAGCGAATTCAAGAATCGAGAATTATCGATTCGCGCAGGATTCCGTTCAACCGCTAACAATCTTATCGAGATCGAGATACAGTGAATGCGACAAAATGCGTGTTTCGTGCCTGTTTTTTATTTTTCTGATCGTTCATGGCCAATCGGACGAGGGGTTCGACCAATCGTCTATTTACTATACGGAGCCAACTTTCATTAATGCGAGCAACAGCAATGCAAATGGGGGTCTCACGGAAGTGCCCGGAGGTCGTATTGTTAGGGGCCAACGATTATTGGAACGATTGAAGAGTCCTTATCTGGTGCGAGAAGATTTATTCGTGGAACGTGAGGGAGAACTGGTGATAGAAGCAGGGGTGCAGATCCGGTTTGGTCCCATGATCGGAATCACGGTTCGCGGTATCATAACAGCCAAGGTAATGATTTAAAACCTGTAAAACTACATTTATTTCTCGAAAAATAATGATAAGCGTTTCTTTGATAGAAGGGAACCCACGTCTACCTGTTTAGAAACTTTCGAATACAGGGTGTCTCATATAACTGCCGCCATCATTTTTCACTTCCGATAATTGGACATACAAATATTTCCAATACAAGCTGTCAAAAACATTATCTTTTTTCATTAATAGTCAAGATCAGTTTTACTGTTATCAATAACACAACGTATTTTGATTTTATAGATTTAACTTTTGTTCGGAAAATTTGTCGGTCAAGTTTTCAGAAGTAACGACAGTTATGCGAAAGTCCCTATACACCTTACCGGCTGAGCAAATTTATAATAGCAATTGAAACTCTCAGCAAAAAGTGGAAATATCATTGGATGCTAAAGAGGAATAAATTATAGGAGTGACAGAATGATGAATTAATTATAATACACGAGTGTGAAGATGAAATAGCTTTTTAACCTGTGTGTACATGTGTGAATATTAGTCAAGAGCACCGTGGCACACTCACAAGAGAGATGAGCGTTTATCTATGTGTAACGCTAACGTTGAATGAGCATTACTCATCCAAACGTACGATTGTGCACGTGTTACTACGGACATGCCAGGAATGACTGAGGGTAATAATTAAGGTTCCAAGAAAATTTTACGATCTCGCTTCTACTTACATTTCGCCACAGCGCGCAAGAAGACGGTTTTCAACTTTGAGGAAACTTTGCGCGATAAATATAGCATAATATATTCACGGCGGTAGTTAAATAAAACGTCTCCTGGAATCGATATCTCCATGGCGCTGATATCGTGTGCAAAGATTTAGTAGACCAAATTAGTCTATCAACTTACTCATGCCCTGAATAATTAAAGTATGACGCACTAAATATTATTCATCAATTCCCACCTATGTCTTACACAATCGAGCATAATTTTATATTAGTTCCAGTTACTACAATAGAAGTATAATTGGTGCTCATCACTGATTTGACACGACATCAAATAACGTTGAAAGTTGATTACCGGGCTCCGCAAATTCTAGCGACGATCCTGTCCATCTCTTCCGGCTTTGCCCAAATTCGCCATCACTGCTGCTTCATGACGCTGTTACTTTCGAGCGTATTTTCCTCGAACTTGGAGAAACGTTAATTATTCTCTGTTACTGGAAAGTCATGAAACTTTTCTTTGAATGCACATCGAACCGTTGTTCTGCCGCACGGCAAGAACCGCAATAAACAGTGTTCGACTTTAAGTAGCGCGTAACGAGAATCGAAACGAACCTAAGGGTATTCGAGAGGCCAGGCTTATTCTAATTGTACCGGAAAGACAGATTTAAAACTGGTATAGGGTTACCGCGTTTTTGCACGGATGAAATTTCATGTACAAGGTATACCAGTACAATGCGAGGAATCCTGGATACCCGAGAGGGTGACAACAAAAGGACAATGGCACATAGAAATTGGCCAATTTCGTACTTCGTTGTCGACGAACAATTTTTATGAAATATGGTGGATTTGATCAAACTGTACCTTTCTATAAATCCGAGTCTAGAGTTGTGAGCAGACTGATCAAGTAAAACAGTCGTAGCGCAAGATTCTACGAATTACAAACTTATTTTTTCTCTTTATAAATCGTGAAGCTGTAAAGGGAAAAGGGATTCGATAGAGTGTGAGGCGAATGACCGGAAATTCCATAAACACGCCAGTTGAGTTGATTGCTACTTTATTCGCATCACGTAGCCCAACGTATCGTGCGTGTCGCGTACGTGCACGCATTGCTGGACAGAATTAGTATTATTAATATTCCAAAATGTGAAAAATGCACGTTCTGATCGTGCTCCTCGCTGAACGCCATGGTAAACGTTTAAAGCTGGTTTTACTCGCGTAAAGGGAGAAGGTCTTAGCGGATTAAGGGAAAACGAGTGGAAGTAATCTACTTAAATGGATATACGGATTCTAATCGGAGCGTTTCCGCGAGGGCCGCTCGACGAAAGCCCTGGCGAAGAGGCAACTAATAGGTCGATTAAGAACGAGATACGAAGAGCGTGCACAGTGTAAAAGGAATGAACGAATGAATCAGCTCTACATGCACCGCCCCCGACGCGCGGTGCGTTTCAGGTCACGGATCAAACAGCGGTTCTTAGCCTGAACTGTTAACCTTTGACCTCGCTAATCCTCTTACGCTTCAGACCAGACGAGACCTTCCTCCACCTTCAACGCGTAGACGAATTATAGTGATTGTATCGCTCGTGCTCTTATGATTAGATTTTCAGATAATAGATCCAACGTATTCTTGGCTGAAAAGTTTCTTCTTGTTTTTTAACCAGATATTCCATTACAAAATTGTTACATGTAAAACCTTATTGTACATGTTTATTTTTTCTGTAGCTGCGCTGCTATCTACTGAATACCAAATACGGAGTACACATAGTATTTATCGAATACCGAGTACCAAACGAGACACGCTGAATACCGCATTAATTTCCCACTTCCTTTCTGTTTTAAGGGAGATCCACAAGCACCGATTCTGTTAACGGCAGCAGAAGTAAATAACGAGGTGCATTCTGTAGAATCGCCGCTTTCGATACGACTGGTAGATGGTCCAACACCATACGAGGGTCGACTACAGCTTTTCCATCGAGGGGAATGGAGATCCGTTTGCACCAATTCGCGAAAGTATGTTTCTTTATTATGTTTATTGAATCTCAATATCGAATCATATTCACATCTCTTGATATCGAATAGCTGGACACGGGCCGACTTAGAAACAGCGTGCAGACAACTCGGTTTCCAAGGAGGACGATGGTGGTCCTGGATAGACAGACAATGGCCCGCAAAACCGCGGTTACTTTACGAGCAACCGGGCTGCAGAGGCACGGAAACATCCTTAACAAGTTGCGAGAAGTGGTCCGATAGGCAGCTTGGTGGTGGCGTTTGTGGTAAAATTTGAATCGGTGTTATGAAAATATGAATCGAAATAGTCCAGAGAAAGTAAAGATGCGATTTCAGATTATCATCCTGATCTTGGGATATCCTGTCTGCCTCGTCACGATGGAGGCACGAAGGCCATCAAACATTGGCGAGGCATACGTTTCGAGGAAGCTTTGTACGATCATCCATTAATTCAAGAAAACACTCTTTACATAAGACAATCGAAGTCCATTCTACGAAACGTTATAATAGAGTAAGTATTTCTAAAAGTTGAGTTATAAAAATTGAAACAATGTTCGGTTTTCGGTAACAATGTATCGTTTAAAAGGCATGCAGGGACGGGTCGAGAGTATAACGTTACGGCCGCGATCGATGTCGAGGGTGTTCCACCGCAAATGGAGTCTATTTCAGTTCTTGATGCCGCCTTTACAGGCATTAACGTCTCCACGCCGAACGCTCCTGTATTAATAAACAACTGTACCATTCAGAATAATAGAGGTAATCTTCATAACCGTACCATTAATTATTTCTTCGAGTACAATTATCGTCTTCATAAGGACTTGCATTTGATTTACAGGGTATGGAATTTACGTAAACAGCTCATCTGGCATGGCACATATTAACGATTGTTCTATATTGGATAATGGAGCGGATGGAATTAAGTATATTCATTTCGACGAACGACCCGATGATAAATTAGATCGTACAGAGGTCTTTGATTTGTGCACGTTTCCAACGACTGCCAGTCAGACCTTTCCTGTAATAATATCCATGGAACAAAGCAAATATGCGCAAAATATGAAACGTTGTCCACAGGTAAATATGTACAGTGTAGTCTCGCTATATGACCTGTTGAATTAGTAACCCTTTACATGGACTTCCACATGTATATTCACACGTTAAATTGGCACGAGTCATTAACGCGTGATATCGCTACGTGTTAATTTGTCAACGCGTTAGATAGCTGTTATCTTCCCCAATCTAATGTATATACTGCAACAATGCTTAAATATAAAATATATTTTCAGCACATATTCACGAGACCAGGCCACGTGCTGACAATGCACTTTCTGCAAATGAAAACTAGCAGAAATAACAGTGCATTCATCGAGGTATACGACGGCATAGGTGAAACTGAAAAGCTGTTAGCCAGAGTGAGAGTGAAGAATGGCACACTTCCTCAGAGCGTCACCACCACTCGTCAGAATATGTACGTGAAGTTTGTCGCCGAGCCACGCACCTCTACGATCATTTTCGTACGATTGTCTTCTGGTTACAGTAAGAAATGAAATATCTTTTAATCAAAGTTGTTCAAATTTTCCATGTTCCGTTGATGGACAATCTGCTTGTCATTCCAGAGAAAACGTATGACCTGAACGTAACTGGTAGCGTAATAGCCGGTAATAACGGAAGAGGAATTGCAGTAGAAAAGTTGCGATCCGCTCTACACGTTCATGAAACTTCAGTGTCCAATAACAAACATGTAGCAGGCGTTCATGTATTGGATGGTGCCGCGGATGTAAATATCACCGGTAGTCGTATTTCCTTCAACAGTGGAGATGGTGTTAACATCACCGTCACAGGAGGAAATCGTAATATATCACGAACAAGTATATCCTCGAATCAGGGTTACGGATTTGCAGTGTGGTTGAGCGGTAATTCTTCCACCAAATACGTGTATTTCAACCAGTCCACCGTAGTCGAGTATTCGCAAATATTCAGGAACAAGGACATCGGTGTTCTCGTTGGCAACGTGACAGGCAATTCTTACGTAAATATAACCGGCAATTGGTTCAATAGCAGCGCAGACACATCGTTACAAGTAGAATCCAGTTGGAGACAGAATGCAGGGATGTTGAGACTTCAAATTGGTCACAATTCTTTCGTACAGAACGCGAAGGTGGGAATTAAACTGAGTCCCGCTCTCAACATGGAAGCAACCATCGAGTACAATCATTTCAGAGAAGAATCCAGCGGATGTATAATGATCAAGAATCCTTTGTACGAGGAGTTCAATATTTTGCCGGTTGACATTGTAATAAAGCACAACGAGTTCTATGGTAATCGTGGTGCTTTCGTAACGAACATCGGTCTTTCACCGTACAGCGACGTCCAGAGATTACTGTTCACCAGAAACTTCTTACGGGACAATCGCATTAGAGAGCTGTTCGACAACGGCATCGCGATAAGATCCAAATTGGTACCTCGTTCCAGAGTCGCGGCCGTTGTCGTGGTTTCGTCCAGCAACGTGGAAGTGTTCCGCAACATTTTACACAATCCAGAGTCACGATACGAAATCGGTTCCCACTTGGAGGATCAGAGCAAGGTTATCAACTGCACGTACAACTGGCTGGGATTCGCCGAAGAGAACAAAATATTCGAGAGACTGTTTCACAGGAAGGACAGATACAACTTAGCCAAGATCGAGTATCTGCCGTATTTGCTACACAGTAGCAATCCAGGTGCCAACACGATAATCACGAATCCAACGTTCGTTCCACGGTTCGTTACACCCGGTACAAATTTAGTGGGTGGTGAAGTGGATGGTCTGGAGTTTCTGAACGCTGGCGAGTACATCGTTGAGCGTGACATCAACGTGCGACCGGATGGCAAGTTAATTCTTCATCCTGGTGTTACCTTGCGTTTCCCACCAGCCGTAGGCATGATGGTCGCCGGTAAACTGGATGCTCGAGGCAAACGACCCAGCGACATCTTGTTCACTTTGAAAGAGGAACTCTTGATGGACTCCAGCAACGCGTCCCTGATGGACGAAGGCTTAAGTCAATTGAACGAGATGGAGTCCATACCCGTTCGACTTCTCGGAGGAAAGACAAACTTTGAGGGAAGGTTGCAAGTGAAGGTGGGCGAGAAATGGGGCACCGTTTGCAATTACGGTTGGACGATGCGCGACACAGCTCTCGTTTGCCATCAGTTAGGTCTCACTCTGGACCCCGACAACTGGCTGATGGAGCGCTCTCAGATCCCAAAGGCAGGTATCAACGAGGATATCGTGCTCAGCAACGTCAGATGCACGGAGAACGACAACGACGTGTCCAAGTGTCGAGCAGAAACGGAGCAGAACTTCGAGAATTCCTGCACGCACGAGAACGACGTTGGTGTCAGATGCTCAGAAGCTGCGTGGGCGGGTCTGCGATTGGGACCCCTTGCACAGAGAAGCGATCTTCAGTATGTGACCATCGAGAAAGCTGGCTTACTAGATTATACCACCAGTTCGTTCAAGCCAGCCTTGCAAATAGATTTCGCGAGACACTCTCTGGACAGCGTTAGGGTCATCGACAACCTGCAAGACGGTCTAGGGGTTTTGTACTCGGACATCTATTCCGCGGATGCGGTGAACGTGGTCAGGAACAGTGATTTCTCGCAGAACGGAGGAAGCGGTATAAGCTTCAAGCAGTTGGGTATGGAAGTCATCAATACCAGAATCGAGAACAACAAGGTTGCCGGTATAAGGCACAACCCTGCCCTCTCCGCTGTTCAGCAACGAGAATTTGCTGGCTGGTTTCTGGGTGTCACAGATTACACCGATTCTTCTTACAATCCGATAGTCATACCGTATCAAATGAAGGACATCAAGTTGACTAACGAGGAAACCAAGTATTTGATTACGGCTAAGGTCACGGGTGAACCCATTCGACAGCAGATCAGTATCGAATGTAAACCAGGATACGTTATCGGTATCCAACTACTCAATCCCATCGAAAACCGCAGCACGGAGCAGATAATCATTGATACCAGTAGAGGTACCTGGGACCTGAAACGGGATCTGGCAGTGTTCCCTGCTACGTCCAGCTCTTTTAACATAGTGTTACTCTATAATAGCGGTACGAATGCACTTGGAGGCGCTGTTATCGTCATCACTGCTCTTCAGATTTCTGTACAAGATATACGAAGTAACAATATGAAAGGACCAATTCCAACCCTGCTGGTTACGAAGTCCAAGATCAAGAACAACAAGAAAGGTATACTCGCGTCCTACTACAACAGATATTTGGACGAGATCGGTGATCATTTTCTTCGGAAAGCGAACGAGACCATACAACTAGTCAGTTGCGAGTTGTCCCACAATCAGGAAGAGGCTATTTACGTACACTCGCCTCACTGGAATATCTTTCAGACAAATTTGTCCGAGATCGCGATCCACATAAACGACAGTCTGATCACGGATAATGGTAAAGGCATATACCAGTTCAGCCGCGACGCACGACACTCTAACAACCTCTTCCATTGGATAATGCAAGACAGCACCATCGAGAGAAATAAGAAAGGTGGCTTTGAAGTGTTGTTACCCGATGTCTGGCAGTACAACGAGAATTTCACGCACACCTTGTACTTTGATAACAATACCTGGCGGAACAATGAACAGTTTGGCTTCATAGTCGACGGACATTACGCTACCTTGAATATATCTCATAATCGATTCGATGGGAATCGTTGCAAGTCCGGCTTGATCTCCATCCGCGGAATGGAGAAGAAGATACAGATTAACGATAACCGTATCGAGAATAATAAGGGTGTGTACATGGTGGAATTCAAGGCAGATAGTCAGTCTGAAATTCTGGGTGATGTTCACGCCCGTTTCTATTTCAACGAGGTTAAACGAAATAGTTATGACTTGGATGGTATGGGACCACGTCGTACGAATGATGGTCCAAGCTATGTCATTGGTTTCCATGGGATACAGAAGGTACAGATAAATAAGAACCTGTTCGGCCAGAATACGCTAGACTATGAGCTACTGGCTGGTATCAGAACCGCTAAGATCAACAACGAGGTAAATGTGACGGATAATTGGTGGGGTACATCTAACGACAGTGAAATAAGGTATCTATTTACTTCCCACCACATACGTAATTTTAACATATATCGTTATTTCACATGATTTTCTATTTGCAGACAAAGGATCTTCGACTTCGATGATTGGAACGACCACGCCGTGGCTAATTTTCGCCCCTTTTTAATCGAAGATTCTTTCGATTCCGATGTGTCTGCATCCTGCCAATTTGGAAAGGAGATAGATTTGGATAATTTGGGCGGACGAATAATAGAGAATTTATCCATACACGCTAGAGACAAACCTTACGTCGTACGATCGGATATCACTATCATGCCGGAGGCTACTTTACACATTTATCCAGATGTCGTTATGGAATTTGCTCCCAACGTTGGAATTCTAGTTCTTGGTACTTTGAAAGCTGTTGGTTCACCTGAGCACGAAATTATAATGAGACCGATGGAACGAGATAATGAATCGATGAATGCGAAATTGAGAAGTGGAAAGATTGTTTCGGTGTCGGAGGAGACGATTCGTCTGTGCAAAGATGGACGATGTTCCTCTTTGTATAACGAAGGTAAACTCGATATATACATCTTGACATAATGACATCTTGGTACATGTTATAGTTATGATATTCGTTTTAATGTACTCCTGTAGGATTTTTGGAATTCTTCAACAAAACCACCTTGCAATGGATACCTCTGTGCGACACGAGATTTACAGAAAGAAACGCGCAAGTAGCCTGTCGACAATTGGGTCATGATTCACTCAATGTCTACGTATCATATGATCGTAGATACGAGCTTCATCCTGGTTCTCTGATTCGTGTTTGGTCTTGGTCTGAACCACTACAGGTATCTATATACGTTCATCTTTGAGAACAATATGTGTGTGCGTACACATTCTTTCAAAAGAATGTTCTATTATTTTATCAATTTATTATGCAATGTCTCAGTGCACGGGCAAAGAAGAGAAACTGGAAGACTGCCAGATTAGACTGAACGGCCAATTATATGGCCACCGACACGAATGTCCATGGGACAGTCAATTCGTCTTCATAAATTGTGGAAAACGAAATCTGGACGATAATCATGACTATTGGGGTGGCATACGTATTGCCAACAGTGAATTTGAGCACCACTTGTACGAGCATCGTATTCACGATGTTGTTACTCACGGTACTGTAAGACGCGTAGAGTCTATCTTAAAATATATTAATATTACTGGTGCCGGAATTTTGCACTTCGAGAAATCGGCTGCTCTTCAAACAATCATGAAATCTCCTACTATAATGCACGTCGATATATCTCACAGTGCTTATCATGGAATCAATGTAATATCACCGACTCATACGGTTAGTATATACAAATGTTGGATAATTTAGTGATGGGCAGATCAGCTCACTGAGTTCATGGGCACTAGTGTGCATGCTTATGAAGACTAAGAATCTTTATTGACCTTACAGATTGAATTGCTGTTCAATAACATTAATAATGTGCTCGGTAACGGTGTGAATGTGCTCTCTATAACGGGAGAAGGACGAGAAGCAGATGAAAGTTCCTTCACCCCTATTAAGGATCTCAATATTCCCTACAACTTGTTCAGCATGATCGATATATGTGACACTACCAAGGAGATCACTCTCGAGGAACGTGTAATCGTTTACTATAAATACGACAATCATCCCGTCAATTGTATTAAGATATTCCGTAGTGCTTATAGAGCGAAGCCTTTTGGATTTAGGTACACATTTTTCACCGGAAAAAATATTTAATAATCTCTGTGATCGAGCAGCAAATGCCTAACTTGTTTGACATGTTTCAGACTCTTGCAATTCAATCTTTTTAATTCTACCGGAAAACCTGGACGAGTTGATAGTATAACTTTGTACGATGGAGATATTTATAACATCACTGCCAAGCGTATAGGTCATTTAGAGGCTAATAGCCTTGACGAGAAGAAGTTGTTTAGGACTCAGGGGCCTAGCCTTAGTGTAAGACTATTTGCTAATGGTGCGAGCAACGTGCACGGTTTCATCGCAGAGGTTGTTACTTTGCCTATCTCTGCTATTGGATTTAGTGAGTATTTTTAAGTGATTTCAGAATAAATGGCAGATATAATATGTGCATCGTTTCCTCTCTTCAGATCGTGATGTGCAACATAATATTTCTTATTCTGTGATATCTAACTGTCGCGAAGGTGCGATCAAATATGCCAGTGCCGGTGAAGTGAATGCAATAATGACTCTTGAACGTAATCAATTCACGAATAACTGTGAGAAACTTTATGGTAATTTTTCGACTTGCAAGTCAGCTCTATGGTTGGACGTTCAAAATACCCAGTCTTTATTCTTTAGGGTAAATTATTCAACAATTACCGAACAAAGTTTTGTAGACGAATGAATTGAATGTTATAGTGTTTCTAATGTTACAGAATAACGTGGTTCGATTCAATGAAGGTGGTCTTTCGATTCGTGCTGACTCCAGAGGTTCAGCAACTTCTTTGAAAGGATGGATTCACAACAATCTGTTTGCTGATAATTTCAATAAACCTGTGCTGTATGTGGAATATCTTTTATTTTCCAAGTTGAAGAAAACAGTGGACTTATTCGACATCCTTTTAGATACGTGGAAGGTCGTCAAAGCAGTCCATACCAAGAAGTGACGATATTCAGGAACTATTTTACAAAAAACTCTGCTCCTTACGATAATAATATTGTCTTAAAACAAGTCGTCAGTAATATGACCCTAAATTACTTGCATGCTAATCTTGGTGCTCATCTCTTAGAAATTTCTGGATTCGAAGGTGTACGTTTACCTATTTATCAGAGTACATCTCATAACGGTTTTTATAAGTAAGTATTTTTTAGCTAGCGTTCGATATAAACGACTATACGTTTAATTACATGGGAAATTATTTCAGGAATTACGCAGTGGATCGCAATGGACGCAGTACAATAGTTGCTGGAACTCCTGGCCAGCAATACGTTGACAATGTTTTTTTCAATCCAGATAATGATTATGAAATGCTGACAACAAACAGATCACAGTCTGTATTATATTCCGTGTGTTCTAATTCAATACAATGTACAGAATAGTAGTAACACTGTAATTTTACAGGCAATTAGAAATGTGGAGATCTCACATAGATGCACGACACAACTGGTGGGGATACAATGAAACCTTAGCAGTCGCAGGTAGGGTCAGGGATAGAGGAGATTCGCCAGAGTTGTTACAAGTGGATTATCAACCTTTTCATATGACAAACCAGTCTGTTCTGAATGGAAAATGCCCACCTGCGTGGGATCTCGTGGGTGACACTTGTTACATGTATATTGGTGGTCCCATGGACTTTTTTACTGCCAGAGATTTCTGCAGAGTGAGTCATTGACTCTATTACCATATCTAACTGTAGTACGATTTTATCATTTTGTCTTCATTCTTCGACCTTTATTTTTTATGCTATAGTCTGTAAATGCATCGATGCCTTTTATCATGGGTGATTACCTAGAACTTTGGAAATTTTTACGGAAGCAACAAGTACGTTATGATTATTCGGATCGTGCATGGGTGCAGCAATTAGATCATGTGGATCAGTGCACAACTTTCACCTATCAAACCATAGAAATTGACCACTGTGCTCAACCGAGTCCCTTCATTTGTGAAATTGGTATGTCCTGCTAATTGGTATGATTATCAAACTTAAAGAAAGAGTACAAGGAAATACATGTTCCTTTTTTGTTTTAGATCCTAAAGTGAACATCGACCCACTATCGTGGAGGAAAGACATCGTTGCAGTAGCTGTACTAGGAGCAGCAGGCGTAGCACTTGCGTTGTTAACAGCCGCTATCGCGCTGTGGGTGTCTAAGTCGAAGAGACGAAATATCGAAAGGCTAGAAAGGCGGAACTCTATCAGACAATCCTTGCATTCATTACGATCGGTCGGCTCGACTTCAGGGTTCACCGAACTCGCCTATCGACGTAAGCCAATTGCGGTAAGGGATCAACTTACATAATGATCAAATACATCAAACCTCAAACTTTAAATAGATAAGTGGCATAATAGAACCTCGATTGATTTCAGACGAAGCATTCAACAGATACTCTGAACTCCAAGTCCTTGGATTATAGAAGAATGCTGAACGGTGGTAGCATAGATTCAATGGACAAGTCACAGCTGAACTCGTCGATGGAAGATAATCAGAGCTATGACGTGTACGAGGCGCACAATCCAAGATACTCACCGAGTACCAGCGGTTTTAAAAGTACTGTTGAAAAATATGGGGCTCCACAAAGCGGGGACAATCCAGTGTTTGATCTAACTTATCGCAATGAAGGTTTTAGAAATCATTCCACATTCACGTCAAGGAGCACCAATGACTGGCCCATTGAATCAACCGTAGAAACGACCGCCGACGAGATCCCCGCTGGCGACGCAACCAACGAGAGCTCATACCTTAACAATACGTCCACTCTTCCTCTGAATGCCAGCCTTGCTCTAACAGATTCTATTAGCGAATTGAAACGCGATATTGAAGCGTCAGCCGCTTACAGTCCGATGGATTATGATCCAAGACGCAGTTACGACAACGCAACATTGACACCGAGTCAGGCATCAGAGCCTGTTCCAGAATACGCTCCAGACTTTAACCCACCAATACCTCCTCATCCGTATCATTATGCTGAAGGTCGACCCAGAAGCGACGCGCTACTGGAAACAAATCTGGACACTGGAGAGGAGAAACCTTTACGTTCAAAGAGCGAAGCGCTGTTGGAAACTAATTTGGACGTTTTCCTGGCGAATGAGCCCACGGAATTAACACAACTATCTGCCGGAGCGAGAAGCAAGAGCCAACCTTTAGAGACGGCGATGTGAATCGGGATATGTGTTTATACCTTTTCGAATTAGGATTCATTGAAGATAGCCTGTATATCATGTAACAGTGATGGGCGGACTAAGTGTCCGCCAAAGAACTTGCGGACACCGAATTCAAACTGAGAAACTGATTATCCATCACTGCTGAAGGACCTAATAATAGGGAAATTCATACTTCATGTGTACAAAGAGCGTATCATGCAACGATGCGACTGCGCGATTCGTAATTAGAACTTTTGACGAATGTATGTTGTAAATATATCTCATTTATACATATATAATTTTTATTATATAGATATAGTCGTTATAAAATCACAAAGGAAGATGCAAAGGATAACGAATTTTGAAAATATATTCTACACTGCCAGACTGCCGATAAAAGTATGTTTTATACTCGCACAAATGAGGTATACTCATGTGACCATGTTTTGTGATAGATAACTCATCGGAGTATAAAGTACATTATAACTTCGTTAAGGTACTTATGGTACCCATTAAGTAGATGAATTTAAGGATGTGATCTACGAAGGAAAACTATATCTACCGAATTTAAATACGAATTAGAAAAATACTTATATTAATTCAGGTTGAACTAAAATGTCTGTATCATTTTACAGCATGGTTTTAATTAATGAACATTCACATTGAAAGTGAATGAATGGATTATTTCATTTGCAACGACCTAATAGTTAGATACAGTTTTCCTTATAGGTTGTGATCTCACCAAGCGCCTTGAAAACATTTTTTAGAAGCATTCCGTCGCAACAGATTATCTGTAAGTGTAAGTTTGTTACGAGCGATAGTAACCCTTTTATACCAGATATATACAGAATTGGTTACAAGAATCTAAATATTTATGTTATTTGTTAAAGATATGAAAAAAGTTTATTCATTATTATTGTGTTATGGCTTCTCCAATAACATATAGCTTTTGTGAATATGCTTCTATTATAATTCTAAAAATTATAAGAATATTCAGTTTCTTGTAATGAACCCTGTATATACAGTGTGTCCAGTTTAACTTAAAACGGACATACCATGTGTGTTTATACAGTGGATGAAAAAAGTATTGCTCTCAGCGTTTTTATAATTTCTTTACTCATCGTCGTACACTTTTATATGTAATAATAATTTAATTATAACTGTCACAATAGTGTGTCAATACTTTTGTCTACCCACTGTAGATGTATAGAATTCCACAAGTATCAATTGCTGTCTTTCAATAAATCGACGTAAGATATTCATTCATATTTTTTATACTGTTATCGTTGAAAGAATTATAGAACGTTACGTACGATTTATTAAGATAACGACGGCACAACGAACAAACGTCCAATGTATAATGTATTCTTCCAAGGAGAAGGAATTGCAAATTCACGAATGGAAGGAAAATAGTATTTCAGCAATGACTCGCATTTTCAGGGCATAATACCATATTATTGACTCCTTTTTTTAAATATGTGCGTAATTTAATATTTGTACATTGACAAATTGTCCACGATGAAACTAATAAATTGCATCGATTAAAAAATGGATGTTTACATAATCATTCTTTAAGTTTATTACCTTATTTAATGGAGTAAATTAAATAAAAGATTAATTAGTTGGTACACTATAATTAAATATATATTACATAGTAATAATGAAGGGATCGAATAAATAATGGAAGACTATTTTAAAACAATATCGAATATATTAATATTAATATCGTTAATAACATTATTAAATATCGCAATCAGATTACTATTCGTCGTAGCCGTTTTCTGAGACCGCTGAAACGATCAATCGACAGACTTTTATTTTTTTATTTTTTTTTTTTTTAAATAAAGCTCTCTACGTGTTCGCAACGCGTAGCATCACGTACAAACGGAAAAACGGCTTTGTTTTATTTCGCGCCCTTTAGACGCGAATATTTTGCATTTAAATATGTTGAATCTTATAATAAAATAGGCATACAAACGTATATACAATTTTCTATTAGACTAACGTTATAGGAGTCACGTCGAAATCAAATCGGACACTTCCGATTAACTACGGAATAGTACGATTCAATAATTATCGAAATATTTTTGCTTCAATTTACTCTTTATGTTGTAAAATAAAAAAATTGAATTTTCTTTTGTAAAATTTGACACGAGAAAATCATTCTCATGACCAGGAGAACACGTTTTGCTAGGAACTATCCTCAACATGTAACCAACAGCGATCGATTATAATCCACATAATCAAAAGTTCTTGATAATCGTTACTATGTTATTTGTTTTATAAAAGGAACTGCACAATTTCAGTTGGATTTCAATAAAAAGTAAAACGAAGCACAATTAAACTATTCAAAATATTAGAGATATGCGGATAAACTTATTTCAGGTGAAATCGAAGATCGAATCGATTCAGTATTGTCCTTACTTTTTCCGACTCAACCTGACAGCTCGGGATACAGATTCTGTCTTTGATTAAATTTCGAAATTTATCTAACCTAATTTCATATGATATTATTCATTTTAACGATATCTTAATGATGTGATCGATACATAGAAACATAGAGAACATTATTAACAACTTGAAAACCTAACAAATTCGATTATCCGCACATCGAAGGAGATACATTTTAGCAATTTAATAGAAATAATATCTTTTCACCTGATATTCCGCAGTACGGGAAGGTCGTCCTTTTGATCCGTATTGCACACGTCACAACAAAAATAAACAACGGGGATAAATTATTGCACCAATATCGTGCAAAATAGTACACACGGTAACGAGAAACAGCAATTTGTTCGTGGTGCTCGTTAACCTGGGAGCACTATTACGCGTACATTTATATTCTTAACGCACTTAATCGGAAAACGCTTGAACAAATTGTCGGTCCGTACACGAGCTGATAAAGATTTTAGCTCATAGCACTCGTATAATTTATTAATTACTTCGATATTTTTTAATTGCACTTCTCATTGCGACGAGAATCGCTGAACAAAATACAACAAATCACGTGTCACTGACAACATAGTTTTGGCGCGTACGTTCGATCAGATAACTTCAGGTACGTTTGAATCGAGAGTATCGATAACATCGATATCATTAAATATCTCTATCATCCTCAAAGATGTTTCCCTCGATATTTCTTTCTTTCTTTCTTAATTTTATGCCTTATATACGTACGAGAACATACATTTAATTAAAAATCAAATGTATGTTGCGTAATTTAGATGTTTTAGAATCGAAACATACGTTGATTTTTTTTGCGACAATTATAACTACATCTCGATCATCAATTATCGATTATTCAAGCTCATTTCAATATCTAATCGTAATAATTATAAATATACGTGTACATATACATACTTATGTAATTTGCCTGCGCGTGTAATATGTTTGTATCAAGATAAACACGTTTAAAATATAACTTGTTAAGTATCTTCCTATCGAATGCATTTAATTCGTACGTTTCTATCATTTAAAGTCACCATGACTTTCAAACGCAAATCGTTTTTACAGCTAAAATTGCACCTTTGTACACGAGCGCCATTAACAGGAACAGGAAGAATGACATCTTCAATTCGACTTTTGTCAAGACTACACGAAACTTCTCTCCCTCGTATACATATTCGAAAATGTTTCATAATTTGTAAATTTCATCCAATTGTATCTTTAGTTTGTAGAATAAACATTCCCGAATAAATATAATTCAATTTCGATGAAAATAAATGTAAAACAAGGGAGGGAGAATAAAAAGTGTAAAAAATATATACTATATATAGACACACGGAAAACACAAAATTGAAATGTTACGTACACTAATTACGTAATTGAGCGATCGATTAATGTCAGGTGTCAGAATGTTTACCTGATGATTTATTAATTAATAGAGATGTCATCATGAAGTCGGGTTACCTGAGCGTGCCCAATTTTTTCCTACCCGATTCTAACATCGCTATCAATTAATATGCATATTATGTAATCGTCACCATTAATGAACTGTAATTATTTACGTATCGAAATATATAAATCTAAATCGAGATAAAAAAAATTAATTCGAGTAGGTGACACGATTTGGTGATGAAAAATTATGAATCGCATTTTTTACGCAATTCGAGCTAATCGATGATACGAAAACTAACATCAAACGACACTTTGGAGTCGAATAACTTACTCGATATCAAGTATAATAATATTAATAATAATAGACATTGAAATCTATAGTAAATCAACGAGTAACAAAGTATCTCGTTCGAGTAACGATGAGTGATAACGGTATACATTAAATTTTTATATTAAAACTTTGAATTAAGTTAAGTAAAATTTTTAAAATAGAAGCGTTATTACGCGTTAATCTTTTTTTTTCCTTTTTTTTCAATCATTACAATTATTTTTACTTCGTGTCGAGAAAAGCGATCAACAATAGTCAACGTGTTCGATCGCAAGAACACGGCTTGGTACTCGGAACAAGACGTTATAAAGTGTCGAAGGAATTTGTACAAATCACGTCGTTAATACACGTCGCGTTCGTTGATCAAATTATATGCTGCGATCACTATGTATCAGCTGGCCTAGTCAGAAACGATTGACGTTGTTTATTTCATAACCTCGCGTCGCATCAATATTATCAAGACAACCAGATAATCAAATTCTCTGGTCTATTACACCCGGAATGCAACGTATCAGCGTGTCAACTCCCTAAAGCTGCATCTTGTATTTAACAAATCAGTGTTATAAAACGGACTACGTTATAACCTTACAACATATGGTATTTATATAGACGAGCTTTACAGAGCGACAAAACAGAAACGTAACAGAAGAGCTAAAAAATGGAGACCCAAGAATAACGAAGGTGTTTCTAATTCCAGAGAAATTGAACTAAAGAGCGAGAAGGAAACGACGTCACTGCGCTATGCTACGACGACTTGCATCTGTCTCTAGACTAGAAAGAAACGTGTCACTCGATGACACGTTAGATTTGCGGTAATGGAGCTTCTGTCGAAGATCAGAAAGATAAATCCTGTCGCAGGATTTGGATACCTCATGAGACATTGGTTCGCGATTCCTCAAGGACGAGGATTTCTGCGCGTTAACGAGAACACGATGCTTTTCAGCAAAGCAACATTCGATTACTGTCGTGCGAGGCTGAGGGTTGACTCGACTTGGCCGAACATCAACGCGACAAGCGTTCAAGACGGACAAAGTCGAGCATCACACCATAAAAACTTCGACGAACGGATTGCATTCCGCTTGCGGAGGCGCGGGAAGAGGTACACGCTTCTCCAGCTCCATTCGTGGGAGGAAAGCTTCGATGCGTTGATCTGGAGCCGGTGTGGTGGTAGCAGGTACCGTTGTTCCTGGCGGTAATTGCAAGCATTCGGCTGGAGTCAACTGGAAACGCGATTACATTAGAATTACGTTAACAAGAATCTCGCCAGCGCTCTACTAACTTAACCCTTTCGATGTTGTCATCAAACGTCCTGAATCGGTGTTCATCGTACACCATATTCTGATACTGAAAAAGGTTAAGGATTTTTGAATCAGTGGAACTTACCAGCGCTGCTTGCTGAGGAATCGCCGCGATACCACCAACGTTCGCCGGATTATAATAATTAGTCGGGCTGACTGGTGGTGAGGGATAAGGCCAATAAAAAATTGGAGGCGGATAAGGTGCCGCAAACTGTGGTGGTCCACGTGGTAGCATCGCAGCAGCAGGTGGAAATATAGCGACCGGCGGTGGTGGCAACATCGTGCCCCCTAGATGGAAGAAAAAGAAGGAAGACAATCAACGTTCGATCGAGTTTACCTGGCGTACTAACAAAATGGAGAAGTATCTCATTGACGTAACTAGAACTTCTATCCGTAGTGGGCCACGTTCTTCACCGATTCTATTCATTCTCATGCATGACTTTTAAAAATTTGTCAACGTTTATAAATTCCTAATACCAGGACCAGTTAATATTTTAGCAAGTAGGCCCACCTTGGTCTCTGGCTAGTTACGCCAGTGAAGACTTGAAAATCGGGAAGTTACTCCTTTACCATGAAAATAAAAAAAGAAACTTTAAGACCTCTAGACAGACTACAGAAGAGAACAAAATGTAAAAAAAAAGAAAAGGAAAACCTCGATATTTTAATTGGTAATACGAGCCTGAGATATTACGTTTTCATCGCGACAACTTGCTTCGAAAATTAACCTGATTGGAAAAAAAAAGAATAAAAAAATCTAATAACACCCAGAGATTCTATGTATGTACAAACGTAAGAAGAGTGCCCAACTATGTTACCACACCACGATTCGTGGTAAATGACATCGTGCAGAAGAATACTCGAATGCATCTTCGTTGTTAATCATTTTCGGCTGTATTTCACGTTTCTTGTACGTGTACTCCCGTTACCTGCACGATTTCACGATTAACATGACGATTTTCCAAGGTCCATGCGAGACACCTTAACACGTTCGCTATACGTGACCTTTTCGCTGTAAGCAACCTTTGAGCTCATCTGCCCATCATTCGTGTAAATGAAATTTTTAGTGCGACCAATTGTTGAACAATGAATTGATAGCGAACGTGTTTTCTTACTGAACGAAGAATCTGATCGTTTTGGATACTCGCTCGGACCATGTAAAAGCACGTCATCCAAAGGAATAATGATTTGGACTTGGCCTACCTGGAAGCACAGAAGTTAGTATTTGTAGATCCCGCTACCAAACAGCAATCGACACTGCACCATTGTAACACGATATATACGTATGTTTTATATATATGTAGCACCAACTTGCGATTTCGCCCCTCTGCCAAATCACCAAAAATTCACTCAGACTCTCCCCTTTCTCACTCTCTCTCTCTTTCTCTCCTTGCTTCCCTCTCTCAGATCTTCTCTTTTTCTCTCTCTCTCTTTCTCTCCCTTTTGCTCTCCCATATCCCTTTTGTTCAATGAATTAGAAGCCTCTTACCGTGCGAGCCTCGTATGAAACAAAGGATCAAGGTTACCACGTTCGTATTATGTAACACAAAAATATTAAATAACAACGAGAATTAGCGACACAAATTGCGCGGTGAAGCTGTTAATGTGTTCGCTAATCTTTCGCATCGTATTTAATTTACTACGAGGATTCGCATCGAATCGAGGCAAAATTTATCGAGGATTAGGATTCACAAGGAAAATTTTAACCATCGAACGCTTTCGTCGAAACGGAACATGAGCCTAGAATCAACCCCTAGCTCGTTCGAGGGTTAGAAATTACGGAAAGGAACTGATCACGTTAAATAACACGTTTGGTGCGGACTTTCATATTGCCACCTTTACACGAATGACTCGACTGTGTGTGAATCTAAACAGACCAAACGCGTTGAACATCCTCCAAATTAATGATAATTCGAAGCTGTAATACTTATGTAAACATAAATCACTAAGAAACATTGTCTATGAATATTCGTCATTGATCTGGAGGCTGAACAAAAAATGCAAAGCAACAAGTTTTAGTCGGATCCCACGAAAGGAACTTCAATGGGTCCTTGTAAAATAGTACGTTGCGTCTAGAACAATGTTAGATCTAATGACAGGCTTGCCAGACGCTGTGTTAATGTCGGCACAAAAAATGTAACTATCTTGAAGGATCGTGATCGTTCGTAGGAACGAAAGGAAGACGGACGACGATCAAGGGAGGATGAGACACAAAATATAAGATAAAGAGAGCGGGAGAGACAGCGGCACAGCGACAAAGAGAGAGAGAAAGAGATAATAAAAGGACAAAAGAGAGAACCTGTGCGAGCCAGAGGAAATAGAGAGAAGGAGGCAAGAGTTACGACACAGAAATCTCCAACTTAATCTGTAGACACCAAAGATACCTGCGAGCCCAGTGAAAAAAAATGTATAGAACGTAACAGGATAACGATGGCCGTAATTTTCACGGACGAACACCTATCGAGTGTATCTATCTAGACTTACCGGTAAATAAATGAAATAAGTGAACCTAAAATATAATTCGAATTGGAAGAAATGAGAATCTGGTAATATTTGTCCGGGAAAATTACCACCACCAGGCAAGGTAATATAATCAGGGTAAGAGTCCACCAACCCGGCAAGCAAAAAGATATGTATGTCCACAAGGCACATTTATTAAACATGATCGATTCACCATCGATATATAATCGTCGATATACAGAAAAAAGTGTGTATACAAGGGGTAAAAAAAGATCGGTATATATACTTCTATCTGTGTGTGTATGTGTTTGTGTGCGTGTGAGTGTCCTACATCCCAGTATAGGTGAAACGCAAACGGAAAAACACGTTTTCCCGTAACTCGAGCGGAGGGAGGAATAAAGAAACGAGAACGGAGAAAAAAAAAAAGAGAAAAAAATTGTGAAAAGTTGTCGCAACGGTAATTGAACTTATCCCGTTACATCGCGAGCAGATATGCACGAATTGCTGATGATTAACTTTCGCCAGGACAATCACCATCAGCCGTGAACTAGTTTGCCATTTATAAAAAATGTCCGTCTATACTGTATAGCGAGCTTACATAACTTAGAGGGACAGAAAATGTTATATAACACGATGCTATATAGCAAGATGGTAAAGAGAAACTTTGTATAACTTGTTGCTATAATACAGTTAACATCTATCAATTTGTTATATCACATAGTGCTGTATAGCATAGACTTAGACCCTTGTGTTCTTTGCAAGTCTTCAAAGCTTACTGCTTTTTACTTGATCGATTTTAAATAAGATTCCACGAAGTGTAACACAATTTTCGAAGCGAGAGACATCGAAAAGGATTTCGAGCGGAACAAAAGTCCGAAATTGTATAGTTGTATTCCAAACGTAGTCGGTTAAAATTGTATTCCGTAGTATTCCTTTTTTAGTTTCTTCGGTGATAACCTTACTCGAGGATCAAAAAGTACCATCAATGATTGATTAAGATGTAACTTGCAAAAGAGGGACGACACATTGTCAGTCACCAGGTTAGCGGATCACAAGATACCAGACAACACATTCAACGGATGAGAAGGAAAAAAATATATATGTATATGCCACGACCTTTGATAATGGAGACGAGCTCTGGAAAGTTAGTACGATACAGTCTAAATGCTATATTTCTCACTCGTTCTCTTTCCCTGCTCCTTTCGCTCCCTCTCACTCTCTCCCCTGCTCTCCCGCTTGTACAGTCACGCGTAATTACGCTTTCCTTCGTTAAAAGAAAACTGGAAGAAAATATTTCTGAATACATATTCCTCACTACATTAAACACTTGCCTAATCGTTTAAGTACCGATATAACCTTCAGATTTTGGCAACTGAAGGAAGCTGTTTCGAAAAACGACTTACCAGTTAAATAAAATTAAAAATGAACGAAAGTATGAGAAATGGAGGACCTTCCCCTTAACGACAGAAGTCATCGTTGCACGTGACTGTACCTGGGAGGATACGTGTATAATACGGCTCGTGTGAGTGCCCAGCGAAAGCTAATGGCAGGTAATACACAAAATTCAGACGACATTATGCATCAATAATATCAAGCGGCTCTACGATGAAGGAATGAATTATTTGCTGCGACATACTTAACCCCTCCGACCCTACGTTACATAAACTTCCAAGTTTATCATTCGAAACTCGACTATGAAGGCACAAATAACTATTCTAATTATGGTATCCTCGAAGTTATGAGTAGGATCGGAGAGTTAACCCGTAACTGTTATGATGGTCAACATCCAAAAGAATTCAGAAATTAACGAAAGATTGAAAAAATAATAGTTAATATTTTATTTGCATTTAAGACAAAAAATAAAGGTTTAGTTTGATAGAACTGCAGCATATCAGTTACGGGTTAATGGCGATCGATTAAAGGACGAAGCTTTTTAGGACGATGTCTCTGAATGATCTATTGTCGCTGTTGGACCAGTATCACCCTGTTACACGTCAGTAGACCAAAGTTAGACCGGTTAGGTATCAGTAGACCGGTTTAATCTCGGTCGCTTGGTCTACTGATGCATAACTTTGTCCATTAAATGCACGTATGTCTCGTTCGTAACGAGAAGGCGCGTCTTACGTACACCATACAGGCCGCAATTATTGATAGTCATAATAGTATATCGAATAGAGGAACCTGCGCGGTGATCGAGCGTGTCGGGACATTTCACCCTTGTTGCAAAATCCGGATAAAAGTATTATTGATTCATGTAGTATAGTTAATCGTTGAACGAGCAGATAGATATAACTGTATCGATATGTTTGCTCGATGTATCGAGCGTAAAAAGGAATAGAGTCAACTGAAACATGCCAAGTTTCCCGACACTCTCGATCGATACATTTGTTTATTCACGTTATAAAACACACCAAGATGCGGCCCCATAGGGGCGATGCGAAACGGAAGGTCCATTACTGTGCATGCTGTAACCCTTTCGCTGCGATGGTGAAATTTTGGGGAATTGGGAATTTGGGAATTAGGGGAATTGGGATTTGGGGGATTAGGATTTGGGGAATTTTAAATTTGGGGAAGTGGTAATTTGGGGAGTTAGGAATTTGGAGAATTTGGGATTTGGGGAATTTCAAATTTGGGGAATTAGGGATTTGGGGAATTTTAAATTTGGGAAGTGGGGATTTGGGGAATTAGGAATTTGGGAAAGTGAGAATTTGGGGAAGTAAGAATTTGGGGAATTGAGAATTTAAAGAATTGAAAATTTGGAAAATTGCGAATTGAGAAATTAGAAATTAAAGTAACTTAAAATGTGGGTAATGAGAATTCGTATAATTAAAAATGTGAAGAATAAATATCTAAAAAATGTCTACACCGTACCACGCAGCAAAAGTGTATCCTTAAAAAATGCCATACCTCTCCCGTTCCGCATCGTCCCTGCGAAATCTAGTCTCTAGGATGTCTATTAATGCTATGTGAAGCCGAATCAGGAAGCGTAATCCCGACGTAAATAATATCGGCAGGCAATATACCCGATTCTCGAGTTACATCAGTAAGATTGAAATGCAAATTGTGCACAGCTTCAACACGGAAGACGTCTCCGATTACATTTTAATAATTTCAGTCTGATAACTTTCTTTCCGAAAGTCGTGTCGAGAACTGTGCACATTTTCCACTGCAATTGTAACGATCAAAACAGGACTAGGTGTATACCAAGGTACTACTACGCGATTCTATGTGACACGCTACCGTATCCTGTCGAAAACAGAGAGAGGCTTTGTGCGAGAATATTGTAGGATTACGCGTCAAAGTACGAGAAAATTGTTACAAAAGACGTACACCTGTCCACGTCAATCTATTAGCTCTTTTTTATCTTTTTTCATTTTATTTAAAATTCATAATCAGTTTAAAATGACACAATCAGAATTTCCGAGGTTGAATATTTATCTATTGAGCACAAGTAGAAAAATGAATAATCCATAAACAGGTGTATATCGATTGGCAGTCGAAGGAATGTAAAACGATTTGGATTTCAGGAGTAAAGTGGAGAACAATAATCGGAAGATTAAACAAAAAGAAAGATGGATAACGTATATGTATATCGAATCGTCTAAGTTACGTACTAAGGGGGAAAAAATAACGCGTTTACGTAATCTTCTCGTCTCGTCTCGCGAAGGTAACGAAGAAAAGATATTACAGGTACTTGTATGCACGTCCCTCCACAAAAACCACGACATGCAAACCAGTCATTTCTATGCCCGTGGACTTTAATATACGATTAATTGTGCGTTTCGTGCCGTTTCACCGTGGTCGAACAATTCCTTTCGCTATCGCGTTACTTGTACACGTATATTTCATATATATATGTGTATATCTATAAATATATATTATATGTGTGTGTATACATATATACGAAGAGAAAAAAGGAAAAAAAAACGTGGCAAGAAACGTCGTGATCGACGACAACGCGTTAAAAAAAAACACCGAGATCGAGCGTACAGAAAAAACCAACACAAAAAAAAAAGAAAATGGAAAGAACGAAAGGCTTAAGCAAACCTCGCGATTGCGTGGACATTTGTATGGGTTAACAAGCTCTTATTCTCTTTTTATATAGCCATGACAGTAGAAAAATCTAAAGGGATCATCGTTCGACGGGCGAAACGTATACAACGAGGTTGTTTCAAACATACACTCAATATCGGCCTCTCGGCACGCCTCTTCGCCAGCAATTCTCGTTTTCCACCAACTACACGTTATCACAAATATTATTAGGCTGTGGAAGAGCGTCGAGAATGTGAACACCGCCGACACCAAGTTAAACAACATCACAAGCTACCTAAGGCTTGACCAACGATACTCGCACGAGAAAATTTATCTTCACACAGTTGTAATTACTCTTTTCATTACTACTCTATTGCCTCGCTTTATACAGACACCTTTGGGTGCTCGATTACATCGACCGTTTTCAATTTCCGGTAAAAATCATTTATAACATATAAAGGTTCCAATAAAACCTCTTAAGAGTAATTTACAATTTTTCCTCACGTTACAAATTTACACTTACAAATTAGCGTTGATCCTTCAACAACGAATTTCATAACACAAGTTTACATGAGTTTTTATTCGATCGATTGGATAATTCGAATGTTTTCCTCGTGCTTGGTATCGTTCACCAAACCCCCGTAACGTCAACGCAACTATCAATTAAACGAACGGTACTTGCACTACTGAAGAACGTTCAGGTAAAAATTGTCTCGGATCGGTTATCCTCTTTCGAGCTCGAGTACCATTCTTCGGGATTAATTTGCGCGACACAGAGCACGGATACGCGTGTTAATAACGCTTCTTGGGGGATATGGTGAGGGGCTAGAAATGGATTTGTCAATCTTCGTCGTGGGACTTGTCCATCACGGTTGGACTTGATTGGCTCAGGAAGCTCGCGCGCATTGCAGTTGCAATCGAAATATAAATAACATATTTGACGTGAAACTGCAATGTAAGTGCAGGCTCGTTTTCTAATTTCAATTACAATCGTCTTATCGTTCGGACGTGCGTAAAGTAAATGCCGCGTAAGGAAGGAGTTACTTTCCGAAAAAAAAATAATAATAATAAAATTGATAACAGTGGATGGAATGTCCATTTACTTACTCACTAATAAAAATATTTTTAGCAAAATATATAAATCACTCTTATGTATATATGATTACGTCTATATTTAGATATCTGTATATATATATATAAATTTATATGTATATATTTACATACGCATATAAATCACGAAATCTAAAAAAAAAAGAAGTCCTTAGTCGCGTTCACGTTTAAGGCACTTTGCTGCACGTCTTGTGCGACGATACGAGATAAATTATTCTTATACGCCACACAAGAGTTTGTATAACAAAAAAAGAAATATATAGATACGATCACGAACCGCGATATACGTATTTCCTAAAAAGTACCGTGACCGTCGTAAACACTCACATGTTACGTAAAAAAATAACATGTATCAAGGAAACACGCTAAGTACTGTTGCTCAATGTAAGTATCGGGATGGAAAACAACTCTGAAACGATTACGTGTACACTCAAGTCGAAAGAAAGGGTTTTAAGGGCAAAAGAAATCTAAAGTAACGATGACGATATTAACGTAGCAATATAAAAGAAGTTTGCTCGGAATATCATGTGGAATGTGTTAGGTTTACTACGATAAACATAAAAGCACTTCTCTCTACATTCGAAGAAAAATAAATCGTCTGTTGTTACAATACAACACAAGAAATAAATGTCTTAAAATCACAACCTCTCGTTGCAAGGATCATGAAATGAGATACGAACTACGGATATTAAATTCGCCCCGTTCTATCGACTGAGAAATACAGTCGACACAGGGAATATACAAAGTATCATCGTTGATCCAGTTCGTTTCTACTGCTGTAACCAGCAGCGATTCGATCTATCAAATTTGTGGATAAAATTGAGCAGGATAAGGCAAACCGGGTGCGGCGGTTGGAGCCTGCGCATGAAACGCGGTAGCTGGTGTGTGCCACGTTGCACGTTTTGCGACGGTGCTCGACGTATCTGGAGGGAAAGCGGTTTCCCAAGTTCTCTTTAGCCCCATGAGAGCAGCCGGATTCAAAGGCGCAGCCTGGACAAGAGGAGTCAGCAGACCATGCGGCGTCGGTGCGCGTAAAATAGGAATGCGCGAGGGAACATTGAAAAGTAAGAAGGGCGCCGGCGCAGATTGTTGAGCATGAAGCGCAGCAGCAGCCGCGGCGGCTGCAGCTGCTGAGGGAGGTGCCATGGCATAGGCAGGAAGTTGGTGCTGTGGATTCGGTCCGGGAAGAGCGAGCGTTTTGGTCGTGACCGACGAAGTTGGGGAAGGAGTGGTAGACGTAGGCGGTGGATTCGAGGCTAACGCCATCAGCCAAAAATCTTGGTTTCGCATTGCCTGCGCTTGAGCCTGCACCTGTGCTTGAGCTTGAGCTTGAGCCTGTACTAACGCGTGAATGTCCCAGAGGGGTGGTTGCGCCGTCGGCACCGGTACCGGCACCGGCGTCGGCGGAGGCGGATGTGTCAATGTTGCGGGAGTTTGTGTGGTCAACGTACCGGGTGATAGCAGAGCCTTGGTTGACGGTGGAGTTACCGCACCTGTTAATACCAGATTCATATCGTCTCCGCTGCACTGGAACACTTCGATGTACCGCTGCTTTTTCCCGTATATCATGTACCGATGATGTCGTTGCGAAGCACACGCGTACGCTGAACTTTCACTGTCCATTTGAATGAACGCCTCGCCAGAAGGTTGACCCTGAATAAGTAAAAAGAACAGCGCGTTAGTTATTTATTCACAGAAATGCGAGGCACTCGTAGCATAATAGACAGAGGTATACACGTACTTGAGCATTGTAAACCATATGAACACCTTGGTAGACGATATTCTTAGAATGTTCGCCCATGAACTCGAGAATGTGCTCTACGAGAGCTTCGTAAGGCAGTCCGCGTAATCTAACGCAATCTTTACGCGTACCGGAAGTGATAATGTGTTGTGGAAGTATAGGAGGAAGCTGTGGAATGGGTGGCGTCGGAAGTACCACCTGTTTCGGGTCAATCGCCCTATTCAAGACCTACGAGTCACGAAAATCAATACGAACGTTAGAGATATCTATTTTTACTTCTTTCAGTCTACTTTTACACCCGCATTATTTCTACGTGCACACACCTGTTGCACCTCGGCGATCGTACTTCGAAAAAGTTCAATGTACCGACTACCAATGCAATCTCTGTGTTTGCTCAAGGCCTTTACAGCATCTTCTTCTTTCGCAAAAAGAACGAAAGCATCTCCGGTTGCTCTGCCATCTGGTTTCTTTACAAATAAGACCCCGTCCTCCCCGTCTAATACATGGCAAGGCTTTTGCCCCGTCAAAAAGAAATCCAACTGAAAAAAAAAGTAATGCAAGCATGAAGTGAAGACCGAAATCACGATAGAATATACATATAAAAAAGGACATTTTTTGCTGCTGTTTTAGTACACACCACTTGTTTAGCAACACAGTCATATGGCAAGCCCCTCATTCTAACAATAACTTGAGCTCCTCGTGATAAAAATGCATGAGCTTCTCCACTGGTTCCTCCAGCAACACCTACAAAATCTTCTCCAGATGCCTTGTAAACTTCTATGTACCTCCCACCCATATGATGTTTGTGTCTCTTCAGTGCCATGTCTCTGTGTTCTTTATTAACAAACCGTACTAATGCTTCTCCGTTACGTCTTCCCATAGGACTTAAACACAGAGCTACACCACCCCTATAAAAACAATGAAACATTTCATTTAAATCATATTATAGCATAAACTAGTGTATTCTTATAATTTTGAGATTATTATATATTAAACAAATGAGAAAAATATATTTATATACAAGTACAGTATATATTATACAGCAATGATCATGACAATTATTGATAAAATTGTACGATACATAAGATTCATGACCCCAGATAATAGTTATCATTGCATAAGATGAACACAAACAACCAAGGAAATATTTAAAGATATTGTTTACTATTCTATATAAAGTAAACACTACTATTTTATTATATTTGAATAATCATCCGATATAATCTGGCAATGATATCAGCGACAGAAGTTTATTTACATATTAAGTATGAGTCTTTACCTTTTTTACATGAATCCAAGTGGCTTGTGCACAAATACCGTAATAGTTATTACAATTTATTTTATACACTTTTCATCTTACCCCTAATATTCACAAGATTCACTTACTTGGCAACATTTAGGCCCCGAAAAAATTTTGCTATATCCTGATCAGATGATTGCCAAGGAAGACCTCGTGCTCTTACAACACAGCCATTATCCACTTCTTCATCTTTTGAGCTACAAACATAAAGTCAATGCAATAAATTCAATGTATTACTGTACAATTCTACAACAAGTAAATAACAGTCATGACTTACCATATACCAGGTTCTAGAACAATATTAACTACTTCAGGATTCTGGAAGATGTGCCCTGCAATAAAAATATTTATTATGAACAACAATATACAATATAAAAGTATTTGATGAAAAAAAAATAAAAAGTATGGACACATGATTAACCTCTGGGGTCGATGTCGCCCATACTCGATCATAACCATGACTCATTTTGGTTCGAAAAATGATTGCAATACAATTTACGACGATTTAAATCTTTACAACAATCGATTTTAATACAAAGGAAACAGGTTAAGTTAATAAACTCATCACTGAAATTGTTTCGTATGCTTTTAAATTCATTAAAGTGTAATTTTCTTCGCATCATAATTACGGAAATTTTAAAATCAATTTTCCCGCGTAAAATTGTTTGAACTTCAAACTTAATGTAATCTAACCTTATATGTGATTTTATCATTCAAATCTATGTATTCTTGTTACAATTAAATGTTACCTACTTCAAATACTTATACATTGTACCGATATCTCAACAACATCGATAACATTTCGATATTATCGATAACGGTAGCTGTAGTTCCGAAACTTCTGAAGCTCGGTCGCTTACGCGTTTCCTTTGTAATAGTACACGGGCGAGTTTGTCTCCGATTTCTCGTGCTGGTGCAAAATGTTCACTTTCAATTTGCCTACTCAGTGTAACGTGTCAGCACACCTTTCAAAGAATTTTCATGCTTCATGAATCAAAACTTCTTTCAATCGTTATTTTTACTCTTTTCAATACGTCCTAATAACAACGTTTCGATCTCCGGATCGACGCGAACGAGTACAAAAAATTGACAAAATGAAGCGTGGCAAGAAGAAAAAGATAATGTTTCGTATTTTGATAATAAATCGTATGTACGTGTCTTCGAAAAGGCAACAACCGTTTGTTGTTCGTCAAAACGCGCACATGCATCTGACAGTAGCACACAACGTACACATTATTCAACCGGAACATTATTTCAAACTGAGCACCACTGTGATAAGAAGTATTATGGCCGTCACTGCTTATAGCATTACATGGCTTGACCCGTACTTATAAACCATGAACACGCACACAAAGGAACAGACCTGAGACGTACACTATTCCGTCTTCCTTTTCGTTTCAACCTCTTGTTCCCTCTTTTTGTCCCCTTTGCATTCGCTAACCTTCCTTCGTTTGTGTGTAACACGAGTGGGTTAGGTATACAGAATTTAAAACGACATGATTTTGAACGAGCCGATGGAACAAACATTTTACGCGTTAAGTTATTTCAAAATTGATCATTGAAAATTTTATACAAAATTCTAGCAGTGGTCATGAGCACTCTTACAGTGATTTCAAGTCAATAGACCGTGAAATTATTCTGAACGTCAATGAAAGACTAATAGAATTCCGTATTCGTAGTCAAAGTGACTGTCACGCTACTGTACATTATACCGAATAACGAAAAATAGCTGAGTTTTCCTTGAAACGAAAAAGCAACGAATATTTCTTCTTTTTATACATGGCATAATATTACATATGTAGAAACTCTTCCTTCACCGAAAAATGTCGCCTTGAAAGACTCGCAACCTTGTCCGTTATGGGTGGAAAAAAATGGAAGACATGATCAAGCCACGTGCCCGTTCAAACGAAGCTGAGAAACAGGAATGGATTAATTTTGTAAGCCCGTATCTCTGTACGCTCTTCAACGTACAATCGAAAATCGAATCGATCATGATTAGGGCTCGAGCTGCGTTTACTTCGAAACCGAGTGTCAAGCGGTACACAAAACCGCGTACATGTTCATCGATTGCGTACAGTCAAGAAGAAAGATAATTTATCGTACGTGAACCTTAATCTTCGAGTTATAATTGCAGACTTTTTTACTCGTACCATACGCGACACTCGCTCGTTAATTATGAAAACGAAAAAACCGTTGTATAAGTTATAAAAATAGATTGAACGATCATTTTCGTGAACGTATCTTCTTCATGTTGCACTTGCACGAAAAATCTGTGAACGTCATTTTCGATCACTTACCATCCTTGATCATTCTCTGTATCACACATATCATATCCTGTATCTCTTTTACATGGTAATCGTTCTCGGTATCCGATGGCAAACCAAAATCTGAGTTTTGTTGATTAAGGATAAACTTTGATTAAAGTCGAATATCGTGACAGTGTAAAATATTTTAGTAATCAGCGATTTTAGTAAAAATCGAGATAGTAAAACCGACGTATTATTGATTCTACTATCGACACTATGAATTAACATGACATAGTATTTCGGTGAGATTAAACAGTAATCATGTAAATTGATTATTTATATGTTGATCATAGAATTAGAAATTTATCGTAGTCACGAGCAAAGGATGATTAGTTAAAAATATGCTGGGGAACCTAACGAACTTGTTACGCGCATAATTATCGTCAGCCTGTTACCAATATCTCTACCAGAATGACCTTTAAACCGTGTTCCGCGCATGATAAGACGGCGTTGGTCACTTGGTGGGACTTTCTTAAGCTATACGATATTGATATTGACTGTCGTGAATTTCGATTTCATCTTTCTTTTGTTTCTTCCTTTTCGTGTTTGTGAGAGGAGAACAATTACAACTCTTACTTTCCCACGTTATAAATTATTAAGGACTTCCTCTAAAAAAATGGTGATATAAGAAGACACCTTTAAGTAGTTACTTATACCTTTCACTCAATATTAAAATAAATATTTAACTGAGTTATGTCTCGTTATAATGCATGAATAACGTGGCGATATAAAGCTTATGTGATGATAAACAAACGTTCTAAAAACTTGTATTGGTAAGTATAAATGTTTTATGCAAACTAGGATATGTTTTCGAGCGTTATAACGAGTGGTCCTTCCCCTACATCGCCATTTTCCTTAGGGTGTCCTGTTACTGTTGTGAAGAAAGATGACCCAAACCATGTTTCCGCAAGATACTTTCAAATTGAATCATATACTTTTGCTGGTAACATTTCAAAGTGCAGGTAAAATTAAAACGGTGGATCACGACACAGGTATCGATCGATATTCGTGTACAGTGTGTAACCCAGTAGCCACAGGTGGTTTTGTTTTATTAACACGGGCAGACCACACCACCGTTGCAAAGTGGAACAATAATCGTGATATACATATCTTGACACGAGCTTAATATCGAGGTTGGATTAGATCGACGGTAGGTAATCGTGGCATTATGAAAGAACCGTTTCCTCTTTTGGATTAAATCTCACTGACGTACACGAAATATCTACACCTTTTCATGTAAATGCGGAGGAGCATGGAAAAAACTGAAACGATGTATACACAGTTGTAAAGCCGGTTCTTCTTTTTTTTGTCTTTAATGCCAAGGAAAGAAAAATATATAATGAGATGCATATATACACGTATTATACATATGAATATATATTAAAATACTGATACGTAAGAAGCAAAGGTCTCAAATGTGTTAGAAGTCAAATTCCGAAAAAGAATTTCGCCAAACTTTTGTGAGCACAAATATCGTTTTCTCGCGGACAAGAAGCTTTTCACCGAGTAGAAAGCAACATACGATAAAGAGAAATCGAACAGTCTCAGGAAATTCTTTTAACACGCATTATATGTGTAATCGAAAGAAGAAAAACGTACCTTGGATACAAAGATTGTAGTATGTTCTACAAAATTATCAGAGAGAAGTAACTTCCGTCGCGGAAGGGAGAAATATTATTTAAACACTATCACAACTCTGTGTTCGGTAATTAAACTGAGAACATCACGATTAAAAGATAACTAATTCGTCGTGGATGAAATGTACTGTTAGCTCGTAAGAGCGCTAATTCCTCGATACGCACTCTCTGCACTCACTTGCAGACTGACTTTGCACCAGCAGCTAGTTCGTCGCCAGGTTCGTCGAATATGTTGGATTCGACTTCTGTCGCGCCGCCTAACGGCCGCACGCCTTGGAATTCTCTTCGTTTCGACCACAGTCATCACGTCGCCTCTTAAATCTCTCGTATGGCGGAGCCAGGGGGTCTTCGATGACCCAACGCGTCATTTAAATTTCAACTTTTACTTATCTCTTCCCGATTAACCGTTTCGAATTTTACCATTTAAAATTGAAACATTCAAGCACTCGAATATTCAAAAATACATTTGAGTACTCAGGTATTCAAATACAAAAAAAATTAGTATTTGATTTTCAATTTATACTTTAACTTCTATTTAATACCGTATAGACGACTCTATGTCGTCTTTAATGTACGCGACGATTGAACAAATGTCTAAAATTATCCACGTGATATATGCGCAAAATTTAAATAATGATATGCCTTTTCGTTTTATGCCGTTTCAACAGGCCACTCATCGGCGTCTTCCCATAACTTATCGTAAAACTTTCGGCAATTCTATATACGTTTTGTAAACGTTAAATCGAAATGTTTCGTGATTTTGGAAAGTTGACGATAATTATACGACGAAAAATGAAATCGTACGGATGACTTTTTAATATCGTAAAAGGATACAATCCAGCATTTCCTGTATTCCGAGCGCCGCAAGTTCTCCATGGGTGGAATAACAGGCAACAAATTCCTTACGGAGGTCATGAAATAGGTTGTAATGTTCAGGCAGCTCGATTTCTTTGTTGCAAGCTTCGGGGTGTAAACACTGTCTCATCGGTGCCTGGCCGTCTACGACGAAACGTGGTGCGGCACCGGATGTCACGCACGACATGGATGACCACCATGCTTCGAACTTTCATTAAAAATGAAATTGTTTAAAACTCACTTTCCTTTATACGTATATCTGCAAAACTTTTCTTCATTCAGTTGAGAAGAATCATTGCCAAGTATCTGATAAATACTATTAACCTCTATCCGATAAATACAAGTACGTTAACCTCTTCGGTAATAAATAAACAAGCTACATTGCAGTTTTATTTGTTCGACGAATTTTAGCCGACAGAGGAACAAGTAAACGGTGTCTCAAGACTGCATATTTTAATGTTAATTTCGAGGGAGTTTTGCATTCCTTATTGTCACGTACATGCACGGAAAACAATAGAATTATTTTTAGGTCACGTATTTTAACTACCTGGAAACGTCGGTGAAACCTCACGGTAAAACCGCAATTACCTGTTCGATAGCCTGCTCCAAAGAAATTCCGTGTTCTCGAACTGTTCTTTCGGTTAACGTCGGAGCATGCGCCAGCGCTGCTTCGCTGATGACTCCGCTACTTCCGGCAACCGCCGGATTGTCGCTACCGGTTCCAGGTGTACAACTTTCGTCCATTACCATCGGTCGTACAATATACTGTTGTCTTCCCAACACCTGTAACCATTCAATTCGATCATTCATACCGTTTATCAATGTTTTAAACTTCCAAAACTGCATAATGCAGTATTTGCATTCATCTCGATCTAATTTCTATTTGAATTTAATATAGATCTTTAATTCCAATGTTTCGAATAATTTTGAAAGAGTTTATTCTGCTGTTGAGCGTGACTAATATTTCGACCGGGTTAATCCTGCGTCACGCATGCTCCTCTGACTATGCAATATGGCGTGCACAGGCTGTCGCGCTGGACTGGTTGCATGCATGCAGGAGCAAACGCGAATAAAAGATAAATTGTAATTTCTCTAATATAGCTTATATTCAAACTTTCCCTTTTTATATAAATATAAGAGTATTAAAGTATCAGTTACATCAGTGATAAGTGGATCAAGTGGATCAAATCGGGGACACTGATATGATCAGGAATGTAAAAATTGATAATTTGTAAATAAGATTTTCAAACTTACAAATTAAGAAATTCGTTATTCTGCAACCGCAGGTGCACGTAATTAGTGTTAGTTGTTCGCTACTGACAAGTGTTAGATACACGTGTCATATTGTTCGTTAAAAAAAGAAAAGAAAATTAATTGTATATCATCAGCATTCTCATTTTATTGTAACGTAACGTTCAATCGAAAGTCGTTGCAACAGTTGATTGTATACAAGATAGATCAGAACTTTCAGCGTCTAGTTGGAAGATAGAAATCGTTTTTAAGCGACCCGATCGTTTCCGCCTTTGACCGATTATGTAAAAGCTTCGCTCCGCTACGTCCCGTAACGCCGAGATTATCTAAATGAGTTTTAAAAATGGCGTTACTGCGCATCTTCGTAATTATGCCGCGAATCATTAATTACGGACTTAGGAATTTGGATTAATTACTCGGTGGCATGCGAAGAAGAGCCAAGACACCAACAATGTTCGGGGAAAATAGAAATAAACGCATTGTAAACAATCGTTTCAGCGATCAGTTGCAGACTTTTACCGCGTTACGAATCCGGATAGAAAGTGACCAGGAAAAATTGAAAATTTTTGTTAATTACACGAACACGATTTCTCAATTCGAAATCGAAAGGACAGTGAAATAAATTCTGAATTTATATTTCCTGCGAATGATTCTATACGGTGTACAAAATTAACGTAACAAAATTTGATTTTAAATTTCGGGGAATTTCAACTTTAACTCGAGGGAGTGAAAATGAAAGAATTGTAAAATTGGGTAGATCCGTAGAATGTGATGCGATTGAAAACTGTTTTTGTTTCTCGATAACTATTAAAATGTGTAGCAAGTTTAATCCGTGCTACGTAAATCCGTGTTCATGGATGTCACATGACGGTGCGTCAATGTTGGAAACCGTGCAAGAAACTTAATAGGCAGGTTCTTTGACGCGGGGTTAACGGATCAAGGTAGTTCGGTACGATCGTGCCACCGGCTTGAATTATCTTAACCGATAAAACCTCGTGGCGTAACTCGCGATCATAAACGAACCAGTATTATATTACGTAAATGTTAATTATCACCTGGAAATCATTTCGATCTTAGGAGTTACTATTTCGAGGATTGGAAAGCACTGCAATCTTGTTAATACCACGTACTTTTCTACGTTATCCGAATTTTAGTCTTTTTAAAAGATCCAACTTTAGCGAATACTTATTCAGTATCAAAGTTAACATCAATTTTATTAGTTTTAGCTCAATTTGAACTTTAGAGAAGTAGTATAATTTTTTTTATTATTTTTCAAAGCTGGTACTAATTATTTTTGGGTATCAATTCACATTTTTGGAGGAAGTTCACTCTAGTTTCTAGGCACCCTATGTTTTTATTTATGAAATTATTATGAAATGATTCCTTTTGTTTGAAATACTTTTTACAAAATTTTTAAGAAATTCAGTGAATATATTAAAAAGGATATCCTGTATTTTACGATTAACATCGAGATTTTTCTGAGAACCGCTTCACCATAAAATTCGGGAGCTCTATAAACGATCGTGGCTGTCCGAATTAAAAGCTTGCTCACCTAAATTCTACCGTTCGAAGGTCGCAATAACTGCAAAGAAAGTAGGACAAAGGGTCTGTGGTTAATATTCCGTCATAAATGTCCTGCTTACACGAACATCGTTCCACATAATCGCGTATATCTGATAGAAGCGCGCAAGATTTATCAGCGATTATGCGCCATCTTGATAAATCCTCATCTCTCAAAAACGATAACGTTCTGGAATTAGAAACTGTCCTTGGAAACGTACAGAAATCAACAGCTACATTTCAAGTAATCGTTTCTGTATTATGATATGAATGACAACTTTTTTGTTTGTATTTACTCGTTAAGTATTTTTTGTGCGAAGACATGCAATAGTAATTAATCAACGAAACGAGATAGAAAAAAGTGTGAAGACGTTTATGTTCAGTGGGAAAACGAGGGTCACTATAAAAGAAAGATTTGACCTTGAGGATGACCTTTGTCTCTAAGGCTCTCCCCTTGGGTTTCTGCATTTTTTCAGATAAAAAAATATAAAAAAAAAAAATGATCTTAAATGACCTTGGGCTTGAATGACCATTCTGAAGTTTTCTCTTCTACCAACAAAGTTTACCACTTAAAGTACTTAAAGCTACGAAGGAATTTTTCTTAGTATTAACCTGGTCTAAGACTTCATAAACAGTGCATTCTAAGAACGCAGAAAATCGAAGGAACAGGGAAAAGAATGGAGCAGTTGGACGTTAGTATGATCGTTGCAAATGTTTGAAGAAGCAATGTAAACATCGGAGCGTTTGCAAGACGAGCTAACGTGATGTTTCTGCTCGTCTCAGAAACAATTCGGGGAAATCACGCGGAGCAAAATCGACGAAGAACACCGTCGACTGCTTTGCTCGATAAGAACTAATCGAAACGGCACGCGGAAATGCATACGGTAAAAGGGTCATGCCCATAAATCAACGATTGCTCGTTAGAGAGTTCGACTTGGTCGATCAACTTTAAACGCCGGAAACGAATTACAATGGCTACGAGTTGTGCAAGCATTCCCTCAAACGAATTACGAACTCGTTCATCGAATTCGATTCGTTGTGAAAACCAAGTATTTCTTTCACAAGTAATCTCGAGCACGAATTCTTGTAACGTGGTCAAACATTTTCATATAGTATTTTTAAACCTTCACATGGTTCATGAAGTACTTACTGAAAAATTTATTGCTCTGTTAAAATTTATCCTAAATTACCTTGTAATAATTGTGCAAGATAATTATTATCTTGTAATAATTCACCTTGTAGTAATTTACAATGGAAAATAAGTAAACTTGATTCTTCCGCTTTACTGATCTGAGGACGCCATTTTGTGGTACTTGTCAAATTCTAAGAGCACACTTCTGACACGCTGCATTGCGAACTGTCGTGATTCAACGTTAATATAGAAACACTAAAAATTGACGTAAAAAATAATCAATGCATTAACGTCAATTTACACTGGTCTAAGCAAAATGGAATTATCACTGAGTGATTACACTGAAAGTAATAATGAGGACTTTAACGCTTTAAGCTTTGTGTACCATTATTATTACAGATCTCAGCTTACTTCGTACAAAGTCCGTTTGTTTGTTTAACAGTGACATAACATTCCAGTTAAGCGTAGACTAAAAATAAAAATTGGATATTATACAATGAAAACGGTGCACCTTTGTGCGAACTTTAAAAAATTTACTTGTTTAAATATTAATTAAAATAGTTGCAAAATCTAACAGTTTAACAGTAAAAAACATTGGTCTAGATTAAACGCGTAATTTTTTCAAAAAAGTCTAGCTTTAAAAAAATTTTGATATTTAAGGTGACCAAATCAGCACACTAATTATTATAATTTTGTTGTTTTAAAAAAACAAGAATTTCTGCACATGCCCAGTAACTGTCGGAAACTTGGTTTTAATTGAAAATTCCCGTTGTACAATTTTTGCGATCTACAACCGAAAAAAGGATAAATATGCGACTAGTGGAGTAGGTTTTTAACCGACCAACATAACGTTCAGTTTCTTACAAATTATAGGTATTACACACAACCTCGAAGTTTTTATCTACCTAAGTAAAACCACACACTCGCCGTTTCGCATCTCGAAACACAGCTCTAGCGAACGTAATCTTGCTTTCCAAGTCTCTGAAAGTCAACGTCCTCTCTTTTCACACGTTGAATCTTTACGCGCCAACACCGATTCACTTCGAACAGTATCCAAGCGAGATCAAATTCGTCATAGACTAGCTTCTATTCTGAAATACAACGTTCTTTGTAAACTGAAAAATATTTCAATCGAATGGATTCTTTACTTTCATTTGCAAATATAATTTCTTAAAATGTAAATAACCATAACAAAATATCTCTAAAACGCTTATAAATTTAAGTAACCGTAAAACTAAAATAATATGTTCGGAAAACTAAGTTGCCGTATCACTTAATTAATGCACCAATTTCCGTATCTACGTCAAACAGAAAAGGTTGCACATTGTAAAAATAATAAACCTTTATGTAAAGAAAAATATTAATGTAAATAAAAATATCTTTCAATTTTAACACCGTGTTACACGTAACACTGTTCTTTCGGATTATAAAATGTTACGCATCACTGTTTCAAGAGTAAACCGCAAAAAACCAACAAGTATCGCTTTCTTCGATACCATCTAATTGATTACGGGCATCGTCAACATTTAGGTAACGCAGATAATACATCATCGACACGGGTTCCTGCAGATCGACTTTTATTTACATCGATAGAAGTAAACCTCGAGATGTGGCCAACGAGTCGAGGTCGAATCTTCAAATCGAATCGATTAGACAATAGGAGATAGGAGCAAAACAACGCATTGTATCATCGTATTTCCTTGAGAACGTAAAGCATAAAGAAGAGCTGAACCGGCGGCCATTGTCCCCGATCAAAGCTCGATCGGTGATAGCCAGGTATGTGACTCGAGGGGAAAAAGGAAACGACCCTGTTTACCTGGAACTCGGCCGCACTGCAAGGCGATTCACAACAAAGAATAAAGAAAACTAGGCGCACCTGTTGTAGCGTCGGACCTACAGATTTCTCGAAACGCATCTCGGGAAAATTCGGATCTTTCCAGACCAGTATTAGAAACATGAGGAGAGAAAAATATAGAAGCGGAAAATGTTTGTAAATGGTAATATATTGAATGATATTACTATTGGATCTCCGTGTGTAATATAACACATGAGAATTCAACGCACTATAATGTAACGAGGATTGTAAGTATTCTAACATTTTCATAGATCGCAAAACCAGGTTTAGGTACACAAAAACTGAAAGCCTCGTGCCGGCCCTGAGGAGCACCGCTTCAACATGATGAAAGCAAAAAATAAACGCGAACGAGTTGGATTCCTGAAACTTTTTCCTGGTGTGTTACATTACGAAAACCACTGGGAAGTTTTTTCGAAAGAACGGACTTTCTAGCTGAGAAAGTTCAAGAGTAATAATTCAGTATCAAAAATAACGATAAAAGTTTGTAGCATGTAAAGAATAGTTTCATAATTAACTCTTGCGGTTGTAACGTGTAAAATTTTAATTATTGTTGCATATTTATGCATGAATAATAAAATTTGTAACCAATTTGAATGATTAATGTTAATAGAGGTAATATGTACTAGATGTAACATCTGAAATCCTTCGTACTTTCTATTCGTGCCTCGCAGCCGTGACTATGGCGAGGCAAGTTTAATGAATAATAAATTCAAATGAAATTAAGATAAGCAAAGGTTCTAAAGTCACAGAAAAAGGATAGTCAAGGATAGACTTGATCAAGGAACGCGTTAGAACAGGAAGCGTTGATTCCCAGCATCGTAACATAGGAGAACTAATGAGAAACGGAGTCCATGGCGCCAGATAATCTCGATGGCAAAGCTGGAACTAATGGACGACCTTTCGAGGGCGCGACGCTCCGCCCCCACCGGATAATTCGAGAAACAATGGCAACCAGAAACATGCAGACATTGTCGCACAGTAGCGGTGCGACATGCAGTAAGATCGACAGTGATTCGAAAACTTTCACGAAAGTTGAATGAAATATCGATTGTTTGGCGGTTTTGTGTTTTAACTTCGAGTTGTCGATCGATCCTTGTCATTGGTCTAGAAGCGGCCGATGAAAGTCGAACAAGAACTCTAACCAATAACAATGACTCGGTAGAACAGGATTAATTCGTCCTGTCATATGCGTACTTTAGTTATCCTGGTAACATATGCGAATAATTTTGAACGTCGTTTCGTGCTGTTCGATAATATCAAGCTTCGAGGTAAGATTGACACTTTGAAAAGGGTATTGGTACAAGGAAATCGCGTACAGGAAACGGGTGACACGAGACCGTGAATCATTTAATATAATTTGATACTGCTCGACCAGTTGTTTATCAACAATTCAGAAAACTTACCTTATTTTGCAGCACATCGAGAAGCACGTAAACCAGCAACGTGATCTCCTCTTCGTCAGATCCGAGAGCATTTCCCTGAAGACCGGCTGTCGCCACGTAAAGGGCGACCAGGTGAGTAGGTCCCCTTGTTCCTGTAGTCTGCATCGTGCCAGGATTACCTTTCGTTTCTTTCGTCCGTTTCGTTCGAGCACTACTCACTACTTCTGGGTCAACGTACACCTGAACCTATCAAAGTAGCACACCACGATGCACGCAAACGTGTCCTGGACAAGGCCAAATTCGGCCTCTTGGGTGCTCACCTGAACCTCACGATCGCACTATGTTCACGCGTTCACAGACTGTCGCCGTACAAACGCGACATGTTACCTATCTATCGTGCTGATTGAGGTTAAGGATCGACCGTTGTTGATCCGGATCGCGAATCGATGATAGATACCTCGCGCCACGTTTCTGCGCAGGTATATCGTTCGCTGCGATAACTCCGCGAACGGGCAGCACCCGCGAGTTATTCGTTTGCGCGGCTCTGTCGACGGACCGCCGTCGTGAGTGGCAAGGTTTCGTGCAGCACTGGCCAACCCCGACCGTTGCGCGCACACGTCGTCGTTGTTGCTTCACCTGGCGACTGCGCATCGAAACCCGTCGCTCGTTGGCTATAGGACCCTCTTCGTTCGTTCCCGTACTCGCGGCTCCTCGGCACGGCGAACTCACGCGATGGGTGCGACGAAGATGCACGAATGCCGGCCGAACGCTATGCGACAAGGACCGAACATGTCACGTTGAAAAAACGCGTAAACCCGACGATGTAAACTGCACGGAACGATTCAAATTCGAGAAATTTCTTAAACGATTCGCACGATAACAGTCAAGCAACGCGTCGTGCCGTTTCTACGACGAAAAACCCAACATCCATTCAGGTTAAAGGCGGCGAAGGGAAAGGCAGGTCAAAAGTAGCGACGCACTGGCCAGGTGCGCAGACATTCCACTCGCCTTGCGGTACGCTCACCCCGCTACCCGACCGCGATTATTTTCCACCTGGAGCGCCACGTTTACTTCTTCATGGCGGACTCCTAACGAGATTCGATACATCGAACCACCAAACGATAGTCCGCGTATGAATGAATTTCGCGATGGTAACACCGCACAGGTATCGCTCGACCGTTTGATTAGGAAAGCATGCGATTCGCTGTTCTCAAGGAGGCACGCTTATTATTCATGTGACTGGACGGAACAAAAATGGCGACCACCTTAAACGATTCCTTCGAGCATAAGTAGCCTCCGACAACGGATCACAGGTACGTACCGTCGCCTGTGCCCTCGATTCGATGCTCCCTCCATAACATGATCACGGCCTTGATAACGCGCGAACGTGTATCACGCTAGTACTCGCGTATCTTTCGCAATTTCGCGAATTTAAATAAAAAAAGCATCGTACCCCGGATGTGTCTTCGTGTAGACTTCAAAGTCATTAGATCGAGATAGGCTGTAGTGGATACTCGTTAAGCATGGAATTGTCAATACTGTCATTTTACGTAGAACATTTACATAAACGCATAATGTTTTTCGAATACTGGATATTTTAATAAATTATCGACCTGCACTTCAATATTAATGAAAGAACATTTCCCATGTTCTATTATTACAATTAACTGTAACCTTGTTTGCTTATGAGATGATTGTTATCATCGGTCGTCTATATGCAAATTTATATTCCCCAAATTTTAAACGATATTTCGTTCCCTTTAATACCAAATACTATTTTAATTCAGAAAACAATACAAACAGTGATTTTCGTTATTGAAAAAATAATCAAATCAAGCGCAGAAACTTTTTAGAATTAACAAAACACATATTACATGTTATACATACAGTTCGCGTTAAATCGACTTAAGGAAGGAGAGTAAAGGAAAGCCAACGAGCAACAGGTTGGCACGATCGCCTGCGGATGGGGAAACGGGAGAACGAGAGGTGCCTATGTATAGACAAAGAAGCAGAAAACGGGAAAGCAATCGTCGTTTGGATATGGTAGGAATATCCGTGAAGCGAAATGCTTAGCGCTACGTAAGAGAGACGGTGTCGTGACAGGGAGACCGGATTGGTTGGTCACCTGTTGCTTACCAACTGTGATTGGTTGGGCTCGACAGCGCGTAACGTCGACTAGAGGAGGACAAGTGCATCGTCGCCTGGTCTATGATGGACCAAGTTGGAGAATAAACGCTATAGGGATGCCGATTTTGTATATTTATTATACATTCGTACATTTATACATACGTGTACACTGTCGTTCTCAAGTATTATATAATAATTTATCCGATTTCTTATATTCCATGAAATGCAGATTTATCTCTAATAATTGATTATATAAATGACTAGATAAACAATTGGGTTGAATTAGCTTAAGATGTAAAACATCTATTTCATCATTTTTGTATCAATATTAAGAACTTAAAGTCCTTTTTTATTTTATTTACATTATTTTTTTTTTTCTAAATACAAATATCTTACTGAGAAGAAGGATCATTGAGTTTTTTCGTCAGACTATTCGAAGAATTTGTTCTGTATCATGCATGCTTATTGGAACATTATAATTACGTTTCTGACAGATTAAATAATTGCCATGTGAAACTATGTAAGATAATGTAAAGGATGCAATCAAGTATTTCAAATTGAAGTATTCGATTGCGCCTATCGTAAATATAAAACAAATCAGGATAAAAATCTGAGAACAGGTGCGTACATGGACAACGAGAATCGTGTAAGAGCAAAGTTCTCGGCTCGAAGAACAAAGTCTCGATCGGCAATGTAAGGAGAGCCGGTTTACGAGATCGGACTCTGAACCTTTTGTGTCGTATTGATCTTACACAAACGAGCATCGTGACTGTTATAAAATAAACGTGGATCCAAAGTACTTACCGTATTCACAATGGGAAGCATTTTATAGCTTCTTTATAGTTAGTTCTTCTTCGTCCTCGAAACGGAAGTCGAATATTTTTTTTGCGCACAAGACGTGCAGTTATCCTATTTGGTACATAATGATATTTATTTACATATTGAAGTACATACCTTCGTTTGCAAAGTCACACTACAATCAATGCGTCGATATCTTCAGTTTCGTGTAAATACAGCGAACGTAATATCTATTTACAGTGTATGACATTCACGAAACAAACGAGGGCGGAAGAGGATGACGCAGAAGGGCGAAGCTCCTCGAGGGACACCTGCTAAACACCTGCTTTTTCGAAGGAGTTAAAGTTGACCCTGGCTAGTTCCATGCCTAAAGCTGTATATTATATTACAAAGAATGCTTTTGGGATTCAAAGTCGAGATTAGCGAAATTATAATATGAATATATTATCAATGCAAGAGGAAGAATACAATGTATAACTTGTAAGTTTATTGAAATGATTAGCTGATAAATTCTTGTGAAAGAGGGTCCTGAAAACACTTTGCGGTAGAATCTATATCCGATCGTACTTTACGATGAACAATTCGTTTTAGATGCTCTTTTACGATAGGAGGAAGGGGAGCGGATTCACCGTTGCGCAGAACTTTCTCTCGGACGAGAATTATATTCGTGCCTTTCGTACATGTATCTGTACATAACTTTCAAACCATTACAAATCGCGACGATTCTTCCGCGATCAAGCGTTCCTGATATATTTGGAAATAGTAGCTGGTGCAAGGCTGAATCGTTCGGGGAACGTGTGACCTGATTTCCCTTGCTCGACGGAACCCTTTCGAATGACGAAGTACAAAATAAAGTTCCACTAATACGAAAAGGCACCTCACCAGGTATCATGATAAAGGAAAGGACACGAGAAGGCAAGAGAGAGAGAGAGAGAAAAGAAGACAGGCTGGTCGCTGACCCGCTCGGAACGTTGACTCCATGTAGTCAGTCCCCTCTTTATATTTTCTTCCATCCCACTTGCACCATCTTACTGTACCTTCGATTACAGCCACGAGTTACCTTTCCTTACTTTACTTTGCGTTACTTTACCACGTCCGCCTTTCTTTACCCACGGTTGCAACCACTATATTCCCTAGTCTTACAATTGTTATCATCTTGCAGATGATCCCGGCGTCTTTCTTCCTACCTGTATCTGCTTCACCTTCTGCTTGGTTCGTCAGCGAGTATCACAGTGGACTTATAACCTTCGCCTAACTTCAAGGAAATCGACGACTTTCATGTGCTCTAATGGACTGTAAGCTAAAATGGACAATTGTAATAGAATACCATTCTAAAGGAAATTAAACATTTTGTTGGTGATTACGTTTTCATTTCATTTATTCGATATTAGAATTTATCGATTCAATTCTAGCTCGCAAACTTTAAGTGTTAGATTTTGCCTTTGGAGGCTTTTTAGCGGTGTTGTGGAAACCTAATCTGAGAATTAGGAAAAATAAATACGAGATTGGAATATTAACAGAATAGGGATACCACAGAAATTTTCTACCAACAGATGAAAACTATAACAATAAGTTATGTTAATCGGGTCTTGAGTTAGTGTTGAGCTAGAATTGGATTAGATTTTGATAAAGTTGATTAATCTAATACAACGTTCGATAGTGTCCAACTTTTTTTCCCAGGTTCCGTAAGGTCTGCTGACGGCTCTGACCTTGGCAATAAATTGACGGTAAAATTTCGAAAACGTGCTCACAAATATTCGACCTATGCAACAATGCAACTGATGTTATCAACGTCCACGACTCGATAGAAACAACTAGCATCGAGAATGTACCGTTAGAATCATCATCGTCTTTCTTTTCCTCTCTTTGTCTGTGTGGTGGCCAAGATTCAAGAGTTATTTGATAACGGTACACGTTCGTTCTTCGAAGCTGGACTAATTTTCTATCATCGAAAAGTCAATATACGCTTCATCTGATGATTATTATTCAAAATTTTCGTAATGGTTCCGCAAAAAACTTGCTCAGTCGTTTCTTCTCCTACTACGTTTTTTCTTCTACCACCACCATCACCACTACCACCATTGATCACCACCTCCTTCACTCCACAAACCATCCGTCGGGAACCTCGGCTCCTCCCGCCGCGTGGCTCAATTATCTTCATCATTACGACCGCCCCTCAGGTGGTGACTTTAAATTTTGCGTATGCATATGTGATTGTAGGTACAGAAAGAAAAATAAATATTCATTTAGTAATTTGCCATTAAATTATTATTATTTACATCTCATTTTAATATAAAAGAATTTATCGACAGTCCAAAAGATTTATTTTACACTGAATGTAGTATAAGCTTTTATCCCTAACATATGTACATCGTTAAATTGTTTGTTTCTGTATTTCGTTAGAGTATATTGGAGAAACAATATATCACTAAATATCTAAAAAATAACTCGAAGACCATAAAATTTAGTACGATAATATTAATCAATACTGCTATGAGCTGTGGGCAAACCAGTTTCAAATTTTGAAAAAATTAAATTTGTAAACACGTTGCAGTTCAATGTGTGGCAATATACAAGTCCACTTTCAATAATATCGATTTTTGTCCTGGGCTTCACGAAATATAGTGGCTGCTTCGATAGTACTAATAAGATCAACAAATTTACTTTAATTCGAAACGTTTTATTTAAGTTTATACATATAAATATATTTGCCATAATTTGATTGGGGAAAATGCGTATAAAATATTTGCGTTACAAGTTCGTAATTTTTCAAAAATTGTTCAATTTTCGGTATAATACTGTCAAATAATACTATATGACTTGGCATTTTGATGTTTTCATCACTATTATAATTATTATTTAGCCAATGCATTGGGTTTGAAAAGAATTCATCTGCTTCCTCTGTATAATTTACATTGCTATTAAAATTTGGTTCACATGTTAATATTTTTATAGGTACATTTATATGTAAATGGCTATACAAAGGAGTAGCATGACAAGGAGTCAGAAATAATACATTAGTTGTATTATCAGTGTAATTAAGTTGTTTGCCAAGAACATCCATTATATCTAAAGATCCACATTGATGTACCATAGAAAAATAAATGCCAGGTAGGGCATTGGTAATTATCAGTAATACCACAAATATTTTTCTAACTGTTTTTGTAGACTTAATTGCTAAAGAAGGTATACTAGAAGTAGAAATATATATAAACATTGGTAAAAGTGGTAGTAAAAATCGAAATTCCTTATGAGATAACAAAGAATAAATGCCAAGTGTCCAGCATATGACAATTAACATAACTGATTGACGATGAAAGGTATTGGAATGCTTCAGTACTTGCCAAATGCATAATAAGAAAATAACATAATGTACACCTAAAAGTACTGGTAATCCACTTAAAATATACCATAATAAATGCTGTGTGCCATATGTATCTCCAATCTTATATAAAACATTTACACGAAAAAACTCCAAAGGAGAAATAACTAATGTGCCATAGCAGTAAGAGTCCAATAATATCGAACTAGTACAACAAACAAAACCAATTACACTATACTTAGATAATAATATTAACTTATTCTGTAAACTGGTACATAAATGATAGAAGCATAAGGGTAACCATATAATAACAGCAGAAGGTCTAATCATACATAAAAAACCTACAATCCAGAAATATCTTATAGTTGTAATATTACTATCACGCCATGGAAACATGGACAAAGCTATCATGCTACATGATGTTTCTATAGTATTTAGCAATGTACGTGTAGCACAATAGTACCAATACCAATTTATACATAAACTGTACAATGCCCATTTGTTCTTAGTCCATTCATAAAACTTGTATTCTCCATATGCACTCATAAGTGCTTGAAATATTCGAGGTAATGTTGTTAAGATTACTACATTATCTAAAGATACCATTGCCAATATTCGATACATAATGGATATCAAAAATGGATAAATGTAACTGCGAATTTTCATGCTCCATTCCCATGTCAGGTACCCATATCCAAATGCTAAATGATGAGCAATTTCTAATGACTGCCAATATTCATCTGGTACATGGGCAGATTGTACAAGAAAAACAGAGGTTAACCTCCATAATATTAAACAAGATAATACTTTTGCTTTCTTTGTCATTTGACTGAAATGTAATTTCGTAAATAATTATTGGTTATTTTCTAGTAAATGTTGATACATTCTTGGCTGTATGTCAGAAAGAAAGCTTTTTGTTAAACAATACAACACTTGTCAAATTGTTCAACATATAATAAATTGAAGATAAGGGAAAAATATATCTATTGCCAATATATAAAATTATTCCTAACTTGATAGGAATTTTTGTACCCTTAGGTTAGCTCGGTTTTAAGTCACATTGCAGTTACTTTACATCCTCCAATCAGAATACTCTACACTATAGCATTTTACGAAATCGATTAGTTGAGAGTTGTCCTAGCGATATTTCTTTGAACAAAAGAAAGTCGATAGCATCGTTACGAGAGCTAGTCGATAACCGATCGTGCATCGTTCTTTTCGAAACGAGAAATTGAAGTTCGATATCTGTAAAATAATTCGTCAAACGCTACTTTGAGATATCGGAATTTTCGCGGTAAATTTGTTATTCGATTATAATCGTAGGAGGAGACAGATTGATAAAAAGAATTATATATTCTTGTAAGACAGTTGAATTTTAAATTATGCAACGAAAATCCTCCATTTTGATGAAAAATAAGTGTTGTAAATGATTAAAACTATGAAAAATACAATGCATATATACATTTTAAAATTTGAAAGATAAGACGAGCCGGTATTTATGTATTTTAATTAATAATTATGGAAACTAAATCAATAATATTGCCTAACAATGGAAAATCTGTCACGCCAGATGATTCCAAAAGTGAGATGCAAATGATACTTGCTAAAATGATGGAAGAAAAACATACGTATACGTATAAGAAATTAGTAGTACCTATGTCAATGAGAAGTATTTATTGGAAGTTCTTTGGATTTCCAGCTACAGAAGATGGTGATATTCTTACTAAAGTAAAAATCGTTTGTGTATTGTGTAAAACTCAAATTGCATATAATCGTAATACCAGTAATTTACGTATGCACCTGCAAAATAAACATGCTCAAGAACTTTTAGAATTAGAAGCTACCAATCCTCCTCGTAGACAGGTACTTTCACAAGAAACAAAGGAGCGAAGAGCTCAAAAAAAATTATTAAAGGCAGGATTAACTTCTGCTCAGCATATTTATACCACTAATGCTGATGGTACTGTTCAAATAGATGGAGATATTCAATTTGTGACTGATCCAAACATAACTTTATCTAACATTGAAGATGATATTACAATTGGTCAACCATTACGAGTTATGATTAAAAGTGGTTCTAATTTAGGAAGCAATAGTCAAAATGTGGCCTTTCTTATGCCAGAAGATAATCCTATAAATCAATCAAGTATTGATGGGAAAACTGTATCAGATGCTATAGCAGAATTTATTATAATGGATCTACAGTTACCAGAGGTGGTAGAAGGTAGAGGTTTTCAAAGACTAGTCGCAACATTACGTTCACCCTGTGAAATTCCTAGTAAAAATAAATTAGAAGAAGAAATAATACCAAAGATTTATGATGCATTTCGTGAATCGGTGACAACAACTTTGTCTTGTATTAATAGTGAAGTAGGTTTAACAGTTGAAGAGTGGAAATCAAATTCTGATGAACGATTTGTCACTATTTCTGTGTATTATCAAAATTCTGGTGAGCCAGTTTTAGAATGTAAAGTACTAAGTACAATTCATGCACCTTTAGATTGGGATGAGTCTCAGTGGGGTAACACGATAGACTCTTTGTTACTTGATTGGGATTTAAAAATAGAGAAAATAACTGCAGTAGTGGTAGCTACATCTAGACCAGAATTATTAGCTGCTTTAACCAGCAGAGGATTAACATTAGTTCCTTGTTTATTATATACTTTGCAAGTGTGTGCTCAAGCCTGTTTTGAAAATCCAGAAGTTGCTACAATATTATCAAAATGTAGAGCAGTTATAGGAGCTATTATAAGTCATCCAGCTGCATCTGCGGCTTTAGCTATGCAGGAACAATTGTTGGAGGTAATTTGGAAAAGCATAATATAAATTATTACTTGAAGAATTATGGATTTATTGAATCATGTTAAAGATAATTTAATCTTATTGCAGTTAGAAGAGAACACTATGTTAATAGATTATCCACCTGTATGGACATCAACATATAATATGCTTGAACAAATAGTTATGCGTCATAATATTGTAACATCTATTTTGGAGAGTATGGAAGGTGTGGATCAAGAAGTAGTTGATTTAACAAATGAACAATGGAAAATTGTAGAAGATCTAGTGAATGTTTTAGAACCTTTCAAAGTTACAATTATGACACTCAGTGAAGAAAAAATGCCTTTAATATCATTACTGAAACCATTGCTTTGGCAACTTGTATCTTCTCATCTGAAAGTAAAAGAAACTGATAGTGATATAGCTAAATCATTTAAAGAATCTTTATCTGATATGCTTTGTGATAGATATGCAGATTATAATGTTACACTTTTACTTCAAATTGCAACTACACTTGATCCAAGGTAATTATAAATTATGAGTAATTGTAGACATATCTTATATCATGAGTAGAAATAGATATAATTAACTTTGTATGTTGTGCATTAGATTTAAACAACTACCATATGCTACTGAAGAAGATAAAAACTTGGTTGCAGCTCCTATAAAGGAGATGTTAACAAAATTAATACAAGAAGAATCTGGTGATACTTCAAGTATTAAAGTTGAAGAAGAACCTCCAAATAAAAAAAATCGTTTATCAGGTAAATATTATAAGTTATCTTTAATAGATTTTTATCTTTCAAATTATTAATAAAATTGGAATATATTACAATTATTTGTAGGCATGGAACTTTTACTAGGAGGTTTGTGTTCAGTGAAAAGTGGAATGCCTGCAGAAGAAAAAGCTGACCTTGAACTTGTACAATATCATTCTGAATCTACTGCACCGCTAGATTATTGTCCTCTTCAATGGTGGGCTAAAATTTCCGCAAAATGTCCGAACTTAGGCAAGCTGGCTTGTAGATATAATTGTGTACCAGCATGTTGTGCACCACCATCAAGAATACCAGCAGAAATACAAGTTTTATACGACACAAGGCGAGCTGCTTTACCTCCTCATTTGATAGACAAACTACTTTTTCTTCATGGTAACCATACTGTTTGAAAATATTATACTTTACTATTATTTAAAGGTATTATTTTTTTAATATGTAAAATACTCTCTAGGAAGAGATTTATTTCTTTAAATTAAAAGAAGAAACTCCTATTACATTTCAACAAGATGATAAGCCGATCCCGTTATTGATTTGAAATAATTTTTTTTTAACATGATATTAAGATATTTGGATTTTATTCTAAGTATAATTTATTTAATTACTGCATTGAACATACGCTTATTAATTTGTATGTTTATTTTATTTCTCAATTAAGTTATATAAGTCATATATAACTTGAAGTTTCTAATTAACAATAGTGATTGAAATTAAAAAATATATGAATGCATTTGTTCATTATTAAGAAAAAGAATATATTTGATTATATCAAAAGTAAAAGAACATTAAAACAATTACAGATCATCTTATATAAGTTATGTAACGTAATCAAGACTTTTTCATTTTACTCAAAAATGCTAATGTTACTACTTTCTAAATATTTTGAATGTCAAAACTACTGTGTAAAAATATAAAACGGCTAAATCATAATGACAATTAAATATATAGAAAAAACATGTCATTTCTAAAGATGATAGAAAAATAGTTTTGCATTTTCAAAACATGTGATGTATTAAAATGTATAAAAACTTTTACATATTATATTTTTTATAAAATATTGAAAATAAAATTTCAATACAGTAGATATTGCATAGGCACTGTAAATAATTTAAATAGAACATTTTTTATTTGATCTTTTGCCTTTTTCGCAAAAGAGTGCTAAATTATTTGCTACAAACGATAATAGTGTAGTAAATAATTTATTATAACAGTGCAGAAACTTTATCTTCATGCATTAAAATATTGATTTAGTTATCATAAATTTCACTCGTTTATGGTAAGTCGTTTAGCAATGAATAAATTAATAAATTAAAAAATGTATTCTTGTGATATTAACTTGTATTTAAAAATTTTAAAGTAGTACAAAACTGCACATTTTATATCATATGCAACAGAATGTGTACCATGAACATATTATCTGCATTATAGATAAAACTTGCTGCTTGTTCATTTAATACTTTAATGATTGAATATAGTCTTGTATTTAATGTAAGTTACATATGTATATTTATAACAATTGTACAGAATTTTACATTTTATTTTCATAAGCTATAAATATAATTGTAAAAAGAATTCACAATACTTTTATACTGTATATAAAATGAATTATTTCCGAAATACATTAAAAAGTTTACTGTATACTAGATTCTTAGTATACATGAAAATGTAGTTATTTTTAAACAATCAAGAATAGAGTATAAAATGTACATATTTACATCATTAACATTTTTTATGTTAAATAAAATTGTAACATTATTACAAACGAAGTAAACAAAATTTACATAAAACTATAAGAAGCACGTATCTTCATTATTTTACATTTCCGAAAATAGTTGTTATTTATCTCAAAGATTAACTATGAAAGACTGAATTGATTTTGAATCCATGTGGAACTTTCATAGAACCTAGGATCTGCGATTCTAAGAGATGCTCTTTTATAGAAATAGTAATATAAAACTGCAACTTTAATATACATGAATGTTAAAAAAGGTATTAAAATATATACATATATGTATATATATATATATAATATTTCATTTTTAATATACCTCCTTTGTGCACTGAATAGAGAACATGGAAGTCTTTTGTCCAATGGTATTTAAGAGGTGATGACCAATGTACTTTAATGTCCCATATGTGTAGACTAATACTTAATATCATGTATAAAATACATAATATTAATGTTATACGAAATTTTGTGTACAATAATTGTATTAATCCTATCTGTGTAACATACAAACACAATTAATCAATGATATGAGGATGAATAATTATTTTAAAAAATTATGACATTTAACAATCAATGTTTAAACTTTTTAGTTACCTGAAAAATGTAAGTTGAAAAGAAATTAACTAGCAAAATTGTTAGAGTTGCAATAAGACAAATATCTTGAACCCTAAAAAAGGAAACAAAAAGCAAACTAAAATTGAAACAATAATTTTTTTAAAAGGATAACGTACATGTAAAGAATTAATAAACTAATTGGATTTTGTTGTGAGAAATTAACAAACGAATTAACCAGAATATCAAATAGTAATATTATATACTGCACTATGATGGTTATTGAATATTTTTTCGTATTTAATGTATTCATTTATCACGGATGAAATGTTTATTTATCGTTCACAAAGTTTTATTTATAAAACTACAATTCCGTACTACGATATTATCTTTGTATTCTAAGGGTTGCTATTGGTTACTGTACCAAGTATGTATAGGACGAACTAATTAAAAATATCGCAATTGCAATTTAAGTTATTTTGTAAAAAAAAAAAAACGAATTATTGTACAATTATGGATTTAGCGCATGTACAATTTATATAAATTTGTCTTTGATAATAACGTTACACACAATTAATAATTATGAGTAAACGTATGTGAAATAAATAGTATTGTTGGAGGAAATGATTACGTTTCACTATTTAAAAAATGTGATATATCAAATATATGATGTTATTTTTAAAAAATTCACGTAAATAAATACCGATAATATGAACTAAATTTTGTGTTAGGACATCTTCATCACGCAACACAACGTATATACAATGAATTTTAGTAATTTATTGAATTTTTTACAAAATATCAATTTAAACGATACTATTATTTTTTTATACAGTAAATCAAAGTACAGCTGAATTGGTAATTTATCAATTGCTAAAAGTAAATTACATTTGTTTAAAAATGTATTGAACTGTATAGATATGTACATTAATTTAATTGTATACTTATTTTTTAAGTAAAATTAAATTATAAAATGTAAATGAATATCAAATATGGTACAATTTTTGAGGTAAATATAGAATCAAAAACATTTCTTGTGTCAAGGTTAGGTTTACTATATAATGAGAAATGAATGCAACAAATGTGCAATGAATTTGAATTGACGACTGATTGCAATGGTTTAAGATGGAGATTGCAAACAATAAACATCTACATACACGCCAAATAATTGGTATTTTTCCTGTACTAGAATTAGATACTGATGATGTAGATATTCCTTTAAAAAATCCGACTATAACATATTTGGATATTTTTTTTCTGGTATCTTCAATTGTCATGCATGTTGTAGACATGGCAATTGACATAAATCTTGCTGTCAGATACTTATTAGCTAACAAAATAACATATTTTGTATGGACAACTGTTTTTATTTTTCTACCTTCATTCATAAATGTCATAATCAGCAGAAGAATGCAACGACAAGATGATAAGGTAAAAAATTATGTTGAACATCAGTAAAATTAAATACAAAATTCAGTGCATTGTTTTATTTCTATTTTTCTAAAAACAATTTTTTTTTATAGAGAAGTACAGAGACAAATCAATCGGAATTTACATGTATACATACAATGTTATCAAAGAAGTTATATTGCATTGTAGTTATAGCATTTCAATTAGCACCAGTGCTACGTTACTACAAAACTTTAAAATATGCTATCAAAGCATATAAGTTTAAGAAGCAAGAAAATAGAAATGCTCAAAAGAAATATTATCTCAAAATGCTTAAAGAAGATCAAGATGTTGCATTGTTGAGAGTATTTGAATGTTTTCTTGAAGCAGCACCTCAACAAATTTTACAGTTAACTATATTATTGAAGAATTATCACAACAATATCAATTTTGAGTGTATATATATTTCTATACAACTATTATGACATTACAAGTATCAGAATGAAATTTATATGTGTATTTATTATAGTTATTCATCAAGTAGCTAGCATCCTAAGTTCACTTGGAAGTATGGGATGGGCAATGGCTAGTTACCATCGTAGTATTAGATTGATTCAACAAGATAAGTTAAATATTGGTATTACAGGAACAGTTTTGCAATTTTTATGGCATTTTTGCACAACAGGTATGTAAGATGTGATCATATAAGAGAATTAAAGTTTAAACTTCCAAATAATTTTTCAGTTTCAAGAATATTATCATTAAGTGTTATTGCAAGTATATGGCCAATATATACTGCCATTGGTAGCCTTTGCCACTGGATAGGTATGACTACATGGATCCTTATTGATTCTCATGGTATATTAGAATTTTGTAGAAATTACAATCATGCTCCACATTCTACTCCAAAAATTAAAGAACGTATCAATTCCTTTTTTTTTTCTTTAGTTATTGGTGTAGTTCACATATTTATATATTTAAATGCTGTGGATGGTAGTACATTCCTCAAACATGTGTTCTTTTATATAGTCTGTTTCCTTGAAAATATAACTGCAACTGTATTCTGGATATATACATCATCAGTTGAAGTTAAAAATGCCTGGTACTTCCATGTACTAATTATTCTTTGTATTATACCCTATTTGTTGGGTATAACAGCTATGATTGTTTATTACAGTGTTTTTCATCCTTCTTTGAAACATCAAAATTCTCCAAACACATAGCTTTCATTAAAGATTAGTTCATCTAGTATTTAGCAAAATTTATTTGACTTATATATGTATTCCATGCAATTTGTACAAATATTTATGTAGCATTCGTAATTAAGTAATGTTTATTTATATTAATCGTTTTACTTTTATTTACTTTGTCATATTTAAAAATTGTTTTAATTTTGTACTAGGTACATGTTGTTCATGTATATATTAATAACAGTTTAAAATAACTGCCATCAAATTCAATTTAAAACACTTTATTTGTAAATTACATGATTATACATGTATACAATCAACAAACGAAGTGGTCATTATATACTTAAGAAAATATATTAATTATTAGCATAAGCTAGCCAATGACAGTACCTTTAAGACTGAAAAAGCTAGGTGACTAGATAATGTAATAATAGCGTATATAATGCGTTTTTTACTGTATTTTTTAAATAATTATATTGTAAGATCTTTATACATATTTTTATATGAATATTAAAGTACTATAAATGTGTAAAAATGATCTAAAGATAAAAAGAAAATTGTAACACTCGTTAGTATATTTAGATAAAGCCAACTATTACAAATTTATATATTTATACCTTTTTAAATTTAATGTACTTTACATACTTATATATTAAATAAAATGCATCATTTCCATAACATGAGGTATTATTCTTTTGAACTTTATAGAATAAAAGTTGAATTTGTTATGTACTGTTTTAATGAAAATTTATTAAAAAATAACAATATGAAACAATAATTACACAACCCGTAAATACTGTAACTGTGATAATTATAATAAATAAAAATTCGTCAAAAGATCTAAATGACTAAAATTTTCAGTTTTAGCAATTGGTCAATAATATTTGAAGCCATTTTACTATGCAGTACAATGTGTATGAACTCTTTTATGTGATAATAATTATAAAGCATATTCTCTAATATTATTTAAGAAGTATAAATCAACATTGATTTTATATGATATTTGCATTGTGTAGTTAGCATTGTAATAGAATATGCCACGTAAAATAATATATTAATAATTTATAAACCATATATTCGTACATGTATTATTTTTTCCTTTAGACATCAGTCAACTGGATTTTGTATCACTATAAGTATAAATTCTTTATCTGGAGCAACCATAATTTCATGTTTCTTGCTACGAATACGTAGGAAAGTAAGATCATTCGTTGGGTCTAGATCCCGCACTACAGATCTTGCTTTGTCTGATAATTGGCTTATTAATCCTGCATACTGAACAGTTGTAGTATTGTCCAATGTAGATTTTATTGGAATACCTAAATAAAATTTTGTTAAATCGCCTAGTAACATAAAATGTTATAAACCAAAACATAACAGACCTTCTGCATTAACTACAATTGTTCCAACTACTCCTTTATGTGATTGAATACGTTTCATAGTTTCCTCTACTTCTTGCGCCTTAAAAATGATATATCAACCCAAAATGTTTAATGCAATTTACAAAACAATTTTACAACTTGTCATAAGCTTACCATTTTCCAAATTTGCTATCTTATATTGATTTAAGTGTGATATTGATTATAAAATCAGTAGTTAGAATTTATAGCGAATTGAACATTTAGAAAAGTCAGTTTGATCTAGCCAGCTATTGGTCGTTTATGTAGTTTGTATTAATACTAAATTAAAGAGAGCAAAAATAGATATCAATATTTTGGGGTTAACATCGCCTAGATACGGAAAACCATAAACGACACACAATATAGACTACAGTCGCAATACATTTTTCTGATTTGTTTGACACAGTCGGTATTTCAAATTATGAGGATCAAATTTTCCAGAAACTAGCATGTCTTATCTTATACATTGCTTATGGTTAAATCTCGAGTGACATTAAGCGCAGTCGGTAATGATGATTATAATAAGTTACATACACTATAAAAATTTGTTATTGATTTGTAATGCAACTTCTTCAAAGTTTAAAATAAATTCTTTACTATTACAATGTTTGATATAAGATTATTATTAATAAGATATTATTTCATACATAATTTATATTTTCATATTTTGGAAATATAATATCCTGTATATTTCTTTTATTCCTAACGTTATAAAAACGATAAGAAAATAAAACTATTTTATATATGTACGAATTTTATACATTTCAAGAAAATACTGAAAATTGCAAATGCACCCATTAGCTTTGCATCAACGTAGTCATTCTATTGCACTCCATTAGTTTATGATTCATCCTCCCGTGTGTCTGGTATATATGTACCTCAGGAGTCCTCAAGCTTACTCAATTTTTCTTAATATTTTTAGAACATATTGCCTTACGAGTGCATTCGTATTCGTTAACTTGACCGTTCGTTCTTCGAAGTGAACGTAATCGATCGAACGTGACTGATACCGCAGTGTTTCAACGATTAAAGAGTGACATATATAAATCTATGGTTTGCGCGTTCCGACAGAGGCGAGGGAGAGGAGAGGAAGAGAGATGGGTTGGTGGATGAATTACTACAATTTGCTTAATAGTTAATAGACTCAATTCCTCCGTTTTTTTTTTATTTGTGGCGACTTCAGCCTCGATAAACATGGATCCATGGGATCGTATTTAAAGAACAGATGCACAATGTTGTAGATTATGTAGAAATAACCCAAATGTGAAGGCTAAGCGCGAATACCGGACCTTGCGCACCAAAGTCCGGCGCTTTAGCCATATCTCAAACACCGTGCGTCTAGACTTCAAATTTCTGGTATGCTTTTACGATCCATTCACGATGCCCGCATATGCGACCATACTGCCATATCTCATCCTAGGAATGTTAGGTAATTGAACGTTTTATTATCTTCCGTTTGACAGTTGCATCCGCGATTTAAAATATATGTCGATGCTAATTTCTCACCGATTACCATTGTTTTCCTTTTCCGAACGTATTTTAAGTTTCGTTATCAAATCTTATGCATTGTATGGATAATATTAAATTCTATGTTTATATACGTAGTGCATTATCTCCTATACCATTGAGCAACAATGATATGATTGTTTATGTAGAATAATCATTTATTTTTTACTGAGAATTTGATACAAAAATAAAGATTGGTTATAAAACACTTTTAACCAGTGTTTACATTTAGTTTTCCAGTGCAGTCCAAAAAAAGACATTAATATAAACTTGTGAAATCAATGTTTTATTGAGAATAAATAGTTTTGCTTATTAATAGATAGTTCTAAAACATTATGTTCCATATATTACTTAAAAAATCAGTATAAATAAGTTGAAATTTGTTAATTACTATGAATAGTTATTCTATTCGTAAGTAAAAATTGATTATTCTCAAAGTGTTCCTTTCGCTTTGTGTAATTTAAAAATACCAAACAGTGCATATTAAAATGCAGTATAATAAATCAAGGTATATTTTTATTTTTAGTGTTATGTTTATCAATGTTTATAAATATAACTTAAGAGAAAGTTATAAAAATTACAAACTGTTGTTGGTATTAAAAATTTATAATTGTGATTTGTAGGTCCTATATTGGGACACGATGTCAAAGGTTCTTCGGTTTGCGAATTTTACAATGAAACAATGTGTGCAGAGTCCCAGCAAGAATGCTCAGGGAGAGAAGAATGTGGGCCACATGATCCAGGCAAAAGAAATCATTGTTATGTATTGTGGCAAATTGACAATGCCACAAAGAAATCTATAATTAAGTTAAAGGTATAAAAATATACCTTCTACATTATTAACAATTGTTAATGTTTATTTTTCATTTAATTATTATTATTAATTGTAGGGGTGCTTTTTGGATAGTAATGATTGCTATGACAGACCACACTGTATTGAAAATAGTGCAGAAAGGAAAAAAGAGTTATTTTTTTGTTGCTGCGATGGAAATATGTGTAACCAGAATTTTACATGGGATCCTCATCCAACTTCTTCTTCCAAACCTATTATGCATGGTGTGTATTTGTCTTCAATGATATCAAATTAATAATCTGTCAGTACTAAGTAGAATAGACAGTTGAGTATTAAATGAAATTGTGTTTTAGATCCAGAACCTGTTCCAAATACAGAGCAACAAATAATAACGCTTGTTTTATCAATATCAATACCTATGCTTCTTCTTGCTATTGTTCTGCCATTTTTGTATTGGTGTTATAGACGACGGAAGTTGAGATATTTCAACGAGGTTTGGAAGGCATATGTACAGATCTCTCAATTACTAAATATATATTTTTTGGTTTTGATGATACTTTTTTCACTATTTTCATTGTATGATTATTTGATATACTGGTTTTTGTAGGTACCAACATTAGAACCTCTTCCATTACCACAACCATCTCCTAATTTGGGATTGCGTCCAATACAACTTTTAGAGATTAAAGCTCGTGGTCGTTTTGGAGCAGTATGGAAAGCACAATTGAAAAATGAAATTGTTGCTGTAAAAGTATTTCCTATACAAGACAAACAGTCTTGGCAAACTGAACAAGAAATTTTCAAACTTGCACATATGGATCATGAAGATATTTTGCGCTTCATAGGCGTTGAGAAAAGAGGAGATAACTTACAAACTGAATTCTGGTTAATTACTGCATACCATGAAAAAGGTTCATTATGTGATTACCTGAAAGCAAACGTTGTTACATGGCCTGAGATGTGTAGAATAGCAGAATCTATGGCAAGGTAATTTTGTAACACAGGTTTAAGAAATATATGTCTTCTTTTATAATAATGTATATTTTTATCTATTAGAGGCTTGATGCACTTACATGAAGAAATTCCAGCCAATAAAGCAGATGGCTATAAACCTGCTGTGGCTCACAGGGATTTTAAGTCAAAAAATGTATTGCTGAAAGCTGATATGAGTGCCTGTATAGCAGATTTTGGTTTAGCGCTAATATTTCATCCTGGAAAACCTTGCGGCGATACACATGGGCAGGTACGTTTCTCGTGTAATTGATGCAATTTATGAAATTCAATTTATTTTTTGTGGTTTACAGGTTGGAACAAGAAGGTATATGGCACCAGAGGTTTTAGAAGGAGCCATTAATTTCACGAGAGATTCATTTTTACGAATCGATATGTACGCTTGCGGTCTGGTGCTTTGGGAATTGGCTTCACGATGCACTGTACAGGATGTAAGGTTTTATTTGTGTATTTTAATTTATGTAATATTGGATTGTTAATTATCGTGTTCTGTTATTTTAGGGACCAATTGGGGAATATAGATTACCTTTTGAAGATGAAGTAGGTCTCCATCCCACTTTAGAAGATATGCAAGAAAGTGTTGTGCACAAAAAAGAAAGGCCAGTCATCTTAGAAACGTGGCGTAAACATCCCGTACGTAAATTTATAAAAATATGAAGGATTATTGTTTATTAAATAGAATAGACTTAGGAAGAATTACTGTTGCTATTTTAGGGACTTCAGTCAATTTGTGATACAATGGAGGAGTGTTGGGATCATGATGCTGAGGCACGCCTTTCAGCTTCTTGTGTAATGGAAAGAGTTGCTACATTGAGTAGGACACTTGTTTTAAATTCGTCAACGTTAATACGAGTTGATAATACCAACGAGACTATCACCACTAAGGAATCTAGTATGTAGTTAATCTATGTGTATTATAGCTTTAGTGAAATTGCACAACCATTTGCTGTATCATAATTTTTACATATACATCAATGAGGAATGTTAAAATATTGCATATCCTGAGAACTATTTTGCTTTTATGTCTTTATTTTTTTTTATATAAACATTTTGTTACAACTTAGCATAAATAATCATGAATACAGATGTTAGTAACTTGATATTAGATAGAGTTATTCATAAAAAAAAAATATTTTAATTATTATTTATCAAGCGTTACTATCTCTTAGTGTGGTAAAATACACTATATATCTCTCATATAAAAAAGTAGGTAATTCATTTAGTTGAGTGTATAGTCATATTGCACTTTTAAAAACTCAAAAGTTTATTAACAAAGATTCCTACTTTTTTTTTTAATTCATATAAATAGTATGTTTTTCAAACACAGAGCAATTACATTCCTCGTTGATGTCAACTATGCAGTGATTATTCTGAGATGACAAAGTGAATACTAGCCAAGTGAAATTTAATGAATAATTTTTATCTATAAATCATATTGTATGTGAATTGTTACAAAGAAGATGCCTCAACAATTTTATACAAAGTACCTGGTAGAAACAGTCAAGTTAACTGATTGGAAGCCATGGGGAATTTATTAGACTTTCTGCATGAAATTAATAAGTTAATCTAATTATTTTGCATTTTATACATTATTTAAGGTGTTTACCTTGTTTCTGAAAATAAAATTGTGTCCATGAACATGTTTTTATACAAGAAAAATTTGTTTTCTTTTTAAAAGTTATTACGTTCCATATTCAGTGCGTGTGTAATTTATATTCAAATTTGGTTTAGTTTATAGTAAGACATGTATGATCTGATAAATATGATAATTAGTTTTTTTAATTTCAAACATAATGTATTAAATAATCAAAATTAATGCTACTGGAATGTTCATGGATTAAATTTTATTGGGTAAAGTGAAAGTCTTCCTTTATACGTTTTGCTTCACTTGTATTACTTTTTTTTAATCATAGTACACAATTGTGTAAAAAAAGTTCTCGAATTAGTACACGTGTAATCTAGTTTTGAAATGAATCTTGCATCCACTATATGTACAGTGGATATCTAAGGCGTTAAATACATCATTATTATGTGCTATTTATATCGTTGCGCCGAGAAGAATTATCAGAAGAGGGTTTTAATAATTACGCGCAAATAGCAGAATCCTGAAGATAGATTCACCTTGACGCAACAATATTATTTAAGGTATCTAAGAAAACGGCGCATCTTGCTTGAACCAATATATGACAGTCCACGTAATAGATATTGTAATAAATATTTTCATTGTGCTTATTCAGCATATGCTTCAATCTTATTAGTTTTGCAAACATTAGTTTTCTTATGCACCATAAAACAAACCAATATTTTTTTAACAAAATTTTGTGCAAGTAGTGTAACAAATTATGTTATTCTTTCTTAGAATGAAAATATCATGTAAAATGGACATTGAGACAATACTTTTCAAAATTGACAATTTTTTATCAATTTTAAATATCCTTTCAATTAGACTGAATAAATTTAAGAAACAAGATAATTTAAATTTTCTTCTTTTTAATAATGGCCATTCAAGATGCACGTTTAAAATGTTTGTTTAAATTGTAGTTTTAGTAAATGAATTGTGAGTAAATGATTTCTTTTACTTGCTCTGAATTTATTTCATTAGAGTTAAACTAAGAGATAAGTTTGGTTCAGTTTAAAAATACATTGCATCATTAATCGATCAAACTTTGTTCATAAATGGTTATGTCACTGAGTTTTACAGAATTAAATTAGTTCGTTGTATCCGAGATTGCATAATTGCTCTACAAGCTGTGATAATAAATACGTGGATTAAGTATCGTAACCAACACGAATAAGGCCTAAATATATTTCAGATGTTGCTCATACTTCATCATCATAATTTATCAGAGCAAGTAAAAGATGAACAAATTGTTTTATCTTTGATACCGGGCTTTAGCAGTGCCAAAAGACTAATATTATATGCACACATTGCAGCTTCATCTTTGTATATTGATTTTTTAGCTATGTAAGAGACACTGAAATCGATAGTATATACCAATCAATCTTTAATATATAATGTTATAAATAGAAAATTAATCCATAATTGATTCTATAATATTATCTTTATTTTATAAAATTAAGGATCCTTATGTATAATATTTATCGCCGCAATGCAATATAGTTATAACGATGTTAAATGATTAGAAAATCATAGACTACAGAGTTTATTTAACAGTTAATTTTATGCCATCACATATTTAAATCAATCATTTTACATGTTTCAATCAATTATGGATTAATTGTGTGACTATTTAAGAATTTAACAAATTTTTGGACTTTTACATATCGAAAAGCAGAGAACTGCGTTATTTATAAAAACGATTTCACTTTCAGTTCTTTCATTTCATGTACGCTGTATATGTCGAAGAATCTGTTTGTAAAAATTATGTAAAAATAATATTGTAATCTCATCATTGCTAAAACTTGTTACATAGTTACACGATTCAATAGAAAATTTTTCTGTAAAAATTTAAGGAGTGATGCATTTGATACAAGGAAATCAGTCTGTCAAGGTAAGACTGAAGTACAAGTAAAATGATTATTTATGATAAGAAAAAGTGTTTTTGATTTTATGCCTACAGATTCAAAAGAATGCAATGGTGAGGTGATATTTTAAAAACATCATGTACATAGATATATAGACATACAAATCATAGGCGTGCATACAATGTATCGTGTTACACCGCTTATCTCTTACTGAATCATATCCCATGAATATATACAGAAGGTTAGGTTTTAATATTGACAGTACCACAATGGCATTCCAGTCACATATAATATACTGTATACTAATGTAAATCAATATTGTAATTTTTGACTTTTAGGGTATAGAAGTTCTTATCAACATCATTAATGTAAACTAAGAGATAGTTTCATTATTTCTTTCAATTTGTATTACAGTCTCTTACGATTTCAAATTGTATAAATATTTTGATCAGTAATTTCAGCTTTATCGAAAAAGTATTAAGTTTTATATATATTTTTTTTTTGTATGAATCGTAAAAATATTGTACTCGTTGAAAACTTGTGTTTGACAGACTCTAAATTTTTCTAATCAATTATACTCGTATTTGCGTGACGTAAAATATCATTTTAACATCACATTTGTAAATATAATGAGCATCTTTTGTAATTTAGCGTTAAAGTATCAAAATATTTCCGATACCGTAATCAGTTTCATATCATACATGACATACATGTCATTTAATCGCATTGTCTGTTTCTGGTACTGTTGTTGTTACTACTGATATACAATTTTGAAGAAGTCATTACCTAGTGATTTTTTGTAAAACTTTGTTTATTACGTATTTCGCTTGTATCACATTGTATCATAATCTAGACTAATCAGACATACCGCGTGTCTGTGTCTGGTTTGAATAAACAGAATTGTAAATAAGATTTAAGCGAAATATATCTTAGAAGTAAGACCATTGAAAAACAAAGTAATTTCTTAATTATCGTTTAAAAATAATACAATTCATAGCAATAGAATGTTCCTACACATATTGGATGTAACTGTTTTCAAAATCATATTACTTAGTAACAAATTTTTGCGGTGATAGCCAGATGAATTTTTATATATCACAACAGCGTTGAAAACGTTACTTTCACACTTGATACTAATAAAATTGTATCAATTATGGAACATCATCTTTTTGAACATCATCTTTTTCACAAAATTGTATAAAAGGAATGTTGGTTACAGAGAAAGTTCCTCAGAATATGAAACGATCATGGTATCGACTATAGATATAATATTATAGAAGAGAAGGAATAAAAACTGATTGGTGCTTGGAAGAATACTATAACATTTTTTAATCTAAGTATGTAGATAATTTTGTCTTTGTTTTATTAATAATAGGAATGATAACAAACGATCATTTGTCACAACTATTCACAGCTGTTTTATAACAGTTTATTTTGTCAATAATGTAATATATTATATAACGTAATCTGCTTAGTTCAAGGCACGTGAAGTAATAAACATTGTAGTAAGCGAGACGGCTTAAATTGGTTTACCAAAGTTTGCAAGAAATGGGAACACATTAAAAGAAAAAGCGTATTTAATAAACGTGAACATTTTATTTATATATACAAACGTATATCAGCTAACACGTTTTCTTATTTGAAAATTACATTATTAAACTGTGTATGTATATGCATCTGACACGTATAAAGCTACATCTCTTTTTTTACGTTTAGTTATATATATTGAATTTGTAACGCATATAACATATTTTAATCATATTTGACGTGTATATTAAAGCTTGAAAAAATTGAATAACTTTAAACGATGCAGAGCATTGTTTCACACTTTGTTTGCTTCATATTTATTAATTTATATTTATTCAGTTTATTCATATTCTTACCTTCATATTCTAAATAAATAAGATGCCTTACAGGGAATATTATACGAGGAAATATACAGGGATACAATTACAATTTTAGATTTTATTTGATTACATTGTATGCCTTGGCATACCAAAGAATACATGAAGCAAGTAAAAAAATGTGATTTCTGCGAACCACAAGCGCGCAATACAATAATTTACACATCAAGTAAAATTAAATGAGATACTCGTTAAACGTGCGACGTACGGAATAGATACGAATAAAATATAAGTTATGACGTTAAAAATAAAAAAGATTCAACGGTATCGCACATTTTTGCATTAATAAACTTACCTATACACTATGATCACAGTTACATTCATAATAATTATAAGTTATTACATGTCATTGTCGTCTTTATCCATCATTATTATATATATATATATCATATTTTACTGTATATATGTACATCCTGGTTATAAATAGGTATATGTTCAATTAATTAAATATAACCTGGTTTGAAAGCCTATGACTAGCGATATCTACTTCCTTTTGTCAATGACAATACGAGTGATAATACTATCGCAATTCGATATAAATGAAGCTTCAAACGGTCATGAATTATAACAATTACTTTACCATACTTTAAAAACAATTCTATACTTTTTCTTTGATACACTGTACATATTTTTTATCATTTCATCAGAACGTCTTCGTGGCGTCGAAGTCTCGTAATTTTGTTCCACTTATTTCAAATTCTCTTTAGTTACTCATGTAAAATGTTCGGCTAAGTTTGAATGTAATGCACACACATCCGCGGAACCAAACCTTTTGCATCACCTCTTGCACATAATAACCATTTACTGTTTACTTCTAAAAGAACTTTCAGTTTCTCACCTTCTCCGAATGCGAGATGCCCATTTTCAGAACGAATTCTATGCGTAAGCGTACGAACCTCTCTGGAATCGAGATGTGTGAACTGTTATTTTACTAATCTATAAAAAGAAAACAAAAAACAACCAAAGATTAAGCTCTACACCTAGAAACCAAAACATATACGATGCGGTATAAATGATAAATGTTGCTAAAGTCTAATATAAATAGTGCTAAAGTTGTATGCTAATAAACGTGAAATAAAATTGTGTATAAATCTAAACATTTGGAAGTGCGCCAAAATGGTACGGAAGCGCTACTGGTTAGGTCTAAATCTGTATAAGGGAAATTCGTTCAGTGGGCCATATAAGAAGAAACCATATATCGGTGCTGCACTGTACTTGATTTCGTACTTACTTAAGCCGTTTTTTGGAAGGATTTCTTGTAGTAGTAGCAGCGGTAGTTGGTCTTGGTAAAGATGTAGACGCTGCTCGTCTTTGTGGAGATACTACATTCTTCTCTTTAGACATTAATCCGTAAGACTTGTAGGGTAAAGAACTGGGCCGTGTTAAATGAGTTCGTGTTGGCCCTACAACTTCTTGATCCACTCTACTAGTACGTTTCGTTACATCTTTACCCTTTATTTCAATAGGTTTTTTTGGTGTACTTTTTGTGGTTGGAAGTGTGATAGGTTTCTTTAAAGATGGAATTCCAGATACAGGAGATTTCGTGGTTTTGGAAGGACCTGATATCGCGCTTGACTGTTTCACCGGCGAAGTAAGGAGTCTAGGAATTTTAGATTTTCCTAAGCTCGTTGGTGTTCGTATAGGTGATGAAGGTAACACTGGCTGATTCTTTGGATCCTCTTTTCCAACCATCAATTCCCACTTTTCTTGAAGCTTCCTAAATTTCGCTTCACCTGGCATACTATTCTCATCGTCTATTTTAGTCTCTTGACTGTGAGGCTTCGTGGATACAGGATGTTTGCTCGACGCTCTATTCAGTGGCGAATGTTCTAAACTGTCGGTATAGTCTTCAGAATCTTCAGAAGCTAGTTTATCGAGAGCACGAAATACTTTTGAACCTATCGGGTTGCTCAAACGTTTCTTTACAGTCTCCATATCAGGTTTATGCGAATCTCCTGGTTTATCGTCGTAGTTACCATAAGTAACACAGGATCTTGGACGTATTTTCCTTGGACTCGAAACCATTGCACACGTGTCAGTTTTGTCGAAATGATGTTCCTTCGGAGACCGATCGACGTTTCTGAAGTTTACAGCCTGCAAAGTCATTTTAGTAATATATGTAGTACCCTATTGTTAATAAAGAAAATTGTAATGGTAAATAATGTTTGTGTGAAATCTTATTCCAATACTTACATTTATAGTATGATTATTTAAATTACCAAAACTATTATGAAGTTGACGATATTGATATAGAAGATCGAGCTGAAATGGACAAAACGCGAGAGGATTTAGAATATATAAAAGAGCATCGACAACTTCTCGTGCATTTGAATTGGCTAAAGCTGCGACGAATAAACTGTTACTATTGTAATGTTTCCTGAGGATAGACTCTCTTGTACACAAATATGCAAACCATGCATCTAAAGCTCTCAGGCTGCAAAAAATAACAAATTCGTTTATAGTATAATTATACAGTATACACAAAATACTATTATTGAAATTATATTAACGTACTTTAACAAGCCAAATACAAATGCGTGAAACTTTAACATTCCTTCTGTGATAACATCTTCGCCATTAATTTTTTGTACTAATTCATTCAATGTTTTAGTGAGTGGACCTTGCTGAGAGGATGCTTCAACCACTTGCCAAACACTGTTTGCTATTGGTCCAAATGTAGAATTTAAATGTGGTTTCAGTTCATCCGACATAATGGCGTATAATGCTGGACATAAATTACTGAGACAAATTTGTGCACATTCATTTTTGTCACTGTAACTCTGTCTACTATGGGTCGATTCGCTATTCCAATATTTCAACAATAAATCTACTGCTTTATTTGCAGATAATATCATTTCTGAAAATCGATTTATATCGATATATACATACTTATAATACATATTTGAAAAAGATTAACATATAAGAATTTATAATATATTTACTTCTCTTTTCATCTAAATCCAATGATTTACTATCAGGACTCATGATGTCTGTCCGGTCTTCTGTAAGTGCAGATTCTTTACTTTGTTCATTTGCAACAGTATTTAAATTATTAATCTGTAATATATAGATATATTTCATATCAAACCTATACATGTACAAGATAAAATATATGACGTGGAAATAGTATAAAATTACCTTATTGTCTATACATTTTTTTCTTTGGTGTACGGCAAAACTGACAGTCTTTTTCTGTGATTCTATCATATCAGTAGCTTTGGTAATATCTTTATTCATTCTGAGTGATAAAAACTTTCGTACGTACGATCTTAGTTTTACATCGGGATCATCTACGTCTCCGTCACTGCTTTGTGATGAGAACCCACTACGTTTCAAAAATTCTTCCAATTGTTTCACGTCATCTTCATTATGTTCAAAGTTTTCAGTCTCTATATCTCCTGTGCTAGCCACTTCATTTATTCTTTCTGAAATATACACAAAAAGTTATTACAGTAATGCATAACAGTATAATATAATATAATAAGATTGTAAGATGTATACCTGTGTGATATCTTTCTTCCGTTTCATCAACATCTTTTTCTGAATCAACAATCCTTGCACGACACGCTAACGGCAAATCATTATTCATGTAGTATGGTTCTTGTAAAGACATTCTTTTATTTGCTTCAGGTGATTGATCCTCTATTTCTTCTACGTCTCCCATTTCGAACATACTGTATCTTTTACTCGCAGGAACCTTGCTTTTTCTTAAAATACTTCTGGGTAAAGGTGGTCTTGGTGGCACTTTTCCATTACAAAAGTCGGACTCACGATCTCCATGTGGCAACGAGATCGATCGTTTCGGAAGAGACGGGCAGGACGATTTTGTTTTACTGATTTGCCTATGTACTTTTTTATCGTTACTTACTAAACTGGCCTCGGAGCTAATACTATCATAACGGTAAAGATACAATGGATTAGTTGGGTTATTTAATGTTTGCTGATTTGTCGAAGAGTCGGTTAATATCGTAGACGAGCCTCGATATCCGGACGATGGCTGCGTTGCAGTGCTACTAGTAGAAGATGAATTATTTGGTATTTCACTCATGGGGCGAGTTTTATGACGCATCGGAGGTGATAAACAGAAAAGAGGTTTTTTAATTTCTTCGTTAATGTTAATGTACCGCGAAACTTCTGGTACATCGTGTAAAATTTTCTTGTACTCGGTAGGCAAAAGGAATGTCAATGACTCCCAGTCTTTAACGTGCGAAAATCCACGTTGACGCAATGCATCTATGTCATTACAGGAGAACGGTCTACCAGACCTACCAGTATGTTTCCAACTAACTTTATTCTTTCCAAAACCCTGTGGCTTTAAGGCTACGTTATCCAATTTCGTATCTTTAATATTGAGAAACGATAAATCAGGCAATGCATAATTCGGATATACAACATAAACAGGTTTTTTATTAACAATTGTTTCTCTTAAAGAAGGATTTTCTTTCTCTGTAGGCGGTGTATATATTAAAGAGGTTTGAACTGCATTATCGTCCGTTTCAGCTATTGCTTGAATACCCGTCGTTTTACAAATAGGATATTTTTTCTCTAAAGATTTAAGCCACGCAGTTTTTTGTTGTTGTTCAAAAGCAACGTCAAAGCCAGTTTGATCATTATCGTGCATTAAATCTGATTTAGACATACTCTCCGATAATTCTTCCACGGATGCTGATGACATTTCATCTTTCTGCTCACTTATCATTGATGAATGTTTTGGAATGTTACTGAAATTATCTTTTTGATTTTCTACTTCTTGATTGTTATAAAGATCACCTTTAACCCAATTAATAGAAAAATCACTTTCTGGAACTTGACGTTTAGACGCATCATTTATATCTTGCCGTTGTATCTGTGTATTTGTATTAGTACCACTGTCGCTAGCACTATTACTCGTAGGCCATCCATTATCACTAACAGAATCTGACTGATCTAGCGTAAGACTCATGCCTTCGGTGCTCATACTCTTTTGTTTCATAAATAATTTTACGAGACTTAAATTTTGCAATTTCTTTCCCGCTGCATTCTGTTCTCCATTGTCTGAACTTTCTTCATTTATAGATCGACTCATCACAGATCCCGAACTATGTAATTGTTGTGCATGATTGTTTGATTCTGCAGAATCAACCTGTTCAAAAATATTCCAAAACTTATTTTTATGATTAATTCTTTCGAACAGCTAAATATATACAATTGCTTTAAAACTCACAGAAAAATTGAGAGGCATATTAATATGTTGTAATTGTGAAGCCTGTGTAAGATCTGGCAAGCTCTGACTTCTTTTATTTGTTCCGGATATGATATTTTCAACACCGTGCAAAAACTCTGGTATTGTATTATTATTGCCTGAAGGATGACGTGTCATAATTTTGTTCATTGAAGAATGTTTCAAATTGCTCCACGTAGTGTATATTTTGGAATCAGAACATGCCATTGATACATCTAACACATTTTTCAAGTCGGCATTCCGACTATAATATGGCTCTCCTGTTTCGTACGATTTTTGTTTTTCTGTAAAAAAAAAAAAACAGCTTCCATTATATTTATCTACTAGTACTGTAGATTAACAATTGTCTATTTTTGTACCTTGATTTTCAAAATCTTGAGAACCATCTGAATACATTGTGATACTACCCTCAAAAGCAATAGTATAATTGTCTTTGTTGTTTGTTTGACATGTGAGCAGCATGTCCTCGCAGTCCAGAGAGTCGACGCTGTAGCTACCTCCTGGTGGTAGTACGGGTGTCTCTTTCAGAGGAGAGAAAAGCAGCGACGATTTGCATATAGAAATTGTATCTGTGGTTGAACAGGCTGAATCTTCTCCCTTTAATTGAAAATATGTTACTGTTTCATCTCTCTAAATTAAATGTCATGCAGTTTATAAAACTAGCAAAGCTCATTTCCATGCCCTTGTTAAACAATGGAATTCAGTTTATTAATGTCAATGTATAAAACGCATTTCACATTTATTATGTGATTAAATTATATTAAATTCATTTTTTTATTAACCATGCACAGGAATTGCAAGCAAATTGTCTTTTATTTTCATGTTAAGCAAAATTCATGTCATAAGGTGTTTTGTATTATTTTCAACACAGGAAAAATCTAACATTTTCAGCCATTTTCATACCTGGCTGCTGGTATGAGGGCTGATAGATGAACCGATGTCAAGTTTTTCCATAACAGATCCAGATATACTGGCATATCGTTCCCTTTGATAGTTAAACTGTTGTGATAATGGAATAGATAATGCATTTAAGTTAAATTACTTACAAGAACAACAGCAAATAGGGAATTTCTTATGCTCTTGTAATAAAAGATTACTTAATTATTTATAGAATAAAAAGTAATATTTACAAAAAATGTTATTCTAAAACAATAGTTCTACAAAATATTAACTCTTGCAACCGAAAAATGTACAAAATATATTTGCTTGCAAACTATCCACAGTAGAAATAATTCTTGCAGAAGACTAAACTACGAAACTTATAATATTGCTATAATAATAAATTATAAAATTAACATATGTATAATAATATATACAATAGTTACCTCTGAATGCTGAACTGGATCTGTGCACATAACAGGCAATGCAGTGAGCAAAGTATGAATGTCCGCTGTACGAAAACTCTCCATATCAATTTCTGCCAAATTAGCATCCAGGTTACGGGCAAGGTCATCATAATAGCCCAAATCTTCTCGAGAATATGAAGCAGAGAGCGAGGATAATACGCTTGGATGAACATGAAGTCCTCCATCTCTGTAGCTGACAGTTTGTACACAACTAAGCACTTATGATTATAAAAAATATAGACTACATTACAATCATTTAAATGATTACCCATAGTCAATGAACCACTGATATTCCACATTGTCCTGCACAAATTCAGAACTAATCAAATCATGTTGGATAGAATCCGTTGCAGGATTGGAATTGCAATCAGATCCTGGTGTTTGTGGATCTTCCATCACTGCAGCCCCTTTGTCTGCACCTAAAATGTGTTATACAATATAATACATTAATAAGTACATAAATATTAATAAATTATTGATAAAAATAAATAATAAGAAACGGACCCATATTTGACACATTAAATATCTTTTCATAGTTCGTCAATTATAGATGTATTTCTTGTCAATTTAATATCATAAATCTTGTGTCATATAAAAATATCCACTATCTAAAATAATGTGACTGGATCATAGTTACATGTATTTATATCATCTGTAGATTGATTATAGTGTATGACAGGCTGCTCTGTGTTGAAATTTTATAAAATCGTGTGTTGTATATCATAAAAATTACATGAAAAGGCAGGTAAATGCTTTCTGTATTATTATATTACAATTCAATTATACGTAATAAACCGTCTATCGAGATACAGCGCACATAGCAGCAACATCACGGTACCAATAATGAGTCACATCTTTTTGAGCACTCTGTATATGACAATTCACTGTACTGATTTTGATAAAACCATCAATGAAACACTGATAAGCATTCCTCTTTTTTGCGCGCTACGAAACAGTCACGATAAAGAAGTGTCAGCGAATGACGTCAGGCTGAGGTTATGGTAAATTGTATTTAAGCAGGTAAAACTCATGTTCCGTATCAGGAATGATCAAGGCTGCGCGTCATCACTACTCTCTTAAGAGGGCGTGTTTTAAGGTTAGTTGTCACATAATAAATAATTAATCGATTGGTACGCATCAGCTTTGGATTGAACAAGTGATGATGCTCTGGAAAATCTCTGAGACGTATGAATATTTCAAATAATTCTGTCTGAAAGTTTACTAAAATAAATAGATTATTCAATATAATTTAATATTGAAATATTGAATTTAATATTGACACATGAAATGACTGATAACTATAAATTAGAAACTTTGCATTGCAACGCAAAAAAACGCGTACATATACAAAATGATGAATTACAAAGTAGACTGCACTATTTTATTTTCTAAGGAACGGTTAATTAATTTCTAAATTGAATTATATATGAGCAACGTAATGATAAAATTGAAAAAATAATGCACTTCATGTTTTGTTATTTATGTAGTTAATTAATGATTGAGTGAATTGTTAGAAAGATGTGTAACATTGGGATGATGTTTATTTCCTCGTAAAAAATGAAATGTAACGGATCGAAAGTGAAACAGAATAAAAAAAAATGATCTTGAACACGCGTTACGATAATCGTACCTCGAAAAATTTTTTTCCATCGCATCGCCAGGGTCATTTGAGTTTTGTTCTACGGAAAATATTTACATCCGATAAATGTTATCCGAAAACACTCATGCTCGCGACCATATGGCGACAACCCGCCCGTCACTCATACTTAGGAATTCATTTCAACTGCGTCTATGGAGCATGATTGCTCATGCGGCGCATGAGCATTACCAATCCAGCGTAAAGGGTGGGCAAAAGGAAATCAGATACAGCATGCTTGAATTAAGGTTACGATACAAAACGTTTGATTTCTTTCGTCATTTACTGAACAGTAGATTAGAATAAAATATTCTACATAAATGTCCGAAACTGTGCACGCGACACTTTACGGTATGGCTATAAATTTCTCGTTCCTTTTCTTAGTACCTATTATCATATGTGTTATAAACAAAGACTTATTCATCTATTGTGATAGTGAAGACATGTTCACTATTGGACCAGAGAGCGAGAGCAAGAACAAGAACAAAAGAGAAGAATGTAGGATCAAAATCAAAAGTTGAAATAGTACAGTGAATTGTTGCATCATATTGAATTGAATCGATGACCAGTGATAATATAAAAAGCTACTGAAATATGAACAGTATAACTTGGCATCATGTAGTGTTATATTTCTAAGTACATGCGGTATGATGGTTAGTTATTTTAAGAACATTAATGTCTCAAATCTGGGGATAATTAACGAGGTTCGCATATTGCAAATTATAATTTAAAGTTATGCGAAAGGAAAAAAATCCTTCATGGTGCTTTGTTCGCAATGTCGAGGGCACTGGATAATTTTAGCGAAGTCGCGACAGAAACGAGAAAAGAGGAGGAAGAAATTCGAGAGCGAAATTTTGCAACTCGACGGAAAATTTTACACGCAATGCAACGAAATATAATCCTACTATAATTTCTGCCAAAGAGACCGGTTCTGCCATTTGGCTCATGTTTGTAACTTCGCGATCTTTTTCAACTGAATATAAATTCAGCTACTAGGATGTATTAATTGTAAGAAGTCTTATATTATCTCTTACATTGACATCGGTATTCAAATCTAAAAATAACTTTGGTTTCTTCCACTTCGTGATAACAAACGCTTTAATCTTTGATTGACTTAAAATCTGTAGTAAGTATCGGACGAAAATATATCATGAATCATTTGTCCACATCTCCGATATTTAAACGTCCTAGCAGATGTCAAAGTATTTATTTCTTGGGTAAGCACATGTAAAGCACTCCCACATGGAGTTGCTACCCGAAAATAGTAGCACAATACTATTTCTCGCAGCTGTGGGAGAGTTTTAAATTGGGCACCATTTCTTTTCGCTTATATGTACATATTTTATGACGTTACAATTTCGTACTTTTCATATTTGATATCTTCTTATTTAACTTTACCTACAGTAGTTAATTAGTTGGTTAAGAATCACGCACGGCCTTGAATGAAATAATATGCAGACTCTTTTATTATGCTAATAATGAATCTGATTAGAAGTGATTGCAAATTAGTGAAGGGTATCCATGTGTGTACACGGAGAAACAGACTTGTCAGAAGAAAAGTGAAATCGTCACAATTGTGAACCGGAATCGTGACTTCTCCGTTTGTTGTTATTGAGCTAACTTAATAAGAATTTTTCCTTAATCATTATTCATTCGATTTGCAAGGTTAGCAAATCCGGCGACTCGAAATATTCTTCCCTCCATTTAGCACCTTAAAGTATGCTTCCCCACAGATACAAACCGTCCGGGGAATCGGCGATGCATGGAGTTATGTACATATTCAAAAGACTAATTAAACTTGTACTTTGCTAATAATGATTATACAAGTATCTGTAAGTAATGATTAAGATCAAATGTAGATATTGTATTAAGTTTCTCCTCTCTATTCAGTCAAACAACTGACATGTATTCTTTCCTATTGTCAATAGTTACAGCAGTAGTAAAGTGTGTACACTTAAACCGTATACTGAATATATAAATATATTAATTTTGTATTCTTACGATTAAACAGTAAACAATTGCACTTCTCATTGAGTCGTCGGTAATACTTCCGTTCCGGCCTCTTGCATTTACCATAAAGATGTGGCGGTCGTGCAGGCGCTTGAAATGGCGGGCTCATCCGACCCACAGAGAACTCTGCTATTTTCATGATGACGCACAACAAAAGCACTAGCATCATTTGTCAATGTTCAATGTTTTTATTAATCTATCACGTTACAACATAATAGTAACGCTTTAGCACTGTATGACGTTTCAATCAAAACTCTCCAACGAAACTATCCGATATCACAGTACTATAGTGATTGTATAAAATAGATTACACTAAGTTTTATCAGTTATCCAAACGCGAGCACACTGAACCTCGCTTGTCCGTTCTTCTAAAATGTTCACTATTCATTATTTCAGTTCACTGTGCAACGTACATTTATCACTTCATACTTCTATCGCAGACGCGACATTTTAGTCTCTGAACATTTTTTTATGCATGAAAGACGTGTGCACTTTGACGAACGAAACACGCGCAAAATAGCACCGATTACTCGTCTGTACTCCAACCGATGACACCTTTCAAACGTACCTTTGTTTAAAACCACACCATTTTACTTTGCACAACATCGTGACTGAACCCACGTTTCCGTTTCTAGTGACAAGAAAAGCATAGTCTGTCCGCAAAGAGGAAACACTCCGAGATATCTAAAAACCTAAATATCAAATGTGTATACTGAACTTTTGTATCAGTGGAAACCTACTATACTACATACTACTATTTTGAACTATTTTTAAAACGCAAGAAAAATTACTACGAGAAATTCACTTTTTTTTTATAAAAAAAGGTTTCAATGTTAAACAATAGACAGAAGATTCAAGAAATAGTGATAAAACGATGCTTTTGGCATCGGTCTACTATCTGTCCGGCAACAGTAATAATAGTCATTACGTCAGCACACGCGTTCAACTGCCTAAATTACAACAAGTGGGGAAGCAATTGTTTCGAGTTAATCGAACGTTAAGATAACGAGGGTTCGTCAAACCGATTAATGCTTTGAAATACGAACGAAAGATAAAAAAGTCATTGGAACGTGAGTCACACATCCGATAATTGCGTACCAATGTCTGTGGGTTAGTGGAGTACTATATAAATGTAATGAAATAAAAAAAATATATACATTAAGTAATATCGTTCTCTTGTACCAATTGGAATCTCATATCAATACCGGAATACAGATAATTTAAAATCGATTCTTGTTTTATAAATATAGTAATCGCAATCAGTAATAATATTTTAATGCTCAGTTTTGATAAAAGAATACTTGACAAAATATTATGTTGTCAAAATGTGCAGTTAAATATTAGTAGATTCTACTGGATACTGACGAGAGTAGTAGACTTCTCACCGGAAAATGGCGGCATAGGAAAAAGAGACCTTACCACACGTTTTTGACTAGCTACTCCCTAAGTTTAGAAATTTATAACGTTGTATAGTTCAGAATGTTAGAAATTCGATCATTGAAGTGTAAAAATAGAAAAATTAGAAATTTGTAATACTCAGAAATTAAGAATTTGAAGATTGAAAATTTGTGGATTTAAAATCATCAAATTTACATATATAATCGTTCAAAATTGAAGGTAAGTAATAGAGTCTGATCCTATCAAAAGAAATTCTACATTGCACCTAACTGTACATGCGACTGCATGTACGCATCTACAATCAGAGAACGCATGTAAATACGCAACTTGTTTACCTATCGGTAATCTATCGAGTATCGATAGTGTCGAATGATGAATCTCGTTAACACCATTGTAAACAATGCACTACAGATACGATTCATCACATCTAACAAATGAATTATTGTGCCGAACAAAATAGTTGACGAATTAGCCTTAATGCTATTTAATCGATAAACTGTAAACTATTAAATATTTCTAACCAGATCTTATGTCGATAATGTAACACATCCCATAAATCGACACACTGTAAATGTAATAGCGTTCATCGGTCCAATGCAGAACCTACACAATTTCTGTCAAAGATTTTCACGAAAATCAGAACGAGCACACGATTTATGAAAATGTCATCGATGCACCGGATGTTCGCTTGATGTTTCACGAACACATTGCTTTCGAAATGGTTCGGTCACTCGCGGAACACCAAATGCAATCACGAGGAAACTTTTCCGACGTGATTATTTTGATGGATAACACTAGATATAACACGTTGTCTTGTCTTCCGATAACACTGGAGGACAATTTAATCCGCTCGGCGATTATAGACACAAGTTGATCAACGAATAAAACACGATTTTTCCACGTTTATTTTGGCGGAATCAGTTTCTGGACCGCAGTCTGAGTCAGACTGCCCTAACAGCATGTGTCCTGCGCGGGAGAGCGTTTGCACACGGCACGACACGACGCGAAGTTTAATCTCTATTAATAAATACCCGCTTTGCCTCGGCCAGAATAGAGAGCAGCTCTACTGGTGGCTCATTGAATGCATACGCAGCGTTTCATATAGAAGTTTGTAATAAACGCAGTTTCACTTCGTTCCCAATTTTTAAATAATAGGTGCATAGAAAAGAGGTTATATCACGCAGAGAAAAATAACACTATCGATATAACGTTCGGTTTTTTAAATACGTTTCTCGGATCACGAATATTTGTCTCGATTATTGTAAATAATCTCACAGGTTCGTTTAGAAGTTGAATGGAATTTGATCGCGTTCGGTTAATTACTTTACGATAGCTCTCGTGATTCGGAGTAAGTTCGAGTCATCGCTGCGATTGTGTTACTCCGAGAAATCGATTCTCGGATTAAACAAAAATAACTCGATATTTTTGCTTGACCGGATAGAATAAAAGATTTTCAACGGTATCTGATTTCTTCAGTGGAAGAATAGTGCAGTTCTCTCATACTGTTTAATTGCAAAATTTTATTTATTTTATCCGTTTAATAAAATGTTTATATCTTTTCAGAGTGGAGGAGCATAGTAGTATAGCAATATAGTGAAGCACGTGTTAATTTATTATATCGAGGTGACATGTTTAAAAACATGTCACGTTAGAATTAAGATGCAAACCATTAATGCGTTCAGATTGAAATATTTCAAATACATATTGCAATGCTATAACAAACGAATTGTCAAGGTAACATAAGTACGTATAATACTATTGTTCTCGCTCAATTGTCGACGTAACTTAATAAGCCTTAGTGCACAAAATACAACGAAAAATCAATAGAAAATTAATGCGGTTAAGGCGAACTGTGCGGACGAACAGAAAGAAACAGGACACCTAAATAATCGCGTTTGTTTCAATCGCATTACAGACTTTTCCTTCGTGTCGAATACAGTGGATCAGAGATTTCCAAAGTGCGAGTGGATCACTTTCGGATGGATCACGTTAAATACTAAAATATAAAAAATCATCAACAATGGAACTTTGGGATTTTTTTAGGATATTTTGGAATTTATAAGTATATGCATAAATTAAACTTACCAACGCGTTCTCCGTTGCCGCAGACAATACCTGTCGCCAAGGCCTAAAAAACATCATGATATTAATACTTCTTATTACATCTTTGCTAATTTTTTAGTATCAACAAAAACTTATGTTGTTGCATACTGATACTGTTCTATATTATAAATTCGATATACCCTAGAATACTGTGGCAGTTAAGCCTTGTTTTCACAGGCTGAATTTCGCCTCAGATATTTAAAATAAAACGGAGATTACGAGATTTGATTAATTTTTCTCGAATCGGAGATTTTTGCGAAAAGAATTTCACATTCCAGAATTTTTTCTCGCAAGCAACACGCGTTATAAAATACCACGCTATTTTTGAACCATCGCAAGTACTGCGAAGCAGTATCTTTGAAAGATTGCGATGCATTCTTGTTAACTCGAGAGCTAAGATAAATATCGCTAACAGGCAAATTCTTCTCGTTCCTCCGTTATACAATGGAAAAAAATGGTAATTCGATAACTTGTTATCGGGATAGATTTATTCAGAGATTTATAACGATGAGAGTGTAACGCAAGATTGATTAGACAAGACAGTGGATATGTGGGTTCTTCTTTAGCAATTCCGAACCACGTTTTTCTTTCCGCAACCCACATGGCTTTGTTTCATTCTTTCTTTTTCTTACAGGCGTACGATATGTCCATATAAACCTCGACACACATGAATAGAGGCGTCACATTGTAATTCTGCGGCCCGAGGATAGGCAACCAAGAAACGATTCTTAAGCTATTTTTCCGGCGGAGGCAAACAAAAACCGCCGAGCACTTTTAGGAACAAGGTCACTGGATCTTAATAAGAGTTCGTTTCTAAATAAGAAGAGGATGAATCAGTCTTAGCGCAATTATCGTACGCCACTTGAGCTAAATTGATCGTTTCCAGTTCGCAATTCGAAACCACCATATTGGTGGTTCGATAAACGCCTCGATAGATAACGTTCCAAAGATTTTTAGCTTTGCGTTTGGTTATTGTAGGTCTTAAAAATATCTGTACAAAGACGAAAGCTGTATCTAGATTCTAATCCCTAGATTCTGATATCTTGACATATATCTCTAAATATATTCTTATGTTCCTACATTCACTAGGTCCCTAGGTCTCAAGATATTCGTAGATCTCTGCAGAACTGTATCTCTAGATATTTCAATTTATTTCTAGATTTCTAGATCTATAGATTTCCAGATTGCAAAAATTTGCAAATATTTTCTCCATTATGTTAAGTAGTACTACGTTAATAATAATATTATTTTAGTTCGTTAAGTAGTTTGAGTAAAAACAAAAGTTCGTAAGGTGAAATTTCTGGTGCCATTAACGACCCAGATAGCCAACGATAGTTTGAATGCATGTTTTTTTCGATGCAGTGTATATATATCATGATATTAGCGCAAAATGCGGTACAGAATGTAAAGTCCTTCGACGAGACGTAACCTTCGCATCGATTTTATGTATAGCAGAGGTCAATGACGTATTAGGTTCAACTATGTTTCGGAAATGCGAGTCTAAAAGACTGTATTTCTTTGGTTTCATCCAGGAGATAATGTAGTAGATTTGTACCGGTGATTACGTTAATGTAGACGGGAAATAGAGATACGCCCACACACACGGTGCTAGAAAACGAGTCGATATTAGAAGCGACCAAAGTACTCACGTTCATAGTGAAGGGACAGCTGACAGTCGATCCACGTACACTCAACACTGCCACGAATTATGACATCGCGTGAAATTTCGCGTGGATATCACTTTACGATTACGGTGTAATGATATACGCATGTCACTTCTTAAAAATCACGAAGACGTACTTTCCGGAATGCATATTCTGAGTCACTCTGTCGAGGAGAGCCCCTCCCTGACTGCAACAACCCTTGTCTAACGTGAAATGCGCATGCTCTCGAATTCGACTGGTCGTTTCTGACGAAAGGGGATGATTCCGTTCTTAGCACTTAGGTTCTCCTCGCGTGCGTGCAATTTCAAGCACTAACACCCCGACCAAGTATCGTCGTTCGAATCCATGCAAGGGGAACGGCGATAAGGAACTGTCGGTGGTATGTTCAACCCCCTAATGTTTTTGAGGTTATGCTGCGCATGTCTAAGCACCCTCTTCAATGATCGAACGGCTGATCCATGATTCTCTTCCTCTCGGTGTATCAAATATTTTCAATGATAATTCTCTTCGAACAACAAGATTATTCGTGCATGAGTAATCATTTACCGATAACGGTGAATGTCACTGATTTTCGCAACACACTTTCTTCGAGACGAGTGCATGATTGCGCTACGATTCTGAACCCGCTTCGCCTTATATTGATTTTCTGCGCTTTGATATCCGTGTCTGGAAAGGTTGTTATTTCTTTGCGTGACCTTATGCTTGCAGCTTGACTGCAGATGGGGGCGATAGCAACGTCCATCCAAATAAAATCGTTTGAACGTTCATCAAATTTTTTATACTTATTCGATAATCAATAAATCATGTAAACATTTATAAATATATTTTTCTACTCAATGCACACAATTAGAGACATTTGAAAGTAGCGCATTGTCACCACACGACTAATTATTAAAATAGTTAATACCAAGTAAGTATATGCGATTTATCATACTTTGAAAAACGCAATTTTCGTATTATAAAACAGATATAGTTATTATAATATATGGTAATAAATTTCTTAAAGATAATTTCAACAATTGTTATGTGTTTGACTTCAGTCATACCGTAATCGATCGATGCGCGCCATTTTTTTGAATTTTTGAAAATCGACCAATCAGCGTCCTCTGTAGACGAGAGCAGACTGCATTATAAAATGTCAGTCAGTACAGTTCGACGCATTAATGTAGGACGATGTACATCCCACTTTTTGAGGTAAATTTGAAATTTTTTTATTTTCAATCTCCCATATTTACAAATTTATAAAATTTCCACTTTCCTACATTTCTGAAATTGTAAATTTGAAACTCTATCAACCAAAAATCTATGAGTGGTGGAGCCTCTTTCCCCTACTCCACCATTTTCATCAGGAAAGTGTACCATTCTCGTTGTTGTACACACACGGGGTGAGTAATTAGTTTGCAACGTTGAAACCGGTATGTGTATTACTGTCATAAACTTTAATGATGATAGCATCAATTCTTGGATCTGCAGGTAAGAATGATTCACGATAGTATTACGAACAATGTAACATATCAAAAAGGTAAGTAACGGAGAGCGGCACATGTGTGTATTTTTCTTATATTTAAGATAGTGGTCAGTAGGTTTCAATACTACAAAAATTAGAAAAATTTATCTGCCTTTTATTTCATATGCATAGAATTGACAAATGTTAACTTTGTACCAGAACAATACTTTATTATCTTATCTTGTAAGGTACAAAATAAATACTTTTATAAAAAATATAAATTTTCAATACATTGCATATAAATGACATACATGTATGCAAAAATTCGTACACAGTAACATCAATGTTAAAAAGCTATGTCCTTATTGATTGTCACAGGTTTGATGGTAGTTACACATGATCATACTAACTATTTTACTCTAAAATTGTATAAGTAATTATGTACAGGCCTTAGTTTAATTGAGGTGTATACTATAGGTATCTCCTATTAAAGATATTAATGAAATATATTATCTAAGGATTCTATAGAAAATGTAAGAGATACATTATTCTTTTGTGCATATTTTTAAATTCACTTTTTATGGTTTGGCATGATTATAGAGGAACTGTTGTACTTAAGCATACATGTTGCGACTCTTTTATGTTACAATATTTCCTTTCTAACTTTAAAATTAACACTTGTATTGTACAAACTGTATTATATTTGTGCTATGATTAATTGATTGCGACATAATGACGACAAAAGCAAACACAAATTTCTACTCGGAAATCATATTAAATACGTACATGTATGCACATGTCGCATTTGAAGTTAAATCGTTTTGATTTAAAAAAATACAATTATCATAATAATATTCGCTCTTTAATACTTATTATTTTGCCTTTTCTTTTCAATACTAATTCTTTTTATTGCTGCTTTCCTTTCTAAGGAGTCTCCACTTCCTTTGTAATGAGGAGCAAGGAATGTGTGATGTTAGATGTCGCAAAATTCGTAAATGTTAGAAGCGTGCGAATCCCGAATTTTCAAAATCAAGGTGGGACGGTAAACTTCGGGCGAGATCGGCTAAGATCTCGAAAACTTCGGGCCGGCTCGACAAAAATCGGACACACTCGGCTTTCTTCGCTCGTACAAAGTTTCCCGCGTCGCTTTCTTTTTGAAAGTTTGGTATCCGTTATACTTCTAAATGTCTTCGTCATCGTATGACTTTGTGACAATAATTTACTTAAGCCAAGGCTACCTAAATTAAATGCAAAAATAAATAGGTATTTTCATTTTTAATGCTGAAAAGTATACTGTTAAACGTAGCGTCTATTTTTTGGTGTTTTACGACATCTTTGTCTTCCAAAGATCGCAATTGTACAAATAATAATTGTTGCTAAAAGCACTGCGCCCACCGCCCATACTGCTTTACTAGTATTTATCTTTGGTTTCTTATCTTCTTCTGTATTAAGTGGTGACTCATCGAAAGGAACTTCAGTCATAACTTTTGTCTCAGTGTTATGATATTCTGCTTTGTTCTCAGGTATATGTACAGACGATTTGGGTTCTAAATTTGTATTGGTATCAACAGCATCATTCATAACTTCTTTGCCATCATTTTGTTTACTCCGCAATATTCCATTTGCTGTTCCATGATCTTTGTTTATACTTTTTGACGTAGTACTAGTAGTAGTAGTACTAGTAGTAGTAGACCTGACAGTGGTCGTTGGTGGAGCATTCAAATCTGCGATAATTTTCTTTTCTAAATCCTGTAAGTCTGTTTCTTGAACTGCTTTGTATTCAAAATCTTCTTCTAGCTCATCAATGAAATCCTCTAGTGGCGCAAAAAATGACAGAAGAGGATCCGATGAAATTGAATCTATTTCCAAGTACTTATCGACTATTTTTGCCCAGTCGTCAGCACCTCCATGTAAAAGCATTTTTCTGTTAACAAAAGAATCAATTCTGAGTTTCTTCCTTAAAATAATTGTTATAAAATGCATGTTTATAAATAATACATACATAAAACTAGCATCTACTTGTTTTCTGATAATTGAATCGTATCTAATCTCTGTAGATTCCATCAGAAACTCATAGAATTGAAACGCCAGAAGTGTACCGGTAAATTTTCTGCAAAAATAGAATTTGTACCAATATTATCGGACCTAGATAGATTATTGCCTTTTTTATTTTTATTAGTACTTACGAAAGATATGGCTTATTGCTTGTAATATAATTGTCGTTTAAAAATGTAGGTACATTAGTTCCATTGGAATTAAGTCCTTCGTACTCTTGCCTTAAACAAGAAATTAAGATTACATTTTTGCCTTGTTTTGTCATATTAAATCTTTTAAACAATTATTACCTATACTTCCACCATGACGATATTAGTTCTTCAGGATCTTTTATTCCTGTATCAATGGCATTAATTCTCCACATATCTGCAGCCATATAATAAGCAAGATTGGGTAATACGTTCAATGCAGTAATCATTAATGATACGATTAAACGTTCATTATTATCCGCCGACTCATTCATAACATGGGTATAATTTAACCAAGCAGGACTTGCTGCCAGAATGCCAAATAATTCTGACAAACCTTCCTCTAAAGCTACAGAAGAATATAATATTTTTAAATGAATTGAATACTGTGACATTTCAGTGTACATTTAGATATTTTTATTCTTACCAGAATATCGATTAGCGGTATTAAGTATCGGTATTGTCTCGATAGACATCTGATTGAATATAATTTTTCCTACGTTCTTATATGCAGATAGAACATTGCTTATAGTAGGATCAAAGCAAGTAGACACCCTATAATACGAAACTTTCATTTGAACATAAGGACGCTTTTTAATAAATAAATTATAGCGCAATAAATGTATACCTCAAACTGCCTTCTTTACAGAAATTAATCAGTTTTGATGGGCATTGTTTATTGAAATCGCTTTTCTCCCAAAATTCAGCTTGTGGCACTTGATTCAGCAATTGTGTGCTCATACTAGCGGCTGTTTTGTATAGTGATTTCCCAAGGAGTTTCTAAAAAAGAATTTAATTAATATATCATTTTGCTCGCGCGTTATCGTGGTAGAAAAACACATCATTTTTTACCCTCTTCCAGAGATTCTTTTTTATGTTGTACATTATATCTGGGTAAGGCGTTATATCAACCGATATATGTGTCCAATCATTTCCTTCTAGAGATCCTTTTTACAAAAAAATAGCAATTCTTAATTGAAATATAATCTACATACTGAAATCATATTGCTTACCAAATAAATAAGCTGGTGCTGTATCATTCACAGGTATCTTGTATTTCTGAGATAAGTTATTAATTGCAAATTTCAATATCTTTTTGTGAAGATTAGCAATTTTACTCCATTCATACTGAATTCTATGATAACCTTCATCATAATTACTTAAGAGTTCCCAATATTCTGTAACATCTTTGGCACCTAAATCAGAAATAATAATATATTCATGAATCATACACAAAATACATTTTTTTATTGATACCAACCATTTGCTTTGGCAGCTAAATCAGCAAGTGGAAGTATAGTTGTAAAGTTCTTAACTAATGGGGCTAACTGCTGATGCCAGGCTGTCCATATATGGCTCTTATTTTCAACATTATTGCTATGTGATAGGAGATATTCTACATCTATAAACATTCATATTTTTAATATTTTATGCACATACAATTTTCTCTGATAACTAATTGCAGTAATTATAATACCTTTGCGTGTATAATTATGTAAAATTTCCGTATGGACTGTAGATAATCTCAATAATTCAGCTACTCCAGCAAAATGAATAAGCTATAAAATTTATAATCGTTTTAAGTTCATTTAAATATTAAAAATCATCCAAATTCATCTTACCGTTTTATAATCTTCGCTTTCCAGCAAAGCATCACCTGCCTTTTCAGCAACATCATACTTGTATTGCAGAGATGGATCATCTATATCAGCCTTTGAAATATTGGCAAGCTCGTTCTTTTGTATATTCTTGAAAGCGGCGTAAGAAATTAATTTCTCCTCCTGCAATATACGAAAACGATTTACATTTAGAAACTTCGACCGATTTTTTCGCTTCGCGGAATTTATTTAGCGAGAAACTTACCCACACCGACAGTGTTTTATTTGACGGTGAGTTAATGAACGCCCATTCGGCCTCGGCTGTACTTGTACAATTATCCTCGTAGTCGAATTCGGTTAACTGTATAAAAAATTTCGTCTGTTCATTCTCCACCGAAGCGACCGCACAGATCACGAGGTTAACAATTATATAAATCCATGTTGATGGCATCCCTTCGAACTAAAAAAAGAAAAGTATCGTTTAAAGAACCAAAAAAACATATGGAAAATATATCGTTTTATATCGTTTTGGATATTCCAACGTTTTAATCTACATCCATCGTCGATTTCATGAATATTGAGTGATCTTGTTATTGAGGCAAGAGCACGTTGTTTTTTTCTAACTAATCATTACGCATCGATAAGTGAGTCATTTTGTCACTGTCATTCCTTTCAGCGAAAACCTAACTATTCACGTTCTGTTCTATTGTCCATCAATATTTCAATCGGTGTAAAGTCATTGAGTTCTTAGAAGTTCACGGTTATGTCGTAATGTTTAAATAACAGAACATTTTCTGCTTTTTATACGACTCTGTACTGTTAACTTTATTAACTTTTGTAGCAGAACGGAATTCCTAGAAGGAGATACTGATGGTGATTAACCTTTGGGCCTCGCGGTGTTTCGGACCCTGTCTTCTTCGAACGACTGTTCTCGTAGTTTCCGTCACGATATAACGACGTCGTAAATTAGACAAAATTACATGAAATTTTGTAATTCACAAAAGTACAAATCATCAGCCTATGTGTAATCATCTGATGAATATTTTTTGTAGAATGAAAAAGGCCCGTTTGTGGATCTATTCTGAATATTGTATTTGATATTTAAGAACGTAAGTATTTATTAATTCGCATGTATTATCCGTTATTGTCTACGTAATGACACTACGCGGAACATATTTCTCGCATAAAATTAATACACGTCTGATGACGTGTACTATTAAGGAAGATCGTGACTGGGAGGTTTGCGAATATCCTACCGTCGAGTTCAGTCACACAGTACGGTCACATACTTAATTGTTTTCAATTTGTTACGTGACTACGACCGAGCAAACAATTATGATCATGAAGACTATTATGGGGATCATTGACACGTTAAATTGATCATCGATTCTCTGTTACGCAGCGGCAGCATTGTTTTCTGTTCTCACGTGGAGAACAGCGACTAACGCACTCTTGAAAAAATGACAACCACTTAACTCGTTAATACACTCGAAGGTCTCGAACACTAATACGCAGAAATTTGATATATGGCTATATTTACAAACGCGGTAACTGTGTATTTATTTCCGCATGCTTTTGTACGTTATTAAAAGGGGGCTATAAAATATAACAAAGGAAAATATATTGACATTTCGTTATAATAATGTGTTTTAGATTCCCGCGTTACGTATTTCACTTCTCAAATCGTCTTGTCTAACTAAAAATTATCCTGAAGAAATAACATGTGTGACATTTTTCTTCGTTTAATCACGTAATATCGTTATTAAATCATCGTCGAATTGGTAAACTAAGTCACCGTTTCGTAGAAACATACTTCGCGTGGTAAATAATGTTGACCAGAATACAATAGAATTCGTTAATAAATAATACATTTCGAATTTACACGAGGGTCATGGAAGTATCGCTTACGTGATATCCCGAAATATAAATTAATTTAATTCAATAGGATGAAGATTTTCAACTTTGAATCATCCAAATATCTTTTAATCTGAGCTGACAACGATAATGATTGTTTAACGAGAGTCAAATAAAAACGGTAACTAATGGTTCTAAATTGTACTAACAATGTAATATAGAAAATTGAAGTACGGTATTATAGCATTAAGTCTCTGATAATTCATTTTATGTTTGATTTACTGCAAACGATTATTTCTATTGTGGTGGTAATAATAGTAGTGCAAATTTGTTCATTATCTCTGTTGTATTTTGCATAAACGTTCGTTATTCGAAAAATGTGATAATATGTGCAAATGTCAGCTCTTTCAATGAAAGCTTATGCGGTAAAAATGAAACTGGTTCGACCCATTCCATTTCCGTCGTTACCCGTATTTTTTCCTGTCGATGGACTCCCGTGGCGGAACAAACTGTATGTCATAAAGAAAACTGTTGTCCTTAAAATCCGAAGGTCTTTGTACAAAAGTTTCACCAGTATGAAAGACCACTTACTTTCTTACGAGAGTGAAACGCGCGCTGAACCAACATAAACGACGAAACGAATTTGACCAAACTTGGATCGTTACCGGAAAATTGTTTAAATTTGAATTTGCGAAATTAGCACATTATTATTGCAAATAAGTGACGTATAGCAGTTCAATGTTACCGCCCAAATGAATTTTAGGCTCGTAAACAAGTGCCGTGATCCAAAATTAAACGAATTTATAAATTGCACTGCGCATGCAAAAATAGTTGTATAACTGCACTTGTAAACGTTTGTGATAAGCTTCTTACTACAGATTACGCATTTGGGTCGTAACATGCACAATATCAACGATTGAGCGATTTTTCTAATGTTATCTAACTAGAGTGACCGTGTATCTGGTTGTTTAACCAGAGATATCGCGATAACGAAATCTATGTACAATCCCGCGAAATTTAAATTGCGGAATCCTGTATAAAATTATACGCCGACTAAACGCGTTATTGTTTAAAAATACACCATATCTGCTTTCTATATTATCGCGATCATCGATCCAAATCGCATTTATTAGAATACAACATACTTTCATTGCACTTTCTTTGATCTTTCTTCGTTTATTCGAGTTCGGAACTGAAGCGGTTGTTTAAACTACCAGCACTAATAATCAAGATATATTTAATTAAATTGAATGAAACTCAAGGTAATTTCAGTTGTATTTTTTAAATAACTTCGAAACGAGTGGCCTGTTGTATTGGACAAGTACAGACGGATCATTTTCTCATTTGGATCGGTGACAAAAGAACAAATCTAGTTCAGTATCCTAATCTTGCTCACCTTTGCTAGCCGAGCGTCACTTCGCTCGACGTTCACGTTTCTTTTTTCGAAGAGTGCCTTCGATGCGTTCTATAAACAGAGATTGACTGCAAGCGAAAACGAGAGAGGACTAAAGAGTGGTGGCACTGAGAGAGAGGTGGCTTGTGTCCTTCCGTGAAACTTTTTCTACTTCTCGAAAAACAGAGACCGTAACTGTGGGTCAAAGTTTAATATAATAAACGAACAGCGATTAATTTATTACGATTTCGCGGATATGCACATTCAATGAATCAACAGTTGAGTCCTTATCTCACAGTAAATGATATGTAACGCATCGCACGTATAATCTATGACTATTTGTACAAAGTTCGCACGATCCAAATTCCTTCACATCGTGCCACACTCCATCCAGTGGCAGTGCGTTACTGTGTCGTATGACGTGACAGATGGTCATCGGAAATGCAGCTTTATAGAGAACGTACACCTTCTAACAATTTCGTAGCGGGAACTGTTAGTCGTTCGATCGGAGATCATAGTCATTTTGCGCAATGCGACTAACTTCAGTAAGCTCCCTACCACTTAGTGCAGCTCTAATGCCGTAAGATTTCACTCCATCGATCATATACATCGTGAGCAAAAGTGTATGAATAGAAAGAAGAGATGATGATGTAGAGAGTACGGTCAAATTGCACGAGTCACATTCAGAAACCATCAAATTCACAGATTTCCCAATCTCAAAATTTCTAAATTACAGACCTGTACAACAATTATTATAGGTCATGTCTAATATAAGTAATATGAAACATAAAAGGACACCATATATATAATTTAGCGTCACGAAAGTCACCAATCAGAGCAGACATGCGCAGAAAATTTCATCGGATGATAAGCATGATCTCGCATTGAACCAGTAATAAACTTGTATAGATCATGAGCTCATTGATGTAGAATGTAAATAATCCACAGCTTCAATGATTGTTAACATAGGAATCTGTGTTAATTTGCTTCGCTTTATACACAGATGGAAGCAAATGCAAGTTGTGATGAAAGGAATCATACTTACCAACGATTTATCGACTTACTCGACGTATGCGACGCATAAAAGAGCGCACCCTGTAGGCCGGTGCCAGTTTTGGACCGCACCGAATTCTGTCCCATGCTGTAAGCTGAGAATGGTGTGTCAAGTTGCTGGTTCAAGTCTTGTTTTAAAGATTTTATATCATACTTTTTTCTATATAATAAAATATTGTTTTTCATATTAAAAAAATCTGTAATATAAATTGGTATGTATGTTACGTAAATGTCATAGAATTATCGATTGTTAAATTCACGTGAATGCATTTCTTCACATGTACGTATTATATCCTAACCTTGTTTTCTGGTAAAAAAGTATGCAGTTAAGATTAATCTTCTATGAATTTAATGAATTCATGTTATACTCTGAAAAATATATTATAACTTATCGATACAAACTTTTAGTCTGTTTATTCATATTTAAAAAATGCGATAGTTTATACGATTTTGGAGCAGAGCGTAAAAGGAGGAGTACGCTGTGCACGTTGGACGTGTGTTCAAAGCCTGTAAAAACCATTTTTTTTTTTATAACTTGAATACATTTTTCTTGTATAGTAAAATGTTTTGTTAAAAAAAATGGGACATGTATGTGAATTTAAATTAGATAGGTATTCTAGAACCATACAATTATTAAATATCCTTCTTAATTACTACCTATAATAATAATTTGTTTAAATTCTAATTTACAGTTCTGATATCCATTTGAATTGTATTAATAATGAGTAATAAGACTGTGGAGTCTGATATTTCATCTGATAGTAATAATCTATCTATTAATAAATCCAATTGTTCATCAAGCAATAATACAAAAATGTTCATTCTTCCACCAGATGTATTGCAAAATATTTGTATGAATGATTCTGTCACAAAAGGTAAGTTACAAAACTAAGTAATGAAAATTAATGCATAATTAATTTTGTTTAAAATTTTTATGTTTTATGCAGCTGAAAGTATAGTATCTAGTAGAGAAGTTACAAAAGAAGATAATACTATAAATAATGTTAGAACACAAGAATGCGATGGTGATCAGATTCCTACATCTACTGAAAATTCTACAAATTTAAATATTGTGATACAGCCAACCACGGTTATAAAACTAAATAAAAATAATACAATGAATGATACAGACAATGAAAGCTTAAAAAATACAATAAAAGTGCCTAAAAGTAAGAAAAATGATGGAAAAGTAATATCTAGAATAAATCACATAAAACAAGTAAAAAATAACTCTCATATTGATACAGAAAAACCAAAAGGTAACATAAAGGTAGATAGTACAGCAATTAATTCAGTAAATGAAGAGAATTTACAAGAAATAAGATGTGCTAGTAATAATGTAAAAAATAATCAAACTACCTCAAATAATATACCAAAGGCTCAAAGAACAAATTCAGTATCTGAACAAAGTAGTAGTGAAAATTTGCATGGCAGATCTAAACGTGTTCGTAAACAGACTAAATTTGATGATTATATTGTATCATATGCAAGAGCTTCAGTAAAAAAAGAAATTAGTAATTTGGATCAGAAAAAGAAGGGTATCTTTAACAAAGAACCAAAACAAGAAACTGTTTCTGATAGTCCTTTATTAGATGTTACTGAGATAAATGATCCAAACCATACAAAATGTACAAAAGAAGAGCTTCAAAATACACAAAATGAAAAAAATACAACTACTGCTATTCCTTCTGTCACACCAGTTGTAACAAAAAAATCACTGCCTTTCAAGTCCAGTAATAATTCTGGAAACTATACTAATGTTATGAGAAATGAAAATAATTTCGATGTAAAACGTTTGCAAAATTCAAAAGATATAGCAAATAAGATAAAATTAGAAGAGTTAAAAGGTACAATGGAATCAAACAATACGAATGATAATGAAGTTCATATGGGAGCAATTAATACCTCTGTAGAACATAGTATTTCAGAAGAGATTGATACTTTAGATAGGACAAAAGAAGATAGAATGTCTATGAAAATTTCTAATGCACTAAATCAAGGAAATAAAAACACAGATGCATTAGATCAAGGTAGTCCAGATCCAATTTTAGTGACTAAACCATTAGTAAGGAAAAGAGGAAGACCAAAAAAAATTATGCCTATATTACAACAAACACCAAACACTTCAGATGTGTCAGCAGACAATTTAGAAGTTTCAGATAACGTAAATAATGTTTCCATTGCAGAGGCAGTTGTTCATAGTAAGAGACATAACAGATCATATAATATTTGCACTAATGACGGTTTAAGTGATGATAGCAGTATTGAAGATAACATTCCAAATTCAATTGTTGATAGAAAAGGAAGTAGTCCAGCAAGTACATCTGTAAGCAGAGGTAGAGGTAGTAGTAGAAGTAGAGGTAGAGGTCGTGGTAAAGGTAGAAGCAAAAGAAAAGGCAAAGAATTGTCATATTCTTCATTAGATACTGAATATGTACCGAAATTGAAGGGACCAGTAACTACAGATAAAATAAAACAAGAAAATTCAGATGCAGTTACTATTTCTGATACACCAAAAGTAAGCTTTATAAAAAGTTAGTTATAGCTTAGTTTTTAAAAGACATCTTTTCATAACTGGTTACATATTTTTTGTTAATTTTGTAATTTTAGGTAGAATTAATAACTTGTGCCAAATGTGAAGTAGAGTTATCGAAAAAACAGTGGAATTCACATAACTTGTTTAAACACAATAACACGAGCTGGATAAAGGGCGATGAACCGCTGGTAAATATACTACATTAACATTAGTTAACGGCAATCATTTTTAGTAACTTTTAGTTTTATTTATCACAAAATATTATATTTCAGGATTTTGAAAATGACGTTAAGTTATGGAGACGGGTATTAACGGGCGCTCTTAACAAGAGAAGGGGACAACTGATTTGTGACAAATGTGGAACTGTAAAACGTAGCGTAAATGGTTTCATATCTCATACACAGTTTTGTGGAAAATCAGATGAAGTATATTATTTTTCTATCGAAGTCTAAAATACTTTACTTAATGAAATTAAAATGTTTGTGTTATATATTAGGAAAGAAAAGCATTGATGGTAAGTTGTCCAGTTTGTGGAGCCGTTATGATGCCATCATCTATGGAAATACATGAAAGAACTCATAGACAGATAGAACAAAGCAAGATCAAAGAATTACAGGTTGTTAGAAGTGATAATGAAAGAGTGAAACGTAAAGCTGCGGAAAAGTAAGAGTTAAATCATAAACATATACTTTAAAGATACATAAAATAAAGTAATAATATAATGTTTAAATTTTAGAGCAGTATCAAAAATTTTAGAATTTACTGAACTTGTGAAGGATAACAATATACCACCTGGAAAAAAAATAAAACTTGAAGCTTCTTTACTGGTGTGTTATGCGTTTACAATTTTTTCGTTTAATTAAATTATCAAAAATATAATTCATATTAAATTATATTTTTAGAAAAATGTAGTCAAAACAACTAACCAAAGTAAAAATATACCAACAGTATGGAAGGGTATTTGGAAAAAAGAATTAATTTCACAGGGGACAGCTGCTTGTCGTCAAATGAATTGCACTTATAAATCTACTTCTTTTGAAGATATATGTAAACATTCTACCGAATGTAGTTTCATGCCTAAAGAGGTACAATTTGCGTATATAATTTATACGAAAATTTATACGAAATTCATTCCTTTTATTTTATTGCAGTCTTATGTATGTAAAATATGCAAATTTACATCTACTTCCAATGAAAATATGGTAAAACATATAACTACAGTACATTCAACGATAGATGAAACTGAACACGGTTCGGATTACGAAGAAGAACATTGCAGTTCAGATGAAGACACAGGTAGATCTTATTACGAAAAGAAACTTTTAATTGTTAAATTACATTAATAATTCTTATTTTTAGATACATCCAATAAAATTAATTTTTACAACACGGATCATAAAATTTACTGTAAAGAACCGTATCACCCTGCTTTACGATGGACCATAGAATTGTACGTATTTATACTTCATATTTTTTTCATATTAATTGTTTTACAATAAATTTTGCGTAAATATAATATAAGTTATATGTTTATAGCGAACAAAAAAATTATGAATATAATTTGTTTACTGATTATACTCCAAATCACTTTGTACTATTAAATAATACCGATGCCGCTAAATACTTGCCAGAATTAGAAATTTCCATACGAATGAAAACAGAAAGTGTAGGTGATAAGGTATCATGTGACACCGAAATTCCGTGGAAACAGTGGAAAAAATTTGAAGGTGGTTTCGATAAAGGTAATAACTTTTGGATGATTATATCATGATTGTATGATCGTCAGTATATGTATAATAATTTTACAGGTGTAGCAACTTTTTTTGTTGGGGGTCCAATATGGGCATTAGCTTGGTTACCTATTCCAGTCTCAATGTTCTCAAAAAATCCTTCGCAATATATTGCAATCAGTACTCATCCAACTATGGAAAGTGAATACACAGTAGGAAAGTCATACCTCGGGCATAATATGATTCAAATTTGGAATGTAGGAGCATTAAATCATGAGTCAGTAATAAAAATGAATAAACAACATATACATATAACTATACCAAGTGCTTCAAGTATAATTTTTTTTTAATTTAGATCGGAGGATAAAAAGAAATCTCCTACTTTATCATATGCGATTACACATAATAGCGGCACTGTATGGTGCTTAGAATGGTGCCCATCTGGATGTTATCAAGATGAAAGTCTTAACAATTATAAGAGAGAAAATGAAATGCAATCTAGTCTGAAGCGAATTGGTATGCTTGCAGCTGCTTGTTCAGATGGCAATGTGTACATTTATTCGCTACCCTTTCCAGAGGAACTTGAATTCAAAACAACTACAGAAAACGAGTAAATAGTAAATACTTGAAGATTTTTTAGTACATGGTTAACCGGTACTAATATTTTTTACTGTTACAGGTTGCCCATATATTCCACTGATCCAGTAATGACGCTAGTTGTAAATATTTCGATATATGACAGCAATGATCAAAATTGGCAATGTACTAAGTTATCATGGATAAAAGAACACGGGCATAAGTAAGCTCCACGCATTGTATCTTCACTTTTTCCTTACTATTTTACTATAACGAAATTATATCATTTTTCTTAGCACAATTGCTGCAGGATTTTCAAATGGTTATATTGCGGTATGGGATCTCACGTACAAATCTCCATTATCAATGCAAAAAAGACAAAATACGTGGTTTATAAATGCATTTCAATACTTTTATGCACATGGTAATGCTGTGAGTAGTAAGTACATTTATTTATCTTTTAGAAATTCTAAAAATGTAATACTAATTAAATAAACGTTTAACCATGCTATTATTATTACAGTGATAGCATTAGTTCCATATAATGGAGAGAGATTTCTGGCTTCAGGTAGTCTAGATAAATCTTATAAATTTTGGGATTTAGAAGATACAACTGCACCTCAATATTCTCTACAGAAAGGTATTATACTGAATGGTGCATGGATGACACATTGGCCATGTGCTGTTGTTAGTTTTGACGATGCCTTTGGGTAAGCAATATTATCTGAACAGCATTCTTATTGTATAATAAAATCTATCTATTATTGTTGAATTTGTTATTATAGATATAAGCATACGAATACATATATATTTCCACTACGAGAACACGAATACAAACTTTATCCTATTTTAGCAACAAATTCTCCTACATATGTAAGTAATTTTACGGAATTATATAAACGTTTCTTAAATATATAATTATCCATGTTTAAAAATATTGTAGGCTTTAGCAGTTTCTGACTATGCAAATAGTATTGCGCATGGTACATTAGCAGGAGAAATATTAACGGTATTTCCTCATGAAATTATGCAGAGTAGAGAACTTGATAAAGCCATACAGAAGAGAAGAAAGGTTTTTTTTCATATGTTTTATGCTTTTAGTCAGCATAGTTAAAAATGAAAATGAAAATTCCCAAAGTTCAACAATTAATTATGTTTTAGCTAAGTTCATTCGTCAAAATAGTGGACTTCTCAAAAGCAGAAAGTGGTAGTAACAATGATAAACAAGAAAGTAAGAATTCAACGGATTATTGCTACTTGCCAGAAAGTTATAGCGAATGCAAAGATCGTTTTGGTATTATTTTTTGTGATAATTTGAAAGTAAGTAGTTTTTAATATCTAGCATATTTCATTTGATTCTCATTTAATTATGATTGCGTGATACTTAAAGAATGATGAAAACGGCACGCAAAGAGCGCGTCAAGAAAAATTAATAGCAGTTCCAGTTGAAGAATATCCATTTATGTCTGTAAATAGGGTAAGTGTATTATTACTGCTTCTGTTTCAGTATTGTCACTTCAGGTGGTATTACATTAAATAATACATTTTAGATGACTTGGAATCCAAATACGTGGAGTTACTTGTGGTTAGCAATTGGTTATCAGAATGGTTTGGTAAGATTGTTAAGTTTTAAATATATGCCTGTGTCACGTGAATTAAAAACACTATTACCGCAACATATTAAATTCATGCTTAATAAATCACAGAAACCCGTACAAAAGTGTTATAAGAAAGAAAAATCGTAGCTTGCGCGAGTCATTATAAAACTTAGCACGACGAATTTATTACAATTGCTTGTTAATATGTGATAAATTATTTTTTATAATTTTGTATATATTAGGCTGAAATTTTATAACTATTGAATGCCAATGATTGTTATGTATATATTGAAAAGTATTTAACTATTAATTGCATATTATATTTAAAATACATAGACTAGCCAAGAAAGTAATACATTTTGTACATGTATACATTTTGTAATTTCGAATATTTATAAAAATCGTACAGTTATTAAATTATGTCTGCAACTTAAAATAATTGTTAATATGAGTTTCCAGAATTTATTTTTGTATTAAAAGAAAAATGTTTATGTTAAATTCGACATTAATTACTTTTGTTAACAAATATTTTTTCGTGGTAAAAGTTAAATAAAAGTTTTGAAATATTTTTTAATCTTGAATTACTACAATTTATCTGTATTTAATTATTTTATACATTACGATAATTTGATCCCTGGATAAAGGATATTGACAACAAGTAATATAAATTTCAAATCTAAAACTTGAACACTATGTCGTGCGCAGCGTCCATCAGTGAGCGAATGCGCATGCGCCATTAAAAGAGCAGCAGGCACGTTTATGCAGCGTACTCTTTTTCTTCGACATCACATACATTCAACATGAATGTATGGTTCACACACTCATTCGTATATCTCTGTCTGTATTTGAGAAGAGGTGGTTTAAACATCATAGGATGTAGTGGGGATCATGTATATACAATCAAATGACGAAAAACGTGGTTGAAGCAGACGTGGAGGGAAATAGACTTACTTAGTAACGTATCGCGAAGCGGCAAATACTTCTACTTCACGGTCCTTGCTCTGATATTTAAAACTGAAACAGTATTCCTATCATAGCTTATCTTGCTAGCGGAAATTCAGAGTATCAAATTTAGATTGTATAAGCAAAAATACAATTTATGGGATATATTGTTCAAATTTATAAAATAAACAAAAGTAATCATAACAAAAACTACTTTTCTTTTAAGTATCAACTGCAAGTAAGTAATTATTTTTTCTTCTTAAAATTCATAAAAATAATGCGAAGTATTTCATTTATTTTAAGTTGATGTACACGATCCACATACTTTTATTCCTATATTCGCACAGAAAAATTCAAACTGAATAATTTATAGCGGTAACATTTTTTTTAGAGATGGGTATTAATCCAATGAAATGGAAAACCAGAAACGTGTTGTATACCAGCTTAACACTTTTTATTTTTTACATAGTTTTCGTGTATAAAAAGAAACACCAAGTGATGTTCGAAGCTACAATTCGCGACTCAAACCCTATTCACGTATGGGAATTTGTTGCAGATTTTAGTAACATGAAAAAATTAAATCCGACAATGTATGTAACTTAAATTATATCCATTTTCGTTTTTACAACACGTTTTCTGATAGGTAACATATATTCATTTCATAATTTTAGAGAAGATTTTAACGTTATTGCGGAAAGTGGTAATTATGATCATTGGAAATATTCGGTTGAATATACGGAACATTTGAGTCACATACCAATTATTCGAAATGTAGCGCAGGGACATTTCGCTATACGCCAGGATAATAACGGTTATTTGATCACGTCAAAACATCACACATGTTTCTTTCCCAAATTCGGATGCTGTAAGTAAATCTTTTATCACAGACAAAATGTCTTACCAGATACAAATCTGGTTTCGAATACTGATAGGATCAGGGCTGACGCGTGAAGAGTTCAGAAGAGGGTCCAGTAGGTACCGTGCCGTGGGTACAGTAGGTTCGCGTTATATTGTTACCTTTAGATGGATCTTCACGTACACTAGCGATACTCTTCTACTATCATAGAATACGATGATCCATCGTGATATCAATAAGCGATTTATTGTACTTACAAAAATTTGTTAACATGTTTTGTTTAACCCAGCACAATTTTGCTATCAAATCCAGCAAATATTCGCGTCGATCCTAGATGAATCTTCTAAACGATCGTAATTCACGTTTTAGTGGAATCGATCTCGCAATTCAGATTTGACCGAGACGGATCGAATGATACAAAATGCATGGAAACTGTACAATACGAATGTCCAATCGCATTTTCACCACTGTGTTACAAAGAAGTTATGTATCAACGAGAGGAAATTATGAAAAGATTGAAATTAGAATTTTCTACGAATAAAGTTAAAAATAATTGATGACATACAATAATTTTAACATATAATTTTGTTATTTTTATGAATTGTACGCCAACTCATATTATTAATCTTGATACAATTATTGTAATAAAATTTATAATTATTATAAACAATTAATTTATAAGGTTTTATTTCCCGCCTTGTGATTAATAGCATGACCAACATTTGAATATAAAATCTATGATGACAAAGTGATAAAAACGTGTGTAGAGGGGGAAATCAACAATTTATCAAAACATATGTATGAAAGAACGTGTGAAAAGGAAACATAAAACGAGAGCTCTATATTTTTATTTATGTGTTGAAATATATTATTTGTAATATTTAATCGATATTGTATATATATTTATAACACAGCCAGAACCATGTCCAATAAATTCGAAATGTAAGTGAATCTGGCGTTTATAATTCATCCTGCCTTTTTTAATAAACACGGTAGAGGTTAGATTTGTTTTGATTAGAATACAAAATACATCCATATATCATTTTATGTAACAGTTAAAATGTGACTCTTTAAATAATTTAACATATTAATTAATTGCTTCTACTAAGTATTGTTTCCAAAAAGTCCCAGTGATAGAGTATGTAAGACTATATGAACAGTAAAAGTTGTAAGTTTTGTTTAAATATTGTATTATATTTAATATGATTTTAAATTAAATTTGCAAAGCAATATGATACTAACTTATTTTGTTTTACAAAACTTGTTTTGTAAACTGTAGTAGTATTTCCAGGTTGTTAAAAACTAATGAAGAAAGTGGGGATGATGAAGTACAATCAAAAGATAATCAAAAAGTTGAAAAAGATCCACTAGTAAGTAAAAATTTCTGTATCCTTTTTGTTTCATATCATATTTCTCTTGAATAATATATACTTATTATAGCCTCCTATAGAAATTAGTCCAAATGAGCACAAATTACAGTACGCATATGCATTATGGTATAGTCGACGTACTCCTGGTATCCAACCAAGTATACAAAGTTATGACCAAAATTTGAAATTGGTCGGTAGGTTTGCAAGCGTAGAACAGTTTTGGAGTCTTTATAGTCATTTAGTTCGGCCATCAGAATTAACAACACATACAGATTTCCATCTTTTCAAAGTTGGCATAAAACCAATGTGGGAAGTATGTATATTTTAATGTGTCTTTTTAAGTTGAAAATAACTACCTTGTTTTTAGTAGTAACATGGTTTTCATTTTAGGATGAAGCGAATCAGAAAGGTGGTAAATGGATAGTAAGATTACGAAAAGGTTTAGTATCTAGATGTTGGGAAAATCTTATATTAGCTATGTTAGGTGAACAATTTATGGTCGGAGAAGAAATATGTGGAGCTGTTGTATCTATAAGGTTTCAGGTAAGATTATTTTTACAGTTTTAAAATAATAATAATTATTGGCATTGTTAAATAATATAATAAATGTTAATAGGAAGATATAATATGTGTATGGAATAAGACTGCATCTGACTATGCGACAACAGTACGTATTAGGGATACATTAAGGAGAGTACTGCATCTTCCACCAAGTGCCTCAATGGAATACAAAACTCATAATGATAGTTTAAAGAACGTTCATCGGCTCTAATTTAACATGACACTAACTCGAAAATTTGAGTTTTTCATGGATAAATTTTTAGGTAAATTTTTTTCATTATTTTGGTAAAACTCTTTTATAGATGATAATCTCTATATTCATATATTTTCATATCTAGCCAATTGATACTTATGAAAAGATGATACTTATTAGGAGAAAAATATTTTACAACTAAAGAATTTGAATGGACATCATATTCGGTAAAGCATTTTATTCACCAATGTCTCATTGTAACTTATGTAAATAATAAATTCATGTTAATAATAAAAAGAACTCTTGTTTTCAAAATATGTTTCATTTTTATAATAATTGTTTTAATAAAATAATGAAACCTAATTATCTCAAAGTTTTATACATACCGTCGTATTTATGTATCTAGAAAGCACTGATTTATAAAAATAAAAAATCGTTTTATACTTTAAGTATTTTTATTCAAAGGTATTTAAAACTCGAAGCCCATTTTACATAAGACATTTATACATTTGTACACGAGATCATGTTTTTTTAGAATGTGTACACAATAATAATTTTGTACATAACACTTTCGAACATTTTAAATAAAATAAAATTTTTAATTGGATATAAACAGTTTCGCATCTTCATATCTTTAACTAAAAACATATAAAAAAAAGAGTGGCTTCCCTTCAATTTGAGTAAACGTACAAATTTATTTGACGCGCACACGAGGCTATAGAGCATGAATTTGAAGAAGAATGTATAATTCGATATATATTAAAGGAATAAAAGATTTTATATCTGTCAATAAATATTAGCATTATCCATAATATAACGAGACAGCTTACTTTTTATGGACTAGAGTCAGGTATATTTAGTAACAAAAAATACGGTTTCGTACCGAAGAAACCTACCATGAATTGTGCTTTTATCCTATGATTGTATGATCTTTTTTCTTGTAAAGGAAGCCAATAACTTTACAGCCTTAAAATAATAATCGTGACCATACCTGGAATACAAGAAAAGATTGTATTCTTATATTTACCAAATAATAAAAAAGCATGCTTACCTAATACAAATGAGAATATTAATTTAAAATTTATAGAGAGATGGAGATAGTCAGGCACTCTATTATTTTGTTCTCCCTCTGTAGGTAAAAGTAATCCAACTATACAAATGATTCCGGCAATCAATGCTACATAATTTGTTCCTCCTAAAAATGTTTCTTTTATTTAATTCCTATCCTTTAAACAACTGCATAAAATACTTCAAATTCTATTCTTTTTATTCAAGATAAAAATTGATCCAATTAAAAATAGAATATGCAAAACTAATATATATGTAATAATATATATGTTAATTAAATCTTTATATGTATAAATCAAAATTGAATTGCATTAAAGGTATGTTTGAATGTAAAGACTAATTTCAAATACTAACTTATTAACCTTTATCCATAACAACATAATTGGCACTTTTTATATTTGTGGATAGACTGGTGTGTGTACTTTTATCTTGAATACTTCTATGAAACAAATCAGACTGTAATAACTTTTTGTGTGTCTTGAATGCAGATTCTGTAATTGTAAATGATTGTGCATTTCAAATAAATCTAAGCTATAACTATAATTTCAATCAGAACATGACACATTTTATCAATGAATTATCTTTCAAATAAAACTTTTTAAACTTACTATCAATTGCTTTATTTTGAGCTATAAGTGCATAAGATTGTTGTTGTCTATTTTCATTTATAGGAAGTTGTTGAAACATTTCTGGATCTGGGGTGGACCTCCCAGCAGACTCTGTTGTCCCAGGAAGCAGTTTAGCTTCAACATCTCTTTTTCCTATGGCCTGTCAATGTTTTAAGAATTTTACATATTTACTACTCTGTTTCAGACATAATTAGAAACATGTTTAATTACCTGTTTAGTTGGATGCTCTTGCATTTGTATTCTAAATTTATCAACAACATTGCAATTACTTAATACAAGTGATGTGTGTCTTACAACAATATCGACACAACATCTTGCTTTTATAGTTCCTTCTGGATCAACAACTTTATATTTATTTGGTGCAGTACATAGTACTGTAACAATTATAAATTATATTAAAATGTTTTTGGTTATTAAGTGCTATGTATTAATAAATTACATACCTTTAAATTTTATTGGAAAATCATATGGGTTATACAAAGTTAAAACTTGTTTGTGAGTAGATTGATCGTCTAAAAAGAAAGTAATACTTTGAGGAAATACAAATACTGGTAATTTCCGGGGAGTTGCTGGTAGCTGTGGTTGCATTGTATTCATTTAATTTTTTATGGTCCATGCACCTATAACATGGTAATATTCAAATCTTTAATTATGTATATGTGTATACATATACACACACATATATATATATATATATATATCTGATTAAGTCTTCCAAAATGATTTGACTACCTTTGTTTTAATAAATTAAAGTAACAGAAATTTTGTCAATGCATGATTATTCTAAACTGTGACATCTGTTGTTTATAAATACTGAGTCATGATTGTATATTTAATGAGATAACTTACCTACAAAATTATGTACTTTGCAAATTACAGAAACTGGAACAGAAATATGTGCCAGCAAATTTAAAAAGTTGAAATGATTACTTAGAACATTAAATATAAGGCATACAAATAAATGCTATTGTTCCTTTAAATAAAATTTTAGAAACTGATAATTGTTTTAGTATTATAGTTCGTTTATAAAAACGTCAAATCACTCATAATTTTCTTATCCCAATCAATTATAATGAAAATTTATTCAATTATGTAGCAATTCTTGAAAACTTTAATGTGTATAATCTTGTTAGCGTCATATGTAGAACTGTTTCATTGAATACTGCACTGTTGATCTTCCCAGTGGGACAGTTCTTCGTAGTATTCGTCATACATCGCTTCACATTTACCAACGTTTACTATTGTGCTTGTGAACAAGTTGTATATATACAGATTGTCCGTCTTTCCCTAGCTTATCACGAATCAGCTGTTCATTTCGTCGCACGAACGATTTTTAAATCATATTACTACTCATCTTAGAATTTGTATAATAACGTTTATTCGTTGTAAAACCGTTTATGTACAATTGATTTAATAACGCAAATATTATTTCATATGTAAAATGTCAATGTAAAAAATTCAAAAAAACATATTTAATGTCCATAATTGGAAAACAACCTACCACGATTCAGCATGTACTTTTCTTTTTAACAACAAATTTAATCTACATTTCTAAGTAATATACTTCAATTAATTACAATTTATGTAAAACAATTATATAGTTCATTTGATCGTATTTATTTTGCGCAACTCAACTAACTTCATTTGGCTCACCATTATTTAGTGCCCCTCCCACTACTATTGGCTTGACACTCTATGGATTATGTATATGGTGGGCAAAAATATGTCAACAGGGAGAACAGAATAAAGAGTCATACAGTCACCACAAATATATTTGTTTGTGGTTCTGGGGAAGGGTTCAAATTTTGTAGGGCTAGAACCCCACAGTAGCCCTTCGTATGGCGCACTGAGAACTCCGGGAACTCTTAAAGAACCCAACCAGAGTTCCCCGCGCTCATACGGTTTATGAGCACTTTACAGTTTTTATGCTCTCTTTTATAGTATGTAGGGCTGGGATACTGCTGCGCAATAGCCTTCTGCGCAGCGCTTGCGCAATACGTTATGATCAATGCGCCACACGGCGACTCGTTTCAAAATAAGTGGGGGTTATTTCCCTATAACTGAACTAGTAAAAAAGTATTAGTTTATTCTAGGGAGAATATAAAATAATAGATCACTCGGTATATATTCGGTATAACCAACGTTAAATGTACGCATGCGTGTTACTCTTGGTTACGAAGAGTAGTTAACCAATTAAACCCAACATGCGCAAAGTGTTTCAAAACTCGTTGTTTGATGAATATGTTCTTCCGTGAAATCAGGAAAACGAAGCATATATACGTAATTTAGGGATAGATCAATTGTGTGTTAGTGCAGGGAATGAAATACGTATACAGTTTTGTTGGCAACCATACGCAACACATTAATACTGCTTGCATAGATTCAACAATATGGCACCGAGTTGCCAGGTTTAAGATTAGTTGTTGAAATAGTGTGATTCAATATTATTCATGCTGTCCTATCGATATAATAATCGTGTACTAACATAAGAGGAAATGATAAAAGTATCTTATACACTTTGGTGAATACATAGCGTACTAAATAAACGAAACGATTACGTTGAGTAATTCTAACCTAACTCTAAAAACTTCGATTCGTTGGTTTCATTAATAGTTCTCTTTCCCGATATAACGGTAAGAGCTTTATATTGTATAATTTCATTTGTGGTATAAATTTATATTATTATAAAAATATTGTTAATAAAAGTTTTTATTATTGTTTTATACAGTTTTTGTAACAATTGTAAGGATGTTACTCAAATAATATAATTAAATAGGTTGTTGTTTATATTAAATACTTTTGTATTTCATAATTTCAGGAAGTTGCAAAAGAAAACATCATGGTTAATGTCAATCCTCGAGTATTTTTTGATATAGAGGTTGGCGGACTGCCAATGGGACGTATAATATTTGAACTTTTTGCGGACATTTGTCCAATTACATGCGAAAATTTTCGTGCATTATGTACTGGAGAAAATGGACTGGGGAAGACTACCAGCAAACCTTTATATTATAAAGGAATTGTTTTCCATAGGGTAGTTAAAGACTTTATGATTCAAGGTGGTGATTTTTCAGTAGGAAATGGAACAGGAGGAGAGTCAATCTATGGAGGAACATTTGCAGGTAAATTTATAAATATATTTTGGTTGAAATGGGATTAAAAACTTAAATTACATATAAAATCTATTTCAGATGAAAATTTTATAATAAAACATAGTAAACCATTTTTATTATCAATGGCAAATCGTGGTAGAGATACAAATGGTTCACAGTTTTTTATGTAAGTATTAATTAAGAAGCAATTAATTAAATTTATACAAAACGAATTTTAAATAGTTCAAAGTACTTTATTAGCTTCACAAGAGATACGAAAAGTGCAGTATGGTGTGATAAGTTATATAATATGCATAATTATTAAAATCTAAGTCATTAATGAGTTATACTATTTTATTAAGAATTTATTTTGCATGTAATTAATTAACAAAAGTGATAAGCTTACTAAAGGTTAATATCCATAATTGCAAAGAGAATATTTTGTGTATAGATTTTATTTTTTAATATTTCTACTGGCTCAAAATTATTTTTCTCTGCTGACAGATGTATTCTTAGTCAACCTCAAAGGTAAAGGTAATAGGAACTTAATATATATTTATTTTCATATTTTAACATCCTTTCAAGCTAACATGTTTTTAAATGTGTTTCAAATGAATAACAGGTGATATATATTAAATAAAAGGAACAATTGGGTTTGTTAACTATGATAAATTTGATAAGTCTTCATTAAATTGTGACATTACTATACTACTGTAAAGTCATTCAGTATGTAGTAATTTGTATGAGTTACATGAATTTTCTGGTGAACATTGAAAAGTATAGAAGTAAGGATATCTTTGGAGGAATGAATAACTTAGCTATATTTCTGTGTAGTCATGAGGGAAGGGTCTGCACACCACTACTACAACACAATGACCAATGAAAGCCGGCTCTTTCTGTTCATCTCTCATCCCCTTAATCATATTTTGTTGTTGTAGTACAACACAACCAGCGCCTCACCTCGACAAGTAAGTAACAGAAAATTATGAATTTAGCTACTGCAATGAATTTCGGTGTAGTACTTTCTTACATGTAAATTTTTAAATCTTAGTGTCCATGTGGTTTTTGGAGAAGTAGTGTCTGGCCAGGAAATTGTTTCACATATTGAGGGACTCCCAGTAGATCGTATGTCTCGTCCATTACAAGATGCTAAGGTTGTGAATTGTGGAGAACTCGTGCTGAAAGTCAAGAGTAAAGGTATATTCAAGTTCCGTTTTGTCGTCATATTTAAACAAAACTATATTAATATAATAAAATGAAATGTATTTTTATTTACAGCAAAAAAACACGAAGCGAAGGATAGCAGTTCATCCGAGTCAGATTCCGATTCGTACACAGAAAAACCTAAAAAGAAAAAGAAAGCCAAGAAAAAGTATAATTCGTTCATCTTTTTAAATTAATATAATGATACAAATAGAGTGATAATTATTATTTGTTACAGTAAAAAAAGAGCAAAATCAGAAGACGGCGAAATACATGATTCAAACGAAGATGATCTTGGGAAACCTCACCCGCTTGTTTCAGTGACAAAAATTGACCCTGATGAAATTCCTGAAGTGCCAGCGAATAAATTTTTGTACAGAGCGGGGCCTACTAATAACGCGAATCAAAAAGAATTTAGGCAACATTACGGAAGAGATCGGGTACGGTCGCATAGAAAAACTGGTCGCGTATTTAAAGGAAGAGGAATATTTGTAAGTATTTGTGTACAATATATAAAACATGGTATGTATAAATTTTGTGAATATTGTTACATATCTCAGAGTACAGAGTTTTGAGTAGAAATATGGTAATTTTTTACGCGATAACAAATAATTGCATGTAAATAAATTTACAGCGGTATCACACGCCTTCTCGTAGTCGCTCAAGAAGTGTTACACCACCCCACTGGAAACAAGCTCAAAATCGTACTATTAAATTACATGAATTCCAGGTATTATATAATTATATTATACAAATATTATATTGCAGAAATGTATGCAACATATATGTTTCAAATTTATGTCATAGAAATTGGAAAAAGAACGTTTAAAGAAGGAAGAAGAGATGAAGAAACGGGAAGCTGATAGAATTAAAAAGTTCAGTGAAAATCCTGACGAGGAAAATCAGATGATGGATAAGTTCGATACCGAAGCACCTGTGTGCGAAGATTTAGAAAATAAGGAAAATGATCAAACAGACGATAAACAGGATAGCAATAAAAATGTGGAACAGGATCAGGATCATTTGAATACTAGTTCAGATATCAATGATACTACGGCAAAAGATAAAGTGGATGGGAAGCACAAAAACGAGAAATTAATAAAACGCGATTCACATCGATCGTATGGTGATCGATCTTCGCGACGTGATTCGCGAGATAGGAGTAGAAGGCGTGGAAGTGGACGTTCGAGATCACGGGATCGACGAAGGTCTCGTGATAGAGATTACGATCGTAGAAATAGTCGTGACAGAAGGAACAGAAGAAATTATTATCCACGAAAACGAGACAACTACAGGATGAACAGACCTGGAAGAGATAATTACAGATATTATGAGAGGCGTAATGATTATAGAAGAACGAACAATTCTAATTTTAATTACGATACAGATATGAATTCATCACGTTATGATAAGAACCGAAGGAAAAGTGATAATGCGTCGGACTCTAACAATCAACCAAAATTCAAGCGTCGCTCACGTTCAACTAGTTCTAGTAGTCAACACTCCAAAGATTAAAAAGCATTGTTTCCTTGTTTTTTTTTTGCGTAATTCAAGAAAAATATAATTTATATAGTAAGCTATATATATTAATTTTTCCAATTTTTTATTTGAATTTGTTTTTTAATACTATATCAGACTTATATAAAAGTGGCTCTTTTAAATTTGTAGTAATTTAAATATTGGTTCCAATATTTGAATTTCAATTTCAATTTCTCAGGAGTTGGAATTACTTCTTATATATAAATTACTCTGTCTTTTCCTTCGCAAAATGAATATGAAATGTTCAGATATGTAATTCTTTGAACCTTCAGTTATGCACTCTCATACATAAGCTAAATAATGAATGTGTCCTTTATCTGTAGATTATCCAATTGTAAATTAAAAATACTTTTATAGTAAATCAATATACACTTACATTTTATGTTTGAATTTTTGTTTATAAAAAGTTTTGTGCTCTTTCAATATTTGTACACGAAAGCACTAAAGGAATTCAAACATAAATTTTAAGTAAGATTTTAGTCTTAGAAATTTACAAAAGTTCATCAATATCATAAACTATAAATAATATGTTCCTTTCTTATCATTTAAGAAAGTATTTGTATTCATACGTTGTATAATCATCATTTAAAATAAAAATCTACTATACAGTTCATAAAAATATCGTTATTTTATTGCTAATAAATATTGTGTTATGTACAGAAAACCGGTTCATAATTTGATGCATAGAATAGTCTCTTAGAAGAAGAAATATTCTACTACCTGGCTCCAATTTTTGGGAATTCTTGTTGGGCCTGTTGTCTATAATTGGGCCTCTTTTCCCTATGTTACTATTTTGGTTATAGGTGTGTACCGTATAGTACTTTTATATTGGCATCATTGATGGCGTGAAATTGGCTACAAACAATACTTCATTTTGATTGGTTTTTAAAACTTGTTTACGTTAGAAATCGTGATTTCAAATGTAATGTGATTGACAGCACACAATTAAACTTGTCAGTGAAGTTTTCGTAAATTTGTCACAATGGTGCGATATGCTGCACTTAAAGGTTTATACGATTTGGAAAAGACTATTGGAAGTGGAGGTTTTGCGAAAGTTAAACTTGCTACACATATCGCAACCGGTGAAAAAGTTGCTATTAAAATCATGGATAAAACGGCATTAGGCGTAAGTGATGTCCAGCATTTGATAGATTTGTGTTATTCTAATGCATAAATAAATAATTTAATTCTTAGGATGACTTACCAAGGGTTAAACTGGAGGTTGAAGCATTAAAAACTTTGTTACATCAACATATATGTAGATTATATCAAGTAATAGAAACAGACAGTCACTACTTTATGGTAATAGAATATTGCTCAGGTGGAGAACTCTTTGATCATATAGGTAATTGGTCGATATCTTATATTCTTAGTATTTATTATAAAAAGATTATTTAGTTATTTTTATTTGCAGTTGAAAAAAATAGGCTGAGTGAAACAGAATCACGAAAATTCTTTCGTCAAATTGTTTCTGCAGTAGCTTATTTACATAGTTTAGGATATGCTCATCGTGACTTAAAACCGGTACATTATATTTTTCTTCTGTGATTAAATGTTTGTATCGATTGTAAAAGATATTATTTTGTACCCAGGAAAATGTTCTGCTCGATAGGGAGGAAAATTTGAAGCTTATAGACTTTGGATTATGTGCTAAGCCAAAAAATGGAATTGAATCACATTTACAAACTTCTTGTGGCTCTCCAACATATGCTGCTCCAGAACTCATATTAGGGAGAAAGTATTTAGGTATTTATTTTGTTCTTAATTTTATTAAACATTTAGAATGTTTATACCATATTTGTGTTATAGGTTCAGAAGTAGATATCTGGAGCATGGGAGTCCTTCTTTATGCATTGCTTTGTGGTTTTCTACCTTTTGATGACAATAGCATAGAGAACTTATATAGAAAAATCCTTGTAAGGTTCTTATATTTAATTATTTTTGCTGAGAAAGTTGTTGACAGTAGTCTAATTTTAGAGTGGCAAATATGATGAACCAGGTTGGTTATCAAGTAGTAGTAAAAGGTTGATACGAGCAATGTTACAAACAGATCCAAAGAAAAGGATTACTATTCAGGAATTGTGCAATCATCCGTGGATTACAGCAGGATTTCTTAATCCTGTCTCTTTTGCTCATAAGACTAATGTAACAAATTTTATTAAATATTTTTAATACAGATATGTGTTATAATGTTTTAATAAACAAACTATATTTACAGTTTGAAAAAGATGATGATGTGCTAAGTACTATGTCTGCAATATGTAGTGAACATAGTTCTGAAATATGGAGGAAACTCGTAAAAAGCGATAGGACTGATTACAGAACTGCTACATATCTTTTACTCTTAGATAGGAAACTTCGTGGGCTTTCACTTAGGATATCATCTTCTGCAAAGTCTCAATTTAGATCCGAGGTAGCAGTATTACATACTATCTTAATTTTCAACAATATTTCGATGTTGCATTCGAAATACTTTTGTTTTAATTATAGTGTGAAGGAGGACTCAACATCTTAACTAAACTTAATTATTCCCCAAGAAGTAAACCTGGTAAGAAGTCACCAGTGGTGGACACCACTTACAATGTTTTACCAAAAACACCTGAAACTGGTAAGCTGTAACTGTTTCTCCATATGTTTTATATGTATAGTTGTTATTATATAATTTTCGCGTAGCTAACAATTTTATGGAACCACATGTGCCTGGTAGAAAACGGCTTCGCAGTAAAGAAGTAGACGATGCGTACTCTCCTGGTATGTTTTGTAAGGCTGTACCTATTTGGTATTATTGATATCTTGAAACATTTTTTCTCAACATTTTTTATACCTATTTTATACTATATTGAATTTGACATATAATAAACATCCCCTTTTCTTAAAGAACTTTTAGATGTACTTGTGTTCTATTACAGCCATGGTACTTAGTTTTATAATATATTTCCTAAAGTTTGCTTCTAATTAGGTGATGCTAGCCACCTAATTAGAAACTTTAATGAAAGTTTCCAAGTGCCATAAATTGCCGTAGTTCTGTGAAAAGCAGATAATTAGTCAGAGAAGAGCAACGACTTGTGAACAAACACAATTTGGAGTTACAAATAACTCTGTGTAAGAATTCTTTATCCCACCTCCTTCTAAAAGGTATAATACCTTACTACTGTTCCTTATCTCGTTTTCTCCGTACCTTTTGATTTTTATTTATCCATGCTTTTCATCTCCATTAAATTTCACATAATTTATTTAATAACAAACCATATATTAATTACAGTTCCTGCAAAAAGAGTTGCAGAGAAAGATAGGCTTCTTTCTACTCCAACTCATACGCCGATATCCGATTCAAAGTATGTCTATAATAACGACAGTATAATTACTGACTAAATATCATAATTTAATACGAAAAATGATTCTTAGGGGATCTCAATCATCTACACCAGGAAGTGCAAGAAAAGTAATGATGGGTTTGGAACGAGGTCTAAATCGTGTTCGCTGTGTTCTTACGCCTAAGAGACGCGTTAAAAATGAAAATACTGATCCGGATCAACCAAACATACTGTCTGGAAAAGTTTGTATCTGCTTATCTATGTCGCAAAATAGTAAATTGTCTTAAATTATTGACACTTTATTTAATTATTTTTGAAGGGTCTTTATAACGTATCATCGACATCCAGCGACGATCCAAAATACGTTCTGTCGCAATTACGTCGAGCACTTCGTCGTAAAGGAATTATGTGTCACCAAAAAGGGTAATGTTTGAACGTTGTTATAAATTTCAAATGAGTATAATTAAATGTATATTATTTTTGTAGATTTATTCTTCAAGGAGAAACAGAAGATTGTACAGATGACGATAGAGATACGGTGCGGCCATTTTCATCTAGAAACGCTTGCTCCTTCGAGTTGGAGGTCTGCTTATTGGAGGGCGTTTCAGACGATAAATTAGTCGGTATTAGAAGGAAAAGATTAAAGGGTAACGCGTGGGTGTATAAACGAGTATGCGAAGAAGTTCTTGCTCTGGCAGCTGAGGATCTCTCCGCGGAACCGGAAGGCTCTACGGAATCAAAATGTCCAATCTGAAGTCTTCCTAAAATTTGTTAACGAACAACCGAAATATGCGACTGTTCTGATCTCCATTATGTTAAATAGATTTTTATATGCAGCGCAAATATAAAAAGTAACTATCGCATGTACACTTCCGACAGATGCGTCTGCGACAGCTTCATATCAGTGACATATCTGTTCCTTTATTCGTCTGTAAAGTATATTTTCTTGGTAGAAGAAATAATTATAGGAGAAATATTACGTCCACGTAAAACTTAACAGTAAATATTTCTCTACACATTATATCTATAATTCTGATTAAAATTAGGATTAATTAATCGTGTAATATTGTTTATATATTTAGGGTCAGGTAAATTATAATATAATTTTCTATGGTTAGTATAATATTACAGCAATAAAATGATTACTAAAATATATTTTATAAACGGAGAACGTGCGATCTCCGAAACCAAGGACAATTAATATGAAAATATATATATTTTCACAAACAAATGTTTTAATTCATTTAATTCTTTAAGGGTACTTTCTTTAGGTAAAGCAAAAAGAAACGTTGCCACTTCATGTCGATGAAGTCGATCGTATCGTAGTACAAAGAAACTCCTTACAAAAGACTGTTACGAGTCTCAGCCCTTTTTGCCGGAATATGTAAAGCTCCATTTTGCGTTTACTTCGCGGATATAAAATATCGCGGCTCGTTTGAACCACGGCATCTGTTCGAGACTCGGCATGGACAAGCGAAGTTATAAAATCACCACAAATCGATCAGCATAAAATGGAGCCGCGCGTGCACTTTGTTTTATGGCAACCAAACCGACCTTTTATCTTTGCCCGCTCACATAATCGCCGACCCTCGGCCGTGAGTATTCTCGGTGAAGTTCGATCGGTTCGGTCCTTTTTCTTGGACATCGATCGAAACAAAGCCAGATGCTCAGACAATTGAGCTGTTCTCTTGAAAGCACAGTGAAGTCAAGAATAAAGGAATTCAATATTCAGTTTTTGTTTCGAAGATCTGGGCCTATTATATTGAATATAGCAATGCACTATTAGATTATTAGACTATTAGATTATAAGCAATGTACTTAGTATTAGATTATAAGCACACTATCATTGATTCAGTCCAAATAGGTTTGTAAGGTGGCAGTTTTACATAATTATTTTTCGGAATAAGAAAATGGCGATATATCTTGTGATGAATAGTAACAACTAGTAATACTTAGTGGTAGATTAATTAAACACGTTATTTCGTTAAATTGATGAAACGGCGCGAAGACAAAAAGCAAGGACAGCCGTATAAATGAAGCAGCCGTGCAAGATGTAAACCTAAGTCATCCGGGCATAAATTACAATTAACCGTAGCACATAGGTGCACTTGCGTGAGCGCATGCACGTGCAGCTTACGGTATTAAATTCATCTTGCATTTTATCGAGAACGATGAATAACGTTGGGCTAGCACAGGATAAGGTGTCCAGGCCCCATGAACGACTTTTATATATCTCGTACAATCGGAGATATTTGCAGACTAATAATTAAGCTGTCTAACGATTATTACGATGCGATTTGCATAACGAAGGGCTCGCGGTAACGTGTAATTTCTGGAGGAAGGATATTCTAAAAGGTTCTATTTATGACATCCTTCGAAACGTTAAAGAGGAAAACGAAACCTGTCTTGAAAATACATTACTGGACGAATCTTATTCTCTTATCAATTCGCGTATTGTAAAGTGAATTTAATTATCTTGTGAGTTTATATTATTCTTCACAACTATGGAGATGATCTAGAAACACAATTATCATCAAACTTTATATTTATAATTACGAATACTTAACAAACATAAAATTCATATTTCATGAAGAGGTTTCTGTTAAAAAAAAAATTTACACGAATTGTTCATATTTTGTGGTGAAAATAGTTACGAAAAGTCCACGCTTTCGAGACGTATATCAAATCGAAAACATGCCATACCGAAGAAATTAAAACGGGGCAACAGCAATACCTTATCGAGTCATCGAATTACATGCTTAACGTTTCATCGTTACGCTTGTTCAGGATGCGAGTCCTCGCGCGGATATACGTGTACGTTATTCACCACGTGCCCTTAGTTCTCGCCAATGGATCGGGTGTCGTACACCGGCTCGTACCAATTACCGTCTGGCCGCCGGTTAATTAAGGATTGGGGCAATGAGGCCCGGCGATGCAGTTTCCGCGATAATGATTATCTGCGATGGTAATTGAGCGAGCTGCTACGCCGCCGAGCAAACAGAAACACTCGGGGATAAAGAAGAACGGGGAAACATCTGACGTTTCCTCTCTTTTCTGTCTCGTTTTTCCATCGAGAAATTCTTTTATATTGCAACACGTTGTGTGTAACAAGTGCAACACTTGTTATAAGTAATGAGCCACCCTCAAATTTTCAAATCATCAAAAACCCCCAAGAACCGATAAGTGGAACAACCTCTTCGTTCTTAGTTACCATATTTTTTTTAGAAGCCAAATTGACTCCTGACTGCAAAGGTGGTGATAACCGAGAAAGAAGAATACAAACGAAGAAAGAAGAATACGAAACAAAAGTTTTGTTTTCGAGAAAATTGAAATATTTCCGCACATATAATAAACGGTATCAGTTTAATCTGCATTTTGTAGAAGAACAATTAATTTATGTAAGACCGTAATTACTTTCGTGGTATCAGAAGAACAAGAAGGAAGAATAGGAGGTTTTCTCAAAACTAGAACCGTGTTCCAAGCAAAGCGTGACGAAAAGTCCAGCGACCGCCATAAATCTCGTATATTCTGTTTCTTATGGCGTACACGGCGGCGGCCAGTTTCCCTCGGCGTCTAAGAAAAGCAACTAGCTCGCTCTCTCGCTCTCTCGTTCGCCCGCTCGCTTGCATTAAAGAGCAATTAGCCGCGGCTCGCGAGCACGCTGATGCCCGGAAGCGATAGAAGCGGGCCGCGCGTGCCACCCTTACCTTTTCTTCGTCTACGACCACGTACGAGTACCTGTTCAACTTACACGCATACATACGCTTCTTATCCAGACGGCTACAGGTACTCGCCTCGAGGCTATCCGAACTCACCCTATTACTTTATGTATCTCCTGTACGGTGGAATAGAGAAATAATCAAATAATAACGCAGAGAACGACGTAACGGGATAAACAGTCTAGTAATACAAGAAGAATTATCTTCGAATTTCTAAAATAATTTCTATTCACCGACGTTTCGGAGAGAGAAATATTTTCGAGGCTCCGCAATAACATTCTCAAGAATTTAAGACATAAATATTCCGTAAAAATTTCTAAAACAGCAATTTCTATCTATTAAAGTTGCAGAAATTGAAATATTATTTTCTCCGAAACAATATTCATAAAATCCGTAACAGTATACGGTATGTTATCGTAAATCATAGGAATTTATATGGACTATTAAAAATGTACTATCCTCAAGTAGAACGGAACAACAGCGAAATAACATGAAATATACAATGTATTACGCATGTACAAGATACGCGAGATATTCTTTTGGTCGTTGGTACATGAATTACGGGTCGGTTCGAAGCAATCTAAAGTCGAGCATCGTTGTGCAAGTTGCACACGGAAGGAAGGAAGGAAGGAAGGAAGGGATGGCGAGGAGTGCTAATCATCCGGTTTACCCACCCTCTCTTTTCGGGTCAGCTCGCTTGTTTATTTGGCCCCGTTGCGAAAGGGGATAACGCTGGCAGCAAAAATAAAGGGCAGAAAGCTCGATTCGCCGAGGCATGACCAGCCGAGTCCACCAGAAGCTCATACATATGTAGACTCGGTCAGGACACAGAGAACCGTGGGGAGGACCCTCCGGAAAAATGAATATGCAGCCCTGTACAGGGTATTATTTTATGAAATTTACTAGCCTCCCCAGGTATTATGTACTTTTCCGTCGTCCATTCTCCGCGGGAACCGAGGATAGTTTAACGAGACAGATGTGTCTTATGGTCTAACAGGATAGCATCTAATTCTTATTCATCATTTGGATATACAGTTAGATGAATTCTGTATAGAGTACTCCAATAGATGTTACTTCTGACCAATTTTTTAGGACTAACCTAACCTCAAAGTCAAGATGAATCACGTGTCATATTTTCAAGTTCCCTTTCAAACTTTCCTGTCATGTTCTGAAGCCTCACTGAAACCCAATCCCAAAATATTTCATAGATTTTTGAAAAGGATTGTTAAGGTTTTCCTTTAGCATCCCTACTTAGCCTTTTGGATCCCATCATTCTTGAAGCTTGTATCTAAGTTTCGAAACAAATACATCATTTCAACCGTCTCCCCTCGGTATTCCGTGCTGCTCGGGGCGGTTGTTTCTATAAAATTGTAGCCCCTTATCGTCGCAGAGGAAGCGAAACATTAAATCGGCTCCGACAGAGGGGGCGGGCTGTTTCGGTGGGTGCGTCTGAGATTTCCTGTGTGGACTCTGGATGCTAGGAAGGATGACTTCCTACCTAGCGTTCAGGGCGCGTCCATCGTGCACCGTGGCGTCATAGATTTATTCGATTACGAGCTCAGAATGCCCAAATAATTCGATCGGTTACAACGAGATGTGCATACTCGGGACACCGAAGATACCGATTAGGTTTTTCTGTTTTACGAAACCGATGTTTGCCGGTAATATCGGACAATATCTAAACAACTTTATCATTAATGCAGCAGTAGCACCGCATTACTAGGAATTTGTATATAATGGTGCTATGTACATATGTAATGCGGCAGCCCACACATAATGGCGATATCATAAGATACGAGCCAATAGCGGCAATTGTATGGAAATATGTATCTATGAATGAAGACACTTTCATTTATGAAACCAGATACTTATGTACCGGACACGGGCGTTGTAACATCCTGCTATTATGTGTCCTTACCTACTCGACCCATCCTCCTCTTTCCCTCTTTTTCTCTCTCACTCTGTGGAGCCATCGCTACCGTAATATATTTTTACGGACCACCGTTTATTGTACTTAAATTTGGTAACATTTACTTTTTCAGAGTAATCCTAAAGATCATGTGCAATCGTTGAGCCTACTAGTTTTTATTGACTTTAGACTCGTTAGAAGATGGCTGACAGATTATGACACAGGAGGTTAACAGGGTGGAAATTTCAAAGAGACACCACCTTGTCAAATCGAAAAATATTCTAACATTTTTCTTAATTGATAACCTAATATTTAGGATGATAAACCTTTGTGATGATAACCTAAAGACGAGATAAAGAGTTGCGTTGGTAAAGTACGTCGTAGAAGGTTCAGTGAAGTACACAATGAACAATCGTTCTCATTGCGATCTCCTTTAAATTACAAGTATATGATGTCTGAGTATTGAGCGATGAATTATGTCTAGAAAGTTGCATCCATAAAACGAAGTAGAAGATTCAATGAAATGCTGAATGAATCATGCTCATCTCGCTTAAACAAATGTCTGCTTGATATCTGAATATTGATCGATGAATTATAGAAAGTTGCTTGCATAAAATAAGTGTAAAGTATGAGATTCAGTAAAGTGCTAACTGTCCTCATTGCAATTTTTAAAATTATAAGTGTAACTATGATCTCTGGTAGCTGAAGATTGATCGATGAATTACATCTAGAAAGTTGCATCCATAAAATAAGGTTCAGTAAAGTGCTAAATGAAGTGCTCTTTAAATTATAAGTGCATTTATGATCTCTGGTGAATATTGATCGATTGATTGATGAATTATATGTAAAAAGTTGCATCGAGGTAGAAGATTGCAAAGTGGTGAATGAACAATCGTGCTCATTGCAATCTCGTTTCTTTTCTGTTCATTCAAGGGACGACAGTGAACACGTGAATCGAACATTCACGTTGTCGTCTGGACATGCAAGGTTCTTTCGGTTAGCAAACTGACAAGGCAGAAAGGGACAAGCAGCAGCAACCCTTCATCGGAGGAGGAAGAAGGTTGGCGAAAGAGTCGAAGTCGGAGGAGAAGGGAAAGGAAAGAACGAGGCTGAATGCGGTGACTGTGACGCTTTCCGGTCAGGTGCCGCCCTGACGATCCCTCTCCTTCCAACTTCCATTTTGATCCGCTCATTCACTTACTTTTACCCTCCTTGCTTTTGTCTTCCTCCTTGAACGTCGCACAGTTATTTATAGTCACACTACAGCCTTCATTTCTAACATCCGATCAAGATGTCCTACAATATCTACTGACTCGTTCCGTTCGCAAAAATTAACAAACGATATAAATCCGAAATGTTAACGAAATCGGTAGAGTTGGAGTTTGGTGGAGAAGGTTTAGGTCAGAGTTGAAAGCAGGAAATTTTGAGCGGTCAGTAAGGCGGTTGGCGTCAGAAAAGAAGATAGCGTTCCTTTTTTCTATTTGCCGCGTTATTACCGGTGTAATTATCGCGTTGCCTCGGGAGGCCATTGTCACAATGGGTGTCCGGAGTTTCCCTACGATTATCATACCGAAAATCTCTTGCTGGCTAACCAACTCCTCGCCAGCTTCCTGCCGGCGACGGACAATGATTATTTATCGCAACAGCACCGTAAATTCTGTTAGAAACAGAAAAAGTTGGCGAGGACTTTGTAACATTTGGACGAGTCCTAACTCACGGAACTCTTACGATTTCTTCTTGTACAAATCTTATCGTTTATATGAAACTTATGGTTTATATCGATTTTCATGAATATACTTTTTATAAAGATAAACACGAAAACTTTCTGCTGTTAGCAAAGGCGTGAAAGTATCAACATCAAGAACTGAAAAAAAAAAGGAAACGAAAAAGGAATTCGAGCAAAGAAAGCCGCGTTGTCCGCGCGAATCGAAGGGAACAGGAAGGAGAGGAGAGAAAGAAGAGTGGAGCGGATTGCATGCACACGTATAGGATGCTTATGGTCGAAGATTCACGTGTGTTCGTGGACGAACGTTCGAGCGCGTGCACGTACGTTTATGCACAGGTATTGCCGGCTTCCGCGAACTAGATCGGCCGAGCAGATATTAGGAGCGCGTCTGCCCCGTTGCCATTGCGGCAAGTGCTGGTCATTGTCCACCCGGCGGGCACAGGAAGTCGATGGCGACCGGCGAACAGAAAGCAGAGAAAGAGATTTTTCGGTAGGATAATCGCGGAGAAACTACGACGAGGTGCAGATTATCGCGCTCTTCATGACGACAACAAAACGATCGTTTAATGAATTCCTGAACAATCTTATTCCGAATTTTATATCGTGGCAGACATTTATAAATGACTGTAACATTTATCTATACTATCTATTTAATTAGAGGCTGTTGGATCTTATACATTTTTTAACGATTCTTCAAGAACAGATTGCATCTTCTGAATTCGAGAATTAACTCTTTTATAGTTTTGGATAGAATATGTAACGCAGATAAACTGTCTTTTCTTAATTAGAAGAGTACATAACATCTTCAATAAAAGTCGTGTATTCAGAAGTTTGATGAACTCAAGACCCTAGCAAGTAAACCTGAAACCACCCCCAAGACTTCTTCACTTTAATGCCTTCAGTCCTTGATTAAAAAGATCTATTATACAGTAGTTTTTTTCAGAAATGTAATCTTCCAATTTTCGTCCCAGGTGTAGTCTTTATCTTTCACTTCCTAGAGTACCCCCACACGAGTACGGACACGCGTGACGCGTATACTCCGAAGAAGACTCGTGCTGTCTCGCGACGAGGGGGATCTCCATATAGAACAGGGGCTATGGGAGAGGAGGAAGAAGTTCGGAGAGGGTTTCTAGAAGGAGGATATGATGGCTCGTGGCGTTATGCTCCGCGAGCTGTTATGCTCCTCGAGCACCATCGGACCATAAGCGAGGCTACTTCGCTCCCGTACGCTCGACGCAACAGCCGCCACGTTTCTTGTTATATTAACGCATCGGCGTCGCCCGAATAAAGCCAACAATTCGTCTTCTTGTTATATGACTACATTTTATTATTATCCTTATCTCTTTAATTATCCTACGTTTCGACTAACGACGTTACGAAGACAATTCTTTCTCGTAATTCTATGGGTTTCATTTCAGTCGATTTTCTAATTTTATGTAATGTTTGACGACTTTGTGGCGACGGAGATTTAATGCATAAGCGTGGTTTAATGCGTGATGATACCAAGCATGATACTATGTGTCATGATACTAAGCGTAGCGATATAATTTGAAGCGAATGCGTGGAAATTCTACGCACGATGATACCAATCGTGGAGATGCCATGTGTGATGATACCAAGCGTGGAGATGCCACGTGTGATAATACCAAGTGTGGGAATAACAAGCGTTGCTGTACCAAGCGTGCTCATACCACATGTGACAATACCAAGCGTGCTGATACCATATGTGACAGTACCACGTGTGAACACCCCGCGTGTTGATACCAGTCGTAGTAGCACAATATAGACAAATCTAACGTGTCGATATTCTACGTGTGACGATACCAAGCGTAACTCAATGTGAACGACTCTAATCGAGATTCCACTCGTAACGCTGTCAAACTTAGAGATGCCAAGCGTGGCGATACAAAGCAATCTAACACTCCAGGATACCACGCGTGAAATACAACGTGTGCTACACAGAAACTGTAATTTCCACCAAATATTTTTGCGCAAGTGTAAATATTTTGACCATCGTTTCTCCAAATATCAGTGCAACCTAACCATCCTCCCCAAAGCCATAAAGATACACGAAGAACGAACATACGAAAAATATATTCGAGCGAGGAGAATTAATCAGAGTAGACGCCAATGTATCTAGGCACGAGCCACGAGTGTGCGTCGAATATGCCTGGCAGTCTCTGACCCGCAGTTCCTCTCGGGGTACAGTGTTCCGGGGAGGTGGAGGTGGACGCGAACAACCGCGGCACGAGAAGGAAGAAGATGGTAGCGAGAGGAGACGAAGAGGAAGGGGGTGCGTTTGGCGCTCAGCATGCGTAAGGAACGTTGTCGGGGCATTATGCACGGGCCCGTGAGGCCGGACTGAAACGAGCGAATAAGAAAGTAGTTAAGGCCTCGACTGGCGGAGGTGGTTGCACGGATCGAAGAGGTATTAGTTGGAGGAAGAGGAGAGGGTCGACAGGGGAGAGGCTTGCCACGCGCTACCTGTCTCTCCTCTCTCTTCTGATTCACCTCCTGCCTCCCCTACACCGTCACTTCCTCCTCCTTCTTCTTCCATGAACCTTCCTCTACTCTTCACATTTTTTTTCATCCTTTTTCGATCGCTTGATTCAACGATCCTTGCCATTTTACCACGTCTCGATATTTCTTTGGCGTTGTAGTATTTATCGAATTCCTCTTCAAGGTTTTTATTCCAGAATTATATCATTTCTCTGTTCTATCAGGGATTTTATCCGGGGAGAGTTTTATCAATCTTCATTTCTCTATTTTAAGGGTTGCTAGAGAACTGCACGTACAAAAACGTCAGACGTTACTGATATGTGTTATAGTACAGATAAAATGTACCATGTGAGCACATGATCAATTCGACTCTACCTCGTTCGCTTTCTATCATAATTTCCTGAACATTCGAACACCTTTCTCCAATTCGTTTTTCTCGAATTTTCCAGCGTTCCAGATCCCTCACCATGTGCCATCCCTGTTCGCTCTCCGTGCCGCTTCTTCATTTAGCTCGATCATCCTCCGTGCCGCAATGTGTAACAACGACTCGTCACACTCTGCTTGCCGGCGCACACGATAATTGCCCTCATTATAGTTATTTAAAAAGCGCTGCCGCCTCCTCCGCGGCGATCGAGCCGCGATATAAGGAGGTTCGCGCTCGCGCCAGCGCGAATTAATCGTGGCTAAGGCAACAGTAGGGGAAAAATGGTGGTGGTGATGTAGAAGGAGAAAAAGAAAATTGCTCGAGTATGGTCGTACGCCTGTTTCGTTGTAAGATCGTAATTCTGTCGCATTACCATAGGCCATAGCCAGTTGTTTTCTTTTTCCCTCTCGTTTCTTTCCATCCACCTCCCGGCCGTTTCTCCTCCCCGCTTTTTTCATTATCCGCCAGAGAGGCCATTGTTCCGGTTTGGAGGTTTTTAAACGAATACAGAGTCGTGGTCGGCACTTTGCTTGTACGCCACTCGACACAGATGAGGACGTGATTCTTTTATTAATTTATTTTTTTTCTGTACCGTACGGGGATGATTCAACGGCAGCTCCGTAATGCGAAAGATTTATGGGGTTTAATTAGCGAGCGTGATCGTAATTATCATGTGCAACGAAAGTTTCCCGTAATTGGAGAATTAAATACGCCGAGATAAATTGTGGGAGATTGCGCTTGCATGACTTCGAGCCTTTTTGTCGCTGCTCCTTAAATCATGTAGACTTTGACACCGATACGATTAATAGTTCCCTTGTAATTATAAATTATATTTACAGAGAAATTGATAACTGACATATTTACATATCTATCTTCTTCAGAAGATTTCTCCTTCATTTTCTTGTAATCTCAGGAAAATCGTTTGTAAGTTTCAGAAATTTCTAATGTTGCATTTGTAATTTTAAACGTCGAAGTTTGGAAAGTAGCAATTACATGCCGAACAATGTTGTTTGTTACATCATAGACGAAGAGAATTCTGCTGGGTGCCAGTGTTTCTGATTTTATGCTCCGCTTGGAATCATGGCGGCGCGTTTTAGACACTTCGCGGGTTATTAACGGTTTGCCGCGAATCACGAGCCGTGCCATATTTGTGTACACGTCGAGCACCGCCTCTAACGGTATACACCTGGGCAAATTCTAGAATGGACGATAATTAAACACGGTATTGTTGGGTCAACCATGTTTCCTTCAAGATTAACAGGTCCAAAAACGTGTTTGTTTAGCAAAATAATGAAACACATACTAATGTAGCAAAATAATGAAACTTGTACTAATACAGCAAAATAATGAAACGCATAGTAATATAGCAAAATAATACAACAATGGTATAGTGGAACAGTAAAATGGTAAAATTGACAGAATAGTATAATAAGTATAACATTATTGTCTTTTTAGTCTTCTTCCAAAGAAACATAAGCTCATATCGTGTTCTGAACGATGCACCCTTGAAATTTGATTTTCTTCCCAGTAAACGTGTCACGTAAATCAAACGCAGGTTCTATTAAGTAGAAGGTGTTAACAAGTCGAAGTTTCATAGAAATTCCCGTGATTGATATTTCGAGAGATACTCGATACGCCATTGAATCTTCACGGGCCATGTTTCAACCGAGTCCATCGGTGTCCATGAATAAATTATTCACGCGGTTTGTGAAGCGAATCTTATATTCGACTCTAATTTATAATATAACGGGCTCTTGTACCGTTGCCTTGAATATTAGCGAACTTTTGCTCGCCTTAAGCCTCAAGTCCCTCGAAACGAGCTCGATATTAATGGCGGATAATAACGAAATTCATTAGGTTAGAATTTATCGTTCAGATCCATTTATTCCTGTTTAGATTTCGAATTTAATCCAACGTGATTTCATGCAGGGATAAAATAAAGTTGAGGTAGCAATATGTTAGCAGTGCATGGACCTCGAAGAATATTTCTCTTTAAGATTTTCATGGAGCGAATTCTCACGAAGATAAGCGGAGAAAAAAAACGGATTCAGATCATCAGTGAACGGTATCACAGTTTCCGCGTTTCTGCTTATAAGACGCTCGGGGTTTCAAAGCTTATCCGGGCAACATCGTCCTCACGATTTCGACGGACGCTACGCGTGCGCCGCATTTTTACAGACTAATCCTGGAGAAACGTTCCCATGCGGTAAAAGACATCGTTTGAACCGTGGCCCGTTAAAATGACTTGTGAACAATTTTTCTGATCTCCGTCCCGAATTTGTAACGCAAGTTACCCCTTCTATTCCAGACGTTTCGAACTTCAGTGAAAAATGTTGTATTTCAGTATTTTAGTAGGTAATTTCGAGCAATACCGATGGAAGTGAAAAGAGGTGTTGCAAATAAAGACGGTGAAACTGCGTTTAGCCACGACACCGAAAGAAGCAGGAGCAGCAACATTCCGCAGGGCATAACTTAAGCGAGCCCTGTGCTCACGAAGAGAAGAGACGGGTCACGACGCCATGTGTGCGGCCTTACCAACCACACCCACCACCTATTTATTTATGTCTACCTCACGGCTTTTTGTTCGTACTATCGAGCTTTCATTGCGCCGTTCCACCGCGAACAATCGACCCAGCCGCCTGCCCTACTGGAAAAATCTCTTCCCGAAGGAATCGTCCTTCGAGCCTCTACATTTCGAATTATTTGTAAACCTGGATACTCTCTATGGGGTACACGATCTCCACAATGCAAAAATCTTCGAGGCAAGAATTCATTCATGTACGAACATTCTCTTGCAAATTAATAGCTGAGGATGAGTCTGATCTTCTTTGTACCAATCTACTTCGTATCAATCATATGGTACATTCGTATCTATTGACTTATATCAATCATGTATATCGACTTATTCACAGCAATCACATCTTGATTCATCCATGTTGATTCATACATATCAGACATCCTTCTTGAATGATCTACATTAACTTGTCCATAGTCATCCACATTAATTTGTCCATATCAGTTGTTTATTTCAAATGATCCACATTTACTTGTCCATATCAGTTATCCATCTTGAATGATCCGCATTAACTTGTCCATAGTCATCCATCTTGAATGATCTACATCAGCTCGTATACATATATCAGTTGCTCATTTTAGATGATCCACATTTATTTGTCCATATCAGTCATCCATCTTGAATGATCTACATTAACTTGTCCATAGTCATCCATCTTGAATGATCCACATTAACTTGCGCATAGTTAACCATCTTGAATGATCCACAACTGGTACACATCAGTGAATGACCTCAATTAATCTGCATTAATTTGTCCATATAAATATGTTCACATCAAACATCCACCTTGATTCATCCATGTTGATTTATCCATATGAGACATCCATTTTGATCCATGTTCATTTATCCACATCAGCCATCTATGTTGAATGATCCACATTAACTTGTCCATATAAAATTCACATCGGTAATGTACATTAATTTAGAAGATCATAGGTCATCAACAAACATGCTCAAATATTAATACAGTCTTATAAGAATGAAAATAGCTGAAGAACTCTTTGAAAGTCTGAAAAATCCCTCCTCAAAACAGAAAATCATGAAGAACAGAAAGTCATGAGCCTAAAATATAACCAGACGTTGAAAGTAGCTAAACTCGATAATTCTGTTTGTAGAGTCAGTGCAGAGGATGGTTGAATTTTCCAGGGATTTCTAGAAAGCGATAGGAAGCCAAGGGGTACCAAGGACACCATGAAGGCACCTCGTCGTGCTTGGCTCGAAGTTACGACGAGAGTCTCGCGTCGTCCGTGGATTTTATATGGGAAACTGATTCGACCACGAAGCCATGGAGGATAATATAACACCGGTGCATTTTGTTTTGTTGCGCAAGAGGATAATAAACATCGTTCGGGCCTGCTACCGTGCCGACTAGATAGCTACGACGATGAAACAATGCGGCATTGTCCCGGCAAGCCGAACCGCCAAAGCACAGCCGAACCCAAGCACCGTGTTAAGTCATGAACGGCGTTGCACACGGGCTTAGAATCGAGTCGAGTATCCCTGGATAACCGGGACTTGACCCTCCAAAGTGTGCTTGCACGGGAAAAATGCCTTCGAGGGATTTCACTCGACAGAAATGGCACGTTGACTTTATGGCCGCCAGCGTTCGTTTGTTGCCCACGGAAAGTTACGGCCGAGTTTTACGGTTACTGATAACGAAAGACTGATTTAGGGAAAAGACCTGGACAAATGTTATTGAGAACACTGCATTACGAATATTTTATGTGGAAAAATTAGTTTGGGAATTTTATCGATGAGGGAAGATTTAGGAAAAATACGTAAACTTATTTTCCTGATTTCAGCAGAAAAGGAAATATAAACTTTTTAGTTGATAGCAGCTTTTCGAAACTCGGTCCTTGACGATATCCTTCTTACCTGGGATCTTGTGCAACGAAATCTTAGAGGATTTTATAATTAATTTTCTTGTTTCCGTAAGAAACGAAGATGTCCTTGCCTCTGCAATCCTTGGAAAATTGTACAACATAGAACAGAAACTTAATCTGCAGGAAGATTTTCTATCTAATCAATTATCAATCTCTCGATACTCTGCAATATTCACGATGTCCTTCGATCTTTTCTCATTTTTCTAGAAATAAAACTTTTTATAACTTTTCAAATGTTCACGTTTCGAATTGACAGTTTTCTAAACAGTTTATCTTCATGAATATTGTATTATTTAATTAAAGGCTCCGTAAGCCTTGTCGAAGAAAAAAGTAACGAATACAGAAAAGAAAAGAATTAGAAAAGCTTCAGGAGCCATTGTCCGAGTGGGTGAAAGCGAATCGTTGCCAGATTTGATCTTCGATTAGCCTTGGCACGATTCGATGGAAATCAACGCGGTATTCCCTGTTCTCTCTGTTCGTTTTATCTTCCACACGAAAACCGACCTACTGTGTGCGCGATACAGTGGGTATGCAGTCTGCCAGGGGCGGCAGAGCAAACTTTTCTCGAATGTGGATTATACGAACTTGAGAATTTGGGAACTTAGGAACTTTGAGGTTGTTGAATTTTAGGGATTTAGATTTATCGGAGATTTTGGTATTCGGGGGTTGGTATCTGGGGATTTAGGAATTTGGGGGTTTTAGAATTTAGGGATGTGGGAATGTGGAGATGTAGGTTTGGGGATTTAGGTATTTGGGAAGTTAGGAATTTGGGGGTTTTAGAATTTAGGGATGTGGGAATTAGGGGATGTAGGAATGTGGAGATGTAGGTAGTTGAGGATTTAGGTATTTGGAAATTTAGGAATTTGGGGATATAAGAATTTGGGGTTTTTGGAATTTGAGGATGTGGGGATTTGGGGATGTAGGAATGTGGAGATGTAGGTTTGGGGATTTAGGTATTTGGGAATTTAGGAATTTGGAGGTTTTAGAATTTAGGGATGTGGGAATTGGGGGATGTAGGAATGTGGAGATGTAGGTAGTTGAGGATTTAGGTATTTGGGAATATAGGAATTTGGGGATAGAAGAATTTGGAGTTGTTGAAATTGGAGGATGTGGAAATTTAGGGATGTAGGAATGTGGAGTTGTTGAAATTGGAGGATGTGGAAATTTAGTGATGTAGGAATGTGGAGATGTAGGTATTTGTGGATTTACATACTTGCGGATTCAGGTAATTGTGGATTTATGTAATTCGAGGACTTAGGAACTTAAAAATTTGGAAATTTGGATATCTAAAAATTTGAGGATATAGTAAATATCTAGGGATTTAGGAAGTTGTGGATATACGAGTTCAGTGATTTGTAAATCTCATGATGTTACGAATTTGACTCCTTGGAAATTAGTTAATATTACATTTAAAAACTTAGAGATCTCAACCTCTGGAAAAATAAAATTTGGGAAGTCAAGAATTTAACTCGAAAGTTCAAAACATAGAAAAGAGAACATAAAAATAGTCGAACAAATACCCTCTACATAAATAATTCCACAAACGGTAAAGTCTCGGATACCTAGCATCACAAGTTCCGCAAAATTGCGGCCCTGAGTACCGACGCAGGTTTTCTTATTTCCATGAAAATCGGATTTCGCCCACAATACCATTCCGGTGTTTTAAATGCAAATCCGCGAAAGGAAAAACCGTAAGGGCATTATAATTTATATTACTACATGTGGCAGCGCCACTTCCGGCGAGAGAGCATAGGCGCAGTTCCGGTCAGCTCGGCCTGGAGATCCTACATCGCCAGATTATGAGCCCATGCCGCTTTTACAATGGATCGTCTGCCCTGACTCATACGTCAGCGGGAATAATTTTGTTGCCACACACTGGCCATCAGGAAAGGAAGAGAAAAAAAAAAGATATCCTCACGATCTCGACGGGGAAATTGTTGCCGGCACGTGTACGATGTTCTCCATAGATTCGTCGGTCGTTTGTTGATGATCGATAACGTTTCTTACTACTTGATGGGAAACGTTGGAATTGGATCGTTTACCTCATTCCGCGTAATTTTTATCGTTATTTCATTCTGCGAACAGGATATGTTGAAGTTGCAAATAAATAAACATGTATCGTTCGTTGCCTCCTGATTTTAGATTTTTTTATTCTATTAAACATTGGACTAGATACTCGGGGGTATTATAAATATTAATGAGTCACGCTTTGTTTAACCAGGAACTTTTTATCTTTTTTATTAACGTATCGATATACAAAGACCGTGGTATTTTATACATTACAATTTATTCTAAATTTTGATTTTCGTCGATTTTATAAACTGTCCGTTCTTTATGAAATCAACGATCTGTTGCACGGTGTTCTGGAAACGCGTGAAATTAAATTTAGCTTCTTCGCTGGACTTCGATTTGTAAATGGCGGTCGTGTAAGCCGCCGTTAATTCGATCACCAATTTCTGTGCTCTTCTGGCGGCGGCCTCGATGGAACCCGATGGCATCTTGATGCTCTGTGCCGTTCGAACGATTTCTTCTTTTACTAATTCCACCAGCTGCTGGTCGTCCTTTTCATCCGACGTCCCGCTCGAGATAATTCGGAAAATTCTTCTGATGGATTCGTCCGCTATACCTGGAACACCGAACAGCTTTCCGAATGAATTTACAAACGATTCGATTCTCTTTTATTTCTCGGGATCTTTTTCATCTACCGATCTCAAAGGTTACGATCTTACAGGTGTTCTAGCGTTAATTTCTTAGTTTCTCGTTTCGTGTTAATAACTCATGTGAAACTGTCAGTTCATAATTATACAGGAGTAGTGTATTTAATTAGTTATAATATTAACAGATGGAGTTATCTGAGATGAAAGAAAGTTGATCTTGAAATTAAAATGAAAATTGCAGGTGAAAATTATGGGTGTTTAACTATTGTTTATTTTTCAAAGAAACTTTTTCTTAAAGTAAGAAGTAATTTAACTCCCATCTCCATATTTTCTATGAGTTGTCAGATTTTCTAAAAATCTAATATTTCAAGGTTAACACAAGATGAATGATGAAATTAGTTTTCGTAGAAAAAAGTTTCACCTGTTGCTCGTGGTCTCCTCTCGACCGATCTTCCCGGGTTTTCATGGAAGATCCCATGGGATTCGGAATAGTTGCAAGCTAGGAGAACGATCGCGATCGTCGCGATCTTCGTCATTCTCGGACGACCCATCGGGCTAGAACTAGCGGTCGCGAGTCGTTCGATTTTCTCTTTTTATACGCCACTTGTCGTTCCCCGTGCACGTAGCGGCGTATTATGCAAAATATAATTTGTCGTACCGATCATTACCAACGATCCCGATGAGTGTCATTAAAAAAAGGAAAAGACAGAAGGGAAAGTGGAGCAGCGTGACGCGACGCTGGAAAGCATATTGTTTCTGCGGGTTGCTTCGATTTTCACGTTGCGAATCGGTGCGACTCGGGAAGGCTACCTTGTGTTGGGAAAGATCGCGTGAAAGTGGATGGAAATGTTTTTTAATTAACAAATTGCACACTTCTGTATTTTACTATCGGCGAAGTCTGTTTTTCACAATTGAGGTAATCATTAGGCATTCAAAACTCTTTCTTGCAAATTTTTTTTGTAATTCAGATGTGGAGGAGTTTAGAATTATTTTGGTAATTATTTGAACGTCTTACGGTAATATAATTATTTAATGTCTTGATAGTTTTAACTGTCATAGTTATAGTAGTTGGGGTTGTAGCTATGGCCGCCATTACAGGAACTGTAGTCATTCGATTCTTCACAGCCATTTTGGTCATCATAGTCATTGTAGTCGTTGCAGTCATCATAGCCAATGTGGTTATGATAACTATTGCAGTTATCACAATCTTTACAGTCATTGCAATCATCATGACCACTATAATTACAAATCTTCATGATCATTATGATCATCATTATAGTTACAGTCAATGTAGTCATCATGGTCACTATAATGGGTCTTCATAATAATTGTGGATAGTCATTATAAATAATACAATTGTTACAGCGATCACAGTGACTATAAACATTAAAATTATTCTAACCATCATGATCATTATGAACATTACAATTATTGAAATGATTCTTGTTAATTGTTGTATAAATGTATAAATGTTGATTGTTGTATAAATGTATAAATGTTGATTGTTGTATAAATGTATAAATGTTGATTGTTGTATAAATATTGTTGATTGTCCTATAAATGTAAAAATGTTGTTGATTGTTATATAAATGATTAGCATTGGTTATATAAATAATTGTAATCGAGCATGGTAGAAATAATTTTGAAAGCATTTGGAAGGAATAAAGCGAAGTTAGGGCAACGGGCTCAACAGGTCGTCGGTTCCCCTCGAAAACCGTAGAAGCAGTGGCTCGACGTTGGTCGGCGGTAAAACTGCGTGAACATAGGGAGGGAGTGCATCCAGCCATGATTCCTCTTCACCGATTTTTACCCCCTTCCTGTCCCCTGTACACTATACTCCCCCATTGAAACGGCGGCTCGATGACTCGCGATTAAAGCCTGCAGTGGTTTCCAGAATTCGTGTTTCGTAAAGGATGTCCACTTTCACCGGCCAAATAATTACACCGACACCGCTACGAAATCCAAGTAAAACCGTGCAAAGAAAACATTAGACGAATCGAAGGAAACGTTCGATACTTTCGATCGATAAAAGGCAAAGGACTTTATCTTTTTTCTAATCGTTTAGATATTCAAACCAAACATATATTAATTCATGTTACTATAACTATTTGAAAATTTACAATTATTGCATCAAGTTTTTACCTGTTGCAAAGAGAATTACAATTCTGTGAAATAATAGAAATCATAGAAATTTGAAAGTCCGAACAAGGGTTGAACTTCAGCAAACTTTTAAGGATATTTCCTCGACATCTTTGTTGCACAATATTGTATTTCACAGGATTTTTTTCTACTTTTAATCCACAGTGAATTGAAAAAACATGTTCACTCCGTTAAACGATAAAACTACAAGAGTGAAGTAAAACATAATTCGCGGTTAATAAATTGCCATTAGATTCTGAAGTAATTTTCAATCGCGAGTAATCTCGAGTGTCCCTCGCAAGTGTATACGATCAGCCTTCACGTACAAGTCTGGCGAATGTGGGATGAATGAAAATACGGGTACTTGAGTAAGCTTAAATTACATTTCATTCATGCAGGAAAAGCAGACACGCGGGAGTTGGCCTTCCGGCTCGCATTGCGTACGTAGAAACGGCAAAGAGCTTCTGCGTAATAATAGTCGGCCTATAATGTGTATTATCCAGACATCCTCCTTTTGCGTGCAGCTTTTCCTAGCCACAGACGATCGCTCGATTGCGACAACCATACTAATCGAGACGACGTTTCGTGTTTTCTCAACATCGGTACGGCTAGGTGGAAACCAAGATGGCGGTTCAATAACATGGGGATTGGTGAGGTTAGGTTTCTTAAATTCCCCAATTCCTAAATTTTCAGATTCCAAATCCCCAAATTCTCAAATTCCCAAGTTCTCACGTCCCCAAATTCCTAAATTCCCAAGTCCTCAACTTCTAAAGTCTGCAAATCCCTACTTGCTAAACTTTCAGATTCCCAAATCCCTAAATCTGAAATTTCCAAATCTCCGTAATTCCAAGTTTCCACAAGTCGAAATATCCAAATCCCCAATTGTCCAAATACCGAAACCTCGAAATCCCTAAATTGCAAGACAGAATCTCAAAGTCACCAGATAGGCAATCAACTCCCTAAGCTAAAGAAACAGACTTCGCTCAAAGTCTCGCCTCGAAACGGTGTCCAAAACTTGAATGGCGAAAGATCGTGTCTCGTTCTGCCGACAAATTCATCGACGAAGCATCGATCTCGCGTACGATCGATCACGATCTTATCAGGCCCGTTGCAAGTCGACGTTCGATAGTGTTTGCGTGGCCGGGCAAACCAGGATCGCCGGACACGTTGCTCGAGGACACAATGAGGAGAGAACGACACGAGTGTTCGACTCTTTATTCTCGTATCAGCACCGAGCAACGATGGAAACGACGTGGCCTATTATGAGCGGATCTCTTCCGAGACACAATGATCAATGCCAACTGGTTGAGCAGCCGTTGAATGGAGGAACCGATGGTTCCTTTGGCCGGGATTATGGCACCGGGAGAGGGCCACCGAAGATCGACAGGGCCGATTACGTCCCCGATGACTTTAAGCCCCTTTAAACGTTGCCATTCTTCCCTGCGGGCCAGCTTGACCCCGTCCGTCGTTTGGTACCCGTGCGCTGATTTTCTTTTCTCTTTCGTTCGAACTCTGCTCCCTTTTTTTCTCTCCTTTTGTTCTGGCCACTTTTTGGCGGAGCTTGTTGCCTGGAACGTGACGTGGTCCCGGAAGTGGTATTCGAGAACCCGCTGCTTTTTCAGGCTATTTCGTGTTACGGATGTGGCGTATTTTCGTTTGGGCCAGAAGAAATTGAACGATTGAAAAATATTTCGGTTTTTTCATTTGTTGATTTGATGTAGTTTCTGGGCTGACGAAAGAGAAGACTTTGTATCGGAGGAAACATGATTTCTTGTTGGATTCTGAATCTGATGTCAGGAAGATCAGGAAGGTTAGGTTGAATACTGAAGATCAGGAAGGTTAGGTTGAACACCAAAGATTAGGAAGGTTAAGTTGAATACTGAAGATCAGGAAGGTTAGGTTGAACACCAAAGATCAGGAAGGTTAAGTTGAATACAGAAGATCAAGAAGGTTAGGTTGGACACCAAAGATCTGGAAGGTTTGGTTAAATACTGAAGATCAGGAAGATAAGATTGAACACTGAAGATCAGGAAGGTTGAAGTACTTTGACATTAAGATTGTAATTATGCGTTCAGGTTCGATGTATTGCAATTCCAATGCATTTTTATTGGACACATTGAAATTTGTATGCATTCAAATGCAATATAATACAACGAGACGTAATTCTCAGATTGATTATGAAGTGCAATATCGAGCAAAGTTAAAAATGTCTCGAACTCCCAGCGAACAGCGATCAAACGAGAATCTGTTCGATTGATCGTTCGGTTTTGCGACAGCACAAAGATTTCTACATCTAAGAAATCCCACCTGCTTTCGATTCACCGTGAAGCGAGCAAAAAGGCCGGTGACTCAGCTCTGCAAAGAGAAATCAGGCGACAAATTGATCTGCGGACTTAATTCTACGGTTTCCTACACCTGCCTCTCGAAAATCATTTTCTGTATCATGATCTCGTCTAATTTGACCCTCCGACAAAGTAGCTTAGAAATCGATATCCAAATTATCCAACGTTTTCATTCACTTCGTGTAACTGCAATCACAGTTTCGTATACCTGGAAATAAACATAGGCTTTCCGATTAATTGAAGTGTTAACTATGAAATGTGAAAGGCGATTGCGATAACTGGCTTTTCTTTACGAAATCGTCTCGTGATGTGCACCATGTAATGCGCATTTAGATGCAACGTAGCCTAATCGGTTTCGAAAATTTACTGTTGCAAATGTTGCAAAGGTGCAATTCGCATTGTAATCGAATTCGACGCTTCGCGATTGTTATACATTCGGTTTCGGGCAGTTATAATTGCTTTATAATGGAATTCATGGCGTTGTAACTGCTTACATCATTTAGGGCATTGCATATTCTGTGCAATTTGACAAGTTGCAATTTTTATGCATTTGAATTTGATGCAATCTATGCGCGGGGCGATTGCTGTGCATTCGAGTTTTATGCATTGTAGCTACTGTGCATTCAAATTCTATGCGTTGCAATTTTACGCATAGCAACTTGTATGCATTGAAATTCTGCGTGTTGCAATTTTACGCGTTGCAATTTCTATGCATTCAAATTCTACGCGTTGCAATTTTTATACATTCGTATTCGGTGCGTTTGCAATTTTTGGGGTGTTGAAATTCCGATGCATTTGAATTCGGTGTACTGCAATTTCTATGCATTCGAATTCGGGACACTGCAATTCCTATGCACTCGAATTCGGGTCATTGCAACTCCTATGCATTCGAATTCGATGCATCTGCAATTTCTATGCATGCGAATTCGATGCATCTGCAATTTCTATCCATTCAAATTCGGTGTATTGCAATTTTTATGCATTCGAATTTGGTGTTTTGCAATTCCTATGCATTCCCATTCGATGCATTGTAACTTCTATGCATTTGTATTCAGTGCATTGCAATTCCAATGCATTCAAATTTGATGCATTGCAACTCCTGTGTATTCGAATTCGGGATTTTGCAATTCCCATGTATTCAACTCTGACATATTGCAATTTCTATGCAGTCTAATTCAGATTACTGAAACTTCTATGCACTTAAATTCGTCGCACTGCAACATCAATGTATTCGAATTTAGTGTGTTGCAATTCCCATGTATTCAACTCTGACGTATTTCAACTTGCAGTCTAATTAGACACAAAGCCTGGTACTTCATTTTGAACCATAACTTAGCCAAAAGAAGCATGTATAGAATCTTGCATCGTCATGCACAAAAAGCATGGCGAAATAAAATGAATAACATGATCTTTACATCGCAACTTTCCCTAAGCACACGATGCTCATTGTTGCAGTTTCAATTATTAATAAATAAGGATATATCTTACAAATATTAATAAGTGACGCTGCTCAGCGAGTTTCCAGATAAAACTACCCTTCGAATTCACTATGTCGCAAGGTACAGCGGTGTAGGCGAGCAACGGCAAAGTGATTTTATGAATTTCACGGTTTGTTCTTTTTATTTAGGGGGTCTTGGATTTTTTGTGTTCATTAAGCAGAACCGTCGAAACCCATGCCGAATTTCGTCTTCCTGTCTCGCTAGTTCGAATTAACTCAGCAAAATCCCTTCGTTTCTGGTAGGCCCACGGCTCGACTCTCGTTCTAATGTCTACCTTTCACTTCTGAATTCTCTCTTTCTCTATATGGCTATATTGTTGGGCAATATATATTGTATAACCGGTTATCCAACGTGTGCGAATTATGAATATTAAGCGGTGGACGGCTCATTTGCGAAATCGAATTACGTGTCGAAATGTTCCTCCTGTAATTACCAACGGCTAACTAGCGGTGGACTGCATCTCGTTTTTTCCTTCGACACTTCTTCAATGTGCAGGAAGAAGAAATATACTTTAATATTTATTTCTAACTGGACTTAGAGAACATTGCAAATACAGTAGACTTTCGTTGTACAGGGCACTTGAAACAGACACCTGAATAACTGGCTGCTGATAGGAAAAAATGTATCAAGGCAAAATTATTTGATATCGAGGCTAATAGGATGTTACTAGTCTCTGAATAGGTGGAGACATCAAGATATCACCTCTGTCAGCAGCCAAGTTATTTATGTGGTCTATTTGTAGTGCCTCGCCCAGTATAGTAATGCTATATTAGCAAAAAATTCTCGAAATTCGAAATATACTTGATAGCTCAAAAAGGCTTCAGGTCTCCTGGAACTTTAGTGTGAAGGTGAAGATACGAGAGTTACATTATGACCTGATAATATTAGTGTATTTGCAAAATGGTAAAAGATAAGTTTGTACGATTTGCGAACGTGTGATTTGTCGGATGGAGTCCACAGGAACGCGAGTTTACCCTGAAAACACATTTGAACCGGGACCACGCGATAGCTTGCACGAGTGGCGCATTGTGGCGCACATCATAGACAAAGCCGGATTATTTTTCACGGTTGCAAAGGAAGCGTGCAGTTGGTATTGTGCTGGTACCCGGTAACAGGAACTACTAACAATGGCCGTGCTTTTTGCCTTCGTTCTTCGTGTTACACTGGTTTGACTGGACTTCTGCGAGAGATGAAGAATGGCCACGGAAGGTGCAGCTATCGTATTAAGCAAATTTACGTAACTTTGTCATTTGTTATGGACACCTTCGATGAAGATGATACGAGTCATTTCTTTCTGCCTCTTTCATCTTTTTGGTTATTCACTGCTATGGCGATTTTTGTATTCTCAAGTATGGCAAACTATCAACGCTGAAATTTTCATTTTAGACCTAAGTCAAAGGTCAGATTGCTAGTCAAAGGTTATTAGAAAACTGATATGACATTTTAACTTCATTCATTATTTATTTTATTTTAACTTCGTATTAACATTTAAGAGTTTACGTCGCATCTTCATAATGTCATGGTGCAAGGTTATGTTCGGCTTCAAAGAATTCTTCACCTTAAATACCTTGCAATAATTAAAACCACGTACATTTTATGTCTCAAAGGTCTAATCTTTCAAATAGAATGATGGAATATTAAAACAGCTGTAACTTGATGATACCAAATATGCGAGAAAAATATGAGAAACATGGAAGATTAGTTGCAAGATCATTCTCATGTTTAGAAATTGATTTCGCTGCTTGAATCGTGTCTTTCTTAGTTGCAGATTCTATTATTCAATTTCTAGATTGTACTACTTACCTACATGCACTTCTGTTATATCTGAACATGTTTCTATTGAAAACATAATTAAGTTGATATAATCCAATGAATACAATTATCTTAGCCATCAGTCAAGTTTAATTACACTTTAAGAAGACCTTTAGAATCAGTTTACCTTTAAAAATTCTCATCCATTTCCACAATAAATTTGAGGTATAAAGACGAAGCAATGTGTTGGGACAACTATTACAATACCTTTCTCGTTCGCTTCGTACTTTTCCTCTTAAAAACCTTCCCTCTCGCTTCGTGCCTCCCCTTTATCTTTGTTTCGACGATATTTTTGCGGCCCGAGAGATTCTTGAACGTGCACGAACCCGATGTGACACGAACCTCGTCCCACAATAAGCAAATCTGTGTCAAGTCGAAGCTCAGCATCGATACCACCCGATAGTTCAGCTCTGATTCGCGTTTACTCTCGTTGCAACGGGCCGGCAGGAGGCTGCGATATACTTTCTCTTAATTTATGATACAAAGAACAGTGATAAGGGTGTTGCTATGAATGTCACATTTCGAACCCGCGACACATTTCACGCGACCAGAGTAAAAATCCGTGCTATTGATAGCGGACATTGTGCAATCACCCAATCCAATTTATTCAAACTCTTTTACTTTGCATATGAATCTCATTCGATACACGATCGATTGGATAATTCGATTCTGAGAAATGCAGGTTCAGTTGAGGGTAAATACTTCTCATTTTTATAGGGGACATATTGCAGGACCAATTTTATATTTTACATTCGATATGTATTATAATTTAATATTAAATATTTTGCTGTATAGAGGGTGGAACTGTAAATAGTAATTGTATATTCTTATTTTACAATAGTTTTCTGGTCCCTGCTCAGCTATCATTACAACACCAGTTCTGATTAGACCGTGTAATTTTGATTATTATTGAAAACCGTTTCCAGTGAATTCGATTCGGTTGTAACGAAAAGATCAGGCGCTCCTTCGGATAACGACACCAGCGTGTCTGCATAACGAGATGGAAACGGCGGCAGTAAAGTAGCGGCGACAAGCGTTAAGGTATCGTAAAAGCGATAATTCAGCTGGTTTATCAAGCGCGGCGGAACACGGTCGCGAGCTGTCTTTACGACTGATCGATATTAATACCTATTGTTAAAAATGTACGGCGATACCGATCGACGAGTCTGAACACAAATTGCCGGGACACGCGGGGCGTTCCCGCGTTTGAATTCGAATTAATATAGCGGTTATGGTCGACCGTTGGTTCAATGGTTTCACGAACGAGCCCTGTTCTTTGTACAGCTCTCCCTCGTTCTTTCTTTCTCTCGCGGTTCACCAGATTATCTCGATGACTTTACGAATGTCTTTTTCCCTTTGAGCTACGTACCGATTTCGCGGTTGGATTATCGGTAACCGATGACTTGATTACCGTGATCACTGCACTTCGCAGCTAAGATGGAGGATGAAGCGGTGAGTAACACATGATGGCTCCTACGAATGATACAATATTTGTCCTCGTTCAAACATGCAGTTCCATGTACATCTCATGTACAAAAAATACAAAAAATTCACTAGTGTCAGCTAGTATTCATCTTGTTAACTCAATGTTTTTGATAAATGACCCAAAAAGATATTTTACCAAACTGTTACTAAAAATCTTAATACGTCGATTGTCCTGTTTATCCATGACTATGAACTGAATTTAAAAATGTTTAAAAAGAAGGAAGAAGTTCCTCGAATGAAAAAGCCACCCTTATCAGGCTTTGCCCCGGCGATATTTGCAAGGTGATTCAAAAAGCGGTCTAATAAGTCGACGTCCGCCCTCTCTGATCTATAGCAGTGAAAGCTAGGTGTGGAATAAGAGGCGTGACAAATCATAGAATCAGGTCGATCAATGTATGAGCTGCGTAAGTTGCGTAGAGTACACCAGGCTCGAAATTGCGGTGTCGTTACACGATTGTACACACCCGTGTCTAGTATCTTGCCGTCTTCTCTCTGTAAATCTCGCGTATAGGTCCAGGGAAGTGTGTATACGTGTCGCGTGTACATAATAGCACGTTGCTGTCAGCATTGGCGTAACTAGTTAACAGGACACTTGACGACTTTACGAACTTGTCAATTTTTTGTCACCAACGTTCACATTTTTAGATGTTCAATTTTCAGATCAAATTCCACATTCTTAAATTCACAGATTCATTTTGTATATTTTCAGGGGTTGTAGTGTGACATTTACGAACTTATGAATCTTCACAAATTTTCAGTTATCTCAAATATTTCATGTCACAAATTTTCAGACACAGAAGTCTACAAAATCTTCAAATTTCTACATCCTCAACTCTCCAAATCTCTAATCTCACAAGTTTGCTTTTCAGATATTTGTCCATATTTGGTGTGGGATGTTCACGAACTTATGAATCTCCACAAACTCTTAGATTCTTAAATATTTCATGTCACAAATTTGCAGATACAGTCTACATAATCTTAAAATTTGTCCTCAACTCTCCAAATCTCCAAACTTACAAGTTTACAAATTTTGATATTTGTCTATATTTGGTGCGAGACGAGGTTATTAGTGAATCGTGTCACCTTAAAGAAAAATGCTAGTTACGCCAATGGCTGTCAATGATTAATCTTCGTATACCCGCCCATAATTCGCCCCTGAATTACCTGGTAAGCGGGCCGACTGGGCGGATTAAATAAGAGCTTTTCGATACGGCTTCTGGTCTTATCTAGTCCGATTCCGTGTTATTAGCCCTGACATAAATTGATGTATTCGCGTCCTCGTACCGACTGGTTTCACGATTCTATTTTTTCCCGTTCAATTTTCCGCCTCTTTTTTCTCGTCGATCGTTGCGGTTTCTTTTATTACAACGACAAGGAAGTCGACACGAATACGATAGGTACACTTTTTTCCACCTTTGCTAACAATTTTCTTCCACAATATTCAATAAAAACATTGCAGGTCTGCACATTTGAATCATCCTATGTTCCTACATTTTTAACTCTTTCCTATGTCGAGTGTCACATTTCTCTTGGATCTTATAAATAGATTGAATATTTTACTACTTATGATAAATTGACAAATTTGTCACATACTACGTACTGTTCTGATCGAGACCCTTCCTTGATCTATTTTGTAAATCAAAGAGTTGGAAGGCAAAAGAAATTGAGTGCAGAACTTGAGAAACGAAAAGAGTTCGATGTCTCCCTGTCCGATATCTCACCGCGTCTCACGGTGCACAGTTGTTCGGGCACTCGATGGTCGAGCCCGTAAAATCCCGTTTCCGTAGTGAATCAATTACAGAAACGTCAAGCGTTGTATTGTCACGTAGTCGAGCGAGAACGGACAGGAAGTGGCGCAGGAAAAAGCTTGCAGCTTTTTTCCAGTTCCGTCCTCGGTATTTGCTTACGACACGACATCGACCTCAGGACTTCCGTAAGAAGCTTTCTCGACGATTTCTTTGGAATTCGGTTAATTTTTTTTCCATCTCCCTCGTTTTCAACGTCCACGTAATCCCGCGGCCAGGCTTCTTCCTGTGGCCATCGGAATCGGGCGTCCTCGCCTTTCATCTCGCCACTTTCTTGCGTGCATTCCGCTCGACGCGACGATCTCCACGATCGACAAAACCGATCATAGGATACTGCTGGACGCATACCAGCCTCGGAAAACCCGACCAATCGATGCATACGATGAACCGAGATTATCTGCGATTAATTTCAAAGCGTCCATTTGTTCGAACTGTTGCCGATCGAATTATAAGACCTACACTATTTATATTTATTATAGTTATAATTTAATCAGTCGATAAAACAGCAAACTAGTATGAGAAATAAAGAATCTTGACAAAAAAGCACCCTTTGCATCTTTTGCAGTGACATAACCTAATACTGTTTGGCGCCAAATTTGAAACGATAAACAAAGTTCTTTCGCACTATCTAAAAGTACTCGTACTATGTTAAAAATTATAAGCTCCTTAACACAGATTAGATATTCTCGAAAATTTTGTCGTAGATAGTGTGATCTTTCGGAATATTATAAATCGCACCTCGTTTAGGAGAATCAGTGGGACAAGACGGTAAACAATCGCGATTGGAAAAGATGTCGCGCGACAGTCTTGTTTTCTCTGGAAGATCTATAATCGGCTCAGACAAGCATGGTCGTTTCGAAGCCACGAAAAAGAAGGGGCCCTTTAGGATCTCAGAATCTTTTATACCATGTTTCCGGTCGCGCGGAGGCCGCACGTGACTTCGATACTCTTCGCTTCATCTCTCCTGCTACCTGTCCCAATTTAATCTAACCCGAGACCCGTTGGCGATTATCGTTGTTGCAGCCGACAACCGCAGCCCTGTCTATACGTGTAAATAATACACCTGCGAGAATGCTAATATCGATATTATAGCGGACTGTTCATAGTCGAATAATGCGCCGAAATGGCTCACACCTGAAATCATTTTCGACCTCTTCGTGATTCGATCAGCATCCCCATTTTGTTACTATTTTGTCTTTTCTTTTTCCTTTCGAGAACATTTGTGAACTGCCTTTTGTAAGGAGACTTGAGGAGGATTCTGAGGATCACAAGGATGAATTTAGGGACGCTTCTGCAGGGCGTCGAGCCCCGAAAGCGGGGAATTACGGAATTACTGAGTCACTGTCACTGAATCGAAATTTCTGCGAAATGGCGTTGTGTACTTTTAGAATCTATGTTAGTATACTATGTTACTAACGAATTTATGCTACTGGTATGTTATTAGTGATTCTATGTAACTGATGGACTAATTAATAACTGGTATACTATTAGTGAATCTACATTGCTAGTATAAATATACTAGAATAAAAGATCAGTGTGTATGTACAATATGTTGTGGGTCTCTTAGACGCATCCAATGAAGGTTCATCTTAAACAACGCTAAGAATTTAAAAGGAGAAAAAGAGTATGGAAAGTAAGAACATGAGGTATTTCTTTCGCTATGCAAAGGCACATTTGATTATGCCATAAATCATCAGTTAGGAAAGGAACGAATAGAAGAAGGAATTGGCGGTGTTTTCGCGAGTAATTTTCGCGAGAGATCGTTTTTGCCGGATTGCGTTACGTGGAAGGTGTAGGCTACGTTTTCATGCGATCGAATAGGCGACCCGTTAAAGATGATTATGCAATTTACAGCCGGGCAATTTACATCGGGAAACGATTTAGCCGGTGGCAAGGCAACGGGGATAACGGTACGAGAGGACGCGGGATGTCGCCGTGGATCGTGACTATGCTAATGACAGATCGCCGAGCTCATTCATAAGAGAAGAAACGCGTTGAATGAACGCGCGAGCGCGAGTCTCGGCCGCCTTCTTGTTGCGGTGATACGTGATCTTCGGGGAAATGAAAAACTCTCAGCGTGATGTTGAGAACGATCCGGTTAACTTCGATACAGTCACGGGTCATTTACCTTGCCACAAATCTGACTGGGATTTATTGGACTTCGCTGTCATTCATTTGCAGTCGAACGAATTCGAAGTCAATACTGATGTCGCTGTTCCAATCATTTCCATTTGTTACTTTTTAAGTTTAAAAAATAATTATGTAGACTTTGTCATTTTCTACCACTTAAATTTTTGACAAATGCAAATTCTTGAAAATGGAGATGCACCATCCGGTGGTGGAAATAGGTTGTCAATCGAATGCGATCGAAAGCATATCGCGAGGAAGTTGAGAATAAGCGTTGTCGCAATTTCGTAGCAGAGAATACGATTTTGTAAACTGTTTCTTTGGATCGTTTTCTGTTTGTAACGGTGGCGAATCTTTGTAGATCGTATTAATGACAGCGAGGAGATCGTGGTCGGTTTAACAGGTGTTTCAAGCCGGTAATCGATCGCGGTGTAGACGATGGTTTCGCTTCTGTTTTCCCCGTCAAGAGAGGCCGGCTAAAAAACGGTGTAGTGAATCGGTGGCGGATAATTAAAGCGACGATCAAAGGAATCGCATTTTCGGCCGTGACAACAGTGATTGGCCAGCGTGATTGAACGGTCCGCTGGCAGAAACGCGCGGGCTCTCTGTGCCTCCCTTCCTGAACTTCATGGTTCTTTCTTATCGTCGCAACAAGTGGTCCACGTAAAAGATTGCTCGGTGTTACGCTTCACGGCTTACGTTTCCGCTCAATTTTTCGTGTATTTTTCGGTGAATGTGCGTGAAATGTATCCTTCTTCAAAATGAAAATATAATACTTCGGTTTAATGCGCAAAGACATTTACGGACGAATAAAAGTAACGGTAATGGAATTGAACAGTTTGGCGAAATTAAATGGAGAGGTCTATATCTCGTTCGGACGAGGATCCTTTAATTGTTGGCCAACTCAAAATTGTTTTCTGGATGAACAGACAACCATACCGTGGGATTTTAAGACAATTTCACGCTGAAATAGAGACCTTAATGAGTAATCGCAAGAGAAGGTTATCTACCAAGGTTTCTCATCCTTCTTTGGACCTGAAAACCATCCACTCAACCAATTTATTCACATTTCCCGAAATTCACTGCATTTTAATATTTATCAGGCATTCACCTTTCTCATGTTTTCAATCATGATCTATGATCGTAACACCGTATGGTTTGTCATAAGATGTTAACACTTACACGTTGACATGTTAACGGATAGGTTAGGTTCTGTTCAATTTGCAGACATTTTTTCAAGGGAACATCGACACTGATAAAAATAAGACTTCTTATCGAAATCATTTAGAACAGAAAAACGGAGAGCAATTAGTTTCTGAAAATCCCTCTCGGAATATGCAGGTTCTTGCAGAAGATTCCATTGTTCAGTTGGGCAGAAGAAGAAGAAGGATGAAATCCACGCGATCGATCGTTCTCCGCAGGGTAGAATCAGAAGAGACCGACGACGTTTACCTAGAAGTACGAGGAGAGTTGGTTGTTCTTCATGGTCCAGCGATCACAACCCCCGGCGCTCGCGCTTATGCCCACGGAACTAAACAGACTATGCCGCTGAAGCGAACGAACCGCGGCGTGAGACAGGTGCGACCGGTTTCATCGCTCCGACACCCTCGTTTCAGCATTTATCGTTTACCTGACGCTACCTGCCACTGGAAACAACCATATTCTAACTGCTCACGCCACCTGCGAATCATTGCTATTGCTTTGTCTGGATTTTATGCATACTTCACTGATGCAGGGGATATGCTCATTTACAGGGCATATTGATACATTGTGTAGAGGATTTGCTTGATCCTCAAATTTTCACATTTAAGCATTTTAAAAATTCTAACATTTCTAATAAGTTTTTTAGATTATTAATGTTAATGCTAAAATCAGATTCATGTTCATGTTAAAATCTCATCTGGAAAAATTCCAAAAATCCACAAACTTGTCAATGTAACTTTCAAAGTTTCTCAAATCCTCCACTTCATTTTGTAGATCTTCAAGTTCTATCTTTAAAAATATCAAGATCCATAAAATTATGACTTCCACAATTGACAACATCCTCCACTTCTCGAATTCTGTGGATACTCAGGTTCCTACCTTTAAAAACTTCGAAGTCCACGAAATTACCACTTGAAAAATTTCTCAAATCACAAATTATGGAGATCATTAAGTTCTACCACTAAAAACATCAAAATCCACAAATCTCCAACTTTCAAAATTTCTTTAATCCTCAACTTCCCAAATTTTATAAATCCTCAAGTTCTACCTTTAAAAATTCAAAAAACTCTAAATCTCCAGCTCTCAAAATTGCCCAAATCCTCAACTTCTCTATTCAGTACATCCTCCAGTCCTACCCCTAAAAATTCCAAAATCCCCAAATCTCCAACTCTCAAAATTTTACAAATCCTCCCTATTCAGTACATCCTCCAGTTCTACCCCTAAAAATTCCAAAATAAATTACCCCCTTAAAAAATTTCACAAATTCAGAACAACACAAACCTACAAATCCCCAAATCTGCAAAATGCACAGATGTAAAAATTGCCCGACACCAAAATGAAAAAGAATCTGTTCGTCCCTGAGGCTAGACAACGTTGAAGACTGTTGGACGTGAAATTGCGTCCGGTGAGCGTGCTCGCGTGCTGGCGTCGCGGCTGACGCACACGCACGCGTCCCGACGAATTTATCGGGTCGCATCGCGGCCGTTTGCACGCGATTCCGCGGAATGGCGCGGCGCATGCAAAAAGAATTTCACTCCCGTAACGAAGTGAAAATTACGCGCAACCGAGACTGCCACCTTCCTTTTATAAATGATACGCCACCGTTAGAACATCAGCCTACTTTCGTTTCAGGCGGAAGCGCTCGAACGCCAACGATATCCCGAGAATATATGTAGGCGAATTTTTTCTCGTTTCTTCTTGTTTGTTTTGCGTTTTTGCTCGATGACACTTCCTGACAGAGTTCGAAATTTTTTTGGAGTTTCGTAACAGCGAAAGAAAGACTGTTTTCGCTTCTTTCGGGAGGCCATCATAAATAAATTGCGATACAATAAATTGTAGAGATCGTACAAAAAAATGTCTGTAATAGAAACGTCCAGAGTGAAACTTGAGGAGAAAATCTGCACGTAACGTGGCAGCTGTTTTTGGTGCAATTTTCAAATAATTAATTATCATCTAAACGATGACGGTTATAATGAAATAATACGACGAAGAAATATTTGTGTTTTTTTACGGCAAAAGAAAATGGAGGTTGATTATGATATATTATATCCGAACAGCCAATTGATTTTTTGCGAAAACAACCGAATGGAGTAACAACGATATCGAATCGATTATATCATCGGGTCGATGGTTCGGAAGATACCAGGATATAATTCAGTCCGTTTTCACCAATTTCGTTGAGCGTTAAACGTTTTCTCGAGCAAGTAACCGTGACACAACTTGCTCGTCCGACAGACGTTGGTACACGACGGAGGTCCGTTTTACCTGGAGCGATTCATCTCGTGGTGATCCACTCCGAACGACTCTCCCACGGCGAGAACTTAGCGAATTATAGATTCTTTCTAACGGATGATGACCGCGACAAACCGACGAACAATGATGCAAAACCGAACGGCTGTGATTGTACCGAGAAACCGACGTTATTACCGCGTCGAAAGAAAACTACTTAACAATGCTACACTGTTAAATTGGCCGGCGAAATTTTTTGAATCCTTCCTCTTCGGCGATTTGTACTCGTAAAAAGAGCGGACCACTTCATTTGGAAATTGTCTGCGGTAATTGTCGATTTTTACGAGTATGGTAATGGGTTGATAATTGGTGATTGATGCAGGTGTTTTAATGCAGGTGGAATTTTATGTGGGACACGTTTGAAGTTTTTAAATAATTTTCAAGTTTATAAATTTTCAAAATTCTAAGATACTAGAGTTACAAGTTTTTAAGTTTCCAAATTCCTAAATTTCTAAATTCTAAAATTTCAGCTTCCTAAAGTTTGCGACTCTTAAAATTTGTACATCCCCAAATTTTCACATCAAACTACAACCCTAAATTCCTATATGACCAAATTTCTAAATCCCCAAATTCTTACATCTCCAAATCCCTAGATTCCTATATCTTCAAATTCTGAGTCCCTAAATCCCTAAAGCCCCAAATTTCTAAATCCCTAATTCCCCAAATCTTCAAATTCCCGTATTCCAAAATCCCCAAATTCCTATATGACCAAAATTCTAAATCCCCAAATTTCTACATCTCCAAATCCCTAGATTTCTACATCTACAAATTCCCAAATCCCTAAATCCATAAATTTCCAAATTCTAACCTCCCCAAATCTCTACATCCCAAAAATCCCCCCTCTCAAACCCATAAATGTGATACTCAAAAAAAATACCCTGCATTAATTCCAACCTCGCATTATATGGCCACTTATACCTCCACTCTCCCATTAAAACCCCTCAAGGACAAATTCAACGTACAGATCTGATCATGGAGCACCGTAAAAATTGAATTTATGTAAACAGACATAAACGAAGCATTCGAGGCGAAGATAGAAGAGAGTAGAGTATTGCAACAAATTTAGATAGCAATCGTATCGGGAGCTGTCGTTTCAACGGTATCGGAAATACTGATAAAGTTTAGAAGGAACGGGTCGTCGGCACGCTTCTGAGAAGACTTGCACCTGGTCGCACCTGTCCGTAGATACGATCGTTGTTGAGCCGTATCAACGATGTTACCAGGAGAAAGCAATATTACCGGATGGAGATGTATTTGTTCAGCAAGATCAACGATATCGCCGTAGAATTCGAAGATTTCGATGTCCAGGGCGAGAGATCGAATCGATGAAGTCCCATTGTGTGGAGATCGAGAGCAGATACATATCGCGGAAGATCGTCTTTTCATCGCTGGCGAGGTACTTGCGCTCCTCAAGGGTTTATGCTTTTATCGTTCCTCGTGATAACGTTAACTCTGTTTCGTGTGGTAGCGAGGATTTACAGCTTCGATTGTTTATTGTCGCTTTATTTATCGTATCGTCGAATTTTTGAGGAGGATACGTTTGGTACGTGAGGTACATTGAAATCTACATTTTCTTAATTTTCGGATGCTTTTAGTTTTCTTTCATTTTTGAATTTTTGGGATTTTTAAGGTTCAATGGAGTTTTTGAATGTTCATGGGGCTTGATCACTTATAGAGCTATTTGGGGTTCAGTAGGTCTGCAGGTTTCAAGATTTCTGAAATTCCAAAGCTCCTGGATTATTAGACATCTATACTTCCAGTTCTCATTATCGAAATTTCGAATTCTCAGTTTCTCAAGTTTTCTAAATTTTAAGATCCTAAATATCTTGATTTCTGAATGTACTAATTTCCAAATTTCCTCTTCCTCAAATTCGTAAATTCATCTCCATATAGATATCAAAATTTGTAGAGTCCCAAAACTCAATATCTATAAAGGTTTGTAGACTCACACCTCTTAAGACCTCAATGTCTAGACTCCTAAATCCCTACATTCCCATACCTCCACATCTTCAAATTTCTAACCTCAAAATCTTTGCACATTCCCTTTTAGCAAACTTGTCCGATCACTCTCGCAGAAAGCGTGGTTAAATCTTCCAAAATGCTCAGATATGTTGCAGGGTCTCTAAGGGCGGCCATGGTAGCGGGCCAGAGTATCGTTCTGACGAAAGGGAGCCAAGGTGAACGATACAGAAAGAAAAGCAGAAAAAGCAGGCAGAGAACATCGACCAACGCTGGACAACGTCGAGAGAGGCCGCTGCTTGGGGAGTAACGGCAGGGCCAGTAAAAAAATGGGGGAACAACGATTCGAAAAAGCGAGACGGCGAATGGGCCCAGAGGAGAAGCGACGAGAGGAGAGGAGAGGAGAGAGAGAGAGAGAGAGGCAAGGTATTCCTTGGCAGGGAGGTTGGCCAATGGGAGCACGGTGGGCGCCGCGGGTAGGAGGAGACAGTTCCGCGCCGACAGGCGACGTAATCACCCGCGGCCGTGTCCGACGTTGCTCTCTGGCCCCTCCGGGCCCTCTTTCCCCTTCCCTCAGGCTACCGACACGACCACGACACGAGAATGACCCCACCACGGACCCAACCAGCGACGGTCACCGAACGGGTCGCGAACCCGACGATATTACGGCTTCCTATGGATTTTGGTATGGTGGACACCCTGCGACAAATTACGCTTCTTTTTCGTTGTTCTCGTTGTCTTTAGGGATCGAGGAAAGGGGAGGTGTAAGGGGATTGATTTAATTTAAGATGCATGATGAGAGGAACATGTTCTAGGAACGAGATGGTTGCATTTGGGTCTAAAACTCCGCTGCTTTTTGTATGTAGGGGCTTTCGAAAATTCATTTGATAGGTTGTTCAAGGTGATTGGTTGTTAATAAATTATGGTATTCTGGGTAATTTTTTGTGGGGACTCAGGGTTTCATTATTTCTAGGATTTTGAGTTGACAAACTTTGAGATTTTTAAGGTTGAATTTATCCTTTCAATAGGCATTTTAGATTGCAAAGTAAATGTTCTAATTCTGAAAATTTCAAGTCCCCAAATACCCATATTATATCCCCAAATACTGGAGTTAATAATGAGCAAATTTTTAAATCTTAATCTGTCAAATTTCTACATCCTCCAATGATCACATTGGAGTAACATCTTAATCTTCAAATTCCCAAACTCCCCCCAAATTCTCGAGAGCCCCTTTTCAAATTTTCAAATTATCAAATCCTCAAATACCTAGACTGTAAACATCGAAATCCCCAAATTCCTAACCTAAAACCCTGAATTCCCAGACTTCGAAAATACACCACAGTTTTAAGCATACATCTACCTTTGTTCCATCCCTATTTCTATATTATATCTTCAACTCCCTATATCCACATCGTATCTAACAATTTCTCCGAACGCAATATCATCGAAAGTTTCATAATTTGATAGAGGAGTACACGAAGTAGGTGGTTTCACGGTCGTTCACGTCCTGTCATCTGTTGGAACATCAAGGATCAGTGTCCATGGCGACCATAGCCCTGGGCAAGAAGTTCTCGAGTGTTTGGACGATACAGTGAAGAGGTAGACTGGTTGAGAGGTTGCTGAGAGGCTAACAACATCTTTACGTTTGATACCTTGGATAAATACGTGTTCCTTCGCTGAATCATGTGTACCCACGTTTCGTGAGAAATATTCCTTAAACCGATATGACGTTTTCTAAAAAACGCAATTTGATCCAGCGTCATTTTGATCCGGTAACAAAGATAGCCGATGGGTTTAATTATATAATTACTAATCACGATTGAATTTGGCATTGTTGGACCGTAAATGATCGGAACAATTGAATGGAACAGAATGCACCGTAACACCCTTGGATCTACCTTTCATGGTATTCGCCCGGGTTTGATTCGGAGACCAAATGTGGCAGGCCGGCCGAGCACGCTCGGTCAGGGTGTGTAATTTCGTGTTATTTTCTCATTACATTCAACGATGAAGGTGCGATATTGCCAGAAGCTGCGTAACACGCTGCCGAAAGATGCCGATGAAGGCGTCGAAACGGTAAGTAGCGTACCGTCGGACGAAGCCATGAAAGGAGACCTCGAACTCGGCTATTCTTGTACGATCATCCTTTATTTTTGAATTTAATCTATCGATTGAATTGATCTTCGATGATTCTCAAATAGAATTACTATTATAAGATTGAAGGGCTGACAGGAGGCTAGGGCTACTTTCTTCAAATATTGTTGTGTCTTTATGTGGTGTTTATGAACATAGTAGAATATTAGAGAATATGTATGGAAGTGCTGAAACTATTTATGATAATTCGCAGCAAACGTTACATGTATATTAATTTCCGACGAACAGTTGCTTTTTGAAAATATTTAAGATTGGTGTTTCAGGTTTCATTTTTTACTGCTGTAAAGATTTCAATTTCAAAATTTCGAGTCCCAAATTCCCAAGATCTCAAACTCCGTAAATTCTAACCTCTCAAAGTCCCAAATTCCCAAGATCTCAAACTTCCTGAATCCAAAACTAACCTAACTTCACAAGGGTCCAAATCTCCTAGATCTTAAACTCTCAAGTTCCCAAACTCCGAAAATCCCTCTTAAAGTCCAAACTTCTCTAAATCTCAAACTCTCAAAACCTCGACTTCCTAAAGTTCAAAGTCCCAAAGTCCTCAAACCCCAAAACCCCAAACTTCCAACCTACTTTCCAATACCCAGTCATGCGAAAATCCCACAGTTCCACTCTTCGAAACACCAGCTATCAACTTGTCAACTACCTTGTTAAAAACTGAAAAAAAAAGGCTGTAATTTTCAGTTTAACAGAGTAGCAACACAGTTTTTCTGATACTTTCTCTTAGCAAAGAAGCCGCAAGAAGAAAGCAGCGCAGCCTAATCAATTTAATCCAAAGAAAATCCTTGAGTAAGCAAAACCGCTATTTCTTTCATACTGAACGCTTTCCTTCAAATTGCAGCGAAGCTTCTCAGAGAAAAGCATCGAGCAAAGATATCGGACACGGTGTCTCAATTAAGCCACGGTCGTCAAGGCGTAAATTTATATACTCTGGTCCCCTATCAACGACCAATTATCGGCAGCTAACTAAATTATGCCGTGAAACGGGTATAATTAATAAAGCAGGCTCGCAGATCCGCGGGGATAAGGGCTCCCGCCAGTAGACGATAATGAAATTCACATTCGAAGGGAAGGAGAGAGAGAGAAGGAGAGAGGAAGAAAAAAAGGGAGCGGGTTGAATACCAGCTTCGAAAGACATCAACCTATCCTACGTCCGGCGGCACTGAAAGAAACCTTGCACCTGCTGGATATGTTTTCTGACCTACGATTACATCGACGTTCACCCCTGGAAATCGTTTTCCCGCCAAGATATCGATCTAAGTCGTGCACCATGATCATCCATTTTCTGCTAATTCTGTATTAAAGGCAAAATTTTAGCTATCTCAATCCCTAAGTTTCCACATCTCCATATTATACTTCTACACCCTTGTATCTACAGATCCTTATGTTCTGAGGTTCCTCTATCTTCAGATCCAAGATCGGTGTAAGAAACTTGACTTTGGTGTTTTGAAGTTTAGGATTTATTGAGACTCTAGTACTTGGGGATTTTTAGGCTTTGGATCTTGAATTTTAGAATTTTCTGTGTCCCTGTCTACACGTTCGGATCTCTAGATATATCCCTAAGTATCCATAAGCCGTCTGTACGAACATCTTATGAATATCTATATGAATATCTATAAGAATATCTATATCTACATGGACATAATTATACTCGGCTATATGGATATAATGACCCATATAATTATATGCATATACGTATATTTAATGTGATATACACGTATAAGTCCCTATCGACCTCAATCATTTTAAGCCTGTATATTCTTTTCATATGTCATTCATTCAGTCAGATCATTCCACAGAACACATAAAAATTACATCAGGAATATCAGCAAAATGATTAATACATTTTTTCTGCGCCTTTAACCACATTAACAACTTCCTCGAGGAGTCAAGAGCCTAGCAACAAAAGACTTGTCCTAGACCATCATAGTAAGAGCATCCGGAGGGGAAGAAAAGCGCGGGAAACACATGGTGGAACATGGGGAGAAATGTGGATCAGCTGGTGTTCGCCGATATCGAGAACGATGCACGTTCGACCGTTAAACGCCCTTCACCCTTCGCGAAGGTGAGCACATGGCCCATAGGGCGAAGGGTTCCTTCCAAGACACGCACGTTCCTCCTTCGCCGGTGTTCTTATTAATGGCATACATTATTACGGGGATGGTACGTAACGGCCGCGTCAACGGTCCCGGGCACCTGACGCCTTGTAACGAGTTGGGTCTTATAATGGGCGGGACCAGTCTCGTCCCTTTTCGTCACGATCAACTCGCTGAATACTTCGGTACGAAACTCCGGTAGCTATGGCCTTTCTTGCTCGGATCTTCCTAGATACCAGTCGGCGATAAGGGAGCTGGGGTCAGTGACGACTGCTAGTTTAATCAGTCTACACTTGGTCATTAACTTTTAGATTCTTTTAGATAAGTATTTTTATTACAAATTCGAGCGTTTTTCTTGAAACTTCGCTGTTCAATTTTGGCACATATGGCTTATAATATTCATCACTATTGATCAGATGGAAAAATCAGATGGATCCAATCAGCAATGACTGGACAGTCATTGTCCATGACTGAGTTTGTAAGAAACAGGATGTGTCAACTATTCGATCATCTACCGTGTCTGACAGTAAATGTAATTATAACCTTAAAATCCAGTGTAACCTTATAATCCACTATAAGTTCAACTACAACCATAAAACCTATTATAACCTAAAAGTTATCCATAATCTCCAAAAGCGTAACTATGAAAGTATGCACCACATCCTCTATCTAATTCCGAGACAACCAGAGAAAAATAAAAGAGCGAAGGGAAAGGAAGTAGTAGGAGTACCATTAACGGAGGCCAATCATCTATTCCGGATATTACAGGGTAAAATGGGTGGAAACGCGACGGAATTGTGGAGGACACCGAAGGGAACGTTGCACCTTACAACCACCAGCCAGGGAGGAACAGGTGCCACAGCTGTTTCAGCAAGTGTAATGAAAACAACGAGGATAGACCGAGCGCGGGGCTATTAGAACTGTTGCAGCCTTGCCAAAGGGGTGCATAACTATTCAGTCGGGCCGTGTACGAGGTGTTACGAATGTACATATATATTTCTTTCTCTTTTTTTATGGTGCGACCGTTGAACCAGCCGGACAGGATGCGTGCGCTCGACTTTTCATCTGGTACATCGTTAAATAGCCGTTCGAGAAGCTTTAATATTCTACGCGTAACGAACGCGCCTCCAGTTTGGAGCGAAATGGGGTCAATGTTTCCACGAATACGTTAACTGTTAATTACAGGCCGTCTGTTGCGTAGACACTAATGGAGAATATTAGGGCGTGAACGTTTGTACATTTCTATAATATCATAAACCAAAGCATTTTCTACTGCGCCTTTTTGAAAACGCATGTGAAAAGTTTAGTTGTGAAAGCTTTTTGAAGATCAAGGATATATGTTACTCTCCTTGTTGGATATTATTAGCCTTCATGTAAAGATTACCTATTTAAAATAAATAGTACATAAATAACTACATAAGATCGGTACTCTCTTTCATATTAAAAGAAGATATCTTCCCTGAAGAGGACAGAATTCTTCCAATGAACTTTTAGAGTAAAACTTCGAAATAATTTGTGAGTAATCTTAAAATATTGAAATTAAAGTGGGTATCAAAATGAATTTGTACTCCTAACGCAAACTAGAAAATAGGGGAGAGTCAGGCAGGATATCGCGAGGATATCGCGTTTCCGCGATCGAACAACCGCCACCATTCGTATCCTGCGCGTCTCTTCGTCCGGAGAAATTCCGACAAAAATTCAATGGCCTTCCGTTCGATCCGTTTCACACGCCCACGCGCTTCGTTAAGCTCGATGGGTGAGCGCGTTGATTTATAAGCAGCGACGCAGGAGCAACAACTTTGCCCAAAGTCCAATTTAACCGAGCAGAGAGGGAAGTTTTGTTCTGTGCATCGAGCGTGGTTCCGCTCGGTTCCGCCCATAACGGTGACGGTGTGAACTCCGTGTGGACCTTCAAGTCGCCGTGGAATTTCGGACACTCCATACCTTCAACTTGTGTACACTTCTTTCTTCTTCAATTTATACCTACATATGTCATCACACGATATTCATCACTTAGAGTATCAAGTCCCAATTATTTTATTCAATCAAGAGCTACATCCAAACGTTTGACACTGCTGCGACACCGTTAGAGCTAGTATTCCTGGTATTCATTAGGAGCAATGTGTCCATCAACCTCTAATTAAGCTGACAGTGCTTCTGAAATATTTCTGGACACGTCTAATCTTCATTTGCAAGTCTCACACAAAGCGAGACCCAGATGTTTTATGCAATTTGACTCAGAAGAATTAGGCGTTACAGTATTAAGTATGCAGAAGCTCGACAATATTGTTTCACCTGTTAAACCTACCCGCTTGAATTCATCTATCCAAACTGTCACCAAACAAGTAGAGGATTCATCACAATGGAGCTATCTACATTTCTCCATCGTGACGCATCATCTTCTGACCCCTGAAGAAGTTAGGTGCAATGTTGATGAAATATCAGGAATGTTCTAAAGGAATTGTACACCTGTAAAGCCTGAAACCGTAGGAAATAGCAGAACCTCGTTGAAAAGCATACCGTATGCCCAAGCATGTAAGTTCGCGAAAGGTACCCGAAGCGTAGCGTTCCAAACATGATCAGGTCCGCGGTACCAGGAAGGAGGAACACGGTTGGTAGCCGCGTGTCTGATTCCAAAGTGATTCAGTCTCTCCACACCTCGCACCACCGTGTGGGGGCGTCTTGGTACGAGCGTCCACCAAAGGACTTCAAGAAAGTGAGAAGAGAAGGGGCCGTTTTGATCGTTACCTCTCCCCTTCTCACCGCGATACGCTAGCTCTCTCTGTCAGGACAGTCTCCTCGTCTAACCCGAAAGGATCTATCCGTTCGTCTCAGTCGCTCTTCGACCCACTGATATCGTCCGGTGGAGAGGTCGCGGTAGAAGGGGAGTCAGAGAGACAGGTAAAGCCTCGATGTTCTTACGCGAGCCAAGGAACGGAGTCGGCCAAGTGAAAGAGAGCAAGAGAGAAAGATAAAGAGGAGAACGAGCAAGTGGAGGGAGGTCGGTGAAGCGGAGGTGAAGCGCGACCGGCCCTCTCTACTCCAGGGGCCCAGGCTAGTCCAGTCCGAGACAGCACGCCTCCTGCTGCACGCTCCACGAGGTAGAACGGCGAACGTAGACGCGAAGACGTAGGACGTAAGCGCGGGACCAGGTTGTGCTACCACGTTGCTCGTCCTCCGAAAAGGATACGCGACAAACGTCATCGTCGTCGCCTCAAGCTCCTGGACACCCCTGAACTGTCTCGTGGAAATCGCATAACTCGTGCCTATGCTTCGTGGACGCGCCAGATCCTGAGGTCCGTCGGAGTCACTCGTCCGTCAGCGTCTACCTTTGACCCGAAGGGAGGACACCTGTCGACCGGGTTCACGGATCGGTTTAACACCGTGATCCGTTTCGTCCGGGATTCTTATCATCTTCGTCGAGACATTGACCTCCTACTTCGCAGTTACCTGTCAGGATCTACCAATGACCCGAAGTTCCGAGGAGGATACCTAACTGGCCGCGTGTTCACGGATACAGTAACACCGTGATCAGTTCCGTCGAGGATTTTTATCGTCATCCCCGTCGAACATCGGCTTCCTCTTTCACCACCACCACCCCCACCCTTTGGACATCACACGCGTCCAGCCACGCGATCACCGGGATCAGCGATCCGGATGGTTTCGCGCGACGGTGACCAACGAGCCGGTCACTCCTAATGAACACCTGATCCACGGTGATTGAACATCCTTCGATTGGATGCGTCCGCGAGGCGTCATCGATGTCATCCGCGAATGACCGTCGAGTTGGAGGAATTTATTGGAGTCGGTTGACTCTTCTCGAATGATACTGCTTCGGTGACATTAATCGAGTTTCGTGAAGGTTCGTCGAGGGAACACGGATTTTCCAATAATAATTGTGGTAAAAACTCGGGGTAATAATCGACGAACTTGAAGAACGCGATCGAGGAAGGTTGTTCTGTGTAGAATCAGTGCGGTTATGGTAGACAATTGTGAACGGTGCGACGGGCCGAGCGAACGGTGAAGTGTTCAGTGAATATTCAGAGACTTCAACGCCCGGTCAGAAGGTAACCGAGGAATACAGGCAGACGAACACGACCACGACGAAGCGATTTCAATTCGGGTAAGTAATCACCGTTCTCCATTTATTACCAATAAAGTGCAAAAGACACTACGTTTCTATTTTGCACTTGATACCGTTTCCATTTTACACTTGATGGGACGTCGTGTTAGGTCATTATCTTGTACCAGTATATTTTGTTATTAATCGGTACAGTGGTTGATGAAAGAACACGGTAGACTCTTATCGGTAAGTTATTGGGAATAGGTTTGGTGTTACAATTTTGATTTCAAGCGTGTACACATAATGCGTGGAGAATAACGCGTGGAGAATACAGCTCGTAGGTAATTTAACGCGTGGCAATACAATATGTAGAAGATACAACGCACAGAAATTGCCACACATGTAAAACAACGCGTGGAAAATAGAAGGCGTGGAGAACACGGTGTGTGGAGATCTAACGCGTAGCGATATATCGCGTCAATTTTCCTTCATTGACGAAATTATTCGCATGACGAGAACTTCTTAACTCCGAAGGTATCGTAAAATTTCAATTTCCCGCTATAATTTCCATATCGTTCCATAAAGGGATTAAAACGCGACGCGATTTACATGAGTACAACGCGTAATTCGCGTGCACAAACTGGCACGCTCTGTGTATTTATGTTCACCAATTATAGGCAACCGCTCTCTTATGTAATAATGATAGAGCTGCTGGCACATGTTGACGACTGGTGCGCGACAAGCAGTCCTCTAAAGATCGTTGAAACTTTATGAGCGTCTATACAATATTCGAGTTTCGTTAAAATTACAATAAATTCACAGTGAACTTCTTTAACATAGATTTTTATTCACAAAAAAATCGAAAATTTTCAATCACAAAATCCAGTTCATAAACACGATTTTATTCGATCGTAAAACATCTCGCATGCAAATAGCTTGAAACAAAATTAATCGAACCGCGCATCGTTTCCACGGATGTTTCACCAGATACGACAGCGCGGTGCGTATTCAATTTACAAACACCGCGTTCCCGCCTCTAACGATCCTCTCCGATTGTCGATTTATCAAATGAATATTCATAAACGAACGTACATGCAGATATTGCGACACGTGAGATCCTTGTATTATGTTTTCATTCAAATTTGACCGATCGATGGCGATAACGATCGAACAGATCCTCAACGAGCAATTTCCTTCAACGGTTCCCATTATTTTCGAGAAATTCGTTTCTAATCGCGAGTTAGCGGGGCATCTGCCCTTTGTTCCACCCTTGCCATCCACCCTTCGAGACAACTGCCATCTTTTGGTCGAAGCAGTTGTTGCGTCAGGTGGCCATCGTTAAAGACCCAAGTTTCGGGAACGGGGGTTAGTTAGGGTTGAAGAGTGTACTGTTAGCTTAAAATTGATAACAGATATTAGGACGATTAAATTTATCAAGGATGGATAGAACGTGTTCGAGGTTAATTCCAAAGTTTGAGGTTAGGGCTAAAACCAGAGCTATGAAAGATGTCCGATCTTAATCTTCCAAATCGGTAAATTTCAGATCAAGTATTTGAGCTTACTGGTAAAACTAGAGGCACGTGTAATGAAAGGCTCGAAAGTTGGCCGAGGATTGAAAGTCCGATTTTGATCGCTCAATCTTCGGAATCGGTGGATTTCGGATTGGTTCGGTTTTTCGTGCCGCATCGCGAACGTTGAACGCTCGTAATAAATAATGCCCGTCAGCACGCTGGTGCGCCGCAAGTCGCTGGAAACTTGAACCAATCACACGGCAAACGTTCGCCTGACTTGAAGACCATTATCTCAGCTGGACATCCGAGTAATTTTGTACTGTCATTTCGCATCGAACTATACAATTCCTCTCGTTGCGGAGCCGCGACACCGTGCAATCCGTCAAATCCGCTCGTAATCGATCGATCGAGGGTCGCACCTGTTTATCTTCCTCCTGACCCGATCGCGTAATTGCATTTCACAATGATTTTTCTTGCCGCGAGCTCGTTACCGTGCGGCAATGCCACGGAACGCGTAAAAAAACGAGTCGCTCGAAAAAAAGACAGGTATTCATACTGTTTCAATTAATCGATCATCGATTAATTCATGACACGTCGCTCGCGGAATGAATTAACTTTTTTTGTACTTAATCAGATACAACAACTATGTTGGCTGACATACAAAGTATCTCTAACAACGAGTTCTCTGCTCTTCTTTGCATTCGGTTTTGTGCGTTTTAGGGTAATTTGGTGATGGAAATTTTGAACCATTATTGCTATTTTATTTTTAATTATTTCGCTATTCATTGCCTTGGAATATGTTGACAGATTGAATAACAGAATATCTAAGAGAGATTGATTGAATAACTAACTTGGAATTTCATATAAATGATGTTGAGTCGAAGCGATTAGAATCAGACCATAATTATGAAAATTGTTTTCGATCATCGACACATGAAGTGACTTTAAAATATTTCATTATCTAGATCTCTGAAAATATTACGAAGTGATATAGATAAGAGAAAAATCGCTCATCCGTTGGAAGAATTGCAACTTATAAATTCACAGTTTAACATCTTTCTATTTCTACAAATAAACCATGCGAATACAGTAATTTTACAGTACTTCAGAGAAGGAAATATTTAATTTAATTGAAACGAGGAAGATGCACTTACGTAGTCGGAGTCGTATAAGTGCCTTCTCCAAAAAGGGTTATGATCGTGAAGATTTTAATGCATGGCTTGAATCTAATTAGGAATTTAATGCTTTGAATTCTAGGAGAGAACACTTTCCTCGCGGTATTTATTTTCCGAATAAACCTATACGCCAAACATTCGATCGGCGTTTGATGCGTCGATAAGATCCGTCGATTCCAATTAGGCAGGCGAATTTACAGTCGAGAAAAGGCTAGCCGTTCGGTGAAACGGTTAAAAATCGTGTAGTATCTCGATCTCCGAGCAAGACGATCCGAAAGATCGTTATTTAAGAGCGCGTAACGTCAGCGAAGCTCGATCTCTCGATCGTCCGCGATGATAGGTGGTCGACCGTAATCGCGCCATTTTTCGATCGCCCCGCGATACAGCGAGCGTTTCAGGCTTTACTGCGCCGTTCGACCACTCGATTTTCCGAGCCACGGCCGATCGTTATTGGAAAATTTACTGCGTTATCGCATCGCTGCCAGGGTGTTTCGCGCTGTCACTACAGGCCATCTTTAACGATCGCGAACCGAGCCGGAGTTGGCCGCCTCTTCTTCCTGAAATCCTCGCAGCCGAGAAGTTACACGGAATGGCGGACCGTGGTATTACGCACCTATTACGTGTCGTGCACGCCAACTGGAATGCGGTCCCGCCGGTAAAACCGTCTCGAAAACTTCCAACCGATCTAATACAACGTCCATCAAACCGTTCCTGCGATTCATTCGCCGGACAACAAAGTGATATTGCCCGGACTGCTGCTCGGTATGCGATCATGCTGAACAGTGGCCAGCCATTTCACTTCGTTTTTATCCTTTTTACTCGCTTTAATAATGCTAGGATTAAAATGAGATTATGGCGATGCACGCTGCAGGAACTACCTTTGGATGTACTTCGGTCTTGTACGGATGACACTTATTAGCTCTTTCGTATTATTTATTCATTCTATATCTTTGTTGGTTTATTGACTTTCCTTGCTCACCATTTTTTATTATTTTATCTTTCATTCTACGAAAAGTCACTGATCTACGATAATATTAATGTTTATATTTTAGAATGCGAAGATTGCAATTAAGACAGTCAGACTCGAGTTCGCCAATATGGCGTCATTTTGAACGATTATTATCGAGGCTTCGTTGATGGACGGAATATTGTTTTCAAGATTCGAAAAACCACTGTACGAATCATGCTTAATACTCCAATTCTTCTGGATTAAATCAGCAATTATATCATACTTCATTAATCAACATGGTTACTCATGGTTTCAAATTAAAAAATATAGATATTGACTCGTGTAACCGGCATTAGGATTTCGTGTCTCTAATGAACTGTAACGTTATGTCTGATCACATAGGTTATATTTCACTGTGACACTGAACCTGTTAAATTAAGTATCTGCCATAACCTCTTTGTACTTAACAATCCACACTATAGTGTGCCCAACATACATCAAACTCTGTGACAGTGAATGCACAAAATATCTCATCTCACATTTCAGCTGTATTATAATCATTGAATATACCATAACCTCGCTGAATTTTGAACAATCCACGTTGCAGTGTGTTCATCCACATACATCAAATTTCTCTGTGACAGTGAATGCTCAAAATATTTCACCTCAAATTTCAGCTGTATTATAATCATTAAATATACCATAACCTCGCTGAACTTTGAACAATCCACATTGCAGTGGATCCACCCATAAACCTCAAATTTCCCCGTGACAGTGAATGCACAAGATATCTTATCTCGCAAGCATGACACTGAACCTGCCCCTCTATTAACCATATTAACACGTGTATAATGCGACTATTATAGACTGATAATTAGAAGCAACCGCACAGTGAAATCTCGTGGTAACATCAAGCGATATCGCAGCAGCAGTTGATCCAATTACAAATATTGGAGAAGGGTAATTATAATAGTATCGCGAATAGCGCTAGCCGGTGCGATCGTAGTCGTCTGCCGGGTTGTCACGAGCGTATCGGAATGCGGTCTAGGTGGTGGCCGATCAGATCGCGGCCATGTCAAGGATGCGCGCGGGTGCTCGCCGTCCTCGTGCTCCTCTTATTTCGTTTATTAGCCGGCCGAGCGGCGAGTCATCCGCTGGTTAATTGCGGGCTGCCACACGGGCCGGTGTTTGCGCGGAGTCGCGCGGTTGTACAGTTAACCGCGGCCACGCTCGCCGCGTGTGCTCGCCGCATGTGGTGCGCCACGATGCTGCACCGCCTAGCTCGCAACTGTACCGGACCGAGAGCTTCCACAGGTAGCTCGATTCTATTTATAGTCGCCGCGAGTATGGACGCGATAGTACCTACAGTACTGCACCTTCGCTTTGCCATGTCCTTTTTCGGTCCCTTCACTTCACTCTCGCGGACAAACCCTTACTTGATACCGCTTTGACCGCGTGCGATCGGCTTCTCTTTTCTGAACCATGGACTTCTCGAATCTCGTTGAACACTTATTATCTCGCATATTGTCAGTAATGACGCACATGACGTACACGTCTTAAGTCACGCATACTCACCGAAGTCAAAGGGTTAATAACACTGGCCACTTGCGGTCGACTCACTTTATGAGGCAATTTGTGCAGCTTTGAATTAGCAGAGCACTGAAGACACAAAGTGTAAGTACAAATTTTCTAGTTGGTAACACTTTGAACATTTCTGAGTTAGTCAAGCTTTCAAGTTCTACAAAATGAATACCTATATCCCTCATTCTGCAAAGGTCTTAATTATGAATGTACCAAGAATTCGCAAAGTTCTGAACTTGCGCTGAAGTTAAATTACACAGAAAATATCAAGTTCAAAAGTCTGAAACTGTGAAGATCTTAGTTCAGATTGAGTCCATGTCAAGTTTAAGTCCGTAAAGTACTAAGTCCGCAAATCACGAAAAACACAGAGTTTGGAGTTCACGTTGTTTTGAGTACTGGAAAAAGGAAAGCAAAAGGTCTCAGAGCAAACAGAACCAACAAACGCTTCGCGTTATCTGTTAGCCGCTTACAGCATCAGGCCAAGCCACACCTGGCCCCGATTACGTCCCACCTATATATCTATTCCACTTGCAAACCTCCTCAACTATGCGCTCGTTCGGCCAACTAGCCTGCTGCCGAGATATCTGGCCGCGTACTCACCAGCCACTTGCGATATCTACGATGCAGCGAGTGCAGTAGACGGATTTAATGCGAACCATGATAAGTTTTATTGCTGCTACGATATAGCTCGTCCCTTTCTGAATTCGTTACTGCGATTACGATTTTGGATGTCTTGCATTTAGCTAATGATTGGGACACTCTGACATGTTGGAATTCCAAATTTTTACAATTTCAAAGGGGTGCTTCGAATTCTCAAAATTTCAAATTTCTACAATTTTAAATTTGGGACGCACCGAGATCTCAGAATCTCGAGTTCTCAAAATTACAAATTCGGGACATTCCGAATTCTCAAAATTTTGAATATGGGACGCTCCGAATTCGGGGCACTTCGAGATCTCAAAATTTCGAATTCGGGAAATTTTAAATTGGGGGCGCACCGAAATCTCACAATCCCGAGTTCTTAAATCCCAAATTTGGGACGCTTCGAATTCTCAAAATTTTGAACTCGGGACGCTCCGAATTCGGGGCACTTCGAGATCTCAAAATTCAGAATTCGGGAAATTTTAAATTTGTGGACGCACCGAAATCTCACAATCCCGAGTTCTCAAAGTTCCAAATTCTGGACATTCCGAATTCTCAAAATTCCAAATTTGGGACGTACCGAAATCTCAGAATCAAAATTTTCGAAATCCAAAATTTACAAAGGTTCGAATTCTAAAGACCCTAAATTCGTAATGTGTCAAATTGTCATCGTCCCCAATTTGCGAATGCAATTCGTACTCTTCCGTATTCTCAGAATTCAGAATCGGCTCCGCACGGTATCACAACTCCATCCACCCATCGATTTTTCATCGAGATATGTTTCATAATAACGATGGAAGCAGTTCCAATCGAATTAGCTTCGATCGTCCGTCCTAAGAGACATCGTTTCTCCAAGTGTTATTTCGCTCGTTTCGCTCGCGCCTAATCAGCCGTTCGTCCAGCATTTCTTATGCATTCCTAGCTCGCTATTTGGTCAGACAGCTTTTTCTGGCAGCAAACACGCGTTTTCAACGGAATTACTGTTCTTACGTACCCGACAGCGAGATAAATGCCTCCTGATGGACGAATCATGAGGTTTTAATGGCACCCCGCCGGTCATTCGGATCACCGCGTGGTTATTGCTCTCCAACTGGTCGGTTCATTGCTAGAACTTCATCATTGGCTACCAACGTGTCATTCAATTTTCGAACCACGGTTTTATCTATGCTTCTCAAACTTCATTGCCCTCTTACATAATCCATTATCTTTCTTTTACAACCTCTTTCGGTAACAAATCGTAATTTCTTCATTATTTCACCCCTTGTGTCATGACTTATCAGGTGTGTCAGACGCACCTTCCTGTAACAACTGTTATAGAAATATAATGTTGCACTTTTGCAACTTCATGCATATGTCACTACATAGTATATCTTTCAAGCAGAAAATAGATTGAGATATTGTGCAATACTGCAACATTACGTATTTAACAGTTAAGGTGTTTATCTGTGTACCACTATGCACTTATATCATGTATCCACCGTTCACATTATACATATTGTATATCATATTATATTACATATACATCAACAAATTTTGTAAAATAGGAAACTTGTAAAATGGTAATTTGACCACTTTGGTAGTTAAAACACGTTGGAAAAAGTACCGGTTCGGAATTTCACTTCTAAATTAATACTTACCTTGTAGAATTAAAATTTCTGTGTTGCAGAACTGATCGGACCGTTATCGAACTTACGGAACGACTCAATTAAAATTCTACCGCGACCAATTTATAATTGGCGTACGTGAAATTAAAAGCTCCTTTCAGTATCCAGGACAGTTTAATTAACTAATAATTAGATCGACTTCTATCGAGCGGCAACAATGTTGGACGAAGAAGAAACGAGAGTAAAGGCGGTTAATAAAGATAGAAAGGATAGGATACAAGTTGTATTCATTCGCGAATTAGAAATTAACTGTCGAGCATTTACATAGTGCGCAGGTGGCCGGTCGCAGCTGGACCGGTCACTGTTTTCAGGGTAAAACGAGTTCCGCGGTTGAAAAAATACCGAGTTAACTTGGCGAGCACTCGAAACCGGTGTAATAAAGATTCATGATCTATAATGTCGGGACACCGGTGATTGCAAAGAAAAGTGTCAATTTGAAAAGGCCACCTGTCGGGATTGAACCCCACGCGTATCCATATTGTCGCGGCCAAGAATTTAATCAGTCGTTGATAACACGCTCCTGGAAAAATACGATTGTGCACCCAAATGTTGCTTTACGGCAGATTAATTAACCTTTCGTGAGTTACGGGTTGATCTAAGATAATTCCGATTGGAACTAAATTGAATACGGAAAGTATTCGACATTCGGGGAATTAGGCAACTTGTGAATATCCAGCAGGTATTAGTAAAGTGTCTCAGAAAAGTTTCACAATAATTAATTACCTCAAAGGAGTTTCATGAAAGTGAACTACTTCAAGTTTTATAAACATACATTTATTGTTTCTTTTTATAAAAATTATTATGTAAAAGTAAAAAAGAAGTATTTACGAAGGTTCCATAAAAATAAAGTATTTCATAAATATTTAAGAAAAATATTTGTTAAAAATTTAAAAAGGAGTCTTGCATACGAAAGTTTCATAAAAATAAAGTATTTCATAAATCAGAAAACCTCGCACAGGTATCTCATAAGTGGAGCACAAAACTCATTACAAATATTTCAACAAAATTTTTACGAGTGTTTCCCTAATTGGATACCTCGGTAAAATAAGTGAAAATCGCTAATTGAGAAACGTGTAGCACGATGTAATCTTCAATAAAAAATAACCCAATTTGTGTGTAACTAATAGCGATTATATCTGTACAAGCGCCGCTAATGACCCATTAGAACGGTACTGGAAAGATGAGCAAACATGTTCTTAAGCGACACTGTTACTTCAAAAATGGCGGACACATCAGACCATCGGGGAACAAGATTCGGTTAGGATAATCTGATTTCATCTGATTTTTCATCGTGGGTTTCTCGTGTAATTATAATCACATTGAAAATTAAATAAGAAAAGAAATATCCGCGGGAAATAGATGTGCTACAAAAGTCCAACGGAAATACCCCATGAAAGATCCATAAAAATAAATTACTTCATAAATTTCTTAGTTATATCCCATACGAGTATACCACAGAACATCGCAAATGTCAACTAAATTTTTACGAGCGTTTTCCTAATTAGATAACTCAGTAAAAACCAGTGAAATCGTTAACTGAGATATGTGTATGTACATAAACTCCATGCGATCTTCAATGAAAATTAATTTTATTATTGATTACAGCTCTATAAGTGCCACTAATTACCCATTAAAAGATAAATTTTAATGAAACTAAAATTTTTCAGGTTTTGCAGCACCCTAACTTTCTTACGACTAATTTCTTTAATGTCGCATAACTTTGTTATTAATGACGCACATGACGCACACATGTTGACCGTCAAATGTCGTGCAGCATGTATCTGACGGTTACTTGTCCATACTCTCATAAATCTCACATAATTTTGTTAGTAATGACGCACATGACGCACGACAGTCTTAACAATTATTCAAATACGCAGCATTTTGATTTCTTGTAGAACACATATACACTTTCCTAAGTGTCACATGTTAGCAATGATGACGCAAATGACGCACCCCAGTCTTAACCGTCACGCAAATGTCACGCAGAATTTGTCTGACGGTTTCTTGTCGAATATACGCTCTCATAAATCTCGCATAATTTTGTTATTAATGACGACGCACATGACGCACACGTCTGAACCGTCACGCAAATATGGCGTATATTTCTCATCGAAGTCACAGTCAAAGGTTTAATAATGAAACGACACCTTCAAAAATGGCAGCCATTGACGTCGGATGATCGAAGAACAGGGTTATCCAACGTGGCCCATCAAACAACCGTGATATCTCTATGAGTACCATTAACGTAACATCGACACCAGGCGGTTCGGTTCGCATGAAAACCCACTAATCATTCCGCGCTGGCACGTACGGGACAGGTACGGTCAAAATCAAGTCTATTTGCGAGAAACGTTCGAGAGCCGTCAAAGCGGTTGCATCGTGACAGCCCTATGAGTGCCATTAATAGTTCCGAGGGAGCGTTTTTCCTTGGTCGAACAAGCATCGCACACGATGGGGATGAGCGAACCTGTTCTCGGGCGCCTCCTTCTGAGGGACCAGACATCACTCGGATGTAGTCATCTGTATCAATCAGGGAGCCGGCTACGAGCGTTATACACTTTCTTGTCCCGTGCTCGATTCACGTACACGCACATAACGCGAAGCAGTTAACTCCAATCAGGCTCGATTGCGTCGGACAAGTGGAATAATTATTGCCGCGCGTCGCTTATTGAATTATTAGGAACGACGCTCCGGCTCCGTAAATAAGCCGATACTCGCTCCCGATTTCTTCGTTCGGGAGAATCGTAATTTTCAGCCGAGAGAAAAACCGATGTTCCCGATAAATTACGGTGAATCTCGTGCTGGTCGAAGGATGAGTTCCGATTTATTCGGAGGACGCGTATTCTGCTACAGTTTGGAGACCAAGTCAAAACGGTACATATGTCGAGAGGAAAATTATTTTTGTGTAAATCGTCTAATCTTTAGATGTAATCCTCTGTGACTTATTTGACACATTTGGATGTAATTATTCGCTGTCAATTGTGGGAGGAATATTGTTGAAATCTTATGTATATTTTCAGTGAGAGAAGATCTATGTTTGCGATAAATGATATTGACTTAGGTTTTCATGATCGTTGAATCTTTGGATGTCATTCCTTTTGCTCTACGATTTTTTTGGCAGGTCACTGATGCGTCACAGCTACAATTTTAAGCCGAAGACCTAACCTAACAAAGTTTTGCCTACGCGACCCGCTAAAATCTCGTTAATATCAGAGTTGTTTAATTAATGTCCCCGGTGAAAAAGCGAGCGTGCATCAATGCGGCTCTGCATGCGATGTATCACGCGGTGCAGCATGGAATGCGTGAGCGTCAAACATGATATATTCCCGATGTTTCGATTTAAAACTGTTTACCGCGGAACTCGATGCCCCTTGTTGCGCGCCATGAAGCGCTTCGCGTTGCATCGCGTCGATCGACCGGTCCATTAAGGATCATAAAAGCGTGTCAATCATTCTAGGCATGGATCAACTTTCCGTTGTGTGTACTTCAAATTGCCGACTGATAATGAATACGTTGGTATATCTTCACATTTTACAGTCGGCAATTACCGACAAAGCTCCTTGGCGTTGTTTGAGAATTTTCAGGGTGCCAATATGGAAAATTTCAAATACTTTTACATAGTTTTGACGATTGTAGACTTTCGAATTTACAAGTTTAATTTTGTCAGGTACCGAATTTCAAATGCTTCAAGTTTCAAACCTTTGAAATTCAAAAGCTTCAGATTTATTAAACACCGAGTTCCAAAAGCTTGGACTTCTCAAAACCTCTTTCCAAGTTTCCAACTTCCTAAATTCCCGGGTTCTCAAATTCCACACCTTCCAATTTGTAAAATTCTGTCTTACCAAAGCTCTACATCCACGAACCACAAAATTCACAACATGTGCCATCGAAAGCAGCAAATTCCTAAGAACGTCTAGCAGACGTAGAAATTGACTAATTCTCGTTCGAACAAAAAAATGATGGAAGCTAACACCTTCAGCAGATGTTAGTCAGCAGAAATTCTGTGAAGCGCTTCGAGAAAGTGTTACAACGCGTAGCATGCTGCGACCTTGGCACGGCGCGGAGACGCGCGTCGGAACGTTTCGCAAAATTGCCGGAAATTTCCGTGGGAAACTTGGCATATTCTACTTAAGAGTGTGACGACGTACGCTTAACAAGCAGTGGATACCGGGTGCACGCGGTATCCTCTGACATGCTCCTGCACTTAGTACATCGCCTTTTTCTCTTAGGGAACGAAGCTTCCCTTTAGTTTACCACGATCACAACCTCTGTAAATAAAATCAATCCTCGAGCTCTTGACATTCACCGATCAGTTAAATTGAAACTTCTTGTCGCATACCTTCCTTCAAAACCATTCTTCTAACTGCACTCAATTTACAGTTAAATTTTTTGTCTGGTGTGTCTTTTTTGTTGGAGAACAAAGTATAATACATAAAACATAATGTAATAATAATTATAGATGTGTTATGTGCAATATGTTAATATGCATAACAATGTGTACTATAATGTATATTAATATATTCATATATTATGCACAATAATATACATGATAATATGACTATAATGCATATGAAATTATATGTATATCATACATAAACTTGACTTGCATCTAAATAATACTAAATTCAAATAAAACAGTTGGGTTACAATTCTGCTTTGTGTGAAAGGTATAAATTTGAGGTGTGTGAACGAAATTGAAAGGGTAAAGGGTCGTATTCAATTACCCTTGTCAGATTTCATCCAACGTTCCTCATTGACACCCATAAAAAAGGGCTGGAGGAAAAAAAGGGGGAAGGTCGACACGGGAAGGGGTGCAATTATTCGTGGACGGGAAGTGACAATTTACATTCCTGGTCGCGCGTCACCGTCTGAAACCCCTATTTGTAGGCTGGCTATAGCAGGTGCTCACCCCCATAAATGACCGGATATTTTCCGTGTCGGTACGTGCGTCACCGTAGGAAACGGTTACAGTACGAATTAGTGCGGTGTGTAATGGTAGGCCGTGCAACAAGTGCAACTCGTAGGTATCAGGTGCATGCACCATTGGAGAAGCTCATGGAACGTTGAACGCGGCCGTTAGAGATCGACTTTTAGCACGTGACTGCGACTCGTCTCGGTGCATAAAAACTCTATTATATACAAGCAAATTAATGTGTCCACGTCTAAGTGTCGCGATATTTCAAGAATGACACATGTCGCATATGGGACACATGGGCATATTTTGTCGTATATGGAAAATTAGGTCATGCAAAATTATTACTGAATACGTTGATAAAGATATATACATTGCAACTGATTTCTTACTATCGATAATCAAATTGTGTCGATGAGCAAGGGCTGTGCGAACGCTCGAGTCTGGAGCCTACTCAAAAAACTAGTTTACCAACCACATTATCTGAGCTGAAAAGAATTACAGATATTGGGGAAAATAATGAAGATATAAAGCATATGATCGAGCAATATGGAGCATACCGGAAGGAATATAAGCTGTCTAAAGGGTGGAAATACAAGATATTAACATGTGTCAATGCTACATACAGTAACAGTGTATCACAGTAGCTAATAAATGTGAACATGCCTCTCAATTTTATGGAAAACGTGGAAAATGCTGAAAAATAGCGGTCCTAATGTCCGCCGTATTTTGCAAATCCAGTCGGTAAAAGAAATTAAGGAGTTAAGAATTTTTCGAAATTCCGAGTGACGATATTTATGATGAAAGGGTTCGAACGGCTGCAAACTTTTGCTACATATGGTACGTGCGAGCAGCAGGAGGTTATTTGCTAGATAATTCTTGACCCGCCTCCTTGCATGCCGCGCGATACTCGATCGACGTTCGACCGATCGTGTACACACACGTTCGAGAGAGTAGACCTCATTCACGTGCCTAACCGAAGCAACGGCTGCGTTCACCATACTCGACTATCCTACGCCCTGCACCTGATACCAGCCACCAACTCGATGTATCGAATGCTCGCTTACCTCGACTTTTCCTTAACGCCGATCATCGTTTCCGCACTTTGCTCTTATCGGGCCACTTCATTCCGGATCGCTTATACTGTTATCCCGATAATTGCGTGCCCGATAACGGACCGCGAGCGTTCACTCGACCGTTTCGCGTTTCAATTCTGAGACTACTGCTGTATCTTCGACATAGTTTAACGTACCGGGTCAAAATTTTGAGAGGCTATTGAAAGGATGATATTCGTGGAATTTTTAGTTTTAAATTTATGGAACGAGGAAACTTATTGGAAATTGTAAAGGATTGTGATTTTGTTCCTATATAGTTGTACATGTACTACATAGTCCTACATGTATACATCGGTATACAGTGTATACGTCGTGTCACATCAAGGTGACACATTAAACAATAAAATCCAAATTACAATAACAAGTTGTTACAAAAGTTAACTGAAAGCTAAGGAAAGGAAGAAGAGCCGTAAGAGCAAACAATCGATAAAGCGAACGATCCTTGCCATTAGCTCGATTGTTGAACCCAGAGTACCAACTTTCCCGCGATTTTCTGGAGCGAACAGTAACTCGAGCAATAACTCGCCGCTACGTAAACACGTTATAGCATCGTTTCGAACGAAAGTGTAAGTAAGGATGGTGCAATTAAACAACCCCGTGCCGTGATTTCATCGTACGTTCGTGGGAACATTTCCCAGTCGAAATAGTTCATCGCGCGCGAATCTCGTGTATTTACGATAATCGTTTCATTGTCAAATTCCCCGTTAAAGCACCGAAAAAATAACCCGATAAATTCTCACGATGATTCGAGGTCGGCTAATTGGAAGCGCAACTTGCAACGGTTCGATCGATCGATAGGTGAATCGAGGAACGGGCTCAACAATGACTCCGCGGAACTTTGAGTTCCAGTGACTCTTCGATTCGATTCGGCGCTGTGTCTCTTCGATGATCGAGAGCAGTCACGGTTTGGAAAGAGAATTCGAAAGCAACCTTATCTTCTTGTTATATTAATTAATCCTTTGTTCGCGGTTCATTGTCTGTTTGTATCTGCACGACTTCGATATTAATCGACCGAGACATTTGACTGTGTACCTGGATCAAAATGTTGATGTATATATTGTCAAGAATGAGTTCCTCACAAAAATTCGCCGTGTTAGGGTATAAGGTACTTTGATCTTTTCTAGATTTCTTCTAGATTTCTTCTGTGAGACTGGTACACTTTTAAAATGTTCTTACAATGTTCCTAGAACATAAAACAGTTTCCTAGAGTATTCTTAAAATTAACAGTGAATCTAAATTCATGTCAACTAATAATTACATCAATTTTACAACATTGAAAAAGGGACGTACGAAAAGGACTACAAAATATATTTAAAGAGTATATATTACAGAAATGATTATTACAAACTTATAAGAAAATGAAAAACAATACAAGAAAATACAGATGAATGTGTTACAGAGAAGTGACAAAATATTTATTACAAATAAATTACTGGTGAATGGCTTAAACTATTCTTCTTCGACCGCCATATTTGTACACTATGCGCATTTCGAAATACTCCGCCGAAAATATTATGTGTACCACTATGCACTTATATCATGTATCTACCGTTCAGTACCAGTGTGTACGCATCACACATGTATACAGTATACATCAATAAATATAAAATGAATATCTAACAATCGTGTCCATCAGCGTAAAATGAGTATGCAGCGTTAGTCTCGTCACGAATGTATTAACAAACATGTTAATTAGCGAATCGAACGTGACACGACTACAGTCGAAAGTAATTAGGAAAAATTGACCGTGGAGTAACAAGTACCTGAACCGGTTAATGTCGTCAATACGGGATACAAATGATTTTCCAGGTTAAAACAAGAATTAACCGGTACTCCATTAATGGGTGAGTAATTTGTTGTATGCAAGGAGGGTCCCGCACGAGAGGACGATTTCCTCCGAAGATTATCCGTTATATATCGCGATTGGATTTTCTCAGGTGCTTTTAACGAGGCGTGGTTTTAACAAGGTTGAAAGGAAATTTAGTATCGGTACGATGCTCGTGCATGTAAACTATGTTGTCCGACTCGCGAGTCAGAATCCGCCCCGCTCTTCTTTCTACGGTTAGCATCATTAGAACGCGTAACTCGTTTCGCAACTTGTCGCATTTATTTCTCTCTCGGCCATTAAATATCTCCAGGTGTCTTTTAGATTTTACAGACCGTTCGCATATTTTCGATCAGGCTCGTCTTCCAGCCTGGCGTAATATCCACCTTTTTTTTCCAGTGCGTTAGGCTTCCTTTTGCGGCATTCAGCAATTAAATTTCTCTCTGCTCCTATTTTTTTTATGGTTTCTAACGGTCCCCAGATTTTTATCTGCTCGCAAACAAGATCGATATTATTATTCATTCGGTTGTCGCGAAATCTTCCGTTATCGAGCTAAACATCCGACTGGAATACGGGTTGTAGGCGTATACGGTTAGGATCGCGTCTTTTTGTGAAACCAGTGTGTATCGTCTAACGTTGCGATCTTGATTGGTAGTCATCATAGTGTTGCATATCACGGATTTTTATGCATAGAACTGACTTTTAGATTATATCGTAAATTTATGAAGTGGACAATTTGTGTTCTGTTTAACGATAAGAATTTTATACCTACATGCGAACAGATAATTGAACAGTTATCCAGTTCTAAAAGCAAACAGTCAAGTAAAATAAATAACACAGGCATAACAGTAACCGGTAATGTTAAAATACTGGAAAATTTGCAATCTAACAAAGTAGTAGAATTTTGTTTATAGATCGTACCCTTGTACGTAAACCGTTAAAGAAAGCATTGTGCGCGCGTAGAAGTAAAGTCTCCTCGGGGGTTGTATATCTGCCGTTGGAAATTCTGTGGCGCTGTTAACGAGGTGCCGTAGCAAGTTTAACGCTCGTGGTACGCACAATTGCGCCAAATGGCCCCCTATATAACGCGTCGCTTGTTTAACAATCATTATTTGCGAGATACCGTAGGTATCTCCGACACGGTATCGGGAACAGATCAGATCGAATCTCTTTGCGGCTCGATTCGAGCGTATTGTGTTCGTCCTCGGGTCCGCTTCTCATGCCAACATTCGAGAGATCGACTCCACATAAACCCGATCGATTCATTTTTAATTCCTTCGTTTGACCATTCTTAATCCGTTTAAATTCGTAAAATTATCAAACACCTTCAAAATACTATGAACAGCAAACTGTACCTTGTTAATCTAACTGTAACGGGGATACTACATACGAATTAATTTCCACGACATTAAAACGAACAAAACGCTAGTAAGTTATTACACCTTTGCGATTAATTATTGTTAAAGCTTCCTGCGCTAACGTTACCTCCAATCGCTGTAATTACTAGAAACACACCTCGAAGCGAGCGCAAAGTAAACGCGATGACTCAACCGGCAAGCATTTTCAGATGATCAATTAATCGTACAAGTATGTGCTTTGAAATAATATAAGGTTGAGGGGTCAGGATAGTTGGATACACGTGAGACTAGAAACGGTGAGAAGTTGCTCGATTTCACCGAAAGACGATTCCTTTTTGGTGGCCTTGGTAAGTTGATTAGCCCAGAAGATACGAGTATCTGACACGTAATATGGCAACCTCGCTCGAAGGCGGGTGGCACAGGAAGTCGACAAGGTTTTTATCGTGGCCGACGCTTATTGTTACAACGACTAAACAACTAAATGACCAAACGGGTTCTTGTCGACTACCAACCTCTAAGAGTGATCTAGCTTCATTCGCACGAAAATTTCCATCACTTTTGAAATCGCTACTTTTTGGTTGCATGGTTTTGTGACCATTTTATGTCTGAAGTGGTGTGTACATTTTCATGAAATAATTGAAATTCACATTTTTATGAAATAATTGAATGTCATTTTTTTACAAAAGAATCGAGTGCCACATTTTTACAAAAGAATTGAATATCACATTTTTATTAAATAATTGAATGCAACATTTTTACAAAATAATTGAATGCTATATTTTTACAGAAGAATTGAATGTCACATTTTTACAAAAGAATTGAGTACCACATTTTTATAGAATAATAGGTACCACATTTTTGTAAAAAACGTATAGTATAGTATCATACACGTGTATAAATGATCAGGTTAGACTTGGAGGTACGTAACAAGTTTTCTAGGAATTATCTGATTTTAAAATTTAAATTTGTTTGGACATTGTTTAACCCTCATCCTGCCTTTCCCTTTCGCTCTCGAGTCCAATTGCGTCACGGGTTCCCCGTACCGGATGCGTCCAACGGACGTCGAATTCCTCTTTTTTTCCAGTCGACTTACATCCGCCTAATGGCGTCGCATAATTGAGAGAAAATTGGGTCGCTTTGATGGTTTCGTCTCCGTGGCGTCACTATCCGTCCATCACGAACAGACAAACGATTTACGAAAATTAAAATAGCAACTTTCCTCAAAATCTCGTTAACAAACTGTGTATGTATACCATATATGATAACAAGGGGTAACTTACTGTATATGTAGCATGTATGACCACAAGAAAGCACAGTCACTGTATAATACCATATAAGATCATATATGACCATATATACCATGTATCCCATATATGATCACAAGGGAGCAAGAAGGGTTATGTTCTGCAAGAAAAAAAGTAAGACCTTAAGGCTAGAATGTTGCAAAACATTAGTTTGGACCTGACCTCAAGGTACAAAATCTGCAAGTATAGTACAAATTCTCAAATATCCACACCTTTACATTTTCAGCAGCTGAATCTCCACCGTTAGCGATATACCAAGAGTAAATATTACTCATCAACTCAGTAATGTTAATACTGAAAATAATTTCAGTCCTGAACGCAGAACGATCTAGCGTTATAACGCGATGTTTTACATAAGCGTACCATGCTTCGCTACCCAACACGATATATCGCAATAATAGCCTAATTTACCATCGATGATCGGCGAAGGAATCACGAAATAATGACTCGAGTTTGTTGATTTCAACACGTTATCGTCGCGAGCGTAATGGAATAGTAATTGCCGAGAGGACAAACGGTAATCGCATGGAGCAACAACCGGCCGTTAAGTATTGTTGGAGAAGACGGGACGAGATCTCCGGTATCGATGGTCAACCAGGACTCTTCCTGGTATCGAAGTTGACCGCCGATGGCCAGGACGAGAATGGCTCGCGTTAACGCGTACGTACACGGCCGGATCGGTGGCGTGGCCGATCGGGAACTCGTGTACACGCTTCGTGCACGTGTGTTACCGATACCTACGTGCCGTACACGTCCTTCCACGTGGACATTAACCTGCTCGTGCGTGCCTTCGTGACGGACTCCGGCATATTTGCCGATAAATAGCACCTTTTTATACGGACGCCGGCTAACCTCAAATTTACCCCGTTTAAACGAAACAGGGGCATTCTTGTGTGGACATTCTCATTTATTAAGTATTTGTACTTAAAAAGTATCCAATATAGGAAAAGGAAATTTATTCAAATTAGATCCATGTGAATGACGATAAAATTACTTTTATTTATGTTCATGTACATCTTCCTGAGAACATTCATTCAGTTGTTACAGATTATTTCGTTTGCAATATTTAAAGCTTCGAATAATGTCCAGCTCTGTTTCATAAATCATCCTAATCTGCTCCTGTCTCATAAGTGCACTTGGGAATATTGTATCGAGTGAAACGATAAATAAAACGACTTCCACGAGTGGAGTAATATCGCAGGTCGTTTCTGGTACTATTTTCTTGGGTGTCGCGTCGTGTGCTCATTAGCTTAACGAATTGCGAGAGGAATGGGTGAATGAGATGCTAATCGTAGCGCGTGGGTGTCGTTGGTTTCAACTTATTCATACTAGAGTAGACGTTTATCCGGTGCTTGTACAATTGGGGTTGATCTTTTCTTCATTTTCACATTTATTAATGTTTATCTTTTTATGCAAAATGAACTTGAACACAAGAAATTTGATTCGCTGATGTACAAGTAATTTTTTGTTCAATCTAACCTCGTGCATGATAACCACACGTGATTAAACATATGTCATTTTCATTGAAGAGTAGTAAAAATACAGAAATATTTGAAAAATCGTTCCACACTCGAACTCTCTCAAATAACCAAAAAAAAAGGTGTAGTCACGATGAGTTTGATTGGTAAAACAGAACGCGAGACGAACGGCGTTCGAAATAGAAAGGAATGTGATTCGAGCAGAGTGTAGATGAATAAAGGAACGAAAGAAACTCGATCGAGAGTATGTGGAACAATCGTCGTCGGAGAGGAAAAAAATGGCGACGGTGACGGCTTCCCTCTCGCTTGATAAATTTACGAGGGACGTATAATGCGTCAGTCTTACTAACTGCAACGTATCTATCGCGTCAAAGTCTTCTGGTTGGTTGTCGCGCTGGAAACTCGACACCTTTGTTACCTTATGTGCTTTTATAGAACCTCTTTTAAAACGAGAGCCTGGCTGCGGTTCCCGCGTTTCCACGCGTCGATTATCAACACTCGCGTTCCTTCGTCTTACATCATTCGCGGTCTGTTCCTTTTAATTTGCTTAATACGATCTAACAGGCTCGTGTTTAACCCTTCCGCGACCGCCACGAGGTATCGAGATACCACGATGTCGTTTATGCGACGCCACGAGATATATCGCGTTTATATTGCATTCGGATGCTATTTGCAGTTTGGTCACTATGGAGGCTGGACGAATTTGCAAATTTTAATGATTTGCGATTTGGAGATTTGGGAGATTTGGGAGATTTGGGAGATTTCGTAGATTTGTGAGATTTGGAGAATTTAGGAGATTTGGGAGATTTGGGAGATTTGGGAGATTTGGGAGATTTGGGAGATTTGGGAGATTTGGGAGATTTGGGAAATTTGGGAGATTCTTCATTGACGATATCGTAGTTAAGTTAGGTTAGGTTACTGTAGTATTTGGTCTTTCGCTAGTCTAATTTGGAAACTACTAATTTGGAGATTTGTGAGATTTGGGAGATTCTTCATCGACAATATCGTAGTTATGGTTAGGTTAAGTTATTAGTCTTGGAATACAATTTTATTTCACGAAGCAATTTATATTTATATTTCTTTCTGACACCCTTTAAACTTGGGTGTTTGGTTCACATAAAAGTCTTGCGTTTCATTAGAGTTTCTTTCTGTTACGGATTTAAATGAGATACTGGTAGCAAGATATTCCGAAGGGTTAACGTGAAATGATGATTTAAGAGGGGCAGGGAAATGAGCAACCATCGCAATGTTCCCGTTCCCATGACAGCGACACAGCATCCGGTGATCCAGCGGATCCCAGAATAATAGAAATACTCGATAGAGCGGAGTCGATATCCTTCCTGGTGCTGCAGGAAACGATCGGTCTGCCCTCGAAGTCGGTCATCATCGCCGGTGAATCCAGTTACTTCTCGCTCGGCTTCGACCAACAATCGATTCGTCTCCGTTGGGCATAACCGATCCGCCAATATCGATCTTTATTGCGTTTAGGATCATCCACGGGATTTCACCTGCACACCTGGCCGACTATAATCGTCCACACTGCTCTGTCGCCTCGATCTCTTATTTTTATTTTACATTTCAGGTGTCTGATACTTTTCAAAGTTGACATTTAATTCTAGTAATTTAGAAATTTAGAAACTGGGAAATTTAGACACGTGGAAAGGGACTTCAGGTCCACCTTGAGACATCGAGAAATTTAGAGATGGACAAGATTTTAGGTCTTTAAAATATGAAGACCTTGAGATCTTGAAATTCTGAATAGTTTAAAAGTTTGAGACCTTTAAAATACGAGAACCTTGAGATTTTAAGACTTTATGATTGTGAAACATTTAGAACTTTGGAAGTGCGAGACTTTGAACCAGCAGGTCTTCAGGATTTTAAGCTATCGAAAAGTTTAGGATTTTCAAAGTATGAAACTTTGTTATTTAAAAATTCCTGAATGTTGACACACTGGTTACGATCAAAAAATGTTCAATTTGCTCTCCAGTGATTGGATAGAGGATCCCAGGACTAATAGAACGTTTATAACTCGAACGAAGGACATTCGCACTCGTACGACTCTTCCGTTCGATTGTATCTTGCTTACGACTCAGCGAGCTACATCTCGATACGCTCCAGCGCGATTTGCCTCGATCGTCACGCGAAACAGAAATTTCATTGACCATTCGCGATTCGATCCGGCCAGATCCATATTCATTTACGCCTAATTTACTTCGTGGCGACTATATTCCAATCGTACAATCACGCTCGAATCTGTATCATACACGGATCTATTCATAGCAGTTACTCAAAATATCCACGTTAGCTAAGACTCTTTCTCGTGAATGAACAAAACGGTACAGAATCGATATTAGTTTCGAGATGGAACTGCGACGGGGTGGGGAATGTGAGAAAACCTTCGATGAAAAAGAGGTGGACGAACAAAAAGCAACAGAGGTCTGCGGTGGACGACTTTCCCATGAAGACAAGCTGGAGGACGCGGGGCAGGATGTTCCAGGACCAATCAATTGTACACGCCGGTCTCCTTCTTCTTTCCCTCGCTACCTAGCTTTCCTATTTTTTATCCTCTTTTTCTTTTTCATTCTCTTCTGCTCTTGGAATCTCGGCTCTGCTGTTTGATTCAGACATTTTCGCGAATGGAAAATATTTACAGCTCTCTCATAATTTGAGGATTATGTATTTCTGATATGTCGATGTTGTTTGTAACGTACAAATAAATACATGAACATACGTACAGTACATACATATACATAATACATGTATGAAGTGTACAAGAATATATGTGAACTAATATGAGTTAAAGTAGACATGCATATATGTGCATACTATTATTTATAAGTGTAAGTATGTCTGTATAAAGTGTAGATATAAATATGTACATTTATAAGTATAAATGTATAATATAATTATGTGTATAATATAATGTAAATACAATGCATAATATAATATAAATAATTGTATAAGACATACATAAGTTTGATAACCTATATGCTGTGGATCTCATACATTATATGATTTATGTTAACCTTGAAGATTTTATTCGACGTTCCATAAGTGACAAAATGAATTAATATTCATTTTCAATGAAAACTAAGTTCACAACCCTTTAAGTATGTTATTTAAAAATTGCTCGGTTTCTACATATCATACATACAGATATATATGGATCACATACATAGCAGATGGTGCTTAATCTCATTGAAATTGCTATTTGTTCAAGAAAAGTACAAACTTTGCATTAATTGTACAATATTTATACAAATGAAAGTACAAACTACCTATTATATTAGAAATGCAAAATACCTTACAAGTAAAGGTACACGGTATGTTAAAAAAAAAAACGTCAGCAGAATGTACCGAACAGCCTGAGCCGACTCGCCTCGAAGTAGAAACTGAAGTCGGAACAAAACGACAATAAAACGGCAAAAAGCGCGACTGAAAAACGAGTAATTTCTCCGTGAATAAAGAGAACGGCCGAGCGATTTTGTACGAGGTAGAATCGATTGTCGGTAGGATTTTAATCGATGGGCAGTCGCGAAGCACGCGCGAAAGCTAGAAAGACGTAGGTCCTCGATCGAAAGTGTTTCGTATGCGGAGAACGCGAGCCGTCGTCCAGTTTCCCGGCTCTTGAATCGTGAAAGTGTAAGAAACTGCGCTGCAGATCCACCGTGTGGTGCTTATCGTGGCGGCATCGATAAAAATGCAAGGTGGCACGCGGCCTGGACCTTCACTGACTCCGCGAGCGGCCACGGTGGGCGGACTAGCAACTAGAAGGCGACTGAACTGAACTGGACTCGGCTCTACTGCACAGATAAAACGGATTCGAGCTGATTTAACAGGCGCCACGCGATGCAAATTGTCGGAAGATATCCACTGATGTTCTTGTGAATTGTCAGATGAGGAACGATTCTGTTTTGATACTGATGGCTGGAAGGCTGATTGGTGGACGCTCTGGAGGTTACACGTTTCTGGGAAATTTATTTCCGTCTCATTTACGAATTTAGAGATTTAGGGATTTAGGAATTTAGGGATATTGGAATTTAGGCATTTTTAGGGATTTAGAGATATTGGGATATTGGCATATTGGGGCTTAGGTGTGTTGGGATTTAGGAATATTGGGATTTATGGATATTTGGACTTAGAGGTATTGGATTTAGAAATTTAGTAATTTAGAGATTTTGGGGTATTGGGGTATTGGCGTTTAGGAATATTGGAGTTTAAGTATATTGGGATATTGGGACATTGGGAGATTGTGACATTGGGACATTGGGAGATTGGGAGATTGGGACATTGGGAAATTGGGAGATTGAGACATTGGGATATTGAGACATTGAGACATTGGGACGTTGAGACATTGAGATATTGGGAGATTAGGATAGTGGTAATTTGAAAATTTAAAACCTTGATGACTTGTAAATTTGAGGATACTTCAATTTGAAAATTTAGCAAATAGAAAACCTGCGAATCTGTAAATTTGAGTAATTTGGAAGCACAATAATTTAAGAACTTGGAATCCTGAAAATCTTGAATCTTACTGATAGACAATTTATTGGTGCGTCAATATGTGGATTCAAGTATTTGTATCGAAGTGGAGGTACAAAGTATGCAACTACCTGTACTGTATAGATGAAATTCAAGTACCTATCATTAGAGATCTGTTATTACAGATGGAGTCAAACTGTATCATCTAGTCATAATCCAAACTATTTAACATATTCTACTGAGTATATTAATAAAACACAAATAAATGTATCAGAACATAATAGTAACACATTAAGTTAAAATTGTATAGCGATTTCACAATACGTAGCAAGGCTTATGTATTCATAAAATGACTAACTGTAAGATCGACTACTGTATCCGTGGCAGATCGTTTTTACGTTATTTGTGACTCAACAGAGTGAACGATGAAATACTTTCATACAGAATTTCTTTCCGTACCGAGCAGATAGAATTTGCAAAGTGAATAAGGAGGTACGGAACAGAAGAAGCTGACACAATCGATCTTTTTTCCTAATGCAAAAGGCAGTAGGAAGTCCACGGTGTTACAGTTACTCCGCGTGTATAATCAATCGATTATCCACCTGAGCCATTGTATTCTCTCCGTCGAAATATCCTCGACTACAATGAATGTGTTACCGTTAATGTACGCGAACCAAGAGAAAAAAGAAAAAGCACGCGACAAAAAACCGCGTCACGAAATACGTGACCACCGGTGTAGACCACCTTTTGTGAAACAATTTTTATTCCGTTGAAGAAACAATCTGGCCGGCGACGGTCTCGATGCTCTGTTAACACGATTGTATCGATTTGCTCGATATTTTGTAGCTTATAAACAGACATTAAATTAACGTAATGTATAAAGTTATTCGTGGACTTTTTCCGCGGGTAGATTTTATGCTGTCTCGCGCAACGACTTTCAGAAATTCCATTCATTTCAATTGCATCCCGTTTAATATCTGGTCGTGCGCCATTATTGCCCGTAATCCGCAAGCAATTAAGATTCTAAGTCCTGGTTTATGCATCGGATTTCAATAATTTGTAATATTCGAAGCAGGTTTAACTACCGTCGGTTGTCTACTACGTAATCGCTGTACTTACGCCAACGATATTAAACGTGGTAGCATATTGGAAGAAAGTTTTTAATAGATGCTAGTGGACTCGATCGATCGAATTAACGAGCGATTTGGGAATATAGGGACATACAGATATAGGGAATTTGGGATATTGGGATTTGAAGACATTGCGATTTAGAGATTTGACAATTTAGGGATTTAGGGATATTAGGATTTAGAGATATGTGGATTTAGGGATATTGGGATTTAGGGTTATTGGGATATTGCGATTTAGAAATTTAGGAATGTGGGGTTTGGAGATATTGGTATATTGGGATATAGGGATATTGGTGTTTGGGGATATTGGTATATTGTGATATACGGATATAGGAATATTGGGGTTTAGGGATATTGATATATTGGGATTTAGAAATTTAAGAATTTAGGGATTTAGGGATTTAGGTATATGAGAATAAAATTCAGAATCTTGAACATTTGGAAATTCAGAAATTTAAAATCGTAGAAGTTCTAGAATTTTCAGAGTTCGAAATTTCAAATTGAAAATTTAAGATTTGAAGGTTAGGAAATTTCAAAAGTTCAGAATTCAACAATTTGGAAGTTCGAGTACTTAGAAATCAGGGATTTACAAATCCTTGCAATTCTTTGATCCCCAAAATCAAGGACAAATAAGTATCTCTCTTGAAAGCGTCTCTCATCTAAAAGAAACCTGGCATTGATTGTACAGGGTGTTTCTAAACATGCATCACATACCCGACCATCATAAATATGTACGTATGTTATATACCTGACTATCATAATTATATACCTGATAATCGCTGCAATACATTGCGAGGTGATGTAACTCTCCGCAACCAATAAAAATACCGAAATAATCGATTCAAAACCGAAACACGAGTCACGATTAAACGCTACATAATACCGCGGTGTAGAAAATTTTTCGTCACGTTTACAATACCGTCACGAAAATTCTGGTCGCAGCCTTAACCCAGGCGTTTCACTCGGCTCGATATGAATAACCGTTCGATAGAGCGATTGAAATATTCTAATGCGGAGCGCGTTCAGCACGCAACGCGAATCGAGAGCCGTTCCAAGTCTCTCTCGACCAGCTTTACAACTTTTCTATCTTCACGCACGATCGTCGCATCTATCCTGAGCTCTGGTTTCGCGAGCCGAGTGCCACGGTACGTGTGTATCTGGCTCTCGAGAGAAACGAGAGTGCCAACACCACGCGATTCGTCTCGATACGTGTGTGTCGCTAAAGCATGCTTTCCGCCGCGATCCCGTCTATCTACGTACGTTACGTGCGTTCCAGATCCAGGTTAATCGTCTATCAACCGACAGGAATCCTGATTTTTAACGCTGACAAGTTTTTGTATATTTATGACACCGAACACCGTTGGTATTTGGAGATTTAGGGACTTTGGATATGGAAATGTGATTTGGAGATTTGGGATATTGGAATTTGGCGGTTTGGGGATTTGGAGACTTGGGATATGCGAATATGACGATTTGGAAATTTGGGATATTGGAATTTGAGGATTTGGGGAGTTGGGATGTGGAGATATGACGATTTGGAGATTTAGGATATTGGAATTTGGGAGTTTGGGGATTTGGGGACATTGGATATGGGAATATGACGATTTGGAGGTTTGGGATATCGGAATTTAGGGGTTTGGGGATTTGGGGACTTGGGATATGCGAATATGACGATTTGGAAATTTGGGATATTGGAATTTGAGGGATTGGGGAGTTGGGATGTGGAGATATGACGATTTGGAGATTTAGGATATTGGAATTTGGGGGTTTGGGGATTTGGAGACTTTGGATATGCGAATATGACGATTTGGAAACTTGGGATATTGGAATTTGAGGGTTTGGGGATTTGGAGACTTTGGATATGCGAATATGACGATTTGGAAATTTGGGATATTGGAATTTGAGGGTTTGGGGAGTTGGGATGTGGAGATATGACGATTTGGAGATTTAGGATATTGGAATTTGGGAGTTTGGGGATTTGGGGACATTGGATATGGGAATATGACGATTTGGAGGTTTGGGATATCGGAATTTAGGGGTTCAGAGATTTTGGGACTTTGGATGTGGGAATATGACGATTTGGAGATTTGGGATATTGGAATTTGGGAGTTTGGGGATCTGGGGACTTTGGATATGGGAATATGATGATTGGGAGATTTAGGATATTGGAATTTGGAGGTTTGGGGTTTTGGAGACTTTGGATATGGGAATATGATGATTTGGAGATTTGAGATATTAAAATTTGAGGATTTGAGGATTTAGGGACTTTGGATATGGGAATATGACGATTTGGAGATTTGAGATATTGGAATTTGGGGACTCGGGATATGGGAATATTAAATTGGCGATTAACTAGTTAACTATGTCCCATGTGTATATACGTCAATACTTCACTCGGTGGGATTGAACGAACTGTTAATTTTTTGTTGAAAAGTGTCACTATTCTTCCTTACTTCACAGTCACTATACTTTACTTCTTACGTATAATTTATAATAGACTATAATTTATTATAGTTCTGTGTATAGTTATCATTGATCTCAATTGAGCATACAGTGAAAAACTTTTGAAACTGAATTCCATAATTAACTTGAAAGGCACTGTAAGATTCTGATATAATTGCTGTTACCTAATATATGTCATGTAACTATATCTAATAACTGTTACATAATGGAGAAATAAATTCTATTACGAATTTGACCAAACGTCGAACCTATCATTTTGAATTTGGCGCCTTTCAGTGCTACGTTAGGTTAGGTTTGAAGAGTACAGGGAATTGTGACACTACAAAAACATTTATAGACTTCTAAAAGATTTCTATGTTATGAAGTTTCATATATTTCATGTATTTTATAATTTATAGAACTTTTGAGACAAGTTTAATTGTTCAGAATGTAGGTAGTTTAGAAATTTCATAAAGATGGAAGATGCGTAGTGGAAGATGATCTAACGATCAGACTAAAATAAAGCGTATATCTAATTGTAAGCCATAAAACGCGGTAGCCAAGATCGGTATAAACATATAAATTCTTGTGACGAGTTGTGAAGAATTCTATCGGCGTGCGGTCGATCGGACGTCGTCCATTTGCAAACTCGAGATCCGCTAGGATTTCTTTGCAGTTATTTCATCTAATCATCGGTTGGGAGCATTTTAATCCGTCATTGACATAACTACTTAGGACAGATTATTCTCTGGAACTTGAGTCTTGAAGAAAATTTGGTGGTGGAATATTTGAAATAATTTTGTTTATTCGATATAGTTCATCTCAGGTTGTAATTGCTATAATTAATATTTGAGGTTATATACTCAATATAATTAACTTCTACGATTATATACTCATCATTATTAAATAACACCCATATCCCAAGTCCTCAAATCTCCAAAATTCCTAAGTTTCCAAACCCTAACTTTTACAAATTTAAATTCCCAGCACTGGAAATTTCTAAACTCCCACCCACACCAAACACAAAAATGCACTTCTACCTCCATAACATTTTCTCGTTGGATCGCCCTCGCATCGGCCCGGGGCAATCGCCCACTTCATTCTGTCCCCACTCAAAACCATAACCACCACAAATCCCAGCATTATCGAATCCTCTCGTAAATTGAGCATCGAATTGGCGAAAGATACAAGCACGACACAGCAATCGGAACGGATTACAAACCCGTCGAACAAGCACGTAACACGGGTGCGAGCGAAAGTCAAATTAGCAAAACCAACGTCGTTTCTGACGTGTCACTCAACGTTTCGCCCGGCTAGGAACGAGTTTCGCTAATGGGACGAATAATTAACGCAATCTGTACGCTCGATTAAACGGCCGGTCTTTACTCCTCGAGCGTACAATTCGCTAATCGTGCGGGAAAAATTCGAAACTCGTGAATTCCCGCCTCTGGCAGAAATATATGTCGATCGTGGCCGGGGTTGTCGCTCGATTATTACAAAGTCGATCGTTCATCGATAATCGCCGATAGCAATGGCAAGCTTGGTCAGCCGTTTATTGGTTTGTAAGACGGGAAAGGCGTGTTCGTGACCGGAGGTGGAACTATGACAAATCTGCCCGAGCTACCGGAAATTAATGCTGACTTTTTGCTCGACGGACTCGAAACCGCGAACGTTCTCGAGAGGAATGCGTTCGGACGTTTCTTCAATTTCTTTTGCGATGAAGTCGAGATGAATCGAAACGGGGGTTACAAATAATATCAGAAATTATTTGTGACTGAAACTTTTTGGGGACAAGAATTTGTCGGGGACAATAATCAAGACGATAAAGAAATTTTTGTAAAGATGCTAACATTCGTCCAGATGAAGATTCATTGTGTTAGATACTTTATCATCCCTAATTTATTCATTTTTCTACTTTAGTTCCAATTTAAAAGTGCCCATCAAACGTCTATAAATCTAGTGTTAAAAATTCTAGAATTTGAAGTATATATAATTTTCTGAATAATATTTGCTTTTCACATTGCAGATTAAAAGAAATAGCTATAATAGTCAAAGAACTAGATCCGGACGCGTAGGAAAAAGTCCATAAAGATAAACAAACCTTTTTGTTCCCAATCAAATCATTCGTTTTCTCTGAAAGCTTTCACCGTTGAACAAACTTATAACCGATTCAGCAATCCGAGATTAAGAAATAATCTCGTTGGGAATCGCGTACAAAAAGAATGATCGAAGGATCCAATATCTGATCCCCTATAATTTCCGCAACTTTAATCATCCTCCACTTCCGTGCGCTGGCCGCTCGAAAAACGCTAACCATACTGGGTAAATTCAACGCGAACCATCATAGATCTTAATCCGAGATCTCGGGCTACCGTCTATTTGCTTGTTGTCTCTCTCGTTCACGTCGAGGGGGAAAAGTCGAGCTGGTTCTCGATGAAGATAGGAGCGTTCGGGGTCAAGAAATCGGCAGATGAACCGGCTGATAATGACGGAACCGGCGTTTTATATAGAATGTAGATGTAATCGAGGGAACGGGGCTTCGAGAGGAGCCACAGATGCTGTTGGCCGATCCTTCGAACGTCGGTGGGATGCACCTTGGTACCTGTTACCTGCTACCAAGCGTTGCATGATGGGGACGGGACCAAAGGGAGCGACTCGGGATTAGAACGAGTGTGGCACGTGCCACGCTCTTCTACAGGTGCCTCTTTAAAACTCACTTATCCGCCTTCTTCTCCTCCTCTCGACCTCTACGGCTCCTTTCAGCCACGGAAACGCGGGATTCGAAGAATCGGACCCTTAGGATAACCGGTAACTGCTGATCTTTCATCGATCGGGAATGGCGAACGTTTTCATTCACCGAGGTTTGCTTTCACTCTTTGTACTCATTTTTGTTGCTGGCAACTTTTGACAAATGGTGCTGGTTTTAGTTGGAAAGTTTGATGAACTCTTTTGTCAGCTATTTTATTTCTGTCTGTTTCACTTTGAACATTTACTATACACATTATGACACTATAGATTTAGTTCAAGAATACTGATAAATCGAATGGTGAATAGTAATCTAACTTCACAAGGTCACAAGGGTTTAGGGGTTCATATTGTAACAATCTTGCAATGTGGTTTCTTATCATATTTATAATATAATATTCCATATGCTATAATATGCTTTATACTATATTTTCATGAGTGGTTTAAAGATGCACTCACAGTTCAAATGTGATAAATCTTGCTAGAATATTTAATACGAGTCTCAACTTCAATTTGAAGTTCAAGTCCAATAGTATGCATAGTCAAGGACCCTTTACTACAAAATTTACATAACTTCTGAACATTTTGTATTTGTTCTAATATTGTAACTTTAATATTATACGAATAAACAAATATTGTGGCAACGAGGTTAAAAACGCGTTGTAAATAATTGCGTGAGACACAAAAACGAGCCTCGATTAAAAAGATATTACTTTTTTATGCAGAAAATGTTATTTTTATCTGTTGTAAATGGGTAATGTATCATACTTATGTAAATGATGTAGTATAATATATAACGTATATAAACTAGACTTTGGATGTATTTATGATACGTCTACTGGCAGGGTATATATAAATCATGTAATTTATGAGACCCACAGCCTACAAATTACACGATTTATGTGTGCTTTGAAGACTTTCATATATTATAAATGCATAAACATCTGCAGTCGCGCCGATTTCAAATAAATTGAAATCGCGTCAAATGGTCTAGAATTGAATCGTGTGGAATTGGGTCACGTTAAACTGAGTTGGGTCGAATTTGTGTTGAATTGTATCGTGCTGAGTTCTATTGTGATGATTTAAATTATGCTGAATTAGATCGTGTTGAATTGAATCGCACCGAGTTAGGTGATATGGAATTGAATTGCGACGAATGGACTCGTGTTAGATTGAATCAAGTCGAATTGCATCAAATTAGCTCATGTAGAATTGAATTGTGCCAAATTAACTTATGTGGAATTCAATTGCACCGAATTAGCATATGTGGAATTGAATCGCGCCGAACTGAATTGCACTGAATTGCACAGAATTGAATCCCATCGAATCGAACCACTTCAAATCAGATCCCATGTATTTAAATCCATGTCGAATTAGATCACTCGGAACTAAATTGCTCCCAACTGAATCAGGCTAAATCGAATTGATTCAAATTGACCCTCGTTACATTTGAAAGTATCCAGTTCGAAATCGCTCTCTAAAACTGGAACCCGACAAAAATCCCCGATCTGGTTTCCGGGAAAGTTGCACGTAAATTTTCACGTAATCATAAAATCCAAAGAGGGAAGGTAAACTTAATTGAATGGAGTGTAATTAAAATTTCGATCGATCAAACCGATAGACCGCGCCGTGAACAGATTCTATCGACAGTCGAGTGACAAAGCAACAATCTTAATTAATCGTCGCGTAACGACATGTTCGGCTCGTAAAATGACTCGGTCGATGAAATATTGGATATTTGGAGGAAGAGGCAATTAATAAGAGGCACATCGTTAGTTTATTGCATAGTACATGAAAAGAGCTCTTCTCGCGAGCCGGGAAACCGGAATCGAGAAGGACGATTTCTTCGTCCGGCGGCCAATCAACCGACCGAGAAACTCTCCCGTTTACTCGAAGAAACGACGGACCCCTGTGTGGAGTCGGCATTATTACATGCTACTTTATTGTACACACCGTTACTGTCGGCGTTGTGCAATCGAACGAGGAGTGATGCGAACTTTATAATTTTCACTGTTCAACGCCACTGGGACAGACGCGTTACGATAGCTAATTTATTTATAAGAATTTAGAAATTTGCTGTTTTTAAAATTACACCCTATATCTTCACCTGTTATAGAACACCCTGTATCTTCAGCTTGTATAGAACACCCTGTATATCTGGATTATATAGAACACCCTGTATCTTCAGCTTGTATAGAACACCCTGTATCTTCAGCTTGCATAGAACACCCTATATCTTTAGCTTGCATAGAGCACCCAATATCTTCGGCTCATATAGCAACACCCTATATAAACGAATTCCTAAGAAGTCCCAGCGAGTTCCCGCAGCTCTAAATGTTCTCTCCGACCAACAAATCCGAACATAATTGTGAGATCGACTATCGAATTCGCGAGCAATGCAAAGACCGTCGAGGCAATATAAATCACCGGCGTTGGTCCGCGAGCGTTTTGCCCGATTGACCCGCGCTACACGCGGTATCGTTCGCGAATCTGCCGCGTTCGCGGTTTATCAGGGATCGGCTCGTAAATCCTGAGCATCGTTATCGCCGGTTGTACGCGCGTGCACGCTCGCCACTTCGTCGACACTCCGCGCGGTGTCCTGTTAATGAACAAAAATCCGCGAGCCTACTGGAGCATGGCGACACCAGCCCACGTACCCGTACGTGGGATACGTGCATATAAGTGCGTCTATGTCGGCCTTATATCGCGACTGACGGCGGAGATCACCGGGTTTGGACTTCCTGTGTCTTGTGGGCCGTGTAGAAAAACCCTTTGTACAAGGGAAAAGACGGTTTCGCGTATCACCGACCCTCGATGAGCCACCTGTGGCACGTGCCGAGATCGTTCTTGCGAGACCTCGTCCCTCGAGAGATGTCGAACATCACTCCGTCGATCCATCGATACCTTCTTGCAAGATCTGTAATATGACGCACTAATGACGCGTCATGACGGTAATGGATAACATGACGCACTGATGACGCACTATGGCGATAGTGGATAATATGACGCACCGATGACGCACTATGACACTAGTGGATAACATGACGCACCAATGACGCACTATGACGGTAGTGGATAATATGACGCACCAATGACGCACTATGATGGTAGTAGATAATATGACGCACCAATGACGCACTACGACACTAGTGGATAACATGACGCACCAATGACGCACTACGACACTAGTGGATAACATGACGCACTAATGACGCACTGTGATCCTAGTGGATAACATGACGCACTATGATGCTAATGGATAATATGACGCACTACAACGTTAATGGATAATGTGACGCACTCAAATTGAATATGTGCAGTAATTCAAAGTTATTCAAAGAGAAATTCCGAAGCTAATATTGACATGAATTTCGAAGTTTATGAACATGTTAACACGTGTGTATACTTTTAGATGAACGATCTCTTAAGAACGTCACTCATGAACCATTATCGACAAGCAGAAGCAACAAGACGCTAATAACGTTCGTGCCGAATGCGAGGTACCGTCGAGTAAATAAATAATTCATAATAAATGTCGATATCCAGATAGTTTTTCTACGGGACATCGATCGGCTCGCGAACGCTCAGAGGCGACGATGATCGCGCAGCTTCCGCGCGATCGCTCGCGATGCATGAATATTCAATCGTAGCCTCTTTGGTCGACATAATCTTCGAGCACTCGTGAGATTAGCATCGGCACTCGATCGAGCTTTCATCCAACAAAAAGATCTCTTTGCTCATTAACCCCATTGCCCGTACTTGGCCACCATGGCGGGCGCACGTGGTACGAGCAATTCACAAACGCATATATCTACATTAATAGAAGGCAGGAACAGTGGCTCGGTGTAAAGTTGCCGCTCCGTGAGACGCTTAAATGAACGGCAATTGACCGCTTCTGTGAATTGTAACGCGAAATCCTCGGAAATGAAGACCTCCCCGAGTGGCTCCGAAGCGTTGATTATAGGCTTCGAGGCTCGATTACGCGCGAGATGCGAACGCGAATAAATCGGCGAGCCAAGAGACCCGCGTCAAGATTTACTGCGCCTCGTTAATTGAATCGGTGTTGGTACACTCGCGTTTATTAACTTAAACGCGTAAACGCGAGTTCGGTACACGAGTGTAAATTAACATTCAGCAGATTTCTCGCTGGATTTATCGAACGTTAATTAGTAGAAATAGAAATCGGAATTGTATCGGCTCGACAACTCTATTTACGAGCTTCATATTTTTTAGCTCGTTCCACGAGGATTACCCAGGACTACTTTTAATTACAATTTTAATCAATTACGACATATTTATTCTGGAGCAAAGCAGATTAGTTTGTGTAAGTCCGCTATATACGATGATATATGAACACTTGCCTCAGTACCCAGACAGCGAGAAAGAGTTGGAGAAACTTTTTGTGGTGCCATAAATTCACAAATCAATACTATTGAAATTTCTAATGGGTTCGTTTACGATTAATTATGCTCTATTAAAGATAGCATGCTACTCTAGTTAAGATATAGTACTTTGTAACTTGTACGATTATTCATAAACTCTAACACTTACTCACAATAATTACACAGTAATACTCATTCAAATAAACTCACTAAAAAATATCGTTCATTTCTTACTGTAAATAAAAAATATTTCAAAAGCTATTTCATGCCGTAAAAATAAAATTTTAAATGTTCCTCCTCCCTGATGAAACACCCTTGCTCCCCAAAAGAATTCCAACAACGGCCATCGATTTGCAGGAAAAAGAGCCTCGTAAACCTTGTAGCAACAAAATCCGATTACCCTTTGTGGATGACGTCTAAAAAGCGCGGGAAACAGGGGCAGAAAAGCATGGTACGAATTTCTGCGGGAATACCAAGGTGGAACGATCATCTAACGCAAACAGCGAATAGTGGATGTTGGCAGCTTAAGTAGTGAACGATATGCGGTAGCCAGCAACCGGTAGCCCCAGCAAAACGTACCTTTTCTTCCTCGGCATCATCCTCCGCCATCCCCGGTACTGGCTGACTGGTCGTAATGGCGGTGTTCTCGGCGCTTAACAACGCGTGACAATATGCATCGAGAAATTGCTGCTCGACCGACGGATCCACGGGCACTAAACGCGTTCGTGAGCGATCCACAATGTTGGCCGATCCTTGTGTTCGCGTTCCTCCGCGGGATAACGCTCGAAATTGAAACGAAACCGCGTCGAGTCTCACGCGAAAACGCCTGTACATTATGCAACCGGTTAGTCCATAAACGAAAGCTCGGAACATTTGATGGGATCTTTCGAGAGGATTCAGCCGACTACGATCCCGTGGGATTTCGAGTTGAGGAATCCAATGGCGCCTCTCTTTCGGTCATGTTTATTAATTTATTCCAATCGGCGGAACGCTTGGAATTCTCATGATGATCTATATAGGAGGGCAGATGGAGCGTTACGGGGATGCGGCTTCCGTGTTGCATTCTTTCTCACGTAGCTAGCCGCGATCGTAAAAGAGGAAATCGGTAGTCGTATTAATTCTATTTTTTGACGTGTGTAACGAGTGGAGGAGGTTGGAGCCGGAGTGGAGTGGATACAAAGGAGTCTGAACACTGTAATGGCGACTGCCTGCAAGCGGGTCAGTGGTAGACGGACATAGTGGGTACTGATGTGTCCAATTGAATAACTTTTAATTCCTAAACATTAAAACTCTTAAATAGTCGAACACACAACTAGTAAATTTTTAAATCTTTGAATTCTTAAATTTCCAAATTCCTATGCTCTCAAATTTCTAAAACTCCAAATCTCCAAACTTGAAAATTCTGAAATTTCAAAATACTCAGTTTCTAAAATTTCCAAACGAAGTCGAAAATTCGAAAATGCAGAGCGCGCAACTATCTCTGTTAACTGGCGGGTACATACCGGTTTCTTGCCTTCCTCCATCGAGGAATCCGGGGTTTTATATTAAATACATCTAGTACATTGATTCTATGCGGAGGAATTTTCTAGTTGTTTTTTTCTTATCGGCCGATGGGAAGGAAAGTCGATCTCTATTACCGCGAGGTTAACTCGCTAGGTTTCTTACGATTTCGTTTTTGCGTTCGGCTGTATATAATGGACGTAGTTATAGGTGTATCATTGAAACGTACAAGGTAGTTATGTATGTAGAATGGGGATCACATCGACGATTTAACGATTTCAATGAGTTTGACCCTCGCGTTCTTACGGTTAGGTTAATTGAGACCCAATTTTATGTTAATCGCGAAACGATTATCTTACTTGCGGATCTTCTACGAACAAACCAGTATCGTATAACGTTTCGAGGAAGAGACACCTATAAAACCATAGAAATATTATTTTGTAACATTTCTTTTTATTGTAGACAAACCTTTTATCAACGTCCAATTGAAAGCTACGAATAGTTTTATAAAATTATAAATATTTAAATGAAATGTTAATGTGTAACAGGTTGAAATTCCAACTTGCCATATTGGAATAGTCGCGAAGTGGTCATGGACTTGTCTGAAACGAATCAAAATTTGTCGTAATTGTAACAGACAGCATACATCAGGGTCATCGAAATCAAGCAGAATGAACTTGATATAATTACCCCGTCGACCTCAGCGAGAAGATGCGCATGCACGTACTTGCGTACGCTCGAATAGGCCATAAACGACAAGTCAAATAACGACCAAATCGTCCGTAACAAAAAAGTCTGGCTCCCGCAGATCTAGAAAGCACAACGATCCCGACGGAACACGCTGACCACACGCGAGGCTCGTTTCCCATTCCCTAGGCAAACATGATTTCCGAGCGAAGTCTCGAGGCTCGTTGGCGGTGCACGGGAACGTTTCCTCGTCCAGCCCCGACAGTTAGACCTCGTTCGACTCTCTAAAGAGCGGTGTACAGTCAACAGCAAATCTGGCTCCTCTAGGGAAAATATGCCAACCGGGAGAGGGGATTTTGGGCACTTGGCAATTTAGGGACGGGTTAGGAATTTGGGGACATTAGAATGTAGGAACATTTGGGGACTTAGGGATTGGAGGATCTCTAGAGAAGGCATTTGTGGATGTAGGGATTTCAGGATGTAGAGATTTGGGGATGTAAAGATTTCGAAAAGGATTGGAGAATTCAGGGGTATGAAAATCTACAGATTAAGGATAAGAATATGAGAGTTTAGGGATTTGGGGATATAGGATACAGAGATCTCATGATGTGTCCACAAAGAGGACCTAGAAATTTGAGTATCTAGAGATATGGATATATGAAAATTTGAGAACGTCAAGTTTACTCGACCCGTGATAACATTGTAACTTCCATGTAAACAATGTTGTGTATCAACAACATGATAACACGTTGAGCACATCGATAACATGTTATCGAAAGGTAGGCTACGTTGCAGTCGAGTGTACCCTCTCGAAGAGGGTCTAGTTAGCAAAGTACGCGGTCCGTTCAGCGCTGCCATAAACAATGGTTTTAGCGAGTGCGTAGCACATGGATCGGCATGGCCGACTCCCACGGTTACAGAGAGGAGCACACAATCTCGTCCGAGCGAGCCAACGACTGAACTCCGGGGTCTGCCCGGTCTTTACGCGCACTTTGCCCGTCCACGATTCACCCACTTTGCTTTACTTAAGGTTGTTCCGAGTCTCGCACCGACCGCGAGACTTCCTCCTCTCCTCTCTTCGTCATCCGACATCCTTTACCACGACGTTTACTCGCCGTTCTAGCTACATTCCAGGGTCCATTAGGAGAGGGCCCACCGACTGGTAGCACGAGCCCCCTTCCTCGGCTACGAGAAACACCCTGGACGGAGAAGGTTACCCCGGTGCCTACGAGCTAAACAATCATCCTCGTCCTCATTTCCGATAAGTTCCTGGCTTTTTGTTCTGCCTGCAACAGCGGTCGAGCTCCGTCCTTTCTTGCCGACTCTCCGTGTCGTTTCGACGTTCCTGTTTCTTTTTTTTTCTCCGACTGCCGACCACGGAGATGATCGCTCCACGTCCGTTTAGAGCGGTCCATTCCTTTCGAGCGAGCTTAGGCAATTCAGTTTGGTCTACTCGCGGTGGCAGAGTTCAATTGTATTCTTTTTCTTGTTGGACACCTTTGGCTCCTGGGACCAGCGGTCAGAATGTGGCGAAATGCGGGAGCTGAATCAAGATTTACGATGGGATGGACGATACGGTATGACAGGGAAAAATTGTATGCGATGTCCTTTGTCGATTCTACTGCAATATTTATCGATAATAGATTCGTTATGGAATCTATTCGTTAAGGAATAGAATAGTTTAGCGTTCATGAAATGAATGAGTAGGAGATATACGACAAGTAATTGAACGTGACGTACTTGAACGCTAGATAATCGAACGCGAGATAGTTGAATGTGTAGTAATTCGGTCGATTATAACTCAATTTCTGGAGATCTAACGTAGTGCACTTCAATGCGTAGTGATTCCGTGTTAATTCATGACAATATATAGCGTGGCAATATAATCCGAGATCATGCCCCTAAAACAATGTTGCGTTTCCTAACCAGTTATAATTAGTAAAAAATTTAACCTAATTTTCCGAATAATCTTATTGCCGAGTAGAAGCATCCAGACTCATTTCCGGCAAGAAAAGTAATTGACCGAAATCGTAAGCTAGGAAAGCATCGAGGTCTGTGGAGTATCGGCCAAAATGACGCTCCATTCATCCTTTCATTCATCGAGGAATCACTGGTGGCTAGCGGGCTTCTTCGCGGCGGCCTTCTCGACGGTAATAAGCAAAAAAGATCGGCCCTGCCGGGTCATTACGCGGAGAGGAACGAAGAAACGGTCGGCCGCGGGCGTAAAAAGCGTGGCAAAGGCGATTCAACCGCGGTTCGAGCGACGCCGCTCGATTTTTCTGCTACTCTCTGCACGCCCGCGACACGCTCGACTTTCGTCCATTCGCTAACCGCGATTCAACCACCCCATTGTCTACGCTATTCTTGCGTCCATCTCGACTGCGATGCGTTGATTGAAACTGTGTTACGATCCCCTTTCAACTCACCTGCTTTACTTTCAACACGCTGTAAAATACACTTATTGTAGGTGCAACACTGTACTTTTGTATCTACTTTTATAAATAATTATAAAGAGTAGGTTAGGTACTGCTACGAAGTAGGGTGTATGAGCCATAAGTAGTTTTGATATTTATTAATTTAAAGTAATGCTTTTAATAATTCTTGTAACATTAGGTATTAAGGGTTGTTTCAAGGGTGGTTCGTATAAGGGTGGTTTCAAGGTAAAATGTTCGTAAAAGATATTATACCCTTAGTAATCAATTGAACTAGTACCCTTGAAGAAGAATAAATGACTCGTATCATTGTTGACAACCTTCTTCAACCTTTCTAATAAATTTCCAATTCTCCCTTTATAAAATGGAGATAGTGGTAAAAAATTCTTCGAAGACATATGAACATCCCTAATACGAATCGATCGAACTCGTATTTCAATTAAAACGACCTTCCCCAAAAAAATGAACAAGATTTTCATTTCGTTCGTAAAATTTCAGCTGGATGACCTATTGAAATAAGTATTACATAAGTAAAATAAGAAATACGTGCTGGAATATAGATAAGTTGAATGTGTAAAAAGAAGCGTGATTTTATTATTGTAGTAATTGAAACGATTATGTTTCAGAAGGAGACGAGGGGTTGACGAGACACCTCGTCCAAACCGACGGGGTGTTGTCCGCGGCGGAGGAGGGTGGCGGAAGAGGAGGGTTGGAAGAAGGGTGGCGTGCTATGATCAGCATGGAGCTTCCGGCACACACGACGCAGCATGGTGCTCTTCACCTGGGGGTCGGGGTCGGGGTCAACCCAGGTGACCCAGCCGGAAGTGCCCTGACCGCCATTCATCCGCATCCTCAAGACTCCCTGGTCCTCCACCACCATAATCACGGAGCTGCAACTCCCGGAGGTATGCACGAGGACTCCAAGAAAAAACGTATGTTTCTTCTTACGAATCCATCTTGATTGTCCTTTTTCGCATCTAAACATCGCAGGAAAATGTCACTTTTATCGAATCATTCAATTTATATTAACTAAATACTAGCTTGAAAATATGTGTACAGAGTGAAAACATTTTCCTGCGATCATAGTTTTATTTATCTCTAAGCCTATTTGTCAAAATTACGTTAATAAACTAGGATAAGTAAAAATAAATATACGTAAGAAACTTTTTGAAAATTCAACGTAAAGTACGTATAAAGTTTAGGTTATTATTCATCCCCTCCGTGAATTCTCGGTCTTATCCGAAAATTCCATCGCGAAAGGATAAATGGTTCCGATCGTCCGCTATCGGAACGTACGAATCTTGATACAATATTAAAAGGTGAACACGAAACGTTCTATCATCGTAATTAGTCATCTTCTTGCCCGCGTTGTCGAGTCAACGTCCATCCGATAAAAACGCTCTACAGGTGATGCAGACACTTGTACACTGCTTTTTCCCTCGGCCGTCGTGTATCAGCATGCTCCTGTACATTCTTGAAATTCTTCTCCAAGGTACATACTCTTTTTTCCCCGTCCAAGCGACGTGAAGTTTATTCCATAGAAATTGAAGCCACGTAACAGCAATCATCTTGTTTTTCGCCTTCCGACTCTTCACTCGCATACAAGCGATTCGTAGTTATATAAACATAGCTCGTTAATTATTTATTTAAAAATTCGTCCTTTGTCGATCGTGACATCGAGTTTTGATCTAATAACGCAGTGATATTTTTCGCCTGATCCCCGAGCCGATAGGAATGTTGTATCCGCAAAAAGTTACCGGCACGTGCTTCGCGGAAACCCTCGATAAATCTTCGTCCACGCTGCTCGACGCTTCTATTACGATCTCGAGCGATGACTGTGCACCGTGTTCGCCGAGTTAATTCAACGGAATTCACTGGAATTCACGAATACCTCGATCTTCCACTGTTCTCGCGACTACCCTTCAGAAAATTTTCATATTTTAGACTTTAGAGGAGTTACGCCAAAAAGTTTGGTATATGGATACACTGGGAAATTCGATTACTGTAAAATTTGAACGTTGGGAAATTTGTGTACTCGAAAATTTAACTACTGGAAGATGTGAACATTGAAAAATCGTAGTATTGGAGAATTTAAGCATTGAAAAATAGTACTCATTTTAACTATTAAAATTTAAGTATACTTGTACATCAAAAATGTAATATATTTGTGTGTCATATCGAAGAGCTCAGATTTGAATAAGAAATTGCAACAGCCCGTTATAATGCTGAATATCTATATTATAATTATTGTATAATAAATGTCGCGTGAAAGGGTTAAAGTGATGGCTGTTCTCTGCACAGCGTCAAGGAGAGAAAATTTTACGATGGTACGGCTCTCCAGGATGACAAATGGTTCCACTTTCGGCTGCGATTTATTCGTCAATTAGGAGAAACCGGAGATGATTTACGGCGCGATTGTTCACCGGATAGCGGCACGGTGCTTGTGTCGGGGAAAATTGGCACGTTTGACTTTATGGATTTATTAATTTCGTGATTGCGAAGCGCGAGCATCGACGTATTTGCATCTGCGTATGCGATGGATGCAATTTTGGGATACTTGATTAGGGGTAATACAGCTCGTCGTTTAAGAACCGTATAATCTTGTGTTTCTGGAGTGTAAGACTCAATTAGAATATCGCACCGAACACTGATTTATCACGTTGTACTTGCAAGATTTATCTGGTGTTCTCGAAAGCGTCAAAAAATGTAAATCGTGAGAAACATCATTTAAACGATTTATAAATCTTTTAATAATATACTTAGAAAATGTAATTGAATGTATCGTTTGCATAGAAAGCATATGTCGGCAGAAAATTAAAACAATTTCCTGCTCTGTTAACGGATACATATCAATGCGTTCAAAATTTCTTCATTAAGTTATAATGATACGTTGCTACACACCGAGTCCCTGTTATCTGGCTGTGCTTATCGTCGCATCAATATCGACTTAATTGAATCTTATCCTCGCGGGACATCGAGCCGGCCGATACGTGCCGATCCTTCATCAAAGACCGGCAGAACAAGAGCCGCGTGAAAGGCCTCCTTGTTCCGTACGGAACAATCGAGTTAGCTGAAGTTGCCACGAGTTCCACGGCAACGATCTTTTCGAGCACACGTACACCTATACACGGTGTACTTAGCAAATTTATTTCCACTACTTTGTCTCTACAAATTCGCTTTACAACTACGGCCATATGGTGTTACTACTTATAATATTACTACTTCAGTCGTTATTATGTATGATATAAGAACTTATGTCTTTATTGGACACTCATGATGTTACTCATGAAAGTGTGGTAATTTGGCACGTGGTTGTACATCGCGTTATATGTGACACAGTGGCGATGTAAGGAGTGTGACGCGGTGTGAGTGCTTGGTAATTCAACGCGTTGCGATACCACGCGTGGTGAACTTATACAGTAATCTAACATGTAGGAATCTTGTATTTAGTAATTCAATGCGTGGTGATTCGACGAGTGGTGATCCAACACGAGGTGATTTAACGCGTGGTAATTCACCACGTTGTAATTCGACACATGACACTTCCACGCATGGTAATCCAGCGGTGCCAGAATTGGGCGCGTAGTAATTCAATACGTGGTAATTTAACGTACCGTAATTCAATGCGTGGTGATTCCACATATAGTACATTGACACGTGGTAATCCGGTGCGGTGTAATTCGACACGTGGTAATCTAGTATGTAGTGATCCTACGCGTGGTAATTCACTGTATAATAATTCAGTCTTTCGTAACTGAACGCGTAGAAATTCGCTCCCTTCCTAACTGAACGCGTAGAAATTCTCTCTCTCCGTAACTAAGCGCGTAGTGACTCACTCTCTCCATACCAGAACGCGTAGAAGTTCACTCTTTCTATACCTAAACGCGTAGTAATTCACTCCCTCCGTAACTAAGCGAGTAGCAACTCACTCCCTCCGTACCTGAACGCGTAGAAATCCACTCCCCCGTAACTAAGCACGTAGTAACTCTCACTCCGTACCTGAACGCGTAGAAATTCATTCCCTTCGTAACAGTACTTCACTCCCGCCGTAACTGAGCGCGACCCACTTAATGATTCAACGAGCGATCCCCGCTCCATCCAGTAATTCAGCGTACGTCAATGAAGCGCTCAACGTTGAGATAAAGTATTTATTAAACGCAATGATGATTCATTTTGTGAAACCACCCTATATAGAAGAGGAAACGCGCACAAAGGGCCCGGTGAAGCGGTAGTTCTCCGGAACCAGCGGTCGCGGCATGGACTCTCGTCGTGGTTGAGTCGCGTATATAGTCGTTCCGGATGCTGAAGAGAGTGGCGCTGGTTAAGGAAGATGAAAGGCTGCCGCCGTGGCAGCAGCCACTAACGTGGCATGGCCCGTGGTGAACAAGACGGGGGGAAAACGGAGAAGAAAGAGGAAGGAGACATGCAGGAGGGGTCGTTAAATCTAATGATATCAAGTATTTGACAGGAAGGATTTTGATCTGTTTGAAGACCACACGCAGATATGTCTATAGATTCTTTCTTTGTTCGCACCCTTGATATCGACATCGTTCGAGTCTACCTGAATCGTTGCTGACTATACATATTCACAAAGTCAATTGTAAATGAAGTGTTCAATTTATAAAGAAAGTTCTGATTTTACGTATACGTTCATTGCTTGAATTAAGTGGTTGATAAATATAACTTTATAGGTCTACAATTTTCTCGATTTTAATTTGATGCATCACTTGTTCAGTAATAATCAGTAAGTCGTTTTTATAGATCGATATATCAGACAGCCTTATAAGGGCTAATTGCATTTGTTGACATTAAAATCGAAGCAAAGCCTCTCGTTAATGCAATTCTAAATATTTGTCGTATCACGCTGAGCGACGACCAGCTATTCGAATTAAATTGATCACGCAGGACCACCTCGGGGCATTGTACCTATATCTCGATCGTCAAAGATCGATATCACCTGGCCAATCATCAGGGCCGAAGGAAGATCGGCAAGATAGGGACGAACAAAGCCCATAATTCATTGCCTCCGATGGTCCTTCGATTTCCTTATTTCTTTCCTTCCTCGTTTTCGAGAAGAAACTCGCAAAATCACATTTCACTTCTTTCCAGTCTATCCTTTAGAATATTTAAGAACATACTAAATATATTAAAAGGTATTTTGACACCAATTATTTACGACAAATATAAATAATTTGTTGGATGAAGTAGCTTCAAGATGACCTGTTTCGAATAAAACATTTCCTTAACCATCCTCAACGAAAACGGTATTACTCGAAGTGCCTGTACAATTAAGTTGATGTACAATCCAGAATATCTTTAATTGCCGTACAAATAGAGGATCGAATCGCAAGAATCAATTTCTCAAATGCTCACAGCGTTTCCCTCCGAAGCAATTAGTATCGATACATCGGACGTACTGGAGGTACATTCTTAACGAGGGGACGCAACGCTTAATTAGACGAGGAAGAAGAAAAATAGAAGAGTTCTTGGCGACTAGAGAAGGGGACATAAATTGGGTTCCCGTGCTTTGCCGGATTTTTCTCGTTTCTCGATTTCCTCGCGTCGACCACCGGCGCGACAATGTTTTAATTGCGAATCGAGAGACCGGATTCGTTCGATCGGGAATGCGAGATCGAGCTTTGATTATCACTAATGGCACGTGCTTATCGACGTGCATTAATTTGTAATTAATAGCAGCATGTACGCGGTGGTCGCGATTCGTCTAATAGTTTGCGAAGTAATTATAAAGGGGGAGCAAGTTAGTAATAATACAAATATACGTCTCATATTTCGTCATAGTTATAGCATAACTTAGCTCACTATTGCTACTCGAAGACAAAGAAAATTGAAATGTTAGGCACGTTTTGTACTCGATCCTTGATTATAAAGATTATAATTAGAATTCAATTGCAATGAGAATATGAGCCTGATCTGTCACATATGAACGAGTGTGACACGATATAGCAGTGTAAGGGGTTAACAAATCCATATACATACAAATAAAAATTCAGCAGAGAAAGTAATATTTCTCGTTAAAAGTCTGTTTCCACGTAAATTATGATACTGATTTGTCACTGTTCGTTGTATTCGTGCTAAGTATAGGGACACTGACTATGAAGTATTAAATCATATCCAGACACATTAATTTCATATGCATTGAAACTGTCCACCTCTCCATGCAGAAACAGCGATGAATGTCGTAGAACCTGCCCGTAGAACTTGTCCCCTGAAATTAACAAGTTCATTTCACACAGCGTATTTTATATATTATCGTGTTTAATACCTTAAAAAATCATTTAAGAATATATGTTACTTTCATCGACTTCGATTCATTTTAATTAGGGATTATTATATTGAAAAGATCAAGTTCTGCGCAGCGTTGCAAGATGAACGTTTCTTTGCGCATGCGCGATAGATACAGCATCAATCGAAGTAAATATGTTGTAATAATTAAAATAATTTAAATAAAGATGTAATGTAAAATGAAATGCACTCCGATTGCTGAAAGATTGATCTTTAGGTTGTTTTTGCAATAAAGATTTTGCAGTAGATGTAATTGCAGAATTTAAGAATTTGCAGGGTCACACATGGCCACCATATTGGATACTGACGTTTGCGGTCAGACACGCTATTAAGAACAAGAGTACTTAATGTTTCATTCCTGAATCTTAGTGTACATCATTGTTAATATTCAGAGTTCTCAAAGTTCTGTTTGTCTTCTCTAAATAATTAATTTAACTAAAGCAACGCTGGTAAAACCGCGACGATCAACGTGTTGAGTCACAAAAGTTTGTACAAAGTTATGAGAAGATGCACGCCTTTGTTCGTACTGTTTCAGTGATGTTTTCATTCGAGAGAAAATGTTTCTGGCAACAATATAACAAGAGTGTATAATAGTCAATGTTATATGACATTCATGTTATATTGTTCAAAGTTATATTAAGAGTGATATTGTCCAGGGTGTCAGATATTGTTCAGAGAGTGATATTGGTGAGGTTACATAGTTATGATCAGAGTGAGCTATATCAGAGTTAATGATTAATTAAAGTAAGTGTAGGTGGCCGTAGAGTTAGGATGAGTTGAACGACGTTACGGCCCGTACGAGGGCCGTAATCTTCTAACGCCATAAAAAAAAGGAGCATCGTGCCGTGGAATTCTTTTCCGTTGGCCTCGGCGGATCGCTCATGGGGATTCCCATCGTGGCAACCCCGTAACAGAGTGACTGGCAGCACGTAATATTTCGCGATGCCCGTCTGTGTTCGCATTTAGCAAGGAAACGTTCACGGGGTGAGATAGCGACCGGTTATTTATAGGGTTAAATAAAGGAACACAGCGCGATGCTGTGATACCAGCCACCAGTACAAATAGGTTGCAGCCCGCCAGTAGAGGCTGCTATCGTTTTCTCGTTGCAAGTCGTCATGATATGCAACCTGCAACGTTAGAAGCCACTCGTTCTTTTCCTTTCTTGCGAGAGACAAGCTCCAAGTTCGACGGTCTATCGACGCCATAGATCGAACACTCCGCACGGAATGCTTTCGATTCTCCTTTCATTAGGAACTTCCACAATATTTTTACACGCGCAGATACAGCACGTTGATTGTGTAACAGACAGTGAAATGTTGTTTTCAAGCATTTACTTGCTATGGTGTTTTGATATCGATTGGTTCGAGTTTATGCTTGTTTTAAGGCAGATATGAAAGTTACACCTTGCTGGTGTTATATCGATGTTCTAGTATTTCAATTAAATGGTACTCTTTAAAATTGTACTACTATTCAAGTCAGAAATGTACGATTTTATGTGAATTGATTTAGCATAACATAATGATCATTTATGAATAATTCAAAATAAGAAGTCTGAACTTGGTAGTTCAGTGTTAAGAAAACAGATCTTAAAAATTTCTATCGCACGATAGATTAATCTAATTCCCAATGCAATAACTTCGTTTTCTTTTTTGAACAGATGACGGAGGCCACGGGATGAACCAGGACGGTGAGTGATAAGAATAACATTTTATACTTAAACCACAGTTAGTACGTAAACCTGTACTTATACGCGATCATAATAATTCATAGTGTCACTCAAGTTTCCTAAAAATGCAGCTGAAGAATTAAAATCCTTGGTACCGTTATCACCGCGTCCCGTTATAATTAAATGCACAAAGAATCTCGAAAGTTTATCGACCGAGGCGTCGATTGGTTTATCATGTCGGCAATCGATCGCGAGAAATAAGCAATTATCCTAACACGCGTTCTTATCGATCGATCCTAAGAGCCTCGCGATGCACAGTTTCTGCGCGATCTCTAATTGGCGAACAACGTTTACATACGAGCGGAGTCTCGATAACGAACTTTAATTTTCACCAATTGATAAATTGTAGTTCCGTCTCGAATCGACGGAAACGAAGTTCGGAGGCAGCGTTATTAATCGTTGCCAGGAGATAACAATTTTTTCGTAGTCTTATTCGTCCACGGCCATCGGAAGATGTATCCTAGAAGATCTGTCGCGAGCGTATCGGGACGGGGGATCGATAAAAAGTTGTGCTTCGAACGCGGTGCACAATTAATGGATCGACTACAGAGTTGCGGTGATGGAAAACGATAAAATAGCTCTACTGACTGTTTCGTTCCGTCATGAAAGTTCATGAGTTGCATTTGTGGACGTTACTGGGTTTTATGTAACTTTTGGACTGGTGGGAGGCTATGGTGCATGATTTGGTGATGCGATGGATATGTACAAATTTTTAATTTAAACATTTGGAGATTTAGACATTGAAATATAGAGACATTGAGATATTTAGATATTTAGACATGTAGATACTTACACCTTTAGAAATGTAGTGTTTAGACACTTGGAAATTTCTTCGTTCAGACTTTCAAAAGCATCATATTTCGATTTGGTCCACCGACACAAATAACAAGTAACAAATGATACTAAGAAAATTTAAATCACGAAAAGTCTGTAATTAAACAGTAACAGTTTCAGGTACAAATCTCCCCGATGATCAAACAACTCTCTCCCGATTTAATTTAATCCTCAATCTACAGAGTCGAATCAAAATAACCCATAATTGATTTCCAAGACGACCGTATCCAATTTTCACAGTTATCTTCATCAAGACCTTAATTGGTCACACTCTACTTGTAACTTCGAGCAACTTCCACGCGCAACGCATACTCATAACAGATTTCCACATAATATAATACTCTGATCGATCTTAAACCAACACGCAATAAATCAGTAAAACTTGAGCGTATCGTGCTATAATCTTTCGTGAAAAGAAAAGAAATAAGAAGGTGAAGATACAGCGAGTACCAAGACCGTATGTTTCTCTTCAACATTCGACCTCAATCGAATCGAGCGTAGGGTTCCGTTTCAAAGAAGGGATCTCACGAGTTTTATCGAGGTTCTCGATCGCGCCGGCCAGACGGATAGGGCTGCAGTACACGTCGACCGACGTGCCAGCACAATGTCTTCGAATAATTTATACCGATGACGCACGGACGACTCTCTTACTCTAAATTTCTTCCATTTTCAACATCACAGTTTGTTCATCACCTAAGAGAGACATGTATTCACTCATAAACTACCTGGAGTCTAACATGTTTTGACACTTATGACCACAAATTTTTTATATACATTCTTAATTATTAGTTCGAACCACATAGATGGAGGTACATTAGTCTGGAGGTACTAGTCATGAAATAGGTCTGTATATACTTATATTGACTTAGGTGTAGATGTAGGTACATCTAGTTTGGAGATATTGACTCAGATCCAAACGTAGATCTACTCATGACTTAGGTTCAGATGTAGGTTCCACTATTTTGGAGATACAAGTCAAACATGATAATGTACTTATACTGATTCAGGTCCATCCAGTTTGTACTGACTTAGATCCAAATGTAGATCTACTCATGACTTAGGTTCAGATGTAAGTTCAATCATCTTGGAGGTACAAGTCAACCATGTCAATGTACTACTTCTACTGACTTAGGTTCAGATATAGGTTTATCCAGTTTGAAGATAGGAGCTCAAACAAGTTGATGTATTACTTATACTGTCTTAAGTAAAGAGATAAGTTCATCCATTTTGTTCATACTGACTTTGACGTAATTCATCCAATGTAGGAATACAAGTCCAAAAGAGGTGAACGTACTCATACTGAATTAGGCATAAACTGTGTCAACACTGGACTACACTGTTGCAGTATTTCTTATACAAACTCTTTACTTCTAAACATGAAGCACTTTGGTACAGTCTTCAAGTAAATAGACCAAGATAAACTTGTAGTCAGCTATCTGGATGAAGGTGTTTCAACGATAGCACAACTGTCCCATAGCGTATCTAAAATTTGTGTGTTTCTCAGTAATGTTCGAGTCCAATCGATCCTAGCAAGGGTTTCCATTTCAAAGAAGGTATCTCACGGTTTTATCGAGGCCCTCGATCGCGCCTCGCGAATCTCCAGCAGACGATACACGTCGGGTCGACGTGGCAGCACAATGTGTTCGGATAATTTATGCCGATGACGTAGAGACAGCTCGACGTGTGTACACGCGGCTCTCCGCGGTAGGTGGAAGGTGGTGGTGATGCAGATAATCGCGAGTTTAAAGGGTAAACGGGCCGTAAGGTGTGAGGTTAGCGCGAGGCCCTCGAGGTCCCTCGCCGCGCTCAATATTCAACAGGTATTTACATTCGCAAATTGTTTACGTCAGCCCACGATGAAATCTGTCAGGATTTCGTTCCCTCGGCAGCTTAACAGCCTCCGCCTTCTTCCTCTTCTTCATTTTCGATACTCTTCTCTCTTCTCCGCGGCTTCTCCGTTCCTCCGAGATCCACTCGTAGCCGGCGTCAGTTGCTATCCTCTTCCTCGCGCCTACCCTTCCTCTGACCAGTAATTACATCTGGGTATTAATCAAGCGTACGTCGTGAACGAGAACCTGCGAGATCTTGATTTTCGCCACTTGCCCACGCGGTCGGGAGAGGTGTATCCACCTACCCTCGGCCAACCGTAACCTCGAGGTCTACGCCAGGTTATTAATTTATTGGAGACGCCTGGTTAGCTCCGATGAATTTGATTTATGGGACCGTGAACGCGTGCTGCGACTTCGCAGCGAATTCTCTGCAGATTGAATACAGCTCTCTGGGTTTCACCTGGTGCATCAGCGTTTCTAGGATTTCTTGAGAATTGGGTCTGCAATTCAGGATTTACAAGTTCAGAAATTTTTACCTGTGGAAACTATTTCTGCCGATTCTTTCTGAAGATCCAAATTTCTGAGTGAGGGAATTTTACACCGGTCAGAAGAGTTCACCAGAAGCACCATTTCCCATGGCATGGCATCTCGATCGTCAGGCGGTTTTTGTTTACGGAGGACCCATCGCCCGTTAAGGTTTATCACCGGTCGTTAATAGTACGCGAACGCGGATTACACGCCGGGCGTATTTGCGCTCGGCTCGCGGTTATGCCAAGCTGGTCCTAATTATAGCGTAACACACACACAAGAGTAGCACCGTGTACGAGGCTTACGTAATCCCGCGATAATGCGGCTCCAGGCTGCTGCATAGTTTGCCTGCCGATCCAGGCATTTGCGAGCCGCCATTATCTACTCTCCTAGGATAATGACATCGGCCACGACGATTCGCTCGATGATCGTTAAAAAAATTCATCTATCGACGATACCGCGAGATCCCGCTTCCGATTAAATGGCTGCCCGCCGGTGGAACTGGACGCGGACAGAAATGGACGCTTGCCATCTTGTCGTAATTCAAACCTCCAAGGAAAGGAGCATTTTGTTTAACTTCCATGTTGGAAATTTTGAAATTTTTTAAAAGATAGATTTTCTTAGCTGAATCAAGTTAGGATTTTTTCTTTATTGTTACATGGATAATTGAAAATGTCTCGACTTTGATTCAGAGATTTCTATAAAGAGGCAGCCATGATGAAATAATCACCGTGAAAAATGTCTTGTTTGATATTTAAGTAGATATTGGTAAAATAATGTACATAAATGAATACAACAGCATGGTTGAAGATTAAGAAGTCAAAGGGTAATGGTTATAAAAGGGTCTTAGAATGAGCTATCGCAGAAAGTATGCGAGCACATACCTAATTGAGGATAATTAAACTATCAGATAGAGATTCATTCAGCAACTCAGTATGACTATTAAATCTGTTACGCTCTAGAGGATAGCGATTTATATCGAGACACGTATACGCAAGTTGTTCAATTTGTTTAACATAACGATACTACATTTTTTCTTCTCGCGTCATCTTACAGGACTTAATTTCAACTATTTTCGCGGAGCTTTCGATCGGTAAGATTGTAGAAAATCATCGCAAACAGTAAGCAGAGGAAAAAGTGGACAGCATGGACAGTTAATTAATAGACTCTTCGCGTGCCTGACAGGTATCTTTGATGAAAAATCTAAAACCCCTCCCAAACATCTCGTCCGGTTTCCTAACGAGAAGCAAATCACTCTCGGAAGAGCCTAAAGCGTTGAAGAGTCACTCGTCGAGCCTCAAGTTTCCGCGTGCACGAGGATAATCGTTTCCAATAGGGAGTCGCTGCTGGAACACCTAGGCTCCAGCCACTTCGATGAGTCATCTCGTGGCCCGAGAGATGCCGTGATAACGCGTTATCTGAAAGGTCGTCGGCCAGATCGATGTTATCGGGGTCCAGGCGGCTAATCAGCCCGGGTAGAAATAGAGAAACGGGACGAAGAAGCGTTAGAAGAACGGTCGGGCGGAGTTTGCTTCCTGAATCGTGCAGGGCGGTGGCGCATCGTCTGACAGACGGTAGGCAAGCGCAAGAAAATGCTTAATCTCGGTGAAATCAAGCATGAACGCATCGCTGCTCCGAGGAAATATCACCTGAACCTGACCAGAGCCGTACGGGCCCTGGCTTTTCACGGTCTTGTTGCTTGACCCGGAATACGCTTGAAATAATCGCCGGCCATTAGTTTCTTCACGCGATCATCATTTACCGGGACCGCTATCAGCGTCTGGCGGAGTCAATCTTTCATGCTGAACGTCTTCCTCGGATGGAACGATATTTTCGAGGCTTCGCGCATTTGTATTTATTAGAGGGATTCGTGCTCGTCGTTGATCGTGCAATTTTCAAATTTATCGATGTAATGGAGATCTCCGATGATCGATATGCGACGGACAAACAAAACTTACGCGAATTGATAATGGATACATACTAGATAATAGATGCAACTAGCTTATATAGCTTATGTACAACTAAATTATTTCTCTCGATGAAGGTTTACATAAATTTTCACGAAAGTTTCTTAATAATTTTTGTAGCTGAATGTAAGGATCTGCCATTTTGACGATAAAACATATATCTTACATAGTATAAACGGAGAGCAAAAATTTACATCGTTTTCATCAGCAAATAAAAGTCAGACTCTTCCGCCATTTTACTAGTAATATCCGATGTACCAACGCGCACGACGACCAGCTTCAAAGGAACCTCCTGGAGGAAAAAGACTCGGAAAAAATAAAATAGAATAAAGAGTGCTACGGTACATGTACTTCGTGTCGCTAGAAAATGGAAGTTGGAACGATAGTCGAAATTGGTACGGCTGTTGAACCGATTGCTCGCGTCGTTCGAGCGCAAGATAGCCATGGATTGCTAAACGCGATCGGCGGCCGCGTGTGTCATTAAACCAGTCTCCTAGACAACTGGCGTTGATTATTTAGCAATACAAATCATTCCGCGCGCGCGAGACTTCTATCCTCCTCGTGCCTGTCTAACTAGTCCACGGCTCCTTCTCGCTTTCGTCCGTTTCCAAGCGGGTTCTCGCGTGCGCGGGCGTGGTACGTACCACTTACGCGCGACTGAACGCGCACATACACGCGTGGACCACGATCGGGTACAGGTACACTTGTGTGCATCAGATAGCCGCGCGGAGAAACAGTTTCGTTGATTAGCGAGCTCGTTGAACCGGCCGTATTACTTTGTCGAATCGCAGAAACGCTCCCAGCGGCGAGAGTTATGGCTCTCGGTGGTAGCTTAAATATCGTCGTCCGTGTCGAGCTTTATCGAGACTGCTCGTTGCTTATGGATGGAAGTTGTACGAGGTGTCGGGAATTTGTTAAGGTCTTGCTGTTGAGGTCTCCTACAAAAATAAACCAGGGTTACACTGTACAACTTGGATGTTGGCAATTCTGGATACTGGGAACTGAAGGTTCAAATCTTGACTGCTTATTTCGCCTGAGTGTCATTGTGCACTACGTGTTGGACCATATCTTTTAGGTTTACTTTGTCTACCACGCGTTATCGAATGCTGGACCATGCGTTGGACCAGGTGACCGAATCACATAAACATCTACCAGGTTTAGTTTACCACACGTTGATTTACCACTTGACCGCACGTTGGACCATCAGGTGCATCAACGAGCAAATTTGTTATTCTAAATGCTACACTATGCAATACCTTTAATAATATCTTGTTATACAATTCTTATTACTCGCATTTGCTACGGTAGCACTTATTCATCCTCCGTTATGAATCGTAAAGGTGCAGTGTCAAGAAGAAGGTTAACCCAGATCTAAATCAAAGGCAAAGCATAAATTTACTCCGAACGAGAACCTGTAAGGCCGGCATCAGGTGCAATATCTCAGCAGAGCCGCTGGTCTGACATCAGCATCAAAAGTATCGAGTAGCTGCGCTATCGTGACAGTCGAAATCGTATGGAAGTTCGTTTTCGATAACCGGTATGTACCTACGATGATACCGTTGCAAAGCTGAGCCACACCCTTGCCGGTGCACACAAGCATCCGGGCACACGCGATGAAACCAACGGCGGATACACGTGACCGTGTGTACACCGTAGCGGTTGTACCGATTGTATCTGGCCGATCCAGACGCGGCGTGCTCGTGGAAAAGGGAAGAGCCGCCTTGGAATTCGAGGCAAAATCCTCGATTCCTTCTTCCATCTCGATGCCGCCGTTCTACGAATTCCTTCCTTTTAAACGCATTCTAATTTCATCGGACAGAACGGTTTTTCAACTTGAACTTCTATTCGCGGGAGCGTTTGGACCGTCAGCATAGCAAGTTTATAGTTATAGCATCTGAGTGCTTTGGGACTTTTGGATTTTGTGGTATTGGGATGGTGGGTACTTTGCGTGTTGGGGTTTTGGGATGAGTTTGGATAGTGGAAGTTTTAGGTATTCGAATTGTGGGATGTTGGGACTTTGAGGTATTGGAACCTTGAGATGTTAGGACTGCTGGATACTGGATTCTTTGGAGTATTAGGACTTTGGGATGGTGGGTCCTTAGGATAGTAGTACTCCGGAGTGTTATAACTTGGAGTATTGGGATTTTGAGTTAGTGGAACTTAGGAGTATTGGAACGGAGTAATGGAACTTGAGGGTCTCAGATTGGAGTGTTTGAACCTTGTGGTATTTGGACTTCACAGTGTGGTACTTTGGAGTATTGGAACCTTGAGATTTTAGAACATTTGTGTGAATTTCTGAATATCAAGTTATTTGAGGTATTCTGTATGATAGTGGAACATCGAAGTACAGGTTTGGAATATTGAGACATTTGAACATTTTGGTAGTACAAACTTGTGAACGCCCTCGAAATCCACAACCTCCCGCGCAAGTCCCATTTAATTCCTAGCGGCGATTACGCGTCGTTGAACACACAATGTTCAGAAGGTGTACATACCTGCTTTTCTTCCAATGCTCGAGTAGCACGCGGAGATACTTGCGCAAACAACAGCCAGAGGAAGTGCAGTTGCAACAACCGAGTGTCTGAACGCAGGTTACGCTTGAAACGGCTCCGGGCACCGGAAAACAATTAAATTCAACAGATTTGGATCGTCCATTTTGATGATACCTATGCGGGAATATTAAAATTTTTATGTCGAAATTATAAACGACAAACTTTCTCCAAATTAGGATTTGTTTCTTGTATCCTGATATACTTTCGAGAACTTCTACAGATAATTGTCTGTTCATGAACTCTTTTTCTACGCTCTCTCTAATCTTTCCCTAGATTATAATTCGATAATTAGTAAGAAAAGTGTAGTATCTACAAAACTTCTCGTTGCAATTGCAATTTTATTAGTCAAATTGGCATGTGACAATATCTGATTCTAATTATTCCCATCAACTTGAAGACCTAGTAGAACAAATAATTTTCATACGTTATTGAATCGATGTATAAGAACTTACGCTGTAACATCTTACAAATTCATCAGTATTTTAATGTCAACCAGTTCGGGATTCATCGGAATGTTCGAAGGTAGGTTAGCTCGCAACAGTTCAAAATTCCAGCAAGATTTAATTGTTCCATAGATCGAATGTTCCCGGGACGCAAAACGCGTCTTCTGTCCAGCCATTATTTATGTAGAATCCGAACGATCCGAGTTTATCTCGTAAAATTGGAACGCGACCGGTCCACGCCGAAGAATTTCAATAAGCACGACAGAACGGGGCGAGAGATCGATCGCGGATTCCGGAACGACTAATAATACAGATCTCAGCCGGTCGTTGGAGAAAGTAGCCGATGAGTCTGGTAGAAGCTGCTCTATGTTCCACCGACCGTTTCCGATATCGTATTATACGTTTTAACGAGCACGATTCTACGCGAGAGCTACGTCCACTCTCGAGGAACGTCCTCGTATCGATCATACCCGCGATCGATACAGGAAAGCTCGATCAAAACTTATGATTGCAGATTTCGACTTTTTGGTATCTGATAAATACAGATGCGTTATAATATTGTGTATTCTTTTCCTTTGGTTATTTTGTCTCTTGTAATATTTTCGGTAAGATGAACTTATTTACTTATTTCATTTTATTTATTTATTTGAAAAGTATTGTATCAACCTATTTGATGAATACTTTATGTTCTTGATGTGGAAGGTAGCTCAGAATTTATCGATGCGAAACATGACCTTAAAATATATATTTTGTATAATGACCTTCCGTAAGCAAACATGGTTGGAAAATATATTTACCATATGGAGAATATATTTATGAGTTCCCAAGAACTCTTTGAACGTAAATTGGAGGTTATCAGAAAATGTTTAGGTAATTCAGTGAATACATGAAAAATATCGATGATATGATCAAAATAGGTGTGGTTAGAAAAGATTACGGTGCATCCCTTTATTACAACAATCAAAGGGGTACCATTGACCGGTTGGCAGTCAGGCATTGGCTATCGAGCCGACAAGAGGTAGAGTAGTCTGTGGGGCGCCAGAGCATGACGCCATTAACGTAATGAGGCCACACGTTGCACCCTCACGAGCACTCGACTATATCAGCCCCGAGTGCTTAGGCTCGCAATCGACTCCTAGACCTAGACCTCTGTCTGGCTGGACGATATCTCGCAATTCTCAACAAAGTATATGTTGCTTGCTATCTCGCTTTCAAGATTAATGTACCGTTCGAAAGAAATTTACTTCGAATACTACACGTGCTAGACATTTGAATTTTTTGAAAATTCTGCAACTTGTGCATTCAGAACATACATTTGATTGTTGGTAATATTTAACGTAACATAAATATCGGTAACAAGGTTTCAAATTATTTATTTATGTTCAATTTGCTTACTAATTTTTATCTGATTAAGTATTGTGTCCAATGATCGATTTTTACTAATTAAGTACTACATGTGTCCCATGATCAATCGAACAACTTTCTGGTTAAGTTCTGATTGATCGAAAGTAGTTAGGATGCAAGTTAGATGACACAAAGAGCATTCGCATCGTGGAACGAGCACGTGTACACAGCACGTGAAACAACACGGTCCCCCGCTCCAGTTTTCCGCTTCAACTGATTGTGAACTGGTTCTTGACCATCGAACCGTTCGATTAATGGCCGACGCGTTTCTTCCGCACTTTGATCGTTTCGTCCGCGCTCAGATTAACGCACTCGATCGACACGAACGGACGTCGCGACGCGTTGCTCCGCGCATTCTCGAGTTTACAAATCACCAAACGAGTTTCAAGAATCTGCAGTTTCATAAACGAAATAATCACGACTTAGAAAAGAGAGATGGGCTTGAGGCTTCTTCAAAAGTGATGGGCTTGAAGCTTCTTCGAAAGTGATGGGTTTGAAGCTTCTTCGAAAGTGACGGAGATGAACAACGAAGTACAAGTATAATAATTTTGAGTATAAGATCCATGATGAATCTTTTAATAAACAAGGTGTAGAGATGTCATTGATCAGTTCCCATTATATCAAAGTGTACTCAGATGTGTGGTGAATTTTGAAATGCTACTAACGTGACCATTGTTGACACCGCGTTACAATTCACGATTTATAGTTTGTTCCCTTTCGAAGGAGAAGTTAATCAGCGGGCAGGTACCATCGAAGAATGTTCAGGGTCAAGTTTAGAAAGTCTCGAAGCTTTTACGAGGAGATTCTTTGTAAGTTGCTCGAAGCGAGCTAACAACTGTCGAGTCGAGCTGGCAAATAGTTTCAGTAAGGCGAGTGGTGCCAGGGTCAACAAACTGCGTGTACCTGTCAGCTATCATCCGCACGCAACGCAAACGATACGAGGGACTCTTAATTCCAGCCTTCGAGCACCGACTGACACGGATAGAATTCATCGATGCCATCGATTTACTGGGGGGAGAAAAAAAATTGTTCGAGCAAAGTTGATCGAGACACTGTACGCTTTGTACGGAAGATTTCGTGTAGGTATTTTGTTGATGTAGATTCGGTATATTGGATGATTTTGGGGGATTTGGAATTTAGGGGACTTGGAACTGTGGGAAGAGTAATGGAGAATTTGAGAATTGGGGATGTGGAAGTTAGGAATTTTGGGAATTAGGAAATTTGAGAGTTGGGAAATTTGTGAATTGACAGATTTGGAAATTGGGGAATTTGGGAATTGGAGAATTTGGGAGTTGACATGGTTGGGAATGGGGGATTGGGAGCTGGGAAATTTGAGAATTGGGGATTTGGGATTTGGAGGATTTGAGAGCTGGAAAATTAGGAGATAGGCTGATTTGGAAATTGGGGTGTTCAAAAATTATAGGATTTGTGAATTGGGGATTTGGGAATTAGGAGATTTGGGAATTGGGGATTTAGGAATTGGGGGTTGGGAAGTTGGGGAGAGTAGAAATTAGAGGATTTGAGAACTAAATGACTTGGGAGTGGGGGATCTGAAAACTAGATGACTTGGTAGTTGGAGATTTGAGAGTTTGGAAGATTCAGAAATGGGGGGATTTAGAAATCAAGAACTTGGAAATTGGGATTTGAGACTTGGGGATTTGGGAAACTTAGCAACTTAGTGATTACAGATTTGGAAGGTTGGAAATTTGCAGATTTGGAAATGTGGAAATTGAGAATTTGACAGTTTACAAATACGCAAGTTACAAAAGTTCAATCCCAATGCCCACCCATACTACTCATTAGCTAACTCCTCAGCGCTCTGTGCTCTCCACAACAACCCCTAATACAACTCACTAATTTAAATCACCTAGTCCTTAACTCTGGACCCAAATGCATCTCCTCCTTGTACCACCCTCTTGTTTACCCCCTTTCTCACTAATACAACTCACTAATTTAAATCACCTGGTCCTACAACTCCTTAAACTTGGACCCAAATGCACCTCCTCCTTGTACCACCCTCACCCCTTTCTCACTGAGGTAATACAACTCACTAATTTAAATCCTAACTTCACTTATCTTAATCCACTACAAATCCTTAAACCTGGACCCAAATGCACCTTGTACCCGTCTCAGTTCACCCCCTTTCTCCTAGTTCAAGAGTGTCCCAAAAGTCCTACAATAGTCCCACACTAGCCCCGAAAATAAAAGTGCACGAAGGCAAAGAAGACGAACAGTATCGTGAAGTATGTCGATCGCCGGAAGCGGGAATCTCAGGGCTGTTCGCGGGTCATCCGGGTCGTCCGGCGTGCTCGTAACAAATCAGCGACAGAATCAAAAGTACGTTGGCTGTCTCGCGGTCGAATTACGGTAAATTAGCGGGAGTAAAGAGGCAACGGTGAGCAGCAGGTACCTACATCGAAGAGGAGTCGCACGAACATACGAACCGGGCGAACGGGCAAAGCGAACGGACGGGCGGGGGCAAACATAAATTAAGATGGGGGACTGATTATGAGGCGAGGGCAGGCTATCATTAGCCGAGCCATCGTGACCGGTCGACCCTGCAGCCGCGGCTGCTGAACACACCGCTCGCTCTCTCGGCCCACGATGTTCGCAATCCGCTTGCCTCGTGCCCCGATAATGCCGGGGTGGGAACTGCAAATTATTAATCTCTCTTCCCTGCATTACATAGTTCAGCGAATATGAAACGAGTATCGGCGGCAGACGCGAAAGCAGCGTTCCTGAAGGAGCCACCTTTGTAAACGACGACCAGCATCGACGGGATGACTCCGTTGCTTGCCATTTTTTACGAGTATTGTCGGTTGACACGTTCACTGCATATACTCAACTTCTTTATTTTATGCTTATCTTCGAGTTACGCATTATTTATTTTCTAGTTGGCACGCATTATTTATGTTTTAGTTCGTATGCATTATTGAGGTTCTAGTTGGTACGCATTATTTAGGTTCGATTAATTCGTATTCATGTGGTATTATTTATGTTCAAGTTGCTTTGTACTATTTATATTCTAGCTGTTATATTCGTGTTAAAATTGTTATGCACTATTTGTGTTCAAGTTGTTATGTACTATTTATGTTCAAGTTGTTACATGTCATTTATGTTATCCGTAACGAGTTAATAATATACCGTGGGCCGGTGCAGTTTCGATGATAGGCATCCCCAGGTTAAAGATTGTATCATGTCAAGAATTTATAACTAGCTGAGTAAAGGAATTCCTTACATGTCTAACAGATATGATAAATTACACTCCACGTGTGGAACTAGTCCACAAACAAACAATATGTGAAGCTTCTCCATAAACACTCAATATGTGGAGCCAGCCCACACACTCTACATGTGGAGTTACTACACATGCAATTCATATGTAAAACCAGTCCACATACAGTCAATATGTAGAGCCAGGCTACACATTTCACATATGGAGTTAGTCCACATATAATCCACATATGTTAGTCCATATGCACTTCATATGTAAAGTCAGTCCACATATAATCAACTTGTGAAGCCACTGCATAAACACTGAACATATAGAGCCAGTCCACATGCTGCACATGTGGAGTAAGTCTACATATATTCTATATAGAGTTAGTCCACATATAATCACCTTGTGAAGCCACTGCATAAACACTGAACATATAGAGCCAGTCCACACACTGCACATGTGGAGTTAGTCCACATGCACTTCAGATAAAGCCAGTCCACATGTGATCAACATATAGAGTCAGTCCACATATACTTGACATTCAAAGTTCACATACACTTCGGTAATATAAACACTGAACAGAATAGTGTATAGGATGACCAGAAAATGCCCGTAAAGTTTCAAGATCGAGAATCCTAGGAATCTAAGAGCGGATCCAGGAGATTGTGCAGCAGGTGCAAGCACGCCCACGTGACGAGGTCGCGACGAGGACGATCGAGGGAAAGGACTCTGTGTTTCGACGTAGCGTGCAAGCTCGAGCAAAGGAGAAAGTCCAGGAACGTTGCACGGCTTTTTCCTCGCCAACGATCGGAGTCGATTGGCTCGACTTCGCTGACCGATTCTGTCCACGATAAAGCCCACGCAATTTCTAACGTTAGCGACGATGCTCCTTTTTCCGTCGACGCTGACTGAGCAACTCCTCGGGGCTACTAAGTAGGTCGCTGTTTCCCTCCTCTGCACCACGGCTATTCTCGTAATTTCCGGTGAAACCCAATTACCGATACTTTGCACCTGATCCGTGCTCGACTTCCACTGAACCAGACTCCGAAGATAAGTGGAGGACTTGCTCCATTTGGAATACGGAAGATAAACGGCGGAAAAAGATGAAGGCGGTTGATAAATAGGCGAGGACGAGTTCCAGAACAGTTTCCTCGTCTAAAATACGGAATTCATTCTCCTGAAACGTGCTTACGATACGAGGATATCGTTTAAATAACGTCCATTTGTAATTTGACTTCGATACGTTTCCTGATTTGGCGCGTGGACTAACTGTACACGCGGTTATCTTCAGCTATTACGAGCTTTATCGGCTGATTAATGGATTTAATGACTTGAAAAGAACGTTCGGTGATGTCGCTTTTTAGTCTTGTTAATTGATATGTAACTTGCTGATAGTTGCAGTTGGTTGCTTTGATGGATATCGTTGAGTATTTTGGGATTAGCGTTATAGTGTCATGCGGTGTGTCACTATGCGGTACATGGTAATTATTACGCGTGGAACTACTACTCGTTGAATTACCACGCGTGGAGTTACTGCACGTTGAATTGCCACGCGTGGAATTACTACGCGCTACACTACGGCGCACGGAATTACTACGCGCTGAGTTACCACGCGTGGAATTATTACTCGTTGAACTACGGCGCATGGAATTACTACGCGCTAAGTTACCACGCGTGGAATTACTACGCGTTGAACTACGGCGCATGGAATTACTACGCGTTGAGTTACCACGCGTGGAATTACTACGCATTGGGTTACCACGCGTTGAGTTACTACGCGTTGCACTACGGCGCATGGAATTACTACGCGTTGAGTTACCACGCGTGGAATTACTACGCGTTGAACTACGGCGCGTGGAATTACTACGCGCTGAATTACCACGCGTGGGATTACTGCGCGCTGATTTACCACGCGTGGAGTTACTACGCGCTGAACTACCACGCGTGGAATTACTACGCGCCGAATTACCACCCGTTGAATTACAACGTGCTGAATTACCACGCGTTAAAATACCACGTGTTGGACCACCACGCATTAAATAACCACTCATAGAATCACCACACAATACAATATCCCCGCGTTGAATAACAACTCATAGATTTACCACGCAAATGACGACGCATCAAATCACAAATCGAATCACCACGTGTTAAATTCCCATGCACTATATCAACACCATGAAGTAAAATACAATAACCATACTTTAAATCCACGTATCACATCGCATCGTTTGAATCGACAGATCTTGAAGAAATGAATAGATCGTGACGACCGATAAATCATGCGTATTTCTAATTCGCTTCGCCTTAACATGCTTAAGCGCCGATACGCGCGAACAGTGAACAGCTTTTGCATGTGGACAAGAAAGTGGCAGATTATTGCGAAAGTAAATCCGCCCGCCCGTCGAGTCTGTTCGCCGAGCGGTTCTACGCTGGTAGCTCCTATGACGGTGACCTTTCGCCATGCTGCTCACCATGGGTCCCCGTGGACCGTTAACGGCGTGTCCAGCCTCACCGTGTGGGCCTCGTTGATTTAGTTCGCGATTTTTGTCAGCAAGAACAATTAAAGATCGTATCGGGACTTTTTCGAAAGTTTCAGTTCGCCACGATCATTTGTCTGCTTTCCGTGTTTTATCAAGGAGTTTGAGTGGGCTCTATGGATAGACATAACTTGGATTTTTGTCTTCCAAGTTACTTGGTCGTTAAGGAACTTGATTAGTATCGAAACTGAGACTTTGATATTCATTCTCTTGGCGGCGAATTTTAGTTAGGTTAGGTTCGTTCTGGAAATCTTGATCTGTTTTTGATTATTGCACTTTTTTGCATTTTTTTTCGTTGTATTTTTGTTAGCTTTATTGATGTATTCATCTGTGTCGAATTGTTCGAGTATTTCACATTTATAGAAAATATTGCGAAATAATTTGCACTCACTGTATCAAGTTTTCTACGCAATGGTTCAATAAAATGGCCGTTGCCTTAAAGGCTATTAATTTATGAACACGATAATCTCCCATCAATACCTTCGACATGCCAATCATAGAGTAAGCATAACCTGATGTAAAGGACGTTATTTAAATAATCGATTCTGACGCAATATAAGAATTAATCAACGTTCTACCGTATTTCGCGTAAACGATCTATCGGAAATTTACCGCCATTTTTCACGTTTCACTGACTCCGGAAACCGGAATCCGTCAAATTGTCCGCGTTATCGTTTCCATTCAATACCGTACGAATTTTCTGCTTTTCATCGCCTCGGCTCTTTCTTTTCGAGCAGGATTTTACGAGCGAAGAATAAATTCATCAGAACTTCGGATAAAGCTGTAAATTTCTCGGGCGAATGATTTGCGTTCACTAATCGACCACCGCGAATCTCGTTTAATCGAATTATACTTAAACAGACCTACACCTCGAGGGAACTCAATAAACATGAAACTGAGGATAAAAGAATTAATGTACTTTACGAGGGTAATAAAATTTATTGGGGCCCGATGATGACTTCCGTCGCGGCATCGTTTTACAACTCGCGATCGCTCGATTAAGCCTGTTACAGGTGAAAACGTTTCGCCTCGTTTCTCTACGATTGAATCTTCATGATTCGGCCATAAATTATGCAATTCGATGACGTTACTACGTAACGTCAATACCGCCGTTTGTATTTACCTGAATATTAATAATAAAATATTTATGTCAGAATAAAGATATATACACAAACATATGTACCATAAGAATGGACTTAGGTTAGACTGACTCTTACTATGGCGCATGGAATTATTGCGCGCTGAATTACCACGCGTGGAATTACGATATATGAAATTACTACGCGCTGAATTACCACGCGTGGAGTTACTACGCGCTGAGTTACTACGCGTGGAATTACTACGCGTGGAGTTACTACGCGCTGAATTACCACGCGTTGAATTACTACACGTTGAACTACGGCGCGTGGAGTTACTTCGCGTTGAACTACGGCGCGTGGAATTACTACGCATTGAATTACCACGCGTGGAATTACTACGCATTGAATTACCACGCGTGGAATTACTACGCATTGAATTACCACGCGTGGAGTTACTGCACGTTGAATTGCCACGCGTGGAATTACTACGCGCTACACTACGGCGCACGGAATTACTACGCGCTGAGTTACCACGCGTGGAATTATTACTCGTTGAACTACGGCGCATGGAATTACTACGCGCTAAGTTACCACGCGTGGAATTACTACGCGTTGAACTACAGCGCATGGAATTACTACGCGTTGAGTTACCACGCGTGGAATTACTACGCATTGGGTTACCACGCGTTGAGTTACTACGCGTTGCACTACGGCGCATGGAATTACTACGCATTGAATTACCACGTGTGGAGTTACTACGCGCTGAGATACCACGTGTGGAATTATTACGCGCTGAATTACCACGCGTTGAACCACTACACGTTGCAGTGCGGCGCATAGAATTACTACGCGCTGAACTACGGCGCGTGGAATTACTACGCGTGGAGTTACTATGCGCTGAATTACCACGCATGGAATTACTACGCGCTGCAAGGTACTGCAAGAGCTAATCTAACCTAAGTCCATATTTACACGATAATTGCACATCAAATTTATTTGAGAACATTTGAAGATTGCAAATAATACGTCAAAATATACCTCAAAAACATATCTCGAAGTCTATATAAGGTCACTTCAACCTTGAAACATTCTATGTCAAGAAGAATTTTTTAATAAAATACTTTTACTATTTTACCAGGAGATACTGCAGTAACATCATCAGACTAATAAACGATCCTAATTTAGTAAACAATTCCACATTGATCATGGATAAGATCAAATAACCGCATTTTTACCTGAATATATTCATATCGTCCATTTTGAAATGAACGTTCTCGAATAAACCGGACATCCTGTACGTTGAATTATTCGTTTTCGTTGCAAGACAATGGAAAGGCGATAACCATTGTGCACTAACACGCGTTCGAACGTAGAAACACTTTTGAACGTCTTCCTTTGAGCAGACATCGTAACGGGACAGAGGTAATTGAAGCAGGACTAGTTTGAACGAACAGAGCGTGGCTGGACCAGCGACGGAGTCCCATAAAATTTTTATAGTCCCCTAACAGCGAGCTAATAACTATAATTGAGGATGTAACGCGCATATAAATGTCGCTGCCGGTTTCGACGTCGAGATGTCGCTCGTGTAAATCTATCTTCGCGCCGTTAATCATACTACTTTTTGGGCGAACTTGTGCTTCGACTAATTAAACGCTAGTCAGTTAGTGCACCGTTTGTACCAAAATACAGTACATGATTACAGTAATTATCCTAAATATTAGAATTAAATCCTTATTGTAACTTTTCCTGAAATTAAAGACAGTGATATAAAATAGAGGTCCCTGTCTTCCATTTTGAAAAATAAAAGATTTATCACGAAAATTTTGATAGTCCTCTACTTCCTGATTCTTTATCTTGATGAAAATTAATACTGATTTCAAGGAATGCACTTCAACAAAATATGTTCCTTATAATAAAAAATTTGTGGAGCGGTCATTTGGCCGGTTTGGTAGTTTTAGTACTTTCGGATCATAAATCTTCGTCGCCATCTTGTGTTTAATTCGAACGTGTTTCTCGTGCACCGCACAATGCAGGACGCTCCACCGCGAAATATTTACTGTATCGTGTAATTTATATATATTTTAATTACGAACGCGTTACTGTGCGTTTGATAGACATTTTAATTAGTCACGCCTAGATTGTAAACGCTTTGGTCGTAAATGTTTGCATGGGATCGCGATAAAACGCGAACGATTCAGCGACAGTCGTAACCGTAGCGGACAAGAATCGCGGAAATATAACTTGAATATAAAATTCGAGCACGATACACCGTGGCATTAACCTTTCGACCATTCCACGGCTCTGTTTCATGGAATTTCGCTTAATTGCCCGTTTCTCAGCGGAAATTTACGTTCACGATCCTCGCTGTGCAATTAGCGAGCCGGTGGATCGTGTCTCGGTGTTTATCGTTCAATAGTTCAGCGTCTGGATATGAAACGGCGGCGAAAAATTCACTCGAACAGTATGTGTAACACTGAGAATCTTGCCACCTAATGGAGTAACCATCTTCCAATTCGGTGCTCTTGAATTTCAACAATCGACCTTCGTGTACATCATAAAATTCTTCAAACATAACCTAACACTTAGAGCAAAATAAAATACTCGAAGCAAAATTTCATTTCATGTCACTTATATACACTGAAAAATTTCTGATTATTTATACTTTCAATGGATAAAATAATATCTATGAAAGTTTACTCGTTTTGAACAGATCTGTGTTACACATTTCAAAATGGAGGTCACAAAATAAAATTCCTAAAATATAATGAATTTTATGGTATCACTTATATACACACAAAAATTACCGATCATTCATATTTTGAATGAAATGAAACATTTCTTGAAAATACAGAGTTCATGTTTTTTTTAACAGATCAGACCCAACTGTGTAATATTACACATTTCAAAATGGAGGTCACAAAATAAAATTCCTAAAATATAATGAATTTTAGCATGTCGCTTGTACATGCTCAAAAGTTGCTGATAATTTATACTTTGAACATATAAAATGTCCATTTCCTTGAAAGTTCAGAGATCACTCTTTGAACATAATAGAGCCACCTGTATTACACGTTTCAAAATGGAGGTTATCCGAATATTATCTCGCCAAGATCTGCCGACCTCTCCGACATAATTCGCCAAATAATTATACAAATTAGAAAGACTTAAAGCTTCTACCCGACGAAATGACTGTTCATCAGCATATTAAAATAAGTAATTTCGCAAAAATTTATATTTACATAGATATCATTAAAAGCTGTTCTATTTTTCTTTCCAAATACCACAATTTGGACGACGTGTTATTAATATTTAAATAATGAGTGGTATGAAATTTAAATCAATTTCGATGTGGTGTAATAAAGCGTAAACGGATGTGGACGTATACTGTCATTTTTCGATCGAGACGAATGCCATCTTGTCTTATCGGTAACGGTGATCGGTTTGAGACATCCCCTACGGGATTGAAAAAAAATCCACCCTGGCCGGACACCGGGAATTATTATAATCTTGTCGTGCTCGGATAATGCGACCGATTTCCCTGGAAGCCAGAAGCGATCGAGAGGTTTTACGGGACGGTGTATCCCGTAGGCGGCTTATATCGGAAAAATTCGACAAACCCGTTAGTACTTTCCATGCAATCGTTAATGGGGGAACAGCACGGTAAATGTGCGTGGTTAATGGGGATTATTTATGAACCGAAATGAAATCGGTATCTCAAGTTTTGTTGGAATATCTCTTCTTTCGTTACCAATTTATCGTATAATTATATGCCGCTACTCATTTAGTAAAATACACGAGATCCTAATTCGAATAGAAGCAATGAATCTTGAGTACCGATGGTGTTTAGATTATCTTGCAAAGTATTTTTAAATATTCTAGAGTTATTTAAAAAAAGGTGTAATAAATCGTCGAGAGAATGGTTTCTTTCAATGGCCACAATGGTTTCTTCTAATTCGAGCTGACAAAGCTCGAGCACCATGGTCATATGTTTCAAGCGGAACTGGTTGGCAGAGGCGTTCGCCAGAAGGGTCTTACGGTAAGGTCCGGCCACGCCATGAATGTTTTCCCCGTGCAAAAAATCTTACAGGTGGGAGACGGAGAAAGAGAAGGAGAGGAGTGCAAGAGAAAGAGATCTATTTGCATAACCGCCCCGACTCACAAAAGTCTATGATAAGTTGGCCCGATAAAGACGACCGCTTGTAATCCTCGGCTTCCGCGCTCGCGGTACCGTGTACCGGCTATATATCACAATCCTACCAACCCGTGCTTGTTCTCGAGCTTATTTCGATTAACGATTCGACCCGGATGAACTTGCTTCGATTCTGAATCGATTTTGCCTTCAAATTCTGCTTTCAGGTGCTCATATTTTATCTCTTTTATTATTCTCTTATTCTATTTTATACTGAACACTTATTCAATTGTTTCTACAAAAACTAGGGAGAAGTTCCGTATAATCGTCGAGTGGCAGCTGAAGTTTTTCTGCCAATTCTTAGGTGCTAGGTTTTATAGAAGCAGAAAATAAATTACGTCTGCCTTCCGCCGAGAGGTATTATGTGTAATTGTCGTGGTTTAATTATGTCTAAGTGGATTAGGTTCCTTTGACGGATGGTGTGTTATGGGATTAAATGAAAACTCGTTTACCGCGGGGTTCTGAGGCGGTTTCTTGACTGCAACTAACTTTACACCGTGTAGATACCACATCTTATTCAACTTCAAATTTTAAGACATCACGAAGAAAAGTCTCGTTACTCGAATAAACAGTGTTTTCTTCGTAGGTCACTTATTTCACAATTCAATCATTCCTTGCTATTACATCCTAGATGTTTCCTGCAAACTTTGTCCTCAAGCCTCTAAATTCACATCCAGATTCTTAAATTCCAAGATCTCCAAATTATGTCCTCACATTCTAAGTATCTTTATTGTTCCTACCGCGACGAATAGGAAACCTTAAGCAGCATTTCATTGTTAGACGTTACTTTCGAGAAGGCAAAGGTCCACGAACGACCATGCATTCCGTCAGCCGGTACATATGTAGCAGGCGAGCGTACACGCGGATGCATTTGCTAAGCGGATGTATTCTCGCTTGTGCGTTCTCCATACGCGGTCGGCTACCACTTGCCGCTTAGTCCACCTATCACCTACCGAGAAACACAGTGGTCATTGTTTATGAGATTGTTTGTTAATACGATACACAGAACGCGGACCCGTTCTCTGTGGAACTCGTCCGTGGTCTCCGGTCAGCGCGGCGCATCAAAGCGGAGCCGAAGCGTCGTTCCGCCCGCGACCAAAGATCACGTGCACCTTAATCGCATGTACGTTCATCGATTTTTCCCACGGACCAAACCAGTTTCGCCCCGCCGCTGTAAACAATGAAATTAGCACGCCGTAATCCACGAATTATTGAAAGTCAACCTAGCAAGCTCGAACTCCGGCTATTTGTATTGGCTGACTTTAATTAACTCGACGCGTAATTGCTTGTCTGTACCTTGCCACCGGCATACGAGCAATCTAGGTGGTGTAGAAAGATGCCACGATTAATCGATGAATCCTTCGATCCGCTGCTCCGTGTACCTCGATGTAACCCCTCCAGCTTCGTTATTGAAAATCTACCTCTGCAGGTTATACTGATATTTAATTAGTATTATAGTACTGATCTATTTAATAGGTTATACTGTTTGACCCTTATTCTGGCAATGATCAGGGCCTAAGAGGGCCTGATTAATAGCGTGACTAACCTGGGTCAGGTCTTGAACTAAGGAACTTTTTGAAAAGTTGAGGTTACATCCTACATAGAGTAAATATCTTCACTACGGACTTAGTTTTCATTAAACCCTGCAAAGGTATATTATAATGGATACTCTTATACAATGATGACTTGATGAAGGTTTACATAAATTACGAAAGTTTCTTAATAGCTTAAGTAACTGAATATAAGGAATTTGAGGTCCACCATTTTGATGGGTTCTGTGCATCTGATATTGAAAATGAAGTTGAAGAATAAACAGATATAAATTCACACATGTTACATAAAGAGTAAGCATATGACAGTGTTATTATTCTTGCATACTCTGGTATAAATCCTGACCTAGTCTTTATTCAGAAGCCCTGCAATAAGTATCAAGCTCCGATGATCCGCTTTCGACAAGTCAACAGGTAATCGATATTTCGTGCCGGAGCGGAGGTGGACACCTGGTGTAAGAATGGAACGTGAACACGGGAGCGAGTGCGTGGTGACGCGTGTGCAGGTGACAATCTCGTTTGTGTTCACATGATAAACGCCGCTCCGCTGGTGTTACGGATGTCTGACGTATCTTACGCCCGTTCACCACGGACTGCTGCTCGCATGCCTGAGATTTCGCGCCTTCCTTCCAGCTTTCTTATCGTGCTCGATAACAACCGATTCTGATCTAACTTCTTGCCACGGAAAAACTGTACCGCGATACTATGAAATCGCGTCGAGAAATTATCGTGTAGGAATCTGCATGTAGATACCGAGTCTGTAACTATCAACGTAGCAATTTATTGTACTCGAGATTGAATTTCATTCTTCAATATTGTGCAAAAAATTGATAAATTATCATATTCATCGTATACTATTTGAAACTCTAGTGCACATAGGCGTGCAAAGATTTTCCAACCCCTGGTATGCACAAATATTAATTTTATCAAACATCAAGTCAGATTCTCGACGCACTTTACACTAATGTCACGCACCTAAGTCGTACTTGCATGAAGATGGAGTTGTGAGTTCGAGACCAATTGTAATTTATATAATTGAAGATCGCTAAATCCAAAATATCTAGCATTACGATACTCTTTATTTATGTTAACAATGTACTATTAATTAGGTAGCTCTAAAGCAACTGTCAAAAAAGGTAGGTTAAGGGTTAACATAATCGACTGTAATTTAGCTGAATATAACTGAGTGTAACTGACCCCATAAAGGAAACGAAGCAAAAATTTGAAAGTAGAAAATAGAAAATAGAAAACGTTTATTAGGGGTTGTCGGATGAACTCGAAATATCGTCAACGTATCGCAGGTTACGACCCAGGCTTCCACGCATAGCTGAGGTCTCGTTCAGTCGGCTTCAGTAACGCCGTCGTCCCTTTTCATATCCGCGTTAACCTCGGCGCCGTTCGGTTAATTGATCCGGAATACCACTCGAGCTTCTTAACCCTTTCCTCTCTCCTTCTATCTAGCCGATAGGCCGTCCTATCGAGACGAGAAGAAGTTCCCGTGTCGGTTCGTCCTTTGACTGGACAAGCGGAATTCGCGATACGGCGATTCCCATGGCTACTCTTTCCAGCTGAACATTTATCGTCCTCTCGATCGGGAAACTGAAAATAGCGTTTTCAACCGGTCGAAAGATCCTGATGCAGTTAGCAATTACTGCACGGGGAGGCTTCTGGACGATGGAAGGGTTGATAATTGCAATTTCCGACTACCTGTGTTCGGTTAGAAATTGATGGTCGAAATTTAATTGCTTTTTGGGCTACTCTTTCGAATATCGCTTTCTCTTAGTATATAGACTATTACTATTACTAACTTAGTTGTAGTACTGACTTAGTAGTATACTGACTTAATGGTCTAAAATGATGTGAACTTATAAGTTTGATCACCAGTGCAGCTCCTTAGAGTATTAATTGATATCGAATCAGAAACCTAAAATCTGACAATTCCAAGGTTCATGAATTCTTAAATTTCAAAGTTCTCAAGTCATAAAACTCAACAGTTCCAAACAGCCCAAATTGACAAAATGCTCAAACTGTGAACTTTCAGAGTTAAAAAAATTGCGAACACAGCAGCGTAACAACACAGGCGAATGAATGTATCTGTCCACAATCCGCAACATAAATCTGAACTTTCAGTGACAGTGGTTATATCCAACAAACAGGTTACTAATGCGGGTTGCAATGGCAGTCTCACGATTCTTCATTTTTCGTTCTTCCGCTCGTATTCGCGATCTTCATTCGATCCTGAAAGACCTTTTTCAAGTGCCACATCATGGGCCTAGCGTAATTAACGCGGAAGTAAGAAGACCGAATAGTCGATGAAGCATTTCCTCGTGTCCAATCGATGATCCTCGCTTCGAATTTCCATATAAATTGGTGTAAATCACTGCGTGAGTAAATTGAGAACGACGTAAACAGCGTATAATTACAGGTGCTGGGTGATGAAGGCGATGAAGTTTTGCGGTTCGTGCTCGATGATGTTGGCAAAAAGTTTGTCGCGAATGTGAGCTGCTTGCAATTAGTCTCAGTCTCTTTCTCTTTTCAGTCTCTATCTGTGGAACTTGTAGATTGTCTCATCTATTCGGTTAAACTCGTCACCTAGAGGTAATCTAAATAATTTTAGATTATATAAAGGGAGGAAAGGATCTTTCCTAACAGAGGAACACGAGGCAAGTTCTCCTAATATCTTCTCCGAATATCCAAGTTCTCTAGTTAACTATCAACTACAGATTCATATAAGAATTTTCATGTTCAACTAATTATTCTCACTTCGTATACTCAGATAAGAACATAGCAATATTGAATGAACTTCCGTGATTTCGCCTCGCATCCTCATTCAATTTTCAAGGGTTAGGCGATGAAGAATTGTCGCGAATGCAATTTCGCGATGGTCCCCTCTGGCCAGTGTTCGTTGCTTATCATAAAACCCATGGTGCTATTAATTGTCGCTATAAATCGCGCCGCGTCTCCGCGAGGGGATTAATAATTAGGCGATTAAGCGCGGTCGAGCTGCGTGCCGGAAATCGATCGTTGACCACCGTTACTTTTTTTTTACCAGCTTCGAGCGTGACATTAAATAATATTCGCAATTATCCGCGCTACAAATTATACCTCGGGACGCTTTCGTCTTATCGATCTTGTGCGAGATGTCTCGGATCAACACGTTCGATAATAAATTTTCTTTTTTCGGCACTCAATTTTTTGGTTCTTTGATACTCCTCGATCTTTGTATACTGATCTCTTTCAACTTACTTTAAACTATACTTGCGGTTAAATGTTCATTTGTGTATGTTTAGCTTTCTTGATTCAGCAACAATGACCATGTGTGTACGTTTAGTTCTCTTAAGTCAGCAACCAATGACCATGTGTGAACGTTTAGTTGTCTTCATTCAGCAACCAATGCCCATGTGTGTACTTTTAGTTTTCTGAAGTCAGCAACCAATGACCATGTGTGTAGGTTTAGTTCTCTTAATTCAGCAACCAATGACCACATATGTAACATATAAGTAACATAAAGTTGATTTTAAGTTCGGCAATCAGTGACCATATGTGTAGATTTAGTTTCTCAAATTCAGTAACTGATGACCATGTATACATTTAGTCCTTATTTAATTTACCAATGATCACATATGTGGACACTTCTCTTCCTTGCACCTTTGAGATCATTTTTGCAATCCTTCTCATTTGATTACAATATAAAGTGACACAATGACACGAACAAAAGAGCTGAAGTCTGCTTGATTTAAATAAAAGACCATCCCCAAATGTCTTAAGAATCCCTAAGATGTGTTCATCCACATTACAGTCATCCACATTATGTCCAAGTAAATCTACTTTCATAGCAACAGTGTTAAAGGACATTTTAGATCTGCGAAATAATGGAGGAAAACGTGTGTGGCATAAGGAAACGTAGAAAACAGTGAGGTAATTACGAAGGCAGTGGATTTAAATGTTGATTCGCGTTCCGCGTCAATTGGACACGGGGTTGGCGATCGTAGTTTAGAAACACTTGACCGGAAGTGGGTAATGGTCGGCGTGGCCACAGAGCCGAGTCCACCGACCCATCCGTACTGGTACGCGGGTGTACAATAACCGGGATTGCGGTTTCAGGATGATAGGCTATCACGCCGCGTTGCAAATGATTTTCGGTGGAAACCGACATTGACTCCTCCGAATTCAGAAAATTATTTCAGCATTTTGTTTGGTCGGTATAAAATTCGTGACAAATTCATGTTATACTTTGTGACGATTATCATAACGATTATTTTGAACTTCGCGTTGAGTAACCTTCAAGAGTATGTTCATGGCAATTTAACCTTCCTGAGGAGTATGTTAATCTTTATGATAATTTAACCTTCATGAGGAGTATGTTAACCTTCAGGACAACTTAACCTTCATAAGGATCATCATAACCTTCTTGACGATTATTTTGAACTTCATGTCGAGTATGTTCAACTTCATGTCGAGTATGTTAACCTTCACGAGGAGTATGTTAATCTTCATGACAAGTATGTTGAACTACATGTCGGGTATGTAAACCTTCATGACGAGTATGTTAATCTTTATGACAATTATCTTAACCTTCACAACAATTATGTTAACCTCCATGACAAGTATGTTGAACTACATATCGGGTATGTTAATCTTTATGACGAGTATGTTAACCTTCATGACAAGTATGTTAATCTTCATGACAATTATCTTAACCTTCACAACGAGTCTGTTGATCATAAAGATTATGTTGACCTTCATGTCAAATATGTTAACCTTCAAGACAACTATAATTAATCTTCATAAGTTATATTAATCTTCATTATGTTCACCGAGTTATATTTTAAACTTCATTATGTTCACCTTCATCATATTAACCTTTACAAAAATGACATGAACCTTCATTATGTTTCATGACAATTATGTTAACCTTTGCAGCGACTACCTTCATGACGACTAACCTTCATGACGATTACCCCTTACGACCACCAAACAAGAGAAAATGTGACGAAACGAAAAATTTTGAAACTAGATCTCCACTCGAATTGTCCTTATCAGACGAATCATCGGAGCGTTCTCGAGCAGTTTCACGATGACGAACGAACCAGAGCGCGTCATATTGTCACAAATTGCTCGAAAACCCGGTATCCGCGAGCTAGAAAGCATGGCGGCCGACGATAATCCGTTTGCGCGATTGTGTTTCCTTTTTAACGAACTCGTTGTCGCCGTCCGTGAGTCCAATCGAATCCAACATGGTGTGAAGGCCGGATTGATAAAAAATTAATCATCCAGCGTGATTCACGATTTGTTCGTTAAATAAGCAGAATCGAAACCGCAATGGACATAAGAAATATCTTGTGAAAGTTTAGTAGAATTTGTAGGTGATATATACAAGTTCTAAGAACAATTCGTTAGTTGTTATGATTTTCAATGAAAATTTTACAAATATGGTGAATAGAAATTTGAACAAAAGCAGAGATTGCAAAAATTTTATTGGATAAAGTATGATTAATCACGTGTGTGATGAGGTTGTGATTATTAAAGATATGTGGTTGTTTATTGCAACATATCCTTAATTACCAACTGACAATGAGATCTCATACAAATTTAAACATGAGTAACATAAGATTTCATTTTCACAATTGTTTAATCAATGCAAATACGCACGAACTTCAACGAATATACAATACACGGTTCGTGGAAGAGAAACGATGACTTGGCGATAAAAAAATGATGTTCGTATTAGAACAATTTAGAGAACACTGAATGAACGAGGCTCGTCACGCTTGCATTGGGCACGTGTCCTGGAACAATCGCTCGATCACCCTACTCGAAATAATGACACCGTCAAGTGTTAAATTCGCTTTGTGGAAAAATTCTTACCCAATATCAACGAGTATATGAATAGATACATTGAGGTAAAATTAGACATTAAACAATGGCGAAACAATGTTGCTGTACAAATGTTCGTTTATCATTCGAGAGACGAGCTGAAGCGCAAACTTAATGGTATCAAAATTGACATGCTAGGATCAAACTGTACATTCATGTGATGTAACTTGTTTCAAAGTTTTGCGGTTGTAGGGACATGAAGTGTCAAAGTTTCAAACTCTTAATTCTCAAGGTTATAGAATGTTAAAGTCTCAATTTTAAGATTCAAAGATTGCAAACTCTAACTTTCACAGGTTCCAAAGTTTGAAAGTCTCAAACTCTCAAAGCTTCAAAATTTCAAATTCTCAAACTCAGAAAATCTGAAAACCACAAAGCATCAAAGACCAAAACTCTCAAAGTCCCAGTCCCACACTCCAAAATCCTCAAAGTCCCAAGGTTTGGACATCCCAAAAGTATGACTAACGTGCGTCGCCGACCTTCCGGATCCTAGGTGTCCCCAGAAGCGTGCACACACTCGAAGTAGCTGAAGTCCTCTGAAGCTAACAGCTACTAAGGTTAGCGAGAAGCGTGCGCTTCTCGCCATGGCTCGTTGGGTCCACGCGAACGCAGCGTGTTCACGGCTCCTTAACAGCCGCCAACAATGGTCCACCGATCGTCATTATCCTGCCACGTTATTATCCGCCGCTTTATTGCTTGCTGCGCGACACCTGTGCTCCTGTGTGGTAGCTTAGAAATCGAATAACTAGTCATTTATTCGTTGCCTTTATGTTCTGGGGTATCGTAGGAACAACTCTTGGATACCAGGTATATTTAGCAATTGTTCAAACACACATGATACATTTTTAGAGGAAAACACTGCGTATGACGAAATTGAATTAACCGATGTCACTGTGTTTAAAGATTAATGTATCACTTGAGGAATCATTAATATTATATCACTTGAAGAAACTTTAATGTCATATTACTTGAGGAAACATTAATATCATGTCACTTAAAGAAACATTAATATCATACCACTTAAAGAGACATTAATATCATATCACCTAAAGAGACATTAATATCGTATTATTTAAAGAAACACTTGTGATACAGTGTCTGCGTTCAGTGTTCACAACGTTGTGACCCGCGTGTAAAAGCCTGAGTGAATAAAAAATATCCATCCAGTGAGCATACATTTCTCGGTCTATTAAGAGTCTTAATCCCGACTTAGAAATCGCGTAAGCACGGAAGTCCAAGTTTTTTCCCCTCTTATCCAACGATTTTGCTCGAAGGAGAAACGCATGCGGATTCCTGGATGGGTTATTTACGAGACTAACCGTGGATCTAGTCTCAGACTCCTCGTAACTCTTCCGAGGCACGTCCTGACGCCGTTTCGATAATGTTGCTCCTTTACATGCCGTAAAGTCGATAACATCTGTCGTGTCTGACGTGTTCATTAATTTTCGAGCGGCCGCTCGATCGCGCGATTCGCACGCGACCGATTTCGATTTCTATTCGATTCCGGCGACTTATTTGCGAGTTTCCCTTTGGAATACAATTTGCGCTCGGCAACGGAGCTTCTTATCCCTTAATGAGCTATAAAATCCTCGTGGAGGCCACTTTCCGCGCAATGCAACTTTCCATCGCGTTAACGAACCCCGTTTAATCTACGACCACGCGTTATATTTTAATAACGGACGGAGGTTGGAACGCTTAAAGTAGTTTTATGGCGGAAAAACACTGTGGCAGTGGGATGAGCTGGCGTCCAGCTATTATAAGTTCACCCGGGTGCTTAAGTTCACTGTAAACAGTTGAGATCGAATGTTATAACTTTGTGCACAAAATAAGGTTTATACAGTAGGGACTGTGTGTGCCATATATATGGACCTGTACATGTTGAATAGGTGTATATTTTCAATGTCATCTGCAGCATGATCTGGAGTAACAGTATCTGAATAGATCACTTAGGTCCAGATGACTTTGCTCAAGATTACTTACCTCAAGATTATTTGGGTCAAGATCAGTAAGGACAAGGTCACTTAGGTCTAGATCGCTTAGGTCGAGATTGCTTTATCAGGTCATTTAATATGTAGAAGATTTGTTAGACAGAACGTCTTTAAGGAAAGAAGCATAGCATAGTGATTATATCATAATGGAATACTTCACATAATCAAACCTCATCTGAACCTTACTCTAACCTAACAGTATTCAACTCCAATTCGACCAACGATTGCAAGTTCCAGGTCTCCATTTTTTTCAACCAGCTTTTACCCGCAAATTCTAAGAGATAGCGAGCGACGAGAGTTCGCGAGTTAATTTAATTAGCGGCGTTAACGATTGACGAGAATGCATGAGAACGTGCAATCACGATTGGGACATGTAAGAAACAGCCATATACCAAGACTTTAATTTCGTCATCGTACGATCGAATTAAAAGGTACTTGAAACGCTAATAACGAGTTACATGGAATTACATGGGAACGGCGCGTAACAAAGGGAATCGATCTCGATCGAGAGACTCTCGAAGGCTGCGCTCAGGGTCGCGCAGCCAATAACGACCGCAATAAAACGTCGAAATCGGCGTTTAAGTATTCCGTGAACGACGGCGCGCGTCCATTCTTCGACAAAAGGATCCCCCTGCGTTACCCCATTAATTCCACAGCCCTGAATCATCCCCCGATCTTCAAGGGTACCGAACGGACCCGTAAATCATCGTTCCCGATCGGCTCGCGCTCTTGCAATTTTCACGATATCGTTTCGATTTTTATCGTCGTTACCGTGCACGTCGTGCAACAACAATCTCCGTGGAGTTGCAAGAGACACCTCCCGTCCGGCCATCTTTCGTATCCGTCCTCTTTCTCGTGGTTATTGTCGCAGCCGCGGCTCGTAAACATAATTATGGTTGGTTTTTATTTTCACCGGAGTTTTTTTATGTCCGTTAGCGTCGGCGTTTCTGCTGCATTTTACGACCGCGGCCTTTCCTCTCTGCCGAGGTGCGCGACGATCTCCACTTCTCTGTCTTTCGCCGATGAGTTTATGAGAAATGAGAAATTAGGTGATGGGCAGCTATAGGGAGGGTCTGATGAACTATTTGTTTTGTTCCAAATTTTTCTTGAATTCACCAATCCTAAGTTTTTTTCCATACTTCCACATACCCAAAGCTAACGTCTCCAAATCCTTACATCTCCAAATCCCTACAACCTGAAATTTCTATATCCCATAATCCCCGCATTGCCAAATCCCCAAGTACCTACAGCTCTGTATCCTCTGTGCCTATATCCTCTATTCCCCTAAATTATCCAATCCCGATAGATGTCGCTCGATCCTGGTCGACAAAAGAACCATCTGTTCGATCACGTAAATCGACAAGAATCATATCGTTTCGCCTTATCATCACCATAACACCGGCGACAGAAGCAATCACGATACATGGTGGGCGTAGATCTTCACAGATCGTGTTGATGCTCGACATCGGTGGCTACCAGCTTCCTATCATTTGATCCTTGTTCGAAGGAATCGATGTGGAAAGATTTTCCAGCCGATCGTGTTCGATAAATCGTTAGATCGGCAGATAGTCCATATCACGCAATTCGAACGAAAATGGTTTTTGTATCGATCTCATCATCCAGATACTCGGATCATCGTAGATCGGTCCAACGATGAATGGCCAGCTTGCAACATCCTGTAGGTATATAATCAGCAAGCAAGTACGTCTATGCGCTATATAATAATAACGGCGATAAACAAGCGTTCTAACGAGGCTAAGCTCGCGTACGGAAATATCAATGTTATTTTATTGAACAACGCCGCTCGAACGTTTTGCCGGAGCGCGGTTTACCCGCGACGGGGAATACGAGCGGGCAAATACGCAATTTGCCGGCCTTCCTCGTGTCGTAACAGGTGCTGGAGATCCTTCGAGAGCTTCGCCGCGCCTGATCCTGGCTTCTAGGGATTCGAAACGCTCTTCGCAGCGCTACAGGTGCGGACCGACTGAATCACGACCGGTTTACCGGTCTGTTTGAACTCGGATACTGTGATTAGCCGATCTTAAATGTTTCGTCGTGTTTAATGATCGACCAACACTCTGATATGTAATTATCGCTGCTGGGCTTTCGAACGATTCTTTGAACCCGCACAGGTTACTTCCCTTCGATTTATGGATCGATCTTTCTGGACTCGTTGAAAGGATCTGGATCGTCATTCGATTTTCATGATCTATGGTGCAAGGTTTATGGTTCATGGTTCGAGGTTCAAGGCTCAAGATTCAAGATTCAAGGTTTAAGGTTCAAGGTTTAAGGTTCACAGTTCAAGCTTCAAGGTGTATAGTTCAAGGTTCAATGTTCAAAGTTGCAGGTTCAAAGTTTATAGACTAAAGTTCAAATCCATAGTCTAGATAGGGGTCTAAGCGGGTAGGAATCTAGGCTACTAGCTATCTACATAATTAAGAATATAAAAGACTAGAGATGTACCTAAGGATCTACCTAACGATAACTAGTAATCTAACAATCTAGATATACATACGAATTTGTATAAGAATTTTATAGCTACCTACCTACCTACAAGAATAATAATATAAAGAAGTACAGAAATCTAGAATTACGCTTAGAATCTGAAGTATTTGAGAATTTAGAAATATACATGCAGACATTGCAACAGATGGTTGCAATAACATTGAAGACCAGCTGTTTTCCACGTTTCTGAAAGCACAGATTGAAAGCTGAACGCATGTAATTGAGAAATTGACACATTTGGAGATGTTGGGCGGAAGGGCCGCTCTTCGTTCACGTTTCCGGCGAGGCTGGGTGATGGTTGATAAACACGGACAGGTCTCAACGTATACCTACGTGTCGGCTGTTCGAACGTAGTCACGCGAGGAGCTGCAGCACCACTTTTATTTTTTACTTTCTTTTTTATCCGTCCTCTTCTTCGACCAGTCGGTCGTTGGTCTCTTCCGCGTGCCGATTTAGACGTCTCCCCTGTTATCCCTGATTCCAATCTAAACGAGAGATCGATCCTTGGCGGCATCTCTGATTCCTCTTCCCTCAGAATCGAACAGTCGGAGCACGTGCTGACTTTCTATCTGATTGTATCGAAATTTGATGATTTCATTGAATACCTTCGGAGAGAGAGATAGATATATTCACGTACGAATGTGATCCTCTAAGATTACTGTCTCTATTTTCTTATAAATTTCAATTTCTTATGTTTCTACGTTTACAGAATTCGAGATCGACTCCATGCGAAAAATAGCGCTGTTAATTTGCCTTGTTCAGCATCTTCGGCATGTAATGTTCGGCTTAAACGCAAGTAATCGAAGGTCTGGCGAAGCGTTGAGCCGCGGGTGGGTCTGGGAACTCTGAAAAGGGGATTAGAAAAGAACGCGATGGTCGGCTAATAAACACGGAAATGATTCGATCGCCGCGGAGAGATTCCCATGAGAGGGGTTTCGAACAGTTCCGCAGGTTGGCGCAATAACCAATAACCGTCGACTGTGACCGCAGAAAATGTCCATCTTAGGATCGGAGCAGAACGGAGAGGGCCCGCAGGGCAAAATCCTCCCTTTTCCCAACTGAAGCGTCATCTTCTTTCCATCCTTCGTTCCGCGTCTTCTTTCCGTAATTCTTCGATTTCCTAGGATCGATTCCCGCCGTGGCCAGCGTGAGATCGCGACCGTTCCTGCTGTTTGTACGACGATAATGACTCGGATGATACCGCTGCTCTCCTCAATCGACTTCATCATTTTTCCATTCTCGATAAATCGTTTCAATCTTCCTTCTTACTTATTCTACACGGTTCGCGAACTTATCTATCCGCTTAATGGATTGTTCATTCTGTTCAGAACTTTCGAACTTCCAGAATTTACTAGCTTGATGGGACTTTGAATATTTTCTACTTCTTATCGGAATTTTTATACCTTACGGCTTTGGAGTGAACTAGATAGCTAGATACAGAACGAAATACCTGATACCTAGATGTCTAGATCTCTACATACTTAAATTTAGATTTCTAGTTATCCAGATCCGTAGTAGATCCCAGTTGTGGATTACCTAGATATCTAGCTACCTAGATTCCTAGCAACTTATATCCTTAATTATCCACATCTTCACCTAAACAAATCCTTAGCTACTTAAACACATAGTAAATCTAGATATCTCCAGTCACCTAAATCCTTAATTATCCACATCTTCATCTAAACAAATCCTTAGCTACTTACACAGTAAACGATATCTCCAGTCACCTAAATCCTTAGTTGTCTACATCTTGATCTAATCCTCAGCTACTTATATAGTAAACCTAGATTCTTAGCTGGTATCAGCTAGACTCCTATATCTTTAGATAAATACCTTTATCGATTTAAATACGTATTAAATCTACATTCTTAGCAGTTAGTAGCTACCTAGATTCGTAGATCCTTAGATAAATAGATCCTTAGCTACTTCAGCACATAGTAAACCTAGATTCTTAACTGCTGCTACCTAGACCTCTAGATAAATATCCTTATCTGAACACATAAACCTATATCCGCTACCTAGCCTAACCATCCAGATCTATAACCATCCAGACCTACATCATCACTTGCTACATCATCAAATCCCCATAGTTCCACATTTTGACATCCCTATCTCCATAACCCCATATCTCCACATTGTGACATCCCTATCTCCCCATATTTCTCTCCATCTTTGTACAATTGTATATCCTCAGATCGCTGTATTTGTATTTAATCGTAAACCGAGTACAATACCTAAAGCTAGTAGTAAAGGGAAATGCAATAGAGACGATTATTGAAACGTTACGACGGGTTAAAGAAGGGGGCACGCGTTAACTTCAGCGTGAAACGATACACGGAAGCATACGAAGAGATTCGAGGATATTGTATGGTGGACTAAAGTTGCGGAGGAGGCGACCACCATCGCCTCGAGACTCGTTTTAATGCGATGCACTGTGCAATGCAGTTACATGCGAGATCGAACGCGATCTCATGTTTAACAACACCGTATCCACGCTCGCCGCACCACAATACGGTTGCGCTTACAAATTCTATGGGCACAGGGAAGGTGAACTCGCAGTACTATGAGATACGCTAACGCCGTTGATCACCTTGTGAAATCGCTGAAAGACTCGTTCCAGAAATTTTATACCTCTTGCGGATTAGGCTGTCACGATTCATACATTTTCTGAGTTGTCTCATCTAACATAGCATTTTCCTTTCTTGTATTGCTTTTCTTAGCTGCTTTTCGAACTTTTGTCCTTGAAAATCTTGAAGGCTCAAAATCTGGAAATATAAAAATTCTAAAATTCTGATGTTCAAGAATCTTTATATTCTCAAATGTGAACATTATAAAGTTTCCAAAGTCTAACATTTTTAAATTCAAATGTTCAAAAACTTGAAACTTCCAAAGTACTAAGGTCTCAAATTCGAACCCAACTTCAAATTCCAAAAAGGTATAAATACCAGAAAGCGCAATCGTGCACAGAAGCGTGATTTACAAAAGGTCATTGTTCCTTATTATGGACAACAAAATGTAACCGCTTTATAAAGGTCATAAGCGAGCATGCAACAAGTAATTAAACACGAATCAAGAGTTCGTGAATTTTTAACCCCGTCGGTTCCGAGGCTGCCAACACCTGATACACCAGATAACAGCCAACGGAGTTCCCATATTCGGATAACTCGAAATTGTCGAGAAAAATGACGGTGCACAATTTACGTAATGAAATTTACGTAATCAGGGTTGTACCGGTAACGGCGAAACCGGTAGGTGGTCTCTAAACTGTCGCCACTTTCTCGGAATCTCAAAACATTCCGCGGTCGCAGTTACTTTAATTTCCCTCTCGATCGAAGCTCCTCGGATCAACGAACGCGCAACATCACAGCAACCACAATCCCTACCATCGTTCCACGTTCAATCTTGCTCGTTATTTAACGGAACCCTGGATCATTATACGTTAATGGGGCTGAAGAAGAAATTAAACGAGCAACAGCGTTTCAACCTACATCATCCTTTGTGTATTATGTATTATGAAGAAACGAGAGATAATAGACATATTGCATTTAATGCACTATCGTTGAATATTGAGATTAGGAGACTCTTTTGAGGACTCTTGGAAGAGTTATTTAGTTGATTGTTATGCTTGTTTCGATGAATTGAAAAGTACAGGTTTAAATCATTTATTAGGTTTCGAATTGTCGGGCACTCAAGTGTCAGGGACTGAATTGTCATGGATTGAATTCTTATGATACGAGTTCTTAGGTATTGATTTGGTCATAGGTCAAAATCTTGTGAGCAGAATCCTCAGATTATAGTATAGTCATGGACCGAAATCTAAGATCTTGATTCAGTCATGGGTCGAATCCTTGTTGAACCGAACACTCGTAGGTCCAATTCTCATGGGCCGAATCCTCACATCCCGAATTGGTCAAGAACTGAATTGGTCATAATGAATTCTCATGGGCCGAATTGGTTATAAGCCGAATTGTCATGGGTCGAATTGGTCATAAGCCGAATTGTCATGGGTCGAATTGGTCATAAGCCGAATTCTCAAGTGCCGAATTGGTCATAAGCCGAATTTTCATGGGCTGAATTTGTCATAAGCCGAATTCTCATGGGCCGAATTTGTCATAAGTCGAATTCTCAAGAGCCGAATAGGTCATAAGCCGAATTGTCATGGGTCGAATTGGACCTGAGTCGAATTCTCAAGGGCCGAATTAGTCATAAGCCGAATTCTCATAGGCCGAATCCTCATGGTCCGAATTCTCATATCCCGAATTGGTCATAAACCAAATTCTCATGAGTCGAATCCTCATGGTCCGAATCCTCATGGGTCGACTTGGCCAAAATCCAAATTCTCAGGTGTCGAATCCTCATGGATCGAATTCTCACATCCCGAATCAGTCATAAGCCAAATTCTCATGGACCGAATCCTGAAGGGTCGACTTGGCCAAAATCCAAATTCTCAGATGCCGAATCCTCGTATGCCAACCGCACACCCTACATCCTCCGAGTCATCAGACCCCACCTCGTCATAAACCAAATCCCCAAATCCCTAATCCCTTTTGGAGTTACTCTACTTGACAACCAACTGCTGCAGAATTTAGTTTAGCACTCGGAGTTCATCTTGTGGCAGTCGAATTATAGGTGGTAAATTCAGGGGTTGAGGGAAAGAGTAAGGAGGGATATGGTATTACCAGGTTCCAGGTACTTGGATTAATTGGCCTGTACAGTTAAGGGAGGTTGTGGTAGGGGGATCTTCGTCGATCGCCCGCGGCCCTCTCACGGTTAATTTATTGCACCGGCCACGGGTGGACGGTGTCGCGGTTGTCTCGGCCGCGATCACGACACCGCAAATGAAGACTTTTATGCTAAACGGCTCGCCGAGCAGGTGGAAGAGGAACGTGCCGCGCACGGATCCATTAATTACGATGCCTGGGAATACGCGAACGGGATACTCGACCGTGCTGATTTCGAGGAAGACGTTATTTGAGGGACACACGGTGTCCCTTACACAGATATGTCGAGACCTCTTGTAATTCGATTCATTTAAACTCGTTTCTACGGGTTTTTAAGTTAAACAGATTTATATACGCTTTTTCTAGATTTATGTGCTGGAGATTTTATATATTTCATAGAGATACATTGCCGAAATGAAATATGTTCTGCAAATTGGAGATACTGTGTAATTAAGCTCCTAGATTTTATATTTTTAAATTTATGAAGTTTTAGGTTTATAAATTCTGAAATTTCAAATTTATAAATTCTGGACATTCGAAGTCTATAAATTCATGTTCCTAAATTTGCAAATTCACAAATTCACAAAGTCACAAAGTTCACAAATTTCCAACTCCTCCAATCTGCAGGTTCTCAGATTCTCACATTCCCAAATTATCAAATCATGGTATACTCGAATTTTTGAGTCCCCAAATACCTACATCCCTCCATACTCCTCAAATCCTTACAATCCCCAAATCCTCGTACTCCAAAAGTTCCAAAATTCCTACACCCAAAGAAAATTTGCTCCTCAAAACAAATCCACAGAGTCCAAATCGACCTAATCGCATATTTTCGAAGGTAAAACGAACAAATTCGTGTCTGTAATCGGCCGAGAGTGGAATTAAACGAAAACAAGAGAACGAGTGTCGACGATCATTGAAGTTGGCACGCATCGTTGCGCTCGATCGGTGCGGCGCCGAGCGAAGTCGGTAGCCGGCGTCCCGCGTCGAAATTGTCTGCAATTTCAGCGGCGAGTGGAAATGATTTATCAGTCGGTCGTGCATTAGCATGAACAGTTTATTTTAGGCGATCGCTGCTCGGTGGAAAGGTTGGATGGATCTTACCGCTCAATCAACGAGCCCGTTCACGCCTCCGTCGAGTCACTCGCGGTTGAATCTTGTGTCACGACGTCGTATAATCACCAACCCGCTCGGATCTACGCGCGTATACATGAATAACTTAAGCGAGATCCGCTTATCGCCGTGGCGAGTTGTCGAACGTGACGTTGCTTTCGCGTTTCGTAACTTCTCGTTCGCTGCTTCGGCGAATGCCGACCATTTTTCTGCTTTCTTTCTGCGACGACAGGAAAGCGACTTCTCGTTCAATCTGTACCGAATTGCACCAGCTAATTGTGTATCTTCCGTTTAAAAAGTACATTCGGGGACTTGTTTCGAAGCTTGAAATTGACGGTGCATTTTAGAGCAGTGTTGACTTTAGGGTAATTCGCTGGGTCTTGTATGTGGCACGGGGCATTTAGGGATGTCGGGGCATTTAAGGATGTAGGCATTCAGGGATATATGTCACCTAAGGATGTTGGGGCATTCATGGGCATGGGACGTTTTTTAAGGGTATTGGGCATACAGTGGTATAGGACATTCAGGGGTATGGGGCCTTCAATGGTACGGTACATTCAGGGGTATGGGGTATTCAAGGGTGTGGTGACATTCAGGGGGATGGTAGTAGTATTCAGGGGTATGATAGTATTCATGGGTGTGTGGTGGCATTCAAGGGTATGGGATATTTCAGGGATTGGCGCATTCATTAGTATAGGGGGCATTTCAAGTGTATAGGGCATTCAGGGGCATGGGACAATCAGGGGGCATTGGACATTTAGGGGCGAGGGACAATCAGGGGACTGTATTGGATGGCAGCTTCCATCGGGACATCACCATGTTGGGGACTATTAAAGCCGGGCGGGGGTATAACAACATTCCCATCGGTGGTCAGTGGTAGAATGCTCTCCTTACATGGATTACCATGTGGAGATTTTGTTAAGGGATCTTAGGGGTGCGGGCGCAAACACCTCTTGCAACCCCTAACATCAAAAATTGGACCATGTTCCCGCTTTCTGCGTTACCGGTTACAACCAAGTACGCTAAGCGGAATCATGTCCGTTGTAAGGACCTCGCGGTCCTATATTAATATTCACGGGGTCCCATTGTAATTGCGAGAGTGACAATGCGCGGGTGGCCGCCTGGCGGCCGCGGTGCGAAGTTCGCGACCTGCGCTTACAAGTACAGTTCGCACGCCACAAATCTAGTATACTACAGAAGATACATTTGTGAATGATTGGAGCGAAAAATATAATTCTTGCTTTGCATATATTATATATTAAGGACGAATAATTAATTATAACTATCGCTCTCACTTTGAAAGTGCTTATCTTTTTAAATTTCTAGAGTTATGTGGCGGGTGAACAGTGTCTAACTTATGGACGGGTGTAGTTCGAGTTATCATAAATCGTTCCATGTTTCGAGTTGCGTAAAGGATAATAGGTATTGTAAAGGATAATAGGATTGCTCTGGGGTCAGCGAGGAATATCGTGACCTTCTCGGAGAGACTCGAGCAGGTGAAATCTTGAAGATGCAACATTGTTTAGATCGACTTCGTCTTTGTAATAAAAGCAATTCCAATTGCAATATTTATCAATCGATATTCGCGTAGTGTTAAGATTACACGAAACGACTGGTGTTCATTCCACGTTTTGATTTAACCTTTCCATCTGTATTAACATTCTCGCTACTCGCGTCACCTGCTTGCCATTGTTTTCTTATCATAATTAATTGCTTGATATGCTTTAGGATAAAATCAAGTTCTGTCATGTAACTTTAAAAAACGTATTATAAGATAAATTTATGACGGTCTAAAAATTTATTATTTTATCATGCGTTTTTAATTGAACTCTGGTAATAAATATATTTATGTCTGACCAAAATAATCGTCTCAACAGTTACTTTATAAAAATCAGGTTGCAGAAGGAACAACAATGTTGTACAATTTAACGAAGGCAGCAAAATAATTATCCAAACTGCAATTTTGCAAAAATTTTGCAAGAAGAACTATGTCGTATGGTTGCACAAGAACATAATGAAAAAGTCCTCTTCGCTCGAAAGGAAAAACAATTTACAAGCATCGCGATCGCAATCGATCTATTAAGTACACGTTCAATATTGCCGATCTCTTCGATCGAAATCTCGTCGTCGATAGCCGTTCGATCATCGAGAGATTATTACAGAAGGTCAAGCCGTTTGTTACAAATGGTCAGTCGGTGGCTAAGCAAAGCTGACATTTTCAGCGGATAAAATGTGAACAGAGACGGATACCGGCGAGACGGTGCGCCATGTAACACGGCCACGTTCGGAGACCTTGTCAGAGAGTGCCGGTCCGTTCGCGGAGGGAACGCGGTTTGCTTCATTTCACAACAGATCCTACCGGAGTACGGATATATCGTGTTTATTCGTAATTTCTCGAGACCCACAATCGAGCCGGGGTCAAGGAAATGTGACACGAGCGAAATGACGGGGTTCTGATCACTCTTGTATACGTAATTCTCGATTTACGTGGGTTGTTATGGACTTTTGTTATATTGCCATTTTAGTTCATGAAATACGGATAGTTTGTATTGTATTGACACGTGTTGTGTTTGAAACGTGCTGAAATTTTAATGCATTATTCATGCGTTGTATCACTACGCGTGGTAATTTTCAATTGTTGGAACTTTCACGCGTTATATCACTACACGTAGTAATTTCCACGCGCTGTATTACCACGCGCCATAATTTCCACGCGTTGTATTACCACGCGTCAAATTTCTACTCTCCCAATTTCCACGCGTCAAATTTCCACTTCCCCAATTTCCACGCGTCAAATTCCAATGCCTCGAATTTCCACGCGTCGTACTTCCACGCGCCGTATTTTCACGCACCGTATTTCCACGCACCGTATTTCCATGCGCCGTATCACCACGCGCTGTAATTTCCATGCGTCGTAATTTCCACGCGCTGTATTTTCCACATCTGCTAATTTCTACCCTCCAAATTTTCTACACGTCGTAATTTCTACGCGTCATATTGTCATACGTTGTATTTCATACGTATAGTACTTCTACACATAACTTGTCCTCATCATAACTTCTACCCGTACCTTCTACGTGCATCTACACGTAGTATATGTATTCTACGCGCAGTACCTTCTGCGCATGGTATCATACACTACACGCGTTTTATCTTCACATATCGCCACGCTTCAAACCCATTGTACCGTCACACTATGCATCTTACATCCATTATATCGCCATATTATTCTCAAACGTACTCTCCATATATTAATTCGAAAATACTCACCTACAACCTTAATAGCAATATAACAACGAACCTAACCTATTCTTTCCATTTAACGCATGCTAGCGAATTTACATTATACATTCTACATGTATGTGTACATCCTACAATTTTACATTTTCGATCGATTCAGAACACCGGCGTGTCAGAAACGGTAACCGCAAGTTAACCATAGCTTCCCGGCGCGAAAACAAAGTTGCAAGAGAAGTTTCCACCGAATCGACCCGTCTGACCCCGGCGTGCCAGTTGTTCTACAACATTTTCTGTTCGTTTTAGCCGCGCAACGGGGCTGGGTACGTATAAATACGAAGCTCATATCGCGTTACTCGCGATTCTGGCCGGTGTGTCGGTGGCATCGAACGGCGTGGCAGGAAAACGAGAAAGAGGGACTGTGAGCTGGGCGGCAGGAGTGGGAGGGGCGAGAGGATCGCGTAGGTAGCATTAGTCGTTTCGATCGGGTTGTTCTTGTTGGCCGTGTAATGCCGCTCGGATAGCGGAATGCGCGAATTCTTTGGAAAGCAACTGGCTGCTGGTCACGATGGTTCAGCCAGTACACTCGGAAGCAAACCTGGATTACCCTGGACAAACTTTTTTGGTAATCTGGCAGAATTCGAGGTTAGGGAATTTGGGTACTTGGAGATTTGGGGCTGTGGGAATTTGGATATGTGGAGATTTGGGGCTGTGAGAATATGGGTGTAAGGATTTGGTAATGTGGGTGATTTGGGAACGTAGGTAGGTGAGAATTTGGAAATGTGGGATTTCGAAGTGTAGGGACTTGAGAATGTAAGAATTTGGGAAAGTAGGGATTTGACAATGTAGAGTTTTGGGAGTGTGAGAATTTGGGCATGTAGAGATTTGAGAATGTAAGAATGTGGGAGTGTAGTAATTTGAGAACATAAGAATTTGGGAGTGTAGTAATTAGGAAATGTGATTTGGTAACACAAGCACCCTCACCCATGTGAGGATTTGAGAATGTAGGTATCTAGCAGAGTCTACAATCTCCAAAGTTAGGAAAATTAAACAATTTTGAAGCTTATATGGTCCTTAGACAAAGTGTACGTTGCACTCGAGTGTACGTTCGACTGGTCGACATGGCGGATGGAGCCAGTGTGCAACGATCCGGCAGATGTTGAAGAAGGTGAGGGAACTGCGCTCGTCCTTGCCTCTGGGGACAGGGTCGGCCAGGACCTCGGGAACTGACCTCTTCACGCCTTCGATACGGAACACATTTTAGTCTACCTTCGATACGACGCTAAAAAGCTTCTAACTCACATTTGATTAACACGTTGACTATCAACGTTGCAACTATGTCATCTATGGTCTTCTAATTTATGAAGTGTCACATTCCTTGGTTTTACTTTACCACGTTTTATTCTACTCAAATTCCAAACTTCTACCTTGCTGAATTCCTATATATTCGTCTCTCGAAATTCCTACGTTCCCGAGTACACCTATCCTTAAATTCTCAAATTCTCAAGAACTAGAATCCAACAAGACATTTTCTTCATGACTTCATAATCCTCTCAGAGATTTGCTCTTGACGGTATCTGCAACCCGTACAGGAACTAATACTCGGAAAGAATGTCAAATAAACGCAAAAGTATTAAGCGAAGAACGCATCAAAAATGCAAATGTAAAGAAGAGAACATTTCCGTTAACCAAAATAAATATGTAAATAACACCGGCCGAGATACCGATCAATCATGTACCTATAACGGAAGAGTATTAAACGTTGCGTAATACCAAGCTGGGGATCATTAATTAAACAGAAGCAGCAACGGTGCTCGTTCAGCGAAAGTGACAGGTGAGCAGGACGCGGAGAGAACGGGTCCAGCTGCGGCAGGTGCATCAGCCTCTCAGAAAAGATCGAAAGGGAGAGTGCTACCGATGAACCCAGGTCATGGTAGAGCCTGCAGCTACGATTGGCCATTTCGGTGGGCCCGTTCGAAACGAGTATAATTTAAACGGACGTTACCCGCCAGGAGGAATCCGCTGGTTCAGACAGAGCGGCGCGGATGCTAGCGAAGACGAACGATGGAGAAAGCAGATAATTGCACGATCGGATCTAATTAGCATAAGGTCCTGCCGGGTCTCCGAGATCCAATCCCGAACTTTCCTTCGGGGATTCGTTGAAATTACACGTGCGGACGGACGACTAATAATGCCCCCCAGGCCTGAACCGAGTGCAGGCATAACAATGCGCGAAGGGAGCGAGTTAATAGCTGGGTATACCAACCTCCATATTGCTTGCATCTGGTACCTGAACTCAGAAGCGAGGGCTTTTGCAGGTTTCTGTGTGAAATGATCGCCGAGTGCATAATTCATTCATATCGACTGAGTTCATATAGTGTTTCTAGTACAGGATTCATAGTATTTTGTTGTATTTATTACGCACAGCTCCAAGTAGTAGTTAAGGGAACATATTCTTAATAGGGGTACCTTTGATCCCCTTACCCTTCATATGAAAAGTCATGAAGTTCAGTCACAATGAATCACACTGTATTCTTTGCAAACAGTAACTTGACCAAACTGGCTAGCCACTTGAAATATGATCTGCCGAAGGCATCACTAGATAATACCAATAGCTTCACCAATCTAAGAGGTACCAACTGCTACTTGGAATCTGATCTCGGGAACCATTTGTATCAGCAACCATGTTACCAGATAGCTTGACCAAACTCGCAAGAGCAAGGATCTGTCGGATTTGCATGATCAACCGCGTCATCATGCTGATAATTAACATCGATAGCTTAACCAAACGAGTAAAAACTAGTGAACACATGGCACCCCTGGAGGCGGCAGAATTGTTTGCATCAGTACATGATAATTAACACGCAACAACTTAAAGAAACTAGAAAGAGCAGTTGCAACTCGGATCTGTTGGGGGCATCGTTTTGCATGATCGGCAGCCGCGTCACAGATAATAATTAACGGTACCGTTAGGAGCACCGACGCACTTATCGGGCGTCGGGCGCGTCCCCCAGCCGCGATCACGGCAGATAAAACGTTGTTCGAAAGAGTGTCGAGGTAGCAAGAAATCTCCGGTTTATCTCGGGACGGTTCCTAAGGCCGGTGGTCGTAGATCATCGACAGGTAGAGGGAGAATCGTCGGGTGGAATTTCAGGTCGGTCGCGAGAGATAATGGCAGATCGCGTATCTGCAGTGAGGAGCAACGGAGTCCCGCGGCAACTGGACTCTGGGCAGAAACGGGAACGAGCGCATCCGCTACATAAAGGCGCGGCAGCAGGCCTTCAAGCCCGGAAGAAGGTTCGCCGGGGCCTACGAGCGTGCACACCGGTCGAGGCGGTATTCAATAGCATCGATAATAAAATCATGGCGGCGTGGTTCGCGCGATGGTGTGCGTACGAGCCGAGAGGTCGTGCAGAGCGCGCCCGACCAGCAAAAGCGTACACCATCATCCTCGTCATTAGGATCTTTGCCGGCGTACACCCTAAGGCTAATCACTGTATTGGACACATCCGACTATGTCGTTAGACGTCGATGCAATTTTCTTCGCTTACTTCGCAGACTCTCTTAGCTTCGGGTACGCTAAAGTCTTCATACTGTACCATCTGGCGATACGCTCAAGATTTCGAGTTTCGTTTCGGCAGATTGTTGCAGTGGAAATGGACATTGAAATTATGGTTGTTAAGATCTACGGCTAGGGGAGACTAGGTAGCTGAATCAACCAATAAGTAAGTGGTTGCTCACGGTGTCTGGAGGCATCATTTTCTGTGGTTTAACATCTTTGGAATATTCAAGCTCGTAAATTCCCCGATTCATATTCATTCATCTCAATTTCTTCGAATTTTTAATCTTCAAATTCCTAAATGTCCACATCTTTGTCCAAATTTTCAAACTCACCAGATTCCACAATGTTCACTTTCTCAAACTGCTAACAATTCCCAAATTTTGTTCGTTTTGATATGAAGCAATGTTTCTAAAATTTGTTAAGAAACGTTATCTATCATTGTCAAGTGGTTGTCAAATTTCAAGGTACCAAATAGCAAGTAGACGATGCCAATTGTCCTGCTGAATTTCAAGGATGGTTTAATTCCGAATGTTCCCACGAAAGAGTAAATATTGGTGTATAGAGAAGAGTATAAAATACGAAGCCATTAGCAGGCACGGAATTAAGTTGCAAAGTAAACTGGGGACAGGTTCCCATTGGCAAGCCCAAATCCCGAGCCGGCAGTCCCTTAACTAGTCGCTCGAATTGAATTGAAAGGTGGTTCACCGTAAACGGATAGTCCTTAAATGGCCGGCCGGATTATGGGACGCGAGAAATTCTGGATTGTCAACGGTGCTCGTTAAGCGAATCTCGGCGAGCGCGTTAAGCGATCGCTTCCTCGATTTTCACCGCGAGTCCGGCCACGCCAACGCGGCCATTTCATTGCTGTGCCAACCGGATTTTTCTCCTCCGTATACACGCGAACGCCTCTAATAACCGTTCGAACGCGGTTTATTCGCATGATATATCGGAACATGTACGGCTCCGCGTTCGATACCTCGCCATTGACTACATTCTGTGCAGTAGCGTAAGCGCTTATGACGTTTTTAGTGTGATTTGTGAGGTGCAGCCGGCAATCGTAAGACGCTTAATTTTACATTAAACTGAAAAAGAATATTTAGTGGAATGTTAGAGGGAATTCCTCGAATAGTTCGCCACGAGTTTTTCCCAAACGTTTATCAACGGCTTTACCTTCTCCACGAATATATTCTTACCCTTTGGAATATTACACCTCTCGAAAAATAGCGTTGCCTTATGTCACTAGTTTAACTTTCGTTCCCACAGAAAACACCGATGACATATGTTCGGCCTCTTAATTTTGAACTTCCTATGCTATTCTCATCTTTATTTACTCTGCCAGATTATAGAATGAATATTAATAATTTTGCAGGACATGTTCAATGATGTTCTCTTAATATAATTCTGTCAGTGACCACTGTTCAGTATAACAAAATATTTAAAATTGTAAGAAATGTCACAAAATATTCGATCACTAAATTAATTTTTTCTCCAATTTCCGAAACAAATATAAAACTAACGAAGTAGTATTTACAAACAAGCAATTCGACTGCAGGATCAGAAAGATCGAGCTAATCGCCCGGAGGACGTAGCAGATCGAGTGTATCTACCTATGTTCCCCATTCAGCATTGTTCTCGCACGAACATGGTGTTTTGAGCAAATCGTGTTGCGTCCGAGATAAGAAAGTAAAGAAACATCCGACCCTTTCAGTTAAGTTAAGTTCTCGGGACCTTAAGGACAACGATGGTTCTTAGAAGCGCGAGCGAGAACCGTAATCGTTGCCCCAGAGGCTGTGCCTAGTATACGAATCACTGTCGGCAGAAAAGTAGCAGCCCGCGGGCTCCGCAATTTCCGTAAATACACAGTGAAAACAACATCGACGATGTTCCTTCTCGTCTGTCCGCGGACAAGTGCAAGAACAGAGATCAGGAAGTGGTTCTAATAGTTTCTTTCCAATCCCGTCCTGTTTTGCTCGACTTGCGGCCAGAGTGCATCACCTGTTTGACATTTCCTTAAACCTTTGCGTGCGTGTACAATGCGTTGTTACTTGCCACTTTGTCGTATTGTGGCGTGCATGAAATTATCAGTTTCGCAAACGTTTAGATTCCAACTTATCAAGTTATTACATTCATGCATACTCAAACTCGAAACTTCGCAACTTGCAAATGTTCAAGGCATCTAGATATCAAGCTACCAAGCTGTCAAGGTATCAAGGTATCAAGCTATGAAGGTATCAATGTATCGAAGTATCATGGTATCAAAGATATAAAGGTATCAAGGAATCTAAGTATCAAGGCTTTAATCGGACGTGTGATGAACCAACACATCGTGGTCAAACGCGTGGTGACTTAATGTGTCGTAGTCAACTGCGTGGTAATTCAACATGTTATAATCCATCGCGTGATAATCTAAACGCGTGGTAACTGAACGCGCAATAGTTGAACGCCCGGTAATTGATCGCGCGGTAGTTGAACGCGTGGTGATCCAACGCATCGTAATCGAACATGCGCTAACACAACACATGGTAGTCAAAAGTGCAGTGATTCAACTGTGGTAGTCTGAACGCGTGGTAATTGAATGCGCGGTAGTTGAACGCCCGATAATTGAACGCGCAATAGTTGATCGCATGGTGATCCAACGCATTGTAGTCGAACAAATGGTAACCCAACACACGGTAGCCGAATGTGTGGTAACCTAACGTCTGGTAATCGAACACATGATAATCGAACATGTGATAATCCAACATATAGTAGTTGAATGAGTGATCCAGCACGTGGTAACCGAATGTCTTCGACATACATGATGATTCAACATACCACGTTCGAACATATGATAATTTAACACCTCATAGATGAACGCGTGGTAGTCCAGCACGTAATAATCCAGCTGGTAATGACTTAATGCGTGGCAATATAATGCACGATAATTAGAACATGCGATGGTTCAACACATAGCGATGTATGCATATTCTGTACCGTACAAACTGCTGATTTACAAAGCGATGATCAGCATGCAGAGCGACTTTATCTCGGTTCTATTCGAGCCGTGTCTGGGAGCCCCGCGAGAATTAAGTACGAGTAACATCGAGTCGAACAATTAAACAACGTTGGAGGGAAAAAAATGAGGCACTTTCGATGATCGCACGACCCACTGCGAGCAAAACGAGTCGTCGTTCGAGGGGAACAATGAGGGCCGCGGGAGAAAACACAAGGACGATCCCACGTAGTCGTCATCCCGTGTTTTCCCGACGTCATGATACCAGCTACGTTACTCTCTTCTGCACGATCTTATTATACCGTTTTTGCCTTGAACTCGCTCCAATATAATCCAAATCTTTCAGTTATCCTTCACACTTTCCCTGCCATCTTGAGAAAAAAATCACCAACGCTATAAATTTTAATAAATCCAAAGGAGAAGGAAAAAGAAACTTCTAAATTATGTACGTAGTAGGTCCAGAAGCGTATTTCTATGTATACCCAATATCGCGATAAAGCTAACAAATTAAGAAACGATAGTGGAAAATCGGCAGGTATTTCATAGTGTGTCTGAACACATATGTAAATTCCCGCGTGGCAGTAAAATGTGAACGCGTCGATTGGGTCCCCGGTGACCGGCGCCACAAATCGATCGAGAACGTTAGATGTCGATGTCATTTGAAAACCTTGAACGAACTGGGCCGCCTGGCCGATTCGGGTTGCCCTTTCTCCGATCGTGGCTGCACTTTGATCCCATAAACTATTTATGCTAATGACAATGCTAATCGTGTGAAGTCAGCGGGCAAGACACCATCGCTGTCGGAGCTGGTGCACGCCGCGTCGGCCGTTTCGAGCAGAAAAACAAGGCGTTCAACGAGCAACCGCTATGCTAATGTTCCGCTGGCATTAAATGGCGTGAAATTCGATTGCAAAAATGCCTCGTACGTTATCGTTGCTTTGTCTGCAACGACACCAGTTTCCTGTCGGGCGACCGCCTTATTCGATCGCTCGAACACGAGTTTCATTTTCTTTTGTCAATTTATAGGATGTCGGGTATGCAAATCGGGGATTCGAATTTAACCGCTTAATACGTATACGTTCGTTTATATTTTAAACGCCTATTATTCATTTCTACTTATCAATTCAATAAGCCGATACTCGGACGAAATAATGGCGGCCATTTACGAAAGATATTCCAGAGTGTTGTTTCATATGTGTCAGTGGTTCCCAACCAACAGAAACGGGATTACTACTGTAGGGAAGATATCTTCGGTGTTCTCGATGAAAAATTATGTAGTCGCGCAATATATCTCGTGATATCTTATGAATTTCGTGACAGGAACGATTTCTCGATGCCACGCGACGTTTCAACGCGCCATAGTAACCGAGTACGTTTCAAGAACAAGACAGACGATTCACGGCTCTCGCGAGTAATTTCAGACGCTTTTTGTCTCCGTGTCGAGCCGATCGCTCGTTTTTCCACGTACTGAAAGCGGTATCCTTCATCATTAGTCCTTCCCTGCTTCGCTAGATCGGACAAGCCGGTCGGATTCAGGCTCGGCTTGGATCACCGGTCGCCTCTCGTAATCCCGCCCAATCGCGGGCAAAAAACGGATGAATTCACGGAGTAACAACGTAACGACAACGATCTCGACTAATGGTTGTTTCTGTGCATGGACAACCGATTCAACCGACATCGGCCACAAGGTGTTGCCATTAACGACGAACCTCGAATCAGTAGCGACGATTAATTTTTCCCCTCGCTGATTGGCGAATGATTGATCGCTTTCGATTTGTCAGGCTATCGCTTTTTATCGTCTTCGACACGAGACATTGTTGGTACGCGAGGAACTTCGGTAACAAGGTGCTGTTAACGACTTTGGTGTGCTCTATGATTGCAGGATTATTAACACTCTATGGAATGCTGATTTAGTCAAGGACTATTACGTTGATGCATCAGTGTGTATTTGCAGAGAAAAGAGACTTTTATAGAAATGATTGTAGACAGGTTACACTTTTTTCATGATTCCTTTTTAGTGAAAGGGACTGGGACTAAATGAGAGGGTCTGAAGGTATCTAACACAAAATGGAAGAATCTAAAGGCATCTGAGACAAAATGAAAGAGTATGAAGGTGTCTGAAACAAAATGGAAGAACCTGAAGGCATCTACAACAAACTGGAAGAATCTGAAGGCATCTACAACAAAATGGAAGAACCTGAAGACATCTACAATAAAATGGAAGAACCTAATACATCTAAAACAAAATGAAAGAATCTGAAAATATGCAAAATTGGAATAATCTGAAGGCATCCAAGACAAAATGAAATAACAGTAAGTGGTAACGCAGAGTTAATTACTTAGATCCTGACAAAAATTTGTTAGACGTATCTAATCTCTGCAGTGCAGAGAAAGGTAGAAGAGGAAGCGTGTCTCGAATAGAGAATCCAATTTGCCTGGATCGTCGGTTATAAATCTGTCGGTTGGCATAGGTGCAGGCCGACTGCCAATTTCAGATAGAGACGTTAGGTTTCCACGAACGGGGTTGGATCTCGGTGTTCTCGTTCAGGCGGCGACCGCAGGGTCCGCTCGTCTCGCCTCTTATAGCGTTGCTGATCGAAGAAACGATTTCTCGGTCCGCGGAGCCGGCGACCAGAAAGTCATACGGTCGCCGATCAGGCTGCACGACTTTTGCGCCGCTCGCCTTGCATCCCATTCCGAATAAATTATCGTTCATACGTCGACTGTCGCCGGTGCATGCTCGACCGGGAAACTTGTCGCTGGCGAAGTGCAACACGCTGGCCCGCCCAATGAGACGGAAGCTGACTTCCGTGACGATCGTGACCCAGCCGCCCTCGATCGAGATATTCCGATCTAAACTCCACTTACCGATTTTCGAATAATCCTGCAGTCGCGTTCGAAAAACATTCTTTTCTAATTTGGACCGTGTTCTCGTATTCAGTGTGTGTACTTGTGAATATTTGGACCGAGTTCGAAAATATTTGACACCCTATATACACTGCTGTAACGAGGTTACCCATTCGAATCAAGAGATTCGAACCTCGCTGGATATATTTTGGACGAGGGTTGCTGTCACTCATATCGATCAGAAAATAAGGAAAGTCTTGCCTCTCTCAATTGTTAGAACTTATCTTGTAAGACCCCAGAAATACAAATTCACAAGATTTCGCAATTTTTACATATACAATGAATACTTTGGAAAATTCTGTGTGTACATTAGACAAAACTGAAAGTTATTCAAAAGTTTTAAAATTTGTTCAGTAATAAATCATAACAGTTTTTCGATGAAATTTTCCGAAATTCTTTCGCAAAGGTTTTAACAATTGCGACGTAAGGCAGATAATTAGAAATCGATATCCGATAGGATCTGGCAAAATCGAACGGTTCGCGTGTTACCGGCTCGTTTTCGTTAAACGGCTATCCGTGGCGCGGGGTCATTAGCAAAGAATTCGCGACACGGCGTAGACAAAGGGGATTCTCAACGCTATTTTCCCTCGCACGTGTGTGGATGAAATGAAAACCCGGTCATGAGTAATCGCCATTATAATCATCATATGCAGGTGTATCGCGGATGTTATCGCGCGACATCGGTTTCGCAAGGCGTTCCCAAGCTGAGGCGCAATCGCGAGCCTACTTTTCGCAATTGTTTCGCGGTTCGGGCTCGAAAAAGGAAGTGATGATTCAACGACGCTCGACGAAATCAAGGGAAAAAAGAAACAACGCTCGCCTCGAAATTAACGGTGAACAATTACCATTCGGTATCAGTTTGTTCAAGTTGATACACGCAGGAGCTTAGATTGTTCAAATAGGGTCAAATGATCAATCTAATCATATTTTACATTTACTTTGAATACAATAAGTTAGCTGATTTGTGGTAAAACTTGAAGATAAGTTATTCTGATAGAGATGAGTCAAACATATGGATTGTATCACAGATCCTCAAAGTGATTCAAGAAATGTCATTGTAGTTATGTATCAATCGTACCAATTTTGTCTGGCAATAAGATGGAAATTTCACATTTAGTTGCTATCCCTCTACACAATTTTCGAAAGCTTTCTGAGACCATATAATCTAATTCATTGAATTGTTGAAGCTAGACGATGCAAAAACCCTTTTCTCCAGCAGGTTCCTTACAGACGATTAGCACCATCCAGCCGCTTCCGGTACGATTTCGGGCAAAAGAATAATCTCGATCGGAACACGAGTCTGGACTCCCTAAATAATCGGTGGCGTCGGCGTAAATGAGGTTGAATGCCGCGTTCTCCCCTAGGTCGAGTCGTTTCTCAAGGGGGACCACAGCGAGCCGAGAAGCCACCGGGGCGATGGGAACCGCGAGATAGTCGTCCGCACATTGATTTTCAAGAACGCCAAATTGCAGGAAGCGAGAGGTCAGATCGAGCCGACGGCTACGTACACGAGCGTTTTACCGTGGGGAACCCACCACTCGAATACGTGCAACCGACTCTCCTCTAGGGAGGATACACCTGTGCACCTGCAACTCGTCCGGCTTGCTCGACCTCGTCCGCCATCGAGGAACGCGAGACTTCCGGGAGCAGTTCGTGAGCGGGCATTTTTTCTGGGAGCCGCTCGACCGAGCTGCGCCCTTTATTCGATCCGACTTGAAATTGTGACAAACGACATCGTTCGCCGGACTTAACGAGCTACGAGCTTGCACGCGCCTTCGACGCGGACAGCACGAGAGGATCGCTTCAGGTTTATCGCGCTCGCGGTTTCAACGACTCTCTTAAACCGCTTAGACGCTTCTGTTCAGTTACCTGTTCAGTGTACTTCTTGGGAGATTTAGGGAACTATGGGTTATTAGGATTTGTGAGATGGATTCTGTGACTAACATCGGGTCAGGCTCGTGACTGTTCAAATGTCACAAACTTAAATCGTATTTCCATGAAGGTCGAGTTTTGGATACCGATTGCAGTTTGCATAATTGAAGATTGTTAAATCCAAGATATACCTAACATTTCAATGTTCTTTATTTGTCCTAACATTGCAGTCATAATTAGGTCTGACGCAATTGTCGAAAGATTGTAGGTTAAGTGGGTAAGTATCGTTGCTAAGTTACAAGTAAGTGGACTTTGAAAATTAAAACTGACCATAAATGATCAAACTTCAGTCATGACTTCAGTCCTACTTATAGGATAACGTATTACTTGTAGCCAAATGTAGGTCTCTAAAGAGTTAATACTTCGACATGTTATAAATTCTACAATCCCTTGCAAATGAACAAAAAATGTAAACTACCAAATACAGAAACTATTAAGTTACAAATGACTCATCACAACCATAACACCAACATAGTATCGTAGTATTTTTACTATAAGTTACCGTGCTTTTTCAAACAATAATGGTTTAAAAGTTAGTAAGAGCGAATAACGAGAGTAAACATCGAGAGCGATTCGTGCAATGTATCAGAATCGATACAAAGGCAAATATCGAGAGCAAGATCGAAGTTATGGAGGGGGGCGCCAGCACGAGTGGGGGAGGTCAGATGAGGTTGCCGGCGTTGTGTAGCGAAAGTGTACACACAACACGCCCGCCCTAACCGCGCCATGGATTACGGAGCGCGTGCTACCACCACTAGCTATCTAATTGCATTAGCCGGCACGAATGGCAGCCACGGTACGAGTGACACCGATTTACTACACTTCGACGACGATACGATCTCGACGGTTTCGCAAACCGCCGCGGCTTCCGATTTGAACTTAGAACCGTTTTCAAACGTTGCCCGCTCACGATCTACGTGTCATGGACGCCTAACAACGACGTGCGCGAAAAATCGGTACAAATTTTCTTCTCCGACGGAGAAATAGTTTCAAGGTTTCACATTCTTAGATTGTCATGTTCTCAAACTTCTACATACGTAAACATCTCAAAATTTCTATATATCCTTATGTTTCCAAACTTCCATATTCCCAAATCCTAACGTCTCATGTCTCCAAAACCTTGGATCTTCCAGATTCTACATTCCCAGATCTCTACACTCAGAATATCCTACATTTCCTAATCTTAACATCTCCAAATCCCTTCATCCCCAAATTTCCACATTCCCAGATTTCCACGCTCTCAGACTCCCACATAGACGAATGCTAACATCTCCAAATACCAACATCTTCGAATGTCCACATTCCCCAATTCTTACATCCTTAAGTCCTCACATCCCCAAATTCTCACACCTTCAAATCTCCACATGCTCAAATTCTCACAGTCTCCAAATCTCAAAATTCCCGATCACCTGACAGTTAAAGCAGCCTCAACCAAACTCCAAGAGAGTAATAACCTTGTGCCTCCCTGGTACTCACATGAAACATGTCATAGACCTTTCCTAGAATCTACAAATGATCAGAATTGAGATTTGAAGTTACTCTTAATGTCGAATTCCCCGAAATTGGCCGTGTATCAAGTTCGTCGAGACGTGGGCAAATGAAAAGATTGACCCAGTCGACCCGCAACAGAAGGCAGCGTCGGTGTTTCATGCAGGGTCGCGTTGAAACACAGAAACAAAGTGGCCGTAGCGAAGCGCGGTTAAAGGGGTCTGTCGGAGGGTCGGTGAAGGTAGCCAGGGGAAGGGATCACGAGGAAAGGGGCAGGGGCATTGTGATGCGCAGAGATCGGTCACACGATAGACCCGGTCAAGGACGTGCTCCGCGTCGGGTTCCCAAGCGAGTTGAACACACCGTCGCGCGTGTACACGCGCGCGTCTCTACGCTCGTTCCTCTTTTCTCCTCGCTGTTCTTCGTCCCGGCTCCTCGGCTGTCTCGCGTCATCCAGGAATTCGTGTATCGCCGGGAAACGGGTAAATTAGTCCGTCGGGGTAACAGAGAACGAGACCTTGGATCATAAAACAGAGCGTTGATTCACTCGCTACACATTGTAAACTTTACGGAGCTACACTTTCGCTTGGGAGCTCTTGATTATCTCGGTGATCGATTATGTGCGCTGCTTATGTATATTTATCGAAATCTGCAAAATAGATATGGGTTGTGGAATTTGTAGAAGATGGATTTTGTAGACTGCATGGTTTATTTATACTTTGTGAGGGATATGGGAATGTGGGGTTTCGGGACCGTAGGGACTTAGGAATGTGAAGGCTTGCAGGTGTAGAAATTTGGGATGTAGGGATGTGAAGACGCGGAGTTATAGGGATTTGGAGACGTGAGGATTTGGGGATGTGAGGATTTGGGAATGTGAGGGTATGGGAATGTGAAGATTTGGAGATATAAGGATTTGGGGATGTGAATATTTGGAAATGTGAGGATTTGGAGATGTGAAGATTTGTAGATGTGAGGATATGGGAATGTGGAGATTTGGAGATATAAGGATTTGGGGATGTGAATATTTGGAAATGTGAGGATTTGGAGATGTGAAGATTTGTAGATGTGAGGATATGGGAATGTGGAGATATGGAGATGTAAGGAATTGTGATCGTGAAAATTTTGGGATGTGAGGATTTGTAAATGTGATTATTTGGGGATGTGAGGGTTTAGGAAAGTAAAGATTTGAAAGTTGTGCACTAAAAATTCAGAACTTTAAAAATTCACAGAATTTCAGAGTTTGTAGCACTTGTACATTTAAAGGTTCATATGAAGATGTGACGATTTCATCTTCATGAGCAGTGCTATTAATGGCAATGCTACCAAACTAGAAACAGCAGTATCAGTTCGTTGTTAGATCATAAAGCGTTTCCCGGAACGTAAGCTGCGTAGTAAACGAAGATAGGATCATCGAAGGAACGAGGTCGAGGCGTGTAAAAAAGGCGCGAGCGTAGCGGGCATCGTGTATCGATGGTCGCGCAATTTGTGCTCGACACTCGTGCAATTACAGTAAGAACGAACGTCTGATTGTTCGATTTTTGGCTCGGTCGGAATGAGAGCCGCTGCGCTGATAGTTAAAATAGTGGGAGTAAACTGGGAGTAGTACGGTGTGCAGTTCAAAGCGAAGCGGAGAGGACAGCGGGGAACGAGCGGCTGAGACAATGGAGCATTAAAGCCACGGCGTGGTTTTCTAGACAGGAAATTACAGGGATCACGCGGAGATTGACAGAAAAACGGCCCTGGAGAGCTCGTAGATAGCGAGAGCGCGCGGCCACACGATAAACCCCCGTTCCTGTTTCCTCTTGTCTCCTCAACACACGTGAGAACAACCATTTTTAACTATGACTGACCATATTTAGCAGGAACGTTTTAGCAAACTGCCAAGTGTGCAGATATTTCTAAATTAGATCTCCAAATTTCTGGGTTATAATCAAGGTTCTAATCTTTCGAGGTCCCAAGGATTAAAACTTTCAAGGTCTCAAAGTTCCAAACTTTTCCTGGGTCCCGAAGTTTCAAAGTCTCAAAGATTCCCATGTTCCAAGGTTGCAAAGCTCCTAGATCTCAAAGTGTCAAGGACCAGAAGTTAGAAGACCACAAAATTTTGAGGTCTTTAAGTTCCAAGGTCACTCAAGTTCATGATCTCAAAATTGGAAGTGATCAGCGACTCTTAAAGTCTCTGGGTACCTATGTTCCAAGACTCCAAAGTCCATGATCACATAGCTTGAAGATTTCAAGACCAAAATTTCAAAAGACCCAAAGTCCCAAAGTTCGAGGAGTAAATTTCAGTAGTAGATCCCCAAGTGCAATTTCGCTTGAAAGCAGCAAGGAACTACATTCCTAGCAAAGTAACTAGTAACGTAAATAACGCAGAAGCAGACACCGAAGACAAGCCGCACTTCGCAACGTGAAAATAAGAGGAATAACACGGTGGAAGGAGTAGACCGGCCGATCGGCATTATTGAGCGATCCGCAAACAGGTGTACAGCTATTTCTAGACCAGGAACCGTGCAGCCGTTGCAAGGAAGTTCGATAAGTAAATCCTCGTGACAGTAGGGTCGTTCAAGGTCACAGGCAAGCCTAACATGCCGACTGCCGACGTGCCGTGTAGGATTCGTGCCGAGACCTGGCAGTGATGTAGCTTCATCCTTCACGTGGTTCGTGCTCGTCCACTTTGGGTGATCTCCACGCTTGATCCTCTAACAGCGCTGTTAGAATGCAATTCAGAGCTGCAACCTTTGCCAACATTATCACTCTGTCTACCTCTTCGAACCTTTGAACCCTTACTACCGCTACCATACATGACACCATCTTTGCATGACCGGGATTCACTGAATTGTGATTATTAGTTTGATCTTGATGAGGGTAATGTAGGTACTTTAGATGCATTTAGATACATAATGAGATATAATTTGAGATATGGTAGTTAGGTTATTAGTTTCATAATTAGGCTTTTGATACTTTAAGTATGCACGTGGGGCGATATAATGATCATATGACGGATCAACGAGTGGGATGAGGATTAGCAATACCACGCGTAGTAATTTTACATGTCGTGGTTCAACACGTGAACCAAAGCGTGGAGGTCTTGCATGTAGTAATTCCACGCGTGACAACTCAACACTATTCCGCAGCGTAGTGTTGCAACACGTGGTGATTCGACGTATGGTAGCTCCACATGTGGTGTTGCAACGCGTGGTGATCCAACGCTTGGTAACTCCATATGTGGTGACTCGACGTGTGGTACCTTCACATATGGTGATTCGACGCGTAGTACTTCAGCGCGTAGTAATGCAGCGTATGGTAATCCAGCGCGTAGTAGTCCAGCGTGTGGTATTCCAGCGTGGTAATCTCACACGTGGTGATTCATCGCATAGTATTCCTGCACATAGTGTTGCAACGCGTGGTGAACCCATGCATGATCCACCATGTTCCAGCGCGTAAAGTTGCAACGCGGAGTTATCCAACACGTCCTCCAACATGCGATGATGCAACCTACCAATGCACAGTACAATCACCTAACCCTTGACCCATCTCCATCCACTTGTTCATCCACAATTTCCAAAGGCGATTAAAATTAAAGAAAGAGGCGAATGAACCTGTCCACATAGCAGGATGTTGATGGTCGCGGATTCTTTGGCGCACAGCTGAAACATCTTGCAGGAGACGTCGATGACGTACGGCGTCGTGGCTATCCATTACCAGGGGGACGATAAATTCACCCTCGCCAGGGTTGACCGGGTGAACCTAAAGAGCAGCGTGTCGTACTCTCCTTGATTCCGCCGGGTGGTGGGTCTCTCGGCTAATAAAGAAGGCAAACGGTGCGGCGAAGCCGAGAGAGGGGGATCAAGCGGTATATTGGCAACATTAAGTATAAATGCAACCTACCGAGATTTATGTCTGGCAAGGAGAGGAGTGAGCGAGATGAAGAAGAGGAAGGAGGAGAAAGAGATGGTCGTGGTGAGCAGAAGGGATGAGGTCGCCGCGAGGCGTAGCGGAGACCACACGGAGTGCAGGGCCTGCTCGTGGCTCGTGGGGGGCCCTTCCTTCCACTTTCCTTAGCCTCTCTTGCCAACAGTTTACTCTCTCTTTTAACCCTTTTCTTGCCTGCTCGCGAACTTTTATCGGTAACTGTGCCGAACAACCCTGTGGAATGATTACAATCTACCTTTGAACACGGAAACTTGTTTCATCGATTATCACTCTCTTCTCCGACGAACACGCGCTTTTTTGTGAGGGTAGTTGTTTAACCTCTTCGAGGACATTGACGTGCGTAATTCTCTTTTCAATCAACTAGCCAGAAGCTACATTGTCTTCTTTAAAATAAGTGAAATATAATTACATACATAATTATATCACTTTCTCAAAGCAATTATGAGGTTAATTTTCTGTGAGATATTATGTTTCATGGAATTTGTGCTTCTGTTCTAATTCAACAACCATACTTCCTCAATCGGCAGTTTTTCTACTGCCCCCAACCTAAGTGTTGCCAACATAAGCTTACACTAACCAAACATCGTAACATAATCTCTCATTCTGAGATCGATCTGATACGAACATTGCAACCTATGTGAACATTTGCAAGTTACAAAACATAGTCTAACCAAAACAATCTCGATCTACTGTAAATTCGGATCAATTACTTCGATCAGCGTTGAGTCGCCGTTCAGGCGCCATTTTTCAGAATCGCTTTCGATGACGGATCTGACGAAGTCAGTTTTATTCGAACGAATGTTGGAAAGTGACAGAACAAGCTTCCAGAGGGAATACCCGTAAAACAGCTGGTATCATAGCCGACATCGTCGCCGGGACTCTAAACCCGGTGAAGATCATTAGCGTACGACCACTCGACTCCCTTTAATCTCCGGTTTCGTTGCTCTACTCGCCATTAGATCGGTCAGTTCCATTCAATAGGCGGCACGGTTCGTGTACGTCAAAGAGAACGAAACGTCGCGGAACCTGCTAATAAATTCTATGCGTATTTACGCGCTGCAAGAACCATCGAACACGAAGTACTAAGAATTCCTATCTGACTCTGTCGGTGTAGTCAGAATCTTCCCTAGGGAATTCAAAAATTCCCTTAATAAGTTAGGTTGACGATAGGTTAGTTCAAGTTCGGTTAAATTAGCGTTTTTAACAGATTAAGTTAGGTGGGATTAAGGTTATATTAAATTAAGTTAGGTTGGATTAAGGACATATGAGACTCAGGCAGATCGAATAGAGTATACATCAGATTCAGTTAGGTTAGATATCAGATCAAATTAGGTTAGATTAAAGGTATATTATATAACATTAAATTAAGATTATACTAGATCAAATTAGATTATCATATCAAGTTATACCAACTTTAATGTTACATCAAATTTGATTAGAGCAACAGGATTAATACCATTATCCACAGCAACAGCTTCATTTAACCACGGTACGTGTGAACATTCAGGTACCACACATGTCAAACTAAATGATTTTGTATATCGAGACAAGTCAAACGATATAAGAGACAGGTCAAACTCGTCGCGTATCTTTGTATTAAATTTTGAAAGGCGACACACCAGATCCGCAGGCAACAGACGGCCGCGTTAAGACGCGTTAGAAAATGGAGGAAAATGGAGGAAAACGAAGTAAACGAGCAGGGCCGTAAAGATAACCTGTAAGTCGGTGCACACGTAACACTCGCGGCGTTACGCAACAGTTACAGTTCGGTGATGCTTGGCTCGAGACGATATCGGAACGCGATCATTCGCGGGACACGAACCGGTTTCCCATACCGAGGCTATTCAATATTCCTTCACGGTTAATTTATCGTGTCGATCTTATTAAGAAAGCCGGACATCGCCGATCGAAACGAGCCAAATCCACCAGCACGCTTTTTCTGGTGATACCGCGATGAAATTTGCGGCGCGTAAACTAGCCGGCTAGGATGAAGACATTTAATGGGTCCATAGAACGATCGTGATAGCAGCGGGCACTCCCAAGCGGAAGCGCTTCAAAAACCGATCCACCCGTCGTCCACCGAGGCTCCGGCTAGTTTGCCGGCTAAGTCAGCCTTGAGGAAAACATTCCTCATCCTGGGCCACGGGAGACGTTTCTTCCGTTATAATGCGCCTGCGATCCCACCTCGACATCGTTTTTCCTTCTACGTTGGCCTACGGTGGCCGAGCGCTATCTGCTCGGTCGGGGCTACTTAACAACGACCGTTTTAGCGTGTAACCGAGCCTGCATACCGCCGCCCGTATCAATTAGATTAGAGGATTTATTCGCGGTTATACCGGCCCCACTAACTTCTACTATTGGTATGCCTCTCGCGAATACTAGCCTGCACGATCGCGTGTATCGAGCTTTAACTGTGCCCTTCTGTACAGTACTCCCCGTATATCGCCATTATTTCATTCTCTCGCACGATCGTGCGTGGAAATTGTTGTAATATCAGTGGATGTTTTGTATCCGATCGTATATTTTTTCTTTGGGGATACACGTTTTATTGCCATACTTCGGATGGCGATGGATACATGGTAGATCACCGCCTGCGTGATAGTCACGCGTTGTATTGCCATGCCTTTCTCGCGTGTTCCGATTTCTACACGTTGTAATTTCTGTGAGTTGTGTCAGGTGTTGTATCGTCATGCTCTGTGTTTTCTATACGTTGCAATTTATGTAGATTGTAAATTTTATGTTGTATCGCCATGCATTGTAGTTAACACGGGTGGTAATATTTATGTACTGTAACTTCTACGTTGTATTTCTTACGCAATCTATCGCTATGCTGTACATCTTCTACGAGCAGTAATTTCCCCGCCTTGTATCTCCATGCGTGATAATTCCTCCGCATTGTATCTCCACGTGTGATAATTCCTCCGCGTCGTATCTCCACGCATGATAACTTCTACGTGTTGTATCACATATGGTTATTTCTACGCATTGTATTTCCTATGCGTTGTGTCACCACGCGCTGTACCTCCTACGTACCATAAATTCAACGTGGTAGTTTCTGTCCGTTGTACTTTTACGTCTCGTAACTCCTACTACTTATATTGCCATTCTCTCCTACGCATTGTACCTTCTCACTACATCTACGCATTCTACCCGTTATATCGCCACATATTCTACATGTCACAAAAAGTTCCACATCTACAAAATAGAAATGTCGAATATTTTTCATGTCCACAAATTTAAACTGGACAATACAACAGAACCATCCACTAATTGTACTTATATCACCTCATCATACACGTATATTCATTTTATGCATTATATTGTACACGCATCCATTAACCATTTTCTTCACTTTCTACCCATAACACTAAAGAATCAATGGCGAGTTAGAATCTTATTAGGGAAAGGCCCGAACCATGGCTCCCCTCCTGTTCTTTTCCACCGACCTCCTCCACCTTCCATATGCGTAGTAGAAGAACGGCACGTAGGTAAAGTAAGGAAAACATGGAAGGAGCGTGTGTGGAAGGTATGCAATCATGTCATTACAGCGGACCGTCTGGCGAGGGGAAGGGAAACGTTCGAGCTGGTAGACACTCGACCGGTAGTTATTTATATGGGACACCGTGATCCTCCGGCAATGTCTCCCGCCAGGGCGGACTCTGCTCGAGACGTTTCCTCGTGAGGCTTCCTCCTTCGTCAGCTCACTGGAGATGCGTGCAGGACGATGCAAAATACTGCATATAATTTATTCGCAAAACTTTTCCTATCTCTTCTTGCCGCTCCACATGAAATTTCGCTAAATCCCTTTCAATAAACGAGAATTATTTCGTGTTGGGAAATTACCAAGTGTGGAAGTTGTATGCGTGGAAAGTCAGAGAAGAGAGATTCGGTGAGTGGAAATTCGAGGCATAGAAATTGGGAGAGTGGTGATTTGGCGCGTGGAAATTCGGGGCGTGAGGATTCGACGCGTGGAAATTCGGGGCATAGGAATTCGACGCGCGGAAACTGGGGAAGTGGAAATTTGGCACGTGGAAATTCGGGACGTAGAGATTCGACGCGTGGAAATTCGGGGCATAGGAATTCGACGCGTGGAAATTGGGGGAGTGGAAATTTGGCGCGTGGAAATTCGGGGCGTAGAGATTCGACGCGTGGAAATTCGGGGCATAGGAATTCGACGCGTGGAAATTGGGGGAGTAGAAATTTGGTGCGTGGAAATTCGGGACGTAGAGATTCGACGCGTGGAAATTCGGAACATAGGAATTCGACGCGTGGAAATTGGGGGAGTAGAAATTTGACGCGTGGAAGTACGGCGCGTGGAAATACAACGCGTGGAAGTACGACGCGCGGAACTACGATGCGTGGAAATACGGCGCGTGGAAGTCCAGCGCGTAGGAATTCATTACATAGAATTTCATCATCTAGAAATTCACTTTACCCCAACTCACCCCAAATACACAAAACTAAACTTATCAAACCACATTACATTACATATCACGCTCAATAAATCTTGATACTCATGTAGAGAATTTCTCAGCAGATTATTTCACGAAACAAGTTGATCTTGTCTATACCTGTACATATGTGATGGTTTCAATCGGACTAATCTGTACGAGATAGCTGTAGTAACTCAAGTTCATTTTTTCACCTATCCTATTTAATCGATCGCCGTGCAAGAAATGTGTAACAACTGTTGCTTATCTGCTCTTCCGAGAAGCAGTGAACATGAACATAGATTAGCCTGACAGTCGTGGAAAAATGGCTGGTTGTTAGAGAACCTTCATTATCGATTACCGAGTACCAAGTTGTTCCATATCAAATGATCAATTACAGAACTGTCTGACTGGGCTTCAAAATAAACCACGGAATACCAATTACAACGTATCAATTTTGAAAGAAAAACCAAGAGGATCTCGTTCTTTTGCTCTTGCAAATGCTCGAAACGGATAGGCATGATACAAGTTCCACGAAAGAGTCTGTCTATAAAAATACGTTCACAAAACGTTGATCAGGAAGAGTTAAACTATTAAGCTCTTATAAAATCAGTGTACCAATTATTTATAACACGGTCCGATGCGTTGCGCCGTGCTCGCGATTATTAAATCCATAGTCGACTCTTCCTACGCCCATCATTTGTATCCGCCACTAAAACCCGAACGAAATTTATCGCTTTATTTATTAAAGTTTTGCATAAATTATTTTCCCCGGACATGACAGATACGTACAACGCCGAACTACCGCAATTCTCCAAACTACCATCGTCATATCTTTTCGTTGCATTACACGACCATGCAGAGCAAAGTCCGAAGCCCGGCAGCTCAGATAGAGATCTTCACGCTAAAGAATGAGGGAATCGAGAGCATTTTCTCGAGAGTGTATCAATGGGCCACGATGCTTCATCGTGACTTTCCACGGTAACATAGTAGCAGAGAATCACCTTCGCTTAGCAACCAAAGGATCCCAGTAGCACCACACGTCTGGCTAATAGATGCCAGCAATCTCGGCTACACCGTCCATTCCGCTCCGCGTGGATTTCTCGGGCATCAAACCGAATGTCCGCGCTTCTTCATATCAGGAGCCGCATATCTGTCGGCGTTAATTTGTCGAACTGCGCGGCGTCGTTAAATCCGACCGAGCGGATTCCAGTTGCCACGATTCAACCACGGATACAACGACCGGAGAGCTCTGCGTCGATATATCTCGCGGACGGATCCTCTCGTACATTGGCGTAACTGGACAGAGAACGTACATCCCTTAAAACGATAATCGCACCCTACTGAATCACGGGGCGTGGGTATTCAACGCGAGGAAATTCGACGGTAGAATTCTGATGGGCGGATAGACTAGTGGAATTTTGGTGTGAGAATATTCGAAATGGGAAATTTTGATGAGTAGGAACTGGGAGCGTAGGATTCCAATACGTGGAAACTCGGGTCGTGGAAATGGGGAGAGTGGAAATTCGGGTCGTGGAAATGGGTAGAGCGGAAATTCGGGACGTGGAAATTGGGAGAGTGGAAATTCGGGTCGTGGAAATTCGGGACGCGGAAATTCGGGACGTGGAAATGGGGGGAGTGGAAAATCGGGACGTGGAAATTGGGGAAGTGGGAATTCGGGACGTAGAAATTGGGGGAGTGGAAATTTGACGCGTGGAAATTCGGGGCGTAGAAATTCGACGCGTGGAAAATGGGGAGCGTTGAATTCGGGGCGTAGAGATACAACGCGTGGAAATTCGGCGCGTTGTAATTCGGGGCGTAGAAATTTTGACGCGTGGAAATCGGGAAAGTGGAAATTTTATGCGTAGAAATTCGGGGCGCAGAAATTCCTCGCGTGGAAAATGGGGATGTGAAAATTTAACTCATAGAAATTTGGGGGCATAGAATTTCGACGCGTGGAAATTCATGAGCGTTGAAATTCGACATACGGAAATTCGGTGCGTACTATATCTGCGCGTGGGAATTCGTATAGTAATCTAAAATGCAGATATGTACCACGTGGAAATTCGACTGCCGGTAATCTCACATATAGAAATGCTAAGATATCACATACTGATCTAACAACTAGTAATATAACGTATAGAAATTCAGCACGTGGTGATCAAATATAAATCACTTGATGATAACCTCCCCATCTAATGCATACATACAATACAAATAGAACAAGTAATATTACAAGTAGCAATTTGTAATGTCTTTCGCAAAAAGGAACTTACGCCAATGTCTTCTGCCGCAATTCTATTAATTGAATAATATTGAGGAAGCGGCTCGCGATAACGTAGCACCAATAAACTCTTCTAAATCTCTGACGCAGCGAACGATCGGTCCTTTGGTGGAAATTAATTACCAGTCTCGTGTACCTGTCTCTCGTTATCGGTCAATTTGTTTATCCGCGCTGGAATGCTCGTTTTCCATAACGGATACGCTACGTTTCGTATTTTTTTATCGTCCGCGATTTCCTTCGGTTTTTCTCCTCCTCGTCTCCGCATTCCAAAGCACCTATGTACCTGTCTCGGCATCCCTGCTCGATCGTACGTAAAAGCGTCGTTCGTCCGGACTCGAAAAGACCAGCACGCCTCATTGCTCCCCTTTATGAAGTTATAAAACGCTGCTCTTTCGCAGTCGTTATTTGACGCACGAACGCACCGAGGGAAGCGTCCAATTCCCGTCTCTTTGCTTTCGTTTGATTACTTCGCGATCTTTAGGAATCCAACAGCGGAATTTATGAAATCTACTGGATCTTAAATTAGCCTGGATACTAATGGTGATCGTTTTATCGACGCTGCCGCTATTGCATCGCATCGAAATGGTTCTGAACCGGCGTGTGAAAGATGGCTTATCTGTGGCTCGATTACGCGTCCACCTCGTGCGATAATGAGCGAAATTATAAGGACTTCCAAAGGGTCACTTCCAGACATTCGAGTTCCTCTTTGCTTCCATTTACTCTATCAAGAGTATTCGCATTTTCGTGAAAAATTTACCTTTAAATTGATGTGTACCATCCGCCATTTTGTTGCACACTTGTCATCAAATTGTACGTAGGTGTATAGTGTTTATATTTTAAGATTGATACCTTTGCAAAGATTGATTCTTGTATTTTACTCGATACAACCATTTTGTATTTAGAGCATTGATGAATACATGGTTGTTTCCGTGATACTTTCAGTGTTAGACTGATATATCATGAATTTTATGGTACTTTTATTTTAACAAACCATGTCCGAGTTTGAACGAATGTTTCTAAATCCGCCATTTTATGATACCCTAAGTAGTACACCTATCAAGTTTCTAAATCCACCATTTTATGGCTCCTTAAGTACTACTTCAAGTTCCTGAATCCGCCATTTTATGACACTCTAACAAGTACTATATCTATCAAGTTTCTAAATCCGCCATTTTATGACACCCTAAGTACATCTATCAAGTGTCAGCTTAAAGTCTTGACACACTCGTAAAATTTTCAAAACTGAGATGCTCCGATCAATTAAAAAGTGCGATCGGTACGCATGCGCATGGATGCGAGGATCTGGCGGTGCATCGAGCAGGTTTACGGGAAAGTATGGTCGTCCTCGTTGTAAATCACACGCACACCGGAGGCGTGGATTTATTTTCGAGCCCATTTCGTGGCATCGGCTCGCAGAGGATGAGTCATGACGGTATTGTTCGGCCGGACGAGGAGATACAACACAAATCATTTCCTGCCGTATCCCTATCTATCTGCCTTCGCGTTTACGCGCCGCACCGCGTCGCGTCCCTGCGTTTCGTGCACGCGTGTCGATCCGCGGATAGCGGGGCTGTGTGCGTGCAACGACGCGCAACGCATCTCACGCTCGAGTGCATGCGTCGCGCAATCCGCTGCCGTACGCTCGTCTGACGTTCTGCACGCGACGGGCGTTAAACCGACACTCTTTCAATTTATAATCCACTTACGTATTTTCTTTCAAATTTCTAAGATTAATTTAATGATACAGAACGCACAATTTATTTTTGGAATACAGTCATTCAATTATTCATTATTTTTGCATTATGTGCATTGTAATAATCTCTTTAGCAGAAGTCCAGTATTAACCTATTTGTCGTGCGAACAGTTACATTCCTTTAATTGCAGAAAAAAATCAGCTCTGAAAGGATTAACGCTCTTCTGTCACGCGAAGCAATTAGTTATGACAGCTTCAACGATTACACGATTTAATTGGAAGTGTGTGTATTCGTTGCGGAGGAAACGACCGATCAAGTCCATTCTCAGCTGTGAACAGTCTTACTCCCGTCGAAATATGGACCAATGTAATAAAAGAAATATTAATCAGATAATGTGCAAACATATTTAAAGAATATATTATTTGAATGCATTACAGAGAAATGACAAAGTATTACAAATCACTGGTGAATGTGCAGGTTCAACTATTCTTATGATCGCCATACTTGTGCACTATGCGCATGCGCATTTCGAAAGACTCCGTCAAAATCGTACCCCTACCGATTTGGCTTGAGCATTTCAAGTTCCCTAGGATGTTCCTTGTACCTTCTCTTGTAATACCTACTCCTTGCCTAAAATATTTTCCGTAAGGCGATAAACGGTCCACACGAGACACCTGGAGACGTTCGGAAGGGTAAGAAGAGTCGCGTTCGATAATCGTCTAAAAATCGATACAGTGTTCTGCGGTCCGGAGGAGCCCCGCTCGATCCTGCACGTGCGTTATAATCGCTTCAGGCGAGCATCGTCGAATTTTTTGCCGGGTCTGAACGACTCCGGGATCCATTCTCACCAAATCCCGGGGTGCGGTGGCAGTGCTTTTTCTCTGCGTTGAAAATTCTGCCGGACACCGCGAAACCGGGTCGGTGGCGCGTCGCGTATCGTCATCCACGGGAGTTCTGCGGTCGTGTCGGCCGGGTATAATTGACCCATGGACGAGTATATTATAAATGCGTGCACCGGCTACCAAGAAAGCAGGTATATCTGTGGTGCTGGCTAGCGGGTAGTTAAGAAGTGGCTGCAGCTTCGACGTGACGCGTTATGGCTTTAACCGCAACAACGCGCCTTCGACCGCAGGAACCCTTCACTTTGCTCTTTACTTCTGGGCCCCTCGATACGCCACCTATCCTATACCCCTTGCCGCGCCCATAATTACTCGACGATGATACCGATGGTATATCGATCATCATCCGGCTACTCTCCGATTCCTCGCCCGTCTACCGTAATCCCCATTAGCCACCATAATTACCAACCGGTATTATGTACCGATTCAAAGCTACGTTTCTACGAACCAACTATGATCAAATCTAATTTACACTGCAGTGATCCTTCGATCGTTGGAACACGGAGACATTTCATAATTCGGATTGGTTATAACTTGCACCTGGTCAGAAATTCACGAAATAGAATCCTAAAGGAAGTCTCTAACCTCTGAAGTATTTATTGTGTAGGGAGTAACGTAGTTTCATCTTCCACTTCACTTTTTATCAAACGAAAATCCCAACCGATTTAACCGCAAGTATTTACAACTGGCAATTACCGTACAGCACGTGTAACGGTCGATTATTACCGAGGATAGCAAAAAATTAAATAATCTGTAAGTTCTAAGAATCGAGTAAAAATAACAGCAATGCCACGACCTCCTTGATAATCGACGAAACCCGACCCCGATTTTTCCTGTTTGTCCTTGCGTCGGGAGAAAACGAACGATTTTCTCCTTCGTTCTTGACGCGTTTCCCGCCGGTCGCCAATTTTACGCAACGCCATTAAACACTGATTAATGGATAAATAAAGAAGCACTTTCTAGACCCGCGTATGATAGATACCCGCAATTGCTGGCAGCATAAGTTGCTTCGAATCGAAGAATAAATAATACGCCCTAGATCTCGGTGATCGACGCTGGTACACTGAAACGATAGTGTCTATTAAGATCACGATCGTCGATAACTAATCTTCGCTATTAGTCCGCAACAGGTCTGCGAACTGTGCTTGAAAGAATCGATAATCGCGCCTGCGATCGTTCGATTTAAATCCCTTGTAACGTTACTCTACGCATTTATCATTACAAAGGAAGCAATAAAATTAGCGGACTGCAAATACTACATTATTTTCTGTATTGATCTGCAATTTATCACTTGCTTACCGGGTTTCCAAGAATATTCGCACGAATTGTGATATAACGTTACAACGTTCTTTCATTCTTTGCTGTGTTGAGAAAACAATTTGAACTTAATATATACTTTCTTTACAGAATTATTTATTTAAAGATTTGTCTTTTCTTCTTTGTTGCAAAGCTACTGATAGTACCAAATATTTTTAATTGAGCGTCGAATTTCTAAGGATGTAGGTCATTATTGACCCAGCTGCTTCAGAGTTAGAAGTGAAGGGTTGCTACCCTTGCGGATAAGTTGTGCAAGGACCTTCTGCTGCCATCTGACCGAGCAGCGTCGTAGCTTTGTCGGCAGGAGTCTCTGTAGGTAAGAACGGAATCCCGCAGTGTTCGACATCCCCCCAATTTAAATCATCCCCAAAATTCCAATGATGCTTTTACGCGTAAAAACAATGTTCAAAGCGACGAAATAAGAAAAATGCTGGAGTTGAAAATACTCGGTTAATAATTAAAATTGATTGCATTCGCTGATAGATCGCAGACGAAACGATATTACAATTGCTCGATCGTGACCGACTTATCAATCGCCGTTTAACCTTCTATGTATATTGCGAGGTTTCAATGGTAAGCGATCTTGTCCTTTCACTGATCGCTTAGAAAGTAATGCGTAAACTAGGAAAGAATGTGGTATCAGATGTATAGATATAATGCCTGCGGCCATAACATGGGTGCATTGCTCTTGGATATTGGATAAATGCTATAAACGAATATTATTGAAGTAGATGCAGCCTAGATCATTAAATTGCTACACGTTTCAGCATTCTGTAACTTGAATACTGTGCTGAAAAGTTACATTCTATATCTTTATACGTAGATAAGAAATAAAGCCGAAAGTTCATCGATTCATTTCTGATATTCCTCTTTAATTAGCAACGTGGAAAGTAATCAATTTCTTTCGTGATTGCACTGCTTTCGAAATCATCATTAGACTCACGATCCACGTAAATACCGGTATCTAAGTTCCAGATTACTATAAGTATTATATCATCTAGTCTGTCGAAATCGACCGTTTAACACGTAACCGATGGTTACTTGAAAAGGCAACCTTTTATTTAACTTTATTAACCTTCTATATCTTCGGTCTATCTTCAGACTTTTGAGATTCATTATATTACGTATTTTACATTATTACGTATTTACATTATTTTACATAATTATATCACGTATTTTAATTCGATAGACATTGTGTCATAGTCTAACACTACCGCTTTTATAAGGAAATTCCCGTCAGGCCACGCAGTAAAATCCATTAAAATTTTAAAGAAATATTTATATTAATTCAATCTTGTAATAAATAATAATTAAGTAAATTGCATATTTTTAGGTAATTCAATATAAATTGTTTGGTTTGATATATTTTACACTGTGAGCCCGAATGGACAGTTCAGTGTCAGTCACCTGTTAACGTGTTAAGTTATTAGACTATCTTATAGTATTAGACTATCTTATAGTATTAGTATTATAGTTAAAAGAAGTTCTAAAAATGATACAAGAAAGTGTTGAATTTCTCGACACGAATGGTAATCGATAAAATGTAGGGAAAAATTTGCAAGGAGAAAGAGGGTGACGTATATATACGACACGGGGACTTCCTCGTTTCTCGATCGGATCGTCGGTGTTTTTCGCGAACGATCGGGTGTACAGGCAACGGTCGTGTTTGTGTCAACGCGGTGCACGTGGGCGGCTCGATATGAGAGATCGCCTCGTTACTTTATACCATATGCCCGCTTCCAGAACGGAGCCGAGAAACAGGTTACGCTTATAAATGTTTCTGTGTACGTTCTGAAATATTGCGTTTCCTGGTTAACTAGTTGGGCGTCCGAGATATCGGCGACCCGCCGGGCCCCGGAAAGTCCACGGCGGCGAATTGCACGCGCCCGGTAATTAAAATGGCTTTTCCCGCGGGCGGCTTGTAATTCAAACCCGATAACCAGCCTCTATTTATAACGCGACGCGATACGGTGCACCGTGTGATACCGATTACCGATCGCTGGTGTCCAACCTTACGGTACCGGCATCTTTTCTCTCCCTCGAACCCATGAATTATTGTTACGGATGATACTTTCATTACAACTAAAACTTAATACTTTTCATTGACTTTGATCAGAAATCTGAGAGATGTATCTGAGAGCATGACACATCTGTTATTTTTTAAAAATGCAGAAGAATTGTATAAAAATTGATGGGTTAGACCTGATACACATGTGATCTTTCTGTGATCATATGTCTTCGTAACTTTTGCATCAGGTCTTAGGCTGTGTCTCAGAGTAGGTGCAAAAACATGGAGGTTAATAATTTCTGTACAACCACGTTCAGAAAATTGCAGAGTTTCGATCAAGGATTATTATTCCGCCGGAAAGTTTGTAGGAGAAAGGGATCGCAAAGGGGGTGGTTTGGGTTGAAACAGCGTAACGGGGTTAATTACCGCAGGATCACCCTTCGAAAAGATTTCCACGGTCTATCGTTGGTCCCGGAGAGTCAAATCCGTGAACACGAAGCTGACTGCGGACGGTCGATTAATAATGTTTCCAGCGTCTAATTCCAGCCCTTCGTAGGTATGACGAATAGGCGCGTTATCCACGCGAGTCCGTGGTCGGGTTTCGGGCTGGTGAGACCAAGGGTCTCTCCGTCTCTCCCGTTGTTTCTCTCCCTTGTATCCCGTGCCCTCCCGCCCTCTTGGTCGCTCTTCGAAGCCGTGGGCAGGGGGTTGAAGGGGGTGGCAGATTGATCCGTCACGGAGCGCGAGCACAATCACCCCCATTAGACATTATGTGCCTCCCGGACCACACATACACGCACTTACGTGCCACTCACGTAGCGGACGCGACGCTAACACGCGCGTGTGCGCGCGTGAAGCGTTACCGTGCTGCCCACCGAAATGCATCCACTCCCTCTCTGTACCTACACCCTCTGAGCTATGATACTAGGCGCTGATCTACGCTACTAGCCGACAACGACGCTCGAACAAATTCGAATTCGCGCCGGTTCGCGTCTTTAACGACCATCGGAGCGACGCGCTCATTCATTTACTTGAATCCGAGAATGGAACGGGCTCACACGTGGAAATTTGGGATGTGAAAATTTGGGGAGTAGAAATTCGGGACGTGGAAATTGGGGGTGCGGAAAATCGGGACGTGGAAATCGGGGGAGTGGAAATTCGGGACGTGGAATTTCGAGATGTGGGAATCGGGGAAATGGAAATTCGGGACGTGAAAATTGGGGGAGTGGAAATTCGGGACGTGGAAATCGGGGGAGTGGAAATTCGGGACGTGGAAATGGGGCGGTGGAAATTCGGGTCGTGGAATTTCGAGATGTGGGAATCGGGGAAATGGAAATTCGGGACGTGAAAATTGGGGGAGTGGAAATTCGGGTCGTGGAAATTGAAGGATTAGAAATTCGGGACGTAGAAATTGGAGAAGTGGAAATTCGGGACGTGGAAATTGGGGGAGTGGAAATTCGGGACGTAGAAATTGGAGAAGTGGAAATTCGACGCGTGGAAAACGGGCTCACACGTGGACCACGTTTTCACGACCGCGTTCAGCCCCTTCGAGTCGCGGAAACGAGATGACGCACGCTTTCTGACGTGACATGGAAGGGGTGCAACCTTTGGAACTCAACGGAGGCTTAGCACTTTCATGACTCTCACGTTTTAGCGATTTTTACTCTACTTACCTTACGTTTCTCTTCATCTGTCCAATAATATTTGCAATGGTGAATACTTCTGCAGTGCATTGACGCTCTCAAATATAGTATCAGCAACACTCGGTTGTAAGGCAAATACGATATATTTTTGTCATATTTGAATTGTGGTGCGTCACGAGTGTGTCATAAGCCAAGGGTTGAAAAGAAGAATTTCAACGAGGTTGCTGCAGCAAAATTTTTCTCGTTAAAAATATTTCAATACCTCAAAATTGTTCAACTTATCGTATACATATATCACAAGACATTTTCATAGTTTTTTCCGTAAGTAAATTATTCAGTTCTAAATATAAAGATCAGACATGATTCTGTAACTGCGCCTTTTGATCGGGTTTGATAAATTCGTACCCGTGCATACATTTGATCAACCACTTTCGTTTGTGTGATCGAGAATCATGCCTAAAATACGTGAGCACAGAATCTCGCATCTAACGATCCAAACTTCCATTTATACACTTTGAACACGAATTAGCTCAGACAGAAATACTTATACGAGACGATTCCAATCTACTCGGTTATCTTGCATCTTTCTTCCACGTCCCTGCAATTCTCGAGACAAAGGTCTGTCTTAATTTTTCACACGCTTTGATCTTAACTTTTTATCGAATAAACAAAACAAAACTGATTTCGGGAGACTCTCGTCGATTTTATTACCGATCATTTAGGCTGACTACTTAGGTTAGAGTTAGCTACTTTTGATAATGGCTGCGGATGCATTAAACAGAACAGCAACATGAAACTTGTTCTGTTTAGTGCATAGTTGGCCATTATCAAAAGTAGCTAACAGGTGCCATTACCAAAAGTAGTTAACCTAACCTAAGTAGTCAAACGTTGAATTTTTTCAATCAATAATCAATGAAAGTCTGAAATCCATGTGGATCAAAGTCCCTGTTTGCGTAACGGCACGAATCATCGACTTCCCCGAAACATGGAAGAAAGAGGATTCGAAATAAATCCTAGGTTTCGTGTATCGCGTAGATTTGAAGATGCCCGCGGGCAGGCTCGGATCTTTTGGCCGATTCTGAAAAGCGAACGACACGAAAGCGCGTGCGGCGACACGGAGCGGTGCTCACCATTTCCCGCGACTGCCGATGCCACCCACGTAGCCCGCCGCTCGTTTGTCATCCGACAAATAGCCTTTCTGCCGGCTTGGCTTACACCAGAAGAGCCGAGTACGTGTGTCGACACGAGCTCTCGAGAGCGTACGCGTGTTCCTCGTGTCTCGCGCGCGGAACGATTCGCGCTCGTAAGATTATTATTATCTTAACGGCCAGGGACGTGCCCCGAACCGAACATATTTCTCCGACACTGAAATACGTCCCTTCTTTTCTACTCATTACTCTTCGCGCGTCACCCCTTTCTATCTCGAATTGTTACTCCTAAATGAAACAGATTAACAGATAAAGTATTTTTCTTAAGAGCATTGTGACGAGATCATTTTTACTCTGATTTGATGCTTGATCTGCGGGTGTGATTTACGCGCGTGTGGTTTATAAGCAAGCTAACTTTTACTCGTGTCAAATAGCAGCTGTGGTTTGTATACCACTAAAAATAGTTCAGTAACAAGATTAAATAAAATTAAATTAACTCGCAGTTAAAGGGTTAAGGTATATTAAGGTGTAGAAACGTTGAGGTTTTATCGATGTTCTTTATGCATGGTGATCGATCAGTTACAGCGGGAGGTAGTAGATTTTGTGATAAGTTAAGTCTTAGACTTGTAAGACATAATTTGTTGTCATAAAGGTTGTATAAAATTGCACATACGTTACGTTAGGTTGCAGTTCAATGATCAGTTATAGCAATCAACGACAGATTTTTAAACATATCTGACACAATTTCATGAAACAAAAATCAGTTGCAGTTCAATGATCAGTTACAGCAAACAACAACAGATTTTTAATCATACCTCACACAATTTCATGAAACAAAAATATAAGCTTGACAAAATATGAACTTAAGATACTAAACTAATTGCGCCAAACAGTTAAGGTCGGGAGCATTGAGCAAGAGACTTCTTAGAATGCAGGGTTAGGGTGCCGGTTAGGTAGCCAGGGTGAAAAGTAACCGCGACGACGTGCTTACGCTGCAACATCTGGCGACGAAGCGGTGCGAGGATGTCGCCGTTAGGAAAAAATCGACTCTGTAAGCGATACGAGAGAATTCACTGATGAATTAGACGCTATTCGTGGAATGGCCGGAGCGCGATGGCAGCCTGCGGCTGATCGATGCTTTCTTCGTTCAAGCGCTGGATCCGTCGCGGCAATTATTCGGACTCCGTTGTATTCCCGCGAAATAACAAGCGTCATTTGCGAAACTCTGAAATATCATGGCCACTCAGGCATTTTACGCAACATCGAGTGCGAAACTTGCCCGAGAGAAGACCACCAACGTGAGTAGGGGTAGGTACCCCTAAACGCGGGAATGCGTTGCGCGGCGATTTAACGCGTGGAAATTTAACCCCTGGCTATGTAATGCGTTATTAGCACGGAGATCGAATGCGTACGACACGTAGAGATCTGTTAGGTAGTTATACCATGCGTAGATAATCATAGACACTCATAGACACGGATTATTGCAAATTACTCTGCAATATATGAAGATTTAACGTACAGTTAACGTGAGGCGCTTTAAAATACGTGGGTAAAATACAGTAACGTAGCTTAGGTAAAAATTCTACTTAGTTAAACTAAACATCAACAATTTAGTGACAAAAAAGGCGCAATTTCAGTTGCAAAATCGGAGTCGTTTTCGCGGCGCGCATTAATCACGTTCTTGTCCAACCGAGCCATCAGGATTTTTTCTCGCTTCCGCGTATAAACGGGGAAGGAGGGTGGAAGGGCGACAGAGCAAGGACGAGGTGAGATGAATAAATAAGAGGGTTTTGAAAGGCACTCGCTGTGGCCCAAGAGGTTATTACGTGGCGTCACGCGATGATGTATCCGCGCTGGTTCAGATTGTCTCCGCGAGATGGGACCACCGACCGTGAAATATGCACCAACCCCCGGGTTAAACCCCCTTGAGGCTCGCCACCCACCCTTATTCACCATCGCATCACCACCTTCGGATGTCGAAGATCCTTCTCCAGGCTGCTCGCTTGGGGAGACCGGTCCACGCTCGCACCCCTACCACCAATCTGAATATCAATCTTTCAAGAACGTTATCTCGATCGTAATTAATGCCTTGGATCACGATGTGGTACCTGTTATTATTTGGTATTTCGGATAAATGGCATTGATGGAATTATTTTTGGGGGATGTTGGGAGACTTGAGTTGCTTGGTTGGATATGTGAGGAGGACGAGTGGGAGATTTGGGAATTTGGGGAATTTCGAAATTTGGACATTTCGGAATTGGGGAAGATAGAAATTTAGAAATTGGGGAATTTTGGAATTGGGGAATTTAGGAATTGGGGAATTTAGGAATTGGGAATTTAGGAATTGGGGAATTTTGGAATTGGAAATTTAGAAATTGGGGAATTTAGGAATTGGGGAATTTAGGAATTGGGGAGTTTTAGAATTGGGGAATTTAGGAATTGGGGAATTTAGGAATTGGGAATTTAGGAATTGGGAATTTAGGAATTGGGGAATTTTGGAATTGGAAATTTAGAAATTGGGGAATTTAGGAATTGGAAATTTGGATATTTGAAGATTTGAGAATTTGGAGTCTTAGGAGCTGGGGAATTTGGGAACTTAGAGATTTGAGAATTTGGAGATTTAGGAATTGGGGAATCGGGGAATTTGGAATTTGAGAATTGGGAGATTTAGAAATTACGGAATTTGGGAATTTGGGAGATCTAGATATTGGGGAATTTGGTAATTTGGAGATTTGAGAATTTGGAGATTTAAGAATTTGGAGACTTGAGAATTTGGAAATCCAAGAAATTAGAAATTTGAGGATTTGGGCATATGAGAATTTGGAGATTTACAAATTTGGAAATATTCGACTTCTAAGCTTTGATTTTCACAAATCCAAAAATTCGAATCCACTCAAAAATTATTTACAAATACATCGAATTCGACAGCTACCAAATTTGAAATAAACCAATTCAAAAATGTAAAAACTACAAAATTCCGTTATTTCCAAAATACTACATAGTTAAGCAATCCGCAGAATCATTATATTAAGGTTGAATAGCTTAATGGTAATAGTTGGAAGAAGGGTTATGCCACATAGGGATCCACTTGAGTGGTTTGTCGTTTGTGGGTGGAAAGCTCATGAAGTTCACCCTAAGTACAGAGGCACGTGATATTGGAAGGAGAAAGAGAAGAGCGGTTGCAGAGGAGCACGTGCTGTCGCGTGTCGGCGGGCCCTTGTGATCTATGTGCCGTCACTGCACTACCTACATACATATATACCTACACGCGTACATCTATATGCATAGAAATTATTGCTACATCGGCCAAATATATCCCTTCTAATGTTCCATCGCGATACTCCTATTCGGGGAGAGGGGAATGGCCGTTTCGATTTGCCAAAACATTTTAAACGTTATCGATCCTGCGTACTCTGTTGTTCGATGACTTTATTTCTCAGTGTGATCTAATGTTGAACACGATATTTATAGATAATAGGGAACTTGCTGTAAATTTTACTACTTATTAAATTAATTGATTGCAGTCTTCCTTTCGCTAAATCTGAATGACACTTTCAATGTTCAACCGGTATGCAATTTGAAAATTTATCATAAATCAAATAATAAATAATAATACTAGGTAACGCTACATATTCTGTATGTTACGTATTTCTATTCTAATATTTCATTACATATTTCTATTTTGTAGTACATGGGGTGCCATTTTATATAGAGTGTGTTACCATGTACGGTGATAGTAAACTTATTAATTAGATGTTCTATGTTTATATTGAAGAATAATGAACTGTTCATTGTTACGGTCGCTCGAAAGACAGGAGCATAAATAGTAAATAGTAACGCCGTTTTCGAACAAGAACCATTCAGTATCAATCGAATGGTAGTCGTAGAAACGACACTCGAATAACATGAGAAATTATTCGCGAGGGATTGCGAACGTCGAATTTTTTTTTATCGGTAAAGTGACAGGGTGTTCGATGAACGATCAGCAATATGCCCGTAGTGGTAGACGTGTTCGATGCATGGGCCAGTGATTATCAATCACAGCAGGAAAATAATCGCCTGGATGCTCGATGGAACTCTCTGCTTTACAGTAAGTTCATTTTCCGAACGATTTATTTGCGCAATGTTAAGCAACCGTCTTACCTAATCGCTCTAATCGCCATTCGAAATCGGAGAAATCAGCTGGGCGCGAATTTTCTACAGTCGATCTTGCCGGTGTTATTCTACCATTTCAATTTCATGAAGAACTCGTTGATTAACGAATAACGATTTAATACGATGATTTACTGCTACAATCGCTCCCACAATTTCTTCTTCTATTAATTAAAAATTATGAAAGCAGAAACCTTCGTACTTTGCTACGTTTAAATCTAAAAATACTAAACAATCTCATTCTGATGAAATATATTTGTTTTGTGTGGTTAAAATTTAAATTGGTGAAAATAAACAAGGTCTTGTATGAAATTATTTTTTATTCAGTACTGAAATATTTTATAGGTAATATACTGTATAATACTGTCTTAAATAAAAAATAATTCTATACAAGCACTTGTTCAAATTTTATTTTTATTGTACCCATTTAAATTTGGACCACATGAGACATTAGGACAGTAATATTTTATAGGTAATATATTGTATAATACCTGTAAAATATTAACCTAAATAAAAAATAATTGTACATATATGTTACAAGTACTATGTCACGTTGAAATGTAAAATTATGATATGAAAAACGTATTACAGTATGTATGCCACTTTCGACCCGGGTCTCTTCTATATTCATCGTGGAATCACTATGTGCCGTACACAAGACATAATCGCGTCTCAACAAGGAGACAACGCGTAATCGTATTATGATGCCGTGGCCTTTAGCTCTCCTGGGGACGGAGGAGGGTCGTGTGTTTGACATTTAGCATTTCCCGCGGGAAACACAGGACTTTGTCTATCATCGGCAGATTTCCATTCTCCTAACATTTTACCAGACCAACCGTACTTCCTTTGCCACAAACAATTCCTTCCGCCCCCATAAAATTCTCTTTTGTACAATGATATTCAAGGGTTCGCAGACGTTTAATGTCTACAACTGTTTCTTTTATTATTCTTACACGGACATTTTGTTATTTTCTTACTTCAACAGACTACTATTTTATTATTTTATTTAAACATACAGGTTCTCAAGTCTGTATCCTAAACATAACCAAGTTCAATTTGTACTTGATCTGGACATAAATTTTAATTAACTGATGAATTTTGATAACATTTGTCAGAGCCTTAACCTAACCAAATCCAATTCATACTTGATTTGGATATAAATTTTAATTAAGTGATCAATTGTAGTAAACATGTCATAGCTTTAACCTAACTTAACAAAATCCAATTCGAATTTGATTTGGAAATAAATTGTATTTAACTGACCAATTTTGGTAAACATTTGTCACTTTAACTTTGAGTGAAATGGAACCGAATTTGAACGATAATTTATGTAAAAAAACTTGAGTACCCAGCGATGATTTTAGCATGCAAAGGTGTAAAAATTGAAACGAATTGTTTAATTTTACGCAATGTGATCATCTGATAACGGAAGCAGTAAGTTTGGGGCGCGGGGCAAGACAAGACGTATCGCTTCGGATCGCAATTTATTTTTGTATCAAGTGGATGTGTCTAACTAGTTTGTCCCGGCGAAAGTAAGAGCCTCTCCTTCCAAGATTAACGATACTTTAGTGCTGTTTTAAAGAGGCACATCCCCACCCCCTGGACTCTCGCCCAGCAGCTCGTAGCTAACCCCGATGCTAGAAAATACTCGGGATTAACCTGCTCCAGCTGGCTGGTTCCCCTTCATCCCCCGTAGCACCACCTCCCTTATAGCTCCTCCTGAACTCGCCACTTCGTTATTTCCTACCGCCGCACTACCCTCGAACGGTACGGTCAGGGAAAAGAAGAAGAAGAAGAGGTAGGAGGTTAAAAAAGGGAAAGAAAGAGTAGCAATCGTCGGAACTTGAAAGCAGGGCATTTTATGATGACTACAAAAGTGGTCCGGCCACTGTTAGAGCGGCGAGAAAGAGGGTGGCAGGGGCGAAGCCAACAGTGAGTTACTACCCCTACCAGGTTTTTTCCGCCCTTAGCCGTGGATCGAGGTAACAGAGAGAGAGAAGAAACGACGGAGAACGAAGCTGCGGCACGATTCTCCCTTGCCAAAGGAACGCTCGAGCCAGGGACTTGAATTGATTGCTTTCATTACGCAAAAAAGTCACTTCCTCTCTGTCTCCTTCTCTCTGGCCTCTCCGCTTCCTTCTGTCGTCTCTCGTTCTCGCTCTTTTTTCTCCTTCCATCCCTCACCTTGGCCTCCGTATTTTTAACTTGCGCCGCGCGACACTGGCGAATAAGTAAGTGCGCTATTTACATCAAATCTCGTAAGTTATCGCCCCCCTACGCCATCGTCTCGTCCTCGTAATACGGTTAGGGGTTAATCTTTTGCGGAATAGTCGCCGAATTTCGTGGGACACTCCGCGGATTTTTTGCGACCCGACGTTTCGAGAGAAAAGAAGCAATGGACGGATAAATTCATCCGGGGGAGTTTTCCTCCGATGTTTTTGTCGCTGGAGATTTTCCTTCCACGACTCGGGATTCTTTCTGTTTTACGAACATTTTGCTTCGAGTATTAGTTTAGGTTTACGACTTTTGTACGGACGATTCAACCCTGCTGGCATTTAGGGTAATCTTGACAGCACTGTATTCAAATAACTGGTGTTGTACTGAGAATGTATAGTATTGAAGTAGTGGAGACAGTATTGAAGTGCAACGAATGTTTTGAAGTGTTGTAGTATTAAATAGACGACAACCATTATACTATAACTATACATTCGTGTTTTACAAATAATAGCATTATGTCCGATTAACCTCTTCAGACTTTTTCAAGTTAGGAAAAGAAACAACTCGCGTAATGATCTACTTAATCCGTAACAATTACATAAATAAATCGAAAAGTATTTTATAATATAAAAAGTAATAATAATATCCACATATGCGATCTTAATGAACTTAACAAACCAAAGTTCACACACGTCCTTGGAGGTTAAAACATCCTTTACGTTAGATAAATGATCAGTTTTCGACTCGCAATCAGTAATCGCCTAAGTATGAAAGATCATCTTCGTTTTGCAATTCCCTATCGCGAACCCTCGGTTCTTGCTTCACCTGCCACGTGATCCTCACGAACAAAGACCGAACGGTAACGCGGATCCATTCGTCATTATCGCGTCGGACGACCTAATCTCTGGAGGATCTCGCGAGATTACGGTTTGGCATATCATTTGGCTGAACGAACGAGCTATCCTGGTCCCGTTGACGGGCAATATGTCCTCCACATGACTGCATCGTTGCTAGACGCGAGATTTGAATGGGGAAGCACTCGAACTGTGCGTCGCGTTGTTTCGACTAGAGGGTCCGAGTCCGAGCTACACGGTGGTTGAAATTGCGACGGGAGTGAGGGTGCAGATGCAGATGAGCTCGCTGTTCGGGGTGCATCGATCATTGGGGGTAACGTGGCTGCATCGTGCTACTGGTTGACTAATCAGTGTCTAGACTATCCTTCCTAATCCGTCGGATAACCGCTGCATTAGCCTGATTCGTCATAGCGAAGATCGAGGTCCCAGAACTTGCAAGTCCTTCGTGCTGTTTCGTACCAAAGTAGGTTGGTATTACACGATTATACCAGTGATATTGAACGAGCTATATTCTTCTGTACATTTATCTTGACAATTTTTTGCTGTACGATTTCATTCTTAAAATGATATGACGAAATTGGGGTTCAATATGGAGGATTCTTTCATATGTGAGGATGAGGACCTCATACGAGGTGAGGATCGCAGCAGTCTGAGGCAAACTTCCTGAAATCCTCAATCTTCGTCAAGTCATACCCATCACGAAATATCGATGCTACCAGTAAAGCTAGAGTACCCGACTCGATCGAGTCAAAAATTAGCCCAAATGTCCAGACCTAATTACCCCGATGATCAAGACGCAGTTATTTCAATGGTACACCATTGTCCTACGCCTCTCAATGTTCTTAGCAACAAAGTTCCGAATGTCCGACATAACCTCACAATCGTCCTATCAACGTTCCCGAAGGTCAAAAGAAAGAGCGAGACTAAAAGATGAAAGGTGGTGATCGTAACAGGATGCGGTGTGCAATCGATCTCGGCGTCGAACAATTCGAAAACGCAGAATCGGCCGGCTAGGAAATTACGGGATCTGTGGACGAGTGTCGGGTACACCGGTTGCGCAACGACATCGTTTGACAGTAGAGGCGCGTTTCCCGATCTCACGTATCTAATGTCGGAGGCCGGCGAGGCTTGTGAACAGCGGGCGAAGGCGAGTAACGCGTCCGAGTCGAAAGGAGGAATGAAACGAAGAAAGGAGTCATGAAAGAACGCACTCGAATGTAAACCGGACCCTTGTGAGATTCGCGGCCCAACGGCGGTCCCACCGACGCCGATGGCTGACCGCACCTTCCGGGCGATCCGGCCGATCCAAGTCGCTTCGTACACAGAGACCTTCCCAGCGTAACATTTAGATAGGTGGGGGACCCTTGTGCCCCCTCGTCTCGCCCCTACGGGGGGCATAACCACCGATCCTTCTTTCCACCGATCTCGATACATTTTTTTGCCGTCGTATCTGTTTCATGCACCATTTACCGGTGCGAAGACAATCCGCGTTTTTTGGATTTTATCTCGGGGTTTCTTGTTTCTTAGCGACCGTCTGGACCTACTCCACATTTTTAGGGTGTCTTCGTCGTGTAGGGTTTCTTGACCTATGCTCCCTTTGGACATTTAACCCTATCTGTTCTTACCATGTGGCTACCTTGTATCACGAAATGGAGAACCAAACGAAATGATACACTAAATATGACGTAGTCGTATTATTTAAATGTGACTGCGTCAAGGCATATAGGTTATCTTATAACTTTAGCACCGTACATATGGTGAACTAATGTCAACGTCCACTCACAATCGTGCAACTCGTGTCCCTAATCTAATTATTTAGACTTAAGAGTCACGATAGATACCCCAACTAGAACGTCTTACCGTTTATACTCTTTCTGTGTCAGCCGCAAAGCTAGCAGCATTTCTTTACGACTAACCCGTGACCCCATAGAGGTCCGCGAAGCGCAGGTTAAGAACCGCAGGTCAGAAGAAATAAAAATCAGCGTAGGAGCGTTTCGAGTAAATGTTTCAAGGATCCGTGATCGGGGCTGGCAATAAATCGTCGTACGAGTTTCGGAAACTTTTGTCGCATAACGCACTCGGGCAGTATAATTCGGTACGGGCAAAAATTGGAAAGCCGTAGAGATGAGTAATTCGAGTGGCTGAAGGGGTAATTGGAATGCATCGCGCATTGCCTAACTTTCGAGTTATGGGCTGCATAAAAGTGATAAGTTTCTTCCGGCGAGTAAGCATCTATAGATTACCGTAAATGTTATATGTATACCTTTGGTGGCGTACAAGTTTCCCAAGGAAAGTCATCCATGGCCGAGAGAAGCGGGACGCAGTTTGCAAACCAGTATATCGTCCCCCACCTTGCCGTGGCTCCCCCACCCTGTCCACGCGTGTAACTCGCAGATTCCTAACCCTTTCCTCCCTCATCCACCTTTTGCGTCCCTCCACGGCGTATGGCCAGTGTCCACGGTATTTGTCCCGACGTAATCAGTCTCGTAATTAGTCGTCGCAGAGTCTGATACGCTTGGCACGTTCCGTGGACGGTGTGCGGTGATCAAAATCGATTAAACGTCCGCCGCGTGATCCGTTCCTCCGAAGCGACGTATTTGACAGGATCTGTTCGTAGACACGAGTGACGATAATTATCGACGAATTCGAGGTAGACCGCGAGGATGCCGGATGAGGGTGGTCGCGGGTTTACCGAGCCTAAAAAAGCGGCCAGACAAAGTGGCCGAACTATCTACGAGGAAGAAAGTCGTAGGAAGTGGAGCGACAAAGGGAAACTCTTAAATAAATAAAATCGATAAGGCGAGACATCGTATCCGAGGAGCAAGGTAGAACCTTCCTGAGAGGGACAGCCTCATGAATAAGCAGTGCTCACGGGGGTGTGCGCCGCGTGATTTCGCGTGGGACTGTTGGCGGTAGACCAGCCGGCGAACGTTTATTTCGCAACCTTTGCCTCTTCCATCCCGAATCTCCTCTTTCTCTCCCTGGCCCTCGCTAACCGTCTTTCTCTCTCCGTTTCTCTCCCCTATCCCTCCGCGGCCGATGCCAATAACGACGTTATCCCGCGCGACGCTGCCGCCGTTTCCGTAGAAACCCCGCGCCGCAGAGCGCCCCACCTCGTCTCCACGTGATCCTAAACCGACCAATGGTGACTCGGATCCTCCTGGCTGGATGCTGATCGAGGGATGCAAAAGGCGGGGTTGCGATACGCGTGGGGATGAAAGCTCGACGATCGAGGCGGGGGTCGAAAAGCTTGGCAAAGTCACGTGTGCCCATCGGCAGAAGCCTCGTTCGTGCTTTCACGTCGTTGTTATCCGCACGGCCGTGCCGCTTTTTGACCCTCCAGCCACCGTGTCACCGCGACTGATAACGATAACGAGAGTCGGACGTGACCCGGCCACCTTTTTGCCTATTTCGGAACGGGACGTCTCGCCGACGAGACCGGACACGGTCACCGCCTTGGACCTCCGACCGACCACCACGCTTCCTCCTCCAATGGATTAAACTCGATTTGTGCGATTCGGTGGTACTTTTTCTGGATCATAGTGAACGTTCCTTGGATACGGTGCAGTGGAACCGGTGCAGTGACTTAGGTGCCACTTTCCTTCCCACGAACTGCTCCGATAAATCATCCGACGTTAGCGATGAGGAAGCCGGAAAACCCTTTCGAGGACTCGAACGTGGGCGGATCGTTGTGGACAGCGTGCGAAAGTGCGGTTCAGTGATGCGAGTGCCGTGTAGGGCATCTTAGATCCTAAGTGTCCGCAGGTAGAGTTCTCGTCTGGATTCGATTCTCGATTCACGAAGATGAAGCGACGGCCGACCGGGTGCTCGAAGCCACCCGTCGTCCGGCACAAAGACGTTCCTGATGACACTCATTGTACCGCGTCGCCATAGACTGGCCCCCGTAAAAAAGACAAATCCGCTCCTCGAAGCGCGTAACGGGCCTTTATCGGTGGTCTATAGCAACGAGCGGGGGTTAGGCCAACTTTCATCTATTATATCGAAATCTACTGACCCGGAGGAACCACCTGGATTCCCACAGCCGACGGCCGTCGGCTACTGAGGTGCCGAGATGGACCTCAGCACCGCCTATCGCTACAATCAGAATATGATGGAATATTACACCTGTAAGCTGACTAATCATTTCTCTTCTTGTCGTTCTTATTAACCAGTTGATAGACGCTCCTTGTTCTACGATACGGCACGATTTCAAGTCTAGCAGCTTATCTGGAATTTTTAGAATTTTTTTTAATTCATTTCTTTCATGTCGCATCGGCTTTTTAGCGACCGCATTCCCGTACATTGATATTCTTACATTTTTACGTTTAACTACATTTTACATATATCAGTTTACATCTGTATAAGTCTTTTACTTTCTAAATTTACTACATCTTCAATTATTTTGATTTAGTTAAGATAATAGAATTATTTATTCGATTCTACGAATTATGATGCGATATTTCTGTGCTCAGTTTATTTCCCTGTGAAAGTTGTTTGAGGGACATAAAAAGGAAACTACGATAGGACAAAATAAGCGACAAGTAAATTATTTATGAAAAGTTTTAGCTGTTCGAATGAGATATTGTTTAACGAACAGGTGTACGATGGTTGTGTGAGTACGGTTTTTCGATCGGAACGAAATAAATAATGATATAAGTCTCGGGCGTTTTTCGAGGGAGATAATCTTCGGATCGGTAAGGATTTCAGTCGGAAACCGGTAAAAACTGACCGAGGAGAAACAGATCCCGGTCGTTTTCCACGATCGTGAGAGCGAAGCCGATAGCGTAAAAATCGATTTCTCTCGGGGTTTTCTATCGATTAAGCGAGGCATTGGGTAGATAGGAAAGTCGAGCGACGGTCGACGACAAATCTGCGTCCGTTGTACAAACGAGAGTGCGAAAACGAGAAATCCGATGACCTTCATTCGCTACGTTCGTAGCGGTACCGCGATCGGCGAAAAAACTAAACCGCAATCGTTGCAATCGTTCCGCATAGGAACCATTCGCGGAATCGTCCGGCTCTCGCTCCCCTAAATTCGCGGTAAAACCTTTGTAATATCACGAAGACGAAAACTGTCGCCTCAAAATTCACGCGAAAAATCTCTATCCTTGTCTTAATAAAATCGGGATCTTCGATACTTTCTGGTAAAAACCAGCCGGTTTCTTGTCTAAGGAGAATTGAAATCGTTGAACCCTCTCGATGAAAGGTGTGGGAAATCGAGCAAAAAGAACGCGGAGAGTAAAAAGCATATGATTCGACGTTAACAAGATTGCCACGCAAAAAATGTTGGAAAGTATTAATCTATTGTTCTCGTTTTCGATCCACGTTACCGATCTGTTTTTCTGTTTGAAAATTTGTCGAAAAGCGAATATTGTTAAATCTAATGTTGATAATTCAGCGGGACATTGTCCCGTTTTAGTTGTGCTAATGACACGAATCGAACGGTCCATTACGAAAAATGTTAATTGCCAGGGAAAAATATTGAACAATTAATCCATGTTGTTCCCGTTTAATTAGCTATTGGATCGTATTAATTAGAGCAGAGTATCGTTTTAAAATAGCAGCGATCGAAACCGCGCGTTCATTCGTGGCCGTCCAATGGTTCCGTTCAAACTAATGGGATGATAATAATTATGAAACATTAACAAGAACGGCGCGGTCAGAGAGCGCATCGCAACCGAATCGTTCTGTGACCAGTCTCTTTCATTGAACGCCCAAAATTGCCTGTGTAATTGCTGTTCAACAATTTATTCGTTTTAAAGGGAGGTTAAACCTCGATCGCGTACCAAATTTTCTTACATATTCAAACTCTCGCATATCGAAAATTAATTGAATCGAAAGGGAATTTTTCTAATACTCTTTAAAATGATTGTTAGAGAGAGTAAAATTTCTGGGGAATAGGTAAGCAAGGAGCCACATTTTTGCAATTATTTCTCAAGGAATCGAGTAATAAAATCTACCGTGTTCCAACATGTCGGGATGTAATGTAATACAGGAACAAAGCTGCTGGAGAAATATCGTGTGACTAGTCGGAAATTTATATCAAAGTTCTTGGCTACTGCTGATACACTCTAGCATATCCTAGTACACGCTTTGAACAATCCGGGCATGGTAACGGAAGCGGACATATCGTCAAAAAATCGTCAAACTCTTGTCTCCGATTCTTGTTTCATCAATCAAACAACACGTTCCATATATTATTCCATCTTCTTAATTTCTTACTTTCTCCCAAACCTGTCATTGGTGCAAATGTTAGGTTAGGTTCAAAGATTTCAAAGAAGTTCATATCAAGAAAGAAACTCAAACTGATTGAAATAATTCAGAGTTCAAGATTAGATCAAAGGTGCAACTGTAAATAATAAAAAGATGCTATACACCTTTAAAGTTTTCATCACGTTTGAGAACAAGGATGCTACAAAAAATAAAATGGTCAGATCAATTGATTCTCGAATCATACTGAACGGTGTACATCAATGGATCGTTGATGAAAACCGTGGGTAATCCGGAAGTAGTCCGTGTCAGCTCACCGGACAGCCAGGTCATCGTATTTTGCATCGTCGTTCTTGCGACCAGCTGAAATCACGAAGGATTAGGAAAGAGGCTGGCTTTCTCCGTTAGCGAATCGAAACGCCGATAAACACTTCGTTAACCCGCGAACAAAAATAGCAGCTGTTCAAAAGTGGACGCGTTAGGCTATCGTGGGAAAGTTCATCCTCTATTATGAATCCGTGTTATCATTAATTACTTTACTTTATACTTCGATCGTAAGTTATTCGTTTGCTCATTCTTTATTAGAAGTTGATGAATTGTAAGTTTATTTTATGCGATTCAATGTGAGTTGATTAGTATCGTCTGCTCTGTAGGTTTACTGCAATTCACTCGTTTGGATGTTTTTCGTGAAGTGGACTCTTGTTATATTGCCACTTTCGTATAGACTGTATTACGGACAATAGATTATAATACATTATGGATAATAGGGACTAGGTTACAGATAATAGCTGTTTTTATTGGATGTGAAGATTTAGGTAGACACGAGTGGTACTGTTCACAATGCGTAATCACAATGCGTAATATTGTGACGCGATAGATTGCTACACGTAGTATTGGTCGTGGAATTGAATCGCCTCGCGTTATATTGCTACGCGCTGTATTCTCCACGCGTTGTGTTCCCTGCGCGTTGTGTTCTCTGCGCATTGAGTTCTCTACGCGTTGTACTATCCACGCGTTGTGTTCCCTGCGCGTTGAGTTCTCTACACGTTGTGTTCTCCACGCGTTGTGTTCCCTGCGCGTTGAGTTCTCTACGCGTTGTATTCTCTATGCGTTATATTCTCTATACATTGCACTCTCCACGCGTTGTATTCTTCACGCGTTGTATTCTCTACGCGTTGTGTTCTCCATGCATTGTGTTTTCCACGCGTTGTTTTCCCTGAGCGTTGTACTCCCTACTCATAGCTTTCTCCACGCGCCGTATTCTCTACGCCCAGAATATGCGACGCGCTGAGTCCTCCACGCAATATTCCACAATGCATTGCATTCTCCTATTATATCACCCCCGTCCTATCTCAACCCATCTAACCATCTCCAAGAATCTTCCTCCACTCCCTACCCACTGCAACATAACTAAACTTTAACCCAGTACCCCTTAACCCATCAGTTCCCCCAAAATTACAATACTACCCTAACAAAAATATCCAAGTAAACATTTTTCCAATTAGAATCAGAATGAAAAATAGTCTGTAACGAAAAAAGAACTGAAAATATCAGCAAGAGCCGGCTAATAAGTAACCGGGTAACTGGCAACAAAACGAGGGTTTTCGCGTTAAAAGGAAAACGAGATTCAGCGTTAGCCTCGGAACACGGCCTCGGGTCCAGTACAATAATAAGCTTCGGTGATACGGTGGCTGCGAGAGCAACGGCTCGACAATTCGTAGCACTGGTAGCTCTGGATTCAGGCACGGGGGTGGTCCAGGCTGAATTCAGGGACCTCGTACAGTTGTGGTCAGCAGGCGTGACGGCGTGTGTGAGCTCGTACGGTAGTCATGGTGCTTTTGCCGTGCCACCGCCACCATGATTCTACCGATATCCCCCTTGACTACCGGCCTCGCCACGGGGATGCGACCATAAACACGAGAGCGAATTGATTTGCGACCGGAAAGCGCGTATCGTTTCTGGTAATGATCGCGGATCCCTCATTGTCTTTGCCGCGACTTGCCATTGCGGAGATCGCAACGCGATAGGCCAAGGAGAAAAAACTCGAGAAATGGATCGACGCCGTTCACGCGTCACGGCGTACAACAATGATGCTTCTGATCGAAATGGCCAGACCATCCTGCTAATTAGCGGCGATTGTTTCGGTATAGAACGTCGAGTACCGTTAAACGCGAATCCAACCTCGTTACGAGAATGCCTCTACTCGGAAATAATTATTTCATTCTTTCATCAGATACTTTTATATTTTCTGAGCTATTGCGAAAATTGTGATCTATAATTTGGATTTATATTGGGATAAATCATTTTAGTGCGCTATTTTACCGAATTGATATAATATCAGTATTAGCTACAATTAGAATTTGCACAATTTTATTTCGAATTTTTGCAAATTTTACTGATTGTTAGCTGAACTTTAAAAATTATATCAACTCTACTTGGTAATATATATACTTGGTATAACAGTGTCAGTACTTGGTATCACAGTGTCAGTACAGCACCTAACCACCACAACTCCCTCTCAATCTAGTATTACCCAAGAACTTTCAACAATCACGTCCTAAAGGAAACTTCTTTCTACCTCCTGAAGAAAATCCCTAGATTTCATAGAACACTGAACAGTCACGACAGAGATCTTTCTAGTAGATTAGGTCTGCCCAGAAACCCAGCAGACATCAATCACAGAAGTTATACTCGACCGCACTGCTAGACCATGTTAAATCGAACATTTCTTTCACTGGTCCATATTTCGATAGATCTGCATTAACTGCAATCGGTTAAAAGAAGTGGATCGATCGGGTAAAAAGAAGGAAGGGGGTCGCGTGGCCCGTCACAGACCATAACAGCACAGGCAACGGAGTTATGGTTCATCGTAGTGTTAGGGGATTAGAAACAGCGACGATCATCGAATGATCGGTGCACTGGCACGAACACGAGGACATATGTCGCGGTCCAGGACCCTCCATTACGATATTAGAACGAACTTATCGCGTTAGGTGGCTGTAACGCGCGAAAATAAAGCTGCCAAGGGTCTGCTGATGGAAACGAGGCGATAATGTTTCAGTGCCACCGGTAAATCGAATCACGTTCGAAGCACGTTGCTTCGAATACACTCCTCTGTTCGAAATGACTTATTCTACTTGCGGCCCTATATCTCCTAATTTTATTTTTTCCTTTGTCAGCTGAAGGTTAATTATTAGTTATGTATATTAAAATTGTGTATTCAATTTAATTTTATATTTTGTTTCTTCATTAATTTAAGGTAGCGTAGAAATATTTAGAGGATTTAATATTTGGGACATATTTAAAGGATATAAAATATTTGGGATATGTTTAAAATGTGTGGAACATATTTAAAATATTTGGGACATGTTTAAAATATGTGGAATATATTTAAAATATTTTGGACATATTTAAATTCGGGGAACATGTGATTAAAGAGTGGAGTGGACCTCATTAGGGATGATAACCGTAGATCACTGGATGAATTCAAGCGATGATTAAACACAAAATAAAACTATGACACGTTAAAATATTTGATCGCTTCAAAAAGTTAATAATATAGTGTGTTTAAAGTAAAAAAGCACGAGATCAAGAACATCTATTGCTAATTGCGACTGTTTTATACCTTTGGAATCTTAATTACTTAGATTAAAATCATTCTCAGAAACGTGTTAACCCCATAACCTACAATTTTCTACGCACTCATTCACAATTGTTGCTATATTGTTACGACGAATAAGATTAACATTTCTGTAGCTTAATTGTTATTGTACAATATGATGGCAAGCAGTGTCCGAAGTTCGCACGATCGAAAGATTGTTAGTGGACTTCGGTCAGGTTATCAATGTCGGAGTAGCGTTTTCCGCTCGCGGAAGCTCGTTCTCGCATCGCAGAAGAGCTCTCTCACGGCTAATGCATTATCGATTTCCATTTTCCAGGCCACGGCGGAGTTAACCAGCTCGGCGGCGTCTTCGTGAACGGAAGGCCCCTACCGGATGTAGTCAGGCAGAGGATCGTCGAGCTAGCGCACAGCGGCGTCCGACCGTGCGACATTTCCAGACAACTCAGGGTATCTCACGGCTGTGTATCCAAGATACTGTCGAGGTGAGTACCGACACCGTTCCGGCGCCATCCAGTTCACCGCCGTATCCGTTACAACCGCAGCCCCCTGATCCGACCCCCGGTGCCCGATACACCTTGCTTTTTGCCCTTCTCCTCGTTTGGCGCTCCAATGATTTCCTCGATCGATTCCTCCATCTCGGATCAAGATCGCTGTGAGATCGCATCGACTCTCGCCTTGATGATGGGAATTGAAATTGCCCGCACGCAGAACCTGTTCCTTCTTAATTGATGTTCTCGGACATGCATTCATACTAGGTTCAACGGTATTTTATATCGATATTTCGATCATTTCGTATCCGCTCATTTATATTTATAGAACAAAGTAGCACACATTTGGATGCTGAATACTAGCTTTAAATATGACCGAAAATGTGAAAAGAACTTGTGATAGTTGTGATAGATCATGGTGCATCCGAAGCACCATCAGAATACACGGGATAAGGAACAATGCTATGAATAAGTGGAAGATTCGATGAATTGTAATACCTTTATGCAAAAGTCCCTGCAGGTAGATGCAGGTGGATAAGGTAGATTTGATCAGAACATTGTCAAACAAAAATGTTGGATGAAATAAAATTAAGATATTGCTACTAAAAGAACAAAGAAATGTTGCTTATGAAAGTTGTGAGCAAATATTTTTCATAAATAAACAAATGTCCACATGTCACATGTTATACGTGTTCCACATCCCACAGATAATGCAGGTCACAAGTAGTCAAGCAATGATTCGGTGGACTATAAACACATTATCCATGCAAAACTCATTAGTAGTCGGCAACTTGATCTGACCAAATTACTGTCACATATACGAAGGATGGAATTATTATCAAAAATACAGAGAGCCATCATACGTTAAAGTTGTGATAAGTCAAGAATGTTCCACTTTGAACGGTTCCGTGATCAAAAATAAAATAATACTACAAAATAAAGAATGAAACAGTGAACTGTACCAAGCTGTCCTTGGTCGAACCATTAAATGAAGGACCACAGCAACCATAAAGAGCGTTCGTGTAAGACTCTCGAGACTCGTTCGACTCGATAATTGTTCGACAGTGAAAAACCCGTTGTGGACCAAGAGGCGTCTAATTCCATACCATGCAGAAGCGACGCAGAATGATTTATGCGAAAGATCGAGCTTTGCCAAACGTAACACCGTAATTTCCGCGCGTCGAAGTAGCCAAGGCCACCGGGTGCATCGAAAAGAAAGAGCGAAGAGAAACTGGCGAAAAGAGCGGCGACACAGTCGTAGAAAAAAAGTAGACTATTTCTGGTCGGAGTGATTTAATTAAAGACGCTGTTAGGAGCAGGAGGCGAACGAACCCAGGGATGAAACTGCGACGGCCGGAAGGAAGGAACCACCCCTCTGTTCCTCGAGCGACGACGGGGGGTGCCAGCGGGTGCGACGATATGCGGTTTCCATGTTTTTTCCACCCTCCTCCCCGCGTTACATAACGGGTGGCCTCGTGCCGTTTTGATGGCCCGAATGTCATGCGTCCCCGCAGCTCCGATATCATTGTCATACACGGACTCTCTTTCGCGTGTACCGAGTGCATAATAGGGTCGCTGGATTATTTACTCCGCTGATCCTCCAGTCACCGCTCCCTGGATTTTCCGGCCGCCGTTTCCCGGTAATCTAGCCAATCGAATTTCGACAGCTTATGATCGATCGCGGTGAATTTTCAATTCCTTTCAGTACCTCGCTGATGAGGTCCGGTTTCAAATATGCACGGTCAAAATTTCAGATCGGTGTTGTACAAAGAATACAAAAATGGTGAATAATAGATCCCTTGCGCTGTTTTGACACAAGGGTGACGCACTCGTGACGCACCCTGGATGACGCTGTTAGAGTACAATTTTTCTTTGCTTTAACCCTTTGCACCCTTATGTCAAGTGTCGATATCACGTTTCTCTCGGATTTTATAAATAACTCGCATGAATAGAATATATATATTTTCATTTAGTAACCAAATAGAAATCACCTATGATGTTAATGTATTAATACAGATTCTCCCAGCGCCATTTAACATACTACGTATTAATTTGGGATGAAAGAATGTTCCTATGGACCATTCGAAACGGAATATTAACGCGCATGGAATTATTATAGAGTAAATTGCCGGTCCGGTAATTAATCGCGAATCTGCGACGATTTTAATCAAAGTACCCGAACGATTTATCGGAGCCAACATTGGCGGCAATGTGTTATCAACAGAAATTAACAGCTACATTAACGTCGGCTCTCCTATTTTTCTAGCGGATCTAAATTTATAGTGGATCGATGAATCGTACAATGGCTAGGCGCGAACCGGAGGAAAAAGGAACAGTATTGAGCGGTTTAGCAATGGATTTCCTAACGATTTATCCAAAAACCGAAGCACGAATAAATTAAGCCGAGATGGGGAAACGGTAACCTTTCCTACCACGAAGTCCGCTCCCGGCGGTACGCTTTTTCCGCGTCCACGTTGTTCGATTGAAATTCAGATGCCACGGTTCGACGATATTTCAACCGGAAACAAAGGCTACAGAGAGCAAATCGATAACAAATAGGAGGCAAAAGAAATTACAACGATTGGAGTTTACGATGGAATTAATCCCTTGTACTTTGACGAGTCTGACACGTGACGCATTAACGATTTAATTTTACACGAATTTTTAATGCGTTTCAATTTGAAGTTCGAGTCCAATCAGAATTCGCAAAGTCAAGATTCCTGAATACAAAATTGACATAACGTTTAAACTTTCGAGTAATATTGTAGATATGAATAGTTTTAACGCATTTGACACGTGACGCACTTAAGATTTAAACGTGACGCATTAAGGATTTAATTTTACACGAATTTTGAATGCGTTTCAATTTGAAGTTCGAGTTCAATCAGAATTTACAAAGTCAAGATTTCTGAATACAGAATTGACATAACATTTAAACTTTGGTTGTTTTAATATTGTGGATATGAATAGTTCTGACCGACGTACCTGACAAATACAGCAAGTAATTTGGTTAACGAAATTACAAGATGCTACATTTTCATGTTTTTGACAGTCACTTGTCGCGGATAACGAACTCTGCTGCTTTCAAGCAGATGTAATTTTACAACCCGCAGATTTTACAACGCGAAGAGCGAGGCTTTGAGCCGCGACGACGAGACGCTGTTAACGCCGTAGGTTTACGCAGTCACGCGTCGCTGATACGTCGCGACGCCTCGCGTAGCTTCTTCGAAGAATCGAGACGGTTTCGACTGCTGCGTTCGAACGAAACGGAAACGAACGCTTCTGGATAGGTGAAGGTTCACGAAGAGTGTCGAAAACTTTCGACGACTACAGTTTCTCTTGTTCCATGTTAGTTGGACTCTTGGTCCAAGTTGAAGATAATTTTGCAAGATTGAAACCTAAGAAAAATCTAACAATTTTGATACATGATTGAGTCCAAACTGAAGACCCAAAAGTAATATTACAAGATAATTATGAAAAATTGAAACCTACGAAAAATCTAATAATTTCAACAAATGGAAACTAAATTTTAAGATCTGAAAGTAATATTAATATTAATAAGTAATAGTAGTTGAAAAGAACAGTGATTATGAATATTCTGCCACATCTGGTATTAAAGTGTAAATGAATGCGATTCCCAGGGTGGAACGATCCGATTTCAAAAATCGCAACGACGTAATGGAGATTTCGCAGCGGAACGTGGGTAAGGAAGAAAAAGGGCGAGCAACAGCATGTGGATCGGGAATGGGGTTTTACGCCAGATATAATCGTAATAATTTCGAAGCGGGGCGACACGAGCTCGCCTGTTTAAGGGAACCCTACCGACGCTTTTAGCTGCAGGTTCACGGGCAATCGTTTCTCGTTCGGGGAGAATATTGCCGAGTGATACATTGTACTAAGCCGGTGACACGATTTAACGACGTGCAACGCGAATTGACGCCCACTTTTGAACTCGACCCTGCTGCAGAACTGCTTCCATTACCCTTTATTCTCTCGTTTATTACTTGTTACATATTTATTAACTGAACGAACATCAAAAATATAAAGAACATTTGAGACATACAATTTCATGCAATGTATGAAGCATCAAACATGTTGAATATGAAATATTAAACATCCTGAGTATGAAGATTTAAACATGTTGAATATAAAGCAGCAAACATGTTGAGCATCTAGCATCAAACATATGTTGAGTATGAAGCATCAAACATGTTGAGTATGAAGTATTAAACATGTTGAATGTACAGCATCAAACATGTTGAGTATGAAGTATTAAACATGTTGAATGTACAGCATCAAACATGTTGATCATGTAGCATCAAACATATGTTAAGTATAAAGTACCAAACATGTTGAGTATGAAGTATGAAACATGTTCAATTTGAAGTATCAAACATGTTGACTATGAAGACTTAAACATGTGCAGATTTTAACATTTGAAGTATGAAGTCTCAGACAAATGTAGTTCATTTATAATGTGGAGTCTCAAACATATAAAGATCGTTTAAAGTGTGATGTTACAAACAAATGAAGTTCATTTGTAATGTTTAATGCCAAACATATAAAGATCATGTGTTGTATTCTCAGATGTATGTGACGGAGTCTCAGATGAATAAAATTCATTTGTAATATGATGTCTCAAATACATGAAATTCAGTCAGCACATGAAGTCTCAAATAAATGAAGTGCATTTGAAACATGACGTCTCAAACGCATATATGAAGTTCATTTAAAGTATGAAGTCTCAAATATATGAAAATCATTCAAGACATGAAGTTCATTGAAAGTATGAAATTTAAAATACATGAAATTGATATAAAATATGAAGTTTCAAGAAATTTCTCCGAAGTATAAATTCTCATATTCTTGAATTATGAAACGAACTATAGACTATATGAAATATGAAACAAATCCGCAACTTTGAGTCGAAGTACAAAAAATAAAATTGCAATGAAAGAGTTTTGGTTGGGTACCAAAGTGACGATAGTAGTAGCTATGTCGACGAACTCTTAATCGAATTCCACCGTGCCAGATCAATTTCGAGTTTTCCCCCTGATCCCTTAACCAATACCGATTATGACCGCTTTCTCTCGATACCGCTTCCTCGTCTAATAGCTTCCAACCTGACACGGCTACCTAGCAACGCTCGTCGAATCAACTTCTCACGCTTTGACGAGTAACTGATACCTTCTCTACCTGAAACGGAGATGGAATATCGGTTCTACCAGTGGGACACTCTTACGTATTACTTCAAATTTTCAAATTTTCCAGTTCTTCAATTTTATTCAGTCTTAGTAATTTATAGATCCTCAAATCTCGATTTCTTAACCTTAAAAGGCACCAAATCTCTTAACTCAGACTTAACTAAATTTCTAAATTTCTACCTCGTCAAATTTCCGAATGTGCGAATGTATAAATCTTCAAATCTACTAAATCCCAAAATTCCCAAATTCTCGAAGCCGTAACATCGCAGGGTAAAAAATTCATGAGCGTCCGAGCGCGCGTTAGACTCCGCTGCCTCCGGCCGCCATTTTGTTTCTAGAAGCCTAGCGGCGGTAGAAAATGAACGATAGGAAGCGAAATTTTCGTCGGAGGACTTCACGTTCGATTTATCGTGTATACGAGCGAGCTGGCAAAGCGGGTTGCCAGCAAAATTGGCGAGGTATCCAACGGGCGCGAGTCGACGCCGGCGGCGGACCCACATCCATCAAGGCGGCCCACAAGCGGACCATTATTGCGGCTCTTTCTGCCGTAATTGAATTTAAGCACGAGCGAAGATATTATTTAACTAATTAGACACAAAGGGCGCGTTCACGACGGGCCAATCGCGATTGCCCATCGCGCGCATATACCGGCCCCACTGGGAGCTGGCTGAGAGACGAAAACAGAGCAAGAGAGAAGGAGAACGAACGGTCAGATATGGAGGGGGGAGACAGCAGGGGGCAAAAGCCGTTTGTTTTAAAACAGCCGGTCGTTGACGCGCCGCTGGACGGCGATTCGTTATTCCGACGTTGCCCGCCCGTCGCGGGAAAAACGACCGTTTCTCTCTTTCCCGTTCGCGGCGATACACGAGTATTAAGTCGTTTACCATTCGACTTCGCTTATGGAATGTACCTTCTTTTAATTGTGGTAAATCAATTTCACCGAAGAAGGTTTTCAGGGTGAGCTGTGGAAAGTTGAGACTTTGGGAGTTTTGGGTTGTATAGGGTTTTAGGAGTTTGAGGTTTTAGAACTTTGGAAATTGGGGAATTTGGGATGTGGAAATATTGGGAATTTGGGGATTTGGAGACTTGAGAAGGTCGGACTTTGAGAACTTGGAACTCGAGGAACTTGATAGTTGAGGAACTTGAGGATCGTGAGGAACTTGCAACTTGAGGAACTTGAGAAACTTGAGGAACTTGAGGAACGTAGAACTTGATGAAACTTGAGGGACGTAGAACTTGAGGGACTTGAGGAACTTAGAACTTGAGGAACTTGAGGAACGTAGAACTTGAGGAATGTAGAACTTGAGGACCTTGAAGAACGTTAAACTTGAGGGACGTAGAACTCGACAAACTTGAGGAATAATAATAAATTTAATAAATGTAACAAATACAGATATTTAAAAACTGGAGTACTTAAAAATATAGCCATAGAGGCAATGCAACACTAATGCATTTCATTCTTGCTACCAATGTATCCCCAGTAAAATTGTATTCCTGGTATACAAGAATATATTACAAAATAAAATCTCTCAAATCAGCGTACACATACCTATTTCACCACGCCTAATTATATTACAATTTGCCATGAATCATTCTCATGCCGAGGCAGTTACTCGAAAATAAAAAGTGATTCTCAAGATCGACTTAAAATAGCGACGGAGAAGTATCGCGGGCGTCGAATTTCATAGCATGTCGTAAACAATGGTTTATAGTTTACGGAATCGCACGCGTAATAATAAACGAAGGTGTCAGAAGTAACGAGATTGTTGTAAGGGGAACGTAATAGAATCGTGACATAGATCTATCGGCTCGGTGTCTTTTTGTTCGCAGGTATTACGAAACCGGCAGCTTCAAGGCTGGCGTGATAGGCGGTTCGAAGCCTAAGGTGGCGACGCCACCGGTTGTCGAGGCGATCGCTAACTACAAGAGGGACAACCCGACGATGTTCGCCTGGGAGATTAGGGATCGATTGCTGGCCGAAGGCATTTGCTCTCAAGACAACGTGCCATCCGTCTCCTCGATCAATCGGTGAGTCCAAAATCATACAAATCGATGCTCACTTGTGGCACATTTGATGGCCACCTTCGCTTTGACAAAATCGATGTTCCACGAACAAACCTTCTTAGGGAATATAACTAAACCTAAGTGTAATGTACTTAATATCATATGTACATTTCTTCAAATACCTACACCCTTGTACTCAAAAATCTGAAAGTCTTGAAACACCTTTAAACCCTCGAAAATCCCTAAAAATTTCTGAGAAAACCTTTGTTCTCAACGATGCGCCATACTCATGCAGGACAACTCGCATCAGTAAAGCCCCGTAACGGGGAACTATCGAACCTCATCCGACGCATTTTAAGTGAAAGAAGCAACGGTTCGTGAAAAACCCGCCCTCAACACTTCTCCCTCGTTAAATGGTCAGACGAAGAAATTGATTGTCGAAAAGGTTCCGAAGGAATTAAACGCGACTAGCATATGCCTTAGACGGCCAATGGGACCGATTAGTTATCCGCCAACGAGTCTGGAGAACCCTCGAAAGTTGCATCGAGATAAAAGTGTGCACTCGGTCCGTCACCCCGATCCTATTGACCTTTGGCAGGTTCCTCCGGGAATAGGCCGATTAATTCAAGTGTTTTTGCGTCGCCCGTTAGATCGAGCGGGTGGACACGAAGGGTAGGTCGGCTAGAAAGACGAGAAACTGGTAAAGGGATGGTCTAGGAAACAGGGAGCGAGCTCCCATGAGACGGCATTACAGCGTATCAGCACCGCGCAAACTGAACGAGTGCCCCTCGTGTCGAAAAGGAACAACGAACGGAGAAAAAGGGATGGAAAGGGCGGACAGGGGTGAGGGGCGGTCATTGATGGGTACACATATGTCCCGAGATTTAATCAGTCGCTACTTAAGACGTTATCTCCCGCTTTATTCGACGTTCCCTGTACGCACCTACTTCGTGGCCCTCTTTCCTGAACCGAGCCCGCAAGCCTGATAATGTAATCGAGCGTAATGCGGATCGGATTGGATACAAGTGAAATCCGCTAACGCGATTTCCGTCGGCCACCGCCGTTAATGGAAACGCACGCAAATTAACCGGTACGCGTTAGGCGGAAACGCGACGATTTAAATCTTCGGCTCCAGGCTTCCGCTGTTATCGGGTTTCAGAGACCATCGATCTTTGATCTTCGAGCTACAAAGTTTGTAACTGTAATGGACTGTGCTGCTGAAGATACACCCACGAGATGACCTCTATGCACTCGGAGAAAGAAATGTACTTTTCTTGTTATATTGTAATATTCCTTGTTATCTTGTATTGACAACTGTATGCAACTGTTGTAAACAAATGTTAGCCCAGGCTGAAGATACTTGAAGAGTCATACTTGTACTTCGAAGAATTAAATACCCTCATTCTGTTTGTAATCTGTCAGGGCTCGTCTTGTGGATGAACAGTATAGAATATACATATGTGTACAGAATGTGTCCATATTGCAAATGATATGTATTCAAGGTTATAAATGGACAAAACGTAAAAGTTTGAAATTGTTTATTAGTCAAATTGCAGTTGCGACGGCTAAACGATTATGATCCATCGCGATGTCATTAAAGAAATCGATATTCTTCACGTCATGATTCACTGTCCCAAGAAAATCGGAGCATTTGCAAGTCAATGAACGTTGAGAAACAGACACGAAACTTCATCGGAGCATAATTTCGTTCTTTACAGTAGCGCCAGGTCGTTGCTGTCGTCATACTCACGACAGCGTGAAACGTGGGCGTACGTAGGTACATATATACAGGAATTGCTTTCTGACCGAGGTTTTCGATGTGTCTAGGATTGCAACGGAGGGTGCGGCGGTGGCTTGTTGCTCGAGTGACTCCTCCACCTTCTCTCCACTCTCTCTCTCACGTCCTCTGAAACCTTCTCCTTTTCCTCCTCGTCCGTATCCCCCGACCCAAGGCCCAGATGGCGGGTATTGATCTGAATCCGGAGAGCAGATCGCCTGGAAAAACTTACCCCGCGGATACTTACCTACCCACCTTACCTATCTACGTGCACCTATCCAACCTACCTTCACCCGCTCACGTACACCGAACCCGCAACCTTCCCGTCCTATCTACGTGTAGGTAAATGTATTTCCGCTCGCCGAGCAATGGATAGAGTCGCGTGATGCTCCACTGCCTGGAAAGCACTGCACGGGAAACGTGCTTGGACCTTAAGTGATTGTTTACACCGATTTATCGACCCGAGATCTGTTCGATCTCTTCCTTCTTATGAATGGATCGAAATCAATGAATCGAATCCATAATCTTGCGTCACTCCTCTTACATCTCTGGGGGTACTGCCAAATCTCTGCATCTCTAGATCAACACTTTCTGTCATTTCTCTGTCGTATGATTTATTCAGGGATTTTTATGTCGTATGATTTATATATCCTGTACTCTTTATGTCCTACGATCTACAGATTATATGAGCATATAACATATGTGCATATGCCTTGAGATCTCTATATGGACAGATATGTGTGTCCCAAGATTTCTACGTGCTTAGATCTCTACTCTGTAAGATCTCGACACAACTGGATTCCTATGCTCCTAGATCCCTGTATCTGTAGGTCCTTATATCCCCAGAATCCTATATCCTGAGGCTCCTACATATTTAGGTCTCTGTACCTGTGAATTTCTGGATCCCTACATCCTCATATGCCTATATCCCCAAATCCCTACATTAAAGAAAACTTGAACCATATTCCAAAGGTCCAGAAACCTATAAAATTTAGTATCAAACAGAATAGAGGGAGCGAACAAAACGTGAAAGAGATACCGAAGTTTCTCCGTGCAGAAACAGGGAACTGGGAATATCAGAGAGAACGTACCACGAGCACGCCGGGATTTCTCCCATTATGAGCGTGTCTCGGTTTTTCTAGCTTCGAGCTAGCTTTCGTGCGGAGAAATAATGATACGGCTAATATAATGTATTGTCCTGGTTCGCCGAGGCACTTTGGAACTGGACCGACTGCGAACGAGAGACAGAGGCGGAGAGAAAGGAAACGGGTGGAAGCGATGGTGGTGGTCCGGTAGAAAAAAGCGGACGAGCTGAGCGAAATAATGGAGTGGCTTTCGCGAAAAATAACAGTTATATATCCTGAGTATGAGCCCGGGATCGAGGAGAGCGGAAAAACTGGCGAAAAACGGGAGTAAGATTGGACGGTAACTGTTCGAGACTTGTTTCTGGCTTTGCCGAATCGCGGACCATGCGATTCACCCTCTTTTCTGACTTCTTCCGTTCTGTCAGATAACTCTTTTTAACTCTGACCTGTTAATTAAACTTTAACTTGCGCTAGATCTTCTGATTTCCACGTTTAACACTCGATATTAAATGAACACTTTGATTTTGCTAGACCAATTTTAATTTCCGAAGGGACTCAAATCGCGTGTTTGGTCACATTCTTCACAGAAATATGGAGTGTACAATCAACATTACATACACAGAAATTTTTGGTTAAAGTTTGCTTGATTGCTGCAAGTACGATTGATGAGTGATTTCAGAGGCCATCAACTTTCTTCATCAATGTGTTGTAAAATCTAGAATGTGGTCATTTATACATAGATATTTTGTTTGACGAATGTGTTGCTGATAGCGTTGTTACGCAGGCATTTGATGACCGAAGTGAGTTCGTTGGTCTCGATCGGTTAAGGGTAAGAAGCCGCAGAGGTTAAGGGCTCACGAGAGACGAAAATAAGAGGATAGAAATTGGCGATGGTACATCGGCGAGGAGGATTTCGGGAGGAAATATTGATAGGCTCGGGTTCGGTTGCGGAGTCACGCTCGAGTAGCCGTCTCTCGGCCGAGCTGTATCTTACACACGTATACAAAGTGAACGTGTAGAGGGGTCCGTTCTACTCTCGGCTCGCGGTCTCTCTTCCTCTTCGCGTTTCTCCCCGAAACTCTCCTTCCTGCCTTGCTTGCTTGGAGGAAGTCTCAGGGGCAGATCGATAAGGAGCGAGGTTCGCCCGAGGGCTTTACTCCACAGCCTCCTTCTTCTCGTTTCCTCCACGCAGCCCTCGACGTCACGCTCTCGCGTGTGCCTTCGCGTTCGCCCTTTCTTGCGGCTACCTAGTCGATATCTAAGGGAAGATGACTCCCTTCGTTTCGCTCTTCTTCCGCTCGTACATCTTTCTTCCGCCCCTTCACGGCCTATTCTTTTCGACGCCGAAAAAATCGATTTTTCTTCGTAGGACATCTATGACCGCGTACAAAAATTTTAGGACTCCATATCTATATGTCTCTATGTCTATGTCTGCATTACACCTACGATATGTATATTGTATTACACCTGACAGAAACAAAAAATAATACTGGTTATCTTGTCATGGACGAGATATGCGAACAGACATTTCACCTTGTGGACACTTGTGACTGGACTCATACTGATCTGAAAACTTGAGACTGATTTATTCATTCTCTGCTTGTAAATGTTATCTTATTTCATTTGTTATTTCATTCTCTTATTTCTTATCGTTGTTCAGCGACGGTGAATGTTTAGAATCTGTGGGTAGCATTTGGACCTCTAGACTCAAACTTGTGTCTCTGGACAGAACGTCTATAATCTTACTGATCAACTCGAATGTTTGAAAGTAACTAATAACGCCGATTGCACATTTTTGTCAAATAGAAAATAATTAAAATGAAGTGGAGCAAAAAGTCTAACCCAGATCACGTCTTGTGAATTATTTCGCGATCATCCCGTTTCGTCCTTAAACTCAAAGAACCGATTCATCATTTATCTCGTCCCGTTAGTTTAATTCGACGTAATGACCAGCTAGGCAACAACAGTTGGTAGGAAATCTGTCGCGTCGAATCTCGATGGAATTGTATCAATCTGTCATCGCTCTGTTCCGCGTGCTCCATCCCGTTCCCGGTATCGGGTCAATCTCCCGTGGAGGAGCCAGCCGACTGGGTCTCCTTTGCTCTCCATTACTTCCATATCATTTCGCACCCCCGGAACCTCGCGGAGCAACGCCGTGAGCGGCGCAGAAGCAGCCAAGCCATATGGCCGGCTGTTCTCCACCGTGCCAGGAACAAGGGTGGCCGCCAATAGGATGGCTGCTACTTTCATGCCACTTTCGGCTTTCCGCTCGACGTCACTGCTATCTCCCTGTTCATCTTTCGCTTATTAAATTACATCCCCATAAATAACGCCTGCCTACCGGACTGCCTTATTTACCATTCCATCGACTGCGCGGGAGTCTTCTCCCGACGATTCGCTGATCTTCACTGGAACACCTTGACCTTGTTTTGTCGTTTTATGTCCATCGAGGTATTTTGAGATGATCTATAATATAGAGGTGAGATTATTATAGATACAGATGTAGATACATGAACATGTCTAGTGATGACTTATTGCAAAAACTAGAGGTGATATTGATATCAAGCTCCATATTGCAGATTTGATGTAAGTGTCATACAATATTTACACGTTTAATAGGTCTTCCAAACTTTTATGAACGAAGAGCAGCTCAATTTCATAATAAATAGTAGCATTGTTATTCTTCAGAACTGCAAAGACACGTGTAAACTTTGAAGTGCTTCGATTAATGACAGTTATATTTGAATTAAAACGTTTACCATTCAAGTACTAATAACGAATAAAAGATTGGAACTATGTCGGTGAGCATTTGCTGGAAAGCACAGGGGTTGTATACCGTAGCGGGTTAAAAGCGGCACACGCGGATTGAAGAGAAACAATATGGTGCACGGTGAAGTTTCGTTAAAGCAGCCATATTTGCAGAACGAGCAAGACCCCTCCTACCTTAGCGGAGAGCACCCTCGGGGTTGGACGGAGGATTCGGGGATGATGCTCCGCGTTCAGAGCGGCAGCGACGGCGCGTATCCATAACCGTCCTTTGTCTGGATAACGCAATTATTACCGCGTTTCATCATACTCCCTACCCCTCGACCGAAATTAGCCTCAAATGAAGTTACAATTACGGGTCCTTCGTGTCCCCAACGTCGAACGAAGGGAAAACGATACGAGAGACGGAGAGACGGTGGTTGAACGTCGATGACGACAACCGCAGCAACAACGACAGGAAAGACGACGATGAAGAGGAGCCTGTACCGACCGAGATACGCAATCCGGGTTGCCGTGGAAACGTCAGAGGACAGACGGAACCGCAATGAAACCGGATGGCCGCCTACTCTGCCAGCCCATAATGCTTCGTCCCCTTTTGTTCTTGGCCGAGAGCTGGAATACTAAAGTTACTCAGCCGGTGCACCGTCAAAATTGTTCCGCCGGACGGTGTCGATGTACATCTCTAATTTTTCAAAATTTCACGCCTTCAGAATTATAGTCTCCAGGTCTCAAATAGTTCACGTACAAAAATTTCAAAGTTTGGACAACAAGAAACCATCGTTCAAAAAATGATTAAAAAGATGGAGAGATTCGGTAGTTTACATTGCAAGGACTGTGCATGACTAATGTACTATTGCACGGCAGATATCGCTAACGAGGGAAAGATGGAATTTCAGCGTGGCGAGTGATGACTCGCGGAAACGAGCGTTTAATAGCTCGATGAAGCCGGTGATTGACAGTTAATGAAGCATCGGATATTCGAAGATTAATCGGCCATCTCCGATGAAGTAATCACGGAGAAGTTTAATCGAATATTATTGTACGCGGCCAGCGTAATGTGCCTAGTAATCGAGCGTGGCGCGAAATGGCGGCGTCAGCTGGCACGGCCCATCCGTTGGAACTGAGAATTCCCTATCGATGATCTGCTAGGAGGAACACAATCTTCGAGAGGAAAAATTCTCGCGCCTTCTTGTTCCTTTCAATTATTTGCCGGAGTAATTGGCGAACGTCGGACGAAACACGAATCATCTTATAGCTATTGTCGACTCTTTTCTAATTTTTAAAGTATCGTAGATGGAAACATTGATACTGAAGCGAAGAAAAATCTTATAAATATTTCAAATAAACCACCATAAAAATTGTAACACGACAATATCCATAAAATGAGAAAAGGTGGACAAATCGAAAAGAATCATGGTTACCAAAACAAACAAAGCTGTCAAACAGCGGAAAGCTCAAGGGTGCAGCGTAACACGATGCATGAAATTTGCATAGCAATGCAAATGACCATAACAGTGAAAGAATTTGAGGGATCGACAACTTCATAAGATCCCCCGGGTATCGATTTTGCGAGTCAGGTATAAATCAGCGAGGCTCGAAACGCATAATGGCCCGGTAGATAGACTTTATGTCCTCTTGACTCTGGTCCGAGGGGTGAGAGAGGTGTCGGTAGAGACGATATATTATAAATCGTGTGTTACATTGTGCTTAGAGTGGTATCCTCGTGACTGTTGACTCGCCGGTATCATTGTTGGAAGAGCGGCTTTTGTTGCTCGTACGCCAGCCATCGCAAACAAACACACAAACACGCTTTGCGCCGTTCTGAACACACACGTACGCGTCACGGTGGTTGTACGGTGTCACAGTTAATATAGTTGTGTGTACGGAGCAAGCAGCTGCTGTTTGACAATGCGAACTACGTCCCCGGATATAATAATATACTCGTCCCTGAGTACCGGGAGAAGGGCCAGACACTTCATCAAAATGACTACGATGCGGTGTTAGGGTGCCCTGCTACGGTGTTCTGCTTTAATCTAACACATACCTGGCTTCCTGTGGCGTGCCACGACTTTGGGTACACCCTCCAAAATCTTTCAGCGTATTCTTCGGGTTTTGCGATCGTTATTCTGTCGTTTGGTTCGGATTACATGGTACTCTCGTTATATCGCAGGGAAAGATTCTTATAGGGAAGCTTTCATATCGGAGCTACACATGTAGTTATACAACTTATAAACTTGATGGTATGGCCTGAAGTGTGGGTACATAACGTGATGTAATGTATACGAGGAATGCATTCGTTACGTTGTTGTGAGGAGAGCAAAGTGGAATCGTCGATTGCCAGGAGCATTCAGGATCACGGGCAGAAAGCTGGTAAAAATAATTAAGCCTGGCCGCGAAAGGTAACACTGGCAACAGAAACGGTAAACCCCGCTTCCTCCGGAGTAGCTTTTGTTCAAGAATCACACCGTAGTACGCCGGGAAGCGGCGAGTACAGCACGCTCGGGGTATATTACAGCCTCTCGAGAGGTGGCGGAATATCAGGATACACCTTTTCCAGCCATTGTGTGCCTCTGAAGGGCGTACAATGGCCGTGGAGCGAGTCCCGTATTGTGTCTACAGCTCGACGAAATAGTTCTGCGACTCTTTCCCTCGTGCCCGTTCCGTGACCCTCTTTCTCTCTCTCTCTCGTCCTCTCAACCCTGGATCCCATTCCCATCTTGCCTCTCTTTCCTTGACTTTGGGTTAAAGAGAAACGGGACTTCCGTTTCGATGCTACACGCTCGCGAAGCATCTGCCCCGGGGATGCTAAATCCTCGAAAGACGCCCGAAATCCCCCGCAATCCTCTCCCAAATATAATGGGGCGTAATAACTTTTAAGTCACGCGCGTTAGCACCATGAACGGGTGGATTTAACCGTAATCGACCCGGTAACTTTCAACGTATACTTTAACTTGCAATTACATAACATCTATTTGTTCATTATATTATAAAATTATGTACACATTTTAGTGGAACACCGTATATCCATCACATATTCCAGATTTTGCACAAAACTAAATATCAAAATAGCATATGCATTACACTAGTTATTAACCCTATGTTGCACTTCTACACATGTTTCTACTCAATATTTTGAAACAGTTGTGAGAAAAACTAAAATGTATGTTACAATACTGCAACATATTTAAGAGTTAATCACGATTTGTGATAAATAAAATTCATAAAAAATCAATAAATCCTACCCTGCTACCTGTTGAATCTGAAATATACAAAAAAAGGAGAACCACGTTCCACCCCCGAAATGTCGATGGCCATATTAAAAAATGTCTTCAAAAATCGCATCGACAGAGTCGCTATTTAATCCAAAGAAATTAACCCCGGTAGAAAATTGAAGTTCTTCCAGTCACCGAACGCCGACTACGAGAAGGGGGTTGAACTGTCAGAGGGTGGCGAGGTCGGGGAGTTTTACCGGCGAAATGCGATAAAGTTGCCGTAGAGGTAATTTGAGTATAAAGTTTTATTCGCAATAATTTAGCCGCGCGCGTAGAAACGAGGGTTGGCGAGAGCGTTCGGGAGCGTTTGGAGGTGCTCGCCCCCCCTCGGGAAGCGTACAGGAGCGCGGGTCATATATTTGATGGGATACTTGGCATAAAGTCGCGCATAAAAGTAATGCCGACATTAAAGTTTGTGGTTCCAGAGCCGTGGCACGGCTGAACCTCATCCTCCGACATCGTACCAACTATTCTGCTCTTACTCACGGAACGTCTTTGCGATTTTACGTTGATCCTAAGAAACTGAGAGACGGGAAAGTGTCTTTAAAGTATCGACCTCGTTACGCTACGAACTCGATGTCTTAAAAACATCCTGATCAAAGTAAACAATCTATGCATACACGGATCATGATACTCATGGTGACATCGGGCGATTATTGACATGACTTTATGACATCAGTAAATATTGGAAATTTCAAATTAAATATTACCATCACTAAACCGTGAGAAGTAATGGATTGGCGACATGAAACAGCTTGTGAAAGATCATCGGCAGCCATGTTTGAATCGCGATTCGAAGTTGCATCGAAACGTTTAAAAGGAGGATGAAGTAAAAGTGGAGTTGCGAGGGCGGTTGGTGGCACTTCAGGGTTGATAGTCGAGCAGTTTAGTTCAGGAGTAGCCGTTGGGGAACGATCTGATGGCGCCAGGGGAGGCATAGCTTCTTCCCACGTGGCACCCTCGACACGCTCTACCCTCATAATTCTGCGCGGCCTTCCTCCAGGCGCCACCTCTGGTTTCTCCGAGGCGTCGTAACCGTAAGTGCGACTGAGAACTTCATCGAAAGCCAGAGAAATCCCTCCTTGTTCACTGTCGCGAAGGATTGGCGAGCTTTCCGTACACCCATCCCTCCGATCGAAACCGCCATGTGATTTTCCACCAACGACAGTTTCACCCTCTTTTCGTTTCACGCTGCTGTAAAGGCAGCTTCAGGAAATGTTACTCAAACTTTCATGAACGAATATTTGCCCATCATTGTTTGACTTATGATTCTGAAGGTTGTGTGGTACAATGTGCTAAAATTGTTATAATCGCAAATTTTTATTTGGTACCTTAGACTCGGTTACAAGTTAGAGGACCACGCGTTGGATCACCACACGTGAAATTTCAATGTGTTACGCCTATATGTGTTAAATCTCTACATGTTAGATCTTCAAGTATTCAATTCCTACGTATTAGATCCCTATGCATTAAATTCCTGCGAGTGAGATCTCTATGCGTTAAATTCCTATGCATTAGATCCCTACGTGTTAAATTCCTGTGCATTAGATTCCTCCGCGTGAAAACTTAAATTATCCTTTCTCGTTCCGCATGGTATACCGTAAAGAACCCTTAACCATGTTTCCTGTTTCAAAATAAATGGATCTGAAGTTGATCGTCGAAAATCGATTCGGTTCCATTTTTTTCAGGGATATCGCCGGATGATTAACGCGAACGACAAGGTACGCTCACCCGTTCGGCCACAGAATTAAGGCAGACCTGTTTCATGTAAATTTCGAGACGTGTAAGTTACATAAATCATGCAACCCGTGTTGGTACCGAATCGCTAACGGTCGTTCGTACACTTATAAATGCATCGTGCAAGTAGCAGCGAACGCGATGCTAATTAGAAGAGAGGAATGGCTCGGGCGATGAGTTTCATGTGGAATGCTTCTGGCTCGTTCGGCACTCGAAACGGCAACGTGTGGCAACGGTTCGCACCATCTGTACGTCGATAAAATCTGCACCTGTTGTACGAACGTTCTCCGTCGTTACACTTATTAGATCGCCGATCGTGCTCATTATACCGGGGCCGTTACATTTTATCGCGATTCGCGGAAGCCACGCGAACGCGATTTCCATCGTTCCTAGATTGATCCGGCTTTCCGCATTTGACTAATTAGAAACTCGATTCGCTGCGTTATTTATTCGCAGGAGACAGGATTTTAGTCCTCGTGCGGCAAATGGCGTCCGCATTCTTGCGTTATTACCTACCGAGAATATTATGGTCGCTTTTCGATTTTTTTGTGATATTGATGTTACATTTCCGGTGCATAATTGTGCACTTTATAGAAAACCTGTAGGATTAGAGTAGGCATGTTGAGAGGAGACTGGGGTTAGGTTAGGATTTGGGAATTAAAAATTCAGGAATTTGGAAATATGGACCTTTCATACTTTAGAACTTTCATACTTTATGGAGGACCACATTTCAGGACTTCAGAGAAAGACTACACTTTAGAACCTCAAGAAGAACTATATTTTAGGACTTCAAAAAAAAAGCTTTATTTAAGGACCTCAAAATGTAAAAATTGTCATACAGTGTAAAAGAGTATTAGAGATTCATCGAGATCTAATAAATTCATTGAGCCTAATAAGTTTACAGTTGAGATAACGTGATGATTAATAATAGAGTGCTACACGTAGCCATCCCTGGTAGATTAAAGCAAATTTCGTAGCAGGGACATCGAACGGCTGGCAGCACAACGATTTAGGATCGTTGGTAACCAGCCACCCCAGAGTCTAACCCTGATAAGGATCGTTGCTAATTGTTGTGAATTGGCGAAGGTGGCGAACGAACCAGGGAGATCGGGCAACAGGTGTCATCTGATTGATCGCCGTAGCTCGCACCCCCACGATTACCTAGCCCACAAACACATCCACGACAGAAACGAACGACTTAATGTCGATCCATTACGCGCTGGCCCATCCCGACGCGAAACCACTGACCCATTATCTTGTGGAAACCATTCTATTCCCATCATCATGCTTTTATACTGAAAGCCTCTACGTTAACGCATCACCATTGTGATGTCTGTAACGGCGCCTCTCTTTCACTTCCAATATAATTATCTTGACAGTTACTAGCAAACTTTAATTATCTTGAAAATATCAATCATTCAAGATAGGTACGTTCGGAGATGAGAGGATGAGCTCTAACAGTAGTCAAAGTCTCGTTTCAATCGGGAGAGCCAAGGTCGTATATTTGATAGATTTGGACTAATCCAAATACTCGTACAAGTCCAAGTTTATTCTCTAAAAATAAAGAAAGAGCAGGTTTACGTGTTCCTTGCATGAAAGTCGATCAGATGGAAAGAAAAAAGAAGATACAATTAAGTTAGCGTAGCTCTGGATGCAGAAATCTAGGTAACCAGATGGACCCAAAATAAAATCGTAGCTCGGTGAATGAATGTCCTAACGCAACAATTTCTCGAGAGCATTTTGTTAGTGTCACTTCCGTTCCACGAGCTCGAGCAAGCTCATAGAGGGCGTAGTCGGCGATGACCAGCGGCTGCGTCCACTTCGCGCCAGCTTCTTCCGCGAAGCGTGGCGTCCGCACACACGCGGCAAGATTAACAACGCTGCCGTGAATATTCGCCGGAATAATTGATACCGTCGTCGGCCCGGCTGACCATTGAAACCGCACGCACAATATATCACGGATAATAAGCAGTCGGTGTACGGCCGGATGCTGGCACTGTACGGGGAGGCACCGGGAACTTCGTTATACCCGACCGATGTCTGGCGGGACTCCTTGATGCGATTGTGATACGCGACCGTTCCGCACAGTCACCGTAACTATTCCGTATCGAAGGTGCACACTCCGACGGACAATGGCGACACGCGTTCCTCCGCACACCCACACGTGAACGACGAACATCTGCACACGGAATCCCCTAACAGTAGACGTCCAAGGTGCTCGTGGGTTTCTCGGCCACGGGGAATGATTGTGCGCCTCGTCTAATCGTAATTAATCATCCGATAACCCCTGGCTGCTAACGGGATGATCGCTATCTTATTTCTTGTTATCTTCGGGGAAAAATCTTGGGGTAGGAACAATCAGAAACATAGACTCAAATTCTGAAATCAACAAAGAAATCTCTCAGAAGTCACATGTTCGGCACGTCTCAAGTTTCGAGAAATCTTTCACTATGTTCCAAGGTTTTAAAGTTCTATCTCAAAGTTCCTGTGGCAGTTTCCTACACTCACTAGATGGCGCATAAGACTGGCTTTCTCGCTTGTGCTCAACGAGCCTTCCGATTCCTGCAAATAGTTCCTGTCCATCTTCACCAGGAGGTTCTGGACGAAATGCTCTCCCTCTACTTCATTTCTCTAAACCTATCATCTTCTTTTAGCCAAACTCGCAAGTACCTAAATGTCCAATATTCCAAAGTCCTAAACTTCCAACGCACCAAGGTTCTAAAATTCCAAAATCCTGGCTGTATCTCTCGAAGTTCTAAGGTCCATACTACTCTTAAGTTCCCAAAGTTTCCAGTGCTAAAAATACACTCTCAATGTCCCATATTCCTGAAGTGCCCAATGTCTCAAGTCTTTAAACTTCCAACGTCCCAAAGTTCTAAACTTCCAAAATCCCAGTTGTATCTCACAAAGTCCCAAAGTGTGTCCATACTCCTAAGATCCCAAAGTTCCAGCCTAAAAACTACTCTCCCCTTACCCCTAAGGTTCCAATATTTTAAAAATAAGTCCAAAGTCCCACAGTCCAAAAATCCGAAAGTGCAAAAAGCGTAGCGAATCGTACAGGCGACAACTGCAAGATGACGTGGTTTTAAGGATCGGTAAGAGTACAGATCGTTGATATATCGTTCGCAGAATCGTGAGGAACAAAGCGGCGGAGAAGGCGAAACACGCGCATCAGCAGCAGCAGCAGGCGCAGCAGCAGCAAGGTCAGCAACAAGGTCAGCCGGGATCAGGTGGTTCCGTGTCGGTGATAGCCCATGCACCTGCAACTGCAGCGGGTCACCCGGCTGCAACCGCTCCCAACGCTTACAGCATTAGCGGCATCCTGGGAATCCCGGCGCACCATCAGGATCCCAACGGCAACAGCATCAAGCGGAAACGTTCCGACGACGGTGAGTCATTGAATTGTTCGCGATGCCGATGATCTTTCGACCCCCGCGATAACTCGTCCGATCGGCCGCTTCGATCCGGAGGATTAACTCTTGTCCGCTCCGGACAGCCGGAGCGGTAACGTCACGCGAAGCGTATACCGGCCGCTCGGAAACGGTGAACGGTGTGACGTGCAGGCAGGGAAAAAAGAGGCGCTTATATAAACGTCGGATCGCATCGTCGATGGCATCGCGGCTATATTTCACTGACAATAGTTACATAAGGGTAGACAAGAAACGAGATATCGCGCGAATTTCGCCGGGCTGCGAGTCAACAACAATGAAGAAGTTGAACACTTTTCGGAGAAACGATGCCGTGGCACGTTACACAGTCTCTCCCAATTTGCAAGCTCTATTGTCTCTCCCTCCTCTGTGGAACTCGAAATTTTCGCTTATTTATCTGGAGACAAAAGAGTCTGCCTTCAACCACCTTAAAGGCTATTGTTTAAACCGATGAGCTACTCCAAACAATTACATAGGGTAAATGTTTGCCTGCAATCGGACAATTTCGTCGTGCACATTGACGCCAACCGAGATTAGCTACACACACGACAAAGTTATCGGTCAAACGTCGACCAACACGTGCCGCGATTCATTCTGCTGTCATTGCGTGAATAACGTGTCCCGAAATATTCCCGACACGTGCCGTGTACACCCAACACGTGGCTGACCCTGTTTCAAGCGAAGGAGCAACTTTGCAATTTCTTTTTTCGAGTATTCTTTCTACGAAGCGCCGACCACAGCTTGGCTGGATCGAATCGTTGCACGGCCATTGGTTTTTGTTTCCTTGCTACTAATTTCAACCGTGGCTAATGATTAGAAGTATATGATTGATGACGAGGTTTGAATCGTGAAATTAACTTTTAGTAGAAGATTATTGAAGACATTTTTAAAGTACACGAATTCGTTTGTAGGTACCTGGCCTCGATAGATTGTCAGAGTCCTAGATCTCTATACCTGTGGATATAGAGTCCCTTTAGCTTTATGCACCTATAGTACTAAATTACAAATAGTAATAATGTATTGCATTTTCAAGTTGTTATATGCATTTTAGAGTTTCCAGACTGATGTATTATTGTATGCATACAATATTCCCAAATTCCTACATGTTCAAATCCGTGAATCTTCAAATTTGTACATGTATCTTCAAATCCCATTTGGTGCTCCTAGATCTCTATATGTCCACATCTCTGCACTTCAAAGTCCTTACATGCCTAACTCTCTATGTCCACAAATCTCTACATCTGGAAGTACCTATATCATTCGATTCCTATATCTCTAACTTCTCGTGTCAAATCCTAAACTTGGCAAACCTCTATGTGTCCAAATCTTGAACTGCAGAAATTCTAATGTGTCAAAATCCAATATCTTCAATTCTAATAAACCAAATCTCTCATATACCGACTCTCACCATCTCCAAATCTCAATATTCCCAATTTCAGCATCTCCAAATCTTGATACCCTTATACCTCTATGTCTCTATATCTCTATATTCCCTGATTCCATATTTCCTACGATCCTATATCTATCCTACAACCCTATCTTCACCGAGTCCTAAATTAAACCCCAAACTCTTCTTCCCGTGACTCGATATTTGTCATCCACGAAATATGAAATGCTCAAATTCCCTAAAGTCGGATAACTCGTAGCTAAGAAATTGCATCGAATAACTGCACTCTCGCAAAAACAATCGTTCCAGGGGTCGTTTCGTCGTCGATCAAAGTCCCGCGGATGAATATCGCAGAGTCGTATCCAACACATACATACACAGATATCGATTCGTAGTCAGCGAGCTGATGCCGATGGTACGCGAGTAATTCGATATAATCGGATTATGAGAGCGGCAATATGCGGTCGCAAAAGTGGTCGCGTCCGCGGCAAGAGCACTCAGTGTTTTGCGGCCTGGCGAGGGTACGCGTATTAGATTATAAACTTCACAGACCACAGCGGCTTCTATCCGGGACCCAACGACACATTAGTCTCCCTGTCCTCCAGGGAGATCATCGATGTATCCGCGCGCCTCTTAACCGGCTGGAATTTCAACGAGCAACACCTTGCGGTGAACGCGCGCGCGATACATTGTACGCATCCGATGCTCGCCGGATGATAAGCTCGCGAAACAACCGGAACATCGCAACGATATGTGGAACCGATCGGTATTCTACCCTTTTTTACGGCTACGAGAAACCACAGATATTTCCACAGCCTTTTTGTCTCGTAATCGCTGGAATTCGATGCACTTTGCGTTTGATCTTTCGACAAAATGGAAACAAAGGTTAGGAGATGTATGAATTATTTAGAAGTAGAAGAATTTATTGGAAGAAATAAAACAGAAGATATTGTAAAATACTTGATGAAACTGATTCAAAAGCTATCGAAATGTATTTGAGAGGTTAGGTTTCATGTCGGACCGCCTGGTAATATCGTTTCGAATCGATAAAGTTATTCGCGGACTGTGATCGAAAACAGGGCTGGATTCTTGGGAACTTCTGAAATCAGTGACCGTACATCAGCATCGTTATTTATGTGCTCGGTATAAGGCGGCCTCGAATCGAAGAATCCCGGGGGCTTATTACGAATTTACGAACAACCTCTCGAGGGAAGCATTGCAATCTATCGGGGCTGTTTGTTGTCGCGTTACATCTGCGCGCTTTTGCCCCATACAGAATCCAAAAGGCCGTCGTGTCCCACCCTATATTCGTGGACGTTGGATGTAGGGGACACACCGGGACCAGATTCACCCCAGAGTCCATTATTACCCGTGTATTGTATTGCTTAACATTGACTCAATTGCTTTCGAATAACGCGAACGCTCGCTTACTCGCGTACGTTTTGCCCTCACGGACATCAATCGAATTATTCGATTTAGTGCTCTTTTCGAGGGGGGCAGAAACGCTGACCTTCCTTCCGCCATAACTCAACCACTGTCAAATCTGTCGAGCACCAGTGACCGTAATTTTGCAATAGCTACAAGAATTTGCATTAGACAGCATAACGCGTGCCGCACGATTCGGCCCGATAAATTTATCGGCCTATCGATGAACTTCGACCGTCGAAAGACGTAATAATCTCTCTTTTGCTGTCGCGTTTTGTTAACTCGTTCGAATCCGAGTCAGACTCGATATATTTATTTCAACTTCAACCTAACCTAAACTGTTTACTAACTAAATAGCTTCATTTAATAGCTGAATGCAGATTAGAAGTTTCAGTCGATGTCACATTTGATATTTGAGCAAGAACGAATAGATTCAAAGGACAAAATCGAAATTAAATTAGATCTCGTTACATTGAGTTTGACCATGCGATGACATGTGGACTTCGCGTCTAGTGACCCTGATGAGGTTATTACTGTACTATTTGTTTAAAGACGAACGAATAGTAACAAATAGTAAACTATTTTAAGCAGCATTCGAATCCGGTGACAAAAGTTTTATCAGAATTCTCACGAGAGGTCCAATACGCGAGTATATTGAACTTGATCCTGCATCCCTAATTGAGGTTCTTGCGTTCCGGCCAAACGAGAGCCATTAAACGAATCCATGTACGCGTTCTAAACTCTAATGAAATCGCGTTGCAACGTTACACGAGAAGCAACGTCCGCTCTGTAGATACCAGAGAGCACGATTAACTCGGCCGATCGAATCGTAAAATTCGAGCAAGTTCATGGAAAGCCACGGTACCCCGGACGCGGCGTGTTTGAAACGGGGGTTTTATAGCGGTCCAGGAACAAACCCTGCCGCTCGAATGGTCGAGACCGTCGGCCTGCCGGACAATCACAACTTGACAGGGAGGTTTAACGAGCCCTATGCTACCTACTCCACCCATCTACCCTCGGATGGTCATTTAATTATTCGAGATACCCAAACGTTGGACCATCTACCCCTACCTCGCCCTCGTCCGTTTTTCCCTCCCCGCCCCGTTCTCCGGCTGGAATCGTCGGTCAGTTTCGTCCTTCCCTGTCCACCACCCTCGCGGCGGCCACTAAAAGGGTACACCGGTGTCCAACATCCTCCCCACCCACTCGATGAAACCCATACCACTTATCCACCGATCCGACACTCATACCACGTGCTTGTTTCTATATTAAACCGCCAGGATGGACGGGAGATAATAAAGACGTATAATGGATCCGAAATTGTTTCTCTATCAATGCCGTACACCGTCTATGCTCCCTATGTCCCTGTATCTGGGATCTCCCGGCTCCTGAATACCTGTAACCCTCTGCAGTACCTATAGCAATTTTCTATGTAGCTGAATTACTGTATCTTTCAATCTCTGTATTGATGGATCCCTGTATAGATGAAGTGATGTATCTCCAAATGTATGTGAATTCAAATACTTCTACCTGCGAAGACTCTAAGGTTGTCACATCTCTATACCCCAGAATTTTTGCACCCCTATATACCTATGTCCTCGTAAAAAAATCTAAAAATTTGTATATCTACCGCAACCCTATATCTCCAAATAATTATGTCTTCGAATCCTTGCAACCCCAAATCTCTACATCCCCGAAATCCTACATTTCCGAGTACCTACATCTCCAAAACCCTATATACGTAAATTCCTATAACTTCGAATCCTTGCAACCCTAGATGCCTACATCTCCGAACTTCTATGTCCCTGAATTCCTATATCGCCGAAACCCTACATCTCCGAATCCTTGCATTCCCAAATCCTTATATACCCCCAAATTTCGATATTCCCAAATTACTATATTTCCAAGTTCTAGCGCCCCCAAATTCCTATATCCCCCTACACTCCATAGAGTCCACAGATCCTCCAAATCCCTGAAACCTAGCACCCTCAAATCCCTATATCCCCGAATCCCGTATCCTCAAATCTGTACATCTCCACCTCTACCTGCAAATCTTTACACTCCTAAATTCGTGTATCCGCCACTTTTGCGTCCACTAAAAGAGTACATCAGTATCCAACATCCCCAGTCTCGAAACTCATACCATTTATCCAGCGATGTTCCAACACCGGTGCCACGTATGTACTTGTTTCTATATTAAACCGACGCGACGGGATGGCCAGGAGATAATAAAGACATATAATGGAATCGAAATTGTTTCTCTATCTATCAATGCCATACACCGTCTATGCGCGAACCGCGCGTTCAATCCGTCCGACAGATTCAATTTAGTTTCACGTGCGGCCACGTTTAATTTGTGTCTTGATTCCGTGAGTAATACGCGGCCAACAGGAGAGCCGCGTACGTTCCCTGACACAGATAAACCGGGAATCGCGTTGGGAGATGAATTCGTCGGGCACTCGTTTCGTGGACCGGTGTTCCTCGATTATCGTGTCCCAACGCGGACCACCATCGGGGCTTTGATACCGCGATCCCGTTAATTGTATACGAGCACAAAGAGCCGATTTTCGTTGATTTTCCTCCGGTAATATGAAACGACGGACAACCGCATTGCAGATGTCGATCTCATTTCAGACGACAATCGAGACCTGAACGATCATCCCGAGGACGACTTGAAGAGACAGAGAAGCAATTACAACGGCGACCAATTGTATTCGAACGTACGTATCTTCTCTCATTATATGGACAAGATTGTGGTATGTATATTGCTGTTATAAGGGGTGAACAGTTCAACTTCGTCCACGTACAGCAAATTTAGTCACGATATACAGTATATTGTTTTATTCTGTCAGGGAGATTTTCGGTAAATATGTAATGTGTTATAGTAGGGGCATTTTGTTAGACCATGTGTCATATAGACACGATAGCGAATTGTTATCGAAATTTCGTTAGAAATAATTGTTTTCGACGCGATTTCGCTGCGACCATCTTTCTCAGAACTAAGATAGATCACAGCAAGATCGGAACTAATTGCTCGTGCAGATTTAGGGTGATTCGGAGTTGAACCGCGTTGCGGTCTGCCACCGTAGGTCAGACGTACAGTTCCAGGAAACGATGGGGATTCCGTACCTATCGAAGCAGTACTGTAACTTGTTCATTTCATTGGTGACCTTAAACGTACAATCGAAGCAATGTTAACCAACGAAATTGTTAGGGTGCAGATGTTGAACAACGCGGACGAAGTTGCAAGAAGTTTGAAATAAATACAGACTGGCAAAAAGATAACTAGTGAGCGAATCGAGGAAAGTATCTCGGTAGCCGAGTGAATCTGTGACGTTTCTCCTAAACGCGTAAAGCCGTTCTCCCGACACTCGAACTTTGCCTGGAGCATCCGGCTTCTGTTGCAGCTGTGGTCGAGTAAATGGAGCATCAAAGACGAACACAAGCTCCTGAGCGAGCTTGGCGGAGGAGGCGGAGGTGCGAGCGGCGGTACGAACGGCGCTGGGACCGGCGGAGGTGGCGGTGGCGGTGGTAACGGCGGAGGTGGCGGCGGTGGTGGCGGAGGTGGCGGTGGCGGAGGTTACTACGAACACGGAGGATTCCCCGGGAACGCGATTGCCACCTCCGCCGAGCTGTACGACTCCCTGGGCACCATCAGCACGATGACGCAAGCGCAAACGCCCCATCTCTACACCCCGCCCATAGGGGGCACCATAGGTGAGCGAGTCGTTCTCTCTCTTTTCACCCTCCTGGCACCCTCCTTTCTGTCACACCCCTCCTTCGCACAAAATCCCGGACAGTACGCGCGTCCCTGTGTGCGTGCGTGTCTCTACGCGTTGTTATCCACGTGCGCGTGCACCACAACCTCTTATACATAATAACCAAGCGTGTGTACCAAGCCCCTTTCCGTCGACCCAGCAAACCACCGTCCTCTCCCTCCTTCTTCATCCAAGCTTCCTTCTCTCCATTTGCCCACCTCTTTACTCGTCCTCCTCCTCCTCCTGCTTCCCTCTTCCCTGTACGCTTATTATTGCGGCTTACGTCTTGCTTTGCATACCCATATCGGCTAAATACATGGCTTTAATAATGCATGAGCTGTGCCGAGCAACAGCACCGATGCCAGAAGAGGTGGCGGAACGCTTCACTTGGTGGTCTCTCGCGGTCTTCTTATCTTTAAGGGTGTTTCTCTTCTTAAGGTCGCGCACCTACGATCGACCTCTTTTTTTCTACTCTTCTCGATCACTCTCGCTTACGACACCCTCTAACAACCGTTCGTAGACCGGTGATTAGGGAACCATCTAGTTTTCTTTTCTTCTTCTATAGAATCTTAGCCACCCCTTTAGTCGTACGTTCCTCTGATCCAGTGATGGGAGACCGCATCCGACGCACGGACTTGGTGTGCACTCGCGACCGATGTAGTAGTCTCGCTATATCGTTGCAAGAGGGAAAACTCTTGGAGAGCGTGGAAAGAGATGCATATTTAAAAATTTGGAAAATTTAACCTCTTCGAGGATACTGACATATGTGCACGTTCAACTATTTTAATACGCTGACTGCCACAGTCGAAAATTTAATTAGGCATTACTTTTGTTTTTAACAAATACCCAGTAACTTCAATATAATGTTACAAAAACAGTTAATATGAATAGTTGTTAAAATTAATATGAATACATATAGTTAATACGAGCATTTACAATGATGTAATTGAACAAATTCTTAACAATATAGATACATTCGTATGAAGTTTCAATTGCTGCCTTTAATGGCGGCATCCTATGGGTGACGCGGTAGTCACAGTGCTTAATTAGACAACCAGTGATCACGTATGAACATTCTCCTGTTCTCATACATTATTATTACTTTTATTTAATCCTTATCGTTTGAAAACAAGTAAAATATCAGATACCAGAAATTAGATCACTTTCGAAACTAAAAGAGAATAGTTCCTGAAGAGGTTAACGTATAGGTCTTCTGTCGCACACCTAATCGCTGTAGACACCGTGCCCTCGAGATCTCTGAACAGTCGATCTGTCCATCACTGGTCTAGCCTCTGCTCCTTTCTCGTCTCTGTCTTTCTTGAGCCGTTTAACGGCGGCCGATCAACGGCGGATCGTATCGCAATCGAGAAAACATGAACGTACACGAACGACCGTACACACGGAACGAAGTTTGCTCGGGGTGGCACGTGTTGCGAGCAACTCGGTCACGCCGCGTCGCGGAATTTCTTTCGTTCGCCGCTTTTCGGGACGGACGAAGCGAGCCGTGTAACGGCCGGTTCATCTCATGAAATTCAATCGGGAGATCTTCGGGCGGAGATCGAAGAATTTTTGAAGAACGACGACGGCCGGGCCAAGTCGATTGCACGGCTTGCTGGCTCTCGCCGTTAATATGTACGAGCCGAACCGTTTCGTTCTTGAAAAGGAGATTCTTGATCGCGAGTTCGGTCCCGCGACCGCCATTCGGGAAGCGTGTCGAGAAGGCGTTACGACATCGACCTAAATCGTCGCGTATCGATGACCGGAAGCGCCGGGATGAAAGGTCGATTTCGCGGTGTCGCGTGCTGTACGACGTTCCGCCTTGATCGCCAGCCAACGATAGAAAAATCGCAATAACGGAAAAATGGGGATCCCTTAATAGCAGGTGGTACTTTGACGCCGCTCGCGCCACTGACGATGCAAGAACTAAAATTGAGCCAAACATTGGACGGGGCTAACATGTCTCCTTACCACACCACCGGTGAGTTCGCCACCTCTTCAGTTTTTCTTTACGCTCGCGCTCGCGTACACTTGTGCGCCATCACCATTCAAGTTTTTTTAAAGCCTCGACGTTTTTTAACTAATCTCTGTACATTACGACGCGTACACCGACGATCGACAAGAATTTTTAACAAAATCGATGTTCCTCGACCCATCCCTTTGAATAACCCAATTATACGAGGATCGCAAGATACTAGACACGTGTCTTTTCTTCAGAAACTAGATACGACTATGGAGTGTAATTTTCAACCCTTAAATTATCTAACAACATCTATCCATCTGTAAAGATTTGAAATCTTTCGATTGATCAATCCGACAATGCATCGAATAAAGTTAAGGGTTTATATGAATGAATTTAAACAGAGGAAAAGATACGTGTCTACTATTCATCCTCTACCGGCAGAGACTCGAGTAACGAAGAGAGAAAGTCGGGAATGTACAGCATAATTGTGCACAATTTCCCTTGTCAAGGAATCGCACATGGTGAATTCTTCGCCATTCTGCGCGAAGAAAGTGCCGCAAGTATACGGCAGCTGTACTAACAAAAGCCCATACCGTGACCCAAAACACACCCGTCATCCCGTTCAGACAATTTAATTAAGCTTTAGACGTAAGGCGCTGATCGTTAGCTAGTGCTTGACTCGAATGTCCTGTGTTGTGTTGTGCATGGCCATAGCAGAGAGCAGTACCGTCGCAGTATCGTATGTGGGGGTGGGGGCCGGAGGGGGCGAGCAAAGTCCCCCGATTTCGTTGCAGAACGAGACAAACGCCACCCCCACGGCCCCCAACACCCCCGGAGGGGATCCCGGACTGACGGTCTTGCAGCCGCCAGTTTCTCAGCCCCAGGTAGCATCTGCGATACCACCATACTCCACGATGCTTCCCAGTTTTGGACATTACGCCACCGGTGAGTATACACCACAGACTGCTTGCTCCTTCTCTTTTTTATCATAAAGGGATAACGAAACGCGAGTGACCTTCTGCGGGAACGTGCTGCAAGGGTAAGTCAGAGCCCTGTACGATGGCTCTGACTTACCAGCTTCACATCTTCGATTTTTACGTATCACTTGGAGAAATTACAGAGCGGACATGGGCTGGGTCGATTGGGCAGATCAAATGTCGGAATAGGGATCTACTCTTTTGGGAGTTGGGAATTTTGGGTTCAGAATTTTAGGATATTTGGAACTTGGGATTCGGACATTTATGAACTTGGGACTTTAGGATCTCGATACTTTGAGAAAGAAGTCTGAAAATTCAGGATCGGACCTTTCAATTTTGAGACAACTCTTAGAAAGTTGTGAAGTTGTTGGAAAATTTGAAAGTCTGAAAATTGAGAAGGAAGGAGTAACAAAATATAGTTCGTCCATTTCTGAATTTCATCTAAGTTCAAGTTCAAGTACTGGAGTGTCAAATCGACCAGCCCACGTCTGCCTCAGAGTTGAACAATTCTAGAATAAGCATTCTTTATTAGTAACATCGTGAGTTGATCTAACGAATCGGTGTCGAATATTTGTTTAGGTGGTGGTGACTACGCGTACAGCGCAGCATATTCACAATACTCGAGCGCACCGTACAGCGGCTATGGTTATGGAGCAGCGACAAGCGGGTTGCTCAGTAAGTAAACAGTGAGTATGAGTACCGATTAGATTAGGGTCAACGAAATGTCAAATAACTAACTCATTGATAGGCTAATCCCACCGAGTACCGATATAACTAGTCGGGCAACCGCGATTACAAGACGAAATCCCTTCAGCGCAAATCTAACTTTCTAAGACTGAAGAAATCCGCTGCTATTTTATTACGTTTCAAGATATCGCGGATAAGATCGAAGTAGAAAAAGCTCGCGGAATCGTGGACAGGCCGGTTTTAAAGTAGCTACGGCTGGCTCGCCTTTCATAACGGACGATTGCGGGTACCTCTAGATCGCGATACCCCTGGGTGAAATGCGCGCGGGCTGAACGTGTTGTTCGGTGTACAAGAATGAACGGAATAATAAACAATTTTTTATCGGACACGCGATACGTTGCTGCCTCGTTCCTTATACGTGACGTAACGCGTGCACTGCACCCGACACCGTAGCAGACGTAGACGCTGAAGTTTCACGGCGTGTTCAACTTTTCCCCTTTCTAAAGCACCATTTCGCAACTATCCACGCTACTATCGTAACCGAGCCAAAATGGTTGCCGCTCGAAAAGTTGAAATACCCTCTCGAATGATCGCGATCGGAATTGTACCGTAGGTTTCTACTCGCCAAACCGATCGATCCCTTTTACAAACATTACTTCCTAGAGTGTACCTTTACCAAAATTGTTACCGCGAAAATGTTTGAAATCTTCTGTTTCGTGTCGAACGGGATCGGTCTGGTTTGGAAAAAGGAAACGTTCCAAATCGTAGCATGCAGAAATGGAATCGAAACGGCATGTAGGTACAGTAGATACGAAACTAAATCCCGGCTTGTCTCGCAGATTCTACGTACTACTACTGCAACGGGGACACGCTGGCGTCTTCCCACAACAATTCGCAGCAGAGCGGCGGATGCAACAACGCAGGTCCAGAGAACAGCACGGACGTGGCTAGTCGGTCGCCCTTGGCAGCAACCAGGGCGAGCAGCGGCGCGAGTGCGGCTTCGCCGACCGGAAGTGCATGCACCAAGCCGGACCACACTACCACGCCGACCGATCTCTATCTGGCCTGATTGAACGACGATACAGGAGACCATCTTCGGGCAAAGTGTTTTCCTGGAGTGGGAACACCAGTCAACGACTTCGGACGCCATATCACTGAGGAACCACGCTGAAATTCAACAATGATCTCTTTTAACCGGTTTCGAGGAGAGTAGCCAGCGATCGTGATCGCGGAACGACAACGGGAACACCGACAAAAGCATGACTAATTTCCGCTTGGGAAAACAATACGCCCGGACGAACTGGCCAGACACCGTTCGCGTCCAGACGTTGCGTTGCCATCAGTATCCTGTACACAGCGTGGCACTGACAAATTCGCATTTATCGATGCGACAATCGCGAGAGAGATAGAGACTTTGCAGATCATGTCGAAAGATCATCGGATCGCTATCGTATCGATCACGAGGCACGACGTCCCAGCCAACAATCGAGCGCCGTTGACATCGTCCGACGTCCGTTTTGCAAATGATCGTCGTCGGAGGACGATCGTGTAACGTCGACGAGAAGTCTCTTCCGTTCGTGTGAAGACAATTGCTTCGTCGATATCGATGAACTTTTCGTGATTCGAAACGAGCGGCAATTACTCGACGAGTGTCTGGTCCAGCGACACTGAAAGATGACGCTGTCGAGACACGCGATCGAGAAATTCGAACTTCCCGCGTTCGTGGCCGACAGCGTCGGTACTCTGGTAGAGTGCGCGTAAAAATCGTAGCTAGTTTAATTTAACGATCCTCAGTTAGCATAATTTCTACGCTACGCCCCCGATCGGTCGTCCCTCCAAATGTGCCCGGGTATTCGTGCATACTCCGCGAATGTGACTTGGGCACATTTGTCACCGACGGCGTTAGAACGTGTACATATATATAAAGTGAAGAAGAAAAATCTATATATATATATATATATACACTTATATATATATATACATACACTGGTGTATAACAGAGACAAAGTCAACTGCCCCTAAAGAAAAAAAAAGAAAACGGCACGTTCTTTCTCCTAGTAAGCACGACGACCCCTTAACCCGAACCTAACCCCACCTGTGCCCCGTACCACCCCAAAAAACGATACAAGTATATATAGTAGGTAATAACGGATAAGTTTATTGAGATTTTTAAATCAAGAATCGACGTAACGATCATTACTGTTAAGGATATTATATATATTTTTTGTAGAAACCAAAGACCACAGACGGATTGCCGAATGAGAATTGCGTGCGCGTCGCGTAGCTAAGGCAAAGGCAGAGTTTTATTATGGCGGTTTTAAACAGCACATAAATGTAAACGAACGCGAGTTTGCGAGCGACGCACAGGATCGACGTGGACGCGCAAAAAATCGGCAACGAGGAAATGCAAATTACGGAAGCGGGAAAGCGTGAAAGGCGAAACGAAGTCGCTTCGCGTTCCTTGTAATCTCGAGAAATACATCACCTTTCGTCATTGGCGTAAGTAGGTAGGGACCAGCTCGGCGATATCACGCGTGGTGATACAACAGGTGTAATATAGTGCGAGATAATGCTGTGCGTACTAACACCGCGTTCGGTGATATTACGCGTGGCGATACCACGTATGGTAACACTGTGCGTAGTGGTACTGGGAATTAGTGCGTGGCAATACTACATGTGAAAATACAACGCGCAGGAATTTAACGCGTGGTGATATTATGCGTGGCAGTCTATATAACGATATAACGCGTGATGATCTAAACTTGGTCCTCCTCAATCAAGACTCCTAATTACTCCAATGTCTTTTATCGTTTCTCGCATTATCCATCAACAACTATCATCTCATTAATTTTTACACTTGTACAAAATGCGCTTATTTCCTCTACTTATTTGATAAACTAAACGATTCCATTTTTTGACAATCGATTGATCATACTGATTCCCGCGTTCCATGAACAATGTGCAGTTGCCACTATCGTGCACCACCACGGAAGTCGAGTCGCTTCCTGTTTCTCGTCGAGCGTAACGTATCAAAAAAGAAGAAAAACTATCACGGAACCCATAATTAACGTCCAACCAAGGTAGATTTTAATGTAGAAGTTGCGTGATCGCGATTTCTTTATGATTAACGGTCAGAAATGGTAATTCGTAACCTTAATAAGGAAATTCGCGCGCGTTCGTGTCACGCGCATCTCGGTTCGCGCAGACATGCGCGCGACGCGTGCGCAGTTGCGTTCGAGTGACTGCACCTGCGTGCTGTGAATTCAAACGCGTTATTCTCTTTTCTTTTTTAATTAAATGAATTCGCTATTAATTTTTATTACACTCGCGTTGCCCTTTTATCCAATGCAAATGAAAACAGTGCAATGAATATGTCAAAGCGTTTTAATTAGTTATTATTCATAAATATCAGCCTCGCGCAGAAGCGAATTATCAACGCATCGCGTCTCGCTTGAGAGATCCACCGTGAAATTGATTTGCTCGCTAAACAGTTATCTCGTAATTAGCGAATTATATTTTCGAACCACGTTGATTTTTCTTAGATTTTCTTTTAACCGCATCCTGTTGGAACGTGTATTTATTCGAACATTTAGCTAACGACTCGTTCGGTCTTTCACCGTTCCGTCGTTACTTTTTAATCGGCATTTTATGCGAGGCTTATTGAAAATTATCGAAGGAAACACGATTACTACAAGGTCGATCCAAGGCGTGCTCGCAACGATTCAGATCGTTCATCGATCCGAACGTCAGACAAGATTTCCGAATTTCTCGTTCGAATCGATCTCTGTTCGCCGATCGCGAGAAGAATAATATCGATATTTCGTCCCTTTCTCCTAGTTACGTTCTTCAGGCGTTTAACCCAGGCTGACGCGATTACGTTTCTCGCAAATAGACGAAGGATCGTTAATAACCGCGATTTCTCTCATCGCTGACTAATTGCTGTTTACGAATTGTCGTATCGTAGCGTTGCGTGTCGTAAAAATCGTGTGCAGGAAGAACGGGGACATGGAAAGCGGCGACTGAAGAGAAGAAATGGTACAGACAGAGAAAAAAACGGAGAGAGAGGGAAATTGCGATCCTGTTGGTAGTTCGAGGCTGCGAATTCGAGTGTTCACGCTGTTTCTCCGGTCGCAATACCTCGTAGCCGAGGGAAACGTTTCTTTTATCTTTTCTTGTTTCGTGTATAAAAAAAAGAAAAACAGAAGGAAAGCGTTTATAAAAAAAATGTTCAACGGTCACGGAGTTCAGTCAAACGAATTCGATCGAGCGTTCATTGCGATCACATGTCGGAATTATAATTATTGAATAATGCGTACTTCACATTGTTAATCTATTTGCTAGTATCGTAACGATGATGATTATTAACGATTATTATTATTATTATTTTTATTTTTTATTCTATTTGCTATTATCGCTATTCTCATTATTATCATGATTATTATTATTATTATTATTATATTATCATCATTATTATTATATTATTATTTAATGCCTTTATTATTTATTAATTGTAACGACGACCTATGTGTAATAAGTTTTGCCAAAGAAATCCGTTTAGAGAGAAAGAGAGAGAAAGAGCAATATCGCAGTAACGTTTCGTGCTTCCATAGGATGGAAGCGGTCTAAAATGCAAGAAGAAAAAATATAAGAGTAGCAAAAACGAGGAGAGCACGATATGATGATGTTCGAAACGTAAAAACACATTTTCGCGCAGCATTCAAACGAAAAGGGATGTACACACGCAATTGCGAACAATCGTGGAAACGAGATTTCGGCTTGAATGCTGCGTCTCGTGGACTTTTTAATCGAGACAACAAACAAATTTCTTTTTTTTTTCTATTATGCTGTCATTTCATCCCGTGTGATATTCTTGTTCTGTGCGCCGCTCTTGCCGAGTCTCGCTGTTGATACTTGCAAACAAAACTCTGTACATCCTTTTTAAATAAATATGAGGTTTATATGAAACATCACTTTTGTGACTTTGATTTCTTTCGAATTTCTGAAGCATCTGCGGTTGCTATTTTTAACAAAATACTTCTATTTGCATGCATCAATTTCATTTACTTTGGAGTTCAATTTTAAAGTAGGATTTTATACTTGAGTACATCTAAACGATAGTAAAGGAGAATATTAGAATACTACAAAATTATCCATTAAATTAGCAAGAAATGTGGGGCAAGTTCAATTTTGAGAGGATTTTTAATTTTGTATCAGCGCTTGAGCTAAAAAACGATACTGCTTCCGCCATCTTGTGGTTTATACATAAACTCACCAAATAGAAAATTGCCTTTTTACGTAAATTACGTAATTTCTACGAATAACTGATTACAGCAAGTCGTTCTATGTGAACAATTCTACCTGCACAGTGGTCTGATAGAGTAATTAAAAGCGTAGATTCGAATATTTCAAAATTTCATTTTCATGGACTTAGAAACACATTCGCCATCTAGCGGTAGAAGATGAGAACTAACAAAACTGCAGTTTCAAAAGTGTGTAGTTCACCCAGTTCGTTGGAGAGATGGCGCCACTTGTTCCATTTTCATGAAAAATCGATTAATATTGATTTTATTGGCTTAATTTACTATAATATGCATTCCGAAGTCAACTAGTATTACACTCTGATGTAATTTGATGCATATTATAGTGAATTGAGCCAATAAAATCAATATTAATCGATTTTTCACGAAAATGGAACAAGTGGCGCCATCTCTCCAACGAACTGGGTGAACTACACACTTTTGAAACTGCAGTTTCATTAGTTCCCACACGCTGCCGCTACATGGCGCCACGTGTGCCGTTTTCGGATCAATTCAATCAATATAGTTGATTTTATTAGATTAATTGATTATATTATGAATCGAATTACATTGCAGTGCAAGAATTTACTTCGAATTGTTTTAACTTTACCAAAATATTATCAATTTTTAACTATTGTTAAGCTAATCCTACGTTGCCTAAAGGTTTTAGTCTCATGTTCCGCCATCTAGCGGTAGAAGATTAGAACTAATTAAAGTACGGTTTCAAAAGTGTGTAGTTCACCGTGTTCGCAGGAGAGATGGCGCCACTTGTTCGATTTTCGAAAAACTTCAATTAATATTGATTCTATTGATTAATATGCTACACATCTATCATATATTTATTAATATTAATTTTATACTGCTTGCAATATATTCAGTGGGTTCGAAAATGCTGATTATGTGTTCAGAACAGTTCCGATACTATACCGTATCTCGTCGATAATATAGGGAATGCCATAAGAGGCAACAAATTTTCTTTCAAGTCGTCAAAAACAGGATTTTATGGGCACAAGTATTATTTATTTAACAAAAGCATCAGTTGGAATATTGTACAAAATTTGGATCATTGTATAACATACTGATTCATTCCAAAAGAAACATCCATTGTTACTCCCATAATACTTCAATACACATCTCGCATCTGTAAACAACTGCTCACTTTTATACACAGGCAATCTAAATGTCTACAATTAAATGTAACAGCTAAAAAATAGGTAACGCGAATTTATTAACAATAAGTATGTAACGTCGAATGGTCAACTCTTCACTTCTTGTAAACGTAACTCTCGGCACCCCCTCGGCCGAAACCTAAATGTAACAAAAATTTGATTATAATCTTGACCACAGATATCATCAGTGATACGGTAAAATCTTATATTGCCACTACTTTCAGCATCTTCACACTTTCTAGCACTCGTACCTTGCAATATACTCGCTGTACTCATACCTTGCAATCACTCGGTCCATGGCAATATAACGAGAGTGTCCGACATTAATCGTATTCGTACGGTATTTTATTACCCACCTCCAGGACCAAACAAGGCAGCGTAACATGGATGATTACAGTATGGTTTGCCTTCGTGCTCCGCGTGGCTGCCAGGTGTCAAGGTTTTGTTACACTTTTCGCATCGCAGACAGGCGCCATGCCAATCCTTGCCCAAAGAAGTCTTCCTTTCGGCTGCAACAATAAAAAGAATCATTCGTTTATTTCCGTTTCACGTCGCAGTGGAAATACGTTCCGAATATTTTCGGTGCCACTCAATCGATGAACCATTCAGCAGGTGAAACGGAAACAAGGAAATTATTACGTGCGATCGGAGACATTCGCGTGACCTCAATCCACATCGGTAATGTCCATCTATGGCTGCGTTCCCGTTAAAGAAGCCTGAAAGTACTTTTATCAAATCCGGACTAAGTACGGTACATAATTTACATACTTTACTGTAAGTCGCTTGTCGACAAACGCGACACGCGGGATTACGCAATAAGTAGAAATATTGGATAACAATTATTATCTAAATAGCTTCCCATCAAATCGTTATTTCCATTAATGCTCTATGTTAAGTGCGTATATTTAAAAACGGTCTATCTACGGTCTATTTTACTTAACTCAGAAATTTAACCTTCTGTTTTCTACATTATTTCCTGTGACAAATCGTAGGGACTCCATATAGCCCCTTTCGCTTCTATGGCAAGAGCCATTTAAGAGGGTACACAATATCTTTTTCTCATCCGGAGAATCTTGCAGTGGCACGATGTGCATCGGTTAAATTTGTTGTTGCAGCTCGATATCGCGATTCGAACAATGGCCAACGTTGACGCGAGCGTTGAAAGCTAAGCGCGATTACAAGAGGAAAATCACGCTACTCGATGTCTCTGAATCGTCTCGCCAATAAGGCACCTCTCCCTCGTGTAGCTCGCGAGGATCAAGATGCTTTTCGATTAATCAAGCTTGTCCCCGGCGCGATGACGCGAAACAAAAGGCAGCCGCGAACGAGTTTCTTGTCTGGCTCGTCCTTTCACCCCTTTCTCGATGTTTCTCCCGCGTCATAAGAAGCTTTCTCGGGTACCCTGCCGCACAAATCGTGCGTGCATTCGCGCATGGGAATTCCTGCACAATGTCGCAGCTCGCGTAGGCGTCGGGATATTTTGTAAAGCGGCGTCGTTCCGTCTCTGCCACCCTTTGTCAGCGTTTTCTCGCGAACGGCCCACAGGGTGCTTCGCGTTCTCACCTCCGATGAATGAGAAGCACCGATCGCGTCTACAGGGAGTCACCCATTCAATTTTATAATTACGAAATTGCTAATGGAACGGCTTGATGACGGTGGCCGCGACGCGTGTTCGCTGCTCGCGCGACGACGCGCAGTCCCGCTTGGGGATGCTCGTGCATTCTGATCGAACCGATCGCGGGAAAGGACGGAGAGGATTTTCGAGCGGAGACGAAGAGCGCATTGTTCACCGCCATCGATCCGCTTCTCTCGATGACTCGCTTCTCTGGAGTACTTTTACTTTTGCTGCCTGCTTTTTGGATGCGTTTTGCCTCGATTACAGATTTTTACAGACGTATATTTTCTGAGCTAACTCTTTAGTCGTGGTTGATTTCGTATTGGCAACCTATTATCGCTAGCCACTCACTTATTCTAGCAACAAATCAGAAAAGTATTATACGTGGCAGGACCACGCAATTGCGATCTGTGTTGAAAAGAATCATTCGGAACAATGCGTGATTCGTTCGAGTCTCACGGCAAATTCAGGGCGACTTTCAATCAGACCATCATAGTTCGATTGAACCGTGGCTCGTATTTTTCTCGAAAGCAGAGCGTTATTCCGTCGTTGCGTGCATGCTCGGCCTAGAAGAGCGACTACAAAGGGCCCGCGAAATCAGAGGAGCGACGGGAGCGTGTATCATTTTGTTCCTTTCTTCGTCGGGTGCGTCGCGGTGCGTCATGCCATTACGACATATCAAACCTCGGTGGTAAGACAAAAAAGCCCTTGGACCGTGGCGGGCTGGTGGTTGGCATTCAAACGTTCCTCCGTGTCTAAGGAGGAGCACAAAGGACGCTGGTGCCAGCGAGGGGAATTGGAAAATGACGAGGAGCGGAGAGACACGAGCGAACGGGGGGGTCTAAAGGGGTCGATGGTAGCCCGGGGAACGCGGGGACACGAGAGAAGGAAGGTAACGCGCGGAAGAAGCAAAAAGCGAGGGGGAAAAAGGAGGAAGGAGAAAGAGGATCGGGCATCGAGAATGGAGCCGCGAAGTAGAGAGAGAGGGTGGTTTGCAAGAAGGGTACTGGCATAAAGGGCCATTAGTTAATTAACTCCTAATTATCTGGCGGCGGAGAAGCGAGTGCATAATCGTCAAGCATTGCTGCTGTGCAGTGGTAGCGCGAAAAGGCAGACAGTGCCGTACACGGATCGTTGCGCTCGGGCGCCAAACAATCGGCGGCTGCTGATTGCATAGGCTCGGTACATCATCCCCTTGGTCTTTCCCTGCTTCTCTCTTTTTCCTTCTTTTTTTTCTGCTGCTTCTTCTTCTTTATTTGCTCGGTAGACCATTCTCCGTTACACCACCCACCCGCCTGCCTCTTCTTCTCTTCTTTCAAACTGCCGATCTGCCACCAACCCCCGCCCCCACCTTCGACGAAGGGCCCTGAAAAACTTCTCGTGGTCTCTTCGCGTAGTCGCGTTGCGAGAGGGTTGAAGGGAACAGAAGCTATACCTTCGTTTCTCTTCGAGTTTCTGGCTCCTTCGTTTCCCGTTGCCTTCCTTCTACGCCCAGAAGATCCTGCCTATTCTTCTGCAAACCTGTTTCGTCTCTGTTCTTCTTATTATTACCCGATACTCCCTTCCCGGCCTGTCTCCGACCGTTGTCGCCATCCTCGCCGCTGGACACTTTATTGTTGTTGCTTTCGATGCAACGTGACTCGGTTTCCTCGTCCTCTTCCTCCTCTTTTTTTGCGTCCGCTCCTGGCTCGGCTCGCGAGCAGGATGCGCGCTTTGCCGAACCACTGGATGAACTTTTTGTTCCGTTGCGTGGCTTATTATGGACCTGGTTCGAGCTTCCTTTTTATCCTCTTTCTTTCGCTGCATCGGTGAGAGGAGCATTAACGATATTCGGTCAAATATGAGATTCTACAAGCATTCCTAAACACCAATACACTTTCAACGCCGACTATGCTTGGTGATATGTTCATCTTCTAGCGCTGACGTGATTAGGTAACAAAATGGGCCAGACTCCTTAAAATGTGAACTGGGTCCAATGATTCTTTCTCCTACCAGAATATCTTGATACATTATACTTGTAGTATAGTTAGGGGGCCACCCTAAACAAAGATCTTAATTATACCAACGGTGAGACCAAAATGGACGACTCCATGAATGGTTAACGTATACTGTGAACAAAAATTTCCTCCTAAGTTCAGACCAACGAACCTCACGAATCCTTTACGTTAATACAGTGAACGAAGGAGGACAGTGAGGCATTGAAACCTCTTGAAGGTCTTCGTCCGAATTCATCGAGGCCGATAATATCGGTACAGCGACGGTATTCATTATTCGTGACTCATTAAGCATCAAGCACTATAAAGTAACTCGAATATCTTCAACTTCTTTACGTATCAAACGTTCAGCGAAGAATTCAAGAAACGACTACCGTTTCACCGAGCAAGAAGATCGTCGAATCGTTCAAGATCAGTCGCGTGCCAAAGGGGTTGAACTTCGTTTGCGCCAAGTCTCATTAAGCGTTCGTAAAAATTAAGGCGGATAACGTTAAGAGGAAGTACCAGCCCTTCGAATGCCACGGAATCATTTGAATGTAGTTTATTTCAAAGCTCGGGTTTACGGTCTCTCAAAGGGTCGCGGGATCTCTTACGATCGTCTCAAAAAGCTTCCACCTTTGCGGTGCACGTGGCCGTAGAACGCCCGGCAAGAAACAAAGAAAGCGCAAGGAAAAAGCCGCGAGTGCCTTCGTCGCTGGGACGCTTTCTACTTCTGCCATTTGCTCGGACTTCGTCGTCGACTTCAAAAGTTACTTTGCAGTATTCGACCACCAGTGCATTTTGCACCCAGGAACGCGCGACGACGATTAATTGAACCCAACGGGTCATTCTTTCAATGTACTTGCTGCTTCGTTTCAGATCATTTTTAGAATTATATCTAGCTTTAAATTTTTGGACTGAAATTGAATTTGGGATTTGTGGGGAGTTTGAAATATTGACAATAGGGCTGTGAAGTTTGGGTGTCTTGATATCTTACTGCGCTAGGGGCTGTGGAGGAGGAGCATACACTTACGACCAAGGTCGCAGTTTCTTTGCATAACCATAATTCTGATTTATAATGGTATATGTTAGCGGCATATCCGTTAATTCGTGCAATGGGTAAATATAAAGCTGCATATACTAATTAGAAGACATAAAAGGGAGATCAACGAGTTTTTTCCGCGCAATCGCTAAATGCTCGCATGCTCTCGGATCACGCAGTCAGGTTGATTCACGAGAGGCGCGTTTAGAGGCCAATGACCCTTCCTCTTTGAAAAGTTTTCCCGCGATACAAGGAAAAGAGTGTCGTCCCTCTAATTCGCCCGTTGCCCCGGCATCTATATCTCCGCACGCCTACTTGCGCCGATCTGAAAGCATACCATCGTACGTATGCACGTGGCAGCCGCACGGCTCGCATTCAGAAAAATCCGCTTTCAGCACTAATAGTGCTTTAACGGCCGTCTAAAAAGCCGCTCGAAAGAGGAAGCGCGCAATTAAAAGCGAACCTCTCCTCTGAATACGATGGCTCAGCGCGAACTCGCCCGAAGGGAACGCGAGCTATCGTCCTCCTCGGCCGCGGCTGTTCCCGTTTGGCCCCGTTTATCTGAAAGCCGAAAGGGGAAGCGTAACGCGCGATTGGCCACCGATAACGTTATCGGAGGACACTTTGCTGGACTCTTCGTCGATGACGGGAATCGCGTACCCTCGGAATCGTCGATGATAACGAGACAAACGTGACTGCCGAGGTCGTCAACTATTATGATACACGCTCACTGTGGGCTTCGAGAATCTCAGAATTGTTTGTAGCTTGTTTCCATTCTAAGAGTTGTTTCGTGGATTGATATTCTGAGAATTGCTTCGACCTTATTTGTATACTAAACTTTTAGGTTCAATTTTCAAGGTTCCAAATTTCTAACCTTGCAACTTCTATATTTTCATGTATCCATATTTCACATTTTCAAGGTTCTAACGTCCCTAATTCCTAAATTTGCAAATTCTCAATGTCCCGAATTTCTAAATTGCCAAGTTCTCAGGGTCCCCAACTCCTGAATTCTCAAATTCTCACCCCGAGGTCCTAAAGTCCCCAATTTCTAAATTTCGAACTTCTCAAAGTCCCAAGTTTCTAAGGTCCCACATTTCCACGTCCGAAATTTACCAAATTTCCAACCCCCTAAGTCTCAAAATTCCCAAATCCTCAAACCCCCACATCCCAAATCCTAAATTCCCTAAAAACAATTAGTATACCTGTCGTAGGAACATTAACACCACCAAGGTATCCCTAGTCAATTCCAAACAAAAATCGTAGATACGTCAACGTACTCTACATAAACTACGAGCCACGATTTCGACAGTATTATTGTTTCCAGATTAAGATTGAGACTTCCTATGAATTGAAAGGTGTCCTATGGGTACACCTTCGTCAGTATACGACCCATTATGAACTAGCATCACACCTTATTTAAAATTTCCTTCCTACTGTCTTATATTACCCGATCTTCACGTTACACGTTTACACGTACACGCTATAGAGCTGACATAATATTTCTCAAGGTGGACCGCGAGGACGTGCAATGACATCATTGGTGTCGTCATTTCACGCACACTAGTTTCATAATAGACGTATTCAACATCAGAGAATTTCCTCCAACAAGATCGAGTGAACGTCTTCTCGTGATCGATGAAATCGCGAAAAGAAGTAGGTGAATGAGTCACGCGTTTGCGATTGAACAATATCTATAATTGTCGATTAACACTACCCTCGTTAATTAACATGCTGAGTCACGGCATAAAAAAAACATGTGCAGTCCTTACGAGTGATATGATACATTTTAATTGCTCTGTTAATGGAGATTTTCTGACTACTACTCGAGCATTTTATATGGAATATCATCACAGAAAATTGTTTTTCCATTTTCTTTACAATTTTCGTGAAAGTATGTTCTCAAAGAGAATTTCGAGGGAAATCACGAGATAACGGATTGGTTTATACGGTAATAACTTTGCAGTTTTATAGTTGCTGCAACTTACATTTGCTCACTTTAACGTTACTGTTGCATATTTATCGTTACCTTAGCCTATCGCTGTTAAAATTGTTTTGACATCAATTATGTAATTTCTCGGTGAAGACTCGATATCTCAAGGTCATGGATATTATTTTACACTGATTCAGATTATTTTCCGATTATCTATAAACGTAAGTTTATTTCGCGATATGTGACATAATAAATATTACACGTACAGCAAAATTCTTGACCAAGAATAACAAAATTTTCGTGATTTCAAATCTGAATTCCAAAAAAATAAGACCTGTGATGAATAAAAGATTATGAACTTGGCCATGGCCAAAAATACTTATCAGTTAAATTGTAATAAACAATGTCCACAAAAACCCGAAGGTTGCCTAACTGTTCCATTGCAAGTCAACCTCACAGAAGGGTTGCCTAGATCACCACATTATTCTGGAACTATTTCCACAAACTTTCGCTAAAATTCCACGTACACTATCAACAGCGTATCTCGAATCGATAACAGCTGATAACCGATACAAAATTTGCTAACATTAAGTGACAGAAAAATGCTCGTTTACTCACCGAAGTAGACAGGTTTGTCGCACTTTGGACAGTTGGGCATGATCTTCAGCTGAAAGTTGCTGGAACGAGTTGGAGCGACGAAAGGGATCCTCTCCGTAGCGTGGTCAAGCGCGTACTGGGCCCGAGTTCTGCAAGGTAACGCGATACTCTCCAGTTGATTGAGCGTACGTGAACGTGTGTTAACGTCGTTTCGACGTGTGCGTGTGTGCGCTCGCGAGAGCCCCGTGTTAAGGTCGCGTTAGCACGAAACGAGACGTGTGCGTGCGTGTGGGTGCACCTGAACTTGCAACGACAACCGAGTGTCTCAGGTGTTGCGTGTACGTGTGAATCGTGCATGCGACTGCTAACGGTCGTGGTTCGATCAATTGGTCTCCTACGATGATAGTAGCCAACCAATCCCGTTAGCCATTGTCAGATTCGTTACACAGCCAAGTACAGGGCTGTTCATAAGCATTCAGATCGGCTGAATAACCGGGTTCTTGCGCAAATAACGGAGTGCACTCTGAATGCGATTCGAAGGATTACTGGTCAAGACCAGTTTTAACCCTTTCGAAACGTGGATCAATTGTCGTCGGAATTATTTGAATGTAAGGTTCAAGTTAAACAGGTGGCTTGAGAATTTCGATGGTTGAGCTGTGCAGTTGGAAGCTTAGTCTAAACTCGTATTTGGGAACTTCACGAGTGACAAGCTCAAAACCCCTAAGTTCAGAAATGTAAATTCCAATTTGGAAAATCGATAGTTCGGAACTTCCATTTAGCTACTCCAAAGTTTGAGATGCGAATTTAGATAAGTCTATTGTCGTTGATTTTACGCTTTAGGAGTCGAATATTGTTCTACCAAAATACCATCTGGCCCACTTTATTTCAAATTAATCAAGGCTCTTTAAATAGCGCGATAAATTCTAACTAACCACATCCTGTGATTACCGAAGAAACATACCCGCGCTTTTGATTATGCCTCAGTACGAAGCAAACAGGTCTACGCGTAACACGCTTCAAAAATGACTATTTATGACAATCGTCTGATTCAGTTGATATCCAGCATCGAAAACGACGATGTACAATCGGCAACGCGCATATTCACCGAAAAGTTTGATATACGATTTCTGCAACCTATTGGAATTCTTCGAGTGACCGCGGTTCAGCTAGCCGCCTGGCGAGGTAGAATAGAGTTGTTAGACCTGTTCTACAAAAATGGCGCGAATATTAATACCGTGGACAAAATCGGGAGATCTCCGTTGTTTCATGCGGCGCATCGTGGGGACAGTGAGGTGGTGACTTGGCTTTTGGAACATGGAGCCTGCACGGATGTCAAAGTTGGCATTGATACGTGCTTCAAAATCTTGCCTTCATCGAACGTTAGCCGATACTTCGATATTGGTCGAGATGTTAGTATCACGTGTCGAGTATAAATTATAAGGATTTAGAAGGGATCGAACTTATTTGTGTATATTTATTGTTATAAGAAGGCAGCCATTTTTTTAATCTTGCAGTCGAAGCTACGAAATTGGAGAATCAAATGAAACAGAAGATATAGTTTCATAATTAAATTAGATATAGGCATACAGTTTCATAGTTCAATTTCTGCAATCTTCAGAGTAACAAGATTATAGGATTTAAAGAAAGAGTTACAGGTGTAGCAACAAGTATTCGGATGAATGTATGAAACCTGTGTAAACTTTTAGAGCTGGTAAGTTCTGACGGTTTAACTGTTCGATGACTGATCAGTAAAATATCGACCCACCAGTTGCCGACGCCAGAATGTTGGGGAAGGACAGCGCTGCACCAGGCGGTGAAGAACAATCACTCGGAAGTGGTCAGGATTTTGGTGAAGGCCGGGTCTAACACAAACGCGCAAGACGAGCGTGGAATTACACCTCTGATTTTGGCAGGGTCTACGGTAACCCAAGAAGATTCTAATGAGATGTCCAAATTCGTGCGCATAGTCGAGTATCTCGTGGAAGGAAAAGCTTCGACGAACGCGGTCCACCCTGACACAGGTAAACTTCAGGTATAAAAAAAAGCACAATAAGAAGCTAATAATTAAGGAGTTCATTATCATAGGTACAACAGCATTACATTACGCAGCGTCATTGGGAAGTCCGTCGGCAACAAAGATATTGTTGGACGCCGGTGCGTGGCCTCTTCATCGGTGTAAGAGCACCGGAAGTACCCCTCTGCACCTCGCCGCCAGTATGGGTAGCTTAGAGACTCTTTCTCTTCTTCTGGAAAACACACCTGCCGATCAAGTCGACGTTCGAGATAACGTAACACCCAAATCTACCTCGCGATTATTTCACGCTTATTATCTTAATCCTCGTTTCCTTAAATTCAGATCAATCGAACGCCACTTCACAGAGCCGCTTACCAAGGACACGACGAATGCGTGCGGACGTTGATCGAACACGGTGGTAATCTGGCTGCGGAAACGAAAACCGGGGTCACCGTTATCGACGCCATATTCGCCAACACTTCAAGGCCAGTGGCGTTTCTGAACGACATTTTGGACTCACGAGTGTGCATGAATGGTCACACCATCGATAGGAACTCACATGTGAGGAACTGTATTAAAATGCTTAATTATGGCTTTTGAAGTTGGGATTCAAGGGTGCGTTTTGGATGAGGATTCCTCAATTTTATTCTTGGGTCAATTTATAGATCTCTGTGCTCCGAATTCTTATATAATGAAGTTATGTGTATCCATAAATTCCTGTATCCATAGTTTTCTACATGCCTAGATTTTCATATTACCTAATCTCTAGTCCTAGATTTCTATTTTCCTAAATCCCTATAATCTTAGATTTCCGTAACTCCGGATCCATACACTTCAGGTCCAAACTCTGTATTCTTCTAGCTCCAACTTCCTATAAGGAAATTGCCAAATTGCTATAATCCTAAATCTCTATAATCCCAAATACCTATAATGCTAGATCCACATAACCTCGAAACCTATATCTCCGAATTTCACAAATGTTGGCGTGCATTATCTGTCTAACTGTATTGCACTCAAAAAACTTGAACAGTAGCAAGGAGCAATATTATAGTGTAAATGTATTCTAGCTCTTATTCTTTTTCCTGTCGAAGATCATCGTTGACTTCAACATACTGGCGCCGAAAGGGGAGCTGCAAATGGGAGTTGTTACGTCCCTCATTGCAGCGGCTTCAGACGAGAAACAATTGACGATACTGCAACATCCGTTGGTGGAAACGTTTCTCTGGTTAAAGTGGTCCAAGCTGAGAGTGTTCTTCTTTAGTCTCGTTTTCATCCACGCCCTACTGGTCCTTTCCCTCTCTGGTTATTCCATAGCGATGCTGCAGCATGAGACTGATTGCACGCTGTTACGAAGGATTCTAGCGTCGTGCTCGTGTGTGCTTCTGTTCCACAACATGGCGCAGGTGTTAATGGTGCCAAGGTTCGGTACTTAACTGTGCAATTTGTTTTATCGTACGTTTAGAATAAGTTATTCCTAATTAGCGACAGAATCAACAAACCTTGCCGTAGATACGGATCGAAATATTGATTAAAGTTAGTTTACTAGTCTTCTCTGTTGCGAAGATGACCTCCTCGCAAAATACTATGTATAAAGATTCTCATAACACTTTTATCTCTATCTCCATGATTACATTCAACTTACAGAGTCCTCAAACGATCAATATTTTAGGGTCCTGTAAATATTGTGAATACAATATTGCCAACATTTCAGTACCGACCGTAAATCTGAAGAAGTTTAAAATATTGATCGTCGGGGGGTTCCGTCGATACAAGCGATGTAATGTAATGTTTTTGCAGATATTACTTAAGGCAGTTCGAGACGTGGCTCTCGTTTGCATGCGCAACGCTATCGTTGATGATTTCCACAGACAGTGGCCACACGGATATCACGAGCCAGCCAAGGGGAAAAGAATTAAACCCCACGGAACATCGTCCGCAGTGGGTGTTGCATTCCATCAGCTTGGCAATCTTGCTTGCTTGGATGCAAATGATGCTGCTAGTTGGCCGTCTCCCAACGTGCGGATATTACGCGCTCATGTTCTCCACGGTGCTAAAGAACATCCTTAAGGTCAGTCGGGACGCGATCACCGAGCAATTATATTGTATAATTGCAGTGTTCGTCTCGCGATCGAGATAGAAAGCGAAAGTAACGAGGAACATCGATGAAAAGAACTCCCAATTTTCCTCGTTACGACACGAAGTCGAGCTTCAATACGCGCGAATGAAAAACCGCGACACGTTCGACTACGTAAAACGTTTTCAGCGGAGGACAAACGTTAACCCTGATTTAACGCGTCGAGGGTGGTTTTTTTCAATTCCTGTCCGTGTCACGGACGATCCGTATTTAGTCGGAGAGGAAAGGTGAGAGAAGGCTTTATCCTTCGACGAATATCGTTAGAAATGAAAAGCCGGGGAAGAGGACCAAGGTTCTAAATGTCTCTTCTCGGTGATGCGGCAGCCATCAGGACCCACTTGCCTACCCCTATGCTCGGCCGCGGCAACCTGCCACCCTCGCGATTATAACAACGTGCATCTGGGGCTTTTTATTTCCTTTCAGGTTCTCCTAGCGTTCGTCTGCCTGATTGTCGGATTCGCGTTCAGCTTCGCCGTTTTGTTCCACGGGAACGACCAGTTTCGCAATTCCTGGAGGGCCGTCGTGAAGACCGTGGTAATGATGATGGGTGAGTACGAGTACGGGGCGCTGTTCTCGGACGAGAAGAATGGGAGTTCCTTCCTACCAGCCACGAGCAGGGTCGTGTTCCTTGCTTTCGTCATGCTTGCTAGTATCGTCCTGATGAACCTGATGATCGGCCTCGCGGTCAATGACATCCAAGGCCTCGAGAAGATGGTACGCTATGTACGAAATTCTATCTTCGATATAATCCCGAACTGGTCGGGAAAACGCGATCGCTGGGGTTCATTAATTGTATCCATTTATCGAAGCAAATCAAACTGTCAGCAAATATTACTGTCAGTAATTAAGAATAAATTTTGAATTTCGGATTGGACAAGTCTCGAAACCCCTTCCAACGCTCACGCTTGCCATCAGTAATGAGAATGTTAATGAGTACCCATAATGAGAATCTGTGTCCTAGATCACAATCGGCGCGAACACGCATCGCATCCTCAGCGATCGTGCGACTAATTAATTCCTACCTAACGATGCAACGAGACAAATATTTTCTTCCGAAAAGCGAGAAATAAGCGAGTGACGCAACGATGTGCATTCAGGGTCACATTCGTCAGTTGCTGAAGCAGTCGGAGTTCGTGGGTCATTTAGAAAGGCTGACATCACACCGAATCTTTCGCAGCAATTGGCTACATCCTCGGTTAAGTTCGCTGCTGAACTTGAGGCGTTGTATTCCCACAAAAATTACGTTCGGTTATCACGAACGTTATTTTCGTGAATCATCCTCGGGCATCCCGGCGAGGCTGAGGGAAGCGTTGTTTCTGTTGGCTTCCAGGAACTCGCGCCACTGCGATAGGTGAGCGAAATTATTACCGCCGACCGCGAAGAAGTTTCGGTCGCGAGGTGGTCAACCACGACCACTTTGCGCCTTAATTAATAATTCCACCGTAACGACCGGAAACTTTGAGCAACTTAAAGAAAGCGCCTCTTTTCAGCGCGGTAACGAGTGGCAAGCTCAGGGACAACGACGACAACAACAATACGGAATTAACGTCATTGTTGGAGGAAGTGTTGCTGCAATTAAGGACATCTTGTTATTGCGGCACAACGAGACGGAAGTTTTCGAAATGCTTTAATACTAAATGAACCGATGAAAAACAGAAACTTTGGAAGTATTACATGCTGCTAGATTTTCTGCGAAGTATTAACTCGTTCAACTTATCGTAGGATGTGATCTTTTAGAGCTGCAACTTTCTAATTTTTACACTATTTTGTATAATTTTATCTTTTTAAATATCAATTATAACTGTAATTTTTATACAAAATAAAATGTTCACAAGACGTGGTGCGGAAGTTAGATTTTGAATATGTTTGGTTATTTAATATTTAAAGTGATTGTAGAATTAAAAAAAATGAATTTGATTTGAAGTAAGATATGTGCGTTACTCGTCGATACCATAGACACTTATCCTTACCGACATAGCGCAGTTAAGATTCTCTTAAACATCAATCCCGATGTAGATGTCTCTGCAAGACAGTTTAATGCACGGTCGTATGCAGGTCTAAAAACCCCTGGACGAAGGTGATCATCTTGTTGAAAGGAGGTATGTTTTATATACTAATCGTGACTAACGGCATTGCGGTAGCTAATATAAAAAGTAACAATGAACGTTTATAACTAATATCCAGTTTTACCTTTCTATCTTTTTCACTATTATTCATGATAATAAATAATATGAATATCTTTTACTATTTGAATAAAAAAATTGTTTAGTGTTTGAAATACAACTTTCATAACGTAGCGCCATCATTCTGGTGGTAAAACGAGGAACTGTTCATGGTGCAACAAGAAGAGTTAGAGTTCCCCCACTCTGATAGTTTCGAGAGCGTGGTGACAACGTGCTTCGTGTCAATAGAAGGACGTCGAAAGCGGTAAGTAATCGCATTAATCATTAAAAAGTCTTTCTATACATTTTACTTGTTACTAACGCGTGTAATTTTACCTGCTAATTCAAAATATGATATTAAATACCTAATATTTTCCATTGTTTTTGTAAATTTTGTGTACGAGTGAAAATCTCTCGAGAGATTCTCAAGTAACTACGATTGCAAAGTATTAAATTAATAATAAGACCTATAAAGGTACAATGAGTTCTTACTTATTCATACCAGTAACTTATTAATGCCAACTATGTTATTAAATATCGAATATTTGCTGTAGTTTTCGTAAATTTTGCGTATATCTGAAAATGTCTCGAGAAATTCTCAAGTAGCCGCTACAGAATAAAATGAATAATGCGCATTATAGAGATAGTAGTTTTCAATCGATCATGAAATAACTAATTATATTGACGCGTGTACTACCTAATATGCAATACTTTCTTCATTTTATTATTTTCGTTTCTTTGTTCTTTTTTCCGTCCTAGTTCGTAACGATTCGCAATTATTTCGTGCAACTTTGTGTAACAGTATAACTACCGTTTGATAAAATACCGCACGTGACTGATAGAATTTATTTATGCGAAAATCTAAGAATATATAAATATAAACAATGTTCGTTATCTTCAAAATAATTAACGCAACTTAGAACAAGTAAATGTAATCGGTTCGCCATTTGAGGTTATTAACATCGATACAATGCGAACACGTGCATTGTTTTAGCGAGGTTATATTTTACTCGATACAGAAATGTAATTTTTCTTTTCGATCGGCAATGTAATATAACTTCTTGTTATTTATATTATTTCTTCGTTTTATTCCAATTAAGAACGTTGAAATTTTTTCATTTTCGTTTGGTTTTGTATAGCAGCCCTCATTAGGAGATGAATTCTTTGTAACATCTATAACGGAACCCTCCACATAAAAAATCTAGTTATGCCAATGACGTAGGAAATATTTTTCCGTAATGATCACGATAATGGGACAAAAGCAAGTTCGCTTATCAACTAATAAGGGTACCCGAATTTTTGCCCAGATAGTAATTGAATACAGAAATCGAACTGGACAGTGGCAGGCGCATATATTATCATAACTTATCGTTCACCCGCGGCTATAAAGAAATCACGCGCGCACCTGCCTCGACCGTTGTAACAGGCTTGAACGTACATACTGCGTTTTGTGACTGCAGCTCACTTCTTTTCCGTGAAAAATGGTATCAAACGCAGCATCGTTTCGTGAAATTCAACTTGCACGAAAGAAGCAATAAGGTGTCAGTGAGCTGGATAAAAAGGGTACTTTAACAAGATACATAATTTATAGGGTCGACTTTGAAACGAACAAGGTAGAAGAAAAATTTGCAAACAAGTTTCCTCCATTCGGATCTCCAAGTAGTACATAGTAAGAAAATTTGTACTTTCCACAAAATCGTTCAAAACTCAACAGTACTCGTTTTTAATTATTGCAGTTATGTTAGATCGCGATTAGGTTAGGTTTTTATTATTAAAATCTAATAGATTAGGTTAGTTTTTATAATCAAATCTAGGATAATTTTTTATTTCATACAAAAACGATGGAGAGTGGCGGAGAGTACAGGGGTAAGTACTAGCAATAAGCTCGTGGTGCAAGTTGTGATAGTTATTGTAGTTACGACGAAGTGCAGAGGTAGCAAGATTGTGAAAGTGGTGGTGATTGCAGTAGTGACACTAACAATAACATCAGGGCTGAGTGGTGAGTGGTGGTGTTGGTGACTGTGAGTGCAGTGAAGGTGATGATCGTGAATGTTGGTGATGCTTGTGAATGAAGTGGTGATGATTGTGAATGCAGAGGCAGTGATGGTTGTAACAGCAACAATGGTCAGTAACCCAATGGTAAGTACCAACAATGGTAGGAGCAGTAGCAGTTGTTTCAGTGGTTGTATGGTATAGTGGTAGCAACGGTGTCAAGTGGTGCTGAAAGCAGTGACAACAAGTGGCTGTAGTAGCAGTGATAGGACATAGTTGTGGCAATGAAGAACGGTGGCACTGGTGGTGAGTGGTGAAGACAGTGGTTACATCCGTGACAGTGACAGTGACAGTGACAGTGACAGTGACAGTGACAGCAATGGCAATGACCTCGGATATAGTAGAGGTCATGCTGCCGATGCTATCAGCAAGGATAACGGTGGCTGTGACATCAGCAACAGCAGCAACGGTGGTGGTGATATCGGCAATATAGCAGCGGCGGCAGTGGCGGTGACATTAGCAACAGCGGTGGTGGCGGTGACATCAGCAACAGCGGCGGCGGCGGTGGTGGCGACGACGACGACGACGACGACGACGTCGGTAGCGTCGACGAAGAGAGTGCTAGGAGCTCGGGTAAGTTCGCAAAGGTTCGGGTGGGGTCGGTTCACCGCCTTGCCTGCCATGACTGGCCGGCCGCGGCCTCGCGGGGGGTGAGGGTGGGGGCGAGGTGGCGCGTCGGCGAGGGAAGCCGAGGCGGCGAATCCGACGTCGTGATTGGTCGTCGCGTGGGAGAGCCGCCCGCCCGAGCTCACCGTGACCGGCAGTCGGCACCGAGCATCCAGGCAGAGCACATCGAGCCATCGGAGTCGGGGCGAGATACGGGAACACGCACCTCGGGACCTTAGCACGGGCACGATGGCCGTCCGGCGCGTGCACCGTCAACAACAGCAAGAACAGCAACGTTGTCACCGTAGTCGTGGTGCCGTACTCGTCGCGCGTGCCCTTCGTGTTTACCTGCACACGGAATCGAAGCCGCAGCAGCATCGCGCGCTCGCCAAAGCATCGTGGCCACCATCGTGCGGATACGTGGCGCGCGGACTATGCGCCTGGTGCACGCAATAAGAAACGAAAGAAAGAAAGAAAGAAATATACGACGGAGAGTTGTCGGTGCGCGTTGATAGAACGCACCACGGGTCTGCCGCTTTACACTCTACCTACGATCACGTTCCATCGCGTTACCTTTTCCTCGTCCCCACGTTTCCAGCGCCTGTATCGCGCCTCCTTCTCTCTTGCTCCCTGTGCGCCGGCCTTCCCACGCGGTCTTCGTATCTTCGACGAGATTACGTTTCGGTTAATACGCGAGGAAACGCGCGTCGGCCGTTAAACCTTCGTCTTCGGCCGTTTTATCGTTCCGATTCGCGTCGCGAAGCATCGTCCAAACGAAAGATATACGAGTCTCGTTGTGTTTTGACTGGTGGTGCGTTTTTTATTGTTCATCGTCGCGGCGTGCTCGTTCGGTGCAACGTTCTCTTGTGTCCGTTTCGGGAAGTGTGGTTGTAGCCTAACCTCGTCCGTCGACAACGACGGCGACGGTTGGTGAAGAGGAGGCAAGGTGACGGTGACAGTGAACCGTTTCTCTGTGCTACGTCCAATTGTATTCTGTTGTTGTGCGGGGCCACCAGTGGAGACACAGAGGCGAGAGAGTGTCCGCCGGTGGCGTTCGTTCCAAGTCACGCGCGTTCTCGTCTCTAGAGAGCAGCGCCGTTCCGACGGACGCAGCTCGTCGAAGGAGGCTGCCGTTGCTCGTCGTCGGTGCATCGTTGGCCGTTCCGTGGCCGGCACCGGCTTTCGAAATTGCCGCCTCGCCTAACCTCTCGTTGTTGGTCCGCGTACCGTCGCGGCGGACACACCTCTCGCGTTAAGTCGGCGGACCACGAACACAGGAAAGACGGTGGCCGTCGCTCGGCCAGCAATAATGCCGCACGTGAGCAGTAGCGGCGGCGGCGACGATCTCGGCAGCGAAGACGAGGTCAAGGTCTTCAAGGATGAGGGCGAGGACGAGAAGAGGTCCTCCGAGAACCTCACCGAGGAGAAAAGTTCTCTCATCGACCTCACGGAATCGGAGGTGCGTCGACAATACCTTTTGATACTAAGGCTCCGTTACTTCTTTTCACCCCCTGTTCGTCGCCTATGGACGTCGACTGCATTAAGTGCGTGCATCTGTGTTACAGGAAAAGGTCTCTCTCGCCGGTGGAAGTTACGCGACGCCGGGCAAAGCGTCTGCGAGATCGGATCTCAGCCCCGTTTTCAGTAAGTCCTATTTATTTTCTTTCTTCGATCTTTGCGAAACCGTCGCTTATTTGCTCTGTCGATCATAGCCGCGATACGAGATGTTTAACCCTTCTTCGGATCATAAAAGTTTTAGCGGCGTCGAAAATTTTTCAATCGAACACGCTTCGGTCAAAGGCTATGGATGAAATTTCATCCCGCGCAAATTTCCAACCTTAAAACCTCATGGTTAAAATGTTACCTACGTAAAACGTGACAACAGTTAATACCGATTTTGGGGTTTATATTGTTAGCAATAGTAACGTGATTGTAAAATTAGCCCTCGATGATAATCTTAGTCCATGAAAATTGAAGACAGTGATCTCGAAAATCTATCCGAGTAAGGGTTAATCATGATGCGAGAGCGCGTCTTCCATAAATTTTGATAAGTAGAATTCCAAACAAACGTATCTATTCGTTTACATTGATTCGTTGGTAAAACAGCTACTAAAGATAGCCGTTTAATTTCTCACTAGATAATTCCGCGTTTCGTATACGAACACGGAGGAATAACTTTCGACAAGTCTGAATTCCCGATCAATCGTATTGACGTTAAACGTTTATTAGATAAGAGATCGATAGTCAATGTGTCTCATTTCGGAAACAGGGTCGAAAGTCGACGAACGTTATATTCTACCGTCGGCCGTTTTATCGTAACTCGACTATGAAATCTGATAAGGTGTTATGATGTTTTATGCGTGTCGTGGGGGGCACAGCCTGATTCATATAAACTAACGTCATTGTAGGTGGTTATCTTACGATCTCGTAACGTAATCTACTCGTGGCAAATCGCTTTTATGCCCTAATGATAATTTAGACGTCTCGTGTACGTTGTGGTAAATCGGACATTTCGAACGACGCAATACTATTAACCCCTTGCCCCGATGATTCGTTTTCAACCAAACGTTGCCCCTTCGGGCTATTCAATTTCATCGAAACTCCGCAACGGAAGTGTCATACGCGTTCCAATGGATTTTTTTTGGTCAGATGAACGAGTTGCAAAGTTACTTCGTAATTCGTTTATATAAATTAGCAGAAACTCAAATGTGATGCTCAAATACTGAAAATATTAACGCGTTTCTGTTTACGTAGTGTTGTCTTTTTAGCGCGATCAGGTGTTTATGTTAACTGGCTTTAACTTCTTCCGTCTATATTTTTAATCTACTTCCAAGCGATGGTTCAAAGCGTGACATTTGTATAACTGCGTCTTTTACAACCACGCGTTTGCTACGCTTCAGATTGCTACGTTAGATGACTGCAGGTTAGATAGTTACGCTTTAGATTACAGCAGGGTAGATCGCTATGCGTCAGATTGCTACTTGTTATATTACTGTCCGATAGTTACATGTTAGGTTACTGTAAGTTAAATCTACGCATTAGATTGCTACATGTTAGATAACTTCAGGCTAGGCAGTTACGCGTTAAATTACTGCACGTCGAATTATAAGTTAAATCTACGCGCTAGATTACAGCAGGGTAGATCGCTACGCGTCAAATTGCTACTTGTTAGATTATTGCAGGTCTGATAGTTACACGTTAGATTACTGCACAGATTACTGTAAGATAAATCTACGCGTTAGATTATCGTAACTTAGATTGCTACGCATCAGATCGCCATGCTTCGAATCTCTACGTGATAAAACTCTACGCGCTAGATTATTGCACGTTAGATTACTGCAGGTTATATTGCTATGCGTCAGATCGCCGTGCATTGGATCGCTACGTGATAGAACTCTGCGCCTTAAATTCCTACACGTTGGTTCACTACACGTTAGATCGTCACTTATTAGGTTTCTACATATCCAATTACCATGCATGGATCCTTACCCATTATATCACTACGTATTCCTTCGCGTTATATCGCCACGTATTACATTTCTACACATTGCATAGTCACATGTTACATCACGTGACTAATACATTGTAAAATTATTCTTACTCCTAATAATTGGGTTTTCATGTACATACCAACAAATGTGCAACCAATTATGTATCTACCTAATGTTCAACTAATCTACCAACTGCATTTTCACTGCAGTTAATCAGTTACCATTTCTATCCGTTTACGCGCGCCATTCATCAACTGCGTACATAGTTCTCGGAAAGAAAACTTTTGTTTCATCGCAGAAATGAGAATTTCGCGAATGGGCTTTATATAATAGGTTTTTTTCGGGGAAACGTTCCGAGAAAAGTAGCGCGGCCCCCACGATTCTGTTGCTGTTTTTACAAAGACATACGATACCGTTTCTTTTCGCCGCTTCCAAGTATGGCGTCGCTCGGAATCGCGGTACCAGCAATAAACATCGGTGGACCAATGTGAATCGGTCACGAAAATTTCGTTTCCCATTTATTGACATTTCTTTGCTCCGCTTTTGTTCCGTCGAACTGTCGCTACTTTGAGACTGTACCGCCTGGTGAACATTGCAAACTTTGTTGTTCGCGTTTCTCTTGTTTTACTTGCGGTCGATGAAAATAATTGCCGAAAGTGGTTAATCATCACTCGATTCGTTTTTGTCTATATTTCTCTCGTATGTTTCAGCGTTTCTTCTGTTTCGAGATACGTTGTATCAACGTTGACAGGGTACAAATAACTGCAGCAAATATGACACGAGATAATTTGAAATTCTTGAAGATGTATTCCACTTTTCATTTTAACGTTTTAGTTTATTTACAATAATTTCGTAGTCATAACTGTTCCGTTATTAAATTAAAATCTTGTAGTATTTAGAGTTTTGTGGTGATTAGAGTTAGTCTTGTCGACTCTATGTGAAATGGTCAATCTATCACAGAAATGTTACAAAATTTGTACGGTCGAAAGTTAAAAATGTATGCATTCGTACACAAAACTAGAAATGTATAGGTAGACATATATCAAGACTCAAAATTAGAAGTACTTATGAAACTAAATTGTTAAAAATTTGTTCTACTTCGAAATTCGTCGCCATGTTCCTTTCACTGTCGCAATTTTTCATCGGCCGAATCATCACAGCGACAGAGTATAAAGTGATAGGAAGAATTGAATGTAATTAGGCGTCAAATGGTGATGAATGGTAGGTGGGGGAGGTGGTTGAAATCGAATTGGCTTGGTTAAAAGCGAAAAGGGTTTTCGGCGAGGTAAACACGGCCAAAGTTAATCCCAATTTGCCGGGGGAAATTGAGCGAAGTTTACGGAACGCTATTATTCTCGCGACAGGTTTGAAACAAATTGTGACTCGTTAGTAACGGTGCACAATGAAACACGCCGGATCTCCTTCACAGCAGCGCGGCCTCTCCTAAATGGCAGACTTTGTCACTGACAAATCGATGTCGTTGACGCTGGTACACGCTGTCACCGTGTTGCCAAAACATTTTAACGAATTATTGCTCGCTTGGCCGTGATTCCGATCGTTTAACAAACGCGAGTCGTTCTCGGACAAAGAATTCTCAAAGATATTTCTATTTCTTTCGCTGACAGATTTCCTTTCAGAATCGCTGAGAATTGTACGCGAACTTCGTGTTAATTAGTCTTATAAGCACGCAGCTTAATCTTACTTGACCCGGTGTACGATTTAGAGCGGCGGTTCTCAACCTTCTCACAAGATTTTATAAACAGAACCTCCTTTTCTTGAAGTCGGTTAAAAAATAAGAATTCCCTCGCGAAAGTTGATCGTTCATTAAACGTAGTTTCAGGCAATAAAATTGTATATCGCAGAAATCCGCGTTTAAAATTAAACGAGCTGTACACGTTTTGTGTGTCTGGGTCGCGAGTGACCCCGGCTACCGGCGTTCGGATAGCAAGCGTATGTAATTGTACGGCTATAATTATGTTGATTGCCGCTTTATCGATGCTCGGTTGTCGCTTCAAGCTAAATTATCGAAGATCTGTGTAATCGTTTGTTCGTTACACGCGGATCGAATATGTTCCCGGAGAGGATAATTTATCGTCACCGCATGACTCGTGTCTAAATCAATTTCGTCGATTCTAATTGATCGGTCCGTGATTGATCGATTAAATGGATTTCAGTTTAAACTTTCATTGCTTGTCCTACTTGCAGTTAAGTGTTTATGGTGACTGTAATCACCAGCGGCCATATATACGGTGCCCGGTGAAATTATGGATACGGTGTGCGTAGGTCGATGAAATCTCGTGGAAACGTTGCTACGATTGAACCGTTCTTCACTCGGTATTTTAATTGTCCAGTCAATTCTTTTTTATAACCTCTGATTGTAAGTGACATTCATACGGATAATAAATCAATTAGGAAATCGGTGAAGATCACATTTTTAAAACGTATTCGTTTGCGTTTTGTATGAGCATAGTACCTGATGACTTCGACTATAATTTTCAGAGAAAATTTAAAATTTTCTCTAATCTGTAATATTAATTTGTAAACGTTCTGAATAATCAGAAGTTTAATTTTTCTGAATATTAACCCCTTGCTGTGTGATGCGTCACAGGTGCGTCAGTCAGAACTGATCACTTAGGTACAATATTAAAGGGACAATAGTAAAACAGACTAAGAAGAATTGAAATGTAATATCAATTTGGTATCAATTGTTAACTATGCAAGTAATTGGACTTGAACTCCAAATTGGAGTAAAATTGATCACAGCCAAGTGCGTCCCGAGTGCGTCACGAGATAGACTAGTTGAAGGAACGCGAGGGGTTAAAAATATCTAATATCTCAAATAAACGTATAACGTATCGTATCGGATATGAGAAGGAGTGGTTATTATTTGCCATTATTTTTGTACACGTCATGCAATATTTCAATCTCCATTTCGAAGGAGTTTCCCATTAACGAGCAGTATCGAGCAGTAAATTCAGCATGTATAATAGAAGGAAAAGGTCCGCGTACACTAATCGTTCCAATAATCGTACATTTGAGAAGATCGATTTATCACCGAGCGTAATGTCGAGCACGTTAGACATTAAGCAAATATATCACGGGTGCGTTAAACGAACGGTCCATTTCCATCCTCTAGATCATCCGAGAAACCTGATTTGCTAATTGTTTCGCACGGTGTATTTTAGAGGGGCGATATTTTATCCCCGGGACCCGTAGCACCGGCAAAGTCACCGGCGTGCATCACGTAAAAGCGCAAACGAATCCGCGGAGTGTTAAATTATTGTAATTTATCTTGTCTGAACGGTAGCTACACACGCCAGCCCAACAGCCTCTCCGTGGCACGACACGAAAATCACTTTCTGTGACGTACAATTACGTGCAAATAACGCCGCTCTCGGATCAGAATTCGTTGCACTCCCGCCGAGGAACGTGCAAAATATTACGTCGGGATCCGTCGTAATCGCTTAAGTGGTTAATTATGGTGTGCTTCGAGGATGGCTAGAGGAGGCTGAGGTGGGATTAATCTTGGCATCATTTGCTCTGGATCCTCTCTTTTTCCTTCTTTTTCTTTCTTCGCTTCGCTTTTTCTTCTCTTCCTCTTCTCCTTCGTCCTCACTTTTTAATGTCCGTTAAAACTATTAGCTCGTTGCATATTAAACGACCGTAAAAAGTTTGACAAGAACTGATAACGTAAAATTGCATTCGCGTCAGTAGCCAGTTCCATCCTGCATTTGCATTCTTCCTTTAAAATTGTCTAATCAAATATCGAAGTTTCAACTTCAATTAATAATTCAATTTTTACCCTGAAACGTACGTTCTGAACCCCTAACACTATTTTCACTGTCGCGACGCACTCAGCTGTGATCAATTTCACTCGAATTTTGAATACGTTAATTCGGATTCGAGTCCAGCATAGTCGTAATACCAAATTGACATTTGAACTTTCTTTATTTTAATACTGTAGCTATGATCAGTGACGCACCTGGTGAGTCATAGGGCAAGGGGTTAACTAAACAAGCTCTCGATTGAAAATTAAACATAATAGCTGTATAGGTTGTCCCATAATTGATGTCCTCGACTAGAACGTAGAACTCCGAGACACTTGTTTTTTCATTCATCGGATTGGCTCGCAGCAGCTTTTCTGCTCGTTTCCTCGCGTATCTCCCGAAGGTCTCCGCGTATTTTTGCACGCTCGTTAGGACGCGTTTTACGCTGGAAGGATCGGTCGGTGAACTCGTCGCTCGTTTCGTTCGATCGCAGGATCACTTTCAGAAACACGCGCTGCTTGTCTCGTTCCTCGCATTCAACTCACCGCGTGCAACTGTTTTTATTATTATTTATTTCATCCCGGTTAATTCGCTTTTCTTTTGTTGCGCACGAAAAATTGCAAGCTCCAAATTTTTCGCCCGTAATTTGGACAGCGGTCGATCGTTGCGTGTCGCAAATCGAAGTTGCCCTAACGATGCATCGATATAATAGCAGAAAAATGCAAGGATGAATCTACTATCCTTCTCTCGCTTGTATCGCCTCTCCTTTTCCCGCCAATTCTCATCGTTGTGCGTGCTATTGATTCTCGGGTAATTTCGAAATGCACGAACGCGTTTAAAATTGCGTCTTTCAGTAACTATGCCCTGAAAATTATTGCAAACAAATAAAAACATGACTTGGGACTGTGTGCGTGCGCTGAATGCTTCCAACGTCTCAATATTAACTTAAACTGATTTGTGGAAGGTTTCTTGTAATGCGACTGTGCTTGGAGACTTGGATTTTTAATTTTCGGGATTTGGGGAATATTTGCAGTTTAGGGGTCTAGAACTTTGGGGAGGGGATTTTTGCAGGAAATTTGAGAATTGAGAAATTTAGAATAATGATATGAAAAGTGGTGGCATGAGAACTTCAGATTGGTGGTATGAAATTTAATGGTATGGGAATTGAAAATTTAGAGATTTGAGAATTTAGGGGTTCAGAAATTCGACAACTGACCCATTTAGTGTTTTTGAAATTCAAGGATTTGAAAGTTTGAGAACTGAAAAACTTGAAGACCTGAAAATCCAAAAATTTCAAGTTAAATTTGTAAACTCGATAGTCCACGATCTTGTTAATCTGCGAAATTTGGATTTGAAATGTAGGAAAATAGTAAAAATTTGGTGATCCAGAACCCACCATAAACGTGGTCAACCTAATTACTGCGTACAGTATAGCGATCTAAGCCTTCACAAGTTATTCGGTTAATCGATGACATTGGTTTTGCTATCTTGGCTCGCGAATTGCAGGGATTCGTCGGATTGCTTGGTTCGTTACGCTTTCGGTGCAACAGCCTAACTGCTGTTAATTATCAGACACGCCTCGTTGGAGCAATGACTAAGTATATTTATACGGTGTGTTATCGCCGGTCCGGTTGTTCTCCTCGAAATCGAATCGTAAGGAAATCGTCATTGAACGCGTCGAAGAGTTGCGAAAGATGGAGAGGAAATTCCACGGCTCGCTCGTTATCTGCGTTGACGCTATAGCCAAAGTAAATACTGCATGTAAAGTGTTCAAACATCCGACACCGATCTTAACCGTTGCTTTTCGCTACGATAGAATCGGAGACATTCCACGGATACTGAGTGTATGATTTTTCGTCGCGAGGAATGTTAATTGTTCATTAGATCCGACTTTAGAGAATAAGTTAAATAGTTGGTAATGTTTGCGTAAGTACTCGACGATAATTGTTACATCGCAAAGAGTAATGATGTCTAAGCAACTGTTATCACGGGGTAAGGTGGGATCGTGAGCTAGATATTGAATAATGTGTGTTTACTGTACGAGGTGAATGAGAAAATAATGAACGTTGCGTTTAGGTTGATATATTGCTATCGGGTCGCGAGGGTACGCGTTAAGACTAGCACTAGAAATGCTCTCGATAGCTGTTCGCATAAATTTTACTCTCAAATGAACATGTATCCTAACAAATCATAAAACACCTACCAGCTGGAATCTCGTTAGGGATTGGAACACAGACTAACATAAAAATTTTGTATGTACTCAATATTTAGTAATGTGTGGTATCACTTATGACATCAGCAAATATTTAATTAGAGATTACTGCACATTTTGTTAATTTTGTATTAAATTAACTGTTGCTACACGCGATGTTTACGCACCAAAAGTTACTGTTCTAGGATTAAATAGTCGTGTTTGATGTTCGTATTTAGCACTACTACATGAATGTAATAACGCCTCGTGAAACATGTGCACCGCGGTTTATCTGTTATTCTCTCTTTCGTCTTTTTACATTTTTCCCGAATACAATCGCACAAAGAACGTAGACAAAAGACATGGTTCGTTGTTTCAACCATTATTCTTGATAGTGTCAACTTTAGAGATACAAACGTCTCCTTCGTAATAATAACCTGGCTAAAAATTCATTAAGTGTATCAATTTATTAAATGTTTGCGAGTTTAATGGCAATAGCTGTGTTTGGACATCTTGCTGACTCTCGTGATCGGTACTTTAGGAGGAAAATATTGCATTCGTCTATTATTTATTAATAAATTATTTAGAAATGTGGGGATTCGGAAATTTGGGAATTTAGGGTTGGGTTATGGGAATTTGAAGAATTTGAGATTTGGGGATTTGAAAAGGTTAACTTGAGAATTAGGATGTTTCTTGAGATTTGGAAGTTTCGATAACTTTGAAATGGGGGATTTGGAAGTTTGGATAATTTGGGAACTTGGGGGTTGAAAATTTGGCTTTTTGGAAATAGGGAGAGTGAAAATTTGGGGATTTGAGAAGTGGGGAATTGCAAATTTGGTTCATTTCTAATTTGAAGATTTGGAAAGAGAGGAATAGCAAATTTGGATAATTTGTAATTTGGGGACTTCAGAATTGCAAATTTGGTTAATTTGTAATTTCCAAATCTGAGAATTGGAGAATTAAAAATGTTGACAATTTGAAAACTCAAAAGTCACAAAATTTGACAACTTCAAATGATTTCGAAAATATAGAAGTTTAAGTATACTAAGAACTTGAAATCAATGTAATCGAAAATAGAAACATTCGATCTGAGGTTTCGACGATGTTCGGTGATATAACGGGAGGCAATATCGCGTAAGGTGATCCAAGAAAGAATTCGCTAGATTCCTGGCAAGCGTAGTTGCACTGTCTGGTAGCTGGCAGAGCGTCGCGGTCGCAAAAGCTCGCTCACCGCCTCGATATGCACTTTGCCGCTACTTGGAAACTGCCCTCCGCCTCCGGATCGCACCTCGCCGCGAATATCGCATATGCAACTCGTTCTCAAAGAGGCGAGCAGGACAGAAGGACGAGGGGGGACGGCGAAGAAGAGAGAGGACCGAGGGGAGAACCATAAACGATGTGTCTCGTTGTGCGAAGTAATTGACGAGTTCGCGTGTAGGCGGTTGGGCGCCTAGATCGCCTCGAGCGTACCGTAGGCTTATCCTCGGAGAGACGAAAAACGAAACGAAACGAAACGAGCAGCCCTGATACCGGTCGAGAGGAGCCGAGAAGCGGAAAGGGCAAGAGAGAAGAAGGTGGAGGTGGGTTCGCGCGGCTCGGGAGGAGAGGAAACGAGACGAGAGAGACGCTCTACCAACGAGATAGGAAAACAGAGACGGAGAAATTGACAGAAGAGTCGGTTAGTCAAGAAGGGAAAAAGAGATAGACAGAAATTGAGAGTGGGTTAGCTCGTGTGCTCGAGCAAGAGAGAATGCGTGCGAGACACCAGATAGAGCGTTAAGCTCCACTCACATGCTGATTTTCTTCCATGCATCATCAATTTTTATTTCTCAAAACTTTTCGATTTCTTTCATTCTTCACTTTTGTTGTGATTAGAAGAGTTTGCTATTCTTTCTCTGAACTTTCGTGTTTAAATACCTTCAGACTGTGAGGATTGATATTTGAGCTTTACAATTTCCTGCGTTGTGGGCAAGATTTCGTTTGCACTAATATTTAATGTTTGATATGTCTCTCCCAATCAAGTTATTTGCATCCCATCTTAAACATACCTTTGCTCATTTAAGTGTCTATTGTACAACAAAAGAAATAATGTTTTGAATAATTTGAACATGTGTTGAAATATTCTGGACGTTGCACAAGTTATCAATCAGCCCCGTGGTACACGTACCAAGCTGCTAGGTATTACTTGAGAACCTCTGATGTCCACATACAGCTGTCCACATGATCACATCACACGATTTACACCAGACTTCAATCCATCAACAGAAGTTTATAACCTGTTAGAATCTGCTTATATTTGAAAAGTATTTGACGAAAAATATATCATGCAATAGCATGACAATTATAGCGAAGAAAGTGTAGCAGGAAAACAAGCAGCGTGTGCAGCGGGCTTTAGCGAGCTGAACGGATCCAGGAGAGAATGAGAGACAAGAGAGGAAGAGAGAGAGAGAGAAAGGATGCTGCTGCATCACCCTGAACTTGCCCGAATACCTTCCCTCCGAACCTTACGTTGTGTATCCGTTCACCAATGCACATGGCACCCAAGCGAGTTCTCTCTCTTCTCTCTCTCTCTTTCTCCCCTATCTTCCTCTTCACGCCTGTCTCGTGTCCCTGTCCCTCGCTCGCCCTTTCACAGAGAGTCTGCTTCCTTTTCTCTTCTTACTTCGCCTCCTCTGGTGGAGTTAACCCACCCATTTCTTACGCTCTGCACCGTATACCGGGTGTCGGTCTAATATCCGAGGATATAGATAGCCTGCGACGGCACGCGGGCAACTTCCGGTGTAATATAGACGAGTTATTGGTCCTGCTCCTCTATCGACCTCAAAGCGAAGACGCTCTCTCTGGTTCGATGTTCAGAAGTATGGACATTGAATTTTAGGAATTTTTAATTATTTGTCTGCCAGGTTTTACGGCAATTTCTTGTTTAAAATTCTGGGAGATTGATCCTCTATTGGTTTAATGCTCCTCTCAGAAATATCCGTTATTATCATGGAAATTGAAATTTTAGAAATTTGTGTATTCAATTCCCTGTCACTAGTATCTTACAGCAATTTATCCTTATTTAAATTCTTGAAGATTGTTTATGGTTCTTCGACGTTCAAAGTTTCCTGATTTATCTGATGTTCGGAAATACTGTGGACATTGAAGGAAATTTTAGAAATTTCTGTTTTGTAATTATTCTTTATCATCTGCTTGCAATGTTTTATAGCACCTATGGTACTTGTTCAAAATTTATATGTTACATATAATACTCAAAACGTCATCATTGGTACATAACAGAAATTTCTTCACGCTGCACTCAAAAATACCTAATTCTGCTAGGTACTCGATATCTGCAGATCTCTGCATCGCCCATAAAACAAATACGGTAAGAAACGAATAATTTACGACAGGTAAAAAATGCAGTGGTTCAGTCATGCAACAGAATGAAACAAAGAATTCGAACGATGCAAGATTTATGTTGGGTTAAAGAGGAATTGTTGTACACCCGGTATATGAATACAGACGCACTGACTACAGTCAGCATTATACACTTACCCTGACTCGCCTCTACCTACCTACCTGCTCGCTAACGAGCCTACCTGCCGGACTTCTTGCATTCGAAGAGGTTGCCCAAGAAGAGGGCCCCATCCCTGCCTGGACCCATCCCCATGGGTTCGGCAACTACACCCCGCGGTGGTGCTTGCACCTTCCTTTATAAACGGTTAAACAAATTTCCCTGTAAAACGGCTTTCCTAGAAAACCAGTCGAGAAAGAGCACCAAAAAAAAGAAAAGAGAAGAAGAATTCGGGACTCCGAAAAATATATATTTGCTCTCGTCTAGCGTGTTTGTGTGCTCGGATCACGCGTGAAGTAGAGGGACTTTTGGAAATTTTTATAGCCGAACATAAATTCGATTCATTGCCGTCCAGTTTCTATACTTAAGTGTCGTTTGTTATTCTTTAGGACTTTCAGATATCTTTGGTCGTTGTACCAAGTAGATCTGAAGTTTGGGTAGATCATGTTTACTGTGGTTGGTGATAATTAGTGATAATTAGTGGAGCAGGTTAGTATCTAGTATCGGTGTATAGTGGAAGCTTGTTATTTTACCACTTTTAGGCAGACTTTAGGCGTATTATTGGAGCTGTTTTATTTTTATGTAATGTTGTATTTCGGTACGTTGCAATTTGATGCATTATATTTCTACGCGTCGTATTTCTACGCGTCGTACTCCCACGCGTTATACTTCCACGCACCGTATTTCTACGCGTTATACTTCCACGCGCCGTATTTCCACGCGTCGTACTTCCACGTGCCCTATTTCCACGCGTTGTACTTCCACGCGTCGTATTTCCACGCGTTGTACTTTCACGCGCCGTATTTCCACGCGTTATACTTCCACGCGTCGTATTTCCACGCGTCGTACTTCCACGTGCCCTATCTCCACGCGTTGTACTTCCACGCGTCGTATTTCCACGCGTTATACTTCCACGCGTCGAACTTTCTCGCGCTGAATTCCCAGGCGCCGTATTCCTACGCATTATACTTCCACGCATTGTACTTCGACGCGTTATACTTCTACGCGTTGTAGTTCACTCCGTTGCATTTCAATGCGTTGCATCTCTATATTATTTTGATGCGTCATCTCTCCACGCGTTGAATTCTCACACATTCTGCTTCGACACGTATTTCTACGCATCGTATTGCAATGTATTCGATATTAACGCAATATACCCTGAAACGTTCTATTGCCACAGTACTAAATAAAGAAGTACCTTCCATCTCATTATATTGCCGATTTCAAGAATTTCCCTTTACACTCCCTCTCCGTTAATATAGAGTACGTCAATATACCGTACTAACGCAATTTCAAGTTCATCTCTAACACTAATTATTTCCTATACAAAATTTGAGGCGAGATTGGTAAGCAATCCGGTATCAAACCTATTAAATTGTCATCAGGATCGATAATCGCAAGCTTCGTGCAGGTACCGCGTGTCGTGATTCCCTGGAACGCTTTCCGCTTTCGACCGAACACCGAAAGATCCGGTCCCTGACCTGCGACACGTGCCGACCACGTGGGTCTTTTGATTCGCGTTGTCACGCAACGCCATGCAAAGAAAGTTGCACACCGGTGGTCTGTCCGCTGGCAAAAGACGATGAACGAATTCGATCGATGTTTCGACAACTTGTACATGCCAGTATGCACATCGAAAGGGAGTCGGTCAACAAAGTTATCGCAGACTTCGAACGCTTCGATAAACATGTCGAACATTCGCATATCGCGATAAAGGTTCAAAGCTGCGCTTCCGTAAAGATGCGTATGCAGAAAGGTGTTTACATTATTTGCAAATGGTGTTTGACGAGCATTGTTAAAACGTTGCATCCGTTTAAAAGATGTATAGATAAATGCTGTATAGATAAATTCTGTACTAGTAACAATAGTACATTTACTGAACTTGTACTGAAACTTGTACTGAACTATAGTATTCATGTATGAAATTAGTACTAAACATACAATGATGTGTATTTACTAAACTAGTAAGAATAGTACACGTCTGCGTATCAATAACATGGATCATAAATCAGGATGATTCGATTAGTCACGCAGTCGAATATGAATATCAAATATGATATCGAAGATATTAGATGGCATTGATGTTGATGGTTATCTTTAAGATTTATAACTTGATAAGGAACATATAACATTTCTGTTTCATCTTGCTTATTAAATTATATAATAATATGGTGTGTAGGAACGCATGTTATCGAGACAGTATGCACATCAACACAGTCTGTGTGCGTACACTCACGTACTTAATAAAATAAGCCCAAATTGTAAGGTTTAGGCAATGTACATAACCGATGAAGACGATGGAAAATCATGTAGGTACAATTTTCGAATTGAGTCACAGAGCTACTTACTCTATTACAGCACTTATACAATGAGACAAATTTTTACTAAATTGAATGAGTAAAAGAAAATTATTACACGTGGAGCACAAACGTGACGGTGAATCCACAAACCTAGTGAACTTCTCGATAAGACCTCACAAAGAATTTTTCATTATAATGTGTGTATCCGTGAATGCGTTTCGAGGAAACTAGTGCAAGTTAGAGCTGGATCGAAACTGAAAGAAGACATCGATCTAGCAATAAGTAAGCGAACGCTAATCCTCGCGTAGACGCGTTGGCCCTGTAATCGCGTGATCCAATCAACGCCGATAACAAGATAAGCCCGGCTAGGTTCGCCGGAGTCGTACACCTCGGTATCGCCGGTCAATCTGGCGCGGAGGGATCGTATCTCAGTTCGTGGGGTCACGTACGACCGTGATTTCGATCCCTCGGTTCCCTTCGGTCAGTCGGCGAGGATCGCGAATCTCGGCGCGTGTTCTCCCGATCGTATCGGCGCGTTCTCGCGAGCGTACGAAATCGTCGCGGTCGCGTGCGCGCACGAAACCGTCTCCGGGAAAAGTTTGCTAGATGGCCGTTCAACGGCGTCGCCGTCGCGCAAGCGTTGATCACGCGTTATCGCGCGACGCACGGCACGCGCGCTGTTTACATGGGAACGCCGCTTCTTTCACGAGATTAATAACAGCCGGAATTGAATAACTTATTTACGAGCCAGCTTCGCGCCTAGTTGCATCACGCAGATAAACTTGGCGCTATTTAAAGGACGAGATTCATTCATTGTGTACGCCGGCTTCCTGGTTCGAACACGTGCTTCAGAAACTTTACTCTAAACACGTAAACTGAAACAAATTGTTCTTTAATTATTTCACTCTTCTATTTCTAGAAGAATTTTTAACTTGAAATCGACGTAACTCTTTGCCCTACAATATCGTACTCGTGACGCACAATACAGTACTTGATTAACCAGACTCATATTTTCATCGCGCTTTTGGGTTCACTAATTGTTATCTTCACAGTCAACGTTGAATACAAAACTTAACTTTCTAACTTGTTTTATTCATTTTCACATTTGGCAATTTGTGCATGACGCACCTGACTTGAAAATTGTAGTTCAAGGTTAAATTTCAGTTCCGTACATTATCGACTTTTAAAAGTTCCATTTCTGTGATTGCTTAGCCAACAAAATTGTACCTACAATTGTTCACTTTTGTACGATTTTATTTACACCATTATTTGCACTAAAGAGAAGTTACATATTTCTTAGAGATACACGTGATATCCTGTATTGTTTACGAGTCACGTGTATTATCCAGTAGAGCTCACATTCCCCCAGTTTGGTGTCCCCGCGATTACCGGCGATAAGAGTCGTGTTTTCGACGATAGAATGTTTTTGAACCGTTCCGCAGATATTTCGTCGATCGTTGTAACCTCTTGCATTGGTGGCTGCATGAACTCGTTATAATTTTCGACGTACTGTTTGCGCAGAATATCGGGGAAATGGCTACAAGATTTGGTTATTAAAAAATATTTTCGTAGACATTTTGCAGCGAAAGATGCACGATAAATATGTGGGAAAGAGAGGATCAGAAATTTCGGGGCGTACTCGAATTACGTACTTTCCGTTATAATTTATTCACAGTAAAAAAGTAAACGTAAAATTTAAGTGTATCGAGAAACGTACTACTTGCAGCGTAATTCTCGTAGATCTGTTCGGAGATAGCGGTGTTAAATCGTTGGTAATAACTCGAATCAAAATTCCCCCTAAAAGATACTCGTCGTTAAGCCGCCATCGAAAGTCGATAAGGTGTCCTCAGTGACGTGTCTCCGAGACTTCCGAGACCATATTTTCGGTGACGGTGTTCATTATGGTTCCTTTTTTCGAATCAATTAACAAAATGCTTTTCGCGCCACGCAATAAAATGACATAAGACTGGAAGTACCGTCGGTTCGTTCTTTAATTACGATCCATTTAAGTCGTCAACGGCAGAAAGATCGTATTCTCAATTACGAAGGTGGCTGGTCGTAAAATTTCCTCGGCAAAGCGAGCAATCACCCTCTTTTACGCGTTTATAATATCGACGACCGTCTAATTGCTGGCTACAGAGCACCCCAATAAACGTATTAACGTTAACGCGTTCGCTCGCTCGCTCGCTCGTTCGCCTACGTTTTTATCCGAGCCGAGCTGCAGGAAAGAAGAAGCGAGAGAGCGAAAGATGGGAAGAGGAGCAAAGAACGAGTCGTGCCACCGCGAAAGAATGAAAGAGCAAAAGGCGCGTATGATAATAAGGCATGCCCACCAAAAATACCGGTTTCCCTCTTGGAGCCCGTGGTTACGATTCAGGTTTGTCCCGCCTGTTTCCGAGACTCTGTCGAAACGATTTTCGTCAAACAAAGTCGTTCGACTGTATGGCTCCTCCAGTCAATTAACGCCAGAAGACCGTCGTCGTTGTCGACCTGTTGTCGAGATGTTCCCAAAGAATTTCCGAGGATCCAGAGGACCTCGACAAGAAAAAAGAACCTCGCCAGAAGATACGCCCGCGCGAATCGATCCTTGACGATTACGCCATTTTCCAGCGGTTTTTGCTCGGACTGGACATTTTTACATATTTATGGAACTGCTGGACTGTGCGATATCGTCTCTTATTCGTTTGGAGTATCTTTGGGGGAACTATTTGAGAGTTCCTAAATTTCTGAGGACTTGTAAACTTATAAGGTTAAGTTCCAAGATTTCAGAGTTTTGGAGGCACAAGATCTTACAAGTACCAATGTTCAAATTCCACATCTTCAGTTCTGAAATACTACTCACGATTCAGCTACTCCCACGGTTCCAGAGTTCCAACGTTTCAAAGTTGCAAAATCCTAAACGCAAGTTCTAAGTTCCAAAACGCAAAAGTAGCAAAGTAAAGTTCAAAAACTAAGTTCTATAATTCTGAGGTCCCATTCTCACCCAGAATTATTTCACCCACTCTGAGCTAACCTGACGCAAACTCATCGGAAAATGGTGATACAATTGAAAAACTGAAGGAAGAAGGGACTTCAGCAAGAGGAGGCCATAAAGCGTAGAATGGAGGAAGAAAGCACGACAATGGTCGAAGGAGAAAGCGAGATGTAATCGTGGCTGAGAGTAACGAGAAAGGAATAACGAAGAGAGGAGAGGCACATGGAGAAGGAGCGTGTCCGTAGAAACGAAGGTTAGCAATCTGCGTAGTGTTTTACGACAACTATAAATATGGCTGTAAAGCTCTTTGTTTAGAGCAGCTAATCTACGGCTTTCGAAACTCTGCCCTTCCGTTAGCCTTAAACCGTTTTAGGCTATTCTGCCAAAGTATATTCTCTTAATAAGATTAAAGAGAAATTCTATGTCAAATTTGGAGACTAAGGGAAATTCTATGAGTTTCTCATACAATTTTTTAAGCGTTTAACGTACAGTTAAGCTGGACAGTTGTGTCATTTGGAGTTAGCTAATTATTCTTACAATCTGAAGACAACTGAAGAAAGTTCGAATGTTAGGTATGTGATCCTTGATTACACAGATTACAGAATTGACCCCAAAAATTGCAGTGAAGATATGAGACTAGTTTATCACATAGTTTATCACGAGTGGACGTTATTGTAGTACAGGGGGAATAAGAAATTGAACCCTAGTGTTCAATGTTATTAACTAAGAGCATCATGTTATAAATTAAGTAATTGCTCTAATGCGAGGAATATTTAACTGCGTAACTAGATGACTCGTAGTCCCGTAGTTCAAATGGGGTGTGATTCGTGAGAGAAAGGTGCCCGGAATATTTTGTGAAAGTCGGATTGAAACGGAGGAGCCGAACCCCCTCATCTCATAGCGGATTGTCTTATTTGTCGCATTTACGTCCCAATTTTTAAACAGCTCCGTTATACAACCACTATAATCAATGTTGAAACTCCTCTCGCAAGCCGGTCCTCGCGATCAAGTGTGAATTCCAGGTATCGATCGGCGAGGAGAGCGACGCGCGTTTACACGCGCGAAAATTATCGGGAGGACTCCGGTTGACCATTTAAAAAGGAGGGAAAGAAAGCGGTGGCGGCGGCGGGTCCAGTGGCATCTGCTAACCATATGCTAAAATGACTGAGCCCGGATAACACCCTGTCACGCTAATGTCAGGTTAAGCGGCGAGAATGATTTACAAGCGGCGAGTTGGAGCGAACCCGGCCAACGCAGCTTCGCTCGCTCGCACTCTCGGACGCGCCGGAAGCGGAGACCGCGACGCGATACTCGTTACAACAACGTTATTGCCCGAGCGCAATTAACGTCCGCTAGATACGCCGCGTCGATAGGTTAAACGCGCGAGACGAGCCGCGTGTATGTACGCTCGTTCCCGCTCTTTCGCCGGTGACACTGTCGACGCGTTAAAATAATTTATGCCTTCAACGAGCCGATACACCGAGATTCCGTATGCGCTACCTGTCTCTCTGCGAAACACGACATTCTTCCATTCGCCAAATTACTTCTACGATTTCGGAATTCCGATTCGCATTTCTGGAATTTGGCGATAAACCAAAACTGCTCTGCTCGACACTCCTATTTTTTACGACTTATTGCTTATTAATTATAAAGTTTTACCTCTTGTAATGAACCTGTGACTCTTTTCACAACTGCGTTAGTTAGATCCAATCATTTATTGCTGCGTTAAATACAGCACCTGCGTTAGTAGTTAACACTTGTACTTCACTTTCCTTGTGCTTTTACTTCACTTGTACTTCTATTTCTACAAGAAATACAGTTTCTACAAAAACCTCAATACCTCGAAACATCGTAAAGTTATAATTATTTAACACTCATCTGCCACCTGTTCCAAAGTGAATTGACCTAAATGGGATTTATGGTTTCATGTATACCATTCTGTGAGCATAATTTGTATAGGTTATTGGAACTCGTCCAAACCTAGGTTTCAATTAAGGTTTAGGGTGTGACTTTCCGAAAATTGTTCTTCTATGGTTGTACCATTAATGCTCGATATCTCGCTGTTACGATATAACTGACTGTAAACACACTTTCGTAGATTGGCATGAATCACTCCAATGCGTTCCGTTGATAAGAACGGCACGCGTCTGTGATAAGCAATAGCAATTCGGAGAGGAAATCGGTGAAGATAAAACGTCGCAGGAATTTTTTCCATTAACTCCGAGTTCATATTTTTTAATTGTAGCGATTTCAAACTGCTTCAAATATTGTAGTCATTTGCAAAATGGTAATACGTGAAATACAAAGAATCTAAATTTTCTTACAATGCAATTAGCAGTGAATATACTGCAGCCAGTAAAGCGTTGAGCGATATAATGGGCCAAAGAAAGCATCCAAATTTGGAAATCGAAAGGAAGGTGTTGCGATCGAAAAAGTTGAACAAACAAAAAGCGTTCGATTTCTCTTTTGAGGCAATCTAGTTTCGCGATCGCGACCAAGTTCAGAGCAAAAATTGCCCATGTAAAATCGATGAATTTCAAGTTTCCATCGGGAGTGAGCGTCCCGGCGTCGTTCCGTTGTGGCAATCGAAAAGATTGCGAGCGGCTAGCTGTTCGGATCGGCTCGTAGAAGGGCAGGAAGTAGCGGAACGCATAATGAGAAGGGGGTTGTGGGCGGGGATGATCGCGCGAAAAAGGTGATACGGCTCGGAGACAAAGGCGAGGACCGTGAGGTGGGGCTGATCAATCGGATCCTCTGCCATCCGGCGGTGAGTTAACTAGGACTAAATAAGGTAGCCGCTCGGTCCCGGTAAATAATTGTATCTCGTAAAGCGACTAGGTAACCGAGGATTTATATGGGCGTAGCCGACGGGGCCGACACTTGCTACTTCGATACACGACGGCGCATAGTCGGCCACCACCACACCGCTTCTCCTCCCTCTTGTTCCTCTCCTTCACCTCCATCACCTCCTCCTCTTTTTCCTTTCCTTCGGAACATAACCTGTGAGTACCGAGGTACACACGTGCCACGAGCTGTTAGTAGTCGAGGGGGCACCATGGACCTCCCCCTACTGCTGACTTGCTCAGCCTCCTATCAAACACTCCGCTTGGCCCATGTAAATTAACCGACGATAATCGACCGACCGGCTAATTATATTCGCGAGATTTTATCGCTTTTGTTGCGACTCGAAGCTTTCGTGACAGACGCCCCTGGGCGTTTCGCTCCCAGTTTCGTGCCCGATGATCGATCACATTCCGTTTTCTGGATGCTAATGCAGTACTAACACTTTCCTATATCGCTTGCTATCGACTTTTATCGAGGGAGTGCAAACGCAATGCAGACGTAACTATGGATGTAGGAATATAGGCAGTTTGGAGATATAAGGTTGCCGGGATTTGGGGACTTGGGGAGATAGAAAGCAGGCATTGTGGAGATGTGGAGACATACACAAACTTGAGGACATCGGGATTTAGTAGATGTTGGTATATACAGAATATTGGGCTTGAGAGAATTACGAGATTTTAGGACATAGATCTAAGGAATTTTATTCTTCTGTACTCCTACATATCCTTTCAAATATCCATTTATATATCTCTCTACATATCCCCATATTTTATACATACAGATTCAAAGAATTCTTTAAAAACACAGATCTATAAAGTATCGCTAGATCATTAGCGAATACTTGTTCGGCTAGCTTAACACCACAAAGCTCGGTCATTGCCGAGTTCACGCTTATGGATTCGCTAATCTTATCAAAACGTACGAGATACCGTGGCTGGCCACGATAAAGATACGAGTTTGCTCTTTAACAGACTGTCCTCCTTTCTTTATACGTCTCGAGGACTATTGTGAACAATGTGTTTCGCAATTGTTCAATATATTCATTGGAAATCCTTTGTCGAGCGGCGCGAAACGGTCTTACCGGAAGTCACGTGTGTGCGTGTCCCGCGTAACGCGTGACCATCCTCTTGTCTAGCTTCCCCGTCGCTATTCTTTCATAGTCGACTGACCGGCGATTGTGAAATATCGGGACAAATAAAGACTGGCATATCCTAATCGTACTCGTGAATGGGACTGGCGAAGATGAAAGAATAATCGATAGTAGCGCGTAATCGCACGCGTAACACGAGCGGTTGTCGACTAGGAAACGAAGGGTTGAACTACTTCTCGAGATCGTTTAATTCTAATACGTGGATTCCTGAGCACGATGATCGAAGTTGCCGGCGCCGGGACAAGTGGGTCCCTAATTTGGGACTTTATCGTCTTGTTATCCTTGCACCTTACGATGCTGACGACCGAGCCGAGCACTCGGTGTCACTGTGCTTGCCACCTTTTCGTCGATGGTCACAGAGGCTCGCTTTGGACCGAGAATGCACCGATATGGCGCATACCGCGAGAGCAAGAGAGAAAGAGAGACGGCAACAATGAGAGGGAACGGGAAAAAGGGAGAAACCTAGAAGGAAGAGGACACGGGAGTACATGGAACGAACAGAGAGAGGTGGAAAGCTTGAAAAGAAGGAACGAGAAAGAGACGGTGGTAGGAGTGGGTGCCCGTGTGTCTCCTTGCCCCCACTACGTGGATATCGGGGCCCAGTGCGACCCCTTCCTCCCCTTCCTTAGCCAGCCCGAGGCCAAGAACGCGCAGGGCCGTAGGCCCCAGCCTCGGTACCGTCGGCTACTCGCGCGTACCTTTTGCGGCGTTGCCGAGTCCTCTTTCGATCACTTGCTCTCGCACTCTCGTTTCGACGAGAAGGACCCCGCTTTCGCATAAATTACCACTGCTCGCCCGTACGAGCCATTTCGACGCGTCACGTATATACTTACACAACCGTGCGGTCGTGCACGCGCGCGCACGACCCTTTCGAGCGCGGGAGAATTCATTCGATATAAAGTCGAATTTACGTTTCTTCACTTTGGACGATTAACGTGGGCGATTCGCACAACTATATATTAATTTGTAAAAGATAAATAAAATTCGAGACGGACACTCGTGATGATTTTCATTCAGTTCAGAGTACCCAAACATTCGTTCGCGTTAACTGATTGGCGACCTAACGAGTTGTTCAGTATTCGTTTTAACTTTGTTTAAACCAGTGAAATGTCCAGACCTAGACAATTGTACCTGGGACCAAGAAATGGTCCTGGATGGCTATTTTCCGTGTCCGTAAGGATGGGCAATCTTCCATTTTGCCTATAGGCAAATGAAATGAACGGCCACGAACGAATGCTCGCCTAGTTGAAACGCAGGCTGTTACGCTGTTCTCGGTCGCACGCGTGTTCTTCTAGTGACTTTTCTTGCTCGGATTCAACCAGTTTCCTCGCGGACGAGGACGCGTGGTCGAGAGTGCAGCGTCGCGAAATTTATGGAGGACGGATCGTGTCACGAGATCCGGTGGCACACACAGCTGCTCGCATCCAGCAGGTGTATTTGTGTGCTCGTTAACTCGTAATGGAGATTGCCACCTTAGATTCTCGACCACCCGTGTTTCCGTCGAATTCACCTCTCGTTCCCGAGCGTACGCGTCAAGGGCCTGACGCGTCAAACGAGTTCGTTCCCGAGATCCCTCTATAGCTCCCTGGCAGACCGACGACGATGACGTCGCGCGTTAAACGATGCAATTTAGAGAGAGAAAAACCGGCGATCGTTCTTTGGAAACCAGTATAATTCGCCCGGAGCGTGACCACGCCAGTCTCTTATTTGAATTTCTCGCTTCGGTCGCGAACGGACCGACTCGTAAATTCGTGTGTCGAACGCGTCCTGCACGACGCGACACCCCGCGTGCCCGAGAATTCGATTCCGTAAGAACGGACGTGTTGGTCAGGGCCTCCTTTCCGGACGGAAGGTCGTCGGACCGAAAATATCGCGCGTGCACGCCCCGAAGAATTCCTCGGCTAGTTTATTTCTTTCTGGAAATCATGCGTTTCTGCGTCGACGTTCGACTAAACACACAGGACGTATACCGTTTCGCCACCCTTCTCCACTTTTCTTCGCCTCTTTTCGTTCCTACGGCACGCCTACGGGTACCTTTGCACGATTCACTTTGACGACAATCAGGTTCCACTGCTGTGTCTAAACGTCGGACTATTTGCACCGATGGTCCTCGAAACTGTACCTACACCGAAACTTTATCTACTGTTCAACGCAAGAAGAGCTCTAGGATACTCCTATCACCAGAAACGCAGTTAAAATGAAAAGTATATCTTGCTCTATAGCAATGTTTCCAAATTCCCATATCGTTAAATTTCCAAATTTAGCGTTTAACTGTTCTGTACGCTAGAGATTGTCAGGTCAGCCTTAGAGGATCTGAATGGTCGCTGAATCTCGAACGGGCCTTGAGCGCCACTTAATCGCTGTATCGAACCTTTTCTATTTTGTTTGACCCTGTTGTCCCCGTTTTCGACAACGAAGAAATTGTCGGAGTAAAGGTCTACTTCTGAAGATCGTATTATGGGTCCGATTTTACGCGTTCCTATTGGAAACGATCGATTCAAGAAGGTCTTCGAATTAAGAACTCATCCTCTTATTCGATCGCAGACTGTGCATTATGATCTCGCTTTCTTCTCAAGGTTTTTTGCGGTTATCTCGGCTTTATCTCGTCCCATTACAATCTTAAACCCTCGGTCATGAAAGCACAGGGAGCGCCCGTGCTCCGCTTTCTCGCGTTATTACCGCGTTCCTCTCGTTCTCTCCTATCTTGATCTCTTCGGCGGAATACGCGGCGCGCGAACCTCGTAAAATTCTAGAAACGAGAACCAACTTGCGGCGCCAACTTGCATTCGAGATATATTCGATTGTGCACAAGACGTAGCCTGGGTTCTCCCTTGATTACTTTAGAAACATACCCCTCTCGAAATTTGCGTGTAAATTTGAAATATTCAAAGTTCCATATCGAGAAGTTAACTCATCGGTGTCGAGATGAGTCCTCGGTGAATACTCCTCACGTGTAAGGTGTTCTCGTGGACCTAGTAGTTAGTCGACAGCGATGTAGACTGTAATTTCTGGTGGCGATACAAGGCGCGGTAATTGGTCGGGTAGCGATTACGATTACGACGTCCGAGTACATTTAGTTATGCACGCGAGGAAGAAGAATTCGGGGATTCTGGCAATCGTAAATGGTGTTTCGAAGCAACGAGGACTGGCCGTAGCAGCCTTGGTCGAAGGCAGCCAGGCGCTGGCACGGCACCCATTGTCCGCGCCGTCTCTTGTTACGAGACGAGACGAGCCGGTCAGAGGGACGAGGAGGATCGCTCGAGTGCGAAGGAGACGAATCTCGAGAGCGAGGAAGAGAGGAAAGGCGCAGAGGAGAGCCCCAGAGTGAGGCAACCAGGCGGCGGTCAAACAGGCAGACCCAGGCTCCTTTCCTCCTCCGTTCTTTTCCTTCTTCAGCTTCCCTCCGGTGCGTCCTCTTCGTCTTCTCTTTCTTTTGTTGCTTTCCTTCGCGCGGCTCTTGCCATGCCGGGGACCGTGCCGAGTCAAAACCACCTATGTGTGCCTGGCAAGGGCCCCCGGCAGTAGGTCTGTTGCCTCGAGGCCCATGGCCTCTCTTCCTCTTTCGCTTCCACCACGATCTGCCGTCTCTTTCCTCTTTCTCGCTCGTTCCGTTCTTCGTCGCCTCGTGTAGATCGCAACGAGAGAGGAGAGGCTCCTTTTGCCTGGGTCCGAGTCGAGATCTTCGGCCAGGCCGAGTTTTCGTGAGGTTGCCTCGCCGGAACCGACGCGACGACAGAACTCGAAAATTTCTCGAGAGGTTTCGATTTTCGTGGGCCCCACCGAGGAAATTTATGTCCGCCGAGAGGACGGCCGGGTTACTCGAGGCTCCGTTTCAAGGATCTCCCTCCGTTGAATTATGGAAATCGACTCGTTTTGTAATTTCTACGGTATAGCGCTAGAAGAGTCGTGTTTCTCAACGCACGTTTCGAAATTTCTGCGAGCTAGCCGCTCGTTTTGGAACGCGTCTCCGGACGGGATCGGAAACCGCGGGCCAGCGTCTCGACGCGAGCGTTGCTCCCATATCTCATCGCGTTTGGAATCCAGACCGCATCGACGTGTTCAGCGACGCCAGCTTTTTGATTGCTTCGATCGTGTGGCGTTGCCTCGCGTTCTCCGAGATTCTAACCAGCTAGCACGTCGCCAGGCCTCGAGTACGTGACAGTGGGTCCGGCCTCGAGGCCTGTCAGGAATCTCCGGGACCCATTACGAGGGTGCGCCTACTTGGTGATCTTTTATACGACGAAAACCCGTTCCGTTGTCTCGGATCGGGTCGTCGCACGTGCGCTTTTCCGAGCCCTTCTCGCGAACGCTATCGCGCGGGAACTAGTTTCGCTCGTCCGCCTTTATATTATGCAAATTCGCCAGCGACGATAATGAGATTCCGTCCTCGCCTGGCCAATAAATAATCGTCGGTCTAGCTTTCTAATGAAAAACACCGTCATCCCGGCGAAAATGGTATCGCATCCTCACGACTCTCTCGTCGAACGATTCGTCGTCGAACACTTCAGCAGCTTCCGCCTGCCTCGACGACGGAAAAACACTTTTCTCGAAACTATCGGGTATTCTCGGATTTATCGGTTAGTCAAGCATCACCCGGTGACCATGACAACATGGCACTTGTTGCACAAAGCGTGTTCGGGGACGAAATTTCTCGGCGTCCTTTTGCTAGCTGGTTCCTTCTGCGCGGACCTCCCGCGTCGAGGGTCACCAGGTTACACGTTGCCGCGCATTCCCATTTCGGCGTTTTACCGAAACAGTCTTCTGCGTTAGAAACCCGACTCCTGGATTTCTCGGAGCCATTCGCTGCCTCCTCCCTACACCCTCGTTTGATCTGCCAGATATTCCGGTAAAAAGATACCTACTTGCCGCCAACTGCTGTCTCGTAAACGACGTAAAATCCTGGTAGCTTTACCTCTTCTGGAAGTCAGGATGATACAGTGGTTTCCTACTAAAAATTCGAAGAAACTCTGATATAAGGCGGTCTAAAAATCTCCCTACGTAGGAGAAAAAAGTCAAAGCGAAAATATCCGATGTTGTCCCTTCTTCGCGGGATCTTTTTCTATGAAGCCTAGCATGTTCGCGAGAGTATTCAGCATCCACTCCTGGCAGTCACTCTTCCTTTCCAAGGACCGTGACTAAGAGCGATGTCATAGGTTTTCACCGGACAATCCTCGGAGAAAATTGTTCGGTGCAAACAAGCGGGCATCTGCGGCCAAGACGAAGCACTTGTTGCACAAAGGGTATCGGGGGTCGAAAATTCTTGGCGTCTCTCCCTTTCGATTTCCCTCGGTCGACGAACAGCGCTGGCAGGCCCCCTGTGTCGAGGGGTCACGAAACGTCCGTGGACGAGAGGCACTAGTACGGATTTCTATTGACACAGGCCAATAGGGCCTGGCCTCTGGACTCCGCAGGAATCTGTACGATCCTTTCTGGACGTCTACGATCGGAAGAGGGGGTGCCGTAATCCTTCGCCTTTTTTTCTTTCGTCCATCGATGCCTCCGGTTTCCCCGTGGGAGACGGAGTCTGATAAATCTGCGAGGATTCCAGTCTCCCGGAAATCGTATTCTTGGCACGCATCGAGTCGTGGAATTAATTCTTGTCGGTGTACGGTTGCCTTTCTTCGAGCTAAATGGAGAATGGAAATTATCGACTAAGTATTTAGTATTGTTCGCGTCACGCCTCGAACTTTCTTTACTTTAGGTGATTATTAGGATTTTTCGAAGTCATTTTCGAACTGAGGGACGTTGGAAAATATTGCGTGTGGGTAGCGAAAAATTAGCATATACGATGGTAGGTCTGGCTCATAAAAGTTAAGAAACCACTGGTATAAAGGAAAGAGAAAATTACAAAGGCCTGTTGTCGGTTATACGAATTTGAGAACCACCGGGTTGCGGTGCAGTGTCGGCAGGTCGGTGGGTAGGCATATAGCGTTGATGGACCAGAGCTAATCTAAAAATCGCCGGAACTTCACAATTATAGTAATTTACCAGCCGACAACAAGCTGTACACACAAGCTTGCCCCGTAATGGCATTAACGGCACGCTCTTTCGCTCCCGTGTCCTTTTTAGCTGGAATCCAGGGGCCCAAAATCGGCCGGGCGACTTCTTTTTTTTTTCACGATCCCGGCAAGGTTCACGAAGGTGTCACGTCTCGGCGTCGTGTTTAGTCGTGCGTCCCCGGGACACGTGGAATATTCTCGAGGTTCCTCGATCCTTTTTGCTCGTCTCGAGTTATATCGCGATCACAAACGAAGTCTGCCTCGTTACCGAACATCACGATGATCATTGTCGCCTCTCCTTTCGCCACGAGATCGCGGAGAAAGAGGTGGAAAAAAAGGACGGGAAAAAAAATACGAGGGAGAGACAGGATAGATTTATCGTTTGTAACAGAGACTCGACCCATCGTTTTTCCTTTTCCCGTCAAACGAAAAATCATCCGCGGGCGCAGACAATGCTCTCGCGAGCACTCGGCTCGAAATCGAGGGCACTCATCACATGCAAATCCATAATAATCTCTTCGCGGCTTCCGCTCTTTGCCTCTTCTGTTCTAATGGTGCCTTTCCAGGAATCGTCGATGCAGAACCGCGGGTTACTACTCGCAATCCGCGTTGGATATTGTTTAAGAACCCGTGCATATCCCGCAGCCCGTGGGTGCTCGCCGCGATTTACTCTGTTACGCTTCCTGTCGAGATACGCGATGGACGCGTTTCTCTAATATTGCGTTCTCTCCCGTGTTCTCCTCGTTCGCTTGTTTCGTTGTTTATCATTCCGCGGTTCAACCTTGTTTTATAATGAGCCTCAAAGGGAACGTGATTTGGAGAACTTCTTTTGACATTTGTTAGAGGTAGAATGTTGGAATTTGGCAAGGTAGGTACAGGAAAAGGTATTACCTCCCCCTGTTGGGACTAGGGTCCTTTGGAATTTTCGAAAGTCGACTATTGAAACTATGGTTGGAATTCTGTAATTTTTAGTTTATAACTTTGGAACTTCTGGACTTCATAACCATTAAATTTTGGAACATAGGGACGTTCCAATAAAATCCTACAAAATTTTACTAATCCTGATATAAGCCATAGTTCCTCGGTGTACAATCATCAGATAATATTTTATGCTAAATTTCACACGTTCTATAGATACGTAAGCAAGCTACACCGAATGATACAACAAAGTTAAAAATTGAATAGCGTGGTCACATAATGTGAACGATGAAATTGGTGGAGAGGAACAATGCTAAGCTCTCCGAAATTCGGTGCAGCATGAAAAAGTGTGCGTTGTCTCGCGGGCAAAGTACAGTTCTCTCTTTTCGAATGCATATCCTGAGCGGTGCACATGTGTGCCACACTCCTCGCGCTAAAGTTTATTGCCAGCTCGGTCCACTCCCTTGCCCCACGATCCCCGGATGGGTTCCAACCGCATCCTTTCCATCACGATCAGCGTGCCTCCTCCTCCGCTCGTCCTGCTGCGTTCCATCGGCCTTCCACGCGGAGCTATACCGACAGACAACTCCAAGTTCGTGGCCGTGTTCTCTCGCTCTCGCCTCTTCTCTTCGTTCACTCCGCTGCACGGGTTTGTTTACCTCGCAGTCTTGTTGGAATAATACTTCGGGACGGTAATTATAGATACCCCCAGGCACACAATGCACCAAGACCTCGTCACACGTTCGCCGAACGGAGACCATGATTTTTGCGATTGAGATCCAACCGATTCTACTTGATGTTACCCATATTTGGACAACGTGATCGCAAACTTCTATTTTATTTACATTTTTAGACGCTTAGATTTTTATTTGGGTCGGATAACATCTCAAGTTTCGTGTCAAAACTGTCAGGGGTATAGAGGCGGAAATTTTGCGATATTTCATAAGATGTATAAGGTTTTTTAAGGTACCAGGCTCAAATCTGTAATGCGTATAAGGAAATTCAAAATGAGTGGCAGATAGAAGTACCATAATTGGTTGCTCGTAGCTTACGTTTCGTGCAATGTAGCAAAAGCGTTAATACGAACGAAGCTGTTGAGATGGTAAGGGTAAGGAGATCCGTATGGTTGATAAATCGTAGCGATACAATGTCAAGATACTCTGGCCAGTAAAGAATGTGTGAAAAAAAGGAAAGAACCGATGCCATCTAGTTTGTTAGCTGTCGTCAGCTGTTCAGCCTCATCGGTTCGAGGACAGTTTCGAAGACAGAGCTTGCACTTTGGAGGTCGCGATCATCGGTTCGAATAAAATGGAGACTTTACGCGTCGGCGGTACGGGGCGCGGAGTAATCCCGGACAAATTCGCGAAAGATTTAGCGACACTTTATCGCGTCCCGGTCGGTGCTCGTAAACGGATAAAACTTTCATTAAAAGCGAAGCCTATTTGCTCTGGCGATCAGGCCGGCCTCTCGGCGCGAGCCGCTTTTCATCGAGCCTCCGCGCGGCCGTGATAAAACGAGAATCGGCACGATTCCGACGAAACTCCTCTCGGCGCGTACAAGCGCGCGTGCTTGTCGCGTTATTTATAGAGTCGCGTAGCTGACAATTTAATCGTCCGCAGTCGTGTGAATTGCGCCGATGCGTACGGTCGGGAGTCGCGCGTTCGCGTCTTAATAAGTTCGAGCAGAACGCGAGATGCCTCGCCTCGCCGCTTCGGGCTCCGCTCCTCTCCGCTTCGCTGTGTCTCGCGGTCCGTGGAAAAGGTCAACGGTCTTGCGTCGGGGGACGATCGAGATCGCGGACGGACGGCCCTCGAACCAACGAAGAATTAACTCTTTCATGGCCGACGATGCGAGCGTGCGTTTTAACGCGACTGAGACCAAGTGCAACCACGCTGCCGAAGTATTAATTAAACGACCGGCTATACGCCGCGCGGAACGACTGATTTATCACCGTTTACCGCCAGCGTGCGTCCGCTCGCGTTGCTTTCGTTGCGCGTCGTCGCGCCGATGCTTTACGAGCCATTTTCCCGCGTGCGTCGATAACGGATAAGCTTCGCTAAAATGGCATGACATCGGTTCCCTGTAGTTTTATTTTCCTGCGAAGGGATACAGATACTGCAGGATCTTCGAGTGTGGCGCGATTAGCAGCTTCGATGTAACTCTTATCACTGTGCGGTGTTTTGCAGAACTTTATGGATAGATTATGCTTCGAGTATCCTGCTGATTACTTGTATATCACTCGGATTACTTCACAGGATTGTTACTTGACTGCGGATGTATATATCGAGGCGAGATATAACCTAGAAGATCCGCGTCTACAAATTACATTAGTTACATCTACGCAGGCCTTCATATATCATCCGCATTCTAGTTCACATTCTGTACTGCTATTGCGATTATTCAAATCAGAATTTATTCACCATTGGGTGGTCCACCCGTGACTATTTCCATGTTCTAAAGTCCTATTTAGAACGTTCAGGGAACGCGAAAAATTGCTACCGTGATGCTACCTCCAGTGATACTTTCTCCCTATAAAATAATGGCGTTGGCGATCACCTAAAGATCCTCGTTGGCGAGAACGATAAGATCTAGCCGGTAGGGTTAGAGGGAAAAGAGGTTCGACGATGCTAACTCCGGAGTCTCGGTCGAGATCGAGAGCCGATTGTTATCAGTTCGAATCCTGAAAGCAGGTTTCTGCCTCTTGAAACGATCGAGTTTCGCGGAACGGACCAACTCGTGCGGTTCTCCAGCGGACGGGATCCGCCTTCGACATCGGGACAGCCAGATCGACCCTGGCTGCTGCCGGCAGCTCGGAACAGGAGAGAGATGATCGGTATCGCTTCTTCGAGTCCTTCGTGAGGATTCTTGTTGCTCGCCGCGATCCAGTTTCGCGGAACGGATAAACTCGAAAGGTTTCTGCGGCATCGGTAATATCAGCGATGGGCAAATCCGCTGCTCGACAGGCTCACGGGCGCCGACGTGTACCACGCGGACTGCGATTAGGCGAACATTCGTGAGGATCTTTGCGAATTTCAGGAGGTAGAGATTTGGGAATTTGGAGGTTTAGGGATTCGTGGATTTTAGTTGGACATCTGGGGATTTGGATACTTGAGAATTTGGAGATTTGAAAGTTTGAGGATTTGGAGATCTGCGAATCCTATCTTAGGTATTGACGATTAGAAATTTGGAAACTTCAGAAGTTTGGATCAATTAGGGATTTGGGGAACCTAGTATCTGCGCAGTGTAGCAATATGTAAAATATAGAAATTTAGAAATATGGGAATATGTGAATTTGAAGTGCTAATACTTTCGACTAGAGAAGTTGACATCTGTCCCCACCGTCACGGTTGCCCATCATTGGCGTGCATCCGTGTTGAAACATTAAAAGACAGATGGATGGATAAGAGGAACGGGGACGAGCGATGGCATCGGAGCTAGTTTGCCAGGAGAAGTTTTGCCGCGAGTAGGTGCTCGCGAATTAAAACCATTAAGCGAAACTGGTTTAGCGTAGACGCGAAATGGTCGAGAGGACACGAACGCTTCTGCCGATTGGGAAGAAACGTGCGAACAGCTGCGTCTAATTGCGAAGGGGAGCTCGTTTACGCAGGATTATTCGAGGAGTATTTAAACGCGAGCCTGGCGAATAAGCGTGCGAGAATAAATATCGATAGAAGCGATAAGGAGAATGGAGGATCGTTGGATTTCGCGGTTGGCAACCAGACTCGATTCGAGTTCTTTTCAATGTCAATGGAAGCTTGGGTCAATGGAAGCTTTATTTCTTCTTCGTCGTTCGATCTTGAGAAATATTGCCTGGTTGCTCGTAAACAAGCGAAGTGTGTTGCGTGAAATATTTTTTTACGAGTTTCTATCAGAATTCTGTATATTTTAATGCTGAACGCGTCACGCCTGAATCGGCTCTATCAGTGAATCCACATTTTGCGAATTTTTGAACTTTTGTACTTCTGTTTGCGTTACGGTTTAAAATTCCATTCCATTTCACAAGTTCTTTTTCATTTTTATATTCAAGAGATATGCTATGTTATTCAGCTGAAGCATGTAACGGAGTGACTTATGCAAGTATTTCATACTTCAACTTCGTTACACTTATTGCTTAAGCGGCAGCCATTAATTGCATGCCTCTATAATTTGTTGCTTCCGCGTCTTATATCGATTAAGTGCGAGAAAGTCGATTCGATGACAAAACCTAAAGCGTAATTGTAGTTGACGATTCAGATGTATTCACCTGTTTCTTTTTTGTTTGTCGAACAGGTAAGGTGGACCCGACGCCGCATACTTCGTCGTTCAACATGGGCTACCTCGTTTCGCCGTATCCCTACCCCAACGGCGCCGGAGGACCCATTCCTGTGTCTATGGTGAGTGTTTGTCATTTTATTGTTTCCCGTATCGTTTTACCTGTTCGAGAAAAGAGCTCAAGGACAACGACCAACATGTCCGACGGTTCCAACACTGTACCCTTTGGAGTCTACGGTTTAAATCCTTTAACCAAAACTTTCGGTTGACAAACTTCGTTTCGTTCGATATTTAGAATCACTGTTACTTTAGAACAGAACTTAAGAGTAGAGAACTTTTATGTAGGAAAAATGACGACTTAGGAAATAGGGACTTCATTATTTGTTCACTTTCTAAATTTGAAAATTTAGAAATTTGCAATCAGAATAATTTGATGACACAGAAATTAGCTAACTAAAAAGTACTTGAACAATTGTCTCCCAAAAAAGCGAAACTATAAGGTGTTCTAAGCGTGCAAAGGAAGCCTCCACTTCATCGTGCATGCTCTCGATTTCGAGACGGAACATCGATCAAAACCCATTGGACGAGAACAAGGAACAGGCTATTCTGCAGCCTATTAAAGGTTTTAATCGCAAACAGGCCGTGTCGCGTCTCTTTTGTTCGTCAGCGTGCAACTTGGAGGCGGTTCTGCTCCGCGCCCTTTGAGAATCGCGATTCCCCTATTGATTTATGGTGGCCACAAATTGGATTCACGATTTATTTACGAGCAAACGTTCGCGCGCTCGCGGCCCTGATGATAAAGTGTTGCTCGAAACGGCACTTTAGAATTGTTTCTCCTTCCGCGACGCGAGACAAGCCACGTTTAAATAATTAATCGCGCGTTAACGTGACCCATCTCGCTGAAATTCATTCTAGTTTTTCCCACTCCCAGATATTCCTTAACTACTATGATCTAAGCTATTCACATGCTATTATTATTAAATCGGTTAAGTTTTGAGTTTTGATGAATTAGGTAATTTATTATTTTAGGAATTTAGGTGACAATTTTAGGATTTTAGGGTCTATAATTTTTCTGAAATTTTTGTTTTACTTAATCGATAAAGTAGGTAGAAATTTATTCTTCCATCAACCTATTATGTGAACTGCACATAATAAGGACTTGTCTGGAGTCTACCACGGATGCTAAATTTATTTTTAAGTACACGATAAATTTGCAGAAACAGGCAATGTATTCGGTGCGTTTATAATGAAATGTGCAATTAGTTCGTGTTTAACGAGATGGAAGAACTGCAGGTGCACCATATGCAGCGAATTGAGACAAAGGTTGGGACACGCTATTAGTGTTCTCTTATCGGATTGAACGATTTCCACATTTTCATGAGCTTCTCTCCGATATCGTATAACAGGTATTAAGAAAATAACGAACAGCGTATTCAAAGGGAAAGCAAAAGGGTATCGCAGCGTGTCGTGCCGCGCAATTAGCGCTATTAGCGATTACGCGAATGGAATTCGCTGGACGCCCGGTGAAAACGCGTGTACGTGAAATCGTCCGTGTTCGAGAGAGCTTGTTCCGATTTACAATAGCGATTTAACGAGGGATCCGCGTGAAATAGGAAAGGTGTGACGAGTTAGGGAGGCGCGGTAGGGGTTTAAAAAAAACCGCATCGATGGGGTAAAATCAAGAGGACCCGGTGTCTCTCTCGCGCTCAACGCGGGATGAATGAAATTTGCAGATTCGCGAGTGCACACGTGTTGCGAGTGGCATTGTTGCGTCGAATGGGTTTGCGCGCGTGTGTGAGCGTGTCGCGATACCTCGTACTCGCGCGAGTTTGCACAGACGGCTAATTCGACCGCGGCGAAGCATGACGTCGCTAAATAGTGGACAAAATTGGGTCGATTCGGTGTTAAAAAGAGCGTGACACGGCAGATTCTGCGTTTTCTGCCCGACTGCTCGCTCCGCAAACTCGTTTCCGAGAGACTCGTCGATTCTTCACGCTCGCAGCCGACGTCGCGAGACGAACGGACATTTTCCGCGACTAAGACTACTGTGTCACGTATCGATCACCCAGGGCTATTTTGATCGAATCAACCGTGGAAATTACTTCTACCAATCACTTGTTTTTGGCAAGAAAAATGTTCGTTGCTTAGTTCTAAATCAGGTCTCGCTATGTGTACGCTTTAAGACTATTAGCACAAAATGGCTTCATGACGTAGATGTAGTACAAAATAGTCGTGTGATACATCAAATTAATGCTTGAAGACTGTTAAACGTGTGTATGTATTTATTTCATAAATGTTTTTGTACGAACCGACCGGTCATCACAGGCTCATATGCAAAATGGTAAAGACAGTAAGATGTCGTCCAACATTATTTCATGACATAAAATGTAGCACAAAATAATCGTGTGATACATCAAATTGATGCTTGAAGATGGTTAAACATGTGTACGTAATTGTTTCATAAATGTTTTTGTATGAACCGACCGGTCATCACAGGCTCATATGCAAAATGATAGACAGTAAGATGTAGTGCAACATTATTTCATGACATAAAATGCATCACAAAATAGTCCTGTGATTAAATTGATGCTTGAAGATGGTTAAACATGTGTACGTAATTGTTTCATAAATGTTTCTGGTACGAACCGACCTAACCGTTCATATGCAAAATGGTAAAGTTACCTTGCAATTCTATTAAAACTTTGTCATTTAATAATTTAATACAAATAAGCAACCAATGAAGTACTAAATTCAGAATAGATGTAACAGAATGAACAGGCAAGTGTATATCCCATCATTTGTAAATGAGCGTTAAAGTATGATAGCGACTCGTGTTAGCGATTCAACAGCGAAAATAATCAGTCGATAGTACGCAGCTCAAAGAGCCAATGCAATTTCCTTAAATTTTCTAATGGAATCGCGCCCAGTCGTTGGCGGACTGGTAATGAGCCGTAAATAAAATTAGACCGAGTGAAGGATCGCGTGACGTAGCTAAGAACTCAAGAGTGCCTATTGAGCTCTCTTCAACTGCTCGGAACTTGATGAACCACCGGCCTACCCAGCGATGGTCAGCAACGCTTCCGACTCGCTGGCGGTGCCTCGCAGCTTTCTCTCTTTCTTTCTTGACGGTCTCTCTCCGTCTCTCCTTGCTCTGCATCCCCACTAAACCGAGCAACCAGTCTGGTTTCTCTTTCCCTTTCCCTCTCTCTGTCGCTCTCTTGGCCCGTACCTTGTCTCGGATTTACCTACCTCGGGCACTCATCTTCTACCATGTCATTATGTCGTTATTTCCGACAACGAGCGTGTCTCGACGAACCCTCGTACGCTCGCCTCCGACAGAAATGGGCGCGAAAGCAGTTTCGCCCGAAATCCGACTACAAACGCGTTGTGCTCGTGAATGAACCCCGACGACCGCATGTCGCGGTCGATCTTCGGGATAGGAGCTCCATTCGTCAATGGACGCTCCTAGCTACATTTTTCTTCCTCCTTTTTCACTTATCCTCTTTTCTCGCCTGGCTGCTGCCATTGTTCTTGCGCGATTACCCGCTCATTAGTTTGCTTTAACCATAATCGTCGGAAGGAGACATGCCGCTCGGTGCAATCGAGTGGGCATGTCTGCAACTTTTTCTGCCAAGGAGGATGATTACAGGAATGGTGGTAGTTGAAACTGAGAACGTTGGTAAAATATTTCTTACTCGAACAACTAATTGTTAATTACATTTCAAATCTCAAAGTCCCAAATTATCCACGAATTCCCCACATTTGTAAATCCCCAAATTAGTTGAGCTAGGCACTTCAAAACTCACTTCGAAACGATTCTAAACTGCATAAACGATCGGTTTCCCACGTGTTTTGCATCGATTAGAATCGCGTGAAGATGCCAACAATTTTCGACGCGTATCGGAATGTTGAAAACATGCGTTATCACCGTGTGCGAACCGGGGGACCAGATGAAACCGTTTCGAAGGACTATCGAGTAGCTCGTTGGGTGTTTGCAGGTGCGATCTTCGCTGATTAAGCACCACCACGACGACGACAATTTGCTAAACAACGCGTGTTCCGTGGTGGCGCTCTTTGCGGAATACAAAGTGCCTTGGCAACGCCTTTGAGAGGTGTACACCGGGCGAGGTTTCGTGGCCTGGGCTTTCACGATAAAAGGCCGCGCGTAAAATGGCAATTAGGTTGACCAAGAATCCGCTGGCAGATTCTTAGGAACTCCTGAACAAATTGGACTGCATTCTTTCATCGCTCGACATTGTTGTTCTTTTTTTAACGTTGTTCCGTTTGGAATAGCTTGGCAAACTCATCGCTAGGTTTATAACATAGTGCCAGTTTTAGAAACGCGACGAAGTACGCAGAAGATTGTGAAATCTTTTCGATGACCTCTGGAATCAGAAATTTTATACCCGAAACCTTGATAACTTTTTATTGCTAGGTTAAATTTAACATTGATGACTTTCGTAACCGAACGTGTCACTAGATCTCTATCTCGAGATTTGGTTATCGTTCCGTGAAAAGCTTTTAGTCCGAAATATCTATGAAGTAGATCCCACCTTTTCTCTGAACTCCCTATCGATCAGGTGCATAATCTTGCTCGATTACCGATAACTCTTTATCGGCACACGAAGACACCTAACAATTTGTCCTCGTCGATGGATCTACGCATTCAGATTTCTGTACGATGACATCAGCTAGAAAAAGCGCGCGTGTCCGTCGATATGGCCTGTGAAAAAGAAAGGCCGGATGAAACGTTATTCGTCGTATCCATACCTTTTTACGAGCATTCTTTGAGCGATCGTTGCCGGAACGAAAAAAAAGGCCACGGTGTTGGAGCGATCGATAGCAGGCGGTGTTCTTGGACCGCTCGCGAGTTCGCGAGGCTCGTTCTGGCCATTAACGCGCGCGAACACATCGCACGCGGCACGTTTGCGCGTCGAACATCGTCGTGCAACGTCGTAGCGAGTGAGAAGCAGCGAGAAGAGGAAAAGAGAGAATGGTCGGCCAGCTAGCGGTGACAAAGGAACAACGATGCCTAGAATTCGTGCAGCCGTCGAAAAACAACGGGAGAGAAAGGCGCGACGACGCGACTGTGTGGTAACAGGAAGAGCAGGGAGGAAACGAACACGAGCGCAAAAACGAAAAAAGCAACACAGCGAAAGAGAGAGAGAGCGAGAAAGGGAAAAACGTATACGTGCACGGAAACGCGCAAACGTGCCACCAATTAAAAAAGAACTCGATTCTACGGGGTTGCTGAAAATAACGGGCGTATCGGAGCGCAGTTTTGCGAGAAAAGGGTGAGAGAGGGCTAGAAAAGGGCTGGATAGAGAAGGAAAGGAGAGAGAGAGATCCACGAGGACGACCTGCTGAGGGGGTTGTGGCGCGGCGAAGGGGTCGGTGGATGCACGTGAAATCCAAAACCCTTATATTAAAACACAGGCCAGCCAACCAGCCACGGCGCGTTTAATTCAAAACAATATAATGGCCGCAGCTACACACATAGCCGTTCTCTCTCTCTCTGTTCGGTCCACGTACCGCGTGCACGCACACAGGTGTGCCAAACTGGGCAGCGAAACTGTTTGTATTAAGAGAGAACGCTTATAATGCGGCTCGCTGGTTCCTGGTGCTCTGGTTCCTTAGCCGGGTCCAGAGAAGTAGACTTGCTGCTACGAGATGGTGACGATGGTGACGATGGTTTTGTCGTAGAACCAAGGGCTTTGTCTGTCCGCTCCGGCGGAAGACCAACGGCATTGTTCTCATTGTTTCGAGACACGAGCGAACCAGAAGAAGGCCGAGGGGTGTTGAACGGGCCTGCTGGTACACCGTGCACGCCAAAGATGCCCCCGTGATATATACCTATCCCCGCGTTTAGTACTTCATCGTGTGCCCTTCTCGCACCGTGAACATCGTCCTCTTTGCTAATTGTTTGCCAATCAGTCCTGTTGGTCTAGCTCGTGGGAAGAGAGCTGGTACGGTTCGCTGGCTTGGCTGGCTTTTCTTCGCCATATCTGGCAAGCTCGTTTTCTTGCCTCGAGGTTGTTCTTCAAAGGAACCAGTGTTGTTCCAAATTGATCGTGGATGGTCGAGATTTCTCTGTTGATTTACGAGGGTCATTGCAAAAGTGATGCACGTACCGTTGCACCTCGGGCACATACATTGTTCCATACTGGGCTCGGACGACTGGCATGTTTCATTAAAATGGTGATGGAACCAGATGTCTCTCCACCAGATATTTATATGGAACCTGGCATTTTTGCTGGAATGGGTAGCTTTACTAATAGAGAAGTGGGTCATGGATTGGGAAATTTTGGAACTCGAAGATGAAGCGATCTTAGGAATTTAGGGACCAAGTAATTTGAGGACAGGTATTTGGAAAAAAGGATTTGTACATTTAGAGATTGGGGTCTAGAAACTTGGAGACCTAGGAATAGATCTATAAATTAGGGAATACAGAAATTTGTGAAAAATTTCTTGTCAACATGGAATGTAAGAATATCGAGGTTAGGATATCTGTGCTTACCCTGAGGAAGGAGAGTACCGTAGACCTAATCGAAATGGTCCCCATCTTGATCTATGAAATTGTCTTTCCCTTTTGTCCATCTTTCATTTTCCTTGTCCATCTTTGTCCTCGTTCTTGGCTGTTCTACGAGGTAACAGGGTTTGTCCGGAGTGCAGCATCCCGACATTCAATTCGTGGGAAGAAAGTTTGTTTCAGCATGTTCTTTGCCCGTTCCACGGGGTCATTACCAGTAATAGAATTCCTCGGAGGTCACACGTGTGTCTCGGGCGTCACGTTTTTATTGCAACCCCGATCAAAAATTTTCCCGAATCCATTCGATTAGATGAACGAACTTTAAAATCGTGCAGTAAAAATTTCGGGCTCGTTTGCGAAATCGCGAGGGGAAGAAAAAAAACGAGGACGGAGAGGAAGCGTTAGAGTCTGGCTCGAAGGTCGTAATCTTTTGAATTATGGATCCGATGATGGAATACGAGATAGAGGGTCTACCCCGATACATCGCTACGACCGCAAATTTTACCTGGTGCGAAGGTGCCATTAGTTTCGGTGTTCGTGGTTAAGCACTTTTGTGTTTAAGGACCTGACCGAGCTCCATCTTCTGTGTACGGGCACAAACCCCAGGGATTATCCTTTTTCACGGGATAATACCGCGCGGGGACGTTAATGCCAAGATGGCTGCCAAGATACGCGGCTCCATTACACGGCCTATAGACCTCTCTGCTTGTCCCTTGCTAATTGTTGTCCTGTCCGTTCATTTAACGTGGGAACATTCGCAAGATGCGCGGACACAGATACGAATCGCCGCTGCGACGAAAATTCGACCCTAAACGTCCCGGCTACCAGATCGACGAAATTGCTTGTAAAAATTGTTTGCCTAACTGTTTTTAGATACCATTAGCATGTATTTCTATTTGTCTTTTTCTTTGGAAATCTGCAACTTTTCTAATTTATAAATTCTGGCATTAGTGACTTAGTAAATTTGTAAATTTTCAAATATACTGTTCTAAACTAAATTTGATGCTGATCTGGGAGGTTTGGAAGTTACTCTAATTTTTTTAAGTTTTCTGATCTCTAAATCTTCAAGTCTATTTCCTAAAACCTTAAATTTTCAAATATCTGTACTGTCAAATCTCGAAATCTCCAAATTCGAAAGCTACCAAATTGAGGATTCGAAATCTTCCTGCACCCATAACCGAACGCCCCATACCCTTCGGGAAATTGACTCGCATCGATCCCGCAGAATCCAGTCAATTTACACGCGGCAAATTCCCGTGTTCTTTTTAAATAACCGACTCGTTCTCATGGCGTCGTTTTTGGACGGTGCGGGTTATTTTTACGCTTCGCACCGACAAATCCTCCCGCTCATTACGCTCGGCGATTCGCCGCGTGTGCGCGCGTGCGTAGACCCAAGAATACCCTGGCCGGCAGAATTTATTTCCTTCCCGCGCTCGTATTGGACGCCCGTCCATCTCGGTGTCGAGATTCTCCTCTCCTCTTTGGTCGCACTCGTTTGACATAATCGGCGAGCTGGATTTCAGGAATCTCGTTTGCCCGACGATATTACGCAAGCCTTACGTGCTTGCCGCGATCTTCCGTCTTGGTGGCTGATCGTTCATCTAGCTGAAACGGCCTGGCTATTACTTTTCAACGGCTTTCTCGATCCCGAGCGACGTTTCTGCGCTTTGCTCTTTGACGCGTTTCTCCCTTTTTGACCGGTGGCATTCGAGCATCTGGGACGGCGTATGCATGTGCGATTTTATAAAGAGAAAATGACGCGGCCCACGAGAAAAGCCTTCGTTCTAATATATTCAAATAATTTACGTTTCTGTATAAACCTTTGTACAGTTTGTTCTACTTAGGGTAAATGTATCATAAGTAACCCCTCTTTGTGTACATATCGCCATTCACACTTACTTATTTCTTATATCCAAACTTCTTATATATTTGTTGTAGTTAGACTTCCTATATGGTAGTTAAAGATTTGACCCTCTGTAGGTAGTTAGGATTGTAGACTACTTTAGCACTAATCTGGTACAAGGCATTGCAGGATATTTTGATCTATGAACGTATCGTGTTGCTTATTCATTTTATTTAAAATGTTACAAAAGTAATCTACTCTAAAAGGAACAGTATATTGTTAAATAAGTTAGCAATGTATGATTTCATATTTTTTCAAAATACGTCAAACTTCATATTTTTCACTCTTTCGAACTATATCAATCTGCTTCAAACTATTTCAGACTTCTTTAATTTCTGAATGTAGGTTCTACTCTGTTCAGTTTCTTAACAGTTCTAAAATTGTTCAGGAGGCAACTAAAAGTTGCACTCCTTGCAAGTATCTATCATATTTCATACGTATTACGATCGAATACTGCTGCGCGAAAGGTCAGATCGTTAATACCACAATGCATCACAAATGCAAATGCCTCGTTAGCACATTAATGGCTGATGATTCCGAAGAAGATGAGATAATCTAGCTGTCTAAGAATTTCCCTGACTTCCTGTTGGCCCCTCAGCTTTTCTTTCCACGTTGGAATTTCTGGTCGAACGAATTCCACTACTCGTTTTTAGTTAACACCTGAGACCTTCCCGAGGGTATTCGGAACAAACGAAGAAAAAAAATAGAAAATAGGGGTCCCTTGCACCCTAGTCCTACGGCGAATGACGCGGCGGTTCCTGAAGGACAAATGAGCCAGAATAAATAGCAGGGTGGGCCGTGAATATCGGAGAATGTCCAGAACTAACCACCCTGAAAACGGAAGCCGAGATGTTTACTATGGACGGGGCTTACAGACAACATCATCTAGGTGACTTCTTTGTAAACAGCGTTTTGGTGTATCTCAAACAGATCGGCCTAGCCGCTTTTGTCACGGATTAACTTTTGGGATGTTTGAGCGGACGAATTAATTCGTCGAACTTCTTTCACGTGGTGCATTTTTAGCGAGAGCAAAGTTAGGTTTGATCCAGGTTCGAGGTTAGGTTCTCTACGTTTTATTATGATGTGTTTATATTTTCTGGTAGAATATGTGTTGAAATAGCCACGTGGTGAAGTATGTTGTGTTGCATTCCATCGTCACGCGCTGAAATAGTCACTCGCTGAGATAGTCATGCATTAAGATAGCTCCGCGTTGGAATAGCATTGTTCACGTTAAAATAACGTTTGTATCATCGCATTATATCGCTATGCATTGAAAGTTACCTACAATAATAGATAACCCATACTTTGAACCACCCTCTGATATCCCTAACTACATCCAGATCCCCAGAATTTTCACCCGATGCCGAGAGATTAAATGCGGCTCCCAGAGATTCCACCCGGTAACCAAAAAAGGAGCCCGAATATCAAACCCGATGATACAGCACTTTTGAAGGGACAAACGAGTGAAAATAAATAACCCGTAAAAAGCCAAATATGTTGGACGGGTTAAGAGCCCGTTTTCGAGATGAAAAACGAGATGCAGCACATTTTCCGTGACAAGTAATTAATTTATCGATCCAGCTTGTCTATTTAGAATTTCGGGCGTCGATCAACGTTTCGACATTATAAAAACTCGTTCAGTTAACCGAGAGCCCGGCTATACCTGTTCATTTACATTTAATTGGGAAATCAATCTAGCGCAAGGCATCGTTACGGAATATTTATAAGGGCCACACTCTGGACCCGGTCCCGGTAATACGGCCTTTCAATTTCACTATCGTTCTTCGCCGATCTTTCTGCGCTACTTCTTTAATCTAGCGGATGCACGTTCGCGCCCTTTTGCTGTTTTTTTCATTAATAATTCAACGTCTTCCACGTGTACTGTACGGGCCTTATTGCGTGATGTCATCGAAACGCGTATGCATATCAGTCGTGTCAAAGGCTGGCTAGACCATTATGGGTGTGGCGGATTTTGCTAGGACGGATTTGATACGGAGTTCTAAAATGGAGAACTTTTTCACATTCAGACATTCTTAAATTCCTAAATACCTCAGAATGTCATGATCGAAATTTTTCAAAGTGACAACCTTTCTTAATTATCAAATGTCTCAAATTTCACTGCCATAAACGTGCAAACCTCACTTCCATATTCACAATATGGTCACAATATGGTTCCATAGTCATAATAACTTCCATATTCTTCATATGGTCTAATGTCCAAAACTTCATTTCCCAAGTTCCTAAACCTGCAAACCATAGGCCAAAATTTCCAAGTTAAATAGTCAAAACACCAACCTCCATACTTTCTAGATAGCTAAACCTCAAACTCCTGAAGTTCTCCAGATGAAAGCCATTGCGTCAAATATTTGACATCCGCAGTGAGAAATTAAAATTGCACAATTGACCGCCATAACCAGTTAGTCCTTTAGACGTGGTTGCAGCATGGGGTCACGAGCGAGTGTTTCGCGTATCTAAATGGAAAACAATCGTAATTCAGCGGTCGCGTTCACGCCTCGTTAACGGTGACTTAGCGGTGGCTCATGTGGCACGCGAAAAACCGGCGAGCGTAAATCGTATTGTTGCGAACATAGAGGCGAGAAGGCGGAGAAGGGAATGAATCTGTGGTATCGAGCTACCGTCTTGAGAATCTGGGACAATGTCGGCAGTAATTCTAGCTACGGCGTGACGCTGGGAATGCACTCTTGGCTACGAACCTCTTTGTTCAAACCACTCTCTCCGTCTTCCACTGTGTATATACGTGTGTATGTATGTCGATCCTCGCCTACCGTATATTTATTAATCGATCGATCGATCGACAGATCGTTGGCTATCAGACGCTGCCAGCACGCGTTATGGACAGCAGGATCAAGTGGGTCACGTCCGTGCTTACTGTGTGGGACTCGTGATGGGGCCACTTGGACATGAGATAATCCTTGCTTGACAGCTGCGCGAGTACGCTGCGCGTGCACAACGTCAAGAGGATATGCGATACACGCATACTATATTCCTACACGCTTATGCACTGATATATCGACATTTGCTCCACTTAGGTCCTTCGGTAATTTTCAATGACGTAAGCAGATTTAGTGGATTATTTGATTAACTTTTGCAATTATAGTTGTGATTGGTATACGGTTGGGTCGTTGATTGTGGTTCTTGATGCATGGTCATGTTATATCGCCACCCTTGGAAATATCTACGCGTTGATATACCTATGTGTTATATTGCCACGCGTTGGAATACCTACGCGCTGCAATTCCTATGTGTTATATTGCCACGCGTTGGAATACCTACGCGTTGTAATTCACGCGCTGAAATATCCACGCGTTATATTGCCACGTTTTGAATATCAACCCGTTGAGATAACTAAGCGCTGGAATAACCGCTCGCTACAACTCCTACGCGTTGTATCGCCACTCGTTCGAACATCCACATAGAACATCTGCGTGTTGTATTACCACGCGTTGTATCGCCACGCGATCGAATAGTTGTATCTCCACGCGCTATATCACCACTTATCCACGACCCTATCTAATCTGAATGACCCTTAAAAAATAATGCTAACATTTAGTACTATTTTAGTAATAACATTTAAACAACACACACGGAATAAGTAAGCATTAAGAGAGGTTGACATAGACGAAGTGAATGCTTGAAAGGAGTACGGACGACGATATTTCCTGACGCACTGGCAGGTGGTAGGCAGTTAATAAGAAAATTTACACCTTTGCGTCGACTTTTGTTTCGGCAGAAAATTCAATTTACTTGGTATCGAGGCCGGGGGAGAGGCGGGAAGTATAAAACTAAAGGGAGGGCAAACCTGTTTACAGAAGTTGGTACCACCCGCGGATCGAAACTGCCGTTCGTGATTTAAAGGCAATAACGAAGCGTGAACCGCGAACAAATTGAACTGCAGGCGTCTCTGGAATTTTTTCGGCTTTCGTTGTCTCTCGTTCCTCCCTTGTTGCCCCTCGGAACGGCTCATCGGCCCGTGTCCGGCTCCACGTTGAACGAGGCTCTGCCTCTTTGTTAACACGTTCCTTACTAAACTCTTCACTGTGCATACCAGCTCACTTGACAATTCATAATGATACTGAAAATTTTGCATATTGCAATAAATTATGGACGCAGAGAAAATTGTATCGAAGTCCGATGAAGTTCGAGCAGTAAACCGTTGAAGGTGTAAAAAATTGATGCTTCATAATAAATTCTAAAAAACTTGACTATTTCAATTTTGGATGACTGTTTCAGTTTTAATGATTTTGATAGAGTGAAAGAAGAAAGGGTAAAAAGATGCCCGTCTCGAATTTGACTCCTTTCGCTGACGTAGTAGATCCTTTAATCGAAGTACAAGAACGATGTACCCTCCTCCTCGCCCTTTCCGCTTCTTATTTCTCCACGCGGTTATTTTAAGCCCCTCACCGCAGGAACTTTATAACGTGGCACACGGTTTCGGACACGAAGAGGCGGTTCCACTTCTCCCTTTGAAAAGACCCCGAGAGAAGACAGGCGGCAACGCTCTTCAAATAGAAAACACATCTCTCCTTCTCGTCGTAATCAGTCGCACCCTAATTTTTCTATTTCGGATGTGTCCACCGTGTTCGTTAGCCATCATGACTGCCGGCTATATAACGCGGCACGGTTTCGAGCGCACCGTGAAATCGTTAAATCAACCTACGGCCCGTAATATCGCGCAACGAAAATAAATATCGTAGCTGAGTGCGATCTATCCCCTTCTTTTTACCATTTTCTGTCGGCGAATACGAGGAAACTTTTATGTCTTCGGGAAAGACTCGCGTTATATTGTCATTTGAAGGATGTGGAAGTAGGGAGTTAGGGTTAAGTTTCGTTGGAAGGATTTAAAAAGATTTGATTGTGGCGGATGTAGGCAGATTTAGGTACCGACGGGTACACTGGTGATATAACGAAAGTCTGTACTGAGAGTGGTCATTTAATTTGTGGACGTGGAATGCGTTGAAATACAACATATGGGGGTGTAACGTATGGAGGCAGTATGTATGATGCGTAGTATAGTGCGTAGTACTTCAACACGTAGTAGTGTATTGTGTAGTAACCCAACTCGTGATAGTTACCACGCTTTGTACTTTTACGCGCCGTATTTCCACGCTCCGTACTTCCACGCGTCGTAATTCCACGCTCCGTACTTCCGCGCTCCGTACTTCCGCGCTCCGTACTTCCACGCGCCGTACTTCCGCGCTCCGTACTTCCACGCGCCGTACTTCCACGCTCCGTACTTGCACGCGACGTACATCCACGCGTTGTATTTCAACGCTCCGTACTTCCACGCGCCGTAATTCCACGCGCCGTACATCCACGCTCCATACTTCCATGCACCATATTTCCAAGCGTGGTAGTTCAACACGTGGTAATTCAACGCATCGTAGTCCCATGTCTAGTAATTCACTATGCAGCTATCTAACGTGGCAATACAACAAACAACGACCGACAATTGGCAAATACAACTCATAGATATCTCGTGATAATGATCAAACGTATAATGAATCGCATCGGTTTACAACGGGTGGCAATATAAAAGACCAAACCCTTCAAATGTCAATAGACTTCCACAAATTCTTCCAACAAGTGTATCTCGTAAAAAATCGAAAGATTTGTTATCACGAAAATCGTGGATTTAACGTTTGAAATATTTGATTTACAATTAGCATCAAAACGTATATTGCGTTTAATCTATCTGAATCTAGTATCTAAAAGGTTACCAACATTGTGAATTGCCGGGAACACGAAATATCAATTTTGTGAATACATTTCGAGATGAAATCGTGGATAAACTTGTGAGGCTTAAACTTCTCGCTTGATGAGCTATGCAAGATTACGGAGGACAACAAACAAGCCGGTGTTATAACCATGCTATTTCTATTCACGGAGTGAATTGCTCGGAGGAAAGGCTGTGACCCGAAGGCAAAGTGCAATATACACTTTTTCATTGTTCACGTATCCTGAATACAACGTTAAGGTACCTTTCACGAGTCGAGATACTGACTACACATGATAATGCTTGTTTAAACATCGACTGAATCAACCATTTACGATACCAAATATTCAGCGCTTCGTTGGTGAATGAAAACTTGTACTTTACTCAATTCTTTACATAGTTATTTCATTTGCACGTTAATTTTTACTTCGTTTGCACATTATATTTGAAGCAACGTTCATTAAGAAACTAATTGTGTAACACTGCAGCGTGTGTTAGTGGAACTTTTCGAACAGATGCAATGTTGTACCCGCACAGAAAGCCCTGTCAAGTCCCTGTCACGGATCAAATCAAGGATCAATTGTAATCAGATCAATCATATTAAAGGACATTCGCCTTTCATATACGATCGAGATTAAATTGAATAAACAAAGAACACTTGTGTCGAACATATGATGGATTTGTTGCATAATGTTACCACGTGTTCGAAGCGTTCAACTCTCAGGTCCTTAACTCCACGATATGTGATCACGTGCCTCAATTAATTTATCTCCAAATATTCTTAAGAGATTGAAAGTCGATACACGGATAATTTCGAAAAAAATTATACGTTCAAAGATGTGTCATTGCATATGTGAATAATTTTGGAAGAAATTATACGTCAAAACATGTGTCCCTGGATATGTGGATAATCTCGAAAGAAATTATATGTGAAAATATGTGTCCCTGGATGTGTGGATAATTGCAGAAGAAATTGTATGTGAAAAGATGTGTCACTGGATGTATCGAATGAAACATGTATGGAGAAGAGAAGGTGCACGTGAAGGGTGAGCACCACTGAGTGTATTTCTCTAAATTCAGATGGTCCGGGTCGTCGACTCGGAAATCCAGGATACAGCCGACGTATCTGTCGTCGTCGCGAAGGAGCGTTGATCTGAAATTACTCTGGTGCTTCGACGTATTCGCCATAAGTGTGGATAAGAGAGAAGGCAGGAACGCGCGGCGATGAACGTCGGCTCCGTACAATAAATTCTTTCAAACGTAATCCGCGCGCGGGCTCCCGCGACACAAGGCTTTCCACCGTACTATATTCACTTCTCAAGGTGAATGATGCAAATGCCAATGCGGTCGACGGTCTCTTTCAACCGCGTGTGGCTCGTTGCATCCGTTCACTTCGCCCGCTCGAGGCCCAATAAACAAACAACAAACACTATTTTTATCTAATCGGACGAACCGACGGGAAACGAGTGTCGCCGACTCGTCTAACATCCAACGTTGACCGATAAAATTCATCCGTACTACGGTTGCTGATCGATCATTGCTTGGACAACTGGGCGCACCTCATTAGCTCACCTTCCCGACCACTTTTCGTCCCTAACTGATAATGAACGCGTCGTTCCCATTTACTTTCCAACCCCTCCGCTCCCGCTTTCTCTAAACCCAGACATGATCATGGCCGACATACAGGACGGTCAGAAAGTAATGGTCTGTGAAACAGATCGTTAGGAGAATCCACATTTCATGGATTATTTTGTTAATAATCTTCAAATATTAATTAGGTATGAGTATAGCTCCAGGAATCTGATGCAGAGATCAAGGGACATAGAAATGTAAGGTGTAGGAAGATCCACACCACAGAATTTCTTCTACAATCACCACTAACTAAGATAGCGATGATCAAGACCATTATTTCCTTAACACTTCGTACCACAGATTTTCCAAGTCTCTAGCAGAGTGATTGATAATGCCCGGCCCAGACAGTTAACGCTATCTCAAGATACCTGAGGATCCCTAAAGACCTCTTCCACATACGGACCCTTGTGCATAAACGTGGTCTAAATGGAATATAAACTTCTACATCGATGTATCGACGCTTGTTCGACGATTCGGAACAAAATCGTACCTTTTAGCTGACCATGTGCCCTTCAACTCCGGTCCCCTCGACAGCCACCCACCTGAAGCACCGATTTTCACCCACCTGCGCACCCTTCTCGTAAAAACTGGACTTTACGATTTCTCGAAACTGACCAGTTTCCTATTATCCAGTGTTTCTTTGGGATTCTGCTCGCGCACCAACACCGGCTACCTTTCTAGGAGTTTCCAACGAACCGTGACGAAGAATCGAACGAAACGGGGATATTACACCCTTTGTGGTCCACGATGAGAGCTGAAACGATCCTTTACCGCGATCTACGATTAGGGCTTGTGGTCGCGGGAAAGACATTCTTCTACTTTCTCAATTGTCGATTGTGAACAAATATCGCATTCCGATCGACAATTACCTTATGAGGAGCTACACAGTGTCGAAATGTTGTTGATGACAAAATAAATATTGAGAAAATTCATATGTTGAATCATCCAGAAATAATTCTTACGAATAGTTTGAATTGAATCTCAAGTATCCACTTATGTTTTTCAAATTGTAGGCTAAACTCTTATACCACTATCACTGGCTCTGCTATCGTGCTGCATAAGTAATTCGAACTAAAATTCCAAATTGCAGCCAGAAATATGAATTAAGAAGGTAAAGCTTGCCTGAAAAAAAAATAATTTCCCAGCTCGATCGTAGCAATCAGTGCAGCGTTCGTGTTTTTAAAGAAATCCACGTTATTTTGTGCGCCGCGATAAAGACGCGACGTTTGATACCGCTCGAGTAATTTCGTCGCCCTGGTGCAAAAAAAGAACGCCCTGGCACGAGATTATTGTTGCCCGGGAAATAGCGGCGTTTCGCGTTATTCGGTGGCTGATGGTAGCCAGCCAGCATCGTTGACGAACGGGTTTGGTTTGGTCGTCGAGCACGAAAAATGGTGTGGCAACGCGCGTTGTCCACTTTGTTCTCGCACGTATCGCAGATACAGCGAGCGGAATTACGCGAGCGGGCCCGGTAACGCAATCGGGACAATCTTCCAATTAAAATATTCTGCCTGGTGGGTTTAAACAGTTTTCCGGAAGGGGTAGCCGTTGAAAACGCGCGGCATTACCGTAGCCGTGTACCACGCAACAGCAGATTCTTTTTTGTTGACGCGAGCCGCGAGAAACGCGTCGAAAGAGAGAAGTTTCGTCGGTGTGTTACACCGAAAAAAAAAAAAAGAATCGCGTTGCCTCTAACTACCGAACAAGTTTTCCCTCGTACCACTCTACGACAGCCTGTTGGTGTTGCCCGTGCTACGTTTCAAGATCAGAGAAACAAGCGGAAAGAACGAAGATGGAAAAAAGAAACGATGCAAAGTAATGCCGGAGAGCGGTGCACGATGTACAGTGCCGAGCATGGTGACTTGCTTACGGAAAATAGCGATGTAGTGCATCTTGGTTCTTGAATTTTTTAATTCATGGAGTTTTAGCACTTTCGTGTAACTTCTGTCAAAAATTTAACATCTGACTTGAATTCGGCAACTTGGAGATTTAGGGTGTTGGAGGTTGAAAAATTACAAGTTTGAAGACGTAGTTCAAGTGTGCACCCCGATTGTGCACCAGCAGGTTTTCCTAAACAAAATGGCGTCAAAATGTTTCGTTCCGTACAACGTGTAATAGCTCTAGTATTATAGCGAATAGTCTTCCTCGACGTCATTTTCCCTAAGAAAGTCTACCATGCTCCTCACTGTACAGCACGCAGAAATATTTCTATAAAACAATGGCCGTCATTTTAAAAGCTCGCATGTGCCACAAGAGGTCACCTGGCACTTTTGAGCGTGTCAAAAGATCAGCTGCAAGTCTGGAGATGTTCATTTTGAATAAAATGAGCGCAAGAGTAGAATAAAAATACCTCCGAAACAAGGTCAAGTAATTCGTGTTCCTAAGTTCGTGAACATATCACACATGACACGTCCTGTACACGACAAAAAAGGAACTTCGTTAACCAGCGGTCAAGGGGTTGTACCTTCGTACATGTAGTTTACAGTTGAAGTCATTAATCACGTAACTGGTTACTTAATAACTGTGAAATTACGCGGTTTTTTGTTTGTCCCAGTTGAAAATTATACAGTATCAGGACGCGACAAAAAGCGACGGCACGATACGACTCGTGTGGACGCAGCGTGGCGATAGTAAAATTATATTCAGCGTAGCGCGCTCGGTTCGGGATCGGCCGAGTGGCATCAATCCGGTTAAAACGCGGTCCTCGATACGCGTTCTACCGGACCGTTTTTACACGCCTGCTCGTGGAAAACTAAATCGGCTCGAATGAAACTATTTCGATGACCGGCCGTTGCAGCTATTACGCGCTCACCGATCGCTCGAATTACGTTTCAATCGTTCGCGCTTAATTCTTGTGGTTAATAAATAACGTGCCACTTTTCTGTACGTGTTTGCATGGGTCAGCGATGAAAATTATTCGAACGAGTTGCAACTCCCTTTCTCATTTTTCATTCTTTTTTCGCGATTTTATTGGGCGGGCTGAAATTGAAATCGCGTATTGAGAGAACGAAAAATGTGCCAGATATTTTGCACTGGTTTTTTTATACAAATTTTCACTTTTATTTTATACCCTCTTTAAGCTCTAGTATGTTTAGGCCCCAGAAATCACCTCCCTAGGTCCTCGGGATTCCTTGGATTTTTTAAAAATTTCCTTGGGATTTCATAGAACTATTTTCTCACAGAGGAAGTCTAGATGATAATAGAATTTCCTGACTTTTCCCAAAATTAAAATCAGATGGGTGAACCCCTTTTCTATACATCTCAATGAAAGATAAGAAGTGTCGATAAGTGTTGTAATCTAATTTTCGGGTGAAATTCGCTGGTTGAAAAACCGGGTGTATCCGTGTTTGGCGGTGCGCGACGACGGGTATTTATCGGGTCATTAAACGCGGTGTGTCGCGCGGGGAAAGCGTCTGCGACGCGTAATCCGCGGGAAAAGCTATAATCGCGCTCGAGGTCGTGTCACTAGGTGGTAAGGCGGCCGGTGATCGGTGTGAAGAGGTGAAAGAGAGCGAGAGAGTAGAAGAGAAACGTATTAAACACGATGGTGAACGATGAGAGGGGCGTGCCCGGCCACGGTAATAGCCGGTAAGCTGCGCTATTATGAGCAGCCTGCAAAAAAGTGACGTCACGCTAGGCCACTCCTGTGGTTGACCAAAAAGAGGAAGAAAAGGAGGAAAGATCGACGAAAGAAGTGCATCGCAATTGGCAGCTTTTTATTGTTTACCGTGATTGGCAACTGCTGCCTGATTCCCTCTCTGTCGTCCTCAGCGCGGAACACGGACGGTTCATTATGTCCTTTGCTCTCGTTCGACTGTTTAATATTTATCCGTTAACGGTGCATGTTCGCGTTCAATTTCCTGCTGCATGCCGACATCGGTCGATCGTGACGCTAGCCTGCTTATCGGAAGCGTATCTAGTTCCTCGAAATTGCAACGATCGCAGTCGCGATTACAAATTTCTGGTCCCTCGCAGACAATTATTTGGATGGCTTCGATACACGAGTGAAACGCCGATGAACACTTCCCTGTAACACGAACGCTCCCCCTTTTTATCCTTTTATCACTTTGATATTTTTGACGAAGGTTATATTCTCTATACTAATATTCTTATCTATGTAATATCTCTGAATTTGATCAAAATTTGAAATTTTTAATACCGAGCGATACGCTTTGGTTGATGGAAGTCATGCTACGACCAAAGAGTTAATCTTGAAACCGAAGCGAAGTACCCGTCAACCCGTGAGACAGGAAGATGACTCGCAAAAAGATGGCTGAGACAGTATTCAGGTTCTGCCTGTGATTTTATAACAGAATTTTCTGAGTAACGCGTATCAACAACAATGCCATTAAAAGGAAATTAACCCGGCGGCTTGGTGCTCTTCTACGAAGCGTAAAAATACACGGCAAAGGGTTGAACCCCCTGAAGATTCACGTCGCATCGCTCGACGACGCGTTACTTCTTTACCTTGCTCCACATCCTCCGTCCACATATGCACCGTCCGCGCGTACGTGCACGACACACGTGCACGCGTGTGCGCGATAGATAGAAGTCGATCGATTTTTCACACATTCAGTTTTAATGGATCCGCTGAGCTACATACCGCGGTGTGTAAAGAAGCGACCGAGGGATTTATATTCCCAGAGCGTGGCACACATTGTCGCGTTCGGTTTTTCGAGAAAGAAAAGGGGAACGCGAGAGGATCGGCTGACGAGTTGCTCTATAAATATTAATTCCCGCGCCTCTCCTGCTCGTATAATTTTCTCGAGTCGTTCAAGAAACGCGACCCTCTCGAAGAAACGGCTAATTTCTTCGTCGCCAGTCAACCACGGATAGAAAGCTTACGTGGGCGAACGAACGGAACGCCATTGAGAATTCGACGTAAATTAAAATGCGAGGCGTGGCGCGCGATCGTCGCTGCTCACCACGAAAAAACTTTACGAGCCACGCTCCTTTTCTTCGTTTACAGAATTCCATAAGCTAGGAAACGAGCCGGGGAGAAACTCGGAGGACCTCGTACGCTTTCTTTTTTAGCTTCATCTAGATTCCTAACGATTGTTACGGACAGGTGCTGTAACTTCGATGAAAGGTCCCACTCTCCGACCGTTCTCTAGCATACGTACGTGTTTGAGTCGCGTATGGTTTGCAAATCGATCTCTGCGAAACCAACCACCTCAACGCCAAGAATAACTCCGGATATGAGCTTTAGAACACACAAGTCTTTAGATTTAACGCAGAAGTCTTTAGAGACTGAAACTATTTGAATATCAAAAATTGGTTGGTAGGTGAGAGTAGAATAAATTTTCAAACCGATCGCGACGAAATCGAGTCTGAATTTCGTGCGAGTGGTAGCAAGGGGCGTACGTCACGTGACACGAGGACAGGTAAAACAGTCACCTGGAGAGAGCGACCGCAAAATAGAGGTTCCAGTCACGCGACCACGAAACAACCCCTAGAGAAACTTAGCGTCCTCGACCACCCTCATCGTCGTCTTAGAGGCGGTCATTAATTAAAGACGGCCAAGCTGTCATCTTCCTGTCACTCAGCGTCCGCTGTATACACATCGTCCGTTTCGGCAAGGCACAGGAAGCTGGCTGTCGGGAAATTCTGAAACGTTTCAGGAAGTTGGTGCGCCGACTCGGCTCGATTCGACGAACATTTAGCTTCAGCGGTACGGGGAGGAAACGTGGTCACGCGTACGAGTCATTTGTCAACAACGCGTCGGCATTTCAGCGATTCAGCAACGTGAAACTGTCCAGTGACAGAACGTGTCGAGAGTCGCGCATGGCAATTTACGCGCTACTCGACAAGAAAATACTTTGCCCCGGTGTTTCATTTGTCAGCGACATGTATAATGGAATCTCATGATACACGGCCGGCCAACCAGCGGGGAAACCGGGCCAAGATTCGACCATTTTTTGCTAGGCCGTTCGTCTCGCGACACGCTGTAATTGAAAGATTCGAGCGTCGCAAAAACCCGGACGGACGAGAGTGCGTTGACGTTCAACCGGAAGAAGAAAAGAATTCTTGTCCCGTGTACCACGCGTGTTTTGCCGCGTGTCCACGCCCGGCATTGAAATCTCCCGAACAATCAACCCCCATCGATTCGGAATCCTCTGATCGATTCAACTCGGCACAAGGGCAAAAATAAACTTGCTAACCTTCGTGTGTCCTCTACGTTCACCTGCAAAAAGCTATCGATTGTGTACTTCCCGATATCGAGCAACTTTCGATACATTTCTTTTGCACGAGATACATTGATGCTCCAACTTCTCTTCCTTTTTAGCTACCTCTTGTGGACATCACTATTATTTGTCCCTTTTGAGTATTAATGGAAATGCAAGAAAGACATCATTATGAAATGAGATTTTGTAGTTCTTATCTATACAATGAACTTTTTATGGATAATTCATATAAGTATTATTCATATGAATGGACTGCCTAAAGATGAAGTGTGCCTATAATTTAGACTAGCTACGTATTCAGGTGGACTTTTTTAGGTGTCCCATAATGTAACAATGATTATAAAAGAGGTCTAGGTCAAAATTCAAGAACTGAACCTTCCTGTAACATGATTATAAAAATGAACATAACTTGAATCGCCTAAATTTTGTTCAAGTACCTAACGCGTAACTTTATCAATTCTTTTACAACTTCATCTTTCATAATCACCAAAACATATGTAAAATACAGGTAGCTCATATACAGGTATCAGTGATCAAGTTAAGCAGCTATGAATGTGAAGACCTTGAACAGTTCTATTGATTACGAAATTCTGTACATAAAATAATACACGAATGATACATGAAATTGTCGGTAATTAGCGATCGCGAACGTCGAGAGCAAGTTTCTGGAAACGTTGGAATCAAACTGGCAAATATTTCGCGATCTACCATGGCGAGGAGCTTCATAAATTCGCGTTTAATCGGGTTTTCGGTATTAATACCCAGCCGATCGTTATTATTGCCGACGGTGGTAATTATCGCCGCGGTAATATTCGTTTGCACGTCGCGGAGCCGTTACACGCGTCCAGGCGATTACGTTCGCATCGTTCACGGTTTAATTAAAAGGGAGTGACAGTACGCTTGAGCGTGTTGCGTCTTAATTTCCCCGTTCCACTGCCTCCACCTTACTATTTCGCCACGGTGGAATATTGAAATTGAACGGTGTGGTCGACCATGTAACGCATTGACAAATGCCCCTCCCTTTAACGTTCCTTACCGATGCTTAAACGTCGATTTATTATTCGTACAAGTATAAAACTTTCGAATTGATCAAACATGTTGACATGTTCCGATGCACTCCGGATTGTGGGCTTTGTCAATAGTAGACACGCGCTTAAACCTAGGCTCTAAGGAATGCGAAGAAAATCAGGAAAGTTTCATGGTGGAATTTCTAAGATAATTGCAGGAACTGTATCGGTAAATGACAATTTGGTTCGTATGTTCTATGTTCAGATGTAAATATTAAGTTTAAAGTTGTGATCGGTTCCTGGGAGCGATGGATGGTTTGGAAGGGTGTGCACGATAAGAGCCATCGGTGAAATTTAGCAATATTTCTGGACCGAGGCTGGGTGCGGATAGAGGATAGGTAGGAGGATGAGGTGCTCCAATCTCTCTTTCCCTGTGGAGGCATGTTCTGATGGGCAACCGATATGGTCGCTATTAGTCTGGTGCTCAGAAGTGGCCATATACCTATGCGGCCCATCTCTGCTGTCCAAGTGGAACACAGAGGATGAGGCGAACGCGAACCAACGGAGTAGTGGTAGTAGTGCTTTTGGGGCGTAGATAATAGTGAGAGAGAGTGGCCATTAAGGGGCGAATTGCGTAGCAGGAAGAAGGCTTCGCGAAACTTCGCACCTGCCTCGGATACGTATTCATATAAAATGGACGAGCGAGCAACGTTTAAAAAGGTTCTTTCACCATTTAGTTTCAGCTTTGCCCTTTCCGTTGCGTTTTTCCTTCACGGTACGTGACCGTTAAAACGAACGGCCCGATCGATCGGCGATCTTAATTCGTTCGATTAGCAGTCGATCCGAGCGTGTCGGCGAACAACTCCCCAGCGACAGTCCGCGTTTCTCCGAGTTGCTCGTCGCGAGTGGTCGAGAATAATGATATTATTGCTTACGGAACCCCCTTACGGCTTACGGCAATTAAAACTTTGGTAATTGCCGTGGCGAATTACGTAATTACGTAATTACCACATCGTGGACGGTGCGCTGGTTACACCGCCTCGGTATCTCGCTTTTTGCACCATGTTCTGCCTACTTCCCGATGCCGTTTCTGATTACCAAGAACGGTCAACGATGGCTCTAATTAAGAGTGGCCGGCCAAGCACAAGCGGCTTTACGGTTCTGTCAAAATGAGATTGCACAGCTTTTGCACGTTGTGTATCGCTTCATTCGATCGACCGTCTAGCGCCATAACTACCCTCGCCTTGCTTCGTTTCGATTTAATTTGCTCGTTGCGCGCATTTTCCTACCGGCTCGTTTTTTTTTCTACCTCGCCTTATTATGCGAAGCTGTTTCGTGCTTATTTTATACGCTCGTTCCGCGCTTAAAAGCTCTCCGCAACGTCGGGGAAACTAAATAGCCCCGCCATTCTTGATTCTATTTCTACTTTGTTGCCCCGTTCGGTTTATATCGACTCGTTTCGTATTCTTTCATCGCGATTTCCATCTAAATCCGCTGATAAATATTCACGCAGCGAGTTTCTCCTTTCGATCCAAGACAACGCTATCATTGTTATCAGCTACGCGTGTGCCCCGTGGCCGTTCAACGTCATACACCGGGCAACGTTGAACGCCCACAGCCTCAAATCGCCTCGACCGAACCATCGAACCCTTCACGCCAGCCGTGTGCTGCACAGTCGCTTCTTTGTCGATCCGAGACAGGATTTTCGTCCGATTCCAGATAGACGCGAAACTTTTTTTCATTTTCGAATCACTCTTGCCCCGCTCTGCGATCTTCTCAAACTTCCACGAAGACGCGCTTTCGAGGTGTTTCGAGATTGTTTGGGAGATTCTTTTTTGTTCCTCTACTTGTTAATTGTAACAGATGTGGCCGATCAAGAGGTGAATCTTAAAGTACTATGAATCAAGTACTATAACATCAAATTTGCCAGAAGCTTTGTCAAAGAATTGTTTCTTAAACCATTCAAAGCACGTTTCCTTCTGAGTTACTATATACATGTTGATAGCATAGGCATTTCTACTTGTTTTCATATGACACAATGTATGCGTCAATCAATAAATGTCACCGTTAGACTATAATAATATTAATCCGAAATTCTGTAACATTAATCTGCTTATTTGATGAACAGTCCCTTCAATTATTGCAAACAGTTGGGTTAAATACGGTGAGGTGAAAAAACACAGAACAAATGTACAGAATTGTCGGAAGACAGCTATAAAAGCAGACAATGAATCAAGTAAAATCTATTCAAAAAACGTTCGACGAAAGAATCGTCGCGTCGTATCCCCGATATAGAGCTCCACGTACGACTTTCGACCTTCGATTGTCGTACGCGAACGGCTTACCTACAAGCACAGGTAAAATAGCCGTACAAAATTGTCAAGAGGCGAGCTCTCTCCGGGGAGAGAGCGCGAGAGAGAAGGAGAAAGAGGGACACACACGTGTGCACGATGCGTGTGCACACGGTGGTCTGTTTATATCGGCGCCCAGCGAACTTCCCGCCACGGCTTTATCATTATCGGATGTGACTAATGTGGCGTTTAACGCAACCTCAGGTTAGTTATTATTATAGCCCTTGGCAACCGGGCCCTGGTGTATGGCCCCCCTTCGCGTCCCTGTCCCTTAACCTTCCTGTTCCCTTCCCGTTCCATCGAAACGCCCTTTCGACCGAGTCTCCACATGGCATGCAGCAGGCCCTGGAGCACGAGCGAGAGGACTCTTTGGATCTCTCTTGACACGTTGGTTTATTCATTCGGCGAGGTAAGGAACGGTCGGCAGGTTTCGGTTATTGTTTCTCGGCTTCCAACCCGGGGAAGCGAAAAAAACCAACGTCGATAGACCAGACGAAGCGAGGGGTCCTTGTTGGTCTTCGACGAAATCCCGTGGACGCTACCATTGTTTTATTAACCACCAATCGGTGACTCGAACACGTGATTCTCTGGTATGTAGGCCCTAGTTTACGACAGTTTGTGGACTCCAAATAACGTTCCAGATGTGGAGCTAGGTTCATAATAGGACTTGATGTGGTACTAGGTTGGAGACTATGAATGTATTGTCGCACTTCTGGGACTTTGGAAGTTTGGGACTCTGAAAGTTTAGTTTTAGGATTTCAGCTTTGGACTTTGGAAGTTCAGGACATTTGAATGTTCAGGATTTTAGAATACTTGAAAGTTTGGGACTTAGAGACATTAGGACTCCATTTCATCGAGTTCGAACTTTCGGATCCCATAGTTTCGAACATAGTTTGATTTTCACCTACTCTGTCATATGTGCATCAATTACGCTAATAGGCAAGGCGTCGGAAAGCTACAATCGTGTGCAGTTCTGTGACACAGTGCAAACGATTCTAACGCAATTAATTAATTAAAGTTATATAACAGTTTCCAACCGTCGATAACCTATCCTACACTTTAAAAGAGAATCGCGTCCATCCGTATAATTTCGTGGGATTCGGCGTAGTAATTGAATATCCGAGAAACACCTGGTAAATCGTCTGGTTCTCGTTTGTTCCTGTTCTCACCGTCGACCACCCATCTATCCATACACACTCCGGCGTGTGGTTGTTTATTCGTCGATACAGGGACGCCAGCCACCTCGATCCTCCGTTCGTTATCGAATACTAGCGCTACTGTTTATGCATATCTTCCGTGTTATCGTCTCGGGTAGAAAACCGTGAGTCGTTTTATCAGTCGGTAGCCGAGACGTTCGTCGAAATAATCTGGCCTCTGGAATAAACCGATCCTGTATTCGTGGGACACCCGTTACGTGTCGGGGTTGCGAGCGGAGGTAGCGTGGAGAATCCTCGCGCTACCGTGACTGCTAACACGGGTTAATCTCGCTTAATAACAGTCGGAGCGACGTGTGTGTCTTGCCTTTTGCCATCGTTCATTATCGTTCGCGTAATTTTTCACGGTTCTGCGTGGAATAAACGGTATTAATAATACAGGTAATTAGACCAAGATAATCACCCATCAGTATTTGTTACTTTATCAACGCTGGCATCGGACGATAATGTACGATAAGGCAGCGTCGTATTGCCGATATACGGAAAGCTCATTACCGTGTATCAAACTTTTTAATTCCTAATTATAAATCATACTAACTAGGCTGTTGAGGATATGGGGATCTAGGATCTCGAGGGACATTGCGATTAGTAAGGATCTGTGTGGTATATGGAAACATATATAGGATATGTACACATGTGAAGAGACATGGAGTTCTATGAACATACTGATTTAGGTACATAAGGACGTAGAGATACAGGGACATCTAAGAATATAGAAATGTGTAGACATTAATCTAGAGGCGTATATCTAGAAACAGTAGAAATATGTGGACTTAGAAATGTAGGGATTTAGGAATACCCAGATATAAAAATACGAGACAATCTAAAATCTAGAGACAAAAGGAGCTGCATGTGGATGTAGGAATATAAGAATGTAAAGGTGGTGTAGTATTTTTTGAAGGGTCCCGGTCAACCGATAGCTCGATCCATATCTGGGTACATGTACGTACTTTGTAAATGAATATTAATTAAGCGCAATTACCGTGAGGAGGGGCGTTATCTTTTTCAATTAAAACTGCCGGCGATTTTGCCGACGTAATTTCAGTAATATCCGTGCGCGTGAAGCGACAGGCTTCACGTCTCGTCTCGTCCCGTCTGGTTCAGCGTCCATAGGCGTCGTCGTGTACGAGCAGATTGTTTGTTTGCTCGTGTTAGTTCTGTCGGCAGTAAATTCGCGACGGTATGCCGTCGATTTATTACGTATTCACGATCCGGCGTTCCTACCGGATGAAGTCGGCTCGAACGGGTTCTTTTTCCAAGCGTCGTTGAATATCTGTTGTTCGTCGTCGATCGACGAATTCGACGTCGGCAACACGTCGATATTCTTCGAGTTTGTCCGGAGGCCATCACGGAGGATAATCGTTTTACGCGTTGCACCAGCGTTAACGCGGCGGACAAACGATCCTCCCGGGAATCGGTTCGATAATAAGCGTGCTACCACTGACATCTCGATGTCGTGCTAATTAGCTTAAATTACCGTTTTCGTGAGGCCGTCTGCCTGACTGCCTGCCGCGTTTTGTTCCCTTCGTTATGACTTGTTTAACGTGGGAGTGTTTTGGAGGGCGTGAAACAGGAAAGAATCATGAGGTGGGAAAGAACTGCTTACAGAAGTATACGTCTGTGTTTGATGTTTTATTCGATTGAGCGCTTAATTGTCTTGATTTCGCGTAAATATCGTTAAATTGAAGAACGTTTTAGGGATCGTAGAAATTGTTGACCGTATTCCGCCTTTGGAACACTTAACCTACTAATTTTGTGGACACTGCTACCTAATTATTCCTACAACGTGAAGACAACTGTAGAAAGTTAAAATGTTAGGTATTACCTTGAGTATGCAGATTACAATCAGAATTGAACGTAAAATTTAGTTGGAGTGAAAATACAAGTCTAGCTTATCACATCTCGGGAACTTAGGTAGAGATATATTATGGTTTTACTCTTAGGATACTGAGCTGTGTTATTCTATTCCATTGTTTTTTCGTTTCGTGAACAAGTTTTTGCCTGGACTCAATTGGCCATAGTTTTTCGATGCACCTTTATCTAATCAACGATTAATTACAGTCGATAAATTAGTAACGTTATCTTCTACATAACAGAATGTCCGTAGCGCAATCTGACCGGCAATCTTCCAGACATAAAAAGGAATTATAAAGCTATAAACTCGGGAATGGCCAGGAAACCCACGACCATCAAAGTGTTAATTGACTGTTGCTCGAGTATCAGCGATAATCTGAACAATTTTTACACGCATTCCTGCGTCTGGTTTCCAGATACCGCTGGCCCGTTATCCGACGATCAAAACGATGTCACGACGAAAATGTCACGAATCCTATCGCACGATGCGTTCCAATTAGTAACACACGAGGGTCGTTAGACTTTTCGACCAGGCTCATCCCTCCTTGGAGCGTATCCCGTCTCGAGGCGATCCATAATGAATTGAAATACGAGACTTTAATACGTCCGTGCGAAGCTGTTAGGCGGCGAACGTAATTAGGGCCGACTCGAGCCACGAATAATTATAATTACGGGAGGAACGGCCCGGTCACCTGGACGCGCATCAATTTCCATCGAGTTGAACGCTCGCGATAGCGACAGCACGCGGGGAAATAAATTGATCGGTCGACGCGTTGCCAGCAGGAAGTCGAGCGGCGAACGAAGCAGCAGAATTCGAAGAGGCTCCGAGAGAAGGCGCGGAGGTGGAAAAAATCGACAGCGCGCGAAACGCTCGCCGCATAAATCCTCCGTAGCTTATTACAAATACGTAACGCGGCTTACGCGGTTTATCGATATTGATTTATTCATAACCGAGGCTCTCCGTTCGTTTTAGCATCTCGTTAATCATCGACGCGTTGATTACCGCTGGCTGAGGCCGACGGTGTGTCCGCCACGACGAGAACCTTACCCTCCTACACGAGCTTCGCCTTAAATCACCACCGGCCGATAATTGAGGGGGTCCTTGCGCTGCAACGGCACCTCGTTTCAGGCGCACCCCGCGAAATTGGGAGAACGACCGATGGCCGCGCCCTTGTCCCGCCCTTCGTGCGTCGGCGCCAAGCTTCCGTGATGCCGGACCCTTCCTTTTGCTCCAGAACTATGGCCAAATTCTTTCGGTTCCCTCGCACCACCTAGTTACACCGATTCTTTTCAACACTTTTCGTTATTCGCCATTTCGACAAATTGCGGTACCCCGGTATTGCACTCTATAATCTCTTGCAACATTGGGCAAAGTATTTTATTTCGTTGATGTATTTATATCGGAAATAATTATATTTATGTCCACGTGTAAATATGTACTTTGTGTTATTTTTTGTCAGTACGAAGCTCTATATCATCCACGTGGTTTTAGGTTGATTCTATGGTTTATACTCGTGATATAAATTTTTCCAATTTAAAAGCTTAACCGAAGAACGTGGAAATTGTGAAGTTTGCCATTGAATTAATAAAAATTCGTAATCAAATTAAATGCATACATACAGAACGCAGAATACAAATCCATAATTACAGTTTTGTATAAATGAAAATTTAATAAACGTCCTCGTATTGTTGTACTGGCTGATTCATAGAAATTCTGAATGTATTTATCGATTCTGGGGAAAAGTTAATTTCATTATTAAATTTGTTGGCTATGTTGGAGAATCTGGCTATCGTGTGTAAGTGTACGTGGACATATGGATGTATTAAATTCTATCAGGATACCAGGAATTGTATCAGTTTGATTTGCTTTGTTACAGTTCATTGTATACGATATCGATATATAGTGTGTCCATTTTGTGAACATCTCAAGAAATGGGAATAGTACGGAAACCTGTAAATTTTTATATGTGTGCTTTGGAGTTAAAGTCGATATTAAAGTGGCATTATAACGAGCCTATAAACAGTTGCCTCTATTGGCAGGAGTAATATTCCAATTTTATTTCAGTCATCTCGCGCTGCAGCTAATTTTCATATGTACGATGGCGAAGTTATATAACCGAACCTAACCAGAGCCTATACATAAACAGATATCGATATTGCTAAATTTCCCCATTACACGTAGAAGTCTGTAAATTTTACTTGAGTCATCTCTGCATGAAGTTTGCATTTTGTATCCCAGTCTAATGGTCACCCTGACAAACGAACTATGAACAAGCTTATTAAGCATTTAAAGTATATTTATTCCGCGCGAAGGAACTGAAATTTTCTCGTTACCGTTTCGCGGCCGTCGTCCAGATAAGCATCTCCGTTTACTTCTTATCCCTTAGCGAGTCTGGTTAACACGAGCAGAGGAGACGGTGCACCGTAGAATTTCACGTGTCGTTAGCCAACAACACGGTTCGACTCGTCGCAGTCGGAGCCGGGGTAGCAGGACGAGGCGGAAACAAATTGTGAAAGGTGTGGAGGGTTTCAGGCTCGCGAGGGAACCTCCTTTGCTCGCCGAGAGCGAAAAGGAGAGACGACGCACACATTTTTGCCGCTTTCGCTCCTTTAATGGCATCGGTGCTCCTCTCGCAATTTGTTCGTATCGTTGGTCCCCTGATATTCCCGGTGCTCCATTGCGCGCGTTTCCTTGCTCGCTTTTTGCCGATTGCACCGGCCGGGGCCCGGCACGTGGTTGTTGCGCTCCGGAGCGACGCAGAATAAGCTGCGCGCTCTCGTTCCGCAGCGTTATGGGACCCGCATTAAATGCTAATGCGCGGCAAGGAAGCGAAACCGAGAAACGAACCCCTCGTCTCGACAGTCGCAATTATATCGCGACCTTCGCTCGTCCGGGCCTCGTACAGGAGGTACAATCTTGCTCGTTTATGGATTTGTTCGTGGAACTTAAGGGACTGCTCTCGTTGCCAGCCAACGTTAACGATGGACACCGAGAGATAGCGGCATAAAGTATGGAAGATTCTGACCTCTTATACTGTCAGCGGGATGGAAATTTAAACGCTGAATCCCCTCGTGGAATGAAATTTACTGCTGCCGCAAATTGTCGGCTTTTCGAATATTTCTTACCTCTGCAATATTTATTAAAATTGACAACGATCGGAATTACTCCGAACAATAATAAGAATTCTACATCTATAATAAATGACCAATTCCTCTAAATTACTCTACTTTCCAAATTTAAAAATCGAAGAACTCAGAGATAAAGTTTCGAATCGTCCGTCATTAGAGATAATTATGCTTTGAATTAGGAGTAATTTATTTGAAGGTCCGACCAAAATCGCCTTCGACGATCTTGATAGCAACACGATATAGGTAACCGACACGTCGGTGAACCTTCGATGCGCTAATGACAGGAAACGGGTTGACTATGCGAGAGCGAACTCCAACGTCCGTTTATGGAGGCGACCAGCAAATTGTCTAAGGAGGGGCAGGAATCCTAAAGAGTCCACCACCGGTTACAAAGGAACTCGGGACTTCCAGCGAAACTTTTTGCGAAGCGTAACGCATACAAATGCAGCGCGGACGAGTTCCGAGCGCGGGACGATGGGATCGTTGAAATTTATCCTCGGAGATCTCGTCCTGTTGCCTTTCGTATTTTTTTGCGCGATGATGCGCAACCTTCTTTAAACCTTCTTTTGCTATGAACCTTCTCTTTATACAATAATTATTAATTAACAAGTTAATTGACATGCTGAGGATATTACTAGGCCTAATGTTTGGTCAGTCTTTCGTACACTGTTCATTTGTTACTTTACATTATTAGAGTGAACACTTGCATCATACGTAACTCTCACCCAACCTAGTTTAAGTTTTGATTATATTCAAATGCTCAGAGAAATTGCACAAGTAGTGCGAATGGATTAAAATTGCGTCATAGTAAACTTCATGCAGTATAAGAAGGGATTCTGATGCGAATTTGATAACCCTGGTCCAGAAACGGTCATTGTATCCGCATCCGATCTGCAGTGACATGCATGGAGGTATGAGAGCAGTGACAGCAGAGATCCAAGATCGGCAGACTCTGTATTGGAAGGGTGGTGAGGCTGGGCGTTAGAAAAGCAACTAATTAATTAGTTTGCGTGGCGCGAGGGTATCGCGCTCGCGGCGTGTATCGCCACGGTATTGGAGGCGGCGTCGACGTCGGCGTCGGGGTAGAAGCTGCGGAGGCAGAGGAGAATGGGGAACCTCCGAGTGCGGCGGCGTTGCCATACCTCGCGCACGCACCAAATATTTGACGCTAACCATCGGTGAAACACGCTTCTCTGGTCCCCTCTAGCTCGGCTTACTAGCCAACTCGAAAACATCCGCGCCTCCTCCTGTTATTTGCATTCCCCTAGCCGGCCACCACGCGCGCGGTATGCGTGTCATTGTCTCTCGATCCCTCCCTCGCTCTTCCACGCTCTCCGTTGCTCCATCCTTAACTGGCCTTCTCTGTTCTCGAGTCCCGTCCTCGCGTCTCGTCGAGATTCGCCAGGGATCGGCCATTTCCTGGAACGCGGCTAACGCCAATCCCGATTACACCGACCCGGGGAAAATCGTTACCGCGAAACTTCGGTATCGCGATCGCGTTTGGGCGTCACGGACGATCGATCGTGGACGGTTAGTACCCTTTGTCTCTCGGATCAGCTGGTCGAACTCGTTGATAATTTGCCTCGCTTCGCTGCTCGGGCTTTAAATGCTCGCGAGGGCAATTGGAGCGCGGAGAAGGTTGCGGCTGACGCTCTTCGATGCCCTCGCGATGACGCCGATGTTCTACCGAATCTCTCTGTACAAGTCTTTTTGGAGCTTACGTAAAGTCTAGTAGAGCAAGATAGCGTTAGGAGGAACAGTCCTCTTCACCGTAAACCCGTAGTTGCCCTGATCGATCTACCTATGTAGATTCTAGCAGCTGCCGGCTGCTTTAGCGCCGTCGAGTGAAAACTCGAGCAGACCAAGTACCGTCGACACCGAAGACGGGAACGAGACTCGACGTCGTCAGATAGTAGGGTAGCCTAATCAGCGGCGTAAAGCACGTAGATGAACCGCGGCCGTATAATGGAGTAGGCGGTGAATCAATAATCTTCACCCACGTTTTCCCATGTCGTTCGTAAAGAGAGCCACTACCGAGTGGATACAGGTTTTTGATTTCCGTTCGATTGCACCCGGCCCGTTTGATTCGGACTGTGTTATCGGGTTCTTGAATCGAGTGCTGGCTCAATTAAGTATATTCGCGCGGATGTTCGCGAGAGAACCAGCGAATCGATCCGCGTCACGTTCACTCGTCGTGCCGCCACCGTTGCCTGCCGTCGTCGTTGTCGTCGTCGTTGGGTATCGTTCATCCGCGTCAATTGCGCTTCCTGTGTTCGCCGGTCGTGCGCTTCGAAACATGCCAATTAGTCGTCGACGACGAACTCGTTACGTCATTATCAACGAACGCGTCGACCACTAGTCGTTTACGACTGATTCCTGTCGGTATTTCGTCGCCGTAGGCTCTCCTCAGCGGACCGTGCACTCGCGAGCGCTCCTTTCCACGGGGAAAATGGCGACGCGGGAGGAACCTTCGGTTTTGGTCGGTAAACGGATTTTCGCGTCCAGAAATTTGGGAATGCGGAGTTCGCGAATTTGGAGGCAGGAATTCGGAAAATTCGAGCAACTCGGGGAGAATTTGGAGATTCGGAGACTCGCCTTTTAGGAATGCAGGTATTTGGAAGTTTGGACTTCGGCAATTTGATAGCAGAAGCACATTCGATTTTTGGATGTAGATGTGGACACAGCCTCGAAAAGTATATCGAGTCGATATCGATGAGCATACGTACCAAGGCAAGCCCTGCAATAGTAATTTACGAGCGATCGTTCGTCGAATTTGCCGATGATATTTTGCCTGGCGGGCTAAACGGTTCACACGCAGCTGCAGCTCGTCTCATATATCGCGCGTTCGCCGATTTCGACACCTTTCGAGGATCATGAACGTAGCCCACCATTTCGCCGCACAACGCCCGGAATAAAAGGAACGAGTTCGCAGCCGGATCGTTGCGTATCGTTGCATCTGAATATTGCATCGAAATGGAGATGCAAAGCGATACCGAATTCCGGTTGAGGACATCGGGCAGCTTTGCCGATGATCTTGTTCGCGTCCGTGGCAGATGTCGGTCGATCGTTCGGTCAAATTTGTTCGTGCGGTCGCGTGCCTAATTATCGATCCCCGACTACGAGGTTTTTACTGATTGGGCCCGCGAGGTGCATAGATTCGAATCGGATCCCGATTTCTGGGGCAATCAGGACGCATACCGGTGACAGCTGTTGCTTCGCGCGACAGCTGGAAGATCTTCCGGTTCGAGGGCGGATTTCGACAGTCGATTGAACGATGCATTGCGGTGTATCGTTCGCCGGACGATAGCCCGTTTGATCGTGATGTACTAGCGCGCCCCGATGGCGGTAGGTTAATTAACCGCGGAATTAGTCGAACACCTGACGCGTTCCTCCGATCCGATGGAAATCCAACGTGCCCGGAGAATTTGTCTATCAAATTTGAGAAACGAAAACATGCACTTCGTGTTCTTAGTACTCGATATTTTAGTGTCGATTTCAGGACGATTTGTGCCGATTACTTAGTAAGGAATACCGAGAACATGGGGCACTCGAAAGGAAACTCCAGCATTATCCTTTAAAAAATGCCAATCACTTAGTTACAATACAATCTAAATATATCTCTTTTTCCAAGAAATCGCAGTGTACTCGCTAGGCTACCAAAGTAATCGGCAGGTACGTGTACAAGAAAGTGTCTAGCCATATCAAAGAGCCAACATTCGATAACAACTCTTGCATATAATTACCCTAATCGCAGTCCGTCGCGTAGACCGGACACGGTTTCATTCTGAACGTTGTCCTGTGACAAGTATACCGGTCGGTTCGATTTAATCGAACACGTTCCGCTTCGCGTGTCGCGCGTCCGAGCCGACGTTTTTCGGTTTCGCCGCGAGAAAAGACAAGAAAGGTGGTGCGCGATTCCTGTTGGCGCAAGGACAGCGGTGAGATTGTCCACTTGACGGTCGTTGGACGGCACTCGGAACACACGGTACTTAGGCGGAACGACGCGAGCGAGGACGATGAAAAAAAAAAGAAAATCTGGTAGCTTCTACCGGCGAAAGAGGTAGAGGGTGGTAGGTTGACGAGAGAAGAGCGTACGGCAGAATGTCGCGCATTTAGATAATGCGTGCGTCCCCTCTTTGTCGCTCGACCGTCGTTCCCGCTCTTGTTTCTTCCTCTCCAGGCCAGGCCTGGTTCCGTCTCTGTTCGCACTTCAGCATCGGCTGTCCGTAAAAGCTCGAGGCATGCATCCTTTTATCCTCTTGTAACTTTGGTGCCTTCGCGCACTTTTCGTTATGCAGCTCCTCTCTCACGGGGAGCCGTGTGACGCCATAACGCCCCGCGCCATTAACAGGCGTAATCGCGCCGAAACATCGGGCCGAAATGCTCGCTGCTACGTGCCCACGATATACGAGCTTTTCGCCCATAAAAACGACCATTTACGTAGGTCAGCTTGAACATTTTAAACGGTGTAATCATCGGATGATCGCGATAAAAACGCGGAGAACTTTTGTGGTACGATGAATGTAATTAATAGCAGGTGCAGATATCACCACTCTGAGATGTGTAGTATTACGCACTTAAGTTTGAAAGCGTTAATGAAGAAAATAGCCTGCCAATCGTAAACCCGATCGGACAGCCGATCCTAAACATCAAAAACTTCTTCCCATCGTAAGGACTGCGCGAAAGATGAACGTCGACCCGTGATCAGTTCCCAGCATCGCGCTTCTTACTTCATGCGGTATCTTCGGTAGAGCTGCTCGTCGTCTTCAAAGTTGGCCGCCTTGTTACTGTAGGCAGCGAGCTCGGTGAACGGCGCGATTTACGATGGGTAATTACCAACAGGCAGTAGTCCCTGCATTAGACCGTAGCTTGTATATCAGTGGCGCAAAGGCTGTACGCCTTTCGATACTCGTGCAGGCATTGTCGGTGTTCGCTGCTCGTTCTATTCGCTAGAAACGATGCTGCCTCGCTCCCGTTAACCTTGAGCAGTCTCGTAGCCGTCAGAAGCACGACGCGTAAAGGTCTCGAGGTTGTCCGGGGGATCGTTCGTCAACTTTCCAGGCAATTCGAGAACGATTGGCGAGCTTTGTTCTATAGTGGCTGCGGTCGAATCGATCCTGTCTCCGCTACTCTTTTCAGTCTCGCTAAATCGCCCGTTAAAACGGCGGAAATACGGGGATTCGCCGTTGCTACGACGTTAAATCCGGCTTTAACGAAGTGGACTTCTTTCACCGTCGAGTTCTCCTCATTATCTTTGATCGAGTGCCGCCTTTTTCCATGCAGATCGCGCTCCGGATGAAAAAGCTCACGATCCCTCTGAACGTTGAATTAAAAACAACGGAGAGCGGGTCCTGTGTTGCGAAATACGTATCGATAATGGAGGCAAGGAAAAACGACCGATCTTCCCGCTGTAACAAAGAGATACTCCTGGTCCGGGCTCAATTATATCGCGTCTGCTCGTAACTCGGCTCGAGCGCAATTGCAGTCTTCCGTCTGCCGACTCGTCGCTGGATTGTTAAATTTCAAGAGGTCCACTTCGAGGCTTCCTAGAGAGGATTCTCCTTCGTGGTCCAAGTCACGTTTCGAAATCGTCCAGAATACTAGGAATGTTGTCGAACATCCTAGGTACCTGTGTGGTTAAGTCTCTAGGGTATCTTGATCGTTTTGCATTACATTTGCGCGAGTCTCGCTATTTGGATATCTAATTAGGTGTCGTTGCTCAAAGAACCACGTCTCGGATACCCAAATCCGAAATGTCAGGTTCCTATCGGTGAATACCCGTCGCCGAAAATGGAGCCTGGAAAGTGCAACAGATAGATTAGGTAGAACGTTACGAATCGCAAACGGGGTCGCTCTAAAACAGCTCGTTAATCGTGAAAGCATTGTTATTCGGTGGCCGTTGATGGAGGAGCGTTTGTAGCCGGGTCCAAAGGAGTATTTTCCTGTATCTTGGACCTGAGATACAGCAGAGACCCATCGTTGTCCGGGGTCGTCGTTGGTCTGGGTACACTTTCGCGTAATTGCATTTCGCTCGCCACACCCCGCTTCTCCGTTCCCTCTAGATCTCTCTCTCGACCTCGACCCGCCTAATGGTAATATGGTAGGGCTTGGTTCGCGATCAGCTCGGTGGATCGGCTCCGTTGCTCCTAGCTGCGGAGCAACTGGATCGTTCGTGACGAGGAATTGCGAAATCGGCTCGCGAGCACCGAAACCAAGGTTACGCGCTGGCTGGCGCGAACCGAGCGAGCGTTTGCTCGCTGCAAACGCCGAGTGTGTACGCTTCGAGTCAAGGTTGCGGCTCGATCGATGTCGAGTTGAAAGCACCGATCTTTGAAAGATAGCAGAGAGGGACATGGAGATAGAAGGGAACAAACTGTTTTCTGGAGGTCCAGGTTTTATCGAGACACGTAACGGTACGCTAAATGATTTACCGTCCGGCTGGTAGCTCTGTTGTAGGGACACGGATCGAGTGTCTGACAAACGGCGTGTCCGGTAAACGGGAAATATGTTACCGGTCACGATAACGAGCACGAATTCGTTAATTACACGCGTTGACGGGAATCCGGCGCGTTGTTAGAGACCCTCGTTCGCACCTGGAGTTGATTCTCTCGAACCCAAGATACCTAAATTCCCCCCTTAAATAGAGAACTGAACGACCCATGAGTGTCACTTGCTGCGGATTCTCGTCCGAAACGATGTCTGATCGTCCCTATTTTCTAGCGACTCGGCTGAATGACGTCGAGCTTGTTTAGTAGTGGCACCTGCCCTGCGATTTCACATTGCGTAAGGTGGAAACTGGAGTAGTCGGGGACGCTATGAGCGGGCAAGGGAGGAGAATGGAGTCGCAAAGGGAAGAACGGTGCCGAGAGTCGAAGAGGAAAGCGTAGGTGTCTCGTTTCCATGTGGGCCCCACCGGTCGAACGCTATTATTTGGGCCGAGGGTCGAGGGATTCGCGTTATAAGCGAGAAAGAAGCGAGGAAGGGTCCCGTTAGCGAAGGGTCAAAACTCCTCCGCCCTCTTTTTCGAGGATACCTTTCGTTCCTCCTACTTCGATCGTCCCTTCTCGTTCCAGTCGACTCCGCGGGAGAGAGCACCGATGCTTTCTCATCTCGTTCTCGAAGGCGAAGGCTGAAGGCCCCAAGGCGCAGGTATAATATAACCTCTCCAACTCGTCGTCGTCGCGTCCTTGTTCCTCGCGCGCATCTCGCGTTTCTGGCCTTCTTTCTCCACCTTTTTGTGCGCTGCCACGACTCCTCTTCCTCCGGTGGCGTCCGGCTGCTCTCCTCGTCGGCTAGCCGAGGGGTTATTTATTACAGGTTTGGCGTTTATATTGGATTTACACAACTTAAATACCGAGCCCGACTGGCGCACGGCATCAACATAAATATTGTATTTCCTTGGATGTCGACCGGGTCCTAACCTGATCGTCGTCGAACGCCTTTTTTCTATACAGAATCCACGCTATCCTCCTTCGAAACTACTTCCGCTGGATCGGATACAGGTAGACTGTGACTCACTGGCCGATCATCCTTGTCTCCGAACTTTACGCCTGTCTTTCATCGTTAATTAAATTTATAACTCGTTCGGTAGCGCAGAAAAGGGCCAACCCAGACTCCTGGGTAACGAATAGTACGAAAGATCTTTCCAAATCACACCTGCAAGCTTCTAGATTTTCGATTCTTTTCAAGTTCCACGTTCGAAATATGAAAACTCCAGCCACAAATACTAGTAGCGAGAGTGTCTGACTCTCCTCCGGTCTTCAACGTCCCTGAGGAAGTCCGCACGTTTCACCCGCGCCATCCCTTTAATAACTCAAAGTTCACGCGAGCCGGATCAACCTCGACCGATGTAACCGTCAATGATCTCACGATCTACGATCAGGTTGTGTACCTTCGTCAGACAGGCCATCACCCGCGAGAGGTACGCGATCTCCGACAAAGCGACCCACACCGGTTCTCCCGTGGATCCCCGGGAGGCGGAGGATCCCAGAGCCTGGAACGGTGGACGGATCCCTTAAACGGACGCGTTAACATATTCCACGGGTCCAACTCGCGTGGCTCGGCACCGCGTCGGATCAGTTTTTGCGATAAGTGGTAACAACGACACCGGCTACCAGGGCCGCGAGACATTGGTCGCATGAGCAACAGGAACACGGCTGCAACCGGACCCCGTTGTCTCGTTGCTAAGCCAAGCCCCAGCTACACGCGCAGCAGCAGCAACAACCGCACGGATTCGAGAGAGCATAGGCAATTCCCTTGGCGCGCGTTTAGAGCAAACCAGCCAGGCACGTATAGCGATCATTCGCCTCCTTATCTAGCGACGGCGGCAAACGTGTAGGCATTCATCCATCATCCAGTAGCGTGGAAAGCACTCATTTAGCTGCTCCGCTTTCGGTGCATCGGCAAGCCTACGGTCCCGCGAGGGATATCCGGCACGAGGCGAACGCGCGCGTTGCATTCGCGATCGTGCTTCTCCCGTGTCCCGAGACAAACCCACGGGAAGATAGTAGGTTAGATCAACTGATGGCCGTCTGCGCATGTGAGGCTGCGGGATATGGATGTGCTTGCAACGGGTATTCGTGGACAGCCATGGGCGATGCAGTATATTATGTGATAAACTGCCAATTGAATTTCGCCGAATCCAATCGCGTTGAATGAAATGGGGCCGAATTTAGACCTCGTTGAATTTTATTCGCGCTAAATGTGGATCTTACCGAATATGGACCGTGTCGGATTGTGCCCAAATTTGGACCTTGTCAAATACGAATCTCATCGAGTTTGCACCTTTTCGAATTCGGTCCTCGACGTATTCTGATCGGGTGGAGTTCACATCGTACCGAATTTGAATTGGCTCGATACAATCTCTTATCACATCCAGAATCCCTCTAAATATCTCTGAGTCCATTGAGTTCATTAGTGGAAATACAGCATATAGGAAGTTGAATTCTGACTAAATCACCAGTGTCCCTATATTCTACATTCTCTATCTAGCAATCGAAAATGGTAACCTTTACATACTGAAGTCAGAAGCTGGTACTAAACATACCCATGTGCCGGAGGTTGTGCGGCACTACCGAAAGATTCTTGCGCGTTTGATCGTTTTCCGAGACGGAACTCGACAATGTCGTGGGCGAGCGGATAACGGTTAAAGTTCATTTACATTTCCCAGCGACAATATGTTCGCTCTTGACACTATAGAAGAGAGAGGGAATGAGATTGGCCGACATGAGCGAAACGGTAGTTGCTAACCGTGCATCGGACATTTCTGGACCGTTCGGACACATTCAGACGTGGCGGTGCACCGTTTGGCGTACAAACTCGAGCTCCGTGGGCGTCGCCACTTCGTAACAGTTTATCGGAACACGAGACCACGTTACTCGACTCGATAAATAAATCCCGGGTTTGTTTAGGCTTGTCGATAAAACGATCGAAACGCGTACCACTACGACGCACGTGCACCTTGCGTTCACTACCTTAAAGACATATTGCACTAATTTAGGGAGTTCACAATCCGATTTCCATGCGATTCACAGTTGATGTTAATGAGACACAAATTCGGTGCAATTCAAATTCGATAAGATCCGAATTCGGTGCAACGTTAACTGGATGAGTCCACATTCAACACCATCCGAATTCGACATAGTCTTGATATCTGAACTAGACCCGACCTGAATTGGACACGACTCAAATTTGATGAGATTCGAATTGCACTAGATTCAAATTCGTCGTAGTTGAAATTTGTCGAGCATCTGAGATCCAGATGGATCCAAGAGGCAAGTGTCCGCGTTCCAGCTGGGCATAATTGAATAGCATTCCATAATTGCAAGTTCTGCAAAGTGTCGGTTCTGCGGCAAGTTCGTAATCGTCCCCGGGGCGCTTCATCTTTGTCGGATCGTAGCGATTCAATTAGCCTCGGTCGCGCAGGCGTTGCAAATCGCGAAGCACGCGACGAGCCGGTCCAAGTGGCTCTCTAACGGGCTGCGTACGTCCCTGGTTCGGCGGCGGTGCCGCGCTCCAGACGCGGCAACATTGTAAACGAGCAGAGTATCGGCCGGTCTCTCGCGCGCGCGAGAGATAGGGAGACGGCGTAGAGAGCATAGAGAGAGGCTCGCGCAGGAGAGAGCGAGAGAAGCGTGTATGCGAGAGGCGAGGAGGCGGAGGGACAGATTTCGCGGGCGAACGGAAGAGACGAAACGAGATAAATGGTAACGTACGAAGAAATATGGCTAGACCGCGTGGAAGATGCTCGCCGGTCCGGCAAGAAAGGAAGACGGCGGAGAAAGAGAGAAATGCCGGTGTACGCGGGCACGAGAGCGAACAGTGTGCACACACGTAGTGGGTGTCGCCTGTGCTGCCGCCGACGTTGCTGCCGTTCCTCGTTACCGACGCAGTTGCTGGACGCCCTCCGCCAGCCCTCACGACATGATCTATCAGCCTTTTCTACAACTACTCTCTTCTCCCTCCTCGTTCCGCACTCTTTGTCCTCTTTCTTGCGCACTCGTGCTCCCGCCGGCGGTGGCTAAGGCACCACCATGCTTCTCGCCGTACTCTAAAGCCGCACTGCACTTTACGCCTCTACTCGACTTGGGAACCGGGAGAGCTTGATAAGCTCCCTTCGCTTCGAGATTTTTTAGGATCTACCTAATCAGCCTGCTGTTCGAAAGAAAGTGGTAATTGGACTCGAGGAGTTTCTCGTTCTTCTGTGATCCTGGGGGAGATAGCTCTGGGTTTTATTCGGTACGCTCGCCTGTGACTATTCCTTTGGATGTGGATGATGGAGCCTCTAACGACGCTTACTTTCAGTTTTTGGAAAGTTTATATGGAAATCTGCAGTCTTTGAAGTCACCATATTACATAATTCCTCAAAGTTTGAGTTGTCTGAATTTCGTTGCAAATTCGAAGTCTCCTAAATTTAGCAAATCCTAAATCTTCGAAGTACCGAATCCAAAGTCTTCAAATTATCGTAGCTCAAGTCTTCAAGTTACAAAAGTCCAAATTTCCAATTTACCAAATTCTCAAATATTCTGATACTTAAACCTATGAATTTCCAAATGTCCACATTCCTACCACCCAAAATCCCTAAACCTGAAGATCCTAAATTTCCAAGCTCCAGGTCCAAAAATCCGCAAACCAAACTTCATCGAGTGTGTCATCTCTCTCCAATGTGATCAATTTTCCTGGAAAGAGCTACTCAGTGTACACAAGAATTTAGGTGATCAGGTTTAGTCGAGTTGGAAATAGCTTTACGTACGCCTACTTATCAGTGTAGGTACGGATCATTTCTAACAAGTCGATGACCTAACGTTTTCTTGGTATCAGCCAACCCGTCCCTCTGGCCCCCTGGATTCGGAGCACTGGGTCAATTGCGAACAGCGTGAAAAAGGCGAGCTCTCTCGAAATAAAAAACCGCCTCGCCCGCTACGATTTCTCGAATCAGTCTCGAACGTTGAAGAGGCTCTTGGCGACAGCTTTGCTGTCATCTTTCGTTGGGCGATGATGTTACCGCCTATGTTGGTTGGCTTCTGGGAATAGTCATCGTTGGGTCAGTGGAAGAAAACCGTATTCCCGATTCTTACATGTCGTTGACCAAAGTTAACTCGGTGGCACCGAGGTAATGGCGTATTAAATGTGAGGAGGAAAAACGAATGCAGTCTGCAAAGATGTGAAACTTCTGACTTGTCAATTGAAATATCTTTAACTGTGACTGGATCATCACATTTGAGAATACTTGAAAACATATTTTATTTGGGTGACACGGTAGCAACTAAGAAGGCAGTGTTTGAAGAGGATCATACTAACTTATTAGTTGGTGCATATGTTTAAGAAATGAAACGATAGCTGAACTCTCTGTGATGATACTAGAACTATAAGTAGATAGGAAGGATGGCAATTATTTTGAAGGATATTAAATGTACTGCACAGACGGAAATCAGTACTTGCAATATAGGGTTATCTGATAAAAGTATACAGGAAGGGTAATCTTTTATACACGATTGGAAACGAGGAAGATATCGTATTTAACATCATGTAACCCACAGTTCAACCACAACAAACCGGCCTTTTTTTTTAATTTGCCCAGTCAGCGATCGTTAAACGTGTGCATCGCGTTTCAATTTGTACTCGTCTTAATCGATCAGTTAGCTCTGTCTCGTCTGCCGGAAGGATCATAGGTTAAGAGGCTAATACAGCAGCAATCGATGCGAATTACAACACCTAATCAAGGCTTTACGTCGATTCGAGTATTTAGATCGGTACAAGAAGCGACTCAAGGAATGACAACCCCTTGACTAAACCGACTTGGTTAATAACCCCTTAACAGGCATTAAAAACCAATCTACGATCGCGTAAGAGGATCAAGAACCTTTTCGGACGGTAAACGACGAAGGAGTAGGGCACACAGAAATCTGAGCACAGCCCTGCACTCTTCCTCCCGCATTGCCCTTCCCCTTTAGCCTCCGTCCTTCGTCCCTCGCTCTCGCCTCCCTTTTCCCGCCGCTGGATCCCTCTCTGCGCCTCCACAGACGTCTCCTTCGTCCCTGCTTCGTCGAGCCAGTCCCCACCGGACGTGCCATTCAGTGGTTCTCAACCGGAGGACTTGGTGGTGTGGCGATGCGTGTCTCGTGGATGTCGAGCGCGAGGAGCTCGTGTCACGTGCCGGCGAACTCGTTAACTACCCTTAACGACCAGGATTCCACGTGGCCGGCGTGGTATCGTCGATAATTGGCGGCGGCCCGGCAAATTGCCGCTTTTTCAATATATTATACGGCAACTGGCTACTCCGCGACACGCGGATTTAAACGACGAGACTGATCACATGGGAGGATCGCGGACCAGCGGTCGCGCGGGAGACACGCGGGAAATAAATAGAGGAATTACGATGAGGAATCGTACTGTGACCTGATACAGATGTTGGCATGAATTAGGTCCAAATTTGCTATGGTCAGAATTTAACAAGATTTATAGTTGACCAGGTTCGAATTCGACGATGATTCGGAGTGATCAGTATGGATCCGAATTTGAGATACAAAACTCGGCACGATCAGAATTCAACAGGTTCCAAATTCGGGGCGACTCGAACTAAATACTGTACAAAGTCAATGTGACTCGAACTCGACAAGGTCCAAACTCGATGTGATTCGAATACAACAAGGTTCAAATTCGGCGCGATCCAAAGTCGATAAGGGCCGAATTTGACGAGATCACTCGACGCGATTTTAATTCGACTAGGTCCAAATTCGCCATGATCCAAATTCGGCACGATCCAAATCCAACAAGGCTCAAATTCACGGAGATCTGAAAACAGTAAGGTCCGAATTGGACGAAAGCCAAATCCGACAGGGCCAAATTCGACAAGGTCCAAATTCGGCATGCAATTATGCAATTCTCTATGTCCCAAATTCCTAGATTGCCAAATTTCCCTATCAGTCAAATCTGTTCGCAAAATATTACATCCCCAAATACCTGTAACCCTAAATTCCTTGTCTCTTACCGACTAGGACCTCAATCCCTAAATTTCCATTGTTCTTCAAATAGCAAATTCCACGAGTCTCAAAGACCCCCTGTGTCCAATGCTAATTTTTAGACTCTTATTAAACATGACCGCAGCGCCGCTTCAGAATTTTCAAACGATAAAAGATTAGATACGGATTAAAGCTGATCCCATATTAGCCACTTGCGTCCGGTTAATTAGTATAATTGAAGGTCTTAAATATAAGCTTCTTATTTATGAATAAAACACGTAGCACTTTAGATTACAAAAAACAAATTCATATTCTTAGAAGACTGATAAAGAAAGAGATATATGAACTGATAAGTAGATCAAATAACCCTTCCAGTTTCGACATGTTCCGACCCGAGAAGCCACTTATTTACCGAAGTGCAGCTTCGAAAGGTTTACTCGTTTAAATTCATCCTATTAGATCGATGCATCGACGAACACTAGTTGCGCGTCGAACAAGGGTAAACAAAAGATAATGCAACTTCGCTAATTGCCATATTGACTTCGTTAGATGTATCGCTAGAAGAACGTTCTTACAACGTAATGTACCTAACAAAATCATTTGCTACCGCGTAAAAAGGACCGCTTTCCTATAAAGTAGCAGGTAATAGCATGCTAAGAAAGTTTATGGGTGACGTGGCCGTTAAATTGTTCTCGAGAACAAGTTAGAAACTTGAGGCAACCATAGTGGAAATGGAAATGTTACTACAAGAAGAATTATACCTGAAGGTGCTGTTATCGATAATGTTCTATCAACCAGAGATATACTTGATAATTCAAGAGTACTAACCGAGGCTGTTCACGGGTCAACGTGTCCATAATCATGTGAGCAAATGGAAGGAATCTGAAACGATCTGATACGCCAAATGGTCAGATACGCAAATCGATATAAATCACATAATAAAGTAGTCCTAACGTTCAATTTCAGTTACATTCGCTGAAAGGATCAACTGCACGATTTTATATCACTCTATTTTTCCCAAAATGCTCAAGTGCGCGCTTGAGTTCTAAATTCGTTCTAAGATTGCGCTGAAGTTGGATCTTGTCGAATTCGGATCACGCTGTTTGAGAAATTGGGAATGTAGAGACGAAGTCTAGAAACTTGGGAAGTTATGGAGTAGAGGGTGTAGAAATTTGGGCATTTAATATGGGAATCTAGGGATTTGGCAAGCTAAGAATTTGGGACATATGTAATTGGGGATGTAGAGATGAAACCTACAAGTTTGGGGATTTGAGGAATACAGGGTCTGGGGATTTGGACACTACAGGTACGGGAATCTAGGGATTTGGTACTGCAGGAATTTAGGACATAGAAATTTGTGGAGCCTAAGTAGGAAATCTAGGAATTTGGGACATAGGTGTTTGTGGACGTAGGTGTTTGTGATCATAGATGTTTGCGGACTTAGGGATTTAGAATTGTGTGGATGTAGAAATTTGGATATGCATTTGTAACTTCAGAAATGTAGGAACTTGAAAACTTCCAAACCACAAAATTCATATATATAAAAGTTCACCCTCCAAATTCACAAGTAATTGAACTTGTGCATCCATAAATTCTCAGACTGACCAAACGTGAAAACCAAAATTATATACAAAAATAAGGAAATTGACAAATTTTCAACATCCAAACGAAGGGTAAAGAATCTTTCGACATCAGTCGAATATCAAGGTAGCGCATTTAAGCAAGAAGATCGATTTTGCAGCCCGATCCCCCATTACGTAGTCCGATAACTGGTATCGGAATAAATCGCCGCCCCACGTTGAAATTTTACTCGGCGTACAGTTTCGGCGGGCGTTATATCATTCTGTTCCCTCGGTTGTAGCACGAACGATCGGACGCGGCTCGGCGTTTTCCATTTAGCGAGCGTCAACGATGCCGATAATACGTCTCCAGGCAACCGGCGTGTATCGGGTAGAGAGCGCCGCGAGGTCGCGAATATTACATATGCGAGACGCATAAATCTTGCAGCGAGGTAATGCTGGCGACGCGGTATGCGCGTAGTCGGAGCGTTCCTCTCGCTGCAGTTCAGCCAGACCGAGCGAAATCTATGGCGCAGCCCTGTTTAATTCTTAATGCTTAATCAGTGCACCTTATCGCGACTGTGCGCGCGCGCGCCTCCCTCTTTCTCCCTCTCTCTCTGTTGCTTTGGATCTATCTTTGGCTGGCTGGCAAGCCTGCCTTGTAAATAGAGGAAACGCGTTTGCCGCCTGTCTGGCATCAAAGAGACCGACACCGCGACGGTTTTATATACTTAATTTATGAACAATATACACCGATGTCGACCTACCTCGATTCTGGCACCTCCCCCCGATTCGCTCCCCGTCGTCACTTTAACTCGGGTGAAACTCGCGAGACCACCGATAAGGAATTCTCTCTTAACGTTTTATCGTTCGACGTACATACCGTTCGATCTTGCCACGTAGTTGCTTAGTTATCTGCTCGTTTTGTCTGCAACGGGCCTTTCTGATCACCTCTCGATCGCTAATGGCTGGCTTTTACCATTATTCAGCCTGGTTATTCGGTCATTTTCATTCGATACGGGAAACGAACGGTAATTGGACTTCTGCTAACTGTCATGGGTAGACTTTCGAAAATGGTTACTGACCGATTTCTTTGGAATTCAATGTTCCGGAAATCTCATAAACACATATTCGTTCTCAGGTTTGACCCTCTAATTCTGATGTACATTTTTCACAAATTTTCCTTAGAGGACATCCTTAAATTCTTAGATCCTGAACTTTCTGAACAGTAAGTCTAAGTACTCGTCATAGGAGTTGTGATCTTCGAAGAAGCGTGGGACGTAGGCAACACCTTAGAATAATTCGGACCGTATCGCATAAATACAAGAATCCCTCTGGTCGCCGATATCATCCTTGTATCCATTTTCCGCGATCGCACCGTTCCCGATAGGCGTTAATTGCGATTAATTGGAAGGAAAAAAAGGTTGTTCTACGGTCAAAAGGATCGCCCTTTGCGCACGGTCGCGAGCAGGGACAGTGGGTGGGCACCCATTTAAATCTGCATCGCGGATAATTAATTAATCTCGTATGGTCATTTCCATCGGGGTACGCGCGTAAAGCGGCCTCCGGGAGCACGCCGGCAGTGCATTATTTTAAAATTCTGTTTGCATAATTTTTCAAACGCGAATAAACGAATTCCACGCTAGACTCGGTCCCCGATTAAAAAGCTCTCGTTTGTACGCTCGCGTACACGATTTCAGCGAGCGAGCGAGCACACGCGCGTTCGCCCGACTGCCTACGCTACTGGCCTTTTATCGAGACCCGTCGACTAACTGGCTTTTTGGCGCATTTTATTATATCGTGTAATGAGTCCCTGCGCCTCGTCGCGTTGCTGCCCTGCATCTCAAAGGGACGCCCTATTCAGCTCGAAAAAGAGGGGCCCGGTAATGACGGCGATAAAATATGACGTGCCTTGCACAGTTTCTCCGTGCTAGCCTCACCTGACGAGCCACCCCAGCCTACAGCTAACCAAAGTATTACCCTGCGCAAGTTTTGTCCTTTAGAACGCGTCTTTCATTTCCTCAAAATTTAACTTCACGTATCAAATATTTATTTACTGAAATTTGCAAATAACAATCAGCTGCAAATTGAAAGAGACATTTACCCCAATATATCTTTAAATAAATGAGAAGTAAGTCTTAATACGTTCGTATGTACAAGGATCATCCACAAATTAGGTCATGCCTCCATCACTGGAACTCCGATAGATTTGATCGTATACCTTCGAAATTACCTTTAAAAATAATCTATTAATGCCATTTCCGAACGCAAATTCTCGTCCATAACAAGTTCCGCGACTATAATCTTTGTCTCCAGTTTCTTAACGGTCATGCTTAACTAGCGGACAGAACTTCTACTGGCGGCAAAAATCTCCCTGCGTTTTCATGGTGTCCTCTTTCAAACACGGGATCGTTGGTCTCCCCTTGCCCATTTCCATTGTTCCCTCCTATTGTTTCCCTTCGGAATTTCATAGTTTCTCCCTGTTTAACCATTCCGTTTCTTTCTCTGTTTCAGGTAAGTGTTCCTAACTCAAGGTGTCGTTAACGCGACACGGAACAGTCAGCCGCTAAGTAAGCGTCGGCGTCGCTTTTACTTTCGGGCGTCTCGAAGCGTAACGCCGACCAGTCGCTCGAGGCGTTTGTTGGCGATCCGTTGTTCCGCGCGATCAACGGGAGCTGTTTGCGACTTGGTCCTCGCGCGTTACGCTTCGAGTTCCTCTTCGCGGGAGATGGTAATCCAGCTGGAACGATCGGAACAACGGGCACAGACGTGTCTTTGAAACTGGTGCTGATGTTAAGGAATGTCTCGAAGGCCTGATGTATAAATGGAGCTTCAGATAAATGGAACGCGCTACTTTTTAACCATAGATCAAAGCACTGTCGGAGTTTAATGCATTAGAGCATTAATCACCACGTATCACGTAGTTCTGTGTAACTGGACAATTCCCTGCATTTAGGGCTTTGGAAAGGGGAAATGAGAGAATGGTTACGAGTTTACAGTTCATCAAATGTATAAGGCATACTGTAGTCCTGTACTGTACTGTAAAAGATCCGATAAGGATGTGAAGTTGGTTAGAGCTACCATCCATAACAATCAGATCAGAAATGAAAAAATGTGGATTTGTCTTTATTCCTAGAGCTCTAATGATGAACTTAGAGCAGGGGGACTCTAAACAAGGATGTGTACGAAATTTTCAAGATTTGTAAGCTGTAATTAGTTCGAACTAGATTTGAGAATGAGAGTGTAGTTACTAAGTTACACTCCGTTCCCTACTTCCCAACTGGAACGACACATCCAAATGGTAAATACGTTCGACCGACACATGGTCCCAGATGATCCCAAGGATACCAGTCGAGATATTCGGCAATGCCGTGATACGTGGGTACTAAAACTATAACTGGCAGTGCGGTTCGTCCGGTAATACGAGCATGGGGGAGAGCTTTGTCCAAGAGTCGATGGACTCTTACTTAGCCCCGATATAGGTTCGTCAGAGCGTAATAGAACGAGTGGCCACGAGAGTGTCGACTCGATCGCTGGTGGGAAGGGTGCATTAGCCTAATCCGACGATCCTCGTCGGCTGTGAGAAGTATCGTGTTCACCCTACCGAATCAATCAGCATCTATCCGTAACGTCTACCTTCGTGGGTGGTCGGCCAGAACGGTAGTTTTCTGCCGCGTGCTATAACGGCCGTTAAGCGTAACCTACTGTGCAGTTACGAGGCTGTTCGTCCGCAACGTGCGCTCGAGCCGTGCTCTTTCTTTCTGCCGTTGCCTCGATTTGCATAGACCGGTCGTGTTAGTATCTTCTATCGAACGCGGGTTACGTGCACCGTGCTACTTTTCTCTGCCATCGGGTTTTCACCGGTACTTTTTATTATTGCAGCCCATTCCGATGTTTTTCTTGCGCGATTAAGCCCGCTCGGAACAAGAAAGTGATTCTTGGTAATAGACTGCAATTTATTATCGGAGCGAATCCTGTTTTTGTTTGAACTTTAAGGATGCGTTGGCTGACGGGGAAACTGATTTTAATTCTCGGATGAGTTGTAAGGCAATTACGACACATAGATCAACTTCACATAGGTCAACCAGAAAGAAAAGCTGAATTTATAAAGCAGCTATTAAATAACTCATCCCTTGCAGTATAACGTATCACACTCGTGACGCACACCACATTTGACTCAATTTTAATTGTAATTTGTATAATCAAAGCTGAAGGCAAAATGTGTTTAACTATTTAACTTTCTTCAATTGCCTTAACGTTGTAGCAATAATCAGGTAGCTTTGTATCTAGAAAATTGTAGGGGTTAAGAGAGATTAAGCATCGATTCGTATTCGTGTGTTGGACTCAGAGTATCAATTTGAAGTAACAGGGCGATAAATTAAGACGTACAACCGGAAGCCATCGAAAGACAGATTGAAATCAGTGAGAATATAAGAATCACCCTAAGTTGAGCAGGATAGGTCCACCCTACTTAACGAGCGTTAAATTGAAGATGCCCCACACGAGCATCGATCAAGCGTTTATCCGTTTCCAGGAACGTTCTCTCGGCAGTTTGTACTAATCTGTACGAATGATTCTTTCCCCCCCTATGGTAACCTCCGGGTTCGACCGACTGTGAGAAGTGTATCGTGTTCACCCCAACGGCCGTCGAAACGGCCCACTTTGGCCGGCTACAATGGGTCCGTATCGGTGGTCAGGGGCAGGGGGCACACCCTAATGCCAACATCGGCAGAAATAATAACTCGTGTAATACTCGGCGGCCGGGGAACACCACCCCCTCGAGTCGGCCGCGTATTAAATAAATATAACACCCGCGTAATATAGCCGTTAGAAGAGGCCGTCAGGCGCGGTCGACCCCGTTTGCACCCCATCAGTTGCATGCGGTTCTCTATCGCACCCCCCTACCCTTTATGCTCTCTCACCGCAATATAAACCACTATCCGCACGAGGCGGCACCCGACGGGGGTGGATCACCGCGTATGCTGCACGTCTCGTTTAACGGCGAAATAGTGCGTTCGCGTCTCTATTCCACCTGTTATTTGCGTGTCGCCGGCGAGTTTCGTTTTCGCGACGAGAGGGTTCGCGTGATCGTGAGTTTTGCCGACATCGACGAGGTCGTTGACGCGTCACGGACGACGCACCGTATGCACGATATCGAATCGTTCGATGCGAGCTTGCATATGTTATTTTACGATTTGTACCGGGTGCATTCTCTTTGTCTTCGATCAGGGTTTGTCAACGATGTTGATTGCGGGGATTTCGTGCCGGTTGCGGCAGATTGGAAGTCGATAGCGTTGAACCGGTATTCCCTTGACGGTCTCAGCTTTTGTCGCTGAAAGGTAACAGTAGTTGCAATGTGGTGCAGTGATATAAGAGTTAATGTGAACCTCTTTTACGGTGAAAACACAATCGGGAAATCTAGAGAAATCTAAGAAATTACTATGATAGGACTTATACTAATAGGAACCTATCAATAGTCTAAATCAAGATTTAAAATCTTGAAGTTTAGCAAAAATTAGAGCAACCTGGAAATGAGAAATCAGTATGGGTGTCACTGTATTAGAAAGGTAGGGGAAGCAAAGAAAAAGTCCAAGAGGAAAAAGAATCATAGAAGAGGAGAAAGGCGATCAGGTTTTAGCCCCTGGCGCCGATTAGGCCGCAATTAGGTCGGCCATTGTTATGTTAATGGCGACCAGTCGAGGGGATAATATTAGGGTGAGCCGTGGGGGGAATGATGTTATAATATTTCAACACCAGTACCCCGGGGTTGTCGGTGCTCAATTGATAAATCATTTCGTAAGTGGCGGGGTGCGATATCATATTCATATTCCGTAACAGGGGCGAAGGGGGACGTGGACGGTGTGGCGAGTCAGTGGATCACCCCGACCGAGTACACGTATTTACCGAGTCTCCCGTTCACGGATCGAGGATCAACGTAATCGTCACGCGTCGAATGGGCCAGCTTCGACATACAGCCATTTCCGACCCCACCGACTGTTCTGCTGGGGCAGATTGGGGAACGATGAGGACTAATAACCTTGTCATAAAAACCGAAGAAAATCTAAGCATCTGTATTAACAATAAGGCCATATAGCGAGACTAGGCTGTATACCTGTTGATCAGATTAGAACTAAACTGAACCGACTAGACTGAAAAACTGAAATATTTGGAACCACCGAACTGCACGGAATAAATTGGTGGAAATATCAAACTGAGTCACCGAACCGGCATTGCCAATTTTTATTTTAACGTCGAGAAGTTAAAACTCTGTCGATTAAGATCATTTTTCGGGCGATTTCCGTGGTGAAAATGAGGCAGTTGATTCGCCGTATAAATTTCGCTAAATTTGATCGATTTAGGCCATGATGGTAATTTACAAATGAGCACTTACCCACTTCGCACGCCATAAAAAGAAATAAATTCGCCGCTCATGAGGATGGGAATAACTGTTATTAACAAGGCCTGCAACCAACATCCTTCGTGAAGGCAATTGAAAATCGTCTGATGATAGGAAACAAGCTGAAGCTGGCGTGTGCAAAAAAGAAAGGAAAGGGAAAAAAGGGATAGCCGTGGAGTCATTACGTGGCTAGATATCTACCTGGACAACGAAACCGAGAAAAATCGCGAGTTATGATTGTCGACCGGCAAAAAAGGGGGTTTACCGCGATGCCAGCTGGAATTGCGGTAAGTGGTGGTCGGTCTAGGGGAATAAATCAAGAAGAAACGCGAGAAAGGAGAGTGGAAAAGGGCCGAGAAAAGATCCTTAGCCGTTCCGGCCGCAATGCTGATTCCTCGCGAGTACGTGCGACCGCAAACTCGTGCCGGTACTCGTCGCTGCGTTCCGTTCGTGAATCGTTGCACTCTGCCCAAACGTTTTCCCTCTTAAATCGCTCTGATATAAGAATTATCCGCAACTTTCGACAAATCAACAAATACGTTTTTGTACATTGAACATTTGCGAATTACCAATTTCTGTATTTGTAAATTTGTGAACTTGTTTATGATCTTTATATTTGTAAATGGAGAAATTGTGAAATAGACGAAGTTTGTAAATAAAGGTTTGCGGGATTTTTGGCTATATTTTGTCGGAGTTAAATTTCAGATGGTACACGTACAGGGGTGGCGGTGTCCGTGTCCGTTGAATTTTCCGGCAATTTTCTCGCGTTTGCTATCCTTCAATCGGAAAGCTCATTAACGAAGACAAAGCTTATTGGTAGGGCATACTTTACGCTCGATAAATTCCTGTAAAATTCATACGAACAGCAGCTGCGCAGAGAGAGGAGTAACGGCAGTAGAAACGCGTTTATGTTGTAAACACTTGAATAATTCAGCGCAGAAAATTTCGGTCGTGCCAACAGCAAAGCAACGTCATTAAGTTAATTATCGTCCGGTAATCAACGGTGCGTTTCGCTTTCCACTGATTTTTCCCTCCCTGTTTTCTTTTTTTTTTTTCCATTTCGTTTTCGCGTGTACGCGCGCGCGTGTTGACCGCCTCTCTTGCACAAAGAACGAACAAATAAAAACAGTCGTACTGTTCCGTACGCTTTGGAACAAGCGAGAGAGGGAGAGAGAGAAACGTACACGCGTCGAGAGGCGTATGGAGGGAAAAAGAGAATAACAGGGGCGATTGTAACGACAGAGAGATATGCATACGGACAAATGAGCGGGCTGAGAGCGTGTAATCATTGTGGCTATTGTTAACGGTGTCCAATAAATAATCAATTTAACGTTAATCTACAAAGTAAAGCTCGCGTAAAGCGTTCCTAACAACCGGCCCCGTGCACCTCGATTGTATATATGCGTGTGTCCTGGTATCGTTTCAAACGAAAGAGCACTTGGTTTTGCATTGAAAATGATCGTATCGTTCTTACCTCTATGTATATACAATCGAAATTCTTCTGTCGAGAGTTTCGCTCCATCGAATATTTTCGTGCACGTAAAAGCGCATAAATTATTCAGTATGGGCCACTTGAAATATTTTCTTTCTTTTTGTCGCGTGTAGTAAAAGGATACCTTCCATGGATTTCAATGCAATCAAGGTACAAACTTTCTGTGCATAGTAAAGGGTTTTCCGCGGTAAATTCAGGGATCGAGATATTTTATATAGATGTTGATTTTTATTGCTTTTATACTGTAGGGTTTAGGTGTTTTTAGGGCAATTGTGGGATGATCTTTGATAAGGTTTGCCTTTTGGTAGGAGATTAGAAATTTAGTTTTGAAGTTTGCAATAGTCCCAGCTTCTAAACTACCAGTGATCCAAATTTCTGACTCCTCAATGATTCAAATTCTGCAATTCTCAAAGACCTACGTTCTCAACTAACTTCCACTTCCCCATAAACCCAGATCCCTAGTTCCCAAAAGTTTGACTGTAAAAATTTGCAAATTCCTAAATTCTTCAATGTTCAAAACCCTGCATTCTCAAACCCCTAAGTGTCTATACTCTCCAATTCTCACAAGCCTAATTTCCCACATCCCCAAATTTCCAAGAGTCCACTTTCCCAACCCTGCAGACTTCCACATCCTTCCAGAAGTCCAACTTCCAAATCTCCAAATTTCTATACCTTCTCCAAAAGTTGCCCCTCTGAACATCATGAAATTCCAACTAGAATGAAAATATCCGATAATTTCTTCTTTCATCTTCGAGCGTCCAATTACGAAATATATTCTGGAGTTTGTCTGCGGCTGATTCCCGCTATTTTTACGCGACTCGAGCGCGTTATCCAGCGTCGCGTCGCGGATGCGCCCCTGTCTGAGACACCACGCATAAATAATCGACCAGCACCACGCTCGTATATCACCGCCGTCTTATTTTCGCGTTATATTGTTTTCTCTGTGTGCTTTGTCGAGCGCGTCACGCGACGGAGATCTATTCCGACGCGGCGAGGTGCGCCAGGTCGTGGCCCTTGCTCTGCTTCTCGTTAGAAAGTCAATTCGCTCGCGAGCGCGTTGGCACGCGTTGATTTCGTGATTGGTTCCGTCTTCCATATGTTCCTCGTATGATAATCCTGCTCGTTTTATAGCTAATTCGTTTTCCTGAGCTCTAACCCTCGCTATTCTCAGATGACATCACTGTTTTCAAATCTTTCGGTTCTATGACTACAGTAATTAACGTGTCTTTGTCCACTACACGAGATGTGGTTCAAGGTGTGGTTCAAGTCTGACCACATGCGTACTTTGTTCTCTGATATACATGTTTGCTTCCCACAAGAGAAGTTCTGGTAGGATATTAGAAAGGATAGTTACAATTGATTACATCAGAAAGAATATTTCAAATTTCATACATATTTTGGGTATATTGACCAATGTAACTTTAGCACTTGAACACTTGGTGAACAATTGGTTACATCAGTCGTTCACATCGGTCCGAAAACTACGAAAGACTTATTTGTCCCCTGGATCTCGTGGTGCGTACACAGTACTGCACTACAGCAGTGTATCTTTCATGGAGGACAAGTGTGAACCCACCCAGTAGCTACCTGTTTCCCATTTTGAACTTTTGTGACCCAAAACTTGAAATTTAGTAATTTCAAAGGTGCCAAGACGTTCGGCTAGGTGTAGATGACCGATCGATGGTAGAAACAAAGAAAAGTAGCAAAAGGGCTCGCGGAGTGATCGAGGAGGCTGGCGAGGCATGTTACGCTCGCATGATGTATCCCCGGTATGTATGCAGATAATGGATGTGGGGGAATACAGTCGGACGTATAAAGACCCCACGCAGGAGATACGACGGAATGGAGGCCATCTCTTCACCCTCCATCTCCTCCTTGTCGCTACTCTGCTCTCCTCCTACACGATGTGCCCCTCTGTACCTCACCTCTCTCTCTCTGTCTCTCTTGCTCCGTGGCTGCACTCGTGTTTATATATAGGAAGCAGAAGATCAAAGAGCGAACCTTCGCTTAGCTTAGCATCAACGCCGCTTCGCTTGGGGAACCGGCCCATCGTCACCGAGATAGCTTGGGTGCTGCGGATGATGACGATGGGTGGTAGCAACAGCGACCACGGAGGCGCGGCAGCCTTCTCCGAGGGGCTCGGGACGTGTGGCACACGGTTACCGATATAAATGTTATGTCGGGAGGGTCTCTCTCCAAACGACGGAGAACGAGACAGGAACGAGTAAATGGGCGGCGATGCCATTGATCTAACGAGAACCGTACATCCGTCGGGATCTCGAAATTGAAGCGGACGCGTTGTGGACTTCGAGATCCGCTGACGGACCATCGGCTTCTACCTTTCATTCTTCTACCATCACCTCCAGGACCCCTGAAATTTATTTAGTCTTGTATAGCCTGGAGTTTTGGGATTTGCAGATTTTGGAATTTTGCGCTTTGGGGATTTAGCGATTTGGGGACTGCAGGGTTGGGAATGTGCGAAGTTTTAAATTTGGAGATTTGGAAGTTTAAGCACTTGATTTGGAGAGTTAAGGACTTGGGGACTGTAGGGTTGGGAATGAGAGAATTTCTAAATTTGGAGATTTAGGAATTTGAAGATGTGGGGGGTTAAGGATTTGGAAAGTGCAGGGTTGGGAATTTTGCAATTTTTTAATTTAGAGATTTCGGATTTGGTGACTTAAGCATTTGACGATTTGGAGAGTTGAGGATTTGGGGATTGCAGGGTTGGGAATTTTTTAATTTGGAGATTTGGGGTTAAGGAATTCGCAAGGTTCAGAAGTTAGAAATTTGCGGATTTAGGCAATTTAGAATTTGGAGATGTAGGTGATTAGGCATTTGAGTATTCAGAAGTTGGACATTCCAGCATATAGACTTCCATGAATTTTATGAATCGATTCGAAATTTTGATTATACGTTACAAAACTGTATACATCTTTTACCCCCATACAGTTGTTACCACGTTAAGAAATCACAGATAAAATTCATGTAATATCTCTAAGAAATTTCGACTAGAAAACATGCAGGGTCACAGTGCTCATTCACGTCGATTATTACACCGCTGTTGCGGTTAAACCGTGCGTGAATTTCATCGGAAATTAGAGCTTTCCATCGCAGTTGGATTAACGGATAATGGGGTTGTAATGCACGCATTACTGCTCCCGTTGTTTATACAGATCGCAGGGTGCACGGTATTACGTAAGTTGAAATTAACGCGAAGTTGTTAATGGTTGATCAGAAACGCGTACAAAATAGTCGGGTCTCGTTTCATGGTGGTACGCGAAATCGTTTCAACGTGCGCTACACGGTGAACCATGGAGTTCCTTTTTTTTTCAAGCTGTGTCGCGGACAAATCGGTAATTCAATTCGTCAATCCCGGAGAAAAATTCATTTACACCTGGCGCCGCAAAAATGATTAAACCGGCCGTGGCGCGCGCGGTCGCGGGAACAAAAACTACAAAAACGTTCGACCGGCTGTGAAATTGAAAATCAACGTTTTAAATCACTCGTCGACTGGTCGCTTTTTGTCTGTTAATCTTTCCGCAACGCGGACACATCGCTGTTCCTCGCAATGGTTTATTGGTGTACAGTATATTTTTTTTTCACGTATTTTTAGTGCTGCTTGAACGCGTCAGTTTCTCTACGAAATATTTGCTCTTCGACTTCACTTCCATCTTAATAATTAAACTAATACATACTGTATGTCACATAGTTTCTCTTGTGATTAGATATATGTCATAAGCTACATATACCTTTCATCTTTTTTGATAACCAAGAGATGGTTTCAAGTTTTATATTTTATACTACAAAATTTTGTTGTATTTTTGTCGAAATGTCTGCTGTTGAGACAAAGAATAGTTGTACATGTTGATTGATGTCTCGGTACTTATTTATTTTTTCACTTTCAATTTAGAAGTGTGCATTTAACAGTGCTAGTTCTACTGCTAAATTAATATTCCATAAATGACAACATTTTCTCTGATTAAAATATTTGTTTAAAACAAAAATTCTGTAGGGGTGTAAGGGATTAATCATTTCTGTTAGGAGGAAGAGTATGCGGATAAAACTGAATAGGAGAGCTGCATGTAGTGACAAGTGTTACTAGAATTTCTGAAGCTCTCTATGTTACTTCTAGAGATGGTTGTTACGAGACAAATTGGACTCTGCGAACGAAGCACTTCTGAGCTTGATACTTGACACTGTGTTCGCATGGCATATTTTTCATTCGTGCTGAAAATTGCATTTCGTTACTTTTACATCGTACCGATATGTTCACATTTTCGCTCCTTTCAAATTCGATAACAGATCACACACACGGACACCGTCATTTTTGAAAAAATCGATGCTTTTAAAATTTCCGAGATACAATTACCTAATAATTAAGTTTTCAGTCTCTAACGGGGTTAAATGAAAATATGTTTCGGAAGGGTGGGAACTCGTCAAAAAATGTTCAGTATAATTCTATGAAATGTCGCGATTGAAAGCATGAAATTTCAGTAACTGCAAATTACATTTGTCAGCGTTGCAAGTCGGTCGAAATCAAGTTAGGAGCCATAAAAATAAACACATTTTTTGTTGCATGGAACGATGATCTTGGTACGATGTTTCAAGGCAATTTAATAGTTTAGTTCATAGAAAATTTGGGAGTTCAAGATTTATACCAAATTTGGTCTGAAAAAAATTGATAACTTCGACTCAGAATGTTGGGAACTTGTGCATTCGGTACTGTCCTTACGATTTTGACATCAGAATGATAGATTCGGAGTTTGGGAATTACGTATGAATTTACAAAATCCGAGAAAATTTGAATCAATGTAATCCCGTTAAAAACCAACAGAGTATCAAATTCAGTACGTCACAAAGTGCAAAAGGAAACAGCGCTATCAGCTGATGATCGAAGCGAGTCATCGGCAGGCAGCTCGCACACAAGACACCCTGCAAATGCATGATCGCGTTATACCCGAAGGTAATCCGATATCGTTAAACGATAACGATGAAATTCCAACTCGCGTCATTACGCCTCTAAATTTTCCCTCCCCCGTAGCCATCCATTTTCCCTGGTTTCGAGGGTATCGCGGTCGGGCGAGAACGATTTCAACGGAAAAGAAAAAAAAAAGAAGAAATGAAATAAAAAGTAGGCAGCATCGGTGCATCCGGTGATCGTGTAACCGTTCCGGATGGTTCTTCGTTAATTAGAGATCGCTGGAGACCCCGGCGAGCGTAAAATATCCTCCGTGAAGTCGTAATCGCTGGGATTAATTTCGGGTGAAACTGCTGGCGGTACTCGTGGAACTCGGCAGAAATTCGCAGCGGCTGAAAATGGGGGGTGAAAATGAAGCGAACGAACTGAGTAGTCCTGGGTTATATGGGGGGGCGGTGGTGGAAAGAGGGAGGGAAAGAGGGGTTGGAGTGGCGTGTACGTTGAAGAGGCTGAATTTTAAAGCTAAATGATTACGAAGGGATCCGAGCGCGAGCCCAGCACGGAAACGAACGTTTTCCTACAAAATGGAGAATAAAATAGTTACGCGTTTGTATTTATTCATCCCTCTCCATGGACCGGGGCTATATTCTATTCCGTCGATTCTCTGGTTGATGCATTCACCGCGTTCCGCCCGGCGGAATGAATGGCCGTACACATTCTGCCGCATGAATCGGCCCTTTTACCCGCCGTTGGAAAGTTTTCTCGCTTTCACCGCGCGAGCGGGTACTTTTTCGCACGCATCTATGATCGCGCGCGCAGCCCAGCCCACGTCACGTCGTTGAAAACACCGGCCGAGTTTTCGTATTCATTTAAACACCGAGGCCTGCCAATTGTTCGATACCGTACTACGTTTCAGAATTCTTCGCTAATGAGTACCAGAATGACGAATTTCCGTTCCTAGATTTCGACGCGTTGCCCACATTGCGGATTTATAGCTCCCGTAATTGATACCTCCTGCCACATTAGTTGCTGCAGTTTGCTGATCCATTCTCTATGTCTGAACGATTTTAGAGACATGTGGATCTCATTCATTTTGTATATTATAGACACTTTCAGGATTTATATCTTGCAGATTTAAGATGAGTCAAACTTCCACCAAGAATTATATCACTTTACAATATTATAGGCATCATGCCTAACGAGGTCTTTGTCAACCGAAATCTTTCCACTTCATGATGAAAGATTAGAGTTAGTCTCTTTAGCAGATATGGATTCGAATTGGAAACATCCTAATCTAACCTAGACATAGTTGCTCCCATTGGTAAGCATCGTGTGATATTCGTTTACGGGAACTCCGGCAAGACATCGTCACACGGACAGGCTGCAGGACTCGTCTGGAGACAGGATCGCAACGACGTGCTAATTACACGATGTTCCGCGTAACGAGATGCGGGTCCCGAGGGGGTTGCCCTTTTCGAATTATAATAGGTGCCAGCGAGCCGAGAGTCGGAAGGAGGAAGGCCAGTCAGCCCTAACAGTTCCTGGTATCCTTCCCCTGTTCATCTCGTCCCCGTTGCCCTCCCACGTCTTCCCGTGAGCCACTTAGCCGAAGATCCTTTTTCTGTCCCGGTGTTGACCGGTTCGGTTGTGTTTTTCAACGCTGCCTGAAAATTCGTATTTCGGACAAACGAAATCACAGGCTGTGCAAGAAGAAACGCCATCGAACAGGTCAACTCGACCCGTAGGATCCTCCTCGTAACCGTGTAATTTATAGCGGAAGCCCCCCGCCACATGGACCATCTATGGGTATCTCTCCTTTCGCCAGTTCGCTCGTGCCTTCGTACCCTCGGACCCTAAAACGCACAATTAATGCTCCCTGTCACGACTACTTTTGGGACCTGCCAGACTGCGGTAGATCCCTGCGATTCCCGGACCCACCATCTTCCCTCGTTTCTTCGTCTTCCTTGTTACCCGCATCGTGGTTATTGTCGGAGCGCATGATGGACGGTGGATGGATTACTATCTCGAACATCTTGGTATTCGGGACGACGTTTCCGGTAGTGTTTAAAATGTAGGTGTAGGACAACGCGTGTTCTATTGCCTACTTTCTTTCAGTTGATATAAGGAACAAGGATCATATAGCTGAGGATCTCGGTAGATCTGGGTAAATCTGAGTGGATCCGGATGGATTTGCTTATTCTAGATTGTAGATCCTAGAGTGTAAGTACAGTTTGCCTTGGGTATTTTCTGACTGGATAGAACTTGCGACAATGCAGTCATCTTGGTAGTACGTTCTGTTGGAATTGGTCCGCTAACGAGAAGGGTAGCAAAACCAGAGATAGTAACTACAGTAGCAATACTGTATACGTTTTGCGTGACAGCACTAACGCATAGTGATATTAAGTTGTCGTGTGGCAATACTGACGTGTAATGATCCTAACAGCGAACACGTGGTAACGGAAATGTAGACGTAGGCCTGGTGAAATGTTATTTACGCCAATGATCAGTACGATGCTTAACAAAGAAAGGCGTGGGGGAATTCTTGAGCAAGTGGCCCCAGGGTACCACTCAGCATCGTGTACGACCCTGAACGGCCTCTCGGTGCCGACAAACAACCTGCTGCTACCGAGACTGACGATGGAGGTCGCGTATTACCCTCTATTAATATCATAATATAAACATAACTCGCATGTGCTAGTCAGCGAGGCTGGCCTCGTACGATGAAGCGAGACGACGTTACACCGCAGGGAGACGAGCGTGTAGAAGAGCGGCTGGTTGATTTTCTGGGGTCGATCCCAGGCAGAAGGGGTGCACGGGAGGGGAGCAAGTGGCGCGTGATGAGTAGGGTGTGTTACACGCGCATTATGCGAGGTCCTGCGGCCCCTCCTGGTCACCCCCTCGAGCACACCCTGATCCTGCTATGCCTGCACCCCCTCTGCCATACTCGTCGCGCATGTTTTATATATATATATATGTATATCGATGAACGAGGGTTACAACTATATCGGGTAATCGTTTCTGCGTAGCACCCTCGAGAAACGACCTCGGCTTCCCACTTCCGGGATGTGTGTTGGTCTAGGACCCAATTCACTTGTTCTCTAGGTTTATTGCAGTCACGATGCGCGAGCAAGATGGATGAGTTTCTTGTATCGCTCAATTTTTTTTAATTCTTTTGTGTTGGAATTCCTGCTTCTCCAGTTCTTTATCAACCTTGATGAACTTAAAAAGATCCCTATATAGATTTCTAAATTACTTCCAAACAGTCAGGCCCTCAAACTTACATGTACAAGATTGACCAAGTTCTCGAATCACATTCTTCCCAACTTTATATCAGTTAAAAGTTGAAAATCATAAACTGTCAACGTTCTGAACTTCCAACCTTCCAGTGATTGTCATATATCCCAGTGCTATTGAACTCTGTAGTGTACAGTTGATCTACCGATCTATAGCTCTCCGTTAGACGATGATTTTATTGGATGATAATCCAGATATATCAGTTTTTACGTAGCCGATCGCTCCGTTCATTTCTCCCCACTAGGTCCGTGTGGTTGTTCGATCCGCACGCGTGTCTGTGGTCACCGAAGGAGTGGCCATCCGGAGGAGAACGACCGGGAAAACGAGTAATTTGCCGGTAATGTTGGTGTATAAGAGGCGGAAAATTGGCTCAGAGGGCAATGATTGAAAGGAAGAAGTAATTGGGCTGGGTTTCGTGAATGGTTCTCTGGTTTTCAAATCGTAACTCTCGATGGATCCTGTTTTCAACGCGTCAATGTTGCGGTGCACGTGATAAATGACTTTTTCATGTTGCGTGATATGATTAGAAGAGTATTTCCAACGTTTGACACCTGCTGTCATAGTTATAAATAACAGACGTGTTCTCACTAAAACATCCAAATAATTTGAACATTAGTATCAATTCCTTTGTCTAAACCGTCAACTGAAACCATATAAATATTTCTGTACAGAGATACGGTTACATATATGTTTCACGTAATAAATAATGTTCGCCGTTAAAATCAATGCCGTCGATTAAATCATGCACGAGATACTTATTAGCAAAGATTGTCGGAATGTTCTCGCGACAAGAAAATTGCTGAACGCACGCTTCTAACGCGATACGAGTTAAAACGTTGGCGTTTTTTAGCTCGACGTTCTCGAGGAGCGACGCGGTCATTACCACGAGATGCGTTTCCGGTTTCCTCGAAGAAAACGCGGCCCCCGCAATTTAGCACGCGCGTGCCCGCCGCCACACACGTGCACGCACACGATCGCTCGAACACATGTGCCTCTTGCGCGAAATCCTGCACGTGCGAAGTCGCGAGCATTTTAATTAACGCGGTCGTTCGTCGATCTTGCGTCTCGCCGAGATTCGATTTTTCAACTTCAACGCACAAATAATCTGTGTCGAGTAATTGCACGTAGACGATCGAACACGTACTTCGATTCTCACAATTTTTAATAAAATTACTACTCGTTAAAATTATTGTGGTTAAAATAATTTTCTCATCAATTACTTAGAAAATTTCTGTCGTTCTTAAAGTACATGGAAAATATCGTGAAACTTTGTCGATGAACAAAGAGATCAATATTCGTGAACGATGTAATTCGACAAATCCTGCAGCGATCGTAGCCGATGAAACTCGAGCGCAGATTACTCGCGGGGAGAAAAAAATTGCTAGCTTTCACAGGTATCGAGGATCTGATCAATCCTCCCCATTTACCGTAGCAAATTAAATCGGAGACCGTGTGTGACGAGTAACGCGCGGTTTCGTGTTCGGCTCGACGAGAAGCATCATCGACTGTTGGCGTTTCCCGCAACGCGCCGGTACGCGCTTGAAAAATCTCGATGATCACGTCCCTTCCCGGTCGTTGCCGCGTTGTTTTAACGATCCTTTAAAGTCACCCGGTACATGAGCTCGCGCAGTGGCGCACTTCACTGTAGCACGCACTTCATGCACGCAGGGGTTGAGGGTTGCATACGTTGCGGTATGGATTAGTTAGACGGACACAATAATTTTGCCAGCAGCACCCACCGCTACCGATATACTAACTCCCTACTGTTTCTCTCTTGCTCTCGACGCTTCTCTTGCTAGAACCACGTGAAGGGTTTATCCTCCAACTCCAATTTTAGAACCTAACGTCACGTTCGTCTACGCCTTGGAGATGTTGAGGATTTGAAAAATCAGGAGCTAGAAAAGAGCTTTGGAAAGATGACTGGAGGAATTCGGAGACATAAGCTCTATGATTTGAAACTTTATAAATTCAATATCAGACTTCGGAAGTGAATTTACAAATCATTTATAAACTTAATTACAAATCTTAGTGATAGCCAAACGCGCGAAGCTAGCACCTTGGTCACGCTTGGCCAAGATAAATATAAACGTCGATGTAACTCCAGCGGTTCGTTATCGCGAGCCATTAGCGACGTGGACGATTCCCATAAGGTCCGTAGAAGCGCTTCCTGAGCTTTGGCCGCGAATATGGCGAACGTTTCCACCACGAGAGGTGGTCGATCCAAAAATAAAGCCGCGATGGCGGGGAGCGAGGCGCGGCAGCTGCGGACATTTGGTCATACACGAGACAAAACTTCCGCTAGATAATCTTCATCTGGACGCGTACGAGAGATAGGGAAAAAGGATGAAAAAGGGTGAAGGAGCAGAGGGAGGACGGTAGTCGGCGTCGAGATACGATTGCCCGAAAGAAGGTAGTAAGGACATGGTGCGTGGAAACGGAGACGAAGAGAGGCGAAAGAAGCGGGGGAGAACCCCTGGCCACCCTTATTAAGATTCCAGCTGTGGAATTCTACCTGCGCCGAGCTCGCTACTGGTCTTAAGTAAATAAAACACGACCGAGCCACGTCGCCTCCGCAACGGCTTCGCTCCGCTCTCGCTCGACCGGGTTTGCGTAGCTGCTCTTCGTCGTCGCTCGTCGTTCCTCCGGGTGCTTCTCTATCCTCGTCTCTCCCGTGCTTCCTCTCTTCCCCTCTCTTTCTCGTCCCCTCGTCTCGTTCCTCGTGTTGCTCTTGCTCCGGCTCGCCTCGACTCGTCCACGTCTCGTTTTCTCGTCCATTATTACGGCTGCTTTGCCTACGTTTCGCTCCTTCTTCCTCCTACTCGCTCCTCTCCCTCGCGCCGTTCCTGTTTCTCCTCTTCCCTCCTTTCGCGCCCGTTCAGTCGCGCGAACGCGTAAGCGCAACTCCGACCGATTCGGCCCGATCGGCCCTCAAGGACATACCAGGATTCCACAGGATCAGCCTTCGGTACCGAACAGATCGGAAACGTTTTCGGGGGCGAAGCAGCCCTTTGAAACGGAGACGCAGCTAAATTCTCTGGTGAATATTAGAACGCGGTCTGGCTGGCATCCCTCGAACACCTCCTTTGCCCCGCGGAACGATGCATGGGGCGTGCCGATATTTGCGCCTGGAATGGTTTCCGCGATGCTTGCAATTCCTCGGTTCGGGCTAAGAATGAAAATTCGTGTGTGCCGATCTAAGGGTTGCATTCGTACGAGTATTAACACGCTACGGTGATATTGCGACTTTCGCACTTGACGTCATCCTAAATGCCATTTAGACATTAAATGTTCGCTAGATCCACATATCACCGTTCTTGATATCAGTTGGATCTAGTCAGTCTCTAACAACTCGCAGCGATATGAACACCGTTCATTCAGACTCCGTCAATGTTTCTTATAAGCCACATCAAGCGTGAAAGCAATTATGTAATGAGTGGAGATCTAACGCAGTGTACAACGTATATTAATGTTTGATTACACAGCGTGGCGATACTAACATGCGGCGAAACTAACGTAGATACAACGTGTGACCATGTTAACGTCTGACTATGTAACTTGTAGCAGTACTAACATGTTGTGACACTAGCTTGCGATACAGCACATGACCATATTAACGTCCGACTGTACGTAGCGATACTAACATGTACCGATACAGCTTACAGGGACTTAACACGAGCAGAAGCCTCAGAGACGGATTACTCGGAACACGTGTTCAACGCGTCTCGGTCCATATAGAGCTCGCGCAAGATCCCGTTCATAGGTCCCGAGGGACGCGCCTGTTAACGCGCAAGTGGAATCGAAGTTTTCGGATGTAGCTTATCAGCGTAAGTTGGCGGTGGATCGTCCGATGCCGATGACACAGAACCCGGGGGCTCGTTATTCGCGATGCTTACGTGTTACATGGCAGCCGGCAGCGTCGGCGATGGCGCGAATGCCAGCGTCTCTTGTGCCTCATACTTCTTCCAGGCCGACGCTGTCCCACGGAACGTTTTTAATATTCCCCTGGGCGATGTTTGCGCCGCTGTCATTCAAGGTTTCCTCGGGTGCGCGTTGCCGAGATGGAGAGAGACGTAGCGAGCCACGGCACAGAGAGACACGTCGTCCGCGCACAATGCATCGGTCCGTGACACGGTGACGAGGCGAACGCTGACGACGGAGGCTGTTGCTGATGCTGACGCCGGTTGCTGGTTGCTCGTCGCTGATGTGCGTGAGGAGGAGCCGGCTCTCGGTGTTGTCCCGGTCGCTCCAGGCCTCGTGATAACCAGCACGCCAGCTACGCGCGTGTTATCCTCCTTACACAACCGCTCGGCTCGCTCGTTTCCCGGCCAGCTACCGTCGCTGTGTGCGCCCCGCTCGTCGGAGAATCAGACACGGAGGACACACGAATACAGGCCGGGCAGATAAAGAGAAGACTTCCGGGCATAATCCGGAGCGTCGCGCGGCGAGGCGCTAGAACAAATCAAGCCGCTTCATTGTTCTCAGCCCCGGAGCCAGCTTTCCTGTTTTTATGCGACGACGATTGGCGCGAAAGCTGCGCGGGGATGCGCCCTACCCACCCGCGCGATCCCGTCAACGACCAGAATATTCCTGGACAGCGCCGTCTTGGGACGTTTCAAGACGCTTTACTTTTCGCTCTGGGTGTTGTTGCTGACTTCGGGCAGTCGCGTTTTAATCGCGGCCAGTTAGGACTTTTTCCTGAGTCTCGGAAAAGTTCTCGATCTCCGATGTCCTAGTTAATCCTCCCTGTAGGCGGTAAATTTTCATCCGAACGGTGCGAGCTTATCTTGCTACCGTGAGAGACGTCTTCATCGACCGCAGTGTTGCTATACCGATTTCTCATGCTACACCTGACAATCGAATGAGACTGTAGCCGCGTTCCTCTGCAGCCTGAATCGTCAAGGGATTTATAAGTTTACCAGCTGTTTGGCAGCATTTCCGTTCAACAGTCTGGTCGATGAGCCTTTTACAGTTGTCGTTCGTTCGCGGAACGACCGTCTGCAACTGGCTCATCAGGGACTGTTCGTCAGTGTCAATCGGGACCTGTCAGCCCGCTCTCGCGTTGTCCACCGCTCGGCCTGACAGCGCAGACCGATGGAAGTAAGCTGGCTCGTAATGCGTGTCTCCTCCGCGCAGCTAATTGCCATTCTGTCTAGAATCCCACGACAACTCTCTGAAGATTTCTCTGCCGTGGAAGATCGGCCGTATAAGGCTGTCCCTCGACTCGGGAACAACATTCTCAACTGCTAATGCAAGCAAATGGATGCTGAAACGCGTCTCCCTTCGATGTTGGCGCTTCTAGGATGCCCGGGTGTAACGTAATAAGCGTTTACGTGAAATAAGATTGCCGAGTTATCTTCCTGCTAAGTCAGCTGATCCTTAATTGATGGTTGTCTTTGCCCGAATGATCGGAACGTGTACACCTTCTCAGGACTGCTTATGTTTTAAGTTTGGCAACTTTACCTTTTTACCGAATTAATTGTTTTTTTTTTTTTTTTTTTTTAATCTAATTCTGTACTCACATATCCTTAATTCGTTATAAAACGACGATGGGCCTAAAACTAAAATTCAGTCATCGGTGTCAATGGTCCTCCTAACGATGATTCCCCTCGTTTGACTCTCTGACCAGGAGAAAGGCCTTAGCCTAACTGTCCCATAAAAAATGTGTAGGACGAAAGACCTGCCAAAGGTAGAGAAGCTCGAAGGTGGGCCAGAAAGGTTACGGTATGCATTGTGTCCTGGCTGCAGGAGAAGAAGCGAAGGTTGGGACTTCTAGGAACTGTGACGTTACATTCGGACTCGAAACGGCGACTTGGCCAAAGCTATTCGCCGTGGGTCGGCTACCACATGGGGTCTTTCGAGTTTACCAGGAAACATCTAGAGAACCGTCGAGATCTTTTTAGAGACGGTTTCTCCCGAAGTATAGTATTTTCCCTCGTCTGGTGACCTCGTTTAGCTCGCGAACACCGTGGTAGGTGTTTTTTTTTTCCTCCTTGTTGATCGGCGGCTGATGCTCTACGACGAGCGTGATTAATAAGAAGGACGTCGAGAACGAAACTCGATGGAGGAGACGGCTGTAATCTTCAATCAGCGACGAACGAACGACGCCGTTGTAGACCGTGCAATTATGAATTAAGGATGAATCGCGGGCAAACAGATACGTCGACGAACGAGACGAGAAGACGTTGGGCAACGAAGGGTTCCGTTACGCGCGGCGGGTAATAACGCGATATACGTCGACCCTGTAAGATTTTTTATTGTCCGCGCGGACGCGTGTGTGGGTGAGCGTGCGCACCCTCTCGATCGTGATGGAGCAGCGAGGAGACTGATTGGGCATCACCTTGCACGGCTTCAATCCACTCTCTCTCTTTTTCTGCTCCCTATAATAAATCTCCGGAAATTTCTCATCTCTTTGCCTCGTAGGTCGGCTCTTTCTCTCGGGTCCGTGACGCCGCGCCGGTTGGCTATTATCCGCCACGTGAAAGGGAAACAAAAAAACTGACGGGAAAAGAGAAGAGGACACGGTGAATTTTAAATAAATCCTTCTAATCTGCATCGCATATTTCCCCGTGCTCCTTTTAACGGGATAATAACGGACGGACGGGAGAAAAATTTCGCTCCTGTTGTCCAGCCGATCCTCCCTGGCTCGTCTTAACGAACAGGATCTGATCTTGGCCGCGTTTCTGATTGGGTAGGATCTGTCTATTGCAGAGATTCTCAAAGCGCCTTTAACGGTCTGGATGCTTCAATACTTCGAGACACACTTACGTAGTTGTGCGATTGCTTTACATAAACTTGTTTATGTAAAATGATAAATTATAGGCAAATGGACTTGGAGAAGGGTGTGAAGAGTATGCTAAAGGACATCGCGAAAAATAGTTGAATCTCGAGAATGAAACGGTCCTCCGAGACGCGAAGAAACCGATCTAGCGAAATAATCCCCGTAGCTCGCCAGCTCGTTCCTCGTGTCCCAGCTTTTCCATCTCATTTACCTTTGATCGCGAGTCAGAAAGAGCGAACGAGTCGGACAAATAAACGAGGACCGAAAAGAGAAAAAAGATCGGTACCGAGGCACACACAGTACGGAGCCGACGTGTTCTCTCGGCAGCGGGAGCCCGGTATTTTGGCAAACTACCGCCGACAGCGCTCCCAGTTTGAAAATCAATGCCACCCTCCGCCTCCGAACCGGCGATATGGTGTAACGAGCGCGCACAGGGGTGGAATAGCGTAGGAAAAGAAAGGTGGTGGTGCAACGGGATGGTGGAGGAGGGCTAGAGAAGGAGAGAGAGAGAGCGTGAGAGGGGAGGGGGAGGGTGGTTGCCGGTATATCGGCCGGGGTACTCGAACGAGAATGTGCACCAATGGCGGGAGGCTGGGTCAGGAGGGACGAGAAGAAGGAAGGGGTGGCAGGTCGTTGAACATAAAAGTGGGCACGGAACGAGTCACGTGTACCGGGCGCATTGAGACGGATCGACAGGAAAACCGTGCAGTGGCGTTGCCAGTAACAGAAGCAGAGTTGGCTGTCGTCGCTGCACCAACGGCAACACCAGCAACACGCTCTGGTCTACGCGTTATACGAAGCTAGGATAAGCCAACTGGCTGACTGGTTGGTTGACTGACTGGCTGGTTGGCTGGCTGGTTGGTTGGCTGACTGGCTTGCTTGCTTGCTTGCTTACTTGCTTGCTTGCCGTTAACTTCTCTCTGTTGCCTTCTCTCTCTCTCCCTCTCCCTGTTTCGCGCGCGCGTCTCCACCTCCCTGTACCCACCACCCTCTGCCGTGTTTCTCTATCGCTCTTTCCCTCGCGAGACTTACGAGTCCCCCTCCGGGTTGCGCCACCAGTAATTGCTTCCTTTGAGTAGCTCCGGAGGTGTAATTTAGTCCCCGACCAACAACCTTAACTAATTAACACACCGAGTAGCGAGCGAGTAAGTGAGCGAACGAGTGACGGAGAACGAGCCGCGACGGCTTGACTGACGGACTGGCTGGTTGACTGGCGGCCTGGCTGCCTGACTGATTTCTTCTTCTTCTTCTTCTTGGTCTTCTTCTTCGTTTATCTTCTATTCACTCTCGTTCCGTTTCTTTTTATCCCTTCCTCCTCGTGCCTCTCTCGGTGTCCTCGTTCGCGATGATCGCCCCCTTGTTCGTCTCCCTTTTTCTCCTGGCACCCTGCTTCCCGATGATCGAACCCAGACGAGCGGGACCGCCGCGGGGCGTGTTCCTGTTGCCCGCGCGCGTGAGAGCGCTTGTCTCGAACAGGCGCCTTCGACTTCTCGTTACTCACCACCTTTTCCATAAACGCGTGCTCGTGACCTCGCGTGTCGCGTAAGCGCGCACCACTCCAGGCTAATCAGTCGTTCTTCGGATGATGATCGAGAGAACCGGCTGGGTGCCCGACAACACCGATGCTGTTCCCGCTCCACGATAATTACGGGTGTTCGACGCGTAGCTACACAACGTCGTCGTCGGCCTTTTCATCGCGACTCTCCTTTCAGAAACGAGCCTGCCTGTTCCACCGGAGGGGACTTGTTTCTCCTCTTTCTTCGCTTTCGTGTTTGCTACGCTTCGGGTACGATGCTCTAGCCGGCGTAGGGTACTGGCGAATTTTCATCGAAAACTTTCATGGAAGGTGGTCTACGTTCTTTACCTAAGCATTCCCTGATGGATGTACTCATTTCTAGCTTCTGGAATTTCATTTCTGTTATGAGAGATACATTTAATTGTCTAGTTGGACAATCGGCTCACATTACTCGTACGGACAACAGGATGTCATTGTCATGTGTGAACATCTTCTTTCACAATAATCTTAAGAATGTTCAATTTCTACATCCTCAGAGGTCCCAAGTGCGAACTTGTGAAAAGCTCTCTAAAAACCGCAGAAGCTCCCGATCGGTTCTGCGAAGCATGCAGTTCTAACGATCATGAGGACGCACCTGTTGTCCGGTGTGGGCTCCGCCTAAGTTCTTCCTCTTTTCTTTAGCCGCGATAGCCAGCGCCAAGGTGTATCGACAGAAAGTCGAGCGTGTCTAAAAGGAAGACGGAGCGAAGACAAAACGAAAAACAAAAAAGAGAGAGAGAGAGAGAAGAGGTACACGGACCTCTTCGATAGAGCCTGCTGCGCTGGTGGGAATACTCGAGGTGTGCAACGATGCTCGTATTTAACACCTGATTAAACCGGCATAGAGGGGGTAGCGTTGGCGTGACCAAAGCGATTGCTTCGAGATGAGCCTCCTCCTCCCCTCCACAACTCGTTTCGTCTTTGCCCCTCTCAGCTCCGCTGTTCACGGTTTGAGGACATAAGGTGGTCCAGTCGGTTCATCACGGAGCCGAGTATGCGTTCGTACGTGGCTACACGCCGTGTTCGTTTGTGCGAATCTCGAGCCTCAAGATGGCGTGGAGGGGGTTTCAGGCATTGAGCTATAGTCTACCCGCGTGAACCGAAGATGCTCGACTTGGAGCAGCGTGTTGGAACTTTTAAGTCTTATAGTTTTATTCACCCGACTGGATAGATAGGCTTATTTATATCCATAAATAAATCATGTATCGACCGTGGATCACGTTAATCCGCAGACTCATATATCGTAAATACGCAAACATCCGGAGTGCACCTGTAACACAGATTGCGTTGCCTATAATCTATAGTCTGTGTCATTTTTACACGGAGAACGTGGTGAAAAAAAATGAACTTAAACGTATTCAAACAGGTTCAAATTACTCGTGATTATTGTTTTGAAACTGGTATTTCAGGTTTGTTATTATTAACCGTAATGTAATAAGTAACTACCGAGATTTAATGTCGTTTGAACGTGGACTTATCAGAAGCCTTCAGGCTTTCACATGTTCCGTGTCGCATTTATAACATCGTGTTGCTTGACACTGTTCAAAGAGCTTCCAGATATAAGTCCGCAGCGGTTATCCTTCAGGAATTTTAATAAAATCTCCCGGTACTTATACAAATTTACTATGTAAAGTGTAGAGAATAGTCAGGTAAAAAATGATAAACACACCGGCTAATCTCTACCTGCTTCAGTCTGTCGTCCCTTCTGGTTCCAAAGGCAGTTCACGCTCCGCGTATGCTATAGCCCGATGATTTCAGGGCCCGAGGACGGTGGACGGGCCCCAAGCGACAGCGTAATCACCTGGACGAAGGTACCGTGTGGGCACAGTGGCGTAGCCAGCGTCGACGAACGCTCGTGTGTGTCACCCAAAAATTGTGGCCCCTCCGGCACGTACGGAGACGATTTACGAGGAGGCCAGGGATTTCGTTGGCCCCGCGGAGAAACGCGCGTGATTCAAATGTAAATTGCTCGTCGATCGCGGCGAGACGCGAGCTAGCTAACCGCTTGGTACCACGTCGGCGCCACGTGGATCGTGTTTCGACCGACGCCTCGCGCAAGAGTTATCGTTTGCTCGTTTCTCTCCCGTTCGTGGCGTGGGTGTGTTCGTTTTCGAATACTTTTACCAGAGAATCTTGCACGATCGACCCGTACAATCGACATTCTCGGAAAGTCCAAATAACTGGGTATACTTGGTACACTGTAGTTCAGATATTCGATAAGTGTAGCTGGGGATTGCTTGTTTTGATGGTTGCAATTTGGGGTTTGGAGTTTGGAAATTTAGGTTGTTGGTACTTTGGGGTGTTGGAAATTTTGGGATGTTAGGGACTTGGGATATTGGGGCTGTACGATATTGAGATTGGGTCATTGAAATTTTGTGACTTCAACACTTTTCTTCTATCATACCTATTTAAAGGTTTTAACTTGAAGCAGATAAATTAAAAGGAACGAAAATGTGATGGTACGAGAAACTGTGATGAATGTAATTCTGAGAAGTAAATTCACCTACCACCCGTTTGAAAAGCGTGGAGATTCTAAAATCGAAGATGGAGCAGCGGCCATTTTCCCATCATTATGACCAACGAGGAACAACGTGGAACGCGCGAAGGAAGGAGCCGAAGAAGGGATGAACATCCCTCGGAATCGTCTTCGCAAGCGGCGATTACGGTGATGCATCCCCCGGCGAAGTCGGGGGGCGGTTCTTCCCGTAACGCGGCCGTTAATCCACGTTAATGACGTCGTCGACGAAATTCATGATTACAAAACGGAGACGAGACGCGATAGGATGGGTGGAGCGCGCGAATAAAGTGGCAAACCGCTCGCTCGTTCGTTCGAACCTCTTTTTCCGTCTCTCGCTTCCCCTGGCGGAGTTTCTTTGCCCTCCTGCACGCCGAGGCGAGCTCCTACGGCTGATCCTTTGAAAATGAAATATTCCCTCGTTAATTTCCGGCCGCGAGAAAAGCGTCGCGGGGGAAAAATGCATGAAACAGAAGGACGCGAAAGGTGTGCCATCTCGTCGTGTGTCCTTCCGCATCGTCGAAGACGCTCCGGGGAAATCCGTTTGCTTTCAACCTTTAATTTTTCACGCGCAAACACGTCGAACGTGCAGGCCTTCGTTAACGATATCTCTTAGGAACATGGGAATATTTTTGGTGCGTGAATGAGGATTTCAAATTGATTTATCGTATAACAATAAATCGGAATAGGTAACTCTCCGTTCACGGAAATCGACATTATTCAACCCTATAACTCTCTCGGGATGCACGTGAGCATATATCGCCGGTATCGCGATGTGGATGATTTACCGTCGGCATAGTCTAGCAACGAGGAAGCGGATCGGCGGCATTGTTTACCGGATCTCCGTAGATCCACGATCGATTACGAATACGCGAACCTTAGTAGCTGGACCTTGTCCCGGACAATAACCGAGGTCGCCGACGACGTGGAAGCAGCGCTGAACAATCCCTCGTCGTGATCTCGATTTGGTGGAGCGCCATCGAAGATTTTCAGCTCGACCTAATATGGCTGGCACACGATACTACATCGTGGGATCTCGTGGATCATCGTTCACTTAATATTTGTCTTTCCGACGAGTCCCGGGCACTTCATTCTTGGCAACGTCATTCTCATTATTGCTCCTTTCTGATCAGAAATCGGTTCGATTACAGATGTCTCTGTTATCGATGGAGTCCCGTTAGATTTGCCATAACGATACTATAGAAATATAACGATAACGATAAATGTTATGACGAGTGTTAGTATGACGATGTTGCACCCCGTTATATGGCCATGTGTTATACTACGCTTCAGACCTACCTCACGTATCTCTACATGTACGTGTCTTTACTACATTGTTAGTATCCAAGGCAAATACTTCGTGTCCACCATCCATGTACAATACAACTTGTCCTTCATAGTTTTTCTGACAGTATAACAAGAGCCTACCGTGTGTGATACGTGTATACGTTCGTTTCATCCCTAAACTTCAATCTCCAGCTTTTCTCCTTTTCTTTATGGACCGAAGACTGCACTCTTCATCTACGTCAGTTGTTTTTATTAATTGAGATGGGTTTGGTCTACGACCTTGGCTTGGGATCGTTTGCGAAACCTCGACAGATGTTGCTCGAAAAGATTGCAAAAGGGAACGTAAGGGGATCCCATGCACCGGCTAGAATGCTCGGTTTCTCGACATATTGGAACGGATGGATCGATCTGGCTTTGTTTCTCTCGAATCGCGGCATCGATTTTCCTGCCGGAATTAACGAGAAGAGAATTTCGTGCCGTTGTGTATCGTAGCTCAAGCGGAGGATCGAATTGTGCGAATTTTCTTTGTGCTTACGAGATCACAATGGCTTTACTATTAAGAACACGAGTACCATTCAATTCGTGATTATTCGAGGAATTAATTTCACCGGTGTATCGAACATTTTAATTGTGTCGTTTGTTCGATAATTAAAATTCAACCTTTTTAGAATAAAACGCTGGAATTTGTGAATTGTGTTATACTTCGGGAACTGGATTAATCTGATCAAAATTAGGCATTTACTGTTAACTGAACACTTTCGTTATAAAAATGTCTTACTCGAGTATTTGGGTTAAAACGTTAGGTTAGGCTCTAAAGTTGCGACTCTAAACATTAGACTCTGCAAGCTGGAATTTAGGGAGTGCTAACGATTGAAAGTTGTAATAATTTATATTATTTATAAGTATATTTATCATCGTAAAATATAATATTAAAATATGAATCAGTAAGCGTCATGAAAGGAAGGGGCGTTGAATAAAACATATGAGAATCACTCAACTCTATCAGGAAGTTTCAGCGATAATTTTTCTCCTCCACGCACAGATAGCTAGTCCGGTAAAAGGTCTTTCAGCCGAAGTGTCAATCATCGATTATCAGGAATTACAGAGTCAGAGAGGTGGGCGTAATTAATTTTTTTTGCTTTCTTCTTTTTTCACCGACCTGCCCGTCAAGGTCCCTCGATGCGTACGCCATTGAGAGGCCCCGGCTCAGCCCCTTGTTCACCGCATTAACAGGCATGACTTGAAAAATGTGATTCCTAACACCGTCCCATCTGTCCATCCGTCCGTCCGTCCATCTTGCTGGAACGACCGACGAGATCGTATTATTAATGCCTCTTCTTGGCTCCTTTCGTTGATAGTCCGGCAAAAGAACAAGCTCCGGGTCCTCTGCTCCATACGAATAACTTATAAAATCCAAAATTACCGGGATTATCCTGCTAGATAATTATCCACTCGATCGTAATTGAACTTACGTTTGCTTTGTTATCGTCAATTTTTTTGACATAATCCATTCCTGGTACAATGTCAGAATAGTTTTTCAGAACACTGTCTCCATCACTGAAGTTTCTTTAGTCTTTCACGTTCACAACTCGAAGGCTCCTGGAAGTTTAAGCTTGACTTTTCGACCTCATAAAGTGCGATTACGAGGCTGAGATTCGGTAAACTGCAAGTTACTTCTTTTTGATCTTTACGGTGCGGTACTTGAAACTCGAGCGTGACGTGCAAGAAGGCTGTGCTGAACGACTGTCCTAAAATATTAATTGTCACAATGAGAGTAACCACATATTGTCTAGTCTAGTATCTTTTAGTATGTTAGTCCATAGAGTGTCACAATCCAAACTTTCATTTCTCTTTATCCAAGATGTCAACCCCTTTGACTTCTTGCGTCAGGCAGAGCTGACTAATTTGTGCTGCAATGTAAAGACAAATCAGGAAAATCGAAATGTTATAATTGGTATTAAATTCGTGCTATGTATATAATTTTGGGTTTGTCGTATTTGAAGTATAATGTGCGTCACGAGTGAGACCTCATAAGTCAGAGGGTTAAAGCGACACCTATTGTATGTATATGTATGCGTATCTGCAGTGATGTGTTTTTTGTAACTACCCGTAGAATATATTTAAATGAGAAGTACACGTGTCGTAAAGTAAAAGTAGTCTTTCCCATAAAAATAGTAAAATAACAGGTACGATAAGGATTTGTATGAACTTAGAAGAAAGGAAGACACACGTTGTCCAAGATGGTTCTCCAAGGGTCAACAACGATGAAAGTCGAAGAGATCCGCGAATCAGGAAGGCTCGCGTAACACCGTTAACCCGATGTGTTCTTTCAACCCCCTGTTGAGGCAGTCCCGGAGTCAGCGGCACACTTCGAGAAGAAACATTGTTCCCTGACCTGCCCTTGCCCTCGAGCGGCTTATGTGCCTCGTGAATTTCTTATCGCGCCCCCATTGTCCTCGTCTAAGAGCGTCTCCTCGCGTAACAGGAAGCCTTCGTGTCGTAGCTCGGACAATTTGCACGAGGGTAGAAGACCCGGTCGAGTCTTTCTTGCGTCATCCATTATAAAACGATCGTCCCTGAAGAGGGAAACACCATGATTTCGACGGCGCGGCAGACTTTTCAGCACGACAGAAAATTCCCCTTGATCGGCTACCTTGAATAATGGATACCGATCGAACCTACCTGCATTCTCTTCGGACTCGTGCGTCTTTAAATTTTCAACCGTTTTACGCGCGAACGCTCGCTCGTCCATTATCGAGAGGGTTTCTTTCCGCCACGCAAATCCTCCGCTCGCCGTACGATTCATCCGGTGGCTTTCTAGGCCTGGCAAATCGCTCGAAGGAGTTGCTTTAGACGGATTTCCCGGGGAACACCTCGTGGACCCTGAATTATTCAGCGGGCAATTTGGCTCCCTGAAGAAACCGGCATCGTTGCTGTGCATGTACTCTGCTTTCCCTGCGATTCAGGTGTTTAATACACACTCTCAAGATCTTACTGCTAGTCTCCTGAAAAAACTATTTTTTGCAAATTAGAAATTGGAGGTTGCTCCACATCAGACTGCAATTTCTGGCCTCCTCAATAATCCTGCACTAGAAAATTCTGCAATATTTGAACAAATATGTTATACAATCTTGATGTATACATTGCAAATGAAATAGCCAGCAAGTAATCCTGAAGCCTCGGAACCAAAATTCTTAATCAAGCAGACAATCGCGAACACCGGCGCACAGAATCGAAACGTACGATCCGAATGCGTGAAAATGTTTCATGGCAGCCGTCTGTCGTGCCGTATAATGCATTTTTCCGCGACATGAAACGGATTTCTCGGGTGCCTATTCTTTTCACGACACGCTCGAATCCAAGCCGGAACAAGCCGGTGCAGAAACGCGGTGATTGATTGTGGGTGGTGGATTACCCGAAGGGATTCCACGCCGCAGGTGGAGAGTAGGTTCGCTGGCGGACCTTTCGTCGCTTTTATTCTCCCTGCCATGGCGTGTTTTCAACGCACGCGTGTGCGTACGTGTGCGACGATACATCCTCGATGTGTAATCCTGCCCAGGAACATTAATGTTGCATCGTGCGCAGGGGACGATTTTGTGTCTGTGGACAACGCGACAACGCTAAATAGGTATTATCCGAAATCTCTTCCCCAAAAGCTGACCGAAACACCCCGATGCTTTCGTGCTGGGACCCGTAATTTCTTTCCTTTGGTTCCTTCTACCCTCGGTGGTCAGTCACTGTTTCTAACGTATCCACTTAATTCTGATTTTGGATTTGAATTAACGCGAGATACTTGGGTTGGACTGATTGATTGTATGTTGCAGTCAGAATCGCAGTCGTTGGAATTAAATAGTTTAAGTCCAGTGTCAATTGGAATAGCTAAATTTGAATTGACCTGTACTGTAATTTGTGATGAGTTTGGAGTAATAGCTTGTCGGTATAGTCAAATGTCCAGTAATTATGATTACAATGACTTGTAGCTGATGCTATATTTTCTGCACCCGATTGTTCATTCTGACTGGTAATTGATATAGTTTAGAATCGTTTGATCGAAAGTCTGAATTACTCCATAACAGAAAATATGTAAAGCTAACACGCTTGAACATCGAATATATATCACCGTTTATAAATGTGTTCGGTGTAGTCTGAAATTGTTCGGTATGCATGATCACTTAGTGAATGAAATCGCCCATTAATTAGGATCCGTTTAAACTTATGCAAACAAGATTTCAACCTGGCAGAGCAGTAATCAAAGAAACCGATGGTTCTAGAAAGTTATCGAGCGAAATGAAAGTCACACATTTTTGCCTGAATGGAACGGTTCCCGATTAGATTAGCAAGCAGCGGTTAATTAAATCGTATTCATAAGTCGACGCATTAAATGGATAAGAATTTATGATAGCATCAAGATGCTGGCATCAAGGAACTAAATCCGGAGGTTGATGTCTAACTCCATTACTTTGCTATTTCTAGACTTGTCCACGATAGAAAATCACGTCAGTCTCGTTTCTTCACCGTTATACGGTTCGAGAGACGCTTCTCTGTACATAATACTAAAAAATGATTGGCAGTAACACTCCTCGGAATTAGTATCGATTCGAGCAACCTTGCTCCGTGCAAAGTATAATCGTTAACACCGACAGTTCTGCTATTTTCACGCTTTACACACCGAGAGCGATAGCCTGAACATCGGGACGCCACTTTTCTTATCGGAACAGGCTACAAGAGAGCACAGCGTCCAGGTAGCAAGTTCTTCAATTACACGCCCCTGTCCTGATGAGCAATCACCGGTTGCCCGACGGGCCTCGAGCAGTTTAACGCGGAAGATAAGTAAATTAGCGCCACGATGGATCTCGATCTGCTAATTGATCGGATCGTTCGTGCCTGCCAGCCAATTATCGCGTCTTTTTCGAGCGATGTCCTCGCGATCGCTTCCGGTATCAGATCGCCGCTGAATCACGTCACGCATCCATTTTTTTCCTTCAAGCACCTGTCATTGTGGAACGATATTTATTATACAACTAGGAAATTGGAAATCTTGTTTAGAACTATGTTTATGCTAATGTGATGGTTCTAATCTTATCGTTGGTACATAATTCAAGTATTTATCACCAAAGTACCTTCATTATTAGGTATCATTTGTTGAGATAAGTCATATTAAGCTAGGTAGATTAGGATTAGACTGAATTGAATTAGATGAGAGTTTAGATTAGTTCAGGTCCAAATTATGTGAGCTAAATAAGGATTAAGCTTAAGTTAGCACTAGGTTAGGTTTAATCGGCGTTAAACCTAGTTGGAATCCTAGTGCCCCAACAATTTTTAAGGATCAAATTTAAAGATTTTGACAATCGTTCCTCAATTTGCGAGGCCAGAGAAGTAATGGAGGAGGTCGGCAGCTGGCGTCATAAACACGTATCCTCCAGGATGTCGGGCGTGTGTGGACGACGTTTTGCAGAACGTCGAGGCGCAGGATAAGGGTGCAAGAGGGAAAATTACATATCGGGCCGGGGTAGGAGACGCCGAGGGCTCCGTGTCCCGCCCTTCGCTGCCTTTCCCACCCTATATCCAGTCCGAGTCCCTTGTCCACGAGGAGTCTGGCGTGTCCTCCAAACGGAATACTCGATCGCGATTAAACATACATAGGCACACCTCCGTCGTTCACTTTTAATTTCACGTCCAGCTCTGTCTTTTGCCGGGGCTGTCGGCGACGAGTAATTTCTTTCCTGCCTTGCTAACGCTACGTTCCCGTTCCCCGTTTCTTTCCACGCTTTTTCCTTCGCACGACCTGTCCGTCGATCCTGCCGTGTAATTTCGCGGTGTATTATGCCCCGGTGTCCTGACCGCCCCTTTTGTCGCGCACCTCCTGATCCGATTGGATTTACGAGACCACGCCGTAAATTAACGAGCGACGAGCGTGATTTTTCGTCCGCTCCTGGTAACCTTTGATGGCGTTTCCACTGCGCCATTTTCTTCTCGACTCTGTGCTCCTACGTTGTTCACCAGATACGGTGATGTGTAGACATTTGGACGCAGAAATTTGGACTTTAGCTCGATTTGTGAAGATATTTCTTAAATCCTGCAATCAGCTATCGGAACCCATCCTCCACCTGTCACATCCTCGATTCGTCACTCTGTTTCATGAAAATCGTTAGCTGGAACAATTGACGCTGGATCGGTAGCAAACACGAAGCTCGCGACGGGGAACAAGAAGGGGTGAACATCAGGGATGCAACAGGGAGAGTCAGAGAAGCTTGCCGGAGTACAAACGGAATTTTTGATGGTGAACGATCCGTTATTCACCGGATGGCTCTTGGTGCCATTGTATCCGATTGTAGCTGTTGGCTGCCGAAGCAAACTGTCCTCTGGGGTTGATCGATGTGCTCAACCCTGGCTCTCCGGTGTCTGGCGAAAGAAAAAAGGCACAGAGCGAATCGGTTTGGATAGCGTGGCCAGGAGCCGATAATAGCAGCAGATATCAGGATCCGAGCGTGCTCGTTTAGGAATTCGGCTTACTGTTTCTCTCCGCTTTGTCGCCTTTAGCCTCGTCCGCGTTTGGACGTGATTTTTCGTCGGTTCTGCAGCTGGTCGTTCACCGTGGAACACGATCTTTCTGCGATCGGTTTAGTCTGTCAGAGGCGTCGGGTTTGTTAGACGAGACGGGGATGAAGGATGAATTTTGCTGGCCCGCGGATGATTCTTCGTTGACGTTGATCAACGCTCGTCGCAACTCGTTTGATGTTTCGAGTGAGCCTGTAACGAGAAGTGTACACCTGAAGTTTTGGATTTCGTAAATGTCGAAAAAGATACGAAGCGTTCTGCTAGGTAAATCCACCTTGAAGAGGCTTTAAAAATTCACCGCTTTTGTGGAATTTATTTCGATGGAGAAGATTTATCCCCGTGCATATTGGACTTGCAAAAAATATTTTTTCCATTGTTCAAGCGCCACGTGTAACAGAGTAAATAGCTGCGAACTATGGCCGGAAAGCAAGCTGGGATTTTTCCAACGGTAATCGCGCGGAACTATTTGCTCTGCGCTATTTGAACGATGAAAAAATATTTTTTATAAACGCGTAACGAGATGGATTACAATACTATAAATTCAGCAGAAATGTTGTTCAATCTCCGTTGAACGACACTTATGCGTACCAGGCTTAAATCATCCAGGCAACACGCAATCACAAGAAACCATTAACAGCGGCGGGCGTTCTCTCGTTTCGAAATGAATTTCCACGAAACGCGATAGAATTTAATGAATTTATACGAACAGCGTAATTGCATGGTGAAACATCGTGGCGAATTATTGTCACCGGGTCGGGATTAATCCGGCATAAAATAAACCCGATACCCGGGCGAAAAACTCGCCAAGCCGCGAATATAAATATCGCTCGAAGCAGTGACCAAGTGCGACCATTATATCCGAGCCTCTCTTTCTCTCTTCCCGTTCGGAACGCACGCACGCGTACCGACACGGGGGTTGAAAAGTTTTCGCAACACGCGCCACCCCTTTCGAGCTGCCGCGCAGGCTGGACAAAAATAGCGGCACCCGTTGAAATAATTATGCGACACGATTACGATCTCGGGACCCGGATGGAGGACGATCAGCGCGAGTACGCGCGAGAACGCGTCCCGCACCCCTGACTGGCCAGCTCCTCGATCGTTATTAATATTCTACGAACGCCTGTAACAGCCATTCCTTGGCGTGCTCGCGCAACAAGCGTGTGCGTGAGTTCGTGCGTTTCCACGGCTAAGCGTCTCTTCTTTCACGGCCTCACCAATTCCACGTACAAAGGCTACGGCCGTTTCCAGAAAAGATGCGCGAGCCTACTCGCGCGACCTCCAACGGCTATTCGTGATCACGAAATTAACTTTTGCTTTTATTTTCATCGGTTTGGTATGCGAGCCTGCTTAAAATATGAACGAGGGTGTGATGAGACGTGGACGATGGGGGTTGTGATCAAGAATGCTGATTTTCATGGTAGACATCTGATGATGTGGTAATCTGGAAATTTAGAAGTTTGGTACTTCAGTAACTTGCGAATTTGGGAATATGGAGATGCGATGATTTAGAGATTTGGAAAGGTCATTTGGAAGGGTGGAATCTTGGAGACATGGAAATATGATAATTTGAGGGTGTAAGAATTGCATCATTTAGAAGTTTGGGAATGTAACCTGGAAATTTTTAATTTGGTTGTTTGGGAGCTTGAAAATTTGGAATCTTGAGAGTTGATAATTTAGACATTTCGGAACTTGGAAATTTGGAAGTTTGGACATTTAGTAGATTGTGAAGGTGGTTTGACAACGTGAGGGTTTAATTTAGTCTTGAAATTTCCGAACTTACAAATGTGCTAATGGAGAGATGGAAATCTAATTTCAAATTATCAACTAGTAAAATTTAGAAATTCCAAATTGTGAAGTGCTAAAATTAAAAAGTTCCAAATTATCAAGTACTAAAATTAAAGTGTTCCAAATTGTCAAATGCCAAAATTAAAAATTCCAAATTGCCAAGTCCTAAAACTATGAAATTTCAAAATCAGTGCGTTACAACCGTAGAAGCTAAATAATTGGAAAATCTGAAAAGTGTAACTTTATAAACTGCGAGAGCGCGTATGCAGTGGATTAAACGAGCGATCCGACAAACGTTCGCATAATTTGTTTTTCATTCCGTGGTGCGTGTATCGAAACCGGCACACGAACCGCGTAACTCGCTTCTTTCCGCTTCCGGTTGATCCGCGCGACCACGGCGAGAATTCGAACGCGTCAGCTTCGGGAGAAGCTCGACTTTTTCCCGGGACGCTGGTTTCTCGGATCGACTCGCACTCGTGACTCGCATGCTAATGCGTTTAGCTGAGCGTTTCGCGCGATGCATTAACGATGTTCGACGATAAATAACGAGAAACGTAATCGGCCATTGACTATTTTTAACCGGACTGTGGAGAGTTCTTTCAACAGGGTTGCTGACGAAACATTATAGGGGAATTCTGCATTGTATGCCTTACAGTTTCCTACTTGAACTTTGGTTTCTCCGATCCTCTTTTGAAACCACTGACATTTTCGAGGTAAATTGCTGTCGAGAGTGTATTTGCGCAGAATTTTGAAGAGTGTAGGAAAGTTGAGTATATTAATTAGAAAGTTATTTGTTAGGAAATCGAATCTTCAAGGTTCGGAAAGAGAAATTGTCTTCAACAATTGACACTATAAATTCAACACATAAGGGAACAAAGAATAACCGATACAAGAAACGAAAGAATGTAGTAAAATGCAATAAAAAATGAAATTTTAATAATTCTGTTATCATAAAGCACGTGTTCCGAGTGATTTAATCCTAGCAGACCAATCTGATAAATAATTATGCAAATGAAAGGATTCGCGTAAAAGAGAGATTAAAGCTCGATATAATTTCCATTGTTAATGGAAATAGTGAACATCGTAACATGACCCACTTACAAATTCTAATTCGATTACATCAGGTAAATGAAGTACGCGAAAGAACATTTTAGCATTCTGAGCTGCGGAAGAATATAAATCTTTCTTCCTGACCGGTAATTAGTAGCTCGAGAGACTTACATAAGGTATTTTACGTAAAACACCGGCGGGAAAGGAGGAAGTTTAATTAAAATTTGCACTTAATCGCGAACCCGTAATTTAATCATGGCTTGAATAGCGTAACATGCAAATACGTTTGTTGTAAATCATTTTCCATCAGAAGGGGTCGTTTAACCCTTGAATGAGCTCGCTTAAATCAGATCTGTAAAATATGTTCTACTGTATTTTCAGGGAAAGGTATTTTATTATGTTTCGTGGAGTGGATAGGATACAGTAGAGCTTATATTGTCACTATATTGAGTGTTCACGGACATTAATGGCTCTGTAGTCACTGTAGTCACCATGGTAATTAAGGTACTCTTTCACAAGCTTCTTCAAGTTCCTAAATTTACTTTCACACATATGAAATTATAAAAGTTTAAGATTTCTATATTTCCACGATTTAAAGTAGTCAAATAAGAAATTTAAAAATTCGTATCGAACATAGGACTAAGTATCACCATCTCGGTATCTTAGGACAAACGAAAAGAAAGGAAGAATTAAAAATTTCGTCGAGTAACTATCATCCAGTTAGAAAAATCTGAGAGCATCTTTTCTGCGAGTCGACCGAGTACACGGTCGTTCTTGGTGAAGTGCTGCGAATTACTTTCGCGACGAATCCTCTTCAATTAGCGCTACGAAACGCCTGCACACGCTTGGCTGTGCCTACGCTCCACACACTCGACACGCGCACGCACTCGCGCTCACACACACAGGCAGACTCTCTTTTTTTCACCGGTATACGTGGGTGCAAGGTTAAAGGTGACCGTGCGCCGCGATACGAGAAGCCTCATTATTTTCTAATGCACTTGTTAATTGACCAATCGCGGGAAGTACGCCTCCCACATCGAGCGTGGAGGCCTCTCCTCGCCTCTTCCTAGTGTTAACCGGGGCCGGAACAATTTAATGATCGGCTCCCGTTTCTCTTCTCCGCCTCGTCCGTGATTATTACGACGCCGCGCCTAGCGAGACGCCTCTTCTACCCGCTTCAGCCGGCTTTGCACGCTCTCTGGACATCGTCGGCTTTTCGCGTAACCGACCACCACCCACCCGAACATGGAACCGCTCTTCTACTCGCGCGAACACGCGGCCAGCTTCTCGAATCGGCCGCGCGAACACTCGCCAGTTGCCGCCGCTAAAACCCTCTTACCTGCGCATCATTTCGTTCGAATAGGGAAGACCACCCTTTTTTACCTCATTTGGGGACAAATCACCGCGATTACGAACAGCCGGATTTTTAAAGCCTCGACAGAACCTCCCCTTTCGGATGGCTGCATTTGCTTCGTAGGAAAAAGGGTGCTATAGCGATGGTGGTCTTGCAATTTTTATAGGGATGTATATTCTACTATTTGGACTATAAATGGTATAGTCGTGTTGCATATTTTGTCTAACTCTCCAATGATTATTAAGATGTCTTTGTCGAAATGTATGCTAACTTTTGTCCACATAAAGAATAATCGTACAAATATCCCTCATGTCCTCATTGCTGTAATCTTAAGTTACTTATAAATCTGAAAGACTATTTCTAATCGCAAAAGTGCTCGTGCATACACGAACCTCAGTATCCAAGGTGTCATTAGTCCCCATGTAGAGTGCGAAAAGGTAACCTCTCAAGGCACGAAGCATTTCCTCGCGTTTGCGTGGAGAAAAAGGGGAGAAGAAAATACGATGATGGCGATTGGGTCGTACGGTAGTCGCGGATGGAGCCTAGGCAGCGACAGACAGCGGATGGAATAATGACCCGCGTCCCTCAAATGACGCGAGATGCATATTTAATGGCTCACCTACCTACCCAACGTCTTATTATTCCTGTTCGTGCACTGTGGCAGCGTATGACCTTAAACGCGTGTGCGTGCGCGGGTCATTCGCGGTGTTGGCCCGCGAGCGGGCAACAACGGACAGGAAAATCGGCCGCGTTGTTTCGTCGCGACCCAGAAGAGCAAATAAAGCGGCCAATGACGCCCGTGGAAACTTGACGCGTAACGGTAGAACCGCTCTCGTTTCGCTCGTGTCCCGCTAGAAAATATGGAAAACAGCAACGAGAACCGTGCGCGACCGTGAATCACTCTGGCTAGGTGGTTATTGGCAGTGTTTGTCGCTTCAGGATGCCAGAATTTTTCGATTACTATGCCTATCGACGTGTTATACTCTATTTTCGTTCTTTTTCATATTTGACTGGTAGGCGCGGGCAGGATTTTGGGTTTTGATGTGTTGGGACTTTAGTTGGGGTTGGATATTTGGGATTTTTGGGAGCTGCGGAGTTAGTAGCTTGGGGAGTGGCTTTAGATTGGGTATTTGGAGTTTTTGGAACTTAGGAACTTGGCAATTTGGAGACTTGACAATTTGGGGACTTCACAACTTGAGGACTTGGAAACTTGGGAATTTGACAATTTAGGGATTTGACAATTTGGCGACTTCACAACTTGAGGATTTGACAACTTGGGAACTGGAAAATTTGAGGATATTATAATTTTGGTCCTGTTTGATCCTACATTGGACGATATCCACTTGCAAATGGGTCTCGAGTCGACCATTTCCAAATATAGTCCTCAAATGATAACACCTGAAGGATTCCATCATGCAAGTACCCCACAAATAGACAATTAGTGATTCTCAATTTACGTCCATATCCCTATCTTGATCTAGAATCTGAACCCAGGTTCTAAATCTGAACCCCACAGTACTTTCCAATCCTTGACCCTACAAATGCTACTTACAACTTGTAATTCAGCAGTTTCGAAATTAGAAATTGTATCCAAGGTAAAATAAGTAAGAATCTTAGTTCAATCCAGTACGGTTTCTTATTCGTTCTGCACACGTACACGCACAGTTAAGGAGTAGTCGGTAAGTGTGCATCGTCACGCTTCTTTCCCACAAGCTTCTCTTCTTTTCCCTTTCTTTCGACGCAAACGCTGTCGGGGGTCGAGGATATCGAGTGGCCTTAAGTGGTTTATCGCTCCCCGTTCCGTCTTGTTTTTATTGAATGACGAGTCGTGATGCGATTTCGCTTGAGCGAATAACCAATCGATTTAGCCCGAGACATTAGGAGGGCGTCTTCCGGTAAACGTCTTTTAATTTCCTCGATCGTTCCGGCCGGCGAACGAGCAACGAACATCGAACGGAATTCAGTTTCGTGTCTTCGCCTTTGAGGAGACGTCGTTCCAACACACGTCTCATTTCAATTTCGCTAACAAGAGTTTCTCCTTATCCTCCTTTTTCTACAATCGATGATTTATACATTCATGGATTTTATTTTCAAAATTAAGTTTATGGGGCTTGGGGCTGCATATTCACTCCACATATTTTATAATTTTGATCAGAACTAACTAATTATACTGTTAAGACAAGTTAAGGAATTAAAAAATTTAGGCACATTTTGCATTCGGTGGTCCTTGAAGATTATAATTAAAATCGAACCTAAAATTCAATTGCGATGAAAATACGAATCTGGTGTGTCATGTATGAACAGTGCGTCAAGGGGTTAAGAAGACTTAATAATATTTAACAATGTTACACATACACTTTACAGTCAATACGTTCAGTAGACAGTATAGAAAATAATGTGTCCTTGAACAAAACGGTACGTAAAGGGGTAAATCGACGATTGGAAGATCGATGGCGTCATCTAGACGAATTACAGCTTCCTTCGGTATACGACGTCATGGAAATAGCAGCTCTCGCAATACGATCTAGTTTTCGCCATATCAGCGAAAACCGTCGAATTCACGGTGGTCGAAGCTTTGCTCGGAGGATGAGCTGGTTTTATTAATCTGCCTGACAAAGAGCTTTCGCTTTCTCGTAAATACTCGCAATATCGGTGACTCCGTCGCCTGGCCATGGAGACAGAGCCACCCCATACGCGTTCCCCATTGTTGGACGTCAATATTTCTGAAGAATCCTCGTTCGGTGAGTGCGTCGATTTCCATGGGGGACGATGTCCTTGGTATACGCTGAAAAAGACATTTTCGATTCGGACACCATTATCTCAATTTTATCACAATTTAAGATTCCTTAATTTTGTTTAAACCAATTTCAAGAATGTTTAATAATTTTTATATTTTTGTTTGTTTCAGGTAAGTGTCCATCACAGTTTATAATACATCACATCTTTGGTGAGTACAGAAAGTTCAAATAGTTAAAACACACTGCGTGGGATCAAATAGACTATGAATACAGCCTTGATAAATCTTTAGCCTTGATGAACTTTTATCCTTGATAAACCTTGACTTCAGCCTAAAATGTTTCTCTGAGTGATAAAGTAACAATTTGAATGGTAGAAGCAATTTATGCTGATTACCGATGACCATAATGAAATTTCTATCACCGACAATGACCATTGTAACGTGTCCGTCATCGTACCCAAATATAATCTGCCTTATAATATAAGATTCCCGTAACAGTTAGGGTGTTTGAACATCCCCAGTTGTGTAATAATTTCGTCTAATGTACCATGTCAGCTAAAAAACGGGCAAGTGGAAGAATGTATGATATGGGGCAAGGGGCGAACAATCGTCGACCTGGATACACAATAGGAAAACAAACCATCCCCAAATACGGGGCTGCCGGAGAGCCACGATTATTCCGGCATAATAAAGACGACCACCGGGTACGATCTTTTGACGAGACTTTGGGGTAGTCTCGGATATAGATTTCGGGCAAATATTTGGACGCGGAGAAGATGGCCAGGAGACATTGTCCAGCCGCTAAGCGGACCGCGATAACAGAGTTAGCCTGGCCCTATTGTGTGCGCGACTCCCGCAATTTCTAAACCGCATAGCCGTGCGAAAAAAGGCGAGCCCCGGTCCTCGAGGCTCTCGTACTCCCCTCTGGACGCCGAACAAGCCTTGTTGTCGTCGCGGCATTGTGCGCCCGCCATAAGGATGCAACGATGCGTGCCGGGATTCGAGATTTCCCGATTCACCGGTGCCATGCTCCCAAGGTTCGGGCGCGTTCGAACCTCTCACAGGACTAATCAGCCGTGCCTCTTTCCATCCCTCTCGGGATACTCCGGTTGAAGGACAGCGGACAGGTTTCTTGGGAAATGAACACCACCTGTTCCAGAAACGGGAGGCATCAGGGAAGTGTTTCATCGAGGATGAACTCTTCTGACCCAGATAGGAGCACTTGTAGATGATTATAGGGAAATGAAGAAGCAGGAATTTTAATCAAAGGGTTGTCTGAATTGAGACGCGAATGAACTGAATGGTTAACATACGTTCTTCATACTCGTTGTTTCCCCAAATACCTCCAAGCTTCAGATCAAAAATGATCCTCTACTAATAGCAACTATAACCAAATGTATGAGCACGTATCACAATTGTCACTGTAATAGCCAAAGAACACCAGTTGCCACCAAGTGTCAGTTCTGCCCCAAAAGTTGTATTAAAACGTAGAACGGTGCATGAGGATAATCGTGTTTGGTAAACGGCACGTAAAGTCGTCGGTGTGCGTAGCGGGTGAATATTTCCCAAGCGAGTCGATTAATATAGAGACATCGAGAAGATGGCAGGTTGAGCGTCGCACGTGGACACCGCACACGACCCACCTATCCATCATTCTTTGTTGAAATGTGCAAATGCCGGTCATTCGCCCTTGATACGTGGCATTTCGCAAATTGCAGCCTCGTCACGCATGAAATCGACGTCGGTGCCGCATAATCTTGTAGGTGGAATACGCGTCGTGGCACGCTGACACCGGGCCATCAAGTATTCATCGATAGGGACGAGGAACACGAGTTTCATTGTCAACGGGAATCTCACAGTCGCCGTTGACACGCAAGCAGGAAGCAGCCACCACGATGGGTGTTAAGAATAAGAAAACGGACCGCGATTCCTTATCGTTCTCTGCAACGACGCCTGAATCCTCTGAAATCGATGGATCGTACGTACCTGACCAGGGATCGATCGACTCCGACTAGAGATAAGATGGGAAAAGTTGGCAGCGCGAGTGGGAATCTTATTTCTGCAATTTAAACGCGCTTGAAGGTTTCGAAAGTTAAGTTCAAAGTTGCTGAGAAACGTTGACTGAGGATATATTTATGTGAAATGGTACGGGGAAATAAATTTTGTATTATTTTGCGAGAATAGGGCTTGACGGCTGGGAATGTTCCGTGAATGTAGAAAAGGTCCGGGGAACTGGTATAGGTAGTCTTCTGTTAGGGAAATGGCGGTGTAGGTAGAGGAGATTCTACTGTTTGTGCCGAGCTAAATTCCCAATTCCACTTCTTCAAGTTCTGATTTCTAATCTCCTAAATTTTTAATTCTCCTGATTTATAAATGTCCAGATACCCAGTTTCACAAGTATCCAAATTCACAATTCTTCAAATTCTCAGTTCATATTCGCAGTTCCCTAAATTGCTAAGTTTCCAAATCAATTTCCAGTTTTCCAAATTTGCCAAATTCCCAAATTTTGTGCCGAAAAATTGTAGAATTTTCGCTAGGGAAGGCTATGATTGTAGGACCCTCGTCCCCACAGGGCAGCACAAATGTTTTCGAATGCGGGCCACCGCGTGAACGCATCGAATGCCATGAAAAGGAAAATCGACTTTCAATGCCGAGAAGAAGACGCACGAGCAACGACCCCAAATGCTCGTCGCGTGACCGTGGCGTCGAGTCGAGTCGTGTGTGACTCCGTGTTTGCTTTAACGTCTCGGCGGTTTCCTTCGTTTCCTCGACTTTTCTTGGTCTCTTCTCGTGCAGCGCGCGTCTAGTGTTTGCTCGGGGCACACAACTTGTGTTTTCGCGCGGGTATCAGCGTCGCTTACACCCCATCGCGCTTCGAACCCCTCCGAATACGACTGATTGGAGAGAACGACGACGGCAGAGTCAGGACGCAGCGAACGTCGACGTTCCTCGAGTCTCGTCGTCGACGGTGCCGTGCACGCGTTGCACGATCGAGGGTGGTAGCGAGCCCACGGACCGACGGGAATTTATTTTTACGAACTATGCAGCGAGGGATCGAGGCTGGCTCGTCTTTGATGTTCGAACCGACGCATAGGCATTAGCGTATAAATATTTAGACCTCCGGTCGTTGGCCAGGATATAGGAGGCGTCTCTCGATCGACTTTCACCGGCAACGATATCGCGCCTTTGTCGAACGCCTTCTGCCGCTTCCAGCTCTCTGCCTCTTCGCTTTGGAGTTCTTGCCTCGGTTGTTGTTGCATCCCCGTTGCGGTGGGTCAGGTTGTTTATCTCCTCGCTGCAGAACGAAACGGTCGCTGCCGAAACTTCCGATAACGCGAAACGAACTTCAGGCCCCGAAGTTTGCGGTTTGAATTGAATACCATTAACGTGTCAATCGTGCAGCGACTAACTTCCCTTGTTGACCTTTCTGCTAATTTTAGTGTCAAAGTATTTCATCACAAAAGTGAAATCGCTTAAAGATATATGTGGTACACAGTAACTGAACTTATATCGCTGTTTCAATGCATATGTAAGTGCACAACTGTGAATTCTCGTCCACTTCACAGTGCAACTGATGAACTTTGATATATTCTCGTAAATAACAATGTTATACTATTAATACTATTACATTGCTACGAAATAGTACAGCGTCCTCGTTAATACGAATGCATCGAATTTGACACCGTTAGGTGAGCAACCGTAAAACGTTTCCTACACAAACACGTGTTTCTTACAAATGTAAAATTTACGACCACGCTGCGTAGCGTACACAATCCCTGGTATTTTTAGACCGAGCAAGAATCTCGGCGTATCACGGAGTAAGGGAATAAATCTGTTGTATCGAAGTGAACAACAGCGGGGTCCAGAGTCGATTTCCGAGTACGGCTCCATATTGTCGGCGCCAGAAAGTGGAACAACGCTCATTGGGGAGGTGACGGAAAAGCAGGGATTGGAAACGTCGGTTTCGCTGCAGCGGAGGACAAACCAACATCGCGGTGATGCTAGGGACGAAGGGGGATGGTGTCGAGGGGGGGTTGGTAGTAGGGCTTGGGGTCCGGAGACGAAGAGTTTGACGAGGATGACGAAGAGGGGGACCAGGGTGAAGGTGGTAGCTGGCGACGGAGGAGATAGAGGAGGGTGGAGGCTGGCTCGAGGTGGAAGAACGGGGCTGGGAGGGTAATTACGAAATATAAAGGGTGGGCTGGCCCGCGCCACCGAGCCAGGCAGGCAGACTGATGAATATTTCACCGCCGCTGCATTAGCCAGCGAGAGGCGTTTGTGTGTGTCTCTTTCACTTTCCATATAGCGGCTCTTGCGTCCCTCTGTTCCCTTCTCTGCTGCCTCTCTCGCCTTCTTTCTAGCCCCTTGTATTCTTACCGAGAGCAGAATTCTTGCGTGTGCACCGTGTGGTCCGCTTCGCCTCGCCAGAGAGACGCAATCGACTTGGCCACCGGATTTTCGTGTTACCACAGTGGACAAATTATAATTCTTACTATTTTTGCTCATCAACTTTGTAAACTTAAACTGTTCTCACATCGTCTTCTGACGAACTAGTAAATCTGAAGACCAATAACCAACAATTTCGGTATATTCAATTTCAGAACTACGGGTGATAGGACTACCTTTGTGTAATATTACACAATCTTAACGCGTTAACATAATATTTCAGACTCCTGTTAAGCAAAGCAAACATTTGTATGGCAATTAAAATCCATCCTAGTTAATTCCTGAAGCTAAGAAAACTTCTAAACAGGCAATTAATAATTTCACCAGTTTTATAATTAAACTAGTGGAGTAAACAAGATAGTCCGCTATAACGTCCAACGTTTCAAGCACCCACCACGCGAGCACAGTCTCGGACAATTACCTCAAACGCACGGAACTCATCGCAGTATTCCGAACTACGAAGCAACAGTTTGAAACTTGAGTGAATTTCCAGATGTTCATTATATAGCATAGTGTTGTATTATTTCCAGTATGGCGTTAAACGGTACTGCTGTTCGTCGATTCGAATCAACCGTCGTGTTCTATGAATTCTGACACTTTCAATTCGGAAGATGGGGGGGAACTCTTATGTTGCAACTTCTAGACTTTGCTATATACTACCACTACTATTTTGTTGGAGGCAATTGTAAATTGTTATGTTCGTGGTGAATAACTGCGTTACATCAGTACATGCTAAATAACTACACGTTGCATTACCGAATGCTGGATAAATACCCGTTGGATAACGATGCGTTAACTATGTATTGAACTACTACTGATCAACACATAATGGTCACATGTTATATAACCTTGAATTATGTAACTGTGACCTAAAATTGCTTAGTTTATCATCTGAAGCCGACATGCATAAATAAACTGTAATATCAGTTGAATCTGAAACACATCTCGAATTGAAATCAGCTGCGTGGGAGCAATAAAATTTAAATAACCGTCAGAGAAGGACGCGGAGCAGTTGCAGTGTTACAAGGGGGTAGTAGAAGAACGAGTGTCTCGGCCAAGAATCTCGAGTCGACGACAGGGGTGGATATCCGCAGCATGGGGTGAGCAGCACGTTTTCGATGACGGTGGTTCCTACGCGATACCTGTCCCTCTTCACCTTCAAATATAAGCACGCACACGCGTGTCTCGTGCACTTACACACTCTAATGGTTAACGCGTGCACACACCACCCTTTGGCAAAGCCCTGCCAGACCAATGGGCGAGCGTATCGACGCCAAACGGACTACCACTTCACGTCTGGCGACCCTTCCGTCGTGCACATTCGAATTTATTGGCGCGTGTTCGAATATTCATAAAAAAAAAGGGACTCCGTCGACGGAACAACCGGGTTTCGTGCATCCACCCCCACCCTGTCGTTCTCTTTCTCTCCCTCGGAGGCCCCGTGCTCGTTTTTCTCTCCTCGAGCAGGTCGTAACCACCCCCTTGGTCGTCCCTGTAGTCGCGACGAATTATTATAGGGATTTTTTTTTAAGTGGCGAGAGACGGCTGCTGCGACTGGAACCGGTACTCGTTGTTATGATCGAGAGAGATCGATTGTTCGCGCGGACAAAGTGCTCAATGACTTGGTGAACAAGACCCGTGCACTGCGGGACTCGTGTTTGCGCTTCGTTTCCGAACCCGATGCTTCATTACACGTATATTATTCGATTTAACCGTGTTCCGACTTCTTTATCTCTTTAAAATTCTCTCCATTTCTTTAGAACGTTATTTTCATAATAACGTTTTGTTCGCTTTTGCTGAACCTGTAGCTGCAGATACACTTTCGTGTGGTACGGATGTAGCGTGGTTAATCACTTTATGATTTGCTATCGACTCAGTAAAGTAAAAATTTCGTCGGACAGATAAACTAAATGGAAGAACAAGTCGAAGTGTTTTAAATATTGAACAAAATTGGTACTTATCGGTACTGTATTAAATAAAATACAGTCATCAGATGGCTCCTATAAATTTCTATCAGTACGTCTGTAATTTACAGGGACACCTATAAATTAATGATCCCGCTATACTTCTATACCGTACTTAATATCACGGTAATTTCACGTCACGTGACGTTCCCGTCTTAAGTAACGTGAAAGTCGCTGTCGAGGAGGATAAAAAGTACAAAATCCCAAACATCGATATAACTCTCAGTCGACGCGAAAAAAGGGACTTTTGGATTTCGTGTCACCTCTCGAATAACGAACGGGTTAATTCGATTAATTCGACTTTCCGGTGACTCGCGCGGGAAATATCGTGGTACGTATGATCGACAACACTCCCGACCGCAGGCTCGAAAACTCGTTTTTCGAAAAATTGACCGCACTGTTTTTTCAACCGCTATTCAGAGGCTTTGTTCCGGTGTCCAACTAAACGTCCCACGTTTTCTGTATATGTTTTTGCGGCGTTTTTCCGGTCGAAAATAATTAACGTTATCGGTCAACCTCTGGTTATTGATCCATTATCATTCCCTTTACCCGATGGCTTTTTTTTTCCTCGTCAACCATCTTCCTCTGTATCCCCTGCCTCTATGATGGCTCTTGAACGCGAGGTGAAAGGGATCGGAAGAGAGCGGAAATTGACCGCTGTTCGCTGTTGTCGAATTTGTTTTGACGAAGAGAATCATGACTTGTTTTTTCGCTTCGAGGACCTGCCTGGCCGTGAAATCGCTAACTGGCTTTTTATGCGAGCCACGTCCACTCGCGGTGATTTATACGCGTGTACGTTTTCGCTTATTACGCGTGTACCGAAGGGACCCTGTGTGACGTCGACGCTTGCTCGAGAGAACGAACACTGAAAAATGACTCCACGCTTCGTTCGTGAAATCGATGTACCGGGTTGAATGATCTTGAACAGGTGTAATTTTCATCATTGATGACGGGGAGTCAGTTTTTTAGCTTTTCGAGGTAATCATTTATCCGTTAAGTACGAGATTGCAGATACTTTGAAAACGATCTTTCTGAACTTAGCGGAGTTGTCGACCTTTTGGACAGATCTGGGAGGTATAGTATTTAGTAGAAGTGAAAATTGTCAAAATAACGGCACCTTCGGATTTTTATAACATTACAAAGGTTTAGCAACCTACTAAACCTGAACAACACTTTGGATTGTATCAAATTCGCATCACGTCAAATTTCAATCATATCGGGTTAAATCACATCGAATTCGGGTCACGTTGCTCAAGTCACGTAGAACTTGGATCGCATCGAATCACGTCAAATTAGTATTTCCTTGAAATCACATTAGCAACTCCAAATTGTATCGAGTTAATTTGCGCCTAATTGGATTCGATCGTACAAAATCCTAACTGCGTTACCCCTCGTTCTACTTTTTCAGTACTTCCATAACATAAATCAGAGTGCACACATGGACATGATTTCAAATACAGACCTCTGTTCGCTAGCAATATTTCTAAAGACCCCGCATAAACAATTGAACTGAGGTGTTTCAATTAAATAATACCCTGACACGGTGTGCAGAGAGAAAAGAAGACTGGAAAGTTCTCGTTTTATCCCGATAGGTAGATGGTAGTAGAGGAAAGGCAGAGAAGCGTGGTTGAGAGGGTTCGGGGGGAAGGAAGCGTAGGAGGACGAAGAGGAAGAGTTGGTGGCGGCGGCGGGGGTGGCAGGGGAGGATTTCCAGCTCGACGGAGCCAATTCAGACCCGGAATTTATCCTATCAATTTCTGCTCGGTGGAGTGGCAAAGAGCTCCGGCAGTTCGGCTCGGCGTTCGCTATATTAACGCTACAACGTTTCTACCGGCCACCAAGAGGCCCCCGCGTTTCCACGCTTCTCGCGAATCTCACCGCCATCCAGCTATCTAGTCCTCTCCTCTTCATCCTCCTCGGCCATCGCCGGATTTCGTCGTCTTCTTGTTCGGGTATAGCAGCCGATTACGTGGCCGAATACACTTCCGGCAGTTTTTGCGCGCACGATACCTTCCTTTCATCGTCGAGTATCTTTTCGGCTGGTTAATTGCAACTCCCACCATCTCTCGCGATCTCTTTCTACTCTGTGCCGGGGAGGTTATTAGCTCGATGGGATGGCCAGGATATGAGAATGGACTAAAAAAGAATTTGCGTTCGGTCGTTTGCGGGCTTGTCAACGGATATCAAGATATTTGCGATTTCACCCTCTCTTTGCGTTTTTTGCAATTTTTACGTGGAACATTTGGGAGGAGTGGAATCTCGTTCGTGATCCCTCGGTCCACTTGTCCTTTGTCTGACCAGGTGTTGATCTGATCGTTCATGGCGGACCAGAGTGTTCCCGACCCATGACAATATATTGTAGATACTTAATACTTAATGATGTGTGACATCAGTAGAGGACACCATAAATTCAGATAAGTTTTGTTACTCTACATCAATGTGAATTTGATCCAGTTCACATATGTTCTCACAGTCCAACTCACTTTTCTTTCCTCCGCTTTTAAAGAATTATATAAAATACTAGAAAAGTTGACAATTTTGCTGGTATGTCTGCGTGGAGGAACTGCCAAGCATCCCAGAATGCCTATATCTCCGAACGCTCCTCTCTGGATGTTCACATATCGCCTTTTTTCGGCCCACGAGGTTTACTTAAAAAAGAAAAATAAAGCGCAGAAAGCACGTAAGCCGTCTAGCGGCGGCCGACTCCAGGGAACAAACAATAATCATGGCTAAAAATTCGAATGGCAGCATCGCCGCTTTCAGCCTCGTAGAAAATCGTGCCTATTTGTTATTTCCCTGGCCAGAGAACGTGCTAATCGGCGAGAGGAACGGGAACAGCGGTAAAAAAGAGACGGTAAAACAGCGAGACAGCCGGCAAAGGAGCCAAATACAACAGCCTGCCGAGAGAGAGACGGATAGAGGAGAAGAGACAAGGAGAAGCAGAGGCAAGAGAGGAGTCGAGATAGGATGGACCTCTTTAGGTTTAGCGGAGCAAATAATGCAGCGGGGAGAGCCTAGTCGGGCTTTCCATGCGGAAGACCAGCGAACCGATCACACTGATCTTTGCCAAAAACAATAGCCTTGCCCGCCTTTGAATTCCGCTGGCAAAATACGGGCGCTAGCTGAGTCACCGTCGACTGCCAGCGAGGCGAGTCTACAGGCCACATACATGCAACCATCCCAGAGAAACAAGCGTTCAGACCTCACCCTTATACTCTTGCCCTTATCTAAATAACGTGTCCACGTGTCGTACACTCTTAGAAATTTTCCGAGTAATTTGAATAGAGAACATGATAAATCTATCAAATTTCCAGATCTATACAATCCAATCAAATTTCCAAATCCATAAGATATCCCCAGTTTCCAAGTTCCAAATTCCGGAATTTTCAAACCTCGAAAATCTCCAAATGTAGAAGTTCCTAAATCCACAAATGTTCAAATCGTCAACTCTTCGAATCTCAAAATAGTCCCCTAGGGTCCAGTAAACCCTCCAAATCTAGGCTCTCTTAAAATTGTTTTCACATTTGGTCCATCTTTACAACTGTTAGTATATGTAACTCACAGTGAAATTGTAATACCAGTTACGAATGACCCCCACTCCCTTTTGCGTCAGTGCAAGAAATCAAAGAGTGTATTAAACCCTGACAGAATTCCCGAGTACGGAAGTCATTCATCGTGAACCACTTCGGAATACTAAAATCAGTGAGCCATTATGGAAAAAAACCAGTTGTAGCAGTCAAAATTCTTCTACCGACACGTCCTCGCAGTTTGGACATGAAAGTCGTCGATTACAATTCGATAACGTTCACCGTGAGTTCCGCTCGATTTATCAGACACGAAGGAAAAGTTCGATCGCTTATTACAAGCTGTTCGACAACGCTGCAGGCTGAGTAAGCGATCATTTCGAGCGAAGATTTACTTAATGAGCCGAGCAAAGCCGATGAACTGGTTCAAGCGTAGTATACATTACGACATCCAGCCTCTTCGTTGATTTTCACTCGCACCGGACATGATTACAGCTAGAAACGATCTCCTCGCGTGCCTCCCGGACCAGCTGCAACGCCGGATAGAGAGATTGATCGCCGATTCGGTGGCAGATAAAGCTGGAACGCGCGTTCCTCAGGCTCGCAGTCGTGACAGCCGGCTCGGTTACTCGACACCGACAACTTGTCGTTACCCTGTAACAAAGATACACGCCGGGACTTATCGCGGGAAAACTCGTCGGACGATAACGACTCGCGATTCCGCGCGGATACGTCGTGCCTTTCGTATGGTGACATGACTTCAGGCCCGGTGGAAGATGTACGAAGGCTGTCGGAGAACTTAGATAGGGGAATTTAGTTGGTGAGAGTGCTTTGGAAATTTCGTGAATTTGCGGAGGAGGTATCTGCATGTTGTGCTGAATTGGTTATGTGGATGATCTATGAAAGTTAGACCACAAGATTTAGGGATTTGGGAATCTGATGGTTCAGAATGCGAGGATTTGGAAAGTTAGGCACTTGGTGATTTGGACATTTAAGAATTTGTAAAGTTTGTGAACATCCAAGGCCTGGATTCCTAGATCCACATCCTCTCACATCCATAGATCCCCATATTTCTAGTCACCTTAACCATAACTCCATGAAAAACCTCTCCTACTCTCTATAAAAAGATGCAACATTATAGTCACTCATCAAATTTGAAGCAACTCCAGAAGCACCACCGAAAGTCAGCATAAACAAACCGGTCTGTTTCTAATTTTTGCAAGGTTTCTCGAGAGTGTGCGCCAGGCGGAGGCGAGGGGGATGAGCTCGACACAATACCGCGCGCACAACTGTCGGATCCATTATGCGCACTTAATTAGGCCACGGCGTGTCGTGCACGGTATTAACAGGGGGACACCGAAAAAGGAGAAAAAAAGAGACACACGTAGACTCGTGTTCGGTAGTGGAAGAGAAAAAGAGAAGGAAGCAAAGCCAGTCAATAGCCGTACAAGATACACACGCCCCGCAACGGTAGCCTAGCCCGTGTACACACGCGGACAGATAGGGTGAGCAAGGTGAGCCAGAGAGACACACGAGTCTGATAGAGCGAGGATGACACGGGGTTACCGGGAGAAAGGACACCCCCCAGGGGGTAGACAAGATTATAATCGGTCCCATTATTGTGCCATCGACGTCCCGGGGGGGATTTTTCCGTTCGACAATGCAGTTACACTTTTGTGCATTTAACATCCGTGCACTGTCCCACATAACATGTCCCTTGAACGGAGAGACGTGTCTCTCTCTCGATGGTCAGGTCACCCCTTGGATGATCGAATCCGGGGATGGATCTGGCGGGGAGAAATGGAGATCAGAACGGGACAGAAGTTCCTACCACTGGGGTGGCTCATCATCCTGCTAAACCGAAAAAAGGGTCGCCGGCTATAATCCTACCTGCATATGATGTTCTCAGCTTTGTTTGCCACGGTCACTGCGACATACGTGGGCCCGAGGGGGTGGATCTACGAGGGTTCAACGCTCGTCATTCGGTTGACGAAATGTGCTTAAACGGTGCTCGATTAGGGACGCACTTGGACCGAGTTTCTGGAGGTCTATCGAAGATCTTGTGAATTTCAGCATTTCACATTTGCTGGATATTGGGTGCAAATATAAATTTGGAAGAATCATTCTTTTGCCAAAAGTTATTTCTGTTTGCTAATAATATTTTATTATGTGTACTAGGATGTAATACAAACTTGGACCTAATACTTGTCAGAATATTTATGTGGACCTCATACTTAACAGGGTGATTATGTGGACCTCGTGTACTTGTCAGAATTAATATGTGGACCTGATACTTAACAGTGTGATTATGTGGACCTAATGCTTAACGCGATGATTATGTGGACCTAGTACTTGTCAAAATGATTATGTGGACCTGATACTTGTCAGAATGATCATATGAACCTAATACTTAATACAATGATTACGTGAACCTACAACTTGCCAGAATATTTATGTAGACCTGATACTCACCCAAATCATTATGTGGACCCAATACTTAACAGAATAGTTAGAATTAAAGTTTGAAAGAGTCGATAAACAGACGAAGCAGAAGTAACCGTGTCCTTGGGTGTGCATAATCGAGTAACGAAGGAATTTCAGCCGGAGCAGTTACTTTGTTCGAAGTTGTAAATAAAATTATCAGTTCGGCCCGAGTGCGAATAGTTTGATAACAACATCAACCGGCAACTTTCTCCGTATCTCTTCGCTACCGAGTTTCCCATGCAAATTCGCTCGTCGGCCACGGTGTTTCGAACGGTGAAACGACAAGCTTAACTATCGAACTTGAAATTGACGTTGAGCTAACCAATTGATGTGTCGGGTCATTCAAGTTTCGGCTGAACGTTTCGAACCTTCAAAGTAATCGAGACGCTTATGAATACTCGAAGATCTACCAAACATACTTATACATAGTATACTTCTGGTTATGATCTGTGACGTTTTGAACCTAGAGTTTTGAAGGCTCCATAGACACATCAGAGTTACTTAGGGTAGATATTGCTCTTCGATATTTTGAATAGGTACAATTCCATTTCAGTTTGCTTCTTCCAAATTTACAAATATTTCATTTGATGTGAGGATATACCAGTTAGGAGGATTAGTTTATATTTGAATTGTCACAAAATGGTGATTTTCAAATCTAACCTATAATCAACGACATAGTCGTTCAAATAAAAATTATACCGACATTGTTAAATTTTTGATACTTCGCTTTAGAAGTTTTTATCTTAAACTCCGTTCTGATAATCACCATGAACTCTCACGAGCTCCGCACAAATAGCAACAAATTTCGACCGTAAATTAAGGCGGTACAATAGAATAAGTATTTTTGAAATCACGAAACTTTCAGGTATCAGACGTTCGATTCCATGGGTGGCAGCAGTAATACGTAAGGCAAACCCCATAACCGACCAGGCCATATCTAATAACCGTTATTGTGCGTACGCGTGTATGTTGACAGTGGTAATGTGGTGTGTAATAGGGCCGACATACGAGACCACGCGTGCCTTCGATATCGCCGTCTATCGGGCTCTCTTGTACATAGAGAAACGTCGATCACCTGCTGGTCCACCGGACCCGATGGATGTGTTCCTGATTAGAATACCTCTCTCGACCAACGTGTTTCTGTCATCAATATCCACGTTGCATTTGGTGCTATGTATCTGAATCTGGACATGAAAATTATCTCATCCCTTAGTTATCCATTGTTGCTACACACGCTCGTCATTTTCGTTCCAATGTACATATTGAATTTTTACCAGGTTCATTTTACATTGTAATCGATCGTTCACGATTAAGACTTCTTGTATGTCCTAAACATTGAATCCTCTAACATACACCTTGTATCTTATAGTTGCAATTATTGTTTAGTTCAGAGAATTGTACGGAATTTAGAGGTTGAAATAATCACAGGGCAGACGTGGAGTCTGAGGTGCAACCTCCATCCAACATACCCCTCATATGACCTATTAGTTGCAATTACTATTTATATAAAATTTGGAACTTGAAATAACCACATGACAGACCTGGAGTCCGAAGTGCGTCATCTGTGGTTTTTATGTGGCAATTCAGAAATGATCATTTCTGACTAATATTTCTCTAGATCACATATAGAGTATAGAATGTTAAAAGCAAGGAGAACAAAAAATACATCGAGCCCTTCTACCTGAGCCAACCTTTCACAGATGATAATCGACCCCATCGAATCACCGTGAAGCACCACGGGTGTAATTAGGTCATCGTCGTTAATAAGCCAGCCAATTAAACGTTTTACCGTTGCCGATTTTGTTTTCGCCGCTCGACACGGGGGTGGTGACAGCTTTATGGATACACCCGTCCAGGGTGAGTATCTGTGTGGTAGGTAGCCTCCGGTGTGTAAACCGGCCCATGGTGGGCAAATATAAACGGTTCATCGTGCTTAGTCCGAGCGTAGAACGCTTGTCAACATGGGAACGGCAAACACGGATCGGCACGGATATAGATAGTATTGCAGCCGAGCAAATAATTGCAACAACTCCCTCTACCCCTACTTGATGTTCAGCGTACGCATTATGTAAGGCCAAGCACGCGAGAGACAGATATCCTGTAGGATGAGCACGGGACTACTCCCCCATTCGTTATATCCAGACTACCCTTCTCATTTCGGCTCGTATGTTGCTAGTAGGTCAGATCATCCGGAACAATTAACGTTTTGTTTCCGGACACTCCAGTTATATTGCATACTTCATTGAACATTTCTTGTTTTCAACTTAATTTTATATCAACATTATCATTTACTGTATTATTATATACTGCATTTTTTTAAAATGCATGGAAGTATCGAGCAGGTAAAATTAATCAAACTTTGAAAATTGCACAAAGTATCGTAAATATACGTATACAGAAAAATCTCGGTAAAGAGATACACAGGGTTTCTTCATTAAATACAGCAAGGTTTAATTCATCTAATCTTTCGTTGAAAATATAACTCTTGTATAACACCATTCATAATTTGAAAAAAAATGAGATACCGTATGCATATTTGGAGGACCGAAGACTGCATACACCGGTGATTTACATTTCGTACGCGTATTAACGTCGTTTTTCGTCTGCTTTCAGGTGAGTCCGACATTATCTATAACGAACTTGAAGCGTGTATAGCCGTATCCTGTTCCCGTGAGTAATTCAAAAGCCCAGCACACGATACGCCATTCACGTTCCCCGAGGTCCACGATGAAATAGTTTTATTACCGCGAGGGCGAGCCGCCATAAAACGCGGTATCAGCAGCTCTTCCGTGGATTGGCTCCACACGACACTCCGTAAATCTGGCTTTAGCTGTCTAATTTGCAATTTTCCAACGACTCGCGCGGCTACTTCGTGAATGGCGATATCGCGATTAAACTCTGTCGTTAATCCCGCCGTCTAACCGAAAACGACCACCGCGAGATCCCTTAATAAGAACGCGAGTCCCGTTAATTAAAACATCGATCAACGCATCGGGTATTCGCGAGGCGATCGCGATTTTTCGAATTCTGCTCGGTCCATGTTTGGTCAGACCGCTCGAATTATATGATCAGTCCCCGAGCGGTATCTCGTTAATCATTCCCCGATCGTTTTCTGAAAAATACTGGTTCCGAGAAAGTGGTAGTTCCCGTGGGTCGCCTGTCAACCGTTTACAAGTAATTTTCTAACAGGAGAAACAGGTTGGCGGTGTAGAAACTAGACTGGGCCAGTGTGTCTATACTTTGGACCCAAGGTAATTTGTACCCCATTAGATGGAAAGGAGAAAAAGGTCTCAACCAGGAAATACCAGTTTCTAACACACCGTTGAAGGCTCGGTAATTTGGACCCCATTCATAAGTTGCCGAGGGAGAAAAAAGGGAACCGTGCCTCGATTTCACGTTTCGTAAAAAGGAAAACGATCGTGATTATATTCATCGGAGTCAGAAATCATTAGGTTCTTACCACACCCTCGTATAATTTGGTCTTCATTCACCACTGCTATTCCGCGAAAGGAAACGAGATGATGCCGAATTATGATTACAAGAATTGCAAGGTGCGTTGAATTTTCACGTTTCGACAAACATGTCGAGGAAGCGTTAAAAACAAACGGCAGTCGTCGTTTCTGTCCAAGTAATCCAACCTAATCCAACCAAATCGCCCATCGAGCGCGGACTGAATCGAATCACCGACACTCGGAAGTGGTTAATCCACTTTCAAGAGATTTCCATCATACGCGAGAATACGAAGCGATTAGTTTCCGGGACATTAATGGAACGAAACAATTCCGGGCTTAGAAAGGGTATACTGCACGTACAGTCAGTTGCAAATCTACATTTCCTAGGGAAGGTTACATAGGCGACATTTTTGGGATTCAACATTTTGGGGATGAGTTCAGAATTTGGGCACCTTGGGATTTGGTGGCTTCGCGATTTGGACATGGACATGAGAATTTAGGGACTTAGCAGTCCATAGGAATTTGTAGATTAAGAAATATAGGGTTCAGGGATTTGGGGACATAGGTATTTGGGGATCTTGGAATTTGGGTATGTTAAAGCTTGGAGGTCTACAGATATCGGACATCAGAGATTTCACGATCTGGGAATCTATTTGGGCATAGAAAAGTTTCAAAGTTTCATACTCAAAAATTTAGATATCTTTGGAGTACCTATTGAGAACCTATTTAAGTATGAGTACCTATTGAGGACCTATGAATGTTAAGAAGATGAAATTTAACATATTAAGAAATCTAAGGAATCAGATATTTCAGAATTAGATAATATAAGAAGAGAATGCGAGGATTTGAAGATTTGGAAAGTGGAAAATTTGTGACGCAAAGGAAATGTTGCACCCGAGTGTACTTATAAAGAGAGAAAGAGGAGAGAGGGGTGGGTTTTTTTCGCGCGATACCAATCGGTAGACCCGGGGGAACCATAAAATTTCTTTTCCTTCTTCACCCGTTCTGCTGACTTGTTCTCACGCAACTCGAACGCGAGCTTCTTGCCTCGCGGTGATCACGAAGAAGGGAAACGTTCGCGGCCGATGAACAGCGCTTTTTATCCGACTAACCAGTATGCTTCTACGGTATGTCACGCGTTACATGCTCTTCTGGCTGCGATCAACAGGAAGAGCCTGGATGCCACATCGATTTACGGAAACTTGGGAAACACGACGTGGTTATAAATTCAAGTTCGAAGAGATTTTATGCGATGTGGTCAGAAAGACTTATTTCAGACTGGTGATGATCGAGATACTATTAGGACGTCTTCAGCCACCTTTCTATTCGCTTTCACGAACGTAATGTGATCTTGATTAACTAGTTATAAGAAGTCTGTTGAGTGACATGAGATGGTAACATCGTATGTGGTATGTCCAGGTGATTTGACCAATTTTGTCCAGTCGATAGCTTAGGTATTATAACATACATGTAATATGTCCAGGTGATATGACCAATTTTGTCCAATCGGTAGCTCGGGTATTATAACATACTATTATAACAGGTAGCTGTGGTGACTGTTTATGATTTTAGCATAACGTTCAAGGTGTACGTAACATAATGGTCAGGTGTAGAGTATGAGTTAACGCAGATGCACCTAAATTTTCTAATAGCAGTATGTTTATGATCCTTTTTTAACTCGTTCGTAGACTCTTAATTTCCTCATAAATATGCAACTACTTTCAAATGGGTTAAAAGTAGTAGAATGTATCTGCTGCCAGAAGTCACCCTGATATCCCTAACCCTGATGCTAATTTCGCGAATTACACCTTGTGCACTAACCAACCGCAAGCATTTAATCCATCTGCAAATACGTTCACATGTCCACATATTAATCCGTACGTTAATACGTGTCCCTTAATCCACATGCCATCGCTGAAAGTGAACCGATGACCAGTTTAGACATTGTAGCCGTTTTTAATGGAAAATTAAAGCGAGGGTAATTTCGGAGATAAAGGAGATCGATAACGAGTAGAAAAAGACGCGAGAGCAGTTAGGATGTCTAGCGAGGCGTCCTTGCACGCTGAATATTGCGGCGCCGCGGAGCGCCAGACACCGCTCATTAGCTCATTATCGTGCTGCCAGCAGCTACTAGTGTCGCATCCTCTCTCTTTCTCTCTCCTCTCTTTACGTACACGTCCTACCTTCCTCCTGCTCCGCCCCCGTCGTTTCACGCAGGCGTCACATACATAGGTGTATCGGTTACTGCGTGCCGGGATACGTGAACGAAATAACGTCTGGACGCCACGTGGACTGGACATTGTCCGCCAGACGTGTTTGTCAGGCCTGATGCCGACTAATGAAACCGTGTCAACCTCGTGAAATGGAACGACCATGATTGGTCTCCGCGGCAACGCTAAACTATGGATGTTTAAAAAAACTCTTTATCTTCCACCGGACTTCACATTTAGGTTCTAATTAGGGCTAACTGTCAATATGATATATGGACATTCTCAATTCTGTGCTCGGTTCAATTTTAAGCTTTGGGAAAAGGATTCGTTACGATAGAGAGTCCAGAGTATAAGGTCTAGAGTTTAGAGTCTGAAGTCTGACGTCAGTAGTGTGGAGTGTAGTCTAGAATGTGGACTGTAGATAGTTCCTTGAAGCCGGTGTTATTGAAAGAGCATGAAGACCTAGTAATGGAGTCACCTGTCACGAGCAAATGGGATGTATCGCAAGAAGCAAGATTGGCCATAAGCGTCTGGTCGCGTTGTTTTTACACGGAGAGCAGGTCCACACACGACGCTGACCCAGATGTTTCATCCTCGACTGGAACAACAGCGAACAGAGTCCAGTGGAGGCGAGAGGACTGCTTTTCACCTCGTTGCTGGCCTCACGTGACCAGACGGGTGTGATCGAGAAGCTGCTGGTGGATTCGTGGGTGGCCCGGTCCGCGTTCGCGGCACGCCGCCCGTAATTATAGGTTCCTTATTTACCGCCTGTTACACACTTCGTTAACACATCACTTATAAAGTGGTTGTGTACCACTTAGTAGGATCGCCGGCGTTGCTGCTCTTTCTCGCTTTGGACAGCCACAGTGTAAGGCTTCTTCGTCGTTCTGCCAACGCCCGACCCGAGGACCACCTCGAAGAGCTACGCGAAAGTAAACCTCGTTTGATACCACTCTGTGTGCTGGCTGTTGTTTTCAATGAGTTTCGACGGCTCGTGAACTCTGTTTGGATAATTGATTAGCTCGTTCAACGGAGAACAACAGTTTACTCGCACTTTGACGGGATATCGCTGTTTGAGCATGTTGCCAAATGTTGTCGATTCTTTTGTAATTAATAGAGTAGGCTAATTAGTTTATGTCTACTCATGTGAGGTGATGTGGTAGGTTTGTAGATCATCTAGGATTATCAATTTAATATGGACGTTTTAGAAAACCCTTATTCCTCATAGCTTCACATTCTTAAGTTCTTAAATTTCCAGAGTGCTACTTTTACAAATTCACATATATCAAATTCTCAAATCTCTAAACACTGAGATATCCAAATATTCCTAATTTCTCAGACCCCCAAGTTCAAATCCCTCTATTCTCACATTCCCAAATTTCTAACCTCCAGGTTTCCAAATTCCCCAGATTCTGACGTTCGCCTCCCCCAATTTTTCCCAAATTTGCAAGTGCTGCATCTCCAAATACTCGAAGAAATCGTCCCAATTTGACATGCGATCAGTGATCCGGTTTCGAGAGTCAGAAGAGTTCGATCGAGACACGTCGCGGCTAGACGGTGGATTTTATGAATGAATCGCGTGCGTGCCAGCTGGCCTATTAGCGGTGGAGGTTTGCGAACGGTAGCCAAGTCGTGTTCGAACACGAGAGCGTTTCTCAATTACTCTGCAAAGGCTCGCGATACACCTACCGGCGTGATTATTACCGAACCGTGACGTGCCTGTTCGCCAGAAGGCTTCACGAAGGTCTCGGCCAAGGTGAAACCATCACGACCTGTTTAACGCCTCTGGCGAAACCCGGTGCTCTGGCGTGTCTTCGCCAACGACTCATTTTTCTATGCGATTTCGTGATCTTGTGGTTACTGTTGTTTGAACTCCGAGTATACTGTTGCATTACACGTGATGGTGATCAATCGTTTCGGAGTTCTGGTGGGTGTGGATGCAGTTATGGTTTTGGAAGACGGATGTACTTAGGATAAACAGTCGTGGTTGGAAACCTCATGAAAGTGTGCTTTTATGTTTGACGTTGAACTGGTAGTGAAACAGTTGGATGTGGTGTATGTGATTGGATTGCATATATCAAATAGTTGTGTAGGAAGTGATTTGATCACATAAGAGTATCACACAATAGTACTCCCAACATATCAGTCTGAAGGTTTTAATAAAATAACTGTGGAAGGTTTCAGTCACTATTCTTGAAAATGGTTGATCACCATTTATAATAACATTAAATTTTATGTTGCCAAATCGAATACCTAATAAGCGAGAACTTAATCCACGTCTGAAGAGTCTGCAGCATGTACACAGAAGTCACAATTCAATATCCACGTTAATCCGAGCAGGAGTCGACATTTTTCCTCAAACGACTCGAATCGTCAATGGTACTGACCTTTCTGTACCCTCTTGGAGTATAAGCTGCTCCATCATTTCCTGGCGAACGCACGGCACTTGCAGGCTCGGAAAGAAAAGTCTCGGTAGGAGAAACGGAGCACTTCATCCTCAGCGAGCGTGAAACCCCGTAGCCAGTTCTTTTCAGGGATCGACAGAACTGGAGGATGTAGCCGGCGATTCGGGCCGCGCAGCATCTTCCACTTCCTTCGAGCTTCTTCTCCGCGGATTTCCGTAGTCGTCGCTGGTAATGAGGTTCGGGGAAAAAAACTGAGAAAGAATCGCAAACAAACAGAGAGGGTAGGGAAGGGTAAGAGAGACACGGTCTCGGAACGACGGATTAGATAGCAATGGGTCCGAGGTCGGTCTGAATATCTTCTCCCATTTGTCGTCTGCTGGAGGAGGATGATCAGCCAGCGACGCTACGTGTCGTCGGATTGTTAGTCCGCGGGCATTCAGGTGAAACTTTCTTGGGGGGATAATTGCGATTGTAATTAAAATTCCCGGGGTGAAAGGAGCCCCGGCGCACGGCGGTTGGTATCCGCGTAGAAATGAGCAAGAGAGGAAGACCGAGGGATAGGAGACGCTCTCTCTGGGTCCAAGGGGATGAGAAAGAGAGCAAGAGACGAGATGGCTGGAGCGTCGACAAGCCGGAGTGCCATAATTGGAACGGTCGCGTGCGCCTGCCGCAGGACAATGGACTCGTCCGAGTGCAAATTATTAACGCGCCCCTCTCTCTTCATCCTTTGCTCCGAGCCCCTGGTTCCTTCTGCAGCTTCCTGCTACGAGCTCCGCAGAATGTTCCTTCAGCTTGTTTCACCATATTGCCGATCGTGTGAATGGATCCGATCTTGTATCTGCCATTGTCACGTTTCAACCAGTTTCAACTGCACTGTCACTTTTACCTGCATTTCTGGTTCTTGATCGGCTGATCAAGTAATTTAACATCGGTTAAATAACAGAGTACCGTTTAGGCTCTTTTAACTCTCATTAATATTTATATCCATACATATTCATTGTTAGAGTATATTTTAGGCATTGATCACTGAGACAACTGGTGATAAAGTTTTTTAATTGAACAATTTTGTATGAAAATTTTATTTTGAACACTTGACAGGATTTTCTGTTTAGGTGAAAACTTGAGTTAGCCATTTTATGAGGAACATTGTTACAGCATCTGATGACGAACAATTTTATTATATACTTGAAAGTAGCTATTTTATTCATGCTTATTAATAGCCAATGCCAACATGTAGCTAAATATTGTCAGAATCGATTAACTTCGTCGAAAATAAAATTAATTGTTCACGAAATCGAAATAGACCTCTTGCTAGTAGAATAGTGCTGTAATTAGTCAGACAGAGATGCAGACAATTGTACAACTTGTTCTTCGTTTCACTTATTCCACGATAATTCATCAATTTCCGAAAATTCGGCAATATTTCGTTCCCGATTGAAAGATAAAGAGAGGATTGCAAAGGCATCGATTGAAAAGCAGCGACCGCCATAGAAGTAAAACGTTTCGCAATAGAAAACTGAGATCGAACATCCTGTAACCCCCGCCATTAGCGTATCAATGCAAAGACCCAGAAGAGTTGAAAATTCGTCCGATTTCCAAAGCGATTCGCCGGAAATCGTTCTGATCTTGAATACAGCGAGTCCGCAGTGTGCTCTCTGGTGATCCGTTGAAAAGACGAGCGCGAGTGTTGGCCCCGGAACGATAGCGAAAGAGCCGATGGAACCCGTAGGAACAAAAAGAAACGAGGAGGAAAAAAAAGGAAAAGAAGAAACAACCACCGGTAGCTAGCTTTGGTGAAAATACCGAAACGAGAAAAGAGAGAAGAGAAGCCGGGGCGTTCTCGATACTTGCCAGCAACCGAGCGAGCGGTCGAATGGTCGGTGCTCCTTTGTTTAACCGGGATCAACGTCAAGGGAGAGCAGCGGAGAACAGAAGAGGGAAAGAGAGGCGACGAAGACGAAGACGAAGGAGAAGAAGAAGAAGAAAAGTATAAACGTTGAAAGAGGGACGAGCAGTAGAAACGATGGGCTTCACGGCACAAATCCAAGTGCAGAAATCCTTCTGACCCGATGTTCGCCCGCTGCGCCCTCGTCCCCTGACCGGTGGGCCGATGTTCCAACGGCCTCTCTTCAACGGAAGCGAGTGAATGACGTTCGAAGGTGAAGGAACGCGAAGAAGCGAAACTAGCGGGGATTTATAGGCGTAGGCGCCGTTTCGAAGGCTGACTGAGGCTCGCAGGGGGGTGGCGTGCGGTGGTTTGTTGCCAGTGTGCTTCGTCGTTGTCGAGGATGATGATGGTGGTGGTGGTGGTGGCCAATCAGGGGTGAGTTCCATTTAAACCGCGCTCAGGGTGCTCAGCCGCGGCTGAAAGGCATTTAGCCAATCCAAAAGGCCTCCCCTTTCATTAGACATCTCACTTTGTCTCTATCCCCCGCCGCTTTCCGAAGGTTTATATTTTAAATGCTAATTGCAAGTTTTTAATGGGCCGTGCCGAGGCCTCTGGCTTCTCTCATTGTAGCTGGTCGCGCGCCCGCGTTACCGGCAAAGAAAGAGAAATTCTGCTGCAGGAATACAAACAGAGAAAGAGAGAGAAGGTTACGATTGAAAGGTAAAAGCGAAACGAAAAAGGGGTTGAAGAGAGGGAAAAAAAGAGGAAGAAGGAGAGGACAGAAAAATACAAACAATGTGTGTGTGTGAGAGTGTGTATGCGTGCTCCGGTGCTGGGACGAAAGAACGGCTACGGATGAGGAGGAGGACGCTTCGAGCTGAAACCGCTACCGCGTGCGGGCATTTGTTCCGCCGCCGGTTATAATGAAAAAATTACGGCTTTCACGATGATTGCTTGTATGCGTACGCACACGCGCGCCTAACGCCGTGTATGTAGAGTACGTGCGTGCAACCGCGTTCATAATTTCCTCCCCTCGATCCCCCCCGGACACCAGACCAGCACGAATTAAGCGCGGCGCGAGCACACGCGTGACGCGCTTCTCCCGCCGACGCCAATTACCCGGACACACACCACCTCGTCGGCCCTTCCTCGTTACCTTGTTCCACTCCTTCCTCCACGGCCTCGTTGATTTATGCTAATAAATCGAGCGAAAACGGTTGCCCCCGTTTGCCCGTTCGATGCTGCGCGGATAATTGAACGAAGAAGCATCGCGAGACGCTTCGATAAAGTGCTACCTGTTTTAACCCAACATCAGGCTACTAGTTCGAAATTCGAACTATGCACATTTCGATGCAATTTATTGTACTACTTCGTGTTAATCCTCAGATCCCTCGAAAGGGTAACAATCACTCACATTTGTATATTATACTCTAACTGCCTTTGAGAGTATATCAGTCACTATGCTGAACTGTTGATCATTCGTAGAAAGTGTACTATTTAATCATTTCATTTGACAATTTGCAGTTTCATTTAATAACTTACGAACGCACAAGAACTTCGTTCATTGTACACCACATTCATGATGTAATAGAATTTGATCCTAATCACTGATTGGTGACCTCGAAGTACATTGTCAAGGGCAACAGATTAAATGATTTTTTCTATTACTGACTCTACATGCTATACATACACTGAAGATTGTGATAAGTCATAATCCAGAGATAGGTTTTCAAATTTGGACCACAGTTGCTTCACCGTTTATTTCAATCTTGTAGGTCACTCCACATGTTCATGGTATTAAAGCGTGAACTATGAGATTCGTCGCAATGGGATTTGTCCCAAGATTGCTGAACATGAAATTTTAAGAAATCATCGAGGTCTCGTGTGATCCGCGTTCGCACGAGAGCTTTAACGGCTCGTGGGAGTTTTCACGCGATGACCGGGGCCGAGGTCACTCGTGTTTAATGTAAATTCGCAAATTGGAGAGGGCCAGGGTAATCAACTAACCGCCAACGAGTAACTCCGGTAAACTCATTGAAATAGTTCATAACTTCGCTGTTAGTTTGAGTTTCGAGGCTGCAACTTCCGCGGAATTTCCCACATCATACCGACCGACCGACTGGCCCGGCATTGTTACGATGTTCCTCTGCCAACTTCTCAGCGCCATTTCCGCCGCAATTCGACCCCAGCAAAATCGCGAACCTTTCTTTTCTTTACACCGATCCTCGTATCTTCCAGTTTCTTCCTTTTCGAACACGTGTACGCTGTTGGATGCATTTTGAGCGCTAGCAGTAGATAAAATGGACCACGATGCACCAAATGAATGCACAAAGTGTCATTTTCTAGTTTGGATTCAACTTCAAAGTATTCACAGTTTGAAGAGGCGCATAAAATGTAGATAAGAAGAAATCTGTTCGTATCTGAACCCTGCAATGCAACTGTCCCTTATGAAGACAGCCCATGAAGTTTCGACAGTTAGTTCTGAAAATCTCTCCGCCATTTCTTTCTAAAAAGATGCACCTAACTTTGGGTATAGCATAAATCGGTAGAGATTAAATTTCTCAGAACTGAGTATCTGAATGATCCCCAAAACGCGCAAACTTCGTAGGGAACAAAGCAGCCCCCGAAAAAGGAAATTAGAACGCGGAGTCTATTTTTGGCGACAATGGTCATCCACGACGACTTTTCACCGAGGTCTCCCTGGACCCTGTTTCCTTTTCTCGAGTCGATTCGTCTGCGTGGCCGTAGAAACCGACACAATCGGCTTCCTTCTGTTGGTTCGCGAATAGGCGAGGGTCAGAGGGAGAAGACGAAAGGAGGGTGAGAGAGGAGGATCTCTGGTGGCGTTGCTCAACGTCGTGGTCGGTGTTCAACGGATGGAAGAAGACGAGAGTCGGAGAAGACAGATGCTGGCCCCTGCAGGCTTGCTTTAATTCGCTGATTAGGCGGGAACGACAAGGAGCGGAAAATAATCGGGCTTTCAGTCGCGGCACTTTTCAATCCTCTTCCTCCGTAGCGAGTTGTTCCTTTCAGCAACCGGGTCCCGGTGCCGGAGGGGAGAGGGTGGTTCAGAGCAAGGATCCTGAAGAAGTCTTACCCTCTCCCTTCTCTCTTTCTGTCGTTTTTCCTACTCCATCGATGTCGTCGTGGTTCACCGTCGTTGTCCTTTTTTTTCTCTTTCTTTCTTTTTTCGAGTTGTCTGTTCCTCCTTGGACGAGAGCGTCGTGGCAACCTCGTTATCGTGCGCTCACGCGGAGCCCTGTCCCTTCGCTCTCATAATGCCATTCAGCTTGAAATATGAATGTGCTTTTCTAACTAAAGTTTCCGCGAGCGAGCATTCGACGTGCTAATAATGCGACCACCCGTCCGTGCGACGCTACTCCTCCTGGCCTCTTCCTTTTTCTCAGCCCCAGCTACGTATCCACCGTTCCTTTCGCTTCCTTGCTTCTTCTTGCTCCTTCCATTCAGCTTTGCTCTTTTTCTTCGTGTGTCACTCTCCCGACTTTCGCCTTCTACGCGCCACTTCCTCTTTTTATCCGACACCGTCGCCACCGTTTCCGCTCGCGACTACTATCGTCCGCTCGAGAGGAAACACGTGTGCCCAATGGTTATACTGATTCTCGCGCCATGCAACGTTCCTACAGATTTCATTAACAATTGATAACCATATTTCTGTCACGTGAGGATAGCCATGTTTCGTGAACAAGTGACAGCTATATTTATACTTTTTAAGATTGGAGATTCTCTTTGTACACATTCTGTGAAGAGGTTGTTGCGATTGAAACGAGTGTAGGGTAGCTTTTGAATATATTGTTAGTGAGGTTTGTGAAGGGATCTCTTCTATGTGAGTTAGGAAGAAGATGATTTATTTGGACAGGTTGCTAACTTGGTTCTTTGCTACAAAAGTCTTCTGCCGTCTTAGGTCATCAGGTATCAATTCAACATAATACAGTATCACAACAGCATAATCCACATGCAACCCAGTCACCACAAAACTTTATCACCATATAAACCGTCACTGTACCTTATCGTCATAAAACATTGCCATACAACTTGTAGCAACATAACCTCGTAAAACCCAGTCACGAGTACATGTCGTCATGAAACCCCCATATCCTGTCGCAACATAACGCTTATCGAAACCTACGCTGTGGCAACACTACCGTAGCGCATTAACCCGCGAAGAAAAAGTCTAACCAGCGATATAACGAGAGCCTTCCGTATTCATCCGTCACCGTTAACAGGGTTCATCCTCTGCTGTCCCGACGAAGAACAAGCAGAGTTCCGCTCGAATGTCTCGATTTTATCGGCTAAAACTCGTTTGTTTTCACATCGTTTGATTCGCGATGCTCGAGCATCGCTGTTGCCCTTGTTCTCTCGCGGCGTTTGCTTTCTTTATTCAACCGTGGACGCTTTTATACTCATTTGCACTCGAGGCTCGACCATCAGGGTCCCTGGAACGGTGCCAGGAATATTCTCCGATGGGATTGCGAATCGATTCGATTGGCCCGACTTACGAGGCCAGGTGTCCTGGCCAACAATTTGGAAGCCACTTTTTCACTGTTCGCCTGATAAATGACGGTGATTGATAACGTTTAAACGTGCCTCTTCATCTTCCATTTAATGCGGTCCTTGGGAAAACGTTCATGGCCGCGAGTTTCATTTAACGCTTCGAGTACCGTGGAACCGTGGAAAACTTGTTCTTTGTAATTATATATTTAGCACACGCAAAAAGACCAAACACTGTCAATTTATTAAACATATGAAAAATGGTTCCAAGAAATAAATCATGGAATTAACATTTCTGAAATCAAGGTCGGTACAATAGGTCATTAAATTCTTCTTCAGCATTCTCCATAAACGTATCGGTCAGTGTCGACATTTTATTAAAGAAGCAAATTTAAATACTTTATTGGTAAACGAGTAGTTATAATTTTTGTTCGGAACACTTTGTGAGATTATGGGGGATAAAATGATGTATAGCGAGTACACCTTGTATATTTGCTATCGCAATGATCTGAATAGGGAGTATCAAGGATCACGCGTTTTCCCCGTGAAAGCAAGGCGTCCCATAGAATTCCACGGGCATCGAGGATATTGCCGGATACCTAATCCGGCGTGATCCAAGATTCGCAAAGTTTGCCAATAGAGCTTGCAAGCTGGCACGGTTCGGACGTCACCGTGAGTCCGTGGGTGCAGCGAAGGGTGCGAGGCGAGGGGAGGGCTATCTCGTATCTGGTATAATAAAAGCCGTGGGCTTTGTGTACGTGGCCAAGGGTCCCGGGTGCGGTAGGTGGGGTTGGATGCAGAGTAGAAGAGAAACGGGAGAAGATGAAGGGAGACGAGAGAGATCGGAGAAGCAGAGGCAGAGAGGAGAGAAATTAAAGCGGGCGTGGATAGAGAAGGAAAAAGAAAATAATGAAAAATGGCCGCGAACAGAGGGGCCGCGATAGAAAATGGAGAGAGAAGTGGATTAAGAAATGAAATGAAAACTCGTCGAACGATCTTGGCTAGTTTTTTTTTTTGTTAACGATACAAGAGCTGTACGAAATTCTGGAAATCCAAATAAAACGTCTACCGAAAAAATCAAACAAAGCCAAGTGGAGATAAAAAGTGGAAAAAAGGGGATAGAGAAGGGACGCAAATACGTAATAAAATACGCAAAAACGAGTGGCAAGAGTAAGAAGTTCGAAGACACCGGTTTGGTCGAAACCAAGGGGACCAAGTCTTCTTTCTGGTTTCGCGGCGAAACGAAGACGGAGAGTCGTGCAGGGTAAGGGAGAGGAAGAGACAACGAAGGGTGGAGACGACAGGGAACACGGTCTCGGATGCTGAAGAGAGGCTCGTTCCAATATACTAAGAGCGGATCCGCAAACCCACAGCGACGACCAGAGTCCCCCGCTGTTCTTCGTGGTTGTTGGTTGCCGCCTGTCGCTGGAGCTGCTGCTTCCAGCATTGTTGCTGCCGCGTCCTGGTTCTTCCCTCTTCCTCCTCGTCTGCTCATTGTGCGCGGCCCGAGAGCCCATTTATTTACGTTTCAGAAACTTTTTAATCTGATGAGATAGCCGGCTGCTCTCGGCTACCTTAATTCCGTCAGGGACACTCCCGTCCTCCAAATACTGGCCTATCTTGCCTGCTTTCTTGCAGTTACTTGGAATACGTTAGAATGTACCATCGCGAATGCTTTTCTTCGCCGCGGTCCGGGGAATTCTTCGAGGCTGACGAATTTTCTGCTTTTATGGAGAGGCGAGAGTAATTGTCTCGGAAGAGATTTTTCGGAGGAATTATTTGAACTTCTGGCGCAATGCGTGTGGGGTGACATGTGGCGATCCGAGGATGTGTTTTGGATCGTACAGTATCCAATTTGAACATATGGGTTGTGGAGATAACGGTGATGTCTGATCAAGTTTAAAACTCCTACCTGTCCAAATTCTTAATTCCCCAAATCCCTGACCATATCCTTAAATCCCCAAATATCTATCACCTCGAATTACACCAAATTCAACACCCACATCTTGCAAAATTTCTAAGACAGCAAAGTTCGTCTAACAGTTTCCTTTACCCTTAAACTTCACCCAATTTCCTCCCCAGTCACCTGCCATCACCTTCATCCCAACAATTAAACGGCGAAGTATCGGGGATCGATAGAAAATCATAATCGACAAACCACTCCGCAGAGATTACTTCGGGGATTTACAGCTTGCTTGCGGTTTCGTTATCGTACGCAGGACTCTTTTTATAGGGGGTTGTGTAATGCATATACCACCCTACTCTTCTCGGCCATTTAAGTGGCTCGCAAACGGAAAGTCTCCCCCTGCGGATGAAAAAGCCCTCGTGTGCTGGCTTTTGTAATATTTCACTTCAGCGGTTCGTTCGTTACGTACACGTGTACTGCCTTCAATACCTAAACCAGCGGTGGCCGGCTAAATAATTCGTCTCTCGTTGCTTTCGCGTAGACAATTCAAGAAAATCCGCAATGGGGTCAAACTTGACTCCACCATAGCAATTACGATCGTCTTATGACCGATGATCTTCCTCTACGTTTCATCTGTAGACGCATTTTTAATCTCTTAAAGTATATAATGACCTTGAACATGAATCGTATGCGCATTCGGTAACTGTACGTGATAATTCTGCGCAGTGAAGATGTTACAACTTTATTTTATGTATTCGTTGTATGAACTACACTGCGCATATTTAATTATCTTCCATTATGGACTGCGCATGTGCTCGATGTTCAAGGTTAACATAGTTCATTAACAAATTGTACCTACTTGAACCCGTAGCTATTGAAAATGAACTTCGAGTGAATTTGAAAACTACTGTAATGTGTTATTAAAAATCGTTGAGAAAATTATGGTAATTAGCGAAGAAAGTAAATAAATATTTAATCTACAATTAGTAGATCTGTCTTTCGCCATTTTTCCCAGTTCCGCCTGTCGATTTCACGAAGTTAAACGATTCGCGGAGTCTCGAAAACGGTTAGAACACCGGATGTCAAGGTCGCGCGACTTTTGGTACACAAATGGCGAGTGGCCACCGGGTGGAGGTTCGCATACGATGACAAATAAACTGCGAGCCGTGCGCCGATGGTTTAATCCATTTATCCTGCCGTTATAAACGATTGAGCAGGAGTAATTTCATTCTGCGGTTTTGGCTTTCGCACCCGACAGCTTTCTCTCTCTCTCTGTCTTCCTCCGTCGATCGTTCCTTCTCTCTCCGTCTCTCTCTTTCGCTCTCTTTCCAGCCAGTCTCTCGTTCGTTGTTCGTGCTCTCTGTCTCTCTGTTCGCGCCTATGTCCCTTGCACCGTGAAAATTGCACGGCGAACTTCTGAAAACCGCATATCGAATTTTACGCAGCATCGTTTTTGCCGGTCGTGGTCGGTTTTGGCCTTCCGGAGGAAATCACGATCTCGATGTTTCGTTGTTTAGGACCGGACAATAAATTCTGTTAGACGACAGATCGATTTTGTGCAACACCAAAACTTTGTATTCCGTTTATCTTCTTGGTTTCGATCGAAAATACCTTCTGTTTTTTTAATTCTGAGTTCATCGTGGCTTGAGTAGATTTATTGGTCACGCAACTTGCAACATATATTCATAAGATTTTGCAACATGTAACGATTTGTCCGGCAAATCGCCTGAATCTGGATCAGTAGATTAAAATCATTCGATTCACCACTTAGTCCGCGAGGATCGGGGTTGGAATTTCGTGGAATCGCGGGAAAAAAGAAATTGTAATTTACTTGGACAACTTCTCACAGACGATCTTGGTCGATGCACGAGGGAGGCACGATCGGTGCTTTTCTCTCATCCACTTTGCAGGGCTTCCCATTCTATCCAATCTCGCTACTCTATCAGTTTCCCATACCTGATTCCATCTCATGGGCTATCCTTTAATCGATTTAAGTCTGCCTTTGCCGCGCACTGTTATTCCGTATCGCCACCCACCTACTTCTGTCCTCGCCCTTACTTCCCTTTAAGGAGATCGAGAATGACTTTCGAATGCGACCAAGAAAATACTTTTTTTATCCGTCCCTTCTGGCGATTATCGCGGAAAATTTTCAGAATTCTTCAAAACTTATTTTGGTCGCAGTTATATAACTACAAGTTCGATAATTACCCGTTAGGTTATCACACGCTGCGTAAGTACTCGATAGACTGCTACCAGTTGAATATGTATTCGGTAGATCATCACGTGTTGGATAAATACTCGTTAGATTACTACCAGTTGGATAATTACTTGGTAGATTATCACGCACTGGATAAGTACCCGTTAGGTTACCATTGGATTACGCGATGGATTATCATGCATATACGCACTGTTATACTAACCTTCAGATAACTATGCACCGAATTACAACGCATTGAATTACTACAATGGATTATCAAGGGCCTAATATTCACGCGTTGGATTAGTACCCGTTAGATTACCACGCGTCGGATAGGTAAACATAGAATTAGCACGCGTTGAATATCCACAAACCGGACTACCACACTTTGAGTTGTCACGCATTAAACACCCACGCATTAAATTACCGCGCGTTGCATATCTGCCCGTTGTATCATCACACGTTACATTACTACGCGGTGAATTACCATGCAGTGAATTACCGTGAATGTTGAATACACGTTGTATTAACTCCCTTCTGGACATCGGTCGCATTTGCTCATTATGTATCACTCCCTATAACTTGACTGCATAACTAGATATAACTAGACAACGACTACCACATTCTAAGATGTTTCTCCCTACACTTTACCTCAATTGTACATACATCAAACCGTAGAATCAGAAAATTCGCAAGAATTGGAGTGTGTACGTTCCACGAGCTATCGAATCGTTTGAAAATCGTGAAGAACCGTGAAGGATATCTTTGACGCGTTATGAGAGAAGGGTGCTAGGTGGTTAGTGAAGAGACTGCTCACTTGTTCGAGCCAATATTCGCGGCGTGTCGAAAGAAAACTGTTGGCCCCTTCGGCCTGGAACAACGGGCGGCCTGGATGCAGTAATGAAAAACGCGGCGTAGGGATGGCTGGTTGATAGTAGAGAAAGGTAGGACAGCACCGGAACGGAGCGGGTTGTCGCGGGGGTGGTGTTCATATCTGAACGCGTGTGCGCTCGCGAGGGGCGGCGAACAAGGGTGCAAGAGTAGCCTGGGTATTGTTTGAAATGCGAACACTTAGTAAAGCGGCAAGTGAAAAGAGACCGGATGAGAGAAGGAAGGACACTTCGTGGTGGATACAGGCTCGCGTGTGCACGCCTCAGGGGGTGAAAGAGGGTGGATAGAGAAAGAAAGAAAGAAAAGTGCGCGTATTCTACCCCCATCCTCAGTCATCCCCCAAACGAGTGGCTCAGCCAAAGGCTTTTGCTTTACGCATTGCAATTTTCCTGTCGGAGCTTCCTACCTGTACGCCGTCTTTCTCTCTCGGAGAGGGTTTTTTTTTGTCCCGTTAAAATGTTGATGGTAACGCGGACGCCGGCAGCGTTATCGCGAAATACCTGTAACTGCCGACGATATTTTTTTTAAACGCTCGTAAAACGCGAGCGGACGATCTCCCGTGTGTGCGCGTGTGTCGAGAGCGTAACGTTGGCGATGTAGCGAGAGAACGCGTTTGACTGTTTTCGCTCAACGAGACTGAGATTGAAGTTGCGTGCTGCGTTTCGAGGATATCGATTTAGAGATGGAATCGCGGAATTGGGGAGGTCGATGGTCTTAATTAGAATATCGGGGTTTAACGAGAAATGTTACCGTGTATGTTCGTGAGAAACGTTGTCACAAATATCGTGGTTTACAGAAAACTTTATATGTCTTCGTTGAAAAATATTTGACATTCAGGTTGTACTGCACTTTCTACAGAATGCTCTCCACCCCTTCGAGAAAATATGTGATTATGTAAGAGACGTAAAACCACCCTCCCGTGAATATGCAACACACCAGGAAGTACAGAAAATGTACGATTCACTCGAATGTCAGATAATAGCACATATAGCAAAACCACCCCTATTGGTGTACAATAAATCTGAAATACTCCATGTTCGCTGCCCATACTATAAATATGCGTATCAAAAATATAGTGACACACAATTAACCTAAATCACTGTACACCGCAATAACCACCCCCTAACATCATAACTACCCTCGTGCACAGTTAAGTATTGCACTTTTTCCTACTCTTAAAAATACGTATAAACAATGCAGTATTTTAACCTAAATCCGTGTAGACAATAACCCCTTAATATCACGCAACGAACAAAAAGAAAAGGAAAAGGAAGTCCTGTAAAGCCTCGTCCACAGAAGCAGTCAAAGAACGAAAAAGAAGCCACGAATCCTGTTTCGATTGCGTTCCACATTCTCAAACCCGGCAGAAAGGGTGGATCGTTGTCAACCCCGTAGGCAAACCAGCCGACGTAGCGGAAATCCACGTTTATGGCTTTCATAAGCGAAGGGCGGAGGGGGTGAGTGGGCATCGTCTTATGGATCTGAAATCCGCGACGTTAAGTACGCGTCGAAAAGAACGACAGGCAGCAACGTTTCGTTCGACAATGACGCGCATCCCTCGCGGTATATTAAGGCCTCTTTTAATGCACGCGCTGCTGGAAAATGAGGAGAGGGCGGAGCTGGATCGCACAATGGAGAAGGGTAGCAGAGAAATCGTTAGACGGCTTAACCGCTTTGATTCGCGTACCGACGTAACGAAGATCCTCGAGATGGACTAATTTCTCGCTGTGAATACTCCGTTCGATCCGGTTAGCGGTATTGAACGTGTCGCGATAACGATTTTCTTAGAGGGGTTGACGAGAAATTAACGGGGTCGATTTTGAAAGGGTAGGACCGATACTGATAGGACCGTTTGAAGGATTCGGTTAATCTCCTGGATTTTGGTAACTTTGAAATGTAATATTCTACATCGTGATTGGAATATTTAAATGGGGTAGGGATGTAAAATTTGAGAACTCTTTAAGTGCTGAGAGAGGTCGAATTAGAATTATACGGATACAGGATTCAAATACAGGAGTGTTTGAGTATCAGATAGTTGACATAATATGAGTATTTCAGTATGGAGTGTATTGGTAGCACTTGCATTTGAAGTTCGAATACTTGACGTAATTTTTGAGTACAAAGTGCACTGGTAGAACTTGCATTAAAAATTCGAGTACCTGATATAATTGGACTGTCGAAATAAAATATACCAGTAGAACTTGCATCTGAAATTCGAATTAACATTATTTGAATATGAATAAAATGCAAGCTTGAAAGTGTAAAAAAAAATCCTGTCCCTACTAAAATTTGTGAAATTATGAAAATACGAAAAGTTATGAAATTTAAGCGAGTTCAATTATCGGAATAAATTCGTGTTCGAGCGTAATCCAGCGCAAGGATATAATCGAGTCATAGTATTAGCTCGTGAAAGTGGCAGAAAAACGAAAGGTCTCTTTCCAACTTGCTATTCACGCGACGTTTGAACAAAGTTACGAGACGCCTCGAGAACACCTCCCTGCTCGCTGCTCGAGTTAAATTCACCGTGACATGCGATTCCGTTGCACGCGCACGTCTCGCGTGCGATTTACAGTCGCGTTTAACCGCGAAGCGAGTCGTCGTACGACACAAGCGGAAACGTGAGCTTAAACCAAGAAGCAGAGAATGATCGTCGAATTAACGGATCAGTAGTTTCCACGATATAGCCAAGACATCGCCATTTTTAGATTTCGGCGACCATGTACGACGCCGCTTTTCCTTTTCCACCCTCTGAAACGGGGGTTGCTCGCGCAGCCCCTATACGCCCTCTCGTACTACGATTACTCTATCGACTTCTGCTGTGGACAAATTTTGACGTCGATGGTGCTTTAGTTTTCTTAAGGGAAGACTCTTTTGTGATTTCGACATAAGGACATTCTTAGTATATTGCCATTTATGGGGTAGTAGAAAGGAAATATTATTGGGGATGATAACTCTTATTATATTGCCATTTATGGGGTTGTAGGAATGAAATATTGCATGATAGCGCTTATTATATTGCCATTTACAGGGTTGTAGGAATGAAATATTGTTGGATGATAACTCTTATTATATTGCCATTTAAGGGGTTGCAGAAATTCTTAAGAACGATAGTATTTTGGTCAGAAGTTTGAATAGCACATGGTAGATGTGTTAGATTTACATATAGATTACTGTATGTTACATTACCTCGCGTTACATCGCCACGCATTACACTGTTACGCATTAGATTTCCTCGTGATATACCACGCTTGTGTCGCCACGCATTCGATTTCCACCGCGTGTATCACCCCGAATTATTAGATTTGTACCTGATAGACCACCTCGCGTTATATTGCTATTCGTCAGATTCTCACGCAATGGAATACCACCTATTGTATCGCCACGCATTAGATTTACACGTGTTGTGTCACAGTATATTATCTAATATATCACTAAATTTAAAAATGGTTACTCCACCACCGCGGCAATATAACAAAAGTCAATCCCATATTAATATTACAAAGAACTGAGGAAAAAATTCCCCCGTTACACTTTCTTTTCAAAATTGACGATTGTAAAAATGTAACTAGTGGAAATGGTTTTTAAAAATCTATCTAACTTAATAATATGGCGAAATGTAACGGGTATCATTTCACGATCTTGAAATATCCGTGGTTTATAAATTCAAATATGTTTCGAGCCACAATTTCCTTTGAAAGCAACTTGTGTTTGGTTTATCCTTCTACCCCAGAATAACGGTATTAATGCAAATCGATGTGAACGACCCTATTTACATTCCTCTCGATATTCCGCCGGCGAAGAAGTTTCAAATCAACGGTAAATCGGAAGCGATAATAATCAAGCGTCGCGTCAACTCGAAAGCAATTTTCATTTCCCGATTCGGGACAAGAGAATCCAGCGAAGAAAAAAATAAAGAGAAGAGAGAAAAACAAGCATTCGGTGTACCTCGTAATGATTACACGTTGTTATTTCGCGCTTTTCGCGGCTCCACGTTCAAATACAAATTAATGGCCACGTCAATGACATTGATGTGCCACGAGTCGCTTGTGCCAGCCACTTTAATTGCTGCCACAATACCAGTTTTATATTTTCTCCTTTCTTTCTTTTTTTTTCCTCCTCTCTCTTTCCATCGTCCCCGGGTTCGCCCGCTATTCACAAATCTTTTAATAACGAGTCAACGTCGCCCGACGACGTTTCTCGTTGCCTATTGAATCGCTCCTCGAGCAAGCTGCCTTTATGAAAGCTTCGTTGTGCCGTTGCTGCTGCTGCTGCTGCTGCTGCGTTTGTGACGTTGGCACGTTTGATACGCTCTGGCAATTAAGTTGCCGCACTTTCTGCCCGCGACTACCGCCGCCACTTTCCGACCGGGGCGAGGAGAGAAAGAAAAAGAGAAAAATAAAACGGAACGACGAGGGGGAGAGAAAAAAATTAAGGAACGTTTTCACGGACGCGGTGGAAAAACAGTGACGTTCGGAGTTTTCCACGGGGGTAGGTGGATCGATGGAGAACGCGACGAAAACGGCTAAGAGGGGCTCGTTCAATTAGTTCGGTAATTACCGATTCGTCGGGTAATTGACTTACTTGATGCAGAATTCGTCGTCCGTCAAACGGTAGAGAAGGAACGCTTCGCTAGCCGCGAACGATGCATATTTCGCGGAGCTTTTCACCCTCACTCGCCGGGGCTCCGTGCTTCACGATTCTTCAAAGAAGACCCAGGCCACGTTTGACCGAGGTAACCGACGACGGGACGCATCATAGATGCCATATTTAATTCTGACGGTAATTAAACGACCTATCGTTCCCTTTCAACCTGCAACTTGTTAATCCGATCTTTTTCCTACGTATTTCAATACGCTCCAGACGGGTTTTGTTCCGGTTTCTTTGTGCTTCTTATTAGTTTCCGACTAGCTCCGCGATCGCGTGTAATCGATTCTGATTTTGTCGAGAGAATCGCGAGTTTCTCTGTCTACAATCGGCAACTTCACGTTTTCAATCGTGCTTCTTCATTCATTTTATCAAGCAACATCTCTCAACATATTCTACAGACGTCCTATTTATGAACCACACTTATAACTAGATTTCACTATTAACTAGATTTCTTTATTGCATCATGTTCAATATGTGGCACTTAGTACTATACAATCTTTGTACTTTGTCAAACAACCTCACTTCATGTTTTACTATTTTGCAATTTTACGAACTTATGCATTTTGCAGCAAAAGGGGTGCACTTGTATTTTTGACAATGTTCTTAACATGAGACACGAATCAACAATTTATTGCATTAGCAAAAAGACATCAGTCTCAGAAAATTGTACGTGTGCAGCATATGTAATGTATATAACGTGCAGAACATTTACAGAAATATAATCAACCCTTATTTTATATCATCTTGCAAACTTGGAGATTGCACATGATTACATATAACATCCATTGTTTTTAATACAGACATTCTTCATAAAAATATTCATTGTTTATAAGAACATTTATTGTTCTTATAAAAGTGCTGTCTATTTAAAGTCTCGAAAGTGAACACTATACATAGACATAAAATAAAAAAGAAATTCAGTTATCATGCAGTCAGATAATTGACATCTTCCAATATCGACTAATATTGCATAGTGAATAATAATGAATAATAAAACATTGAGACTTGTTTTTTCGCACGGCAGTAAACGTTTGCCACCCACGATGTCCTCCAGAAACGAAGATCATCCCATATTTTCGCCCTTCGTTTCTAATCCGGGATTTGCGTATTTTCAGCGATGCTCGAGGGGTTGCGGCCCCCACCAACCCCTCCGTTCCCCGGAGAATGCTTCCTCTCCACGGGCAAGATGAAAACCTTACAAATATTAAGAATAACCCCTCGACGTCGCAGTCCACCCCTACGCCTCGACTCCCCGGAAGCCCGGCCAAAGCCGATTTGTTTTGATCTCCTTCCTCGAGCTTTAAGACGTCTCGTTTCCTTCGTGGAAGTATTGCCACGACGTCCTCACGGTGCCGGGGTTCGCTTCAAAAGCACCGTCGATCATTCAACCAGCGAGAATTCAATTAAACCTGATGCTGACTTCGTCCGGGTACCAACGTGGCCCCGTTTCGACTATTGCTGAAGGCGTCCATCTTGTACTTCTTGGAACTGGTAGGAAACATGGCGCATTTCGTGGAACTATGCGTCGATGGGGAAATTCATAAATTGGTGTGGCGAGTTTTCAAATTTTGGAGTATTCAACGTTTTTGAATTCTCACGTTTTGGAATTTGGATTAAGTCCGCAGGGGTGTTGTCACGTCGCTAGATTCTTAAATTTCTATGTCTCAGTTCCCGAGGTACCCAATTCCCCAAATTCCTAATTCCATTTCCGAATCTTCCAAATTCCCAACTTATCGAATTCTCAACTCGTCAAATTCCCAACTTCCCAAGTTTCTAATTTCTCAAATTCCAAATTCCCTAAATTCTCAATTTCCCAAATTTCCAACTCTGCAAATTCCAACTCTCCAAATTCCAACTCCCCAAATTCCAACTCCCCCAATTCCCAACTTCTCCACTTTCCAACTCTCCAATTCCCAACTCTCCAAATTCCTAATTTCCCAAGTTCCTAATCCCCCCAAATTATCAGCTCCCCAAATTTCTATACTCCCAAATCTCCAAATACCTCATATCCCTAAATCCCTACCCTAAAATTTCCAAATCCGATTGCACCCGAATAAGTGCGAAACCGATCCGAAGCTGTTCAACTGCCGACTCAATATATCAAACTACGCATCCCTATCCTTAACCCTTTCGCTACTAAGCTATGATATCTATCTTCCCGGCTACGTTAATCTCCAATCAGCGTTGACTTGTGCAGAAATGTCGGGTCAGAAAGCGGCCGTTTGCCGAATTAACAGAACTCGAATCCTCTGCGAATGCAAATGGTCGGGCAGGTGGTTTCATATTCCAAGGGCTGGTTGGTGTGCTCAGGGATCGGATGGTCGACGGTGGTTGAATGCAGGGGGTGTCTGGAAGTCTCGCTCATTAGCGACGACATAGCGATGCCGTCGTTGCTTCCACCCGCTAACAGCAACGTCACCGGCAATTCCCTGGCTATGCCGATCCTGCACACGCCCATAATATCCTAGCTTCCTTCTGGTAACCTCGAAATTCGACCTCTCGGAAATTGGCTACCTGGAGAGCTGAAAGGTTGCGAATTCGGAAATTTGAGAATGTGACTACTTGGAAGACTTTGTGGATTTGGGTATTTGGCGACTTGAAGTCTATGATATTTCTGGAATTTGTGAATTTGAGTGGTCGAAGATATTTGGAAGTCTAGAAATTTGGACAATTAGGAATTTATTATAACTTCCGGGTAGAAAGAAAATACTTTAACACTTAGGGTTGCGTTAGCCATCCTGCGTTAGCCTACGTATCAATCTTCACATGCTTGTATCACTGATTCTATTGCATTATTACATTTATATGAATCTATTTTATGTTACAATCCATAGATAACTTGAGTAGATATGTGATAAATTGTAGAATAAAAGAGGGTTAAGTACGACAGAAATTTCTGTAGAGTTCCCAAATGATCCCCGAATAGGGCGCAAACGTAAAGCATGATTTCATGCGCCGCAAAGTGAGACACGAGTTTCAACATTTTCCTAAATCCTCGCCTTTCCAACGTTCTCGTCCAGTTATCCACGATTTAGTTTCGCATTTTCCGCGGCTGTCAAGTCGTCTAGCGGCCGTTCGCGAACAGAGGGAACACATTTACATCCAGGGCGGTTCTCTGGACCGATTGTCTCGATCTTCTCACCGGCCAGCGGGGGTGGATTTTCCAGGACGTAGGAAAGGGTGGCAGGGCGGTGGTGGAAATTTCGTGGACGGGCAATGCTTTGTGGCCTGCCTAGTCCGCGAACGTGACAAATGGAAACCGGTGGCTGTTGGCAGCTCGTTCGTCGTTCTGGCTGGCCCGAGAATGACGCCGGTGGTTGTAGTTACCGTTGATGCTGCTGTTGTTGTTGTTGTGTTGTTGTTGCTGCCGCCGCCGCTGCTCTCGTTGCCTGTAGACGGAGATGGTTTAGGCTGGCCGGGGCTTGTACCACGGTACAAGGCTCACGGCTACGTAACTAATTACCTGATCCTACCGTGAACAACTGAGCGAGTTCATTGGGACGAAAGAGGGAAAGGAAGAGAGAGAGGGATACATGGGGCTGCTGCTGACACCAAAGACTTCTCAACTTCCAACCGACGCTCGACTCGGTGCCAGCCATAATACAACTTCGCTGTGTTATACGAATATACCTACATATTTCGTCATAAACCCTGCCCTCGTGTACCGGACGCTCGAAATTCTGATGACCGCTGGGGAAACTTCGTAGAAATATTCGTTCGGACTTTGCTTATTTTTCCCTGCTTTAATATGCATTGTGGGATACTGAGGATGGTATAATTAGAGATGTGAATTTCTACGCTGGTTACACGCTTGTGTAACCATGTACCGCTAAGGACGCAGCGTTAATTCATACGATGTCCATGCATTTGCAACAGCTACCTAACGCATAGTAATACCACTGGTAGCGATTTAACGCGTGGTGACACAACACCGACCTAACGTGACACAACGCCCAGCAATCTGATATATGATGACATATAGGGTTCTGAACGCTTGGTAATACTCGTGGCGATCTAATGCTTGGTAATATCACTCACAGCGATCTAATGCGTGATAACACCACTTGTAACGCGTGGTAGTACCACTGGGAGCAATCCGAGGCGTGATAACACTACTCGTATGGATGTAACGCGTGGTAGTACAACTCATAGTGATCTAACGAGTAGTGACACAACGTTTAGCAATCTAACGCATAGTAGTACAACTCGTAATGACCTAACGTAGTGCTACAACCCACAGCGATTTAACGAGTGGTGGTCATACAATACACTCCACGAGTAAATGCCAGAATTTGACAGTGTTTTAATCTTCGGAATTTCTCCGAAATGTCGAATTCCTCTCGACAATAAAAGCAGACCAATTCTTCGCGCCAGTCTTCTTCCTATAAGATCCTCCTCGAGGCACGTCCGCCGTCAAATTGAAATCGCGAAGAACTCGACGACGAGTATCAAGGAACATGCTCATTCGTCCGCTCGCTCGAGTTCTTCCACTCTGTCGAATTACTACTGGGACACGAGGAGAGGGATAGCGCGAACGGTAATTCGCGAAAGCTTTCATCCGTTAAAATCCGAAACTCTCCTAAGGCTCTTACTCTACCTATCGTCTTCGTGCACGCGTGTGTGCGCTGTCCGTGTGTGTACGTGTGTATGGGACAGTGTAATCACATCACGTTCCTCGAACGAGCGCGAGCACCGAAGCTCGGATTGTCCTTAAACCGGAACGCCGTTTGCCACGGATTGAAATCACCGCAAATGGATCCACGGCAAAGGGAACCGGTCGTCCGCTGTCAAGTTGGGAACACGACGACACACAACCCAACGGAGGCGGGGAGGGAGGAGAAAAAGAGTACAGCAGGAAATTCCTTTTCAATGACAAAACCATCGGTGGCCGCACGATATATGGGACTCCGAGTTCCTGGCCACATCAGACTGACGCGCGTTGTCATATCGACCTCTCTTTGACGGAACATGATAGGAAGATATTTATACTGGACAGGAGGAACCCAGGGTGGCCAGGAGCGAAGAGGATATACGGGAAATGTACTGGGTGACAGCTAATGATCAAATACTTTCAAATCTAACTGCATCCTTGAAGAAAAGAATTCGATACACGTACAATTTTTAACCCCTTGAGCTCACTCGATCCTTCACGTTTCGTTAAACTCGATTCCAATAAAACTCCACATCTCTATAGCCAGATCGCAAATCTCTAGGTGAACATCCCAGGATTTCAAGACATGTGAAACATCCCTTAAACCCAAGATTTGGTATATTTTCAATTTGGAACTGTATTTGTAAGTAGACACATACCACGTTCCAAAACGAATTTATGGACCCACATTTTGATCTATTAAGTTCGTCATCAAATCTCTTCTGTCGTTAAATCTTCAGATAGAATGTTTTAGATAGAAGTTTTGGAACGAAATGGGTTATCAAGAAAGAAGTGTACACGAAACTAGAAATGAGACCCCTTTGACACCGTGTGAACGAGAGTTATCCTGTTTGAGGATAATCCCCTTCGGTGGCTCATCTTTGGTTCGTCTTGGACCTGTCTGAACGAGCTACGAGTTGCCGTGGTGGTGTTCGTGAGGTGGACCGACGTGTCGCGACAACCTGCAGGGTAAATGTTTAAGGTTGTCGCCTAACGATCCGGACCAATGTTTTCTTAGTTCTGGTAGACGACCGTCTGTCACGTTGAAGACGCTGTTTCGTGTTTGAAGCTCTGGGACGTGCGAGGGGATTGATGAATTTCGTAGACAGCAGGTGTTTTTTTCTGGGGCTTAAAGGTGCGAGGTTATCGCGTTCTTTACATACTAGAATATGGGATTAGATGTCTTTGTTGAGGAGGGACACAACTTCTTACCGAGGAAAGAAAAACGGTGGTACGCGTGCATTGTGTAAAGATAAAAATACTTTTTATTGATCTAGTATACTTGTGCCGTGTTTATCGTAAGACGGGAATCGATATTTCAATCTTGAACAACCTGATTCTTCAGGCTATTCTTTGCAACCTACGGACTGTGATTAGACTACTGTTCTACTATTTCACTGTGCTATTATACTGCTGCTCTACTGTTTCCCTATTTCATTATTTCACTGTTATTCTACTGTTCTACTACGGCGCTTAATTTGCTGTATTACTATACTTCGGGTTATGACGCTATTCCACTGGTTTGCTGTTCACTATTTTACTATTCTGTTCGTTGACTATTCTATTATTCTGTTCTTCCCTTAATTTGACTGCATACCTGTATTAATTCTACTTCACTAGTTAGCAATATAATTTTATTATTGTACTGTTATGTCACATTCTGATATATTGTTATGCAATTATATGTATCATTCTTATAGAGTTTTAGTGCTAAGAACGTCTCGAACGCCCACAGACAGCAATAATAAAACTGAATATATAAAAGTATGCAGAATGTTCATGGAGTATATGGCAGCGGAACGATGGAAGCTCCTACCCCCATCTTTGCTAAGAAAGTGTTCGGTGCACCCTAGCCCTAAAATCCTCGATATTGCATGGAAATTCGCCTACGGAAGAATCTCCGACATAGAAACGGCGTTCATTCACGAAGCACGTAAAAAACAACGGTAACCAAATGGCCGTCCGTTCGTTGAGGGGAACAGGAAGGCCAAGTTACGTAAAGCTCGGAACGCGGCCGTCGAACCGTGAAGACTCCTCTATCAATCCGGCGGAACACGGTAGAAGGTAGTCGGATAAGAGCGGAAAGAAAAGAGAAGTCCGAGGAGGGGCGGGGGGGGATTTGAGCGCGTGCAGGTTAACGGGGTTGGGAGTGGGATCGATCGTATTTTCCAATCTCGACGGAAACCTATCTAGCCCCGGAGAGAGGCAGTCGCAACCCCCTGCACCCTCTCAGTCGCTCCCCAACGACTGTATTTGAATTCCAGCGCGTAGCTCGGACCAAGCCGACAGCGTAGCATCGCATAGAGCATAGAACCAGCTGGTTACCGGGGCCTGTGTACGTCGACGTTCATCCTGGGGGGTGGTCAGAGGAGGATATCGGTGGTCATGGCGTGTCAGACCCGCCAGGATCCCCGGTACCTGTGATAGCTTGCACCAACACCAGCTCCTCTCTTCTCTTTCTCCGTCTCTCCGCACGCTCGAAGCTTGAATCCGCCTCTCTCTCCGTCTCGCTCTCTATCCTTCCGTCACATCGTTGTTCCTTGTTCCCGGTCCTCTTGGCTCTCTCCCGCTTCATGCGGGGTAGTTGCGGCCGGTGCTGCGATTGAATGCTAGGAATTTCATCATGAGTTGAGTCGCGGAGGAGACGCTGGCGGCGGGGCGGGTACGACGTGGAGGGACGCTGTCGGAGAACCACCCCCCGGGGGTTACTGTAGCCCCCGCTCGAGGCCAGCAGCGGACACGGCCTGCACGAACTAACGGGGCCAGAGCGGAGCAGCCCCTTGCTTAGCAGCCGGCCGCTTCCAATCATGATTCCACGCTCCACCGTTTGAAGTCTCGATTGAAAAGGGGCGGAGGTTTGACTAAAGAACGAATGCTACGCCGGCTATCTTCTCTATCCCCGGCGCTGCTCTAGCGAGAGGATACCGTGTGCGTCACACCAACGAATCCTGGCCCACGGGACACCCCTAACGCCCGATGAATCTTTACGGCCGAGGTGCCGAACATTCCGATGAAACTCGGATTCTTCGGCAACTGCTTTGGACATCGCTGGATCTGGCACTCTGGTCTTCTACGGAACATTCGAACTATTCGACCAAAATATTGGTGAACCAGGGAACAATATGCTGTGAAAGTTAGAACTGCAACTATTCTTGCGAAGAAGGTACTTTGTTACAAATTTTTCAGAGAAAACTAGGACTTCATATTTTAAAACCAGAACACTATCTTACCATTTTGTTACTGTATTCTATTATTACGTAATACTTGATCGACGCAAACGACCATGGAATGGTTGGTAATATTTCTACAATGAGTCCCATCACCTGATCACCAAATCACCGAACAGAGTGTTGACTGTTCGGTAGTGCGCACTGCGATGATGAAACTTCCCCTTCAAATCAGCGGGGCATTAGATTCCATCGGTAATAATAACCAGCCCGTAAAAAGCCGTGGCACCCCATTACCAATCAAAGGTCAAATCAATCCTGCGTACAAAACGCGCATCGAAGGGATGATCCAAAGAGAAAAAGAACGCGATGGAAACTCATAACGCGAACGCATCCATTAATCAGTAGTATCCCGGAAGCGAATCACTGCCACAGTTTCGATCCGGAATCCGACGATTCTTCCGCTTGACCCCGTGTCGATTCATAAAGGCCGGAGATCGGGAAACGCCTTATTAGCGAAATGGGCTCGCTGCGTTACCTAGGGTCCTTGGGAAAAAAGGGGGTTCTCTTCAGGGTGTATTACTCTGGCAGAGGAGGAACGAGAGAGAAGCCTCGCTGTATCATTGTGCCGGATCTCATCACAAAGAGTAGCGATAGCATCGGGCCTGCTGTCGATCTCGTTGCAACCCCTCCTCCTGCGTTGCAACCCCTGCCACTCTGCTCTTCATGTCGTTGCCTGTGTACTCCGTTTCTTCGTCCATTCATCCGTGTTTCGGTTCTGCTCCCCTGTCGTTGCGCAGACCAGGCCACGACCACATGGACGTGATCGTTGCGCGAGAATCGGTGAGGGTTGCCGGTGTGCTAGGGTGGGTTAGCCGGTAATCCGTAGGAAATTACATATTATTATGACGTGTTATTAAACGGGTAATAACGGGCCGATGGACGATGGTGCGCCAGGTGGCCCAGAAACGCTGCCGCTGATGGATCTCTCTTACACGAGCACGATAAAAATCTACGAGCAGTATCTCCATCGCGAACGCTGTTTGGATACTGTTACCTTGTCGTGAGATCGTTCACCCAGCTTGCCCTTCAACGGGGTGACTTTTTCGATGGGCTACAATGTTCATTGACATATGGGATACTTTGATTTTACTAGGGTCGATAATTATTGACTGTGTTGCTTTGGGAAGTTTCGATGTGTGAGAATTCGGAGATTTGATAATTTCGAATTTGTTCCATACTCACTGATAATTTTGAATTTTTTTAATTCTATGTCCTATCTGTGTCACGCTACGTGGGTCCCACATATTTTGAAGAATCTAGATCCACTTTAATCTCCACCTAGTCCACCTAGTCAATCTTAACGATCAAAAGTTTTGTCCAAATTCACATAAACTCGTTATCAAAATAAAGTTCACAGTATACGTTGGGAGAAATTTTTGTTCGTGGAATTACGAAGAAGGAAACAAAGAGGGAAATAAACAGGGTTTCTCTGTCGCTCTCGACGAAAGGAACCAAAGCGAGGAAAGACGGGGGAGAGGAGGTGTATCGGGGGCCGCACAAAGTGCCGAGCTAGTTTGCGCTATAATCTACTATCTCGTCGTTTGCAATTAACTTCTCTTGATGATGTCACGTTTCGTTCGCGCCTCATTTCCAGCCGTGCCGTATAACAATCTGCCAGCGCGCCCCCTCTTCTCAGCTCGATCCTTTTAACGCTCGCTTCTAAATTTCGTAATCAAGTTTTTCCTCGTCGAGGAAATTTGCGAATCTCCCTCTACCTCTGTCGTTCTTTCTCTCTTCGTCTTTCGTCTACTCTCTTTCTACGCTTCGTTCTTGCTCCGTTGCCTCCACCACCCCCTGGTTTCTCTGCACCGACCCGTCTTCCACGATGGATACCACCCTCTTCTGGTACTTTGATGTCAAGCCGTGAACGTCACCAGCCGACCGTTTAATTTATCGGTCGATGTGTTTGAAAGGCCCCTCCTACCATCTTGACGCCCATCAGACATCCGTTTTTGGATCGTTGTGTCGCCCTGTGCTCTACTTCCTTCTGCGACCGTGTTTTTCACCCCCTTCGCACCTAACTACGTCCTCATCCTCCAAAATTTATCTTTCTGCGGTGTTTCAACCGTGCTCGAGTTTTTCAGGAGATTTGAGGACTAGCAAAGTTGAGGATTTGGGTACTTAGGAATTAAGGAATTGGAGAAGTAGATGATTTAAAGATTTGGAGATTGAGAGATTCGATGACTTGAAAATTTATAATTTGAGGACTTGTAGACCTGGCAATTCACGTATTCGATACCTTGACAATTTCAAGATTTAGAAACTTGACTAGATCTAAGACACCAGGACTTAGGATAAGTCTCCTAGGATCAATTAGTAATATGGTGAATATGAAAATTTATCTAAGAAGGGAAATTACATCACCATTCATTGTCGATACTAAGGCACCGTCGATACCTGCAATTAGGAATCATTTAGCTTGCGAAGAATCAGCCCGAGGGCTGAAATTCTGCGAAGAATCTTTCCGTGGAATTCCGTGAGGTACTCGGTCGAACGAAGTGATCAGCTGCGAAACAGGTAGCGTTTTCAAGCCGACAAGACCGGCGAGTAACTTGTCCATTCATCGACAGAGTCACTTATGCGCGTCGAACCGGTATATTAACAGGCTGCCGGTACCACGAAGTAGCGTGGACAGCCGCCGACAGGCCGCAGGATATATTATAACCATCGCGAAACTTTTCAATGTCGCCGGTTAGCCACGCCATTCAGCCGCGTCCGAGAGGGAATCGATGATAGCGAGAGAGGCGACCAGCCTGCTCGACTCTGCCCGGCCGTGTATAATTTACTCGGATAGGCGTGAGCTTGGATTTATGATTAACGAGCAACGCGCGACGACGCTCCGTGGAAATCAATTACGTCCACTCGCGTTCGATGCACGCCCGGCGGATGCCTGCTGCTTGCACGCGCGATTCCGCTTCCTCCAAGCGTGTTCCGCCTTCCGTTTCGCTTCTTCCTCCGATGTATACGGTCAACGAGTTTCCCGATGGAAAATCTCATGGAAATTCTCATGGAAATTACGTGTGACGCCTTCACGGAAAATTCATTTGAACAGGTGATTCTTTTTAGGAATCCATTTGTTCATTTTTTAGGACTTTTTGGTAATCAGTGATGCGCTGTGAGATCACTTTTTTACTGTCAGTGTGTATATTTTTACGATTTAATGGAGTAATATTTGAAGATGTATATTCATTAGACTATTATTGAAGCTGGGATTGTAAAGCTGAGTTCTTGAGTTCGGCAATATAATTAAAGCGTCTAAGGTTGATAATACAGAAAGAGCTTCTAAACGTCTAACACGACTACATAATACGTGACCCAAACCGGGGTAATAAAATAGAAAAATTGGTAAAATCAGTGAAATGAACATTCCCAGGATTTATCACTTAAGCGTGGCAATATACCCTAAATAAATCTGACACGGTCTAAAATTGAACAGATTGTAATCGACTGGAGATTTTGATTAACATGTTCCATATCTGAATGGCCGGCGATGGGTTTTTCACGTGCTGATTGGACCGGAGCTTTTTAATATCGTTTTCGAGGGTCGGCCGGAAGTAGCGTCGCGTGTCGGCTCGCGGGTGCCGTTGGCTCGCAGGAAAATTGATTTTCCATTAAGAACCGTATAAATTTGCACGCGGGTGCGGCATCGGTTCGGTTTCGATTTCCGATAATTAATCTGTGCCCCTATTTTCCGCCCCCCTGCGGTGCTCGACTGTTTCCCGTAGAACGAACGTGTTCGTATCGCGAAGAAATTAGTGCCATACTTGGATGCGGTTGAAATTCAATCGCGAAGAGTTCGTTTGAAAAAAAAGAGAGAGAGAAAGATAGAGAGAGTGGTCCTCTCGATGGATCGAATCGTATCGAATCGAATCGAGTCGAGTCAAATTGCCGCGAAGAGGATTAAACATTCCTCGATGAAATCGATTTCCCTCTCGTATCACCGCGATTTTTTAACGACCATAGAGTGCTTTCGAAAAAAACAATCCAGTCGAGCGATATTCATTTCCCATGGAAAAACTACTGCTTCGCTTCGGCGAAATAGAGAAAGGGTGCTTTTTCTCCTCTTCTGTGCATTCGGTAGCTGAATCAATTTGGTGTTTAATATTTTTTAAACGATCCTGTTAGTGTTTTCATTCACTGTTTATTATGTATCCATTATTTTTTATCGGCCAGTTGGAACTTCATAAAGCGATTAGTCTTTGTTCATGGGATCATCCTAAATTGCATCAAATTCCAAACTTAAGCTTTCAAATCGATGTATTACAATAATGCTAATATAATTATTCTAAATCTGCTTTTATGTTGTCATGACTAAAAATAAGTAGAATCGTCAGGATGAAGTTTCACATGCGATATTCTTTTTACACCATGAATTGTATAAACATCTCTCATGTGTGAAAGTCTGCAAAATATAAAAAAGTCACGTAATCTGTATCCACATTTATGTTCACTTTGCAAACTTTAATATATCATCATCCACAATTTATTACCGATTTAGAACCCCTAATGGCATCGATGTGAACCTCCAAGTGCACAGTGAACAAACCGCGCTTTTTAAACCATCGTCCTTACGCAGTGGGAGTATATTAATCAAAATTACTCGAATGACTCGATTTTCTCGTAACGTCACGCAGGAACTGGTGACCTTGGCTTCGTTGAGTAGGCACCCCCGCGACGATATTAACGAGAGGCAAGGAAGTAAACGAAAGTTCGCGGAACTTTCGACAGGCGATGCTGCCTCGATCCGCGAAAGGCAAAGTATGCCAAAGTCGAGGGCACGGTAGAGAAACGACACTGCGAAACGAACCGGGAAAAGTATTCGAACTTGACTAAATCATATTTTGTCTGTAAACGCTCTGAATCCATCGCGAATGATCAGAGAAATATTGAAGAAGAATTGAGGACATTCTTAAATTCCTAAGATTTGGGTAAGTGACGATGTTTAAGTAGAAGACATATGTAATTAACTGGATATGTCAAGGACAATTCTTAACATGCATCAGTTGTTAACATGAATATGATCAGTTAATATGCACGTGGTTTTTAACGTGTATGTGGACATGTATGTAGACATTCAAGAGAACTTGAAGGAATATAAACTATATTTTGCAGGTTCAGTTTACAAGTTTAGATTAAGATGAACATAATTATAGTTGATATTTTTAATATCGTTGGATTCTTCAAGTTAGGAAGAACATTTTTGGTAAAGATTGTACATAGTGCACTGAACGTTCGTTAGTTGAAAAGTAAATAAATAACATTTGAAGATTTACAAAATGGCCCAGACTTATGCATGAGCCTAATATATAGATATATAGGGGGTGGCAGAGAGGCAGGGACCCAGAGGCATAGCAAGTGGAGCGAAAATCAGATTTGCTCGTTGTCGCCTCCACCCACGAGCATCGCCACCCACCTACCTCCGGTCTGCCGGCTCCATTCGAACCCCCTACAACCACCCCTACCACCCTATCGTTCGCCTCCCTGGCCCCGTTGCCGGTCCACCCTCGTCCCGTGCCTCGAAAGCTCGAACGAGCACCGCCCTTTGATCCTGCCGACAGCCACCCTCCTCGACCCTCCATCGCCAACCTAACTCCCATCCCCTATGGTCTCCAGGCCTTCGTACTAAACCACTCTTCTTCTCTTGCTTCCTTTCTCACCCTGTCTCTCTCTCTCCGACCGATTCGCCGTCCTTATACGGATTTTCTGACCTCCACCAACACTTTCCTCGTCTTCCTGTTCCGCTTTCTCTTCGTCTTCGAGTGGAGAACGTTTTCGGGCTGAAGTGTAGATAGCTGGTTGTTTCAAGAGTTAGGGTGCTGGAGAGTGTTACTTTGTTACCTGTTATATCGCCATACGTTACTTCGATACGTTATCTTAACCTGCCATGTTATTCTCATTTATTCGCTCGTGCTTCAAGTTTATAATCGCAAGAATAATTTGATTTGTGTTATATTAGGTTAATAATTAATGTGGACTTACCAGGTTAGGTCTCTCGTAGATAAGGTTGAATTGGGACAGGTTTACATTCAGATTTGTCGTTATGTCGTTGGGTTAGGTTATTGAATTCAGTGTATAGGATTATTAGGTAAGGCTAGTTAAATTTTACTATTCGCTCTGACATATATTATATTCTATTTTTTATTATAATGTATATATTTGTATTATAAAATATATTTTCGTTAGTATATTAAATCTAATGTATGAGGACTATAGTAATGAAGTAATGGAGGGTTGCACTATATAATCAATCTGCCATTTCCTCATCTTCAAACTTTCCCGAACCAACACCGTAACTTAGGTACTTCTCAAGAATTCATAAGTTAAAGAGAACTTGAAAGTTAAACTCACCTTCGGAAGAACCTTCCCTTTCAAGCCGGGGGTTGTTTTCCGAGCGGCGAAGGTTGCTTTTAAATCGAGGTTCGAACGTGGCCCGAGATTAATTCGCGTAAAAAGTTTCGATATTATCCGCGTCGAATATTTTCGCGTGTTTGCAACTGCTACCGTTCGGTTTGTAGTTTAGCGTGACGGTGGTGATTGCGGGGGCGGCCGAGCGACGAGGGGGGATTTCGGAGGAATATTAATTTGCCTCGCGTTGCATTAACTGGTTTTTAACGAGGCCGGAAATTGGCGGTGCGCGACGCGAGACGGTTGCGTTTAACAAATTAAGTTAATGCTGTTTTTGAATACATAAATAAAACGGCCTTTTACCCGGCCAATTTCACAGGCTACGCCCGGTTTTTCGCCGCGACAGCAGAGAGAGAAGAACGAAAAATTAATTCGTCGCTCATCGGAATTACCGTCTGTGCTCGTTCGGATCGTTTGGTATCCCACCGTCATTTTTTGTTCCTTTTTTGAATCCATGACGTAATTTAGCGACGATAAAAGGCTTACGGAATAAGGACGATAATTTGTTTAATTCGCGTTAAAGTATCGCGGCCCGAGTGGCCGAGTAATTCGATTTCTTTTTTCGGCGGGAAGCTTTTAATACCCGATGGTGACCGGTTTTTAAACGTTCCGGGCGGAGTCAACAATGACATTTGCCGGTGAAAATGCGCGTGAAGAAAAAAGTGGAGGCCAGTCCACGGGTATTTAAATGGCCATTGGCAGATTACCGATATCGGAGTACTGCTTAGTTAAACGAGTTACCGCGAAAACTCAATACCGCTCGTGCAGAGAGGAACAGGAGCGAGCGAGAAGTGGAACGAACAGCGGACACGAGAGAGAAACGGAGAGAGGACGGGAGAGAGTGTAACCGGGCTATGAGAATCGAAGAGGCGCGATCTATGTGATGAAATCACGTGGCACTATTGCGGGACCACCGAAAACTCGGCTGCATTTAAAGCGATTTGCGAATTACTCCATTTACTCTACTTTCTTGGCTTTCTTAAACACTTTCATTCATATATCTGTTTAACTTTCAAGCGTCATCCTCTATTTTCACAAATGACACCTCTGAGCAAACCACCCCATGCACAAGTGTACATCAATCAAATTATTGAAAATTTGTTCACAAAAGAAGATAACTGAATTTTAGGTGTCTACAGGGTGCTTCAAAAGTTGAGTCAGCTGAAAAACGTAGTAGAACATGTACAAATTCTCAGGAACAGAATATGAAAAATTCTTTGATCACAGTACTTTTGTATGTGGAACCTGAGACCACAGTTTTTGAAACACCCTGTATAAAACAGAAATGATATACTGACTACGAATTCATGGCAATATAGATTGAGGGAATAGGTCAAGTATTCAAAGATGAAATAGGTCACTGAAAAATGTCCCCAAAATATCACGTGAACTCTAGACATAGGTGTTTGCTAGCTTTAATCGCAAAGAGGGATTTTTATACCCGTTTCTAGTACGCGATATAAAAGAAAGTGATACGAGAGAGTAATTAACGCTGTCTTCGGTAACTCGATAGAATTTACATCAAGATTGACGGTAACGCGTGTTCCCGTCGCGAAAGAAAGCTCTAATACGTTTGTTGCGCCAGTGAGAGGACCTTTACATTAATTTGCACAAAGAACTAGCTTGGATCAAACGCGCAGAAGTTAATAGAAGCACGTAGTAATTACGAGCTCGGGCGTTTACCAGATATTTCCTTGCCATGTGTTGATAATCTCCGGTATTTTACTTTGGAATTTTCGGCGAAATTGCACAAAATTTTCTGTCGGATTCGTGTAATCCTACAAGGCTCGAAACGATAGCTCTCAAAAGATAAATAGAAATAGCAAAAACTGCGGGGTAGAGATTTATCTCGGTAACGTGCGTGATATTTATGCTTTTTAACTCGATATGCATTTCCGAGGATGCAGTATCAAGAAATGCGTTTCGCAGGATATTTTAGAAGCAGCCTTTTCAAAGCGACGTTTCTTCGTTCTTTGCAATACGTGTGCCTTCGTAAGACCGTCAATTTTATTTTTGCACCGCTTGGAAAATATCTGGCACATGAGAAACTCTGATCCCGGATAAACATTCAAGTTTGCTCAAACACTCTAAAATGTGAATCTTCAAACAGCTCTGTGTTGTGGCATGTATCATCTATTATATCAAAGAGAACATATTTCTAAATCCCTAGATCCCTATGTTCATGTTCTACATCCCTAAATCCTTACATAGACCTTGACATCTGTTAATACTTTGAGCTGATTTCTACGTTTCTAAGTTCCTACATTCCTGAAACTACAGGTTACTGGGTTTCTGTATGTTTAGATTTCCATATCCTTAGATATCCACATCTCTAGATCCCCACATTTGTGGAAGGCTACATCTTTAGAACCTCACAGTTCCAGTTCTACATATGCAGATCTTTTGATCTCTTGAACTTCACATCTCTAGATTTCTACAACTGCATATCTCTAGATCACCACATCTCTACATGTCCACATCTTCACACGTCTACATATCTACATGTCCATATCTCCACGTGTCTACATCTTCACATTTCCACATGTCCACATCTCCATATCTCCATATGTCTACATCTTCACATATTCTCATGTCCATAACTCCACATGTCCACATCTTCACTTGTCCACATCTCCACATATCTACATCTCCACATGTCCACGTCTCCACATATCCTCATGTCCACATCTTCACATGTCCTCATGTCCACATATTCACATCTCCACATGTCCACATCTCCCATGTCCACAGCTCCACTTATCCACATGTCTACATGTCCACACCTCCTCTAATTTATGATAGTACATCCGCATTCCCACTGAAGCAAGTTGTTTAACAATTTTAATTAAAATCCACTAAAGATAATCCCGTTCCTTTGCGTTCTGTTTCCATTAAAATTGGCTCGCAGTTAGCGATTGAGTTTCTTTCGTGATCTTTTTCTACGCATCCTCGAAATAATATGAACGTTTAATTAGAGTAATTTACGACGGTGTGTGCCGAGTAAATCTGTGCAAGTCAAACGCAACCGCGGTTAAAGCATTTCAAACGGGAGCACGCGAGATAGACTGCGGATCGGTCGCGAAAATTTCCGCGGGATATCCGGCAGCCAGGAGCGTCGAAAGGAAATCGCGGAATGAAAATCAGAAAGGGTGGAAAGATGAAAAAGAAAGGCAGCGATCGTGGCCGTGTGTGTGTGTGTTGAAGCACACACGGGAGGTCCCGGATCAAACGCGGCCAAGTTAATTGAGCCTCGTGGCAATTACGAGCTTAGGTGGCCGCGCTTAATACATTTTCGTTTACAGAGATTTTCTCGATTCGAGCTCGCGCGCACCCGCGTTGCGGATACGTACGTTCCACGCTCGCTTTTTCGCGCCGCTTCTACCCGCTCGACGACCACCCTTGCCTGCACCAAAGAGATCAAAACCGGGAGAAACCGGCAGAGAGGTCCTGTGAAAAGGAAAAAGCTGCGCGGCAACGCGGGGTGCAACGTGAAAGGGTGCAAAACTAGGAGAGGAGAAAATTGAGAGAACCTAGAAAGCGAGGAAAGAAAGAACTTCACGGACAATTATAATAATAAAAAGTTAGAGAAACTGCGACTTGGAAATTGAAGACTTTGAGAAAGGAAAATGTTAAAGATATTAAGAAAATTTATGAAGTCTCTTTTTTCAGAAAAAGATTAAAACAGTTGACAGACTCAAAAATAGGAGCAAAGAAGATTAAAATAAAATTCACAGTTATTGAATTATGTTCCTACGTAATAATGTCCGAACTCATCTTTTGAATCCTGTAACTGTTTCTGGTTGCTTTGGTGTGTTTAACAAATTTAATTTGTTATCAAACATATACCTGGTGTAATATCAAAATTCGTTTCTCTATATGCAAGACGCCGTGGCGCAGCAGCCTTTTTTCGGGACGCGTGAAACGCCCTCCACCAGAAGAAACGCTCTTTGCGACGCGTGACTTCCGGCGCCGCTGAAACGCACTCTCTCGTGCATGCGTGTTTATAAAACAAAAGGCACACGCGCCGTTTGGCGGCGTTCAGGGAACCGAGAAAAACGCTTTGCGTCGCGACGCCCGCTGGAGACGATAATTCCCCTGTCGCAAGCGCCGACTACCGTCGCGTTTCCGTTTCCAGCTTTCTTCAACCGTTTGCACTTTCTTCTGCAACCTTATACGCCGTTTGGTGTCGAGATTGATTTTATGAACTGTGAAGCGCACGTTGGGGTACGTGTACCACTGGTCGACACTTTAATATTCATATGTTGCACGATCGTACATTTATATTTTGTACGTACGCTTCATGTGTGCAATTCTGCATTCATATGTGTAATCAACAATTCGTATAATTATGGTTTCATATGTGGGATCCACAATTCGTACGTATAATTATGAATTCATGCGTGTAAGCAACAATTAGTATGTGTAGATTCATATGTGGGGTTTGTACATGTACTTGTAGATTCATATGTGTAATCGTTAATTGGTATAATTAAAGATTTACATATGGAATCATCATTTTGTACATACAAGTATAGATTCATATACGTAAGTGTTAATTCATACGTATACTTGTAAATTCATATGTAAATTCATAATTTCGTATGCACAATTATAGACTCATATGTGAAGTCATCATGTCGTATGTACAATTACAGATTCATATATGTAATCATTAATTCGTGTGTATAATTGTAAATTCATATGTGTATTCATAATTTCAGATGCACAATTGTAGTCTCATATGTGAAATCATCATATAGTACATAGAACTATAGATTTATATATGTAATCCTCAATTCGTACGTACAATTGTAGATTCATATATGTAATCTTCACTTCATAAGTGCAATTATAAATTCATATGTATAACCATTAATTATAACCATGAATTCATATGTTTAACCATGGATTCATATGTGTGACCATGTACGCATACGTACAATTACAGGTTCATACACCTTGTCAATGAGGTTCATAATTCTGTTAATCTCCATTTTCATCGCCTCTGTATATTTCACATTTCAATCGTTAGTTCACGTAATTCCTCTTCCGCTGTAAGCCCTTTCCCACGAATACTTACAGATTTCTCTTTTTCGCGTCTCGATTTTCCCATCTCTCCCCAAGAAAAGAGGCAAGAAAAACGGTTGTTCCTTTTGCTGTCGCTTCACACGCGAGTACTTTCAAGAGCAGCAAAATAACCGCAAGGATTCTCTTTTTTCCTCTCTTTCCCTTTCTTTATCCGGGGTTGTTCTTTTTCACCTCTCCTCGTAGAAGAAGCGAGCGGAACACCCGTTTACATCGACGAAGGAGATAGAAACATGATTTTTTTCCACGTGGAAAAGGCGTCGAGAGGAGGAGGAGCGAAAATGGATGTGACCGGGGATGTATGCGTTGGCCTTTGATGCCATTCTTGCTCATCAACCCCGCGTATCGTCTCCCTTATTCCCCCAAATAGGTTTTTCAGATTAAATAAACTGTTTGCACCCTCGAAGTCGACTTTTTCCCGAACACTTAGCAAAGTGTGCGAACCACCGCCATTAAACCGTGATGGTCGAATCAAAAGCCTTTCTGCGCTTGAAACCGCGGATTATACGGAAATACTTTTTTTTCGCTCTCCCTTCAGATCAACGCTTTTGGAAATAAGGGTTGCGAACACACATGACATTTTATTGATGCGTTATCGTATGGGTGATACGACGTATAATTAAACCCATAAATAACATTGACATTACATGTTCGAAGACCTAACAAATTTCAGAAGGATGAAAAATATAAAATCTTCAAATATTCAGGTTGAAAAATTGATGCAGTTGAATTGCAATATGTAGTAGTATGTAGTATATCGCCTGAGGAACAGATAACACCACGTTCGGTAACACCCTCTTATTTAAATCCCGGTTAATTTGTATCAACGTGTTTTACGAGTTCTTTTTTCGAAGGTGGATTTAGTTTGTTTCTGGCAACACACGAATAACCAGTGTACGAATCGTTCGGCAAATTAAAAGGTTTTCAAGCGATTCCCACGGCAAATTGGCAAACAACTCGGTCGACGGGACGGAATTTTAATTAGCATCTGGTCAGCCCCGAACCAGACATTTTTAACGAATTAATTAGCATCCACTTATACCTCGCGCACGCCCAATTTCCTCGTGCATTAACTACTCCATGCTGGTTATATATTCTCTTTGAGAAAAAACGAGGAAATATATGGAAAATAAACAAAATCGCGGAAAAGAGAGTGGAGAATCTCCGCTCGAAGCGGAAGAGGATACTTCATCCGCTCCAAGTGCACCGACTAAACGGCCAACTTTTCCTCAGGGTTACGACTCGTCGATGCACGTTGCTTCTCGTCATAAAATGAAGTATAAAGTTCGTAAGCGGTCGGGGGTGGTGAAAACAAGCGAGCGAAGTGAAAGTGGTGGAAAGCATCCAGCTACGCGAAACTTTCTGCTACGGCGTTCTCCAGCGAGCAGTTTCCTTCTTTGAAACCGTCATCTTTATATTCTGTCGTGATAAACCTGAGGTCGCTGTGTTTATTTATTTCTTTATGAAAAATTGGGATTACTGATTTACGAAGTTGGGAATTTGGAAATTTAGGGTGACTGGATTTGGATATTTGGGAATTTTGGGGGTTGGAAATTTGAGAGATTGGAAGCTTAATATTTTGGGGGGTTGGAAATTTGGAAGTAGAGGAACTTACGAGGGTTGACAATTTCGGTACTTGGGAATTTAAGAATTTGGAAGTTTAAAATTTTGAGAGGTTGGAAATTTGGCAATTTAAGAATTTCAGGGGTTGGAAATTTAGAAACTTGAGAATATGGTATCTTACGACATGTTTTGAAGGTTTTAGAATTTGCAAGATTGAAAATTTGGAAATTCTAAAATATTAGGGGTTGAAATTGAGCATTTGATAATTTGAGAGTATAAAAATTTGTAGGGGTTAAAAAATTTTAAACTTGAGAATTTGAAAGCATAGAAACTTGAAGAGGTTGAAAAGTTCCAAACTTGAATACTTAAAAATTTGTAAGTTAGAGGAGTTGAAAATTTGAAATTCTAGAAATTAAAATATTTAGATATTTAAAACTTTAAAAATGTACCTCAACAAATAAGAATGACCAAAAATAAGCATATTATTTAACGAAGCTTTCAACAGCCCGATCGTATCAATCAATGTGTGCAACAACGCGTACTGTATAAATGGTTTTTCTACGATGCGAACACAACCGGGAAACCATTATATAATCTTTGCGTTTAGGGCGGCAACTGCGCGTGCGTTGAAGGGAAGGAGTGTCCGCCAACCCTCTTACGAAAGGGCTCTTTCCCCTAAATCTTCTCAGACTGGCATTACGTAATTATATATTCCGTAGAATTATGCAAAGGCAAACGTAATGGCCCGTTCGTCTCGTTCCGGAATCTTTCACTCGCCTTTCGAGAAACTTGTTATTCAACATTTCTATTGTGCTTTATTCAACGTGAAATTGCTTCTTCGATCACTGTGTTTAAACAATTTCTTTCTTCAATGGAAATTGATCTCCTCCGTACAGAATTTGATAGGTGAGGTTAAAGAATAGGGACATTTATGTAAAATAGCTTATGTTCTTAATTTAAATGACAAATTTTTTATCAAGATGGAAAGGTGAAATTTTATGTGCTTCATATGTATTTGGATTAATTAGTAGATTCTTGTATTTCTTGGAAGAATAAATATAATATAATATAGTATAATTTCTTATTGCTATATGTATATTTCTGTTAGATGTCTGTAACGTTATGTACGTAGTTTCCAGATCTGACTACACTATCCTACAGCTTTCAATAAACCCATGTTCAGAGTACCTAGGTCCCAATATTCTGATGTTGCAATAGGTCTACATTCTAGTATCCACTACGTCTCAGTATCCCTATGTAGCAATAGACCTACGTCCTAGTATTACCTACGTTCCATGTTTCTATGTCCCAGTACCCCTACGTCCCAATATCTCTACATCCCCATACCCCTACGATCCAATACCTCTGCGTCCCAATACCCCTACGCAGTAGTACCCCTACGTCCCAATATTCCTACATTCCAATATCTCTACGTCCCAATACTCCTACGTCCCAATATTCCTACATTCCAATATCTCTACGTCCCAATACTCCTACGTCCCAATATTTCTACGTCCCCATAACGCTACGTCTCAATATTTCTATGCCCAGTACCCCTACGTCCCAATACCCTTACGTCCCAATACCCCTACGTCCCAATATTCATACATCCCAATATCTCTACGTTCCAATATCCCTACGCCGCAGTACCCCTACGTCCCAGTACCCTTACGTCCCAATATCTCTATGTCCTTGTACCTCTAATAGTGCCCCAATACATCTACATACCATAGTCCTTTATCCCAAAATCCCCACACCCCAATATCCAAACACACCTAAACCTCTACCCCTGTATCGCAATACCTTTGCAGTATCTACATCCTAAGATCTCTATCTCCCTAAACACTATCCCCTAATAACTAAAAACTTAAACCCCACATAGTTTCTGTTCGCACGCATCTCAATCTTCAGACCCCATCTTCGACGTTCTTCAAAACGCTTTAGATCAAGCTAAGAACAGCAAAAACGCAGTGATGCATTGTGCGAATCCCTCATTAACGGAGAAACAAACCGTTAACAAAAATAGTAGGTAGCAGGAAAAAGAAAACGCGAAGGTTGAACCGGGACGAAAACAGACGATCGAAATACCTCGCGTTCCCCTAATGGGGCACGTTTAAAACCGGCAGCCGCAATTTTGGCCCACTCGTCCGGCTACTTCTGCCCGTGAATAGCTTCTCTTGTACTTCGCTGTTCAAAGTACAAAGGAAGAGAGGCTGGTAAAGCGCGCGAAGATGAAAATGAAGTGTGTGACGGCGCGAAGCAACAGCTAGCTGTTGTAGGCTCGTTCACTTTTAAGTTTGTCACAGTTATAAACGCGGCTCCGTCGAAAGTGGGTTGAACGAAGTTGCACGATACTTCCTCGATGGGCACGGTTCGTCGAACAGCCGCCGATGCAGTCGGTAAAGAAGACTCGCTTCGGTCCCCGAATCCGGAGATCGTCGATTAAACCGTTAACCCTCGGGAGGCTCCTCTTTCTCGAAACAAAGAGGGGGGGCGGATAAACTTGGCGGGCAAAGTTCGGGACGGATAGGATTACCGGCGCGGGGGCCAGAGGGGTGGATCGAAGCATAAAAGTTGAATAAATCTGGAAAGCATCAGCGCAAAGAGGGTTGGCGGTCCGCTTCGCTCGGCTTCAAAGCACGTCAAAGAGAGAGAAACTTCGCGGTCCTAAGTGGCGTGCAAACAAGACCAAGACGATAACTTTATTTACGCAGCTTTATGCACCGGGTGTCTGGAAAAATGACTTTTAAACCTCTTCTCCGCGTCCCTTCGCCTAAATTCCGACGCCGACAGCAATTTTTCCCTGGTCGCGATAAAAACTGGGTTAAAAGACAAGGAGACAAAAAGAGCGAAGAGAGAGTCTCACCGGTAGTTACCCCTTTGACGACGCAGAAACAAAGACACGCACTGTGTGCAGGCTCGAAGAAACGGGGGGAAGAAAGAGAGGAAACGGAGGACGAACGAGCATATAAAGAGACAAAGATAAATCGTATTAACGCCTATCTTCGAGCCCGCACACTCGGCCACCACGCTGCGCAACCACCCCCGTCGGACACACGCGTGTACATACGGGATACCTAAGTGGCCGGCTATGTGGGCGCCGTACACGCGAAGGAGCCCAAGACACACGCTCGCGCGCGCTCGAGCGTGTGTGAGCCCAGGGTATTTGCACATTCCATAGGGTACACGGACACGAATCCGAACGCGATATGTTTAAATACAGGCGAGGGTGGTAGACGAGCGTGTGTGTAAGGGCGGCCAGGTACGTTTGTGCGAAACGTCTGCATGCGAGTCGGTGGACGCAGGCGCCGGTAGCCATGGCGACGATTCCTTCGGATTGGCCGCAGCTTCCACTTGAATCCCCGGCGTCGACCCCCGCTGCCGGCCTCCGGCTCTGACGTACTATCCGCCACCATCGATAACCCCTCTGGCTCGCAGCTCTCCACCAAGGGGGTGCCAGGGGGTGTCCACGACCATCCCGTCTAACGCTGCCTGCCTTCCACCCTCCTCTCACTCGGCCACCCTCCCTGCGTCTTCGCCGGCTCCTTTCTCTATTTTCCCTTCCGCTCTCGGATATTCCGCCAGAACAGTCTTATGGGTTTCCGAGAATCTCGACCGGGTTTATTGGGTGAGCCGCTGCTTCAGGCTCTTTGCCTTTTTCTTCTCTACAAGTTTAACCCTTTCGAATTTGGTAATTGGACATGCAAACCTTCTGTATGAATCCTCTGACATTATGGGCTTTTGGAATTGTCATTAGTGTTTTAGTTCGATATTGGAGGCTCTTGTGGATTTTGTGGAGTCTCGACTAGGATTGTTAGGGGTGCTATTGTTTCAGACTCTTTGCTTTTTTCTTTGGAATTTGATAATTGGATTGATATACCCTTCTTTGTGAATCCTGTGATATTACAAGGTTTCAGAATTGTAACTAGTGTTTTGGAGTTTGATATCTGATCGAAGCTCTTGTGGATTTTGATGAGTCTCGGCAAGGATTATTAGGGGAGCAATATTTCTGGCCTTCTGATTTTTCCTTTGGAAATTTGGCCCTTTGGGGAGAATCTGCTAATTGGTTGTGTACACTCTTCTCTATAAATTCTATGATATTTTGAATGTGGTAATATTTGTAGAAGAGTCTTATGGATTTTGAACATAATTGTATATATTGAATAATTTGTGACAAAAATTGTCAGAACATTATTTTTATTTAATGTAGATAATTTATCTTAGAAATGGTCACAAAATAGTAACAAAATAATATAATTAATTTATACCAGAAATTAGCACAAGATAAATAAGTACAAAAATTACACAGAAATCAATACAGTGTGAAGGACAATAAAAATTTAGTAGTTGCACAATGCAAATAATTTGCAACAAAATTACTCACAAAATAATAATTAATATAATAGATTCAAGTCGCATAAAGAAAGTAATTAAAAGGTTTCAGCAATACGTGAAAGATATCGTAAAGGAATAGCAGAGGTTAAAAATTGTCACGTCCACTCGAGTGCAAAAATTAAAATAGCATACCGATACAGAAAAGATTTTTCGCTGGAAGTAGAAAATTAAACAGCCCCCATGCCAGGCGATTAATTAGCTGCAGTGCATTACCAGCGTTATTAGCGTCCAGCATTCACGACACTGCCACAATAGATAAGGCTGACCACTTCCGCGTGTGTGTGGTCGGCGCACACGCATTTCCGTGTGCCACGCGGTCAGGTGAAATGCCGCTCGAACCAATTAGCATTCTATTAAACTCAAAGGAGTACGTAGTTTCTTAGCTGACCCTTTTCAACCCCTCTACGTCGCGGTTACGCCGCGTGTCTTAACGCAAAAACATCGCCTGTTGCTCGCCGCCACTACTTTATTATCGACCTATCAAGATATCTCGCTTTAAAAATATCGACGAATAATCGCCGGACGAAAATCTCGCCCCCAGAATTTTACTTAATTCGATTTTAATGCGCAACGATTACAATGATGAATTAGCTCGTTGAAGTCACGAAGTATCATTTGTCTTTCAGATGCAATTTACAGATTGCACGAGTCATCAATCACTATTAATGGAGCAATGCGTGATTTCAGATGCATATTAAACAGACGAAATTATACAAATCGTGCTATTAACATGCAATCTTACGTCGATCGGTATTTAATCAGCACTTCGTATTTCACTGTGTATTAATTAATGAGAATCGATTGAAAAGCGTACAATTTTTTAAATAAAATCAGTGCAGAAAATTCAGCTTGGACATATTTGTCAAATTGTTACATGCCTCCGTGGCGAAATTGCGAATCGCGATTTTAAAGCGGGAACTTCGAAAACGAGATTACTCCCGTTGCTACCCGTCGGTATAATGATTACGCGTCTCCCCATCCCCGAATGGTGTAAAACGCGTTTCCGGAGAGCCACGCAGTCGTGTTTCGTGGCTACGAACTAACGAATATCCACATCATTCGTAATCACCGTATAGAACGACGCATATATATATTTTTTATAGCTGGCGAGAAAAATGCGATTAAATCGTCGACCGCTCGTGACGGAATAATGGTAAACGCGCGAACGGCGGTTGTTTAATTCGAGGCGAACGAAAACAGGCTTTGCGTCGGTGGTTATGTCGAAAAACGCGGCAAAAAAAAAGAGGAGCGTGGAACAACAACGCGTTGAATAAACGCGAACACTATTTCAAATGGAGGAAGGCGAGGCGATTTTGTTCAAGGCGATTCGGATAATTATCGTCGCGTTTTTCCGCTTGGAATCGCGAGAAAATCGACGCGATTACTCTTTCGTTTGCGCGGAGAATGTTAAAGAAACGTCTGCAACGTGTTATTATCGCTGTCACGAAACAGAGGAGCAATAAATTTTCAACGTTACGATCGCGAATTTACACCGACTCGAATCTTGTCAGTAACCTAATTTCAGGATTGAACATCAAGGTCCTGCAGATACAAAACATCTTTCATCGACTGTAAAATAATTCTGCATAATTAAAAATAAATACATGCAAATGTAAACATAACAAAATATGGAAATACAAAAATAATACATGCAAATGTAAAAGTAAAAAAATATGGAAATACAAAAATGATACACACAAAATAAACTGTAAAATGAAGAAATGAGAAGAAACATGAATCTTTTACCTATAAACGATTGAAGGGAAGTATAATTTTGTAGCCTAAGTGAAACACGCGTGAATTTAACCGAATGCAGTTTCAGTTTAATAAACAAAGTGCATAATAATTCGTGTCATCACGAGCGTAAGGTGCGTAAATTTCCTTCGTGTTAATGAAAGTATGAAAGTTGGAAGAAGCCTCACAAAGGCAGGGGCAATTAAAGAGTTTTTCGTGCCACTGTTTCCCCGTCAAACAAACAAATTGCATGGACCGTTCTCTCTCTGTTTCTTCATCCCCTTCGCGAAGCGGAAGCTTGATTTTCGGCAGCGAGCAAAGCGCGTGCTTTCAACTCATTTTCCAGGGCTGCTTTAAATTATCGGCAGCACGCGTTCATTAACGAGCGCATCGCTATCAAAACGTTTAGCGTCGCGAGGACGCGTACCTTTCCGCGGCGCGTTTCTTTGTTCGCCGAGGAAGCGGACGACAAATTGCTTCGTCGATGCACGTGCACGCGTGACAAAGACCGTCGAGAAATTTTGATAATTTCGTCGCGAGGCGAGCAATTAAGCTACACTCCGAAATCATCCAGTCGTGATCTGACGGGGAATGCGAACCGGAAGAATAATTAACCTGATGCTTGATACTGCTCTACGTGCAAGAAAATTTCGAATGATTTTGTACAACATTTATGATTATTATATAGATATTGGGACGGTAGAATCTTGAAGTGTAGAACTTGGGGAGATGGAAATATGGGAATTTGGGGGTTGAGGATTTAGGGGTGTGCAAAATTGGAGATTTGGAAGTTTGTAAGGTTGAGGTTTTAGGGATTTTGGAAGTGGGGGTTTGAGAATTTGGAAATTTAGGATCGGGGGGTGTAGGACTTTGGAAAGTTAATTTGAGAATGTGGGAATTTGGAGATTGAAGATTCGGGGAATTAAGAATTTGGGAATTTGAGGACTTGGGGGTGTGCAAATTTGGAGATTTGGAAATTTGCAAACTTGAGGTTTCAGCGGTTTTAGAATTGGGGGTTAGAGAATTTAGAACTTTAGGATTTAGGGGTGTAGGACTTTGGGTAACTAAAAACTATATATAAAAACTTGAAGAACTAGGAGTATAATTCGCAAATTTCTTGGAAAAACCACAAAAGTTTTCATAAGAAGAAAGTCCAAAGGCATTGAGCTTTCACCTGAATGAAATTACAATATCCCGTTTGTCGTCGCAAGTTGTGTATCTCGCAACGCGACTATCGATTATTAGTGCGAGTAGCAACGACGCAAACCTCTAGAATTACCGATGCATAGTAATCCAATCCAATAGAAACCGGCCGAGGCAAGAGGAAACGATGCAATCCTGTTTCGAAAAGAATGATAGAAGGTAGGTACCGAAACGGTAATTCGTGTAACGCGAGAGGCACGAGATGCGAGAACGTTCGATACCGGAAACGAGGATGCTCGAGATGACTCTCGCCTCTGGCTATTGTGATACTCGATGGAACGAGCGTAGAATATTCGACGGGACAAAACGTGCTCGAATACGAAGAAAAGGTGTGAGAATAGAAAAAATACTTGGTGAATAGGCAACGAGTATTGTTTCTGTATTGCGAATATCTGCGGACAAAAGTGTCAAGGATGATTGGAAATGGGCCACAGGGACAACCGAAACTTCAAAGGGACCTTAGAAATTATGCTCTTGGAAATTAAATTTACTGTCTAAAATTTGAGACAGGATACAATCTTCAAATTCCACGTGTCATTTGTATCTAGCTGTAGTATACAAAAATTGTTTATTAACTGTTAAAAATTCAGAAGTTCACTTGGGACATACCATCTTAAAATTATTATTGTTAATATATGAAATTGTATGATACATGAATTGTCTTGTGGAAATGAATTTTTTCTCCGTCAAACGATGTTAATGAGATACGGAAGTGAATCAATTATTTTGATCACTCGATCCGTCATCGACAAAGCAAAGTTGGAAGAACGTAAAGATGAACGTCCAGATGCATATACGAGCAAAGGGGTGCGTGGGTGGATGTACATGGACGAACCATGTACAGTCGGATACGTTGGTAAATATGTGGGTCGTAACTAGGAAGCTGTGTACGCGAGAACCGTGTCCGGATAGTCGTCGACTTGGAAAGGGAAAAAAAGAAAAATGTGGAAATCAGCCATGCACTGGCGGCCATACACGTTCTATCCACGGTTTAAATGTGCACGCTCAATTATTTCCCAAGATACATCCGAAACGGCGGAACAAAGTTGCTCTTGGGTTCTTTACTTTCAATCTTCTTTCCCGAAAATATACAATTTGGTTCGAGATACAATTTTTAGATGTATCATGCAATTTTTGGATTTAATTTTTTAGACGCAGACTACAATTTTTTTAGATACAGAACATTATTTTTTAGGTACAGAATATAATTTTTAGGTACGAAGTATAATTTTTAGGTCCAAGATACAGTTGTTAGATCTAATTTACAATTTTTAGATTCAACATACAATTTTTATATACAAAATACAATTATTAGATACAAGATATAATTTGTGAATGCGAGATACAATTTTAAGATCCAACATACAATTTTTACAAACAAAATACAATTATTAGATACAAGATATAATTTGTGAATACGAGATACAATTTTAAGATCCAACGTACAATTTTTACAGACAAAATACAATCATTAGATACAAAATATAATTTTAAATGCAAGATGCAATTTGTAAATACACCACAGAATATAAAATTTGTAGGTAGAAAATAGGAAGTATTAATTTAATAATTCTGAAGGGTAGGAATTCAGTAATTCCGAAGAGTAGGAATGTGATAATTAAATAATTCTAGAGCGTGGGAATTTATTAATTTAAGAGGGTAATCCAGTAATTTTCGAGTGTAATAACCCCAGTACTTCATCCAGTAATTTCCGACTAATAACCAAGTACTAAGTAGTTAATTTTGAAACAAGTAAATCACAAGTAACTCAAAATCTCAATCGTTTCGCGATTTATCTCTATCAAACCCGTCGTTTTTCACAAAATTGAGGAAACTTTTCATCAAAACGATCAAAGTTGAAAAATCGACTGGCTGAAAATTGCAAGGACGAATTGTTGCAAACAGGATACTCGATGAACGATCCACGAGGTGGGAGGTATATACGATTAATCCTTTCTGGGCAACCGGTTTTCCGGTTGAAACCGAAAAAATGTGTATCCCTTTTTCCAAGATATTTTTTTCCGCTCTTCCCTTTATTTTTTGGCCGGCGCTGGAATCGATATTCGAAGGGAAATCACTGCGGGGAAACCGACGCGTCCGCCGGTGTTGTTTTTACAAAATCCTCCAAACGGGAAGCTTTTTCGTTCCAGCCGCGAATCACGGGGGGCGACGCGGAGGGGGATGAAACACGGGCACAAGGGTGGACGAGAGAACGGCGACGGAATGCGAGGGAAAACGAATTTCGAAGCGTGACGCCGGTAATGATTTATTTTTCCGAATTTAGAGAGCGGCACTGCATTTTTCGCGAATTTATTAAAGGGTCGCGCAACGCGTGGCGTGTGTTTAATTGAAAAAGCTTCCCCGGGCCCGAGCGAATTTAGCGTTAAATAATTGTTGTGTTTTTCGAGCCGGCCCGGAACACCAGTAATTTCAGGCGAGAAAAAAAATGCAATCTCGTTCAATATTTGCGGTCGTCACGGTTTTTAAAACGGTAATTTCATCGCTCCAATTTTTAACCCCGATATCTCGTTACGGGAAAAAATGCTGTGTCAAGTATGCGACATCGCTTTTACATCGCTGTGTACTGATTGAACAATTTATTAATTATTTAAATGGAAAGATCAAATTGTATGGACACGTATCGCATATATTCTACGAATTACGGTGTATTGGACTTTTTGAATAGTTTGTAACTTCGTTTGATTGCTGAACACGCAAGGGAAATTTGTTAAACAATTTTGAGTAGCTGTTAATTTTTCACTTTTCTGATATCCTTTTATTGCTCATTTTCAATGCTATCAAATACAGCAAGGTATCTCCACTTCTGACATTTTGCATATATTTAACGTACATGTATAAGAAAATTCAACAGTGCACGGTTGAAAACTTGAATATTGTTAAGGGATTATTTTAGGGTCGTCCCAATTTGAAGCAATATATGACCATCATATGTCAAGTCTAAATTTCAGCAGGATCAGTCCCTCAGATAAGTCTAAACGATACAAATTTTTCTTATTTATGAAGATAAAATGAAGGTATTTTTTATGAAGCTCTTCATGAATCTGCAGATTAAATTCAGTATCGACGAAGATAACAAGATTTTCTCGTAAATCCGAATAAAAGATGTGGAAGTGCAAAAGTATCCTACAAGAGCGAGGTGTCATGTTACGCAAAGAAAGAAGTAAGATTTTGAAAAAAGTTAGTAAGAATGGTGCAGGATTTGAAGTGGATTATTTAAGTTGCATAGAAGAGCGTAACGGAAGAGGATAAGAGATCGATCCGTTTGGCAGAAGGGTTTGAACAAGGAATTCCGTAGCACACCGTTCCTACAAATATAACCATCGAGGGATAAATACCCGAAAGCATATAGGGGTGAAAGATACACACGTGAGTAACTGGTCGTACAAACAAGTAGTAGAAGGCACAGTTTAAAGTACAACAACAGCAACAACGTCCGGCGATCGTGTATCCGGTCGTTCGTCGTGGAGCGGTCTTTTCCACCCCTTCCTACGAATCCGACTGCCCCCACCATCCGTCGCAACCACCCCCTAGAACATGCTCCGCTCGGCAGGAGCCCTCTCCTCTGCAACCCTCGTGGCATGGCCCTGGTCGACCGAACGAACGAGGGAGAGAACCCTTCCTCTCTGCCCCCAGAGTGCCTACGCCTCCCGCGTTGCCCCGGCAACCCCAGCTTGGGGTTGGCCTCCGCCTCCTCCGTGCTCTGCAGCTCCATTCACGGCGACCCCCTCCCTCCTCCCTCTTTCTCCGAGAGCAGCGTGTTCCTCTTCCACCCTTCGCGAGTTTCCTCGCTTCGCTACCCTCCTCAGCCACCCTCGAGCCGCTACGAGGTCCAACCCCTCGCTTTCTCCTTCGACGTCTTCGTCCTTCTACTAGCCTCGTTTCGCACTCGTTCTCGAGGAACAGGTGAGAAAAGAACGGAAGAAGGGACAGACAGGGTGGATGTCAGGGATCCTCTTGGAAGCCAACCGGATTAACGTATCTCGGATAATTTGTACACACTCGGTATTATACTGGGTGACACCGCGGATCGGATTTTATGCGATAATTGATGGGAAGTTTAATATTAAATAGTTCTCAAATTTTTAGTGTTGTATCATTTTTATTTTAACAATTGAGAAATTCATATTTTGAAGAGATGTGTTAGATGGGGATGAAAATATCTTAAAATATATTTCATCTGGGAAGTCGGAGATGACAGTCTCAGAGTAAAAGTACAGGGTGATTCATATATCTTGCATAACTTCTTAAATGAAATCTTAGGAATTATCAGTGTTAAAAACATTTACTACCCCCATAAGAAATTGTAAATATATCTTTTGCAATTTCAAAAATTATTGAGGATCATAAATTGTGTGACCACCCTGTATATATTTAACATATTTCCACCTTCTCTTTTTGTTTATGAGTGCACATTAAAATGGCGCATAATGACGATATAATAAGCGCTGAATAGTGAAAAGAAAATTACTTGAAACATTGAAATTAATAAATATTACATCAGAAAATTTTAGTAGGAATTTAATAATGACAACATGCTGTATGCAACAGTACCGACATCATTTGCAACGAATATTTAATTAAAAATTAAGTGACAAACACTTTGTCTTACACCCTCAATTCATAATATGTAAAAATGATTAAACAAATATGCAACAATTACAAATTATTCACAGAACATAAAACGTCATTTGAAATATAATCAGACAAAAATAAATGCAAAATAATTTTCGATCAGCTGCAGAAAAATAATTATGTACGAGTATCAACAAAATTAATTAAGATATGAAATAACGTTACTGTACCTTTCATGTCAAAAGTCAGAATACTCTGCACAGAGAGAAACGAAAATATTACGAGTGGGTCAATTTGAATCCAACGGGGATGCTATGGGGACCAACGTCCAGAAGACGTTATGGTTGTTTCCCGTTGACGTGTTCGCGCTGTATTGAGAAAATATTATCGATCGAGGAAGCGCGCGCGCGAACATCCACCCAGCCGGTTGCGGGGGTGGTTTCCGGCCGCGGGGGGTGAACGTGAGAATTTCATCGTGGTCGATCCGCTTCCCTCGTTGAAACGACGATGCGCAGTTCGGAGATGTAAGAGGAGGGGGTGGTTCTGGGGGTTGCAGGTAATCGGGGAAGGAAAGTCGAAAGGGCAAATTGGGATTGTTAACTCGTGCGGCGAATGCGTGAGGTGCAAACGTGGCGGAAGTGTTCGCGTACCGTGTCCAGGATTTTTCTAGGAAGTATCTCTCCTACAATTTTCACGACGATTCTACAGAATCTAGTATTGTTCAAATTATTTTACATTCTATTCTCGTTTAGATCCCTAAGTTAATTTATTCTTAATTGTTGTTTGATGTCAGGTCAGGCTATTAGCCATATTAGTACAAATTAATTCAGTTTCTTTATTTACCGTAGAATACATTTTTAGAACAGTAAGGTCAGTTAGGTGTACACCTAACCAACTTGCAAGACTGAATTTGACTATTGATCTTAATTTGCGTATATGAATCAGAAATTGTATATTTCATATATTATTACAATTTACAGATTGAATATAGTAGGGTAATACTTGTAGCTTCTATAAGGGTAATCCCATCACGACTGTCCACAAATTACCTAACGTCCTCCACTAAGTTGAAACATTTAGTTGTTTTAATTTTAAATTCTAAGAGAATGAATACTAGGGTAAAAGAAATGAAGGAGAAGTAGGAATATAACAAGATATTTCTGATGACAAAAGCCCCATCTTCCACAGCTTCTCGGTGGTCTACCAAACGAGGGTTTACCATCGATTTAACCCCCTTCGAGGAAGAGACGATGTTTCCCTTTCGTAGAAGCTCGCGAACGGCTACACGCGACTCTTCCAACCGGAAGATCGAATCTGAACGTCGTTCAGCCTCTTACGTGGCGTCAATTCGATTCACCCTATTTTCAGATAGAAAAAGCGAGGTCGGAGCAACCGTTCCACCCTTCCATCGGCGTTGAAGCAGCCGCGTAACATCGTAAGAAAAGACTGCTCGGCAACGTTAAGAGGGTTGTCGCTTTTCGGGGTTGCAGGTTGCCGCGGAGAAAAAGCCACCCCCTCTGTACGCGTACACGTTCCTTTTCTCTTTTCTCCTGCAGTTGACACGCGCGTTGAAATTCAATTCGCTTCGCTACACCGGCCTACAAGGTGCAACGCGTTACCGGGCTGAGGGTGTACTCGCCCCATCACGGTTTTCATCTCGTATCGCATGAAATTTATTCTGTACGCGGATTTCCTAATTGGAGATTTTCATCGTTGCTGAGCTTTGGAATTATCGAATTTTGGAACTTTGGAATTTTGGGGTCTTCTGGAACCACGGTTTTGGATTTGGAACTTGGGAATTTCTGGATTTTGGGACTTGGAGGGATTTAGGGATTTGAGCTTGTAGGGATTTGGGAGTTTAGGAATTTTAGTATTTAGAGGTTGGGACCTAAGGATTTGGGGGTTTGAGGATTTGGAAGTTTAGGGATTTGTGGATGAAGAGATTTGGGGATGTAGGGATTTGGGAATATTAGGATTGAGGATCTACAGCTTTTGAAATATAGGAATTTGAGGATCTAGAAATTGAGAATATATGATACAAGAGTTTTGGAATTTGGAATTGTAGATATTTGGGTCTGCAAGGATTTGTAAATTTCAGTTTAAAAATTTAATAATTTAATAAATTTCAGATTTTGAAATCTAATCTCAGAACCTTGAGACATCAAAAGTGTAAGAAATGCACCTCACGTCAAAAATGACCTAAAATTGTCCCAACTAAAAATATCCCTGAATAATTCTACAGTGAAAAAATGCAAATACCAGAAGTTAAATTACGAACCTACAAATTCTCACCTTTCTCTCCATATTCTCTAACAGACACCCTGAAAACTCTATAGGCAGGATTTTACCCTGTCGAGCATTCGTTTACCGGCACAGAAGAGCGGCGTTATTAATTTCACTTTATCGATAGTTGTCACGATGGCGGGCCACGGAAAGGGCGTGTTCGGATACGCGATTACCGTCTTTAAAACAGTTTCATTCGGGTCACTGGCGGTACATGGAAAAGCTCTCTGTATTGGGCCTATAACCACGTGGATTGACGGCGTTCCGGGACAGATAACCCAATTAAAAGTTACACGACCGCAATGCTGCATACATCGTACCTAGGCAAAGAAAACTCGTGCATAACACGTGTGTACATATGTATAGACACATACATATACGAACGCGTTTCCCGTTCGCTACTTTCCCCGACTTAAAACCGTTGATCAGAAAACGGGTACGGCCAGTTTCCTTCTCAGGGTGTGGGCAGTGTCGCCGCCATAGGGGCAACCGAGTGGACTTCTTTTTTTCTTTGACACCTTTTTTTCCTTTTAACGGTGAAACGTACGATTTCGTATTCGTTTGATCGTGTACCGTTGTCGAAAGATCGTATGCCGTGATTTTTCATTATGTTACAGTGCAGGTGTCCAGATAATCGTTGAAAGTGAAACTCTTGATTTATTAACTCATTTCTTATATCGAGCTCCAGGAGTGCCCTTAGGGTCTACGTGACCTGAAATCAAAATTATGCAATTATATGTGATTTCTATTTAATGTTTATCGCATTTTATGTTCGTTATAAATTGATCGTATCTGAAGGAATGACATAGCATGCGTAGGTGTAGAACGAAAGCAGTAGCGGTATTATTTATGAGACATGTGGTAGAAATATTTATGACATACACATCATGCAAACAATAAAAGAATCGTAGTATAAAATATTAGGAAACATTCTATGAATTTTGATTCAAACACGATGCGGACTTATTTCATTATGGATAATCTGAAACTTAGAGAACACTTGAATGATCATCGAATGAGGCGTTATAGCTGTTAATGACTCAATCATGCCGCGTTCAATCGAACGAATCAAAAGCGCTGAACGATTTCCGTGGGAGAGCAACACTGACGAATGTCGTACCACGCACGGTCCACATCTACTGCGCCGAACAAAGTGCTTTCAGACGTGCCTAAGCGTTTAAGCACCATCCACATTCCACTTTTTACTTACATAAACTCCATTTACTGAGACAAAGAACAATTTGTACCATCCACACACAGCTTCATTTCTACAGAAAATTTTAATCAAACTTTTGTCATTTGACCAACTGAGAACTGTTTGAGTATCCCAGAGTGTTCACAAATTAAAATTTGTATGTTGATCTATAAATTGACAGAGGAAGGACAAGATGGGTCTTGAAATGCATAGGAGTGCGACCCTGATTTTTTAAAATTAAAGATGTATTCTTTGCACATATTTTTAAATTGTTCCGTATTGTACATTTTTTAATTCTCTAATTGTACATTTTGAAATTGTTTGGTTATATTCATTCGTAAACAATGCTCCATTGTGTACATTTTCATATTGTCCAGTCGTATACGTTTGTAAATTATTCAGCATGTTTTAATTTGTTTTAGTAACGTACATTTTCATATTGTCCAGTTGTATACATTTGTAAATTGTTCCGTTGTGAACATTTTCATATTGTTCAGCTGTGTGCATGTATAAATTGTTCAGTAAGTTTCAATTTATTTTAGCAATGTAAATTTTTGAATTAATCATGTACACGTTTAAATGTATAGCAGTCGTTGATTTCGAAAGACGTTAAAAGTAGGCATAGTAATTCCAGTAGCTGATCTTGTAGCGGGTGCACGATATGTGAATGGGGCTTTAGGTAGTATCGTGGCGTGGCCTGGCGGCAACAGCGTACCTCGAATTCCGGACGTGGAGGAGACAACGAACGCGCACCGGAAAGTAATCACGCATACAGCAGCCGGGTACAGAGGCCGATCGATTAGCCTGTATCCGCGCCTGCTGCCGCGCACCGCAACTACGTGACAAATATTATCGCGATCGACCGACCAGCTGCGTTTGATGTGGACGCGTTTATGAAATGCCGACACGCCGATAATCATGCGCGGCCAGCGCCCAAGGCTAAATCCGATTTGCAATATTAAGCTGCCCCCGCCTCGCCACCCCGTGCCACCCTGATAAACGAGTCCGCGTTTTTCGGCCCTCTCCTAATTAATCCGCTCGATTGAGCCCTTCGTGGGCTTTCAGACATCTAACGTACACGTGGACCAGATACCTTTGTGGGAATCGGGTATGGAACCTTGGTCTGATCATAGAGGAGACTTATATGTAATAATTGTGCAAAGTTACTGGGCATTCGTGGAAATGAGGAAGAACTTCAACTGACAAATTTGAGAATTTAGTAGTTGAGATGTTCTATTGTGAAGAAATGTGTAATCAACATTACGTAAGAAATACGTAGATGGTTGAGCAATAAAGAGTTAGCATCGACACGTGACGAAAAAGCAATATAAAATACGCGTAATAAATATGACGGTGCGCAAGCATTACGGTGAGGACAGATGCTTCAGGGTCTGTTTAGAGCGAACGATAAACATTGCATAAGAGGATTTCTTTGAAGAAGTTCCAGAAGAGTCGGAGCGAATACGATTTCTATAGAGAGCGTAGTTGAATTACCGCGTTTAACATTTAACATCAGGCATCACCGGTCGGCAACAAAAACCGTGGCTCCGAATAGAGAGACACTCGAGCTTAATGGAAGCGCGGAGCATCATCGAAGTTCACGCAAAGGCAACATTCAATGCGACGTTATCACCGTCGATTTCAATTAATCGTTCCGGCCAAAGTGAATAGATAGCAAAGAGGTCAGCCCTTTTTTTCCCGTTCGATAATCAAAGATCCAATGATGCCACGAGTCTAATGGCACGTTACAAGCGATAAAGATCCGCCTCGTGATCTTCGTTTTCGCGCACGGTCCTGAAATTCGCCAAATGGATTGCGGTGCTTCGATTTAGCGGAGCGTAGAACCGTTCGATTCACGATGGACCCCCAAAGCGTCCGATCCTTCCCCCTGAAAAGTCTGTAAAATATGTTCGAGGAAACATCGATGCTCGGAGCGCTGATCTTTCGCTCTAGTTGCGGAAAAAACCGGCGCCTCTCTTTCCATCCCGCGCAAATTGGAGCACCGATAAACCGCCTCGCTCGATCATCCCCTTTACTAGCGAACGTTTATTCCGGTAACTGCGTACCGCCAGACGGAGACATGTGCAACCACCCCTCGCGTGGTTTTATGACTTTCGTGACTCGTTAAAACGTGATAAATTACTTGCTTGATAAGAAACGACGTTAAGAGAATTCTGGTAATGGTGGCTCACCAAATCACTGTGATTAACCAATAATGAAATACGAGGGTAAGTCGATAATTGCTTTATGTGACTGTATATTATATCGCAACGTACTTGTTCCATTACTACACGAGCTTCTTTGTGTTCTTATAGAGCAATGTTTTATCCTCCTTTCGGTACTTTAAATTATAGTGAATAGAACCTTAGAAGTCTATCTGAATGATACATACATTTGCAAGTAGTTTGACAAGTGGTCAGACTGGGCCCATAGGCAAGTGGTCAGACCCAGCCCACAGTTAAGTAAGTGGTCAGGCCCGGTTCATAGTTAGACAAGTGATCAGACCCGGCCCATATCTAAGTTACCACTATCTTCTTCCCTGGTAACTTCTCTAGTACTTACCTGCTGTACTTGCCTAATGTAAACGCAATCCTAGGACCCTCTGAGTGAACAAAGGAAGTATAGCCATCGAACAGAAGTATAACAGAAGTCAATTTACTTGTAGACACGAACAGATGATTTTCGAATTGTACCATCCACTGGACAAGCAGTTGTCGAAGAACACGTACTGAAAGTTGCAAATGGATTTGGGCCTCTGATATTTTGAGAGCAAGAAAACCGGACAACTGCAGCTGCTCTTTGATGCAAACGTAAAGTAGGGCGGCCATTGTTAATACCATAGAGTGATTCTCTCGCTAGTAGACTCGAAAGGAAGTGCCGTTAAACATACCGCTCCACTGCTCCTCGCCAGCCATAGAAGATCGACATTGTCCTGTGACAGCAAAGACGATTGAATCGTGTATGCGAGAAAAGGAAGAACGGTCTGGTACATTTGGTTACACTTCCTTTTGCGAGAAAATCACCTTGTAGAACTAACCTGGCGTGGTGGAACCTGTATAGCCGCGATAGGAAGAAAACTACAAATACTGGTGTATGAACACTTAATGGTACAGCCAATGCCAAGAATATAACTGTATAGTAATTGACCTACCCTCGTGGCATCATAGACTTCCCTAAGAATAATGGCACCTTAGAGATGAAGGTCGAGATCGCTCGAAAGTTCAACTTTTAAGTTTCACAACTTCTAATTTACAAGTGGAGAAGTGTGGACAATGAGAAATTAAAGAGATTTGGAATTGGAATCTGATCATTTTAACCTTTAGCACTCAAAGACTGACTTAGCATTTCAAATGTGCTCTTAAAGGAAACAGTCGAGTGCAAAGGGTTAAGTTTATACGTTTAATCTCTAGAATCAGTTGGGATGTTTGTACGTGTACTGGATCGTATCCAAAGGAAGCCTACGCTGTACACGGATGTGACTTTCACACTTGATAGCACCTAGTACATCGCTGCAATGTGGACTGCTCCTCGGTCTGTCCATATATGCCCACCGATGCGGTCATCCATAGACTCTACTAATCGGTCTTTAACGTTATACAATTCATAGTCATCCACACAATTGCGTGATCCTTCCTAATTGACAAGTGTGAAAGTCACTATAGTTCACCTGCCACAAGATAAGCCTTGGCAGGATACCAAACGAAATTTCCACCCCGATAGGTTACAGCGATCAGTAATCGTTTATGAAATAATCGATTACACTCGTCAGTGGGATGAAAAGACAGAAAGTATACTTGCCGTTCAGAATTCCTAGAGAATGCCTTCCCAGAAGGAACGAGTACTTCGTCTCGTGGCGGGCGCACAGTACTCGGCGATTCCTGCTTTCGGTGTTGTAGTGCCCGAAGAGATACACGTTAAAGTATATAGCTGTAAAATAGGTCATCGATTCAGGTTAATTTTCCGATTCCGAAACACAGCCCCGCGAATCCGCGATTCCCGAGGGTGGCGTGTGCGCGAGCGAGGGAGTCGAGGCGAAAGAAGGAGCTCCCCGAGCACGTACCTGGTAACGTAACGGAGAAGGGCAACGCGTGGACGTCCTCGAACGAGGTGACTGTACATCCGACGCTAGATACTGTCTCCGTCCCGCTTGCGAACACCCCCTCTCTCCCGCGGCGTGTCGTCGTTGCTCGTGTCTTCTCCTCCTCTCTCTCTCTGTCGCCGTCTCTTTCCGTTACGGTGGCGCGCGCTCGCCCATATTCTCGTTCTCTCGCTCTATCCGTCCCCGCCCCCGTCCCCGTGGCATGCCAGCCAACGAGCCGGGGCCGCTTTCGCTTTGTGCGCGCCGGGGCGGCGGTACATCAAAGCCTTCTAGTTCCCGCTCCGGCCTTTGACGGCTGCGTCGCGGCCGCTCGCTCAGTCATCGCTCGGTAGGCGAAGCCGGCACGCCGTGGATGAACGGTCGCGCGCGCGCGAACGCTCGCCGAATCCGTGGGATTCGCAGCCTTTCTGGCTGACCAGGAATTTTCTCGAACCGCGGAAACGCTGAACGCCGTGGACGATGTCGCCCCGTGGCAGCAAGTGCACGCGCGTCAACCGAGCGGCAACGAAAGGGCGATCCGTGCGCCATCATCAGCGACCGACCTCGAACGAGGCAGCGAACGTCGTCGACGAAGAAGAGGCGACCATCGACCATGGAACGACCGGCGGAACCGTCTCGACCGACAGCACCACGACCACGGTCACGACGACGACGAACAACGCGACCGGGACGAGTAAGTCTGCGGTGGCAGCGTGCGAGGGTCGATCGTCGTGGGCGGCGCGCATGCGCCAGCCCCTGGAGAGCGGCTTCGAGCCCCGTGAAAACAGCACCCTGGTGCAGCCATGGCCGACCAGACAACGCTGCGACGATCGGGTCGTCGAGGATCGGCCAGAGGACACCGGTCATCGAGAAGATGCTGCGGTCTCGTCCGAAACGCCGTTGTCCTCACCCGCACTCTCCTCGTCCACCGACGTTTTGTCTCGTCGATCGACCTCTCCTCCGTCGACCGCCTCGTCGCCGGTCCATTCCAGCTCGCCCAACTCCGCGATTTCCCAGGAGAAGCCTGCGAAGGACGAACAGATCGACGAGAAGAGCCGGTTCGCCGGTGACCAGAATAGAATCAGACGGAGAAAACAGGAGAGACAGTGTTCCGTCAGATCGCGCGGTGTCAGGGATCCCGTAACTGTAAAATCGTCCACTCCGGCGGTCACGGCGTCCACCGCAGCCTGCGCGTCCACTTCTTCGACGATATCGTCGCCTTCGCCGTTCTCCTCGTCCGTCTCCACTGCCTCGGACCGAGCGATCGAGCTGTCGACTCAGGGCAACGCCAGGAGCGGTCCATCGTTGTCGCACTCGTCTGTGATCGAAAACCTGAGGAGTGCTCTCGAGAGTTACGATCGCAGCAGGATCTACCTCGCACATGTGTCCTTTCTGGATTGGCGGGACTTGCCGGGACGTCGGTGCGCCACCGTCGCCACAGCTGGCGACGCCGAGCGAGTATGGGTGGTGGGGGCCGCTGATCACGAGGGACACCACAGGACGCGGTTACTGGTAACCGGTCGCCACTGGCGACCGCGTTGCTTGAGACGGGTCAACATGTTGAGCCAGCCGGTCATTTACGCTGGCGGCGGTAGAGGATCCTTGACCGTCGACCTCTTTTTATGGTGGTTCCATCGAGAGTTCGCCGTGACAGCGATGGCCATGCATCCCGACGGCGCGGTGCTGGTCGCGGAGAGCGCCGATTATTTGCCACCCGAAGCCGATTGCATCGCCGCCGACGGTTTGGTCAGGCTGTTCGTAGTGCCCAAGGACTGTCTGGAAATGAGGATCGTCATCAGAGAACTGAGAGTCCGACTAGCCATCGGTGTGCTCTCTAGAGCTTCTTGCGGCGTTTATTCCAAACTCTGCAACACTTCCAACGAAACCGATCTCCTGACCGCTTACCTGCAGAGGTTCACGTTGAAGGAGGCGTTCGCCGATCTTCATCGTGCGTGGTTGAGTATCAGATCTGAAACGTTCGCCAGAAGCTGGACGTTGCCGCGTGATCGCGAGGAACCGTCCAGTAGCGCCGGTCCGTCTCTGTCCTCGCGTATCCACGCGTCGCCGGAAGAGGAAGAGGACCGGATTCTGCTGATCGAGCTTCAGAACGTGGCTCGGGAAGTGGGTCTGGAGGTCAACGACGAGGAGTTGAGCAGGTGGATCCTCGACGAGGAGAGCGAGCTGGCGCGATGCGTTAGGAAGAAGGAGCTCGAAGAGGATCATTGCCGCGTGAAGATCGAGGCGGAGGAGAAGTGGGCCGATTACGAGGGCGGAGAACAGCAACAGGAGGAGGATGAAGAGGAGGACAAAGAAGACGAGCCGACCGCGGAAGAAACTGTCGGTCTGCTGTCGAGGGTGCTGACTTGGATGGAAAGGGAACCTCTCGATCCGGGACTATTACTCGCCGTCAGATCGATGCGCGATACCGCCGCACTCATGGTAAGCACCGACTGATAAGAGACAACCACTCGAGCCCTATCGATCGTCGCCGCGACGCGACGCGACGCGACGCGGAAACCTCCCCCAGGAAAAGAGGGAGCGACCTTGCCAGATTCGCGCGGCTAGATTGAACTAATTCTCCGTTACGGAGAGGGCGGAGGCGGAGCGGAACGAAAGGGACCCAGGAAGGGACGCGACGAGTCGCGCGAGAGGACGGTGAAGGGCCCACTTGAATTCGGCGATACGTCGTCGAGCCGACGGACGGAAAAGCCGAACGAGAACCGAACCCTCGAACGTTCGAGGACCGCGCTCGCCGTCTTTGCAAATTAATGCTCGAGCTCGTCCTCGATAACCGCTCCCCCCTTCGAGAGTTTATTGAATTGTATATTATATTTCCTCTTCGAGAGCATTTTGCTCCTCGTGTACCATCCCCGAATCGACGTGGAAATATGCTAATGTTCCACGTTAAACGGGGAGGGAAACGGAAATAGTACTCGAGCCGATCAAAGAAAATCGGATACTTTTTGTTTGATCGTTAAAGCGGTCCTGTTTCGTCGGGCTATTTATTCCATCAAAGGTAGATCGTTTTTAAATTAGAACAATATTGTGCCTCCCTTGTGTCCTTGTTACGATCGTTCACCCAGCTTTTGATTAAACGTTCGTTCGTCTCCAGGCTATTTATAGACGTACGGAAAAAGAAAGATTTATGACGATTTATTAAATATAGGTTGAACGTGTCAGGAATATCATCGATCAGAGGAACATAAAAAAAAAAGATAATTTTATACAACACCTCGTGCAAAACACCTGTCGACGCATACGGGGCTTCGATTAATTATTTCATACCCCTGGGCAGACTAATAATTACCCGGCTGCATTAACGAAGCATTAATCAACACGGTATTAATTAATTACTCGATAACGATAATGTAGCGTGGACAGCCGAGATGATACCGTTTCATAACTTCCGTTGCTGTAGCTATGTCGGTTTTCGGAGCGTTTATGTTAACTGTGCCTTTTGTTTGATTTATAGGCGAGCAAGATGGGCCTGGCGGGGACGCATCCGAGCGGGTTACCCTTCTTCTGCCCCAACGGGGACCATCTGACCCAACCTCCACCTGCTCATATGGGAATTCCACCTTATGGGACGTTGGATGCAGGGAAAGCTGCTGCAGCGGCTGGTGAGTGCTTCAATATCATCCTTAAGTGGGTCACTTTCGACTCGTTATGCAATCAAATGCTTATCACGAATTAGGTTGAGGAAAAGATTTAATTTCTAATTTTATGATGCGATAGAAATCTGGGAATAGGTTCTATAATTTTACAATTACTCTGATATTATTCTACAATTATTCTACAGTAATTACTGCAGACTCTCGTAATAGCGATATAACAGAGCGACACATGTAGTCTAACGAGAAGTAATTTGTCGTGTGGTGATCTATCGCGTGGTAATTTGACGCTTGGTAATTTGGTTTGTGTAGATTTAACACGTAGTAATTTAGCACGTGATAATTTGACGCGTGGTGATCTAACGCGTGGCAGTCTAATGAGTGGTAGTCTATCACGTGGTAATCTAATAGGACTACTACGTGGTGATATATCACGTAGTGTTCTAACGCGTGGTAATGTATCACCTTGTGTTCTAACGCGTAGTTACGTATCACATAGTGTTCTGACGCGTTGCAGTTAATCACATGGTGATCCAACGCGTGATATCGCTCAACGCGTGGTTCAACTCCCGAAAATCCACATAGTGGCCATATAACGAGAGTGTTCTGTAAACTGCGATCATTTCATTTGACAATTTATCCCTTCCACTCCGAAAACGAGAACTAACAAAGGAATCGTTAAAAATCCCTAGCCCGAAGGAAAGCACTTGTAGAGATCTCGGAGTGCACAAAATGGTGCCCTTAGCTCTCGAGGCGAATGAAAACGGAAAGATAAAAAACGAAGAGTCACGGTCCGTTGTTGATAGTCGTGCAAACATTGATATTCCTACGGGGTCCTAATTGAAGAAATATTTCTTATCGAGTCAAGGGTCCGTCGATGCCGAGGCTCGAACGGGGATGTGGAGAGAACAAGGCGTCCCCAGAGAGGGCGGAGGGGCAAAGGGGGTGAACAAAGAGGGAACGATAGAAAGAGAAAGAGGGATCGAACGGAAGTGGTAGTGGTGGGATAAGAGAGAGAGAAGTGAGGCTCGCGAACTGGCGTCAAGTAGGAGAATAAGAGGAGGACTCACCATTAGGCTAATCAGCCAGGCATGCGGCCTCCCTCTGGCGCCGGGTCAAGGGGGTTTCAACCCGCCTGTCTATTTCTACAGCTTCTCTCCTTCCAACCCTTGTTGCACCCGCCTACGAGAACCTCCCCCTGCCTTTCGGGAACCCCTCATCAACTAAAGGGTCCACTGTTACGCAATCACATACCACAAGGCTGCATATAAATTTATTGGAAATCTAATTTTAAGACAACCAATTTTCTTTTGGTACTATATTTTAACCCTTTCAAATCGCACTTCCGCGTTTCAAGAAATAATGTCGTATCTTGAATTGAACATATTCCTATGTTACAATCATTTCCTAATTATGCAGCGACATATCATGTTGCAAATACTTATATTATAAAATAAATGCCAGGGCTTAAAAGGCTTAGAAACTGTTAGGTATCATGCACTAATTTTTATGGAACTTGACATAATTTAATAGAGCACTATATTGTTATATTTTGTCGGTGCACTTTATGAACATAAATAAGATTGGTAGCTAGTTATAGACCAGTGGGACCCAAAGTAGTATCAAAAGTGTGATCCAACGCTTTTAATCGTATCTAAAAATTCTTTGCATCAAAGGAACAGTGGTACGACAGAAAGAACATCCCTCGTTTGCAGCGCATACCACCAGGAGCTCACCCCCTCTTCTCCCGCCTCCGATTCTCTGCGATGATAACTCTAATTATGCTCCATTACTTCACAATACGTTTCCCGTGATGGTCGCCAGAGGAAATAAAATCTTTGAAAGAAAACGATTTTAATTTCACCCTCTTTCTGCCTCTCGACATATTTCCAGTTTAAATAGATAAAACTTCGAATAGTTGATAGTCGATTAGGAGCAAGAATTTTGTCCATACTACAAATAACAATGACAGTTACACGAATAATTTCATAATTTCTGTAATTTTAGCGGTAGTAATAATTTTGGGTATACTTAAAATTTTTGAGGGTATACAAATTTGATCAAAAAGTAAAATAATTAGAGATGTAGAATCTTTATTGCTGTTTATATAATTTGTGCACGTGTTTCTCGGAGTTATGCAGAGTTGTCGCAGAAAATACAGAAAATTTTGCGATAGTCAAAATAATTTTCGTCCAGATAGTGACACGGTGCGACAGAGATCCCGGCCTGGAGTCTCCGGACGTGTTTGCGCGCGCGCTATCTTTCTATCCTCTCCTTCTGCCTGGGGCCACCCTCTCTCATCCCCGTAGTTCCTGGAATATGTAGATGGGGTTGATAGCGTTTATGCACGACTACGAGTTCGTACGGCGGCTCGGGTTCTTTGTCTTGCAAACGAGCGAGCATTTTGTCCCTCTCCCCGTACTTCTGCCTTCCTTCTACCACCCCTCTGGCTCGAGTTCACCCCCTTTCCTTTCCTCTTGCTCTCGGAACGGAACGATCTCCGTCTCTCCATCGCTGTTCTCAACGCTGTTCAGTCACCACCCACTCGCTACTTCGTTCTCTCGTGCTACGTAGCACCGCCACCTCTCTCGTTCAACCCTCCTCGCCCACCCCTTCTCTTCCACCCTTCTGTCCTTCTTCTCCGTCTGTTTTCCACCTGTGCTACTCTCGATCTCGGCCCTATTTTCTCTCCGTCGTTCGAGAGAGTTTCCAGTGTTCGAAACCCCCGTGGAGTCCACGGGGGTGAACCACCACCCCTTCTCGCGTCGCTCTCTCGCTTTCACGAATATATTTCTAATTAGCTCCACTTTTCGATCTCCGCCGCGTGTTTATTTCAGGATTCCATGGAAGCGGAGGGAGACAGAGAGAGAGAAAGGAAACGAGGGTTGGGGGTTAGGATAGGATACGGAGGGTTGAACAGAGAGGAACGACGATCCCGGCGTTTCGCCGGGGCTCCACCATTGATCCGCTTAATTTTTCTCTCCTCTCGCCACCCCTGCCGCCGGCGATCTTTCCCTTTTTTCCTTTTTCCTTCTGCGATTATGAGGCGTTCCTTCGTTTCGCTGATCTTCCTGCCCCCCTTTTTTTTCTAGCGTTTTTCTCGCACTCTTGTCTCTCGGTCTGACTCGCGACCCTTCCTCACTGCCGAGTACTATAAACCCTTTGATTTTTCCTTTTAGCCTTCCAATTTAAATCCCCGGCAAAAAATTATCATTTCTCTCTCTTTAATGTAGAAGTGTCAACCAAACATTTTTTAGTTCCTCCATCTTGACAAACATCTCTCTCCATACACGCACATAACATGATAACCAGATACATTGGATATCGTCTGAAGTCGACAAACATTCACATTACATAATCTAGACTAATTATCCAGACTACTAAGTCAACTACTAAAATCTGGACTAAGACCAAAAAGTCAGCTACTAGATTTCTAATATCGTCATCCTCATTTGATAATCTCGGCTACCACTTCACAAAAATTTAGTAACTAAATCACGAAGACAATCAGCAAGGGTAACAGTGACTTCCATGTACTACAACGTATCAGCTGATCACTGTAACAGTAACTTCAACGTACCTCGTAAGTTTCAACCCCTGTAGCTCCCGCAAGGATAACCTAGCAGACCTGTGTTCAACCTGCGCACTCGAGGAGCACTCGAGGTCCGCTTACAAGAAGGATACGTTCAAGTGGTATTTTAACACTCGAACGAGAGGAAAAGTGTATTTACGCCGGCGTGAGGCCGCGATTCGCGGGAAATGCCCGACAAAGATGTCAAAGTGACCGCTTGAAGCGGCGAGAAAAACCGGAGAACCTACTCGTAAAGGATTATGTGCTCGAAGAATTGTCAGCCACTGGCGAAAGAAGGCCAAGTGGTTCCCGCACGACGGGGGGCTCATATAGGGGTGCCGATGATACGCCCCTCCATCTTTTTCCTTGTTTGATGTTCTATTATATGGGCTAGTCGATCCACTGGTTTCGTTTGCTTTGGGGGGTTGCAACCCTCGTAATGATAGATCGCTTTATCGATGCTTTTCGAAATGCATAAAAGACACGGATTTGACGGGTTTATTAACTGAACATTTATATCTAATACGGTGTTTAAAGATGTGGAAAGTGCAAAATAATTGAGCTTTAATTTGCAAACTGTTTGATACAAGTTATATTTTCTGACAGAAAATTCATTTTTGTAACAATTTCTTAAAAGCACCAAGGTTCTTGAAAAATTGTCACGAAGGTCGATGAAGGATAGTTTTTTTGTAAAAATATAATTGATAGATTTTTTTATGTGAAATCCGTGTATGAAAATTATTTATAACTTTGAAGTGGATGATCCTGAACAGTTTCCAATCAAAAGTTGAGGACTGCACGATTTTGATAGCGTACCGTAATACCCAGCATCATTAAAACTTCATGATCCCCAGTATCTACTAAATAATCCCCTATCTCCATATGTCCCTTTGTGGACCTCATCCCCCGTGACGTGTTTCCTTCCCCACGAAGACACGCACGGTCTCCGTTTCCGGCTGTAACCACGACCGAGTAAATGTTAACGATAGTCTCTAATAGAGCGAAATAGAGGAGAATAGGGGTTGAGAAGGTGCTCCTTCGTTCTCCGTCTCTCTTTCGGAAAAAAAAAGTCGAAAACCATCGAAGTCGTCGACCGGAGGGAAGGAAAGGAACACAGAAGCGTGGAAACGGCGGGACACGGGACGAAGGGTGGAAAGACAGAGAATATCGCGGTATACGGAACACCGGGAGCTCGAGTTGTTCGAGAATAAAAGAGTAATTTTCCGGGTGGTGAGACCCCGATAATGGGGTTGCAGACTGCCGAGTCGACTGGAAAGTGATTAAGCACACATGACGGAGCCCGTGGACTCGTCAGGATATTACGAGCCACCCCTTTCAACCCACCTCCACCGTCCTGTCCTCCCTCCGCCTCCCCCTTCAACCCTCTCCTTCCCTTATGTCATCCACCTTCTTCTGCTCACCTACACCGCGGTTCGTACCTCTAATTCCTCGTCCCTTACCTTATTCGTACACGATATTGGACAGATAACGATCCTTTCCTGCATTTCTACGACTACCAACCCCACATCCAACCCTCTTGGACCTCGAGGTAACCGGTCCCCGATATCGACTCCTCTCCGTTCCAGCTCTCGATTCTTCCGGTTCGAAGTCTGCGACCCTTTGCGAAGGTGAATCATTTTGGAATCGAAAGGTTCGATGAAAGGGGTTGAAATTGTTGGTGACGTTATCGAAAGAAAATAATGTATTATATTATAAAACGCTGTAATAATCCTTGCGTCCGTTTCGTGAAAGATCGATAAACCAACGTAAACAACAGAGAAACTGTACTTCAGTTAATATTGACTAGCATCGTTGAACTATTCAAGGAGCATGCAAGTTGTACAGCTCCTTAGTGCTCGGTTAGCGTGCAAAACCGAACGCAAACGACCCACGAATCTCCGTGAAGGGGGTAAACTAGCGGCAAACAATCCCACAAACCCGGTTCCGTGGCCATAATTTCAGCGCGGCGAAACAAGCTTCCGTCTGAAAACGGCCATCTTCGTCGGAGCGAAACGAGACCGACTCGATTACAAACGTCGGTCCGATCCTAGTAATCGAGAGCCCGAGGACCGATCTCTTTACGGTCGAGCGGTAGACGATCGTTATCCAGGGGGTTGAGAGTGGCTTTATCATGAAAAACCACGCGTTGACCGATTTCGTGCACGGCCAGGGTCTCTCGAAGGGGGGTGGCAGAGGAGTGTACGTACCTCCGGGACATATTCAGACCGCGATACGCAAAAAGGAGCCACCACCGGCAGGGGGGTGGAAAGTGAAAAGAGAGTCCATACGCCGCAACGAAACGATAGAAAGAGGAAGTTGGATGAAGGGAGGGGGATGAAGGGTAGAGAAGTATTGGCCTCGTCAAGCGGTTTCAGGCTTGCCGATATTCCGGGCGCTTCTCGTCGACCCTTATGAAGCCAATTACACTTTGCCTCGCCAAAGGCACCCCACTTATAACCGGCAGTCGACGTTTCTGGGGCTCTTCGGGTCGCGACCGGTTCTGCAGCACGTACCGGTTATATTAGATACCGCTACTGTAAAAGCTGCTGCTACTGCTGCTGGTGCACCCCTTTTTCGTACTTCGGCCCTCGATACGTCTGCGAACCGTGTAACCATCCGGGGTTGACATCGGTAACGAAGGGGTTTTACGGTGAGGGAAAATCAACCGAAACTATATTTTCCCCCAAAAACATTTGTCATGTTACGGGTCGAAATAAGTTCATTCTTAGGGCAGTTAGGTATACTATTACTTTTTTCTCTTACTATGCAAGAACAGTAATACTGCCCGATGGGATTTTGCAACCTTCACGCATTATTACACTTTTTATGGAACATTCTGTTTCTAAGTTCGAATCACGGTCATTTGAAAATTATTTAGTGTTAATTTACTTACATGATAGCGTAAAATGATCAAAATTACCGAAAAGATGAAAACTAGCCAAAAGTGAATTTATAATTTGGACTAACTGGGGTGTAACATAAATTCGTTCGATTAAACCTAATTATATTTCTTTATTTGACTAGCAGCATTAAATTTAATTTAGTAAAACGGTTACCAAACAAATTTATGTGAAACCCTAATATTATGATTGGGACAAGTTAATATCCGCAATAAAAATTATTATTAATTTATGGCATACAAAGAAAATTAGTGGCGAAATCGGTATGGCGTATGACAAATATTTTGTCAGGAAACTGATCGTCGATGGGTGATCATTGATCACTATCAATAACCATTCGTTGGGTCATCCAATCCGTGTTTGTAGTGCAAACCTCCACGATATTAAATACATAGTCACCCTATCGTCCAATCGATTCACTCTTCTTTGATCTCGCTCGTAATAATGTTTATCCTGCATCTGTTAATACGCAGCCGTCAGGCACGACGTGTCAACCCCTTCGAAAAATATCGCAAGCACATTGAAGTTGTTTCCTCTGACCATGTTTTTGAAGAATCTTGTTCTTATTTTAAACTTAATATCTTTTGCTTAATGTATTAATGAATATAATATATCCATCTCAATGATATGGATACTTAAATACAATACTCATAAGTCTTCCTCAACCTATTCATAGAAGGTGCACACAAATTTTTAATAAAATTGATCGTAAAAATTAAACTTCATCCGAATGAAATGAATTTCTACATTGAAAGCTACAATTTTATAAAGGTGTACACCATTTTACAGTGTCTTACATGTTTAATAAAATTATTTACAATTTACAGAGTGTTAATTTAATAATACTTCTCAGATACATGGGTTTGAGTAAAATAAGAGAAGAAAAATGATTCGATAACCTGTTGAAAGAGTACAAAAACAGCATCTTGATTTTTGTTACAGGTCTGACGAGAGCACCGATGTATCCCTTCTCCACGGGTCAATATCCGTACCCCATGCTTAGCCCGGAAATGACGCAAGTCGCCACTTCCTGGTAAGTCGGTATACTCGTTCGACGACGGAAAACGTCATCGACAAAAAGCTAGATAGATGAATCTCATCTTTGTCCTTCAAGCTACTTCCAAGCAAATCAATTTCGACTGTATCTGAAGTGTATCTCCGGCTACAAAACTACTTAAGATCCTAATATCGTTATGAATCATTCAGAATTTTTTTTTATTTGAATTCCTCGCGATTTTTGTGTCGACGCAAACAGCATCCTGAGGTGATTTCATGGAGGCCCATTAAATTCATAATAACAGTGATAGAAGTAGTTTTTGATCATTTTAACGAGTGGTCAGTGAACTAATATTTAATATTTTATGAGGGAACTTGTATTATAAAATACAGAGCTGTAGTCTGACGCTAAGATATGAGTGGGTTAACCCGGTTATTTTCCCTATATCACTTAAAGGATTAACCATAAGATTTATCGGAGGCGATTAATCACATATGGAGATGCTGTCTGCAGCTTTCGTCACGCGCGGCGCCACTAGCACACGTACCTTGCATCAAAAGAGAGCCTCGATTTACACGATTATAGAAGCAGTTTAATTCGGTATGAGTGCCTGTGGTGTCCTGTAGAATGAATATCGCGTCCCCGTTCCAAGGCCCTCGTTAACGAGCAGCGATTCAACCGTAGACTCGACCGACACTCGAGAGCCGGTTAAAAAACGATTTTCCTACTTGTCCTGCGAGACCCTTTTCATTCGATCTTTGCGGCCATTGAAATTCGATGCCGAAAGATCGCGAAATAACGTGGAATAACAGCGAAGCCAAACCGTATTCGGCCCTCGTTTTTCCGGTCAAATCACGGCCGTCTCCGTTTGCCCGATTTGGTCATCCTCTCGGTTCCGGTCTATTAGATCGACCACGTCCACCGGTTTCGTCGCCATAACGCTATAACGCACACCGAGAGAACCCTCCTCCTGCGACTCCTTCCCTCCTTGTTATTTGCTTTCTGCCCGAACCACCCTAAATTGAGATTTTCCACGGATGATTAAGCCCGTTCTTCTCAATTAGGAGGGCGGAACCGCGTCTCTCCGATCGTCGCGAGGAAAAAAGCACGCGTGCACCTCCTTCAGATCCTTCTTTCCGGGCCTCTTCGCGGAAATTGCGTTAGGGAATTTTTCGAAAGGATCAGCTTTAGTTCGCGAATTGACATTTGGAAGATTCAGCTTGATGTTTTCAGTGATACAGTAGTCTCCTATACAGCACATGGATGCAGGTTAGGCTGTGACCTAAGACAATTTTAATAAAAATCGTTAATAATTGTAAATTAAGTTGCATTACATGTTTTCATTTTAGAGTGATGTTACTCTAAACTTAAAAAATAATTTCTACAAATTTTCAAAGTTTGTAGAAAATGTTTAAGTTCAATTTTGATGTGGACACAATGTATGTGTGCGTGTTATATGGGACAACTACTGTTAATCAGTGTTTAAAATAATTTTTGTTCGTTATTCAGCCGCTATGATTTTTTTATTTTTTTACAAATTTATTTTCCCGCCACCATTAAACATTTCAACAAGTTGAGATTATTCTATCTTTTTTTTGCTTAATGAAGCTTTTTTATTTAAATGTAGGCACTGATTGTTTGTAACAGTTATTGTATGTGTGACATTGATTATTTTCAGGCTAAACTCTTTGACAAGCAATGGTTTCGTTTCCAGGCATACACCAAGCATGTACCCCATTTCCCCGGCAAGCACTGGTTTTCGAAGTCCGTATCCCACGAGTTTGCCCATCACAAGTTCTAGTTTACCAAGGTTAGTAGGTGATCGAGATCAGATTTGTCAAGTTTACCGTCACGGAATCAGACTAATTCCAGTTACATGTTTGTACACTAATTGCGTACCATTACATGTTCCACATGAAATTGCATCATCGAGCGTGTCAGTGTTCTCCATATATTTCCTTGATTATACCAATTTGTACCTCAATCAGCTAACGAAATTATTCGATCAAAATTAAGGCACACAAGATTTGAACGCAATTTTTAACCTTCAAAATTTTTTAAAATTCTTTTACTATGGCTTGGAAACACAGTGTGTACCAATTGCACAAAGGCGCCTATCTTGTTTGTCACATAAAAAAAATTCTCAAGACAATTCCATCTGAAAACGTATTAAAGTACAATATTACACCACTGCACAACTTGTGAGGTTTTTTAAATTTTTTTAAATTTAAATATGTCGTTCCTCAATTGAATCAGTTGTGTTAACTCTATAGAAATATCGATGATCTTGAAATCTCGCTAAAAATGATGACCTAAAAACATGTAAAATTATATGGATCTATATTGTTACGTGTGCTTTTTGAAGTAGCACAACATTGTTCTCAGAAGATTTTTTATAAATCGATAAACAAGATGTACACCAACAGCCTCAATTGGGACACCTTGTATAACGTTGAACATGGCAGGGCAAGACCTCTGTCTTGTAAGAGTTCATTTTGTGCATACCTGTTTGTCTACTTTCGAATTAAAAAATGACGGAGTCTGACCCTATCATGGTACTCGTTAATGTTTCCAATGATTGCACAATAAATTGGCATGAACCGCTCGATCGAACCGTGACAATTTCGCGTCTGAGAAATCGACAAACTCTCACCTGCCTGTTTGAAGCGTGCAATCACCCAGGGTATCGGAATTTTTTTTCCAGTGATCTGTACCGGTTTTCGCCGACTGGTCTGATGCCTCCGCATCCTGGACTGAGTCCGCACGCACACGCGTTGGCGTCCCACGCGTTGATCTCCTCGGCGCCGAAAACGGATCATTCCACCTTGGATCACAATCACAGGTTCGTTCTCACCGACATAACGGCGACACCTGGACCATTTTCAGGGAATCGAGCCGTGCGCCGAGCTCGTTCAATAAATCCTCTCTACCCCTTTTTTCCCCTCGTTCCTTCTTTACGAGCTACCCTAACGTCCCGTCAGAGCACCGAGCCATTACCTTCGATTGATCGAGGAGATGTCCTGCCAGGAGCGATCGCGGCGTGTCGCGTGTTTTAATCGATTCACGAGTCGACGGGGCTGGCCTGACAAACTACCGACGAATTTATTTAACGAGGAACGAAAGGAAGAGCCGAAACGCCGATCGGAGATAACGCGGAGCGTGTCAAAGCCCGGCAGCTTCCATATAACGCGGGCCTAATTTGCGCTCTGTCGGAACGAATCCCTGATAGACACGCTTTGATCATAGCCACGAGCGTGCTGGTAAATATTGCAGCCGGCGGTGTTGGCATTATCGAAGAACGGAACGAGTCAGTCGATAATTTACTGGATACATTGACACGGAAAACAGGGGATGATTCCTCGTTTCGACCGATATCTTGGAGCGAAACGTTCAACAGGCTATTAATTTATTCCGGATACAAAGAACAAAGCTTTATCCTTCCATCGATAAAGGAAAGAATTTCGTCCGTTGATAAAGAAGCGTCTCGCAGTATCGAAGCTTTACGAATAGTTTCAGCGACGACCATAGGGGGTAGCACGTCCCGGGGTGTTCAACCCCTCGTGCAGTCGTTCGTTCCCCCTTCACCGACTAGGCACGTATAACACTTATTGAATGACTCTCTTCGCACAGCGTCTGCGCCTGCCGCCGCCACCTCCACCTCCACCGCCACCGCCGCCGCCGGTTATGTATTGATCATTACCCTCTTAAACAGATTTCTAATTTGCATTAGTACCCGGCCGATCGCCTGGCCCTCGCATCGTATACAAAGCCGCATGGTCGCGCTTCCTATATTCGAGGCACGCGTAGCCATGAACGCTGCCGATCAGCTGGCTGGACGTGGCTCGTTCTTGAAGAGGGGAGTATCGCGTGCCGGGACGGCGAAGCGTCAGGACGCCGCCGACAGGCTTTTACGAACGGCCTAGACTGTCGTGCTCGTTGGCGCGAGACTGGTCTTCCATTTTGACCTTCGAGGCGGCCCACGTGCTTCTGGGACGGGATCGTCGCGAGGAAGATTTCTCCGTTCATCGTGAATCGACGATCTGGGAGTAACACGTGCACGCGGATCGTTCGACGAGATCAACGGGGCGGTTATCGATCTTGACTCACGTGCCGAGATCGGACGGAGAGTGGTGGTACACTCGAGGCCGAGCGTATACCTCTTGGTGTTCCCGAAGGAAAAGAGCAGCTGATCAGAGAACGACGAGTGTCCTTTGTCCAGGTGGCATCGCAACGAGTACCGGTGCTCGCGAGACATCGGCGGCCGATGGTAGCGCCACGCAGCCCGCCAAAAAAAGGCATCACGCAGGGAAAGCGGAGAGAATGCAATCTTCACCCCCCACGCGCGAATTATACATCGGCGGATGGTAGGGTGTCGTTGCTGCGGAGCCATGAATCGCGATGATGGCCCCACGGTGCAGCCCTCCTCCCCGCCGCCCCTTCCGCACTTGCGGATAATCAATCGTCGTAACACCGCTCGGTGATTCCACCGACGCCAGGAACGACGCGTTTTCGTTGGATGTGGGATACAGGGTGGCAAGTGGACGAGGACACCGACGGGCTCTGTTCGGCGGCCCTGGTGCGATACGCGCATCGCGAGACGCTCGTAAAATATTGTGCCGGGTAAAGATCGCGAAACGAGCGACGAAAGAGAAAGGGAGAGAGAGAGAGAGCGACAGAGAGAAAAAGAAAGAGAGAGGATACTCGTCGGCGAAGGGAGAGACAAAGGCCGATCGACGAGAAGGAAGATTCCGGGCGTAAAACGCGCGAGGATGCCGCCCCCGGAGACATTTTACCGTGCGATTCGTCCGCTCGACGCTCATGAATGTTGAATGCCGTCCACGACGATATGGAGCCATTAAGATCGACGACGATACGCGACGTGCCAGGCGGGCGGGACGCGACGTGAACAGTGAGTGTTTCGGCTGCTTCCGGGATGACGCGATCGCCGGTGTCTCGAGACGACGGACGATAGTGGCGTAAATGTTGTGCGCGTACGTGTGCTGTTTACAACGGGGACTGTTTCATGAGGACTGTTCGTCGGCGTACAGTATGCTAGGACACGGGGACGCGAGCATGGAGTCGAAGACGACGCGCAGGGACGTAGAGATTACCGACGCTACCGACCGTTACGGTTCCTCGAAACGCAAGATGACACCGTGCTCGAACGACGACGACGACGCCAAGACCGACAAACCCGACAGCATCGGTGTGCTGCAACGTTACTTGAGCCACGGCGTCGATCACTGTGTCGCGGACGTTCACGTGTACGGTAAAACGAGCACGAGAGGGCTCGAATAGGCAAAACGGTGGTTAGCACGTATGTACATAGGTTTCGATGGATCAGTCGAGAGCGTTCCGGTGGGTATAAACGGGCCCACGAGTGCAGCGCGGTTCGGCGATGGAGCCCGAGTGTCTGGAGCCGCTGAACCTGGTGATAAAGAAGGACGACAACACTGAGAACGGGCCGACCGTGATCGAGGAGAACAGCCAGACGTCATCGATCAACAGGATCGACGAGGAGAGCAGCGAGTCGAAGATCGTCGACAACATGACGATACTCCAGGACGCGATGAAGGCCGACGAGGCTGGTTTACCAACCGCCGATCACAAGATCCTCACGGCACTCTACATGAGCAGCCTGATGCAGTTGTCGAACATGAACATGCCGAGGAGCGTCACGCCGCCTCCGTACGGTGCTCAGCACAACTTGATGCAGCTGCTGATGGTCGAGGCGCGACACCGCATGTGGCAACAGATGAACTGGCCCTTGCCACAGAACTTTCATAGGAACCCGTTAACGTTACCCCAGCCGTACTTCGACGGGCCTACCTCGAACCTCACGGAGCAAATGTGCAATTCCCAAAACGCTGCACCTGCTTATCCCCTGTCCTGCACGAAACCCGAACAACCCCTGAATCACGACGCAGAGTTACCCTTGAAGCAGCCCTACTTCAAACGGTAACAGACCGACGTTCGATTTTGCGCGCGAAACTATCGTACATAGTTCACATACAGTTTCGATAAGGTAATCTGATCTATCTTCTTGGTTTGTACGCAGGTCTTCGGTAGAACAGAAGAACTCGACGTCGTTACCCACGGACAACTCGAAAGCTCAGGACACGGGGCAGCAGAATAACCAAGGTAAGGATCGTTTAACGGATCTGGGCTTCGGTGATCAGTTTACCGTTGATTTTCACTGTAGAGGCCACCTCTCATACCCGTCGATGATGTTTGACAGATAAAAAGAAACCCCATATAAAAAAGCCTTTGAACGCATTTATGCTGTACATGAAGGAGATGAGGGCGAAAGTCGTGGCGGAGTGTACCTTAAAAGAGAGCGCTGCCATCAACCAAATATTGGGAAGACGAGTGAGTAGCTGGCGAATAAGTACATTTTACTATCATGAATTTTTTAAACGTTTTCAAAGCTATTACATCAGGGTCTGTAAACCGTTACATTCGCTAACGGTGTTATTCTAAACGTCGAACCTTATGGTAGGTGTTACAAGTCATTTGTGTATTCAAAATGCCTTTCATCGCTATTAACGATACCGAAACTGTTTCAGGAACGAGTCAGCTCGTTTTGAAGAAGCAGACATTCCTGATATTCCGTTCGAAAGTGTATCGCTAATAGCAATGGAGATTTACGGTCGAAAAGAAATATTTCATTGTCGAGGAATTAGAAACGAGCAGAACCCTGATGTAAAAGTAACAGACACACGCCGGAGTCAAGATTTCCTTCCGTTCTCTTTGGTACCCTTTCCAACGCGTTTGGTACGGGTCCAATTTAAAACCGTACGGCAGAAAAATCAAAAGAAGCACGATTCAGTGAACAAGAACCGAAAAAGACGAGCCCCGTTTCGTCGGTTCGGAAATGTTGACTCTCGGCGACCATAGGGGAAGATCGGCATCCCCGGAGATGCCTTTAACGGGGCGTCTCCAAGGACGAGATCTCGAATCAAAAGGATAAAAGGATAATTGCATGCGTTTTTTTAACTTCTTTCGTTGATCCGCGATATTGATCAAGTCGAAGCACTAACCGTATACCTGCTAGTTACATCGAATAGACGGATAGATAAATTAGATAGATAGATAGTCTAGCTAGATAGAAAGAGAGAGAGAGAGAGAGAGCATCGTAGGTGGGATCTAAGGAAAAAAAAATCTCGTAACGAGAAGATTTTTTTGTCGGGGTCGGGAACGAGAAAACGGGGTCGGGTGACGAGGAGGACCACCTCTCTCTTGGTGTATCTTGACTCTGAACGAGTCGCAAAGACGAGCAGATTAAAAAAAAAATACACACGTATTACCGTTAATACGATAACGAATTTAAGCGACAAAACGAATACAGATCGAATTAAAAAGTAAGACACGTGAGAAATAAAAAAAAAGGGACACACGGTGCACGGATAAATACTGTGAGACTGTGAATCTGAATTTTGGGGGTATGACACGCAGTGGCACTCGCTAAGCCGGGAGGAGCAGGCGCGGTATTATGAGGCGGCCAGGCAGGAGCGCCATCTCCATCAGCAACGATACCCCGGCTGGAGTGCCAGGGATAACTACGGATACGGCAGCAAGAAGAAGAAGAGGAAGAAAGAACGGTCCGCAGATCCCACCGGAGGTACCACTTTCCAGTGCTAGAACAGCAGGCCCTTAATAATTCATAATAATAATAATAATAATTCATATAGATTACCTACTGGTTGATATTGAAACGATCAAAGTCTCTTGTGCGTTTCATTCTGTTTTTTATTTGATGATGACAACCTATCGACTACTGTTGTCTTTATTTTTTTTTTTAGTATTTTTTTTTTTGTTATTATATTTGGTTTCTGTTCAATTGTCACTTACATTTTTTTGTCGAATTTTTTTTTAATTATCTGGCATATTCACTCTTCAACTCGTGCGGACTTGTGTTTTATATTTTTTAATGATGAACAGCTCTTCGGACGCGTACGTGCGCGTGCAACGGCACCCGTACACGCGTGCGTACACGCTGTTTCCGTTGGTTTGTTTTTTTTTTTTTTTATAACGTCGACTCGATTTATATTGGATTGTCTGTTGGGGTAACGGAACCAGGCACGCGTCGACCCTGGTGCGACGAAGGGGGAAGGAACGAACTCCCGCGGCATGCGAACATGTACGCAGATTCTTTTTTTTTTTTCTATATCTGGCCAAACTCCCTAAAGCGGTATCCGTTCACGGAGAGACGTACGATTCGAATGACGAAAGTGGGACGAAAAAAAAAGGAAAATGTTCACGAACGTTCATTAACGAGAGCATATGTCATGTATCGAAGATATTCGAACCAGAGTGAAAAGACGTATGATTGAGAGCCTTCACGGTACGGGATGTCTGGTAGAGACAACACGTTTTCCTTTCTCGATCGTTTCGAACGGGACCGTTGTTGTTGTATCCTTCTTAGCCCCATATATACCCGACGATTTATGGACTCCTGATCAAACGAGAACGAAAAAGTTATTCTGCTTTTCCTTCGTCTCTTTCAACGATCAAAAGTTTACCATGTTCTTTTAATGGATGAGTGATGTGTCTAACTCCGTGTCCCGTTGAAATGTCATCGATCGAAAGGTACGAATACACTGAAAAAAGTTAGTGTTTACTGGTGTAATTCGTATGGGATATTAAACTTTATTCATTTCTGTGTATTAACCGTTTGAGTGTCATGCGGCTCGGCGGCGCCATTTTGTGCCACCGCGTTCTGCTGAAAAGTGCCATTGCGTAGGCGTTGAAAATTGTCGGGGGGTGAAAATATCTACTGGTGTAACTAGGACTTTTTAGAGCGAACTAAATTCTCCAACTTTACTAGCAGTGTGAACAGGTTAGATTAGATGCGATCGAAGAATTAGGAAAGTTGGGGTTTTAAACACTCGGAAATCAAGGACTTGAGAGTTTCAAGATCTTAAAAATTAAGCATTTGGAGACAAAGAACTTGAAAATTGGGGATGAAATCTAAGGATTTGAAAATAAGGGTATTTAGAAATTTGGAAACTTGAGAGTTCAGAAAGTTGTTTAATTTTTAATGAAGGGTAAGATCCTAGGTTCCTCAGGGTGGGTTAGGTTCACCTTACTCCTCACCTAGTTACGTCAGTAGACAACATTGGGAAGTGCCATCGCTTCAAGAGTCGAAAGATACCATCACATTCATCGATCAAAAAAATTACCTGGTTTCAGAAGTCGAAAGGTGCTACGATTAAAACTTCGAAAAGTGCCACCATAAGTTCCGACAGCTTTGAACTCTAACTGATTTATAAACTAGTATCCTAAAATAATTGAGAGAATTGTGCCTTTGTGTAAATCGAATGGCACTTTTCGAACATGCTCTGGCACTCAACGGTTAAATGAATGACAAGTATATCCTGTGAATATATTGCAGTATATTTTTTCAGTGTATACGCCAGTGAAGAGTCCTATCTTCGCTGGATGACGTGGGTCGGGACCACGATTTTGTATGGCGACCCTCTCTATCAGACACCCTGTATCGTCAAATATAATTGAAACTCGACGATAACGACGAATAGCGGTACAAGCGAGGGGGAGGGGAGAATGTAGGCTGTTCTTCTAGCACTTTAAACGGAAAGTAGGGACCCCAGTGTTAAATAACGCAAAGCAAATGCAACGATGCGCGTGGAACGGTATCGAAAAGTGCATCGATAAAGACGAGATTTTTTAATTTAACCGTAACTAAAAAAAAAAGAAAAGAACGAGAAATACGCTTATCGTAGATAAATAATCTTTAACCAGAGTTAACAGCAAGTAAAATTAGAAAAAAAAAAAGAAACGAAAGATGCAATTTAGGGTGGCGGCAGTAGCATTAGTGAATCTCTATTTTTTTTTATCTTCTTCTTGATTAAAAATATTGTTTAGCCCACGGTTCATGCACAATTACAAATAGTGTTTGGTTCTCTCTCGGTAGTGGCACGCGCTAGGGCGAGAGGAACAGGCCAAGTATTATGAGTTGGCGCGACGGGAGAGACAGTTGCACATGCAGCTGTACCCTGACTGGTCTTCCCGCGCAAATACCAACCGAACTAAGAAGAGGAAGCGCAAACAAGACACAAACAGTGATCCTGGAGGTACCCACATGCCTCACTCCACACATTCTTTACAAGCTCCCCCCGCCCACCTCGTACGGCAACACCAACAACAACGACAACAACAGCTACAGAAATTTATTGAATACTCCACCTCACCCCCTTTCAACAGCCCCCCACCCCCTCATTATTACATATACTATATATATTATATAATTATTATATACATTCTTTATTGCTACACTACATTATGTTGCATGTTTTCCCCCCGTCTTGGGGTTTTGGGTCGATATATTATTATATATATATATATTCTACATATATATATGATTATTATTATTATTATTATTATTATTATATTAATGTTACATACATGCACATGCATATTAGACGTTCATATATACATATATATATGTGATTTATATGGTTTTTCAGTAGCTTTTGTTTTTCTTTTCTTCGATTCGAAAACAACAATAACAGTAACAACATAAAAATAATAGTTCGTAATTGTTAGAGCAGAGAAAAGAAAGTGTCTAGTAGTAATGAGAAAAGAATGTTAACCGGATATAAAAAAAAAAAGAAAGAAAGTAAAAAAAATGTTCATTAGCGGGCGTGCACGTACGCATGCGCACGTGCGTGCCTCCATGTTTGAACGTACCGTACGTAATTTACATTGATATATATATTATTGTACGTGAGACAAGATATAATATCGTGTAGAACGGGAAGAAAATGGGACACGAGCGCATTCAGTACACACGTACACGCACATGACACAAGCATTTATTAATTATTAATTACGTATACAACTTTGGGGACGCTGGCCATCTTGCATTTTTACAGGGACCTATACTCCGCAATCAGACAATCCTAAGCGTTTTTAATTTTTCACTCAGTCTCTCTTTCTCTGTGTTTCACCTACTATTTTTCTTTTTTTTTTTTTCTTCTTTTCTTCTATTCTCTTCTATCCACCACTCTGTGCTCTCACTCTTCTTATTTTTTTTTTTCTTCCCTCTTTGTCGCTCTTACTTTCATCGCTGTCGCTCTGTTCTTTTCTTTTGTTTTTATATTTTAACTACGATACGCTGGTTTCAATTCACATCACCTTCTTTTTCTCTCTTTTCTCGCTCACCACCATATCACCATCACCTTTGATCGTTTCAACGTTGCCTGTCGACCTTGTCGATTATTTTTCTCCTTTTTGTTTTTTCTTCTAATTATCGTAATTTATTTATCAGCTGCCTTTTTTATTTCGTTTGGTTCTATATGGTCACCTCTAATCAATCACTCAATTATTCTTGACCCTTACACGCGAGTTTGTTTCGTTCACGATGCCTGAGCGCTCGGGTTTCCTATTTTTTTTTTTTAATCTTTTTTATTTTTTTTTTTACATTCATCTTTAATATTTATCATCTAGAGCTTGCGTTTAATACAGTTCACGACATTAATTGAGTAGATATGATCTTTGATCGTATTTTTTACGCCGTTTAACGTTTTTACGCTGCATGCTGTTTTTTACTCACAAGGGAAGCGTATCACCTGCGAGGCGCCGATTTCGCTACCAAAAGTCTTTGAATGCGAATATTTCCCGTATCTGGAAAAGTTGCGTGCTATAATTTCGCAGGACCATTATTTCTGTGGTCCTTTATAATTGCGTCAAATTTGGGCCCAATCGGTGGATCAAAGGTCGTGCGCTTTCCTCGTCAGCTTGACAAAATATCTTTCTTTTTTTTTTATCGATCCGCGGGATTCCCTGAAGACTGCCAATTTACTACAATTGTATAACAAATAATTACTATAGTCTTCTGGGAAAATCCTGTTTCACCGATATATATTGTCAAATTTGACTATTTGAGCTTGAAGCATTTACCAAAATTTTCTAAATGCGAATTAATCCGAATAGAGATCGTTAAAGTCAAGCTCGATCGGTCGCGATCGTTCTGTTACACGCATGACTAGCTGACAAACGTTGAATCAAACGAATGAACGTCAATTTGTTGAAAGCAGCGAACTCAAATACCGGTCATACGTCTGGCAGATCGAAACTCGACGATATGTATCGGCGATAAAAAAGAAGGGAACTCTCCCCTGTTCACAGACACGGAAGAAACGTTTCTGGAAAAACTAATCGGTGTACCTTTCGAATTTTCTAGGTAACAACATGAAGAAATGTCGCGCCAGGTATGGATTAGACCAGCAAAGCCAATGGTGCAAGCCGTGCAGGTACGTGTGCATCGTGTAGAGGGTTTTCGATAACGTTGCTTCTTGAGAAGAGAGAATTTACTATACCGTCTTGTCGGCAAAGCTGCGCACGCTGTTCCGGGTCGCGTGTATATACTTATTCGATCTTGAGAAGTGTTGAGAAAGACTAGAAATTTCACGTCACAGTTCATGTAGTTCCACTAGATCAACTTACTTTTTACATGTGATGAATGATGGTGAACGATTATACGAGCACGGGTTGCTTCTTTGTGCTTCTTACGAAAATTCGGTCTCTTGTAACATAGTCTAAAATTTCGCTGTAAAAACTTCAATAACTTGTGTCTGACATAGCTCCTCTTCAGAGACTCGTTCAATTTTCTTTGAACTTTGATCTAATTTTTTTTATTGTATTCACTTATTTCAAATTTGGTAATTAAATATTTGTAATACATACAAAATATGATATATTCACGTATATGTTTCAATTATGAAGGTACATATCTGCTCTTGAAGAGGGTGACATGAAAGTATCACAAAATGGCGCTCACATCAATTTGAAGTTCAAGGTTTAAAAGTGATGCATTTTTAAAGTGATTATTTCCAATGTAAAGTGGTTGTTTCGCAGAGAATCGGCCATTTTACAAAGCAGTATCGACCAAGCGTTTACCCGGTGATTTAGCTTGAACTTTAAGTTGCTTGATGTGGTGAGTTTGCGCTACTTTCGTGTAAACTTGTATCAGACTTCGAGATCGATCAGTTGTAACGAGTGCGATATAATGCAACCCGGGCACGAATACATAGTACTCTCGATTATCACCACTTCTTATTGTAATCGTCTTCTGCTCCGTTCCGTCATCCACATGTTATCGTGGAACTTGAAAAGAGCCGACGCGTGATTCATAAATAACGATCGGAACGATAGCGATCGCGTTCGAAGCACGTACGTTACGGATACACGCGATCTAGTCACCCATTCGATAAAGAAACGGTAAAACATAAACGGAGCCAAGTAGAACGCGCAAACTACGCGCGACCGTCAGAAAATGTGTCTTCCAAAGAGCAAAATATGCAAAAGAGTTCGAGAAATATTGAAGGGAAAATAAGAGAACACAGTTAAAAGTATCTCTCGCACGTTGCTGGATCGATCCAACCGTGGCATCGTCCACTTGTATTTTGCTTGTAAATAACTTTACTAGATAACCACACTCTGTAGTTTATTGCGGCATCACGAGCCACCCGTTCTAGCGCCATTTTAACTTCCGTTTCTCACTGTACGTAATCGCACAGTGCGCCCAAAACGCCCCAACTCCCGGCTGGGTTTGTGAATCTCATGGACCTCATTAAAGGGGCGATGACGAATACCATGCGAGTGTATCACATCTTTTTAGCTTCAGAAATATAAAGACTATTGCGAATGCAAACGTTGGTGTAACTTAGGATTATTCTCATTTTCACCACTCTGCATTATAGAGACTGGATGGTCAATATTATATGTTACTTCAGAATTTTCGAGATCAATATTGGTGTGTAAGATGTTATCAAATATTGACTTCAAATTCTCAGAATCTTAAATGACTAAATTTCCATTGTTCAAATGATGGAAGGATCAAATTGCTGTAGTTCAAATTCTTAAATGACCAAATTTCCAGATTTCCAAGTTCTCAAATGACCAAATTTGTGTATTCCTATATTTCCAAATCCTCACTTTCCCAAATTCCTACATTCCCAAATCATCACATTCCCAATTCCCCACATTCTCGAATCTTTACATTCCCAAATCCCCACACTCTCAAATCCCCACATTCCCAAATCCCCACCTTTCCGAATCCCTACGTTCCCAAAATCCCCACATTCCCAAGCCCCTAAATTCTCAAATTCCCAAGTCCCCAAATCTCCCAGCCATCGAATCCCCAATTTCCCAAATTCCAAACCCTGTGTCCTAAAAAATGTAAATAAATCCTCCCCGCATGCCCTGGTAAAGTCGACCGATCCAAAATGCAATATGCTAAATATAAGCAGTTCAAAAGAAAAATCCTAGTTACGCCAATGGTTGCACTGTGCAAGTATACTTGATTCTGATATCACAGTAGCGAACAATTTTGTCTCCACTGTTTGCAACACGAAATATTAGAGACGGTTACACAGCTTAACAGTGGCAACCCAAAGGAAGCTTCTCATGAACATGGACATTTGGGAGACATATTTTCTGATCAGACACTGCGGAATCGCTGACGTTGCGCGTGTTTTTCCTTCAGAAAGAACGAAGTTGAATTCGTTGCGACGTGGCCGACGTTGTTCATCGTTAACGAGGCACCGGTATGGTTGTTTTATGACTTGCTAAAACATGTTATCTCGCAGATCCTTATAATCTAGTTTACACTGGTAGAGTAAGTGGTACTAGGGTAATCTAGTACTTGTCTAACTGATGAATGATGGGAATAATATTATCACAGTGAGATCTTTACTGTACACTTCTGACGATTTTAATGTTCTTTTACCTAATAATTAATTACGAGAGAGAGCTTGGATCTCTTCAGTTAAAGTTGATATCCATCTGGATTTACTTGATGGTATAGCTTCATACTAAATTTCTAGGATATCAGGTTAAAGATCCCATCTTCAGTATGGGAGCAGCTCAGACAGAAAATGCTACCATGGAAACCCCAGTAATGAAAACCTCATATTCAAGTTTGATGGACATCTATCCCACTTGTGGTTGTCAGTGTGTTTCATTTGTCAGTTCTATACAATTAGTAGATTCAAGACCATATATAGCTACACCCAAACAGGTGATCTAAATACTAAATTATTGACAAGTAGCAACCATCTACTGGCATATTGATGACCATTCTAAAAACACTGGTCGAAAATTTACTCTACCAATGTAAACTATACTCCACTCTTGAAGGTTGGATTAGCAACCATCCAAAATGTACCATAGCCTTTGAATCCTTGATCCTGTATGTAACTACCTCCATTTTCCATGTTTCGACTGTTCTTTAAAGCTGTAGAGATAAAAGGTGCCTCTCGGATGAGCGTCGTCGGGCACGTCATGCTCGTCCGCTAAGAGGGTCGAGAAAGTCCGCTCGCGGACAGGTCGGGACGATGCGTGTGGGTGACGACGATACGGTGTGGGATTAAGGTGGGATTAAAGTGATAACGTCGATGCGACGAGCGCCCCTTTAATGGCTGGTGGTTGGTTTTGGCAGCCCAGTGGAGCATGGAGCGGGGATGGGCATCCACGCGAGCATAATCCATCACGGTGTGGGAAGTAGCGCGGGGGCAGGGGTCGGGGCTGGAGGTGGTGGAGGGACGGTAGGGGCAGCAACTGCACCCCCAAACACCAACACTGCCTCCAATGCCTCCTCGCCTCAGCAAGAACCCACTTATGTTAATCTCTAGTCAAGCCTATCGCCTCCCTTCTACTGCAACACTTCTTCTTAAACAGTGGTCAGTCCCGACTTAAACCTACGGGCTCGTTCGCCCTCGCTATACTCAACCAACTCTGCTCGTTTGCCCGTTCAACAGTGAAGAACAACGATGATTGATTTGTAAAGAGTTTAAAAGAAAGTTCTCGCTGTTTTTTTTCGTTCGTTTTTCTTTTTTTTTTTTGTTCGAGAAAAGAGTTTTCGGTGGTTGAGACGAGCGGGGTGGCATAGTGAGCGGCACAACGACGCCCTAATGCTCGCATTGTTTCTCATTGTTGTGGCTCTTTGCAGCTTATTATTGTTACATTTGATTTACCCTCGTTTAGTTGGACTTTAATCAGTGTTGCCCTTAGCATGGCTGGTCTGTAATACATATATGATATATGTATATATTATATATATACCATCTATATGTTTATATATATAAATATATACGTGTTGCGTACGTCTACACCCACGTGTATAACCAAGATATCTCTGATTTCATCTCATTCTTTTGTTCTTACGTTATCTCGGTTCGGAACGTTTGGCAATAGAGAAGTATAAAATACATACATATATATTATATACATATTACTTATTTTATGAGTCTGATTTGATGGCATGGCAGTTCGTGTACGGTAATTACGACGAATTATGTGTTGGTAACGGATGTGTTGAACCTTTATTTTTTTAGTATTACTACGTGAACCATGATTTATCGTTTCTCTTACATATATATATATATATATTTTATGTTAACGTTCTTCTGTTTTTTCTGTCTGTTTTTTAGTTTACTCTATCGTTTCTTGTAATGTCGTAAGATATACTTGTTGCATTAAATGTCGTTTAGCCGCGCGTCGTAAACCGTTTCGAGGACCAAGACACGCCTGACGACCAGATCTTGGCCAGGTCGTATCTCGAGGAAGCTCGTAGTAGCTTTCGTTTATCGTTTGGAAGTTCGATTTCTCATTGTCAACATCGATGTCGCGTGGCTTTCTTACGCTTCGTAGAGGTTTGAAGAGTCCGGACCACGTTACAGCCTTGATCCGCGTCCATTTGCTGGCTTTCCTTGGACCCGAAGGCAAAACACAGTCATCTTTAAAACGGTTCTGTTCAGTTCAACCCTTTCAAACCCTACTTTTCCATCGTTGAACACGGAATGATTAACAGGATACTACCTGTGAAGTCCAGCAACTTTTCGAGTCAAACTTTTGAAAAAGAAGTTCCAAGTTTGATCTCGTTTGTCTAAATTAGAAGAATCTAACAGACAAATATTTTACGACTGTGTACGCTGAAATGCCATTTCGTGATTATACAAGTACATTCTGTTTCAAAAATAAATTTCTTAAATTCAAAAGAAAACCACTGTCGTGCATCAACGTGGACAGGGCGTGAAAGGGTTAAACAGATGTCCAAGAAACAAGTAGTACATCATGAAACAAAGGTAGATCGATGTTTTACCACATTCCCATCCATCATGTGATTCCTCCCCTTTTTGTAACTTCGCTAAATTGACCTTGATCGTTCCCATGAAATCTTCCGGTTCAACGTGGCAAGGCCAGCAGCTGGACGACTTGTGCGAACCGATTATTAAAGACAAAGAAGTATGCAGAGGTACAATCTAACGCTTTTTAAATCCAGACGTGCCTGCGAACAGTTGATGTCCCACCCAAGAACCGTAATGTTGATATACGAAACACGATAGAAAAAAAAAAACTAACTCGACTGGCTAAGAGATGAATAATGAGAGCCAATGGCAGAGCGATTAATGTCTCGACTGCGATGCAGTTAGCACACGAGGTCGGTCGGGCTCACTTTTCGGGAACTTTGCAGTAGCCAAAACATTTTTTGCCTGTGTCCTGTTGTCGCGATTCAATTTTCCGTCTCGAGATCGATCGATTTCGCCCGGGTCTCTTCTTTTCTTCTTTCCATTATCGATTTTTCTTTCTCGTTTCGTTCGCTCTCTCGGAACGGGACAAAGTAGCTCGAGAGAAAGAGAGAGAGAGCGTGTCAGAAGTTCCAAGTTCCACGTAACATTGATACTAATCCGATTCACGCGCGGACATTCCGGCAAATGGCTGTCCTGCGAGCTTTCTTTACTTTAGCGATTTCGAGATCGATTCCCGTCGCGTGTCACTTACACGACGTAACTGCTCGGGACACGTAGTTCTCGCCTGCGGATTAAAACAGCGTTCTACCCCCAACCCCCGTCCTACCCACCCTCTAACGCCCGCCCACCTTGTGCCCCGGCATTTCAATTCTTTTTGTTGAGACTTTCGTTTTTCACGTATACGTTTATTACACACCAGTTATTTGCTTGTTACGTCTGAACTTTTTGAGCATGGCATTTGGCAGCGAGTGATATCCGTGTCGAGCAATGAGAACCGACCGATGACCGCGCAGAGATCTCTTCCGCTATTCGATTTTTTATTCGTTCGATCACTATGATCGATGTTCTTATCAATCGACGCGACAGCGAACCAGAAGGGTCTCCAGGTAGAGACGTCTGCGCGGTCCATCTTGCTACGACCACGAGTGACCGCATGTTCTTTTAGTTGGTATAATAATACTGAATGTAACCTTACGCACGAGGGATCGGGCGTCGCTTTCAAGAAAGCAGATAGAACGAAACGTACCGTGCCACGTTCTATCCCTCGTTCTAACCATCATCAAAGGTGGTGTCCCAGGATCGGTTGACTAATCCTTTCACGCTTGTTCGCAGACGTAAGAAGAAATGTATCAGATACATGGGGGAGGGAGGAGACGGCGACGGCGAAGCGGACGGCGAAGGCGAGGACGATCACTCGGAGGACAACCTGGGCAGCGTGGGGGAGGCAGGTACTCCCGAGGAGGACGAGTCCCTGAGCAGTCCCGGGGGTTTGTCCGCGTTGTCTAGTCTGGCTAGTCCGTCACTGGTGTTACCGTCGCCCTCGAGCCTGGCCAGCCCGTGTCCCTGCCCTCTGACACCCCCGGTGCCGCCTCCGCCCTTGTCCAACCCGACCAGTCAGCCGCACAATCAGCCGGTACAACCGCCGCCGCCCCACCGTAACCCGGTCGGCACGAATCCCCACGACATCAACAATCCCCTTAGCGTGAACCAACTGACCGGACAGTGTATAAAGAGTGAAGTGGTGTCGGCGCCGTCGGGCACGTCCAATCCGGCGATCAGTGTTACGTAGCCCCGGCCGGACCCACGTGACAAGACTGTTGCTACGCGCCGTGTCATCAACAGGGTCCATGTACGTGTACAGACGGCAAGCTGGACGATAATAGGGGTCACCGTCGTCGCCCGGTCTAGGGAGACGACGAAGGAGGAGGCGGTGGAGAGCTGGCTCCTCTTTGTTGGGATCGTCGCGGGACAGATCTGAACTGGAGGATTTTGCTGGCCACTCGTCAGTCGCGAGAAGACGGACTTGGACGTCCAAGGTGACCACGAAGACAGCGAGAGAGGTCCTTCTCAAGCTAGGGTAGAAGTTCGTCAGGCGACGAAGAGGATCGTCGAGGCTCCCGACGCGTGGATACGATTTGGATCTTCCACGCAGGGCTACCGGCGGATATCCTCGTGTCCAACCTCGCCGCGTTCGTTCGTCGGGACAGACCCAGTGTCCAGAGTCTTAGTAGCGATAGGCAAGAATCTGGGGACATACGGACGTTCACGCGTGTTAACGAGCAGACGGACAAGCGAACAGCGAAAGCAAAGGCAAAAGAAACATAGAACATACGATGCAGAAATACTCAGGACCAAGTGTCTGGCTGTAGTCACCCACTCGAGAGAGAAAGATTGTCAGTTCGCGTGCTAGGTAGATGGAGCGAGAGTGACGCGATTGCGTGGAGAGTGTGAATGTGTGGGAGAGCATGAAAGGAACGAAGAGAAAGAGAGAATGAAACCGCGTAACAGGCTGACGATATGAAGGTGCGCGTGACACAGCTTGTAGTCCTTGTTACGTTGTGATGCCAATGACTGAGAGGTCATGTTCCTGTGCCAGGTACTATATTCTATAAAGTAATTATACCGCAGACGTATAAACTAAAGGTAAAACGAGCAAGCAAGATAGAGAGGGAGAGAATGAACGAGAGAATGTAAGAATGAAAGGACAGTGACAAAGGATGATGAGTCCAAACGAGAACGAGACGTTTCGTCGTCATTCATTTGATTCGACCTCACGATGTCAGAAATACCTAATCTCCTGTATGTAATTTGTTATTTTTTTAAAAGTCTATACACCGTGCGATTGATTAGCGTGTAAGATCCCTTCTGTCTTTTCGTTTCTTCTCTTTGCGAGAACCCGTGTCGCCGTTTTAGAAAATCGCCCTCAACGAAATCCACCGCGTAACCGATTTTATCTGACCTTCGTCGTTATATCTTTACTCCCGATTAGACTGTACGGCGTAACGCGATCGCCAGGTGAAACGCGTCACGATTTGCGCAATTGTTTTAAGTGGATCTCCATTGCATGATACAAAGAATCAGTTGTCTTGGGCGAAATCTCAGGAATCCGTGCGAACTCGATGATCAAAGGCTCCGTTCGTGAACGATGCTCCATACTGTACGATCGGATTCAAAATGGAGGACCAGAGACGATTAAGAACGAACACTCGCACCTCTCGCGCTTTTCAGCCACCGGAGACAATAACCATAACACAAGAACAAGATTGTTCTGGCGTCGAAAAGCGCGGTTCAGAGCTTCCATTAGAACGTGTACAAGGGTAGCGTGTTCGATCGAAAGTCGCTGCTCTGGATTTCCTCGATGATCGTTCACGACCGATGCCAGGAAAGAAGACACACGCATACAGCTTGCATCATTTATCGAGCGACAATCGCTTCTTCGCGCGTTTTATTTCTTCCTTAATTGACGTAACTATAGGATAATGAGAGGATACTCGACGCAACGGGATCTAATGCGTGGATATTTAATGTTCGGGTAATCTAATACGTGGGTATTCAACACGTAGCAATGTAAAGCATGAGTATTCGACGCGTGGCAATCTAAGGCGTGAATATAAAACGTGTGATAATCTAACGCGTGGTAATCCAACGCCTGAGTATCCTACGCTTGGAGATCTAACGCATGAGTATTCTACGCGATGAGATCTAACGCGTGAATATTCTACGTGTGATCTAACGCGTGGCGATGTAATATGTAGGTGTCCAACGCATGAGTATTCAACTCGTGACGATCTACCGCGTGGCAATGTAATGCGTAGACATCCAACGCATAGTATTCAACGCGTGGCAATCTAACTCGTGGTTAAACAACAAACAACAATTTAACACTTGAGAATATAATACCATAAACAACGCGACAACATTGCGATCTAACAACGCATGATAGTGTTCTAAAATTAACCTTTCAGATAATCCTAATTACGTCAATTCTTAACCCGCTAGTTAATTGTCATCTTTTAACGTTTTTCCTTCCTTCGTTGGGAAAGAGTAATTTTGACGCTTTCGTGGCTTCTCTTCGAGGAAAATGTGTGCGATAAAATTCGTAGAGATAATCGAAGAAGAAACGCGCGATGGACCATGATTATTACCGTTTTTCGGAACTCAAAAATTAGCCGGTTCCTGCGTACGGTGAGAAAATTGTGATACATTCAGATAGACGAACGAGATAGATTTAGAAAATTGTTGTCGATCTTGACTGAACGTAGTGACTGTTAAAAAAAGATAAAATAAAATAATATATCCCGTTCGTCTGGATCGTCAAAGCGTATACGAGTTTTCCCCGCTTGTTTCCGTCTCGTTTGTAAGTTTGCGTTTTATCTTCTGATCGTCGATGTGCGAAATGTTTAAGCGGCAATATAATTGTTCTTGTATAGCGACTGGTTGAAAGAGAGAACGCGTAGGATAATATTTGTCGATCGTGCGCTCGTTTTCGTATTTTTCTTTCTTTTCCATTATTCTGAAATAAACGTGCGAGACATAATCTATGATCATGCATTGCAATTATCGTTTTATTTTTATTTTTATTCTCACAAAACGTTTCTTTCTGTTTCTTTTTAAATTCTTCAGTAATGGACACTTTTTTGTTATCGCGATTCTTTCTTTCATTTTTTTGTTGATTAAAAGTTCTGTTGCTTGAAATCCTCGGTGCAATTCGATTATTATTCCCGATCGATCGTTACGGAAGAAGAAAACGTAAGAGAAGAGAAAAAAAACGAGCTGTACGCGCGATAGAAATCTTAAGGCGTCGACGATTGTTGTTTTCTCGTGCGTTTTCATTAGATCGGATCAGCTTGTGTATATATGGTTAGAGATACGTTTTTAAGGTGTATTTTGTTGCGTCGAATGGGAAAGTGCAATGGAGGACTTTGACGAAGAAGAAGAAGAAGAAGACTCAAGAACAACGGAAAAAGAGCTTTGCGTTATGCCGCGAGCGCGTTGATGATAAAAATCAAAGAGCGAATGAAAATGAAAAAATGTTGTGTACGTGTGTGCGAGAGTGCGTAAAAACGAAGAGAAACACTATCGAAGCGTGTTTTCTGTTCCCCGTTCTCTTCATTTCTTTTCTTATCATTTTTCTGTCTTATTTTTTTTTTTTTATCGTTCTTCTTTGTTTCTGCGATTCATCCCTCGACTGAAGCAATCACCGATGTCTCCGTATAGCGAGAGGAACGTAAGATAAAGCTGTAATACGCGTCGTGTATCGAACAGTAAACTTGAACGTGCCATAACGACATCATGCCAATATTATCAATAACCCATATTTTTTACATTGCGATCCGTTTCCGAACATCGTTCTGTCAGTCGTGTCCGAGACTTTGCGTTCAGCGACGCGTCTCTTGCTTCTTTTGCCGCGTTTTTACCTCGACCACCGGTTCTTCTCTCCCTTCGTTGTCTCGTTCTCCTCGATCGACCTCTGCACGCGATCCGTACCAGCGTCACGAATGCAGAAAAAAAATTTCAGATTTATCTTCTAATTTCTATATTTCTAAATTTTTATCTAAATTTGTAAACGTACTAGTTTTTAAATCTCGGGAAGAAGGATTTGGCCAGACAGTTGATTTGCCCATCACTAATTTCATGATCTAAGAAATTGATCTATAATTTTGTAAACGCGAGTGAATGCTAAATTGATCCTCCTCGGTATCTTGCAAAGACTGGAATTTGTTTTCAAAATCTAAAACTTTGATCACGTATTTACCGCTTTTCTAGTACCTATTAAGATTTCGTAAAATTACTAAGAACCCTAATCCAAAAACAATGAAACGGTAATAGAAAACAAGGTTCCGTGAGATCGAGGTTCGATCGAGAAGAGGAGGCAACAAACGAGCAAGTACAGGCAAGGACGACCAGCGGTTCACGGAACGAGCGCGAGAGTGAGAGAAAGAGAAAGAGAGTGAACGAGAAAAAGAAGAGAAGGACTACAGATCGTACTGACAGACGTTAGCCACAAAGAAAAGACTCGTAAAGCCGTGCGATGTATTATTCCGAGTGTGTTGCACGTGAGCGTGTACGTGTGCGTGTGCGTGAGACGATGACTGTTGAGCCAGGTTGCGGGGGCAGAGATCGCCAGGATGATGCTCGGACCACGGGCATACATGTACCTAAACGCGTTTCCTCGAAGGTTCATCAAAATAACCGAGTTATATCTTCGAGGATGAAATCGTTTGAGAAATGTGAACTGCACCCCGAATGTGATTCAGTCCAAGATTAATCGTGTTCGCGGTGGAGGATCCTCGAAAGGATATGTCGAATTAGCGAATCGAACCGGGAGTCGTCCCGTGGTTGAACTCTGCTCGTGCAATTTAGCGTGTTAGTTCACTTTGCGAGGAACGAGACGACGTCGCGAGGGTCCGTCGTGGAGGACCCACGAGTGGTCAGGGACGAGGGAGCTGTTCTTGCGTTGATTTCTTTTATTTCTTCGAAAGATTCACGGTGAAACAGCTTCAACGCGGTGCAGCAGCTTCCGAACCCGCTTAACACGGCCTACCAGACCGCGTGAGACGTCGCTGAATCGGTCGGGAACGCCTGTGGCTGATTATGATTACGATTTCACGAGGAAACGAACTCGGCTCCGGCGCGGTTGGGCTCGTCTCGCTTCAAGGAGTGCTTGTAACATATTGTAAAGTATCACCGACAGTTCTCAGCTGCGTTGTACAGTGTTTTCTAAGTATCTAGTTTATATAGCGTGTAATTGAGGACACACATTGTATTTACACTAAATAAGTGATCTGTATCAAATTCATTCTCGTATAGTCTGTACTCCTACTCATGTAGATGCTAAAAGTGATTTGTGTCATAAAGAAACCTATAAATAAAATTAGCAATTTGAGAATGTTGTCGACCGTGTCCATTTACTTTGTTCTTACCTCGTTCACCCATCATGGCTACCTCTCCTTTCTTTGGTATCGATCAGCTGCTCGTTATATTAACTAATAGGAACGCATCTGGTTAAAACATATTTTCTTCAAACGTATGTCTGAAACTTTCGAATTTCTAAATGTCCTAGTTCATTAATTTCCAAATTGCCAACGTAATCAAGACTGTGTTAAACGCAACAGAGGTATCAGAACTTTATTACAAATCACCAGGACAAAATTTCAATCTCAAAATGAATGTAGCAACGAAAAGAATCAATTTCACTTTGTCATTGTTCACATTTCGGTGGGCAGCCACTCTTGGCGTCCGAGAAGAAGTACGGATTTAGCACGTTCACCGCGTTCAGAGTGTACACGTTCGGTGTCTTCAGGTTGCAATTAGTGACGAACATGGAGGCCATCTTCATGATGCTCTCGCACTTCATCACGCAGGCAGTGCCGTCGAAGCTGGGTCTCCCTTGATCGTTCCTCGCGCATGGATCGAACAGGTAGAATTTGCCGTAATGCTGCATCACCGCGACAGCCATGTTGGTGGTGTGAAGGATGCCGGCGCAGTTCGAGCGAAAGAACATGGTTAGTGACTCGGACAAGTCGAACGTGTGAAGCAGACCGGCCGTGGTGTGATTGTGGACGTGTATGGTGGCTCTGAAGTCACCGACGATGAAGACGGTCAACAGTTCGCTGGGAGACAGGTTCCTGTAGCCGGGACGAGCGGCCCGCACACTGTCCGAGTGCAGAAGGTCGCCGTACCTGAGGATCGCGTCGATCAGCTCGGGTGTCCAGGTGGAGGGAACGTGGAGCAGTCCAACCACTATTGCCACAGCCGCGATCGCCGTACTCTGGAAGCCTCGACTGATGGAACTCCAAGTACGGTGATGCATGTGCAGACTGCCACGAAGGATGCTGAGCTCCTCGTCGACGATGCGATAGTCGGTGACGGTCTCCACGTCTAGCGTGGTGTTCCTCTTCATGGTAATCATGGGGATGGGCGAGGTCGTGCAGTCGAAGTAAGGCCTGAAGCCGGCGGGACACGGTAGAGGCTCTATCATGGCGGTCTTGATGATGACCCTGCAAATCTCGTAATGACCGTACTTCTCCTGTTCGTCGATATTGGCGAACAGTACCTCGTACAGAGGCTCGATGCAAGCGAACCACATGACGCACGAGGTGCCGTAGAAATCGGGCAGACCTTGATCGCTGCGCGCCCTGGAGTCGTACATGAAGTAAATTCCCATGTCTTTCCAGATGGCCACCATTCCTCGATCGGTGACCAAAATCCCGGCGCGATTTTTCTCGAAGAACTTTCGAACACCTTCTTCCAGCAAAATCGGTGGCGGAGGAGGTGCTCGTACCCTTTGAGGTTTCCTGCTCTTTTTGCCCCTACCGCCCCTCGCCCTCCTCTGACCTCCGCGTCTCTTCTTCTTCGAATCCTCGGGCGCTGGGGGAGGAATCGCCACCAGACCGCACACCGTATCTGTTTCTATGTCCGCTGTCAAGATGTTAACTCCTACGTGGAAGACTCTGATGATGTCTTTAGGCTTGATGCGGGTTATGGTTGGCTTGGCTTTCTGCGTCTCTCGATGAACATTGATACCGATCACCAGGATCTCGTCCATCGTTTTCTTCGTCCATGTGATCGGGTTCTTCACCACGGACATCCCAAGAGCTACCACGCAATTGGCAGCTGTTTGCTTGTTTCGCAGCAATTCTGGGAATATCTCGTCACCCTGGTGATAGGTACCCCGAAGAATCGCTCGAGCTTCGCCTTGAACTCTTCTGTAGGCGTTTAGAGGAGGCAGATTCGAAGGACGAACGGCAGAACTGGGATCAAATTTCCAAGGTGGAAACTTGTTCCAATTGACCACGTCTATTACGATCAACTCGTAGTCTCCTTCGGTGCCCAAGTAATTCATAAGGTACTCTATAAGGATGTCGATGTTAGCAAAACGCAGCAACTTGGGAGCACCCGCTGTTGTTTCTTCCACGTTCGCCCCCCAATCAGGAATCAGAGCATAGTACTCGTTGTCGAACTTCCATATGGCTATGTTCTTTTCCCCGCCAACTGTCAACGCCCCCGAAATGTACCCCGAAAAGAACTTCTTAATTCCGGCCTCTAGATCTTGTACTTTGGGTGGTTTAGCGGTCAAACTCCCGGCCTCGACGCAATCTTTGATCGTCAGGTTGATACGACGAGTGGAGAGAAAGAATTCCGTCATGATTTCATTGATCCTAGGTACAACAGCTTCTCCGAGTCTGTCCACGCACTTAGAATGTAGCTTATCACCGGTAACGATGACCTCGTTCAACACGGCCTGAGTCCAGTACCGTGGCTCGTAGACCTTGGAGAAAACGATAGCCATTACCGCGATGGCTGCTGTCTGTCTGTTGCGGTTCTCTTCTTGGAACCTGGCATCGTCCATCTTAACGGTACCGTCGATGTTCCATACGCCTTCCGCCATTTTAGGAAAGTGGTACCATGGATTGTCCCCGGCAGTTGGTCTCGTTGGGCGTTCCTCTTCGGCAACTCTCGTTTCGTACGCGTTGTCCAAAGTGACCACGTCAATGACGAAATCTTCACCGGTGGCAACAGCTTGAATCGCGGTGACCAAAGATGGAATATCAGTGAACCACATTACCGCGGCCGCGCCATCTTTTTCTCGAGGTTCTCCTCTTTGATCCCTTCCTTTAGGGTCCATCGTAAAGAACACGTCGGCTTCCCTCCAAATGGGCATCATTATGTTGGCTTGCCTAAATACACCCATGACATTCGTCTCAAAGAAGGTCTCCAATGACGACGTAAGATCGGCCATCCTACCGGTAACGCTGTCCTCTTCTAAGGCTACATATATTCGATTCACGCCTACAGCGAAATCCTCGGCGATCTCGCTGGGGATAAGGTAGTCCCTCGGTGTCTCACCCTCGGCAACATCTTCTGTAAGGTTTTCAAGGTTATCCAGGGTGATCTTGTCGCTCACTTTCAGAATATCGTCGACCACCTCTCTGTACCAGAGATGAGGGTTGTATAACTTCGTCATCGCCAAGGTCACCAAGGCACTTGCTGCCTGCTGTTTGTCCCTGGTGTGACGCTTGAACATCGCCTCGTTGCCTTGGTTGTAACTGCCCAACAACACGGCCCCCGTATCGCCCGCGCTGAAGTAGTTGCGCAGATCAGGTTTCACCGGGATCTGTTTATCCTCCTCGATCTCTTCGTCGGTCATCTCGGCTCCGATAGCAATGTTCTTCATGGCATGAATAGAGAACTCGTTGCCTCTCTCTTGGTCCTGACCCGCATTCGTTTCGATTATTTTAGCTAAAACGGAAAGATTCAGAGCCCGAATCACGCAGCCCACGTTTTCCTCTTCTTCTTCTCCGGACCAGAGACCCAGACTGTTCCGAGGATTCGGATCTAAGCAGTAGAAAACGTCCTGCTGCACTATTTCGTCCTTCACCTTCACGTCTTCTTCGACCTTCCACACGGCCACACTCATGTTCTTCGCGTCAACGATTCCGTACTGATAATTCTCGAAGAACTGTTTCAGACCTTTATCCAAATTCGGTATGTCGCTGTCTGGTGCTGCAGTTAAGTCCCCCACGACCGTTCCTTCCTCCACGTCTATCTTCACCTTTCGGTTCTTGAAGTACAAATTCTTCTTCAAGTTCGGCACAAAAAAGAAACGCTCGGTCTCCTCCCCGATTTCCGTAACGGGATTGCACCAATTATAGTACTCGTCCCCTTGCCGAATCACACTGTCCACCGTCTCGTTCGTCCACTTCGTGGGCGGTGTGTCTTTGGCACTAACCAGAGCTATGACCGGTATAGCGAGTCCTTGAGCGCCTCGACTTTCGTCCTCGAAATCCTCGTCTTCGTTGGATATGGTGCCTCGGAGGACCCACGTCTCTCCGGCAGTACCCGGTTGGAAGTCGTGCCAGGGTCTGGTCCCGGGTATGTTGTCCAAAATCGTGATGTGTCTGACGGTAAAGCGATCGTTCTTCTTAGCATGCTCCACGTTCTTCAAGTACAAAGCAGCCAGCATTTCAGTGCTAGGGAACCTTATCACGCAACAATGTCCAATCCTCCTATCTTCCGCTTCCCCTTTACCCTTCCCGCCTTTCTCGTCGCGAATTCGAACACCACTGGAGTCGCACTCGCGAGGATCGAACATGTAGAACATGTCATCCTGGCTCCAGATCGCCACAGACATGGCGGACGACTCGATCACCCCTTCGGTGTTGACCAAGAAAAACTCCTCCAACGCCTGTTTCAGGTTCAGCACCGTTGGGATCTTAGACGTGATCGTGCCCGTGACGGTGATCAAGTCCACGTCCACGACCAGCTTCCTGTCCTCCACTTCGATCTGAGCGTCGTTCATGTCGGACGCTGTCATAGTCCTCACCATCGGCTTAGCAGACTTGATGTCGGCGTACACGGTGTCTCCCAGTGCCAGAATTTCGTCCAGCTTTGGTCTCAACCAGGTTTTTACCGGGTGGACCTTTTTCATGGCGATAGCCATTACACAGTTGGACACGTTCTGTGCTCCCTTGCCCTTGTACACGTCGCTGTGCTCGTGAGTCAGCCCATGAAGGATGGCCATGTGCCCGGGCATTTCCCTGAACGTCGACGGCACGTTGATGTGCATGTTCTCGTAAGTGTAACCGGTATCGAAGTTGTTCTGATCCACTAAGGGATCAGTGGCGAAGTGTCTGTCGATGCTGTAGTTCGAAATTGTGATCGCTAGCGGTTCCTTGCGAATCTTGGCAGTCAACGTAGCCTTCACCTTGTCTCCCTTAGGCACTGGCTTGGTGCAATCCATCTTGTTGTCCTCGATGTCTATAGGGTTGATGGCACGCAAGACGCTTTTATCGATCGGCAGGCGACTACTGCTCGGAAGACGATCCACGTAGCCACGAGCAACCTCGCTCACTCGCAGCACCGTCACCTTGTCGATGCAGTATCGAGAGTCGTACCGTTTGTCCATGTTCTTGAGAATGTGCTCCTGAATGTCTTGCAAGCACTTGAGTCTCATGATACAGGCTACTCCTTCGGGGTGATGAACGCCTTCTTCGTCGCAAGGAGCCGGATCAAAGAAGAGGAAACCGATTTCAGGATGTCGCCACATGGCCATCGATGTACCTTGAGCAGTGACCACACCAGCATCGTTGCTCTGGAAGAATTTCGACAGACCGTCACCGAAGTCTGGACAACCCACGGTTTCGCTGAAGAGGTTTCCGTAGATGCCCGTTTCCTCCACGCAGACTAGGACCTTGTAGTTGGCGATGTAGAATTCTGGAAACACCAGCTTAGTCTTCATGTACTCGTCATCTTTCACGCGGTTCCTCATCGCACTTATGCGAAATAGCTTGTCGCCATTCTCCAGTACTTGGTCCACATACTCTTTCACCCAATCTTTCGGCTCGAATAAACGTCCGTAAACGATGGCCACCACTGAAGAAGGAGCAGCTTGGCGACCACGACTTCTGTACTTGAAATGAGCATGATTCATCGCGTAGGAACCACGCAGGATTGCAGTATTTGGGGTTAAAACACGAAATCGGTGCCATCTTCTCCCGAAATCGAACCGCTGCGCTTTCTTCCGCTTAGGAACGTCACCCTCCCCGGATGTCCCTACTGCTGGTTCCTTCTTCTCGGCCGCCGCTCCAGACACGTTTTTCGCTAGATTGTGTCAAGAGTTAATTTTAAAAATCAAAATACATAAATTGATAGAGAATATCATGTTTTCTCAGCTGAGTTTTAAGTATAAATGTATTGTCTGTTTCATTAATGCCATTATTTGCGAGTCACTTAACCAACTTACAATAATTGACATTTAATGATGATTGATACTTGCCTGGTTCAGTTTTATGCATGATGAATTTCAACAGGAATTTTGAACATTGTTTCTTCTTCGGTGAATCGAAGTGCTTTTACTTAAAAATTTTGCCCGTTCATGTCTGGAAAGTGTCATCGATCATCGTCACGATGAACGTCGGTTTAAAAATTAAATATCGACGGATCGACAAATTTTAACAGCAAAGTTGTTGCTGTTCTTGTTCCTCTTTTGCAAAACAACACAGGAGAAACAAAGATCGCCAACCATTGACCGAAGTTTCTCAGTTTTGCCACACGAGGTCCCTCATCCACTCCTCTGTGTCAGACTGAACCGATAATGTCGCATTTGACAAAAAAATGGTAACAGAGGTATTCCCAGGATCGGTGGCAGAAATTTACGTTGCACGATAGTTCTATTCTACACCTCGTCTGTGATTTTGTCATAATGTCCTCTGACGTTTTATCTCTTTGTCGTTTTTAATTTATACGTGTTCGAACTAAAAAATATAAATGAAACAGAGGTAGTCGACGATAGCGTTAACTTGAAGCTTGCTCGTTACTTCGATCGGGTGAGTATCAGAATTTCTTAAATCATCGTAAACAAAACAAGTGATTTAAAGAAAGGTGGGGAATGCAAGTTGCACTTTCTTGCATGCTAAATACTTTAACGCTTCATTTACAAATTAATGAGTATTGCGATCGTAACCTTCAGCTTTCATTACGAGAAATACTAAGAGCTGATAATGGGTAATGCGGGAAGTAATCAACCGGTTGGACATCATCACAGCAGCAGCACCAGCCGAGAACATCGTCATATCAAAGAACATCCTCCACCTTCGCCAGGAAAAGAAGGGCAAGCTTTTGTTTTTGATAAAAAACCAAGCCAAAAATTAGTTTTCCAGTCGTCTCATGAAGAGGAAGAACCTTATTTTGCAAAGGTGCTTTCACTGATAAGTTGAAATATTATTAGGAAGATCACTTTACATCTGTTATTTTTTTGTCCACAGACTAATGCGCAGCATGATAGAGAGGATTTTACTTCTCAACGTCCACGTTCAAATACTGTATCCGAAGGAACCAAAGTAACAGATAGCAAAGTATTACCAACAGTTTTCAAATGGGAGGGGGGCGGTAAACAGGTTTATATTAGTGGAACTTTTACTGGATGGAAAACATTGCCAATGGTTAAAAGTCATGGTGATTTTGTGACGATTATTGACTTACCAGAAGGAGAACATCAATATAAGTTTTTCGTTGATGGTGAATGGAGACATGATCCAGATATAGTAAGACAAAGTTTTGTTAATTAAAGATACGAGCAGATAACAAAACAGCAGAAAGATATTACTTTGCAAGTTATGCCAAAAAGTTAGCTTTAGGAGCAAAAACTTATATGGTACCTTTATCTGCTTGTATTTTCAATTATAAACAGCATAGAAACACCATATGATTGTTACATGTTATTCTAAAATTTTGTTCATAGAAAATTGTTGATAATGGTATGGGTTCCAAAAATAATTTAGTATCTGTAAGGAAATCCGATTTCGAAGTTTTTCAAGCACTCGCGAAGGACAGTGAAGGTGTTACCAGTAGCGCTCAAACAGAATATGGCCAAGAAATACCACCTCATAAGCCTTGGGAAAAAGTTGCAGGTCCACCAATATTACCACCACACTTACTCCAAGTTATCTTGAACAAGGATACTCCTTTATCCGTAAGTAGATGAATAAAATATACAAGTAAACTTGTTGATTGATTAAATTGGTTGCAGTGCGAACCAACGCTTCTACCAGAACCAAATCACGTTATGTTAAATCATTTATACGCCTTAAGTATTAAAGACAGTGTAATGGTTTTGTCCGCGACGCATCGTTATCGCAAAAAGTACGTTACTACTTTGTTGTACAAACCAATCTGAAGCTCCTATATCATTCCCGATATTATCGGCAATTGTTAGTTACATCGAATTAAAGCGTATTTTGTAGGTAAGGTAAAATATTGACGTTTTAAAAAGGAACATTTGGAAATTGGCAGTTGTAAACAATTTGTTGTATTTAAAATGTAAAATACTGTAATTATTATTTATTAAAATGAAATATTTTGCATTAGATAAATTCCATATAATGCGTCAATTTTATTGTAGATAAATTTTAATCTATATCTTTACCATCTCTTAAAATACTTTGTTTAAACCATGTTATCTGTTATATCGTCTTGTTTGGCAAATGGCGGTTCGGATCGTGTTCTGAGAAAATATGTTCCAGTAGCCGTTTCATCAACGTGCTCTCCCATTAAAGCGACTTTAGTCTGATCGCAACTACCTTGCATAAATTGGTCCCAAGTATTGCATTGATGTGCCCTGAATCCTATTTTGGAGCCAATACTTTCAGTGAAATACACGTAGGCTCGTCCATGGCTACACGACTCTGTATACAGAAAAAGAATCGTGTATTTATATTTGCTGAAATATTGTACAAATTACAGTATTACCTATTACTTCCGGTAAACAGCAGCAACCAGGTTGAACGGCAGTTCCTGCGTTTGGGTAGAAGTCCACACTACCCAAAGGTTGTAAGAACCCTAACACTCCGCCGCAGGAATGAATAATGTCGACAAATAATGCGTCTGTAGAATCAAGTCGAGTTTTATCGGATGTAAATAAATGAACTCCAGGCAAAGCAGGATCCAAACCGGTTATTCTTCCTAACGCACCGGAAGTTAACGAACTTCCGGCGTTTCCAGCTACGTGTGCTCCAAGAGAATGGCCTTAATAGCATAATGATTACGATATAACGCTTAATCATATCTCTAAGTAATTATAATACTGAAACGCACCAAGAAAATGAACATTTTTGGTTTTCAAACCAGTTTCAGCGACTAAAAAGTCAATGAATTCGGCGGCAGTTTTTCCTACTTTTTCTGTATTCCGCATTGGTCCAAGATAAAATGTACTCGCAGCTAAAGGTTGCCAGTCGACCATGATGACATTGAAATCGTTATATTTTAAATATTCTATGTAACATATGAAATATTACAATATGCTTTTAACGTAGATTTATTAGAAATTGTAGTAAAATTTTGTATACCTTCCTTCATGTTGAGAAGACCAGTGCTCATTGCGCTCGATTTCCATCCATGTGTTATAAATTTTGTTTTTCGAGAGGGATCAAAACCAGATTTCGAAAGGCTCACAGAATCGTTCGTATACAAGTGAGTACCATTTTCTGGACCAGATCTTCAAGTATATTGTATAATTTTACAAAGAATTCTAGAATATATTCTTGTCGGTGCAGAGTTTCCCAAATCGGCCCTTTATGAATCGGAACTTCCACAAATAATCATTCGCAACCCCTTATATTATATTTTACCATTTAATGTGGGCAAGACGTTTGGGAATCTCTGCTCTATTATATTATTAAATGATTAAGGTACCGAGTGAAAAGTATATACGAGATTTGCGATTCATCAAAAATGCCTCGCATGTCATCTTCTGCTTCTTTTAGTACGGCTACTTGTGGCTGATCATTTCCATCAGGCATGAAAATCCAATCTACTCCGTATCCATCGTATCTTTCTTGTAAACCACTTTTCCACGCTTGACAGTAATTACATAAAACAATAAATAATACCGCAAAAATTGCCGACAAATTTATCACAGGCATTTTGTCCGTTTATAAAGGCCACAAACAAGTGTTACAGTATTTAGAAACGGTACTGAAATAATTACAGTGTTTTGGACACGCGAGTTAAACTTTCGATACAGAAATAGTTGTGAACTCTATGATCTGTCTTAATTGGATGGCAAGTAGTGCAAGGCAGAACCTTCTTATAAACCCTGGCAATATCATAATGAATGTCGCTGAACACACACGCGGCCCAGTTCCCTTTGTTTTATCTTTCACGCAGGTATCTTGTATGCGGAAATACTATCAAGTGGTTACTCCACGGTGCTTTAAATGTTATAATTGTATTCAAAGAAGTGCAGGTTTTCGCCCAATTATCTGTCGGATATGCCGTGTATTTTCGTTCGCGTAAAAGTAAATAGTAACATATATACATGGTATTAAACAAGACTACTACTCTTTATGTTGATAATTATTCTTAAGTTATTCTACTAATCTTCAGGGAAACCATCTATCCTCCTGTTATCGAAGTAATGTTTGCATACAGATAACAAAAATACTAGATCAAACAGGGAAAATAAAATAGTTTGTGATATCAACATAAAATATATTAGATATGTCCCAAAAGTTCCTTTCATAATTCGGACATTCGACTTTTTTAACAACTTTCAGGCAAACAGGGTATTATAAAATTTTGTACACGTAATAGGTTGTGAGAGAATGAAAGGAACTTTTAGGACAACCTAATTTTATCACACGTTTTTACATACTTTCTGTTTATGTAAATCATAACTGCTGACTTCCCCTTTTATATTATATCTAACTTGATTTAATATTTACTGTATACATTAAAATTTAAGATTATCTTAATATCACTTATATATATACATATATATATGTATGTATGTATGTATATAAATATATATATGTGTGTATACATATTATATACAGTTGTCATGGTCTTAAAATCAAATCAACTTCATGAACCTCAATCGTACGTAATTATCAAAAAAACGGTCGATAGTTCGTTGTACCAACTTTTTCCCTTACTGTCAGAAGGTTCTGAAAAAATGGTGTATCAAATAACATAATTCTGCTACTATCGAAACATAACATTAACCGAACATGTATAACTCACCGTTTGGTATTTTGTTTGTTCCAAATTCACCATCACCAAAGCAACCGGCTAATGGTACTTTTGGAAATAATTTTTTAAAAATAGATGATTCCACGTTACTTTCCTGAAACATGAATTCACCGCGCGCACAGCACGCGAACATCAGTCCTATGGAATGTCTTTTTAAGCAAATACGATTTCTAAATAATTTCATTCGTTGCTCAACTCGTTCCTTAGTTTTATGAGTTTTATCAATGACTAAAGACCACGTGTCAAATGGACCAACCAAAGAAATGGCGGTACAGAATACAGATGGTCTATCTTCGAAGGTGATAGACTTGCTGTCTTTTACATTGCATATGTTTCCATACTTGGGTACTCCTCCCCATACAGATAGCTCATTTGATTTATAACTAAATAAAAAAACATATACGTAGTTTATTCGTTAAAAATTTAGGAAAAGACCATAACTATTATATATGAAATTTTACCACTTTCGTAGAGCGTGTGCTATGTGTCTCGTTCTACTACGACCTCTTACATTACACAATAATAACAGACATTTAGATATGCCACGACCCTTTCCAGGTGTATTAAGAACACTTTTTATTTCTTCAATATGTTTTTTCTGTGATTCAGATAGACGATTTATTTCAAATTCTATATCATCTATAAATGAAACTGTTTTAATTATTAAATTAGGTAGGTCTGGTAAAAATACACCTAGAATATGTTCCAAATTTGTTTCAAGTTCCTTATTATCCATAATAATACCAAATGTGGTCAATGTTATTGTGGTACAATTTGATGGCAGGGCTTTACAATAACAATCTTAACAAACATAAAACATATTGATTAGAAACAGGTGATTACACGTAGCAGACCTGGCCACAAGTGATAACAATGATAAGCAAAATAAAATAAACAAAAGATGATACCTACTCTACCTACTTGACCCTTTGCTACCGGAGATAAAATAATTGTCACAGGGACAAAATTGTGGCCAGTTCTGATATATGAACATACTTCCAAGAAAAATGAAAATCAAGAAATAAAAATTGATTAATATACCTGTGTTTTTGAAACAAGGTGTGCAATCTGCAGGTATGAAAAGCAGCCCTAATGCTGGTTTGATGCGCAATTTTTTAATAATTTCGATTTTTACATGTTTTCTGTAATCTGCATCTTCGTGTACTGTAGTATTCCCTATTAAACACATAGGACCCCTAGTGCGTTTTAAATTATTTGCTGCTTCAGACCAGGATCTGTAATATAAACCCCTACTAGCAGATCTTACGAAGCAAAAATGGGCCGGGAAATCTCATAATATGTATGGAACGCTGACAATTAGAGCAGTGCAGGGCTTCTTCATTTCTAAGACATAGACCTTTCCCGAAGGGATAACAAAAAATGAGCTTCACCCTCATTTAAGATATAAAATTGATGAAAATAGATAATTAAATTCGCACCTGCAAACCATTGAAGCATTTGACAGTTCTCTTGGATTTAAATACTCAAATATAAGTCTCAAAACATCGTAGGTTAAGTACTGATTATAGCATTTGTCTTTAGTTTCTTCACTTTTTTGTTTTTTCAATGCATTGTCTTCACTTTTCCAAACTTTCTTCCGCGAACACTTCTCCATTTTTGCAACTGTTCAAATTCAATAAATAATCTCTATTATGATGTTTATCACTGACGTTAGATTTCAATCAATCGCTTTCTTTATATTTACCCAGTCTGCTTGTGTTATGAACAAGCATAAAGATCACTGCTGCTATGACTTTTCCGTTTTAACTTTCTTTCGAATTATATTGTGTCTTATTTATCGTGAAGGACAATAACGATAATGATAAAAAATCATTATCTTAAAAAATTGATTTTTATTACAAAACTGAATTTTCAACATTCATAGAAACTACCAAGAAGTATTATTCGTTCTATGGAAGATGCTAACCCTTAGACGCCAAGTTTTTATTCAACTTTGCGCCTGTCAACTTTTAATAAAGCTCAAACAACATGTGTGATCAGTGATACAAATTATTGAGCTTCTAAATTTCCATATTCTCAAATTACAAAATCATCAAATTTCTAAATTTTTTTGTACCTAAAATCTCAAATTTCCAAATTTGGAAATGCTTCTTCCTACTGTTCGTATATTATGTTCATCATATATATCACCAGCTGGAACATGGAACAACACTAGTGTTAAGCCTACTGAAGTTAGCCAGGTTGCGCGATTTGAGTACGATCTATCGTGGAACAAATAATAGATGCACCGATGAACAGTGCAGAAAAAAAATAATGTGCACGGAATGGTGAATGCAGTGGCATCCAGATATCATGTTCCAGTGATGATCTTATAATAGCGATTGTAAAGAATCCAAATAGAAATATATTTTTAATTAAAGGTTTGATTTTATAAAAATCTTTACAATGGAAATTGAAAATACAGGAATACCTGTATCAAAAGATAACAACAATATTTGCCGTGTTTGTCTTGCAACAAATGAAATTAATCAATGCATTTTCGATGCTAAACGAAATAACTCAAATAATACAAAGATTAGTAATTTGTTAGAGAAACTTCGTTTATGCAGTGGTATTGAGGTCAGTTTAATTTGAAAATTTCTTTCCCTTGTGTTTTGTTATTTGATTAATTACATTACCATTTTGTGATCAGATATTGGAAAATGATGGTTTACCTGCTACCATTTGTATGAAATGTATAATAAGAATTGATAATGCTCATGAATTAAGAAAGCAGTGTCAGCAATCCGATACTCAGTTAAGAAAGTTATATGGAAAATTAAAGAAAGAATGTGGTACCAATAGATGTAAGCCTACTCAGGTAAGTAATTGTATTTAAACAAAAAGTGAATACAGTTACAAAGTTATAACTACTTAATTTTGTTTACTAGGACAAATGGTGCCAAACAGATTATCCTTTTTCTTCGGATTCAGTTAAAGTTGAAGGTATAGCTGGGATAGATCATAATCCATCTTCAGACATAAATTTAAGTTGTAATGTTAAACTTATTGGAGAACATAAAGGTAATAAAATAAACCATGTGAAACATGATGAATTAAATAATTCCTTTAATAAACAAAATATTCGTGGTAAATGTATACAAGCAGAATCAGAAAAAAATGTCATTGGAAGAGATGCTTATCGAACAAGAAGAATGACAATGTTTAAAAGAGTAACATCTATAGAGAATTTAAAAAATAATAAGGAACGACAAAGGCAGTACATAAAAAAGAAGTGGGATACTTCAGAAAGTGATCATTTAATAGATACGCATTCTATGAAGTTACATGTTTGTACAAAGTGTAGTAGACATTATTCCAGCAAAAAATCATTAGATAGACATTTAATAACACATCAGGAAAAAACATTCACATGTAACAAATGTAACAAACACTTTTTTCATTTAGATAAATTAGTAGAACATAGCAAATTACACGAGGTTAAAGAGAAACCTAAACCAGTATTATGTAGGATATGTAATAAAAATTTTAGAAAAACTGATACTATGGTCCGGCATTTAAATGTTCATAAAAGAGCTAACCCAAAAGAAGTTCTTTCCATTCTGAAAGAAATCAGGGACAAGAGAAAACTAGATAATACCACTGAGTCTGAAAAAGCAGATGTTGAAGTTAAAAATGGTGATGATAAGAAGGAAGTAGAGAAAGATTTTACAGACAATGATGATACAATTTCAGATAAAGTAGAAACTTGTACATTACAGACTGAACATAGAAATTCTACTTCTTCATTACTATTTTTAGATGTAAATGCTAGTGAAAATGAGTCTTTTGATGATAGTACACTTTATAATTGTAAATACTGTACTAAACAATATACGACTGAAAAATCACTTGAAAAACATATGCTTATTCATGCTGAAAAGAAATTTATTTGTAACGTGTGCAATATGAAATTTTACCGTCAAGATCGATTACAAAGTCATAAAAATCGATATGGTCACGATGAGAATAACACATCTCCTGAAATACAAAAACCAGCCGATGAGAAGTCGACTATTAAATTAATAAACAGCTGGATACGAGAAGAGCTCGACTCGGATAATGAAGGGAAAGGTTTCCCGTGTAAAATTTGTGGGAAATCGTATGATACGAAAAAGTCTTTATCGAAACACCAACTTAATGCACATAATTCAGAAGAAGAAGCCTGTCCATCCTGTGGTGAAATATGTACTTGCGACGAAAAAGATAAAGAACAACAAAATGCAACTGAGGGATCAAAACTGTATCAATGTGCTGAATGCAATAAATGCTTTGAAAATGACCACAAATTGCAAAAGCATATGAGAATTCACGAGCGCCCTAAAGAAGGGCAAGATGTAAATTTCAAACGATTTTTATGCCATATATGTAGTAAAACTTTTAGACACAATACAGGTCTCGTATTTCATATGAGAACGCATACCGGCTACAAACCACACGTTTGTAAATATTGTGGAAGAGGTTTTGCATCAAATTCAAACCGCATCAACCACGAAAGAACACATACAGGTGACAGACCGTTTGTCTGTCATTTCTGTAGTGCCGCTTTCGCTAAATCGTGCACTCTTAAAGCGCATATTACAACGCATACTGGAGAAGCAAATTATCATTGTAAAACTTGTGGAAAGTCGTTTAGGAGATTGAAATACTTAAAGGAGCATAGATTCACTCATACAGGAGAAAAACCGTATGCTTGCAAAATCTGCGGAACGGCGTACAGTCATTCCGGAAGTTTATTCGTACACGAGAAAAAATGTAAAGCACAGTATAATAGTTATCAGTCTAACTCGACACAAAATACAGAATCGTATTGTCAATCTGAGACAACTTCATCGAACGTAACTCCGATCATTACAATTTTACCCCAAGTCCAGTTGAATGTTTCTGATACGTTAAATACGCAAAATAGCAAAAGCTATGTAGATAATCAGATAATAAACTCCCAGGATATTAATAATTTGAATACTGTCAGTTCGTCGGATCTGCATGTTCATTCGAATTCGGATATTCCTGATGTTTCTTTGACCATTAAAAGTTTCGCCCTGATCAGGCAAATGTTTCAATCGTAAATCGACTTACACCAATGATTGAAATTCAAATTAAAATGTTTCTGTGATAAATTTTAATAAAGTAAAGAATGAAAACATACGTATCATTTTATTTTAATTATACAACATAACATTCCAAGAGTAATATGAGCTGTCCGCTTGATCTGTAAATATTATATATTATCATTGCGTATAATCGTAAATCAATCTTATTTTTATCAGATTTTTTATTATCAATTTATAAATAATTCTTTTATAATTGATTTTATTTTTTTTATGTTGGTGAGTTAGTCTGTTGTTCATTTCGTCATAAGCTAATTTCGGTGTAAAGCAACCATAAAGTCTTATCATTAGTTCATCTTGAATATGGCGAGTCTCTGTATGCATCGTACGCATACAGCGTCTCTCTTACAATCGTGCTGTGATTCGCAAAGTAAAATGAATTGCTGTGAAAATGATAGAAAGTGTTTTAAATGATATAAATCAAGATTTTAAAATTTATATTTGTTCGAAAACGCACAAATAACGGAAGTGTCAATTTACAACTTTTCACATGCTGCGAATACAAATTTGAAGCAAATCTTTGCTATTTGAGAATAGTTTTACATCGTCGCAAGTAATTATGAATAATCAATAGATTAATTAACATACATGTGACAATTTATGTGAAACCAGTTTTTTGTGCGATATGGTATAATCTACTATCATAGATTTACGCGTGATCTATACGTTCAGTTATATCAATTCATTGTCGTTCTTTCCACGTGTTTAGTAATATTTTATCGAATTGTTAAATGAAATGTCTGTTTTGCGATGAAAATCATACGTTATCTGTAGCCGCTATGTGGTCAGAAATAATAGAATATTTAAAAGATCCGTCTTTGGTTGCCCAATTTCAAACATTTTTCGGCGTTAAAACACACTATACCAAAAACTCGAAAGATTATGGCGATAAAAACTTACTTAGTGAAACGCGGGATATTAATCCGCATGAATTTAACCACAACACGAATAATTGTTTGGTAGACGATGAAAAATCAAAAGTGAATGGTTATACTGCAGTAGAGAGAAAATACAACAATGTAACAGAAACTGTGTTGAAGAATCAGAATGAACAGCAATCAAGTGTCAAACATTTAAATTATACTATAACAAATTATTTCTGGTATTATTTATTTTTATTTGGAACTCAATTGGGGGATGAAATATTCTATTCTACGTTTATACCATTTTGGTTTTGGAATATTGATGGTGCTGTAGGCAGAAGAGTTGTTTTGGTATGGGCTATTACAATGACTACAGGTAAGTTATTGACTAATAAAATCAATTATGAGTATTACATTATTTTTATAAAAATATGTGCATAGGTCAAATATTGAAAGATATTATATGTTGGCCAAGACCTGCGTGCCCACCAGCAGTTCGATTACAATCAAAATGGTCAGAAGAATATGGAATGCCGTCTACCCATGCTATGATTGGTGTATCAATTCCATTCAGTGTAGTATTATTTACAATGAATAGGTATATTTATCCGGTGTCTATTGGTTGGACAATTGCTTTCCTGTGGTAAGCGACAACATAAGCCTTAATAGTTGATATAGTTCATAAAAGACTTAATGTATAACTATCTTTATGTATTTGAAAGGTGTACCCTTGTGTGTATGAGTAGACTATATTTGGGTATGCATACAGTGTTAGACATCATAGCAGGTTTAATATTAGCCATCGTGTTAATGATCATATTGATACCTTTAGTGGATATAACAGACTATTATATCCTCTCAAATGTTTGGGTTGTAGCAATTTTAATTGCTTTTAGTATAGGAGTTATAGTATATTATCCTTGCAGTAAAAAATGGACACCAACCAGGTAATATATACAATGATTTAACATTTCATGAATATAAAACAAATGCAATTGCTAATTGTTTTGTTATAGAGGTGACACAACAATGGTTGTATCTGTTACTACTGGGATTCATGTAGGAGCATGGCTTAACTATAATACTGGAGTTATGGTAACTCCTCCAACCCCACCACCATATCATATTATCTGGCCATCTTATACAATGTTTGGTTGTATGATACTTAGAACAATACTTGGATTTTGCAATATCCTGGCAACAAAATCCATCTGCAAGTCTTTTAGTTATGGAATACTATGTGCCATATTAAAAACTAATTCCAAGGACCTTATGAAAAGCCAAAATTATTCAGAAAATAAATATAAGGTTCTCGTTGATCTAGTCTACAAGTATTTCTATTGTTTTGTGATAGGTGTAAATACAGTGTATTTCTTGCCAAATTTTTTCACAATGCTTGGAATTGAAAGACCGTCATTTTACACGGAAATATAGAATTATTAAGAGATGATGTTTCTGAATTTCAAAATTGATACAGATCATTCCAGTAGCAATGTTTGTGATACCATTTTTGTATGCAGAAGTTAGTCGCAAATAGATAGTCTTATACATTGTTTTTACAATGTATATACTGATAACATATCCTATTCCATATTTAAAATAGCAATGAGCACAAATTACTGTTATTAAAAACATACAAGGGTTGCAAATACTTTCCATCAAGTTCTATTTTGTTAACCTAACAGCAGGTGTACTGCTTATGCATATAAAAATTCTGTTTGTTGAGGAAAGACATAAAATCAAATAGTAACTAATACTTTTTATATTTTAGCATTTTTTAAATGTATTTAAATGTTATAATGTTTCATGTTGGTTATTGTCATATGTGAAACAGGTTATTGTTAAAATAAAAATTAATTAATTGAAGTAATTCATTTAAATATTATCTAAAGCGCTTTTCACGGGCATGTCTAACCTTAATACCTGCAAAAGTGGTAACGTGTATAACATGTTAAAAATAAAACGTAGTTTATAATAAGTTAATATTCTTACTCTCAGATCTTTATCTAAATAGGATTTCGCATGTGATACTTTTATAATATATGGAACTGAAAGGTCATATGTGAGACTAGATTTATCGACCGTGATTATAATACGATTTTCATCGAGAAGTACTTCAACGTCTTTACTAGTAACCTATAAAAAATATGTATCAAAATACACTTATCACCAATTAAAACATATATTGGTATCTTACTCCTTTAGGCATATCAAATAAACCAATCAGATGTGAAGGTGTTCCTTCTAGTGGTTGTTTCAATAACACATAATTGGATGATGCATTGACAATAGATTCTGAAGAAAGGTTATTTAATTGATTGGATTTATTTTGATTTTCATAGGTATCTTTGGCAGGTGATTTGATCTCTTCAATCAATGGCTTTTGATTTTGTGAATGAATTCGGGGTTCTCGATTTTCGATTCTGTGTTGTTGTAATTTTCCCATAACCTGTGATATAATATTCGAACTTATTAATTAAATTAACTTATTTTTATCTTCCTCAATTGTATAATAAGCATACCTTCCTATTTTTAAGAATCACATAATTCTCTGTATATAGAGATTTATTAAATTTATTTGCTACTCCATCCATCACAACCGATATTGTAAACAATAAAAAACTTTTGTTCTTCTGACATTTTTCAAAGTATGTGGTATTAATTGCAATGTCATAAGTTATACAGGGAGTACCACCTACAATATTACACATATCATGTAGAAATACACATATTTATATATATAATTTAACTACCTTTATCAGATTCAAGTCTTTCATTTCCAATACTCATTGGTACCACAAACTGTGGATTGTCATCTGACAATATTTCAAGTAATTTTGTATCAGATATGTCTTCAGGTGCTGGTATTTTATCTGATGTACATATATTTAAAAAGACCTTTTCTCCACCATCAGTTTTTGCTTTTATACATATTCCTATAATATTGATCATATGAATATTATCCTCCTTATACCTATTATTGTTACTACTTAAAATGATTGTATAAATTACCAGGCATAGGTTGTATGATGAAGAAAGGTTTTGAATCAAATTGTTTCATGAAATTATCATCCTTTTGTGCATTTTCCTTCAAAAGAAATAATATATGTAATATAAGCATCAATTTTTCTCTAAAGCATGAATAATTATTTACTTACAGGTAGCATTAAGTTTTTTGTTAGTATTGTATCGTCAATATCAAGAAACGTTCTATTATTCATGACTGTTTTTGTTAATCTTACGAATAAATTTTTAAACGTGCATATGATCCTGTATTATAGATTTAACCTCATATGAAAAATACACGTGACTATTCAATACAAAGTGGAATGTTGTTATTTTGAACATTCGACGAATCCTTGTTCACTTTGCGCATGTTGCCGTTTGATAAAGCATGCGCATTCACGATACTGTACATTGATTGCATATATTCAGTGACCTTTTATTTACTATGTTCTGCTATCTTACTATTTCTTTCCGCTATTCAAATAGTTTTGTCCACCATGTATATGAATGATTGAGTTAAAATTGTGGTACATATTGTGAAGCAACTCAAGAGGCGGGAGAGCTATCTGAATATGTGAGATTTGAGTTGCGCGAAAGACTACATCAACAGTATTAGCAGTATTCTCGCGTCTCCTCGTGTTTTCGTGTATAGAAATCTTTAGGTTTTAAAGTTTAGGAGATAAGCATGGCAAAGTTTATAAATGCAACGGATGGATTCACCCTTCAGTAAGAAACCATAAGTAAATTTTGTAATAATTTAATTGTTTGGACCCAAATATAATTATATTGGAATATCCTTTTAGGGACTTAATACAAGAAGATGGACTTGTTTTTGAAATCGGCGACGACTTGGAAAACATTAACGATGAAGTATTTCCTTATTCCCCAAATGTGCCACTGAGTAATGAAGAGGCATTAAACTTTTTGAATATGGACGATTTTGATGATGTTGATGATAATGATCATGATATTGATAACAATAGTTCGGTTGCAGTTTGTGGTATAAGTTTTGAGAAGTTAAAATCTAAAATGACTGATGTTATTGGAAATGGCAAAGTAAGTAATGTCTATTGTTGCTTTTATGACGACTTGTAATTTTTGTAAGACAATGTATATATTCTTTTAAATATTATTCATAGGTTATGAAGTTAATAAAACAAAAAGGAGTCGGAGAACCTATACCTTATGATGCACAAGTTACTGTAAAATACATTGGTCACTTTGAATATAGAGATGAACCATTTGATTCCAGTTTTGCTCGTGGTGGCACAGATACATTTTGTCTGAATCAAGGCATGCTAATACCAGGTTTAGAAATTGCTATATCAACAATGCGGAAACATGAAATAGCTGTATTCATTATACATCCTGATCTGGCATATGGAAAATATGGTTGTGCTCCTCGTATTCCACCAAACGAAGAAATTTTGTTTGTTGTACATTTAGTTGACTATTTAGATACTGGATGCATTGAATCTTTCAAAAGTTTGTCCATAGAGGAGCAAAAATTATTTGCAAATGTTTCCAAGAGAGTACAAGCTAAATTTAATATTGCCAGAGAGTGCTTTAAAAAGAAAAAGATCAAGCAAGCTATAAGAGAGTATGTTTATTTAACAAATTTATCAATATACTATTATTACTGTACTTTTACTGTACTTTACAATAATCACTGTATCTTTTCAGATATTCAAAAGCACTTGAGTGGTTAGAAGAAGCTGCATTAAAAAATCAGGAAGAAGAAGATGAAGCAAAAAAATTGCTTACAAGAGGCTACAATAATCTTGCAGTTTGTTATAATTTAGAAAATATGCCACGTCGTGTGTGTATAGCGTGCAATAGAGTACCTATACCGAACTCTAAAACCCATTTCAAGTATGTTTTACGAAAACTTATTTAACTTATTAAGTATCTATGTAACGCATACTTTACTGTATAGTTGTGGTCGAGCATTAATGAAGATGGGAGAGTATAATAGGGCAATGGAAAAGTTACAACTTGCTTTGAAAATGGAGCCTGGCAATGAAGATATCAGCAAAGAAATTAAGCTCGTGAGTATCGAGTACATATGGCGCTTTTAAAATCAATTTAATGTATTTATTTGTTATTAAATTTAGGTAAACACAAAACGAAGTAAATATGACGAGATGGAGAAACAACTTTGGAGAAGGTGTTTGAAAATTGAAAACGAACAGAAGGAAAAATTCGGATTTGAAAAGGCAGCGTATGATATGTGCGAAACATTCGCTAATGATAGTCAAATTTTACGACAACCGCTTCCTGAATCGTTAACGCCGGACGAAGATAAGTTGATACGCCAACAGGCTGCTGCATTCGGTTTGACAGTTACCACGCACCAAAGATACGGTAGAGAAGTAACATACCTTAACAAATCCAATTACTGAAGTACAATTTTTATTTCGGCCAGTATACAGTGTTATTTTTGTTATAAACTGTAAGAAACTTTGTATATTTTTATATTTTCGAAGAAAGTTATTTTTACAAGGATGTTCTGCATTATTCAAAAAGTTTCATACAATTTAAGCGTTTTATTAGCGGTACATATTAGTTCATCGTTTACTTTTTTCTATACGTTTAGTTAACTGTATATATAGTAAATACGAAATTGATAAAAGAGATATCAAAATGAAAGTACACAGAGTACATTTGCGAGGAGACTACGAATCTATAGCGTTTTATAAGTAATAAAGAAGTATATATGCATATCAAAGTATTTAAATATTTTAGTTGGTCGTAGGCGAATCTTCCGGAAGAGGTTTCTCGATTTCATTACCAAATCTTACTCTGTACTTTCGTCTTACGAGATCCCAATCAACGACATTTTCGATTTTCATTGAATCTTTGAGAGATAATTGACTTTCCAATGGACTTGGTCGAAGTAATGGAAAACTAATGGTATCAGGTTGTTGCGATAATATTCCGTTATCCTACAAGAAAAGAAAGCAATGTCGACGTCATCGGCAGATTTAATTTTAACGTTTCACGTACCTGCGTAAATGCATGCCCTGTAAGTAACCGCAATACACCCGTCTTTCGTTCTTGGCCGCCTCGACTTTTACACGCTTTTCCAATGAACGGAATCCAGGACGTAACAAGATTTAACGGTGAAGGCGCAGTTCGTGTTCTTAAAAAAGTTAGGTGTTCTAATTTCTCAGTTGTAATCTGCCTTGAATCGCCATGAACCCAGGACCAAAAATCAAGCTACTTATCGCGATCTACGTACTTACTTCTGCATTTGCCGAATAAGTTTGCTCAGTCCGTACTTCCACTCGATATCGCTTTGAGATTGAATACTTTGGTACGTATCAGACATCATCGCGATTAACAAATTAATCAGAACTATCACGCTAACCAACATGTACAGGGAAAAGGATACCTGCCGTAACATTACCACGATATCATTGGATCATCGAATCGTTAAATTAAGAAATCTTGTCGAGTAATCTCTGTGAATGTTAGCCTGACCTTAAACAAATATATCGTCCACTTTGGTTGCATCTTTCGTTTCAACGATACCGTGAAGTCGTCCGTGTCCTTCTGGCCAAAAATAGCGAAGAAAAGATTTTCCGTAATATCGATGGGACTCACTTTCACTGAAAGAACGTAATCAAGCATCTACAGTTGCCAAATGTATTCATGAAGGAGCGCAATGATCTTCTTCGCTGCATCATTACATTGATTCATTTTTTCACCTTTATATTTACAATTTTGATCGTTGCGTTCCAATCAGGGCCGATGCGAGGTGGGTCCATGAAACCTGGCCCAGTTCAATTCATTGTAAATTCTAGGGAATGCATAGCGTCATACGTGGATACTTATACAATTAAGTAGACTTTCGTTATATCGCACACCAGTTCACAGAGGCTGTACCAAAAGCGAGAACTTGCTGCGTAATAGAATGTATTATCAGTTCCAAGAACTTGTTCGTGGCAATATAACGAGAGTTTAGTATACACATAATTATGAATTTTTGTCTCGCAAATGTTTGTGTCGGCCCTGGTTCCAATTATGATAATGTCGTTTGTCGAAAGAAAGGGATCACACATAGCATGAAAGAGAGCACATGCGATGGAAATGAAAAGGAGGGAACAGCAGGGATGAACGGTTGTCAGTGACAAAAGGAATTCGATACGAATGTGATCGATAATGAATTCGAACGTTTTGAACAGCACGCGCACGATTTGAAGGTATCGCGATAACTCGTGCAAATGAGTCTATCGATAAAGAGAGTGCGCGGGTATGATCGATGACATGATAAATTGAAACAGCGGACGGTCGATGAACCGATAATCGCGATACGACCGATTTTTCAAACGGGGCTTCGATTTTATCAAGTTGCAAGCATCGTGATGTTCGGCCAGTAAGCATGGTTAAGTGCATTTTCAACGGTACTCCGTCAACACGGTGTAAATTAGTTCGTTGGTGAAAAGGGGCGGCGAGTGACAGCACACAGAGAGACTAACCATAACCAGGTATGTTACGTTCCTATTGTATTGTTGCTACACAGCGTCTCTTCTTCGACGTCTCTTCTAAAACATGGTTGAAACGATAATCGTTACATCGATGCAAAAAAGGGGCAGGTCCGCGTTATAGCGGTGGAATCACAATAAAACGATCCAATCGATTTGGGCGTTTATTTCGATAAGAAATATCGTACGAGACGAAACTGTACAAGTCGGTGAACAACAGCGTTAACGTGGAAATCGGTCGCAACGATCCAAGCCCAGAAGGATAAGTTAAACATCGGTCTTCCGGTTTGTCGATCGATTTAAGGTACAGAAGTCGGGGCAGCTTGATTTTCGACGGTAACGACCAACGAGCTTTCCAGAACTGTCGGTAAGGGCTCGTGTTCCGTCGATTCTTTCGTTTCCTCCACGTGTTTCTCGACCTTTTCGCAGTAGAGGTCTCGATACTTTCGCCTGACCGCTTCCCAATCGACGACGTTGTCGATTCTGACGGCGTTACTGAACGACAGCTGACTACCAAGAGGGCTCAAGTGAACGACCGACAGGGCGACGCTGTCCTTGTGGGCCACCTGTGTCTTTTTCACTTTAGACAACCATTTGGCGCCCATTCTGGAGCGCGGTGAAAGCGCCCCGGTTCTCTGCAATCCCATCAAACGGACGAGGGAGGGTCGTTGCTTTTTCGCAGCGCGTTTCTTGCAGAGTTTGAACAAGTACGCCATCCAGGTGGTAAGAAGATTCAACGGTGATGGCGCTGTGCTTGTCCTGCGCATCGATAAACGTGTTCCGATCAATTACACAGACTTTCACGAGCAATCGACGTTAACGAACGAGTGCGCGGGCATGCAACGCTCGTGTGTATACATCGATGGTAACCGATAAATACCAGTTTCATCTCGATTCGATTGTCGAGAAATATGTTATACGGTCCATATTTTTTTTGTTTAGTGCTGAGCAACGATTACACTGTTCAACAGCCATCCGGATTTGTATCGCTCAATAACCGTTTGTTAGAGGTCTTGCACCGAGTATAAATCCGAAAACCGTTCTCCGCCAGCGGCGTCGAATTTCAAGAAAATTAATCTTCACAAAACGAAAATTTTCAAGTTTCAAGATATTTTATACTGCAATAGTATCACCTGATGCACTTGATTATTATAAACTTACCAGACGCCTACCGGTGAATAACAATTAACTGCCTGCTTGATAATTATCTGCTAGATAACTGTCTGCTAAATAATTGTTTAAAATCTGAAAATTTTGCAAAAGAAGTACTGTCAAAAACAATAATATAAATATCCGGTACAATTATATTGCGAAAATAAATGTGGTCTGCATTTGACGAAAAGTGTAACGAAATAATTTATCACTGTTCGAGCGCAATTTATGAGACACGGTTTTCAGATTGGTATCCGGTGCACAAAGTTGTATAAGAAACGCTGATCGAACGTTAGAAATCCATAAAAAGAAATGAAAATTCGTTGAACAGTGTTGTAAATTCTTACCTGTGCATGTTCCTAACGAGCTTACTCAATCCATACTTCCACTCGATGTCGGACTGAGCCTGTATCCGTTGGTAAGTGTCGCTCATCATGGCAATTAGTAGATTAATCAGCACGACCACCGAAACCAGCATATAAATACCGAAGGTGAGCTTGAAGAGAACTTTGGTCCATTCGGGCTGCATTAATTCGACCTTGAATTGTTCGTGGGTCGTCTGACCGAAGATGGCGAAGAACAATAACTCAACGGCCAGTACGGGACTCATCCTGACTGGAAATTACGTGGGAACGACATATGTCTCGTGAAAACTCTGGTGTACCCGTTTGCTTTTCTTGTAGTGACCTGTTCTGTTTGTATGTTCGTATGTATGTAGGTTATGCGTGTATTTAAAGTAGGTGCGTGTTGTTTGTTGACCTCGAGGTATTTTACGTCAAGGCGCCGTGTCGCTATCGTTAGAAACGCTATGAGACGCGAGGTAAGACCGCGCCGTTTCTAAGAGTCTTAAATATTAACGGGGTGCTTAGTTGCAGAGATCACGGTTACTTTGGCTAAGTAACTCGTCGGAGATGGTATCGTGGATAACCACGAGGAGAATCGAAATCCAAATGTACGATAGCCATGCTGGGTGAAACGTTTGGACGCACGGTAACAACGGTCCTATGTAAGTACTTCGGCTACTTTCGTGTCCGCGGCACTACTTACGTAAAAACTCCGAAACGATAGCAGGCTCGATTAATATCTCGCGGAACGATGGTCGTCGAGCTTCGAGATGTTACCTAGAATTGTTTGATGTTTTTGTCTGTTCGATGTTGCTATTTAGCGCGAGAATTCGTACGACACCGCTAGCTCGGTAATATAGCAAGTTCGCGACGATGGATCGAACTTCTGTTCTGTCCGAGGCGAGGAAACACGGTTCCTCTAGGTAAGTGGCGTCGAAGTAGCTGGCACCGTGGACGAGTTCGAGGCGGTCGGCCCGTTATCCTCTTCCTTCTCGTTGTCCTCATTCTTATCGTCTTTGTCCGCTTCTTTTTCAGGCTCGTTCCCGGCCAACGCCAGATATTTCTTTCTGATGGAGTCCCAATCGACCACGCTTTCGATTCTCGTCGCGCTATTGAAAGACAATTGGCTACCGAGGGGACTCAAGTGCACCACGGACAAGGTGACGCTGTCTTTCGGCCTGACCTGACCCTTTTTCACTTTGGCCAACCATTTCGCCCCCATCTTCGATCTCGGCGAGAGACGACCGGCACGCTGAAGTCCCATCATGTGGATCAACGAGGGCCGTTTGCGTTTCGCCGAGTGTTGCTTGCACACCTTGATGAAGTACACGATCCAAGTAGTGAGCAAGTTAAGGGGCGACGGGGCGGTCGTCGTTCTGTAACACGGAATCGCGTGTCCAACCTATCTTCCGCAGATACGGTTATGAAACTACTACGAGCCGGCTTGATAGCAAATATAACGGGCGAAATCATTTTTCGACAACCCCTTCCTAACTTTTTTAACCGGGCAAATTCTCTTCAGAAAATCTTTCTAAGCCAATCATATCCCGAATACAAATTTACAAATTCTTAAATCGGCCAATTTCTGTAAAGTCGAGATTATCATATTTCTACCTGTCTCCGCGAAATAGAAACTTCGAATTATTTGGACGCGACGGTGGTCCGATTTCGCCTCCCGTTACGGTACATTTGGCCGGCTTACCTGTGCATATTTCGTATCAGTTTACTGAGCCCGTATTTCCACTCAATGTCCGATTGCGCCTGTATCCTTTGGTAGGTGTCGCTCATCATGGCGATCAGCAGATTAATTAATACGACTACCGAGACCAACATGTATACGCCAAAGGCCAACTTGAAGAGGACCGAGGTCCACTGCGGCTGATTAGTCTCGACCTTCAGCTCGCCGTGGGTCGTTTGGCCAAAGACAGCGAAGAACAGGTACTCGAAGGCGAGTACCGGATTCATCTTTACTGGAATTCGAGGCACACACACGTGTCTTGATATGTCGTTTTGTTTGGTTGATTTGTTTGCGCTTTCTCTCGTGACTGGCTGCGTCGTGCCTTTAGGCTGGCTACTTTGTGGACTCGCTATGTATGGATGCGGGTGGTGTATCATACGTACATTGGAACGATCGAACGAACGATGAATGTACGAACATGCTCATGCTAATACAGACTGGCCATGCTTGCGAATTACGTTGGATGCATGCCGGACGTTCCGTGAGCTTCGATCCACGTCGTGTTATATACGTTTATTTTTTTTCGTGGGTGTCGTCTAACTGTCGTGATGCTTATTATATCATTTTCCTGTTTCGTTTCGTTTCTATTCCGTTCCGTTCTGCGTTCTCTTTCGTTTCATCGCAATTAATCCGCGACAGCAAACACTCGCGGATATTACGCATCGAGGATCTACAGAAGCCAAGTGTGTGTTAGATCGATCGTTGGGATAGCGCGGTTTTTCCGCGTGCTCTTCTCTATCTGATTCAGTATCGATATTCTTTTTTTTTTTATTATTTCGTACGATGAGATGCAGCATGCAGACGACCAGCGTTTCTCTCCCCGTCCCTTTTCTCTTTCTCTCTCTCACTTTCTCTCACATTCTCTCGCGCGCTCTCTTTCTCTCTCCCTTAGTTCCTCGAAGAAACATTCAAGGTGGATCTTGCGACGAACTGCCCGAGCGAACACGTACATATAATTAACGTAGAAAGGAATACTAGGGTGACTGCATCGGTAACCGACATTTCTAAGATAAACCGATTCCAGAACAGTTAGTTTTTATACTCTGTGTTATATTTTTTAACAGAGTACTCTTAAGTATTTGATCATTCTTCAAGGCTTCTCTATTTTCCACAGAGTAGAAATACACGAATAAATGGATGTTGAGTCATACCCTTCTTCAGCCACCGGTGCCGTTACCCTAATCACCGTGCGCATGCAAGGGCCAATATAGGACGCTTCGTTGCTTTCCCCAAAGACGACGGCGAAAGGAAAAGACGCGAAGCGACCTGGAGTCTGGCAGGATCGAGGAATAACGAGGAGGAAGAGAATCGTAAACGGAATTCGAGACAGTAGGTTTTTCTCGGTAATAAAACTGTTGACGATAAGTGGAGAAGTGCGCACGTCGGGCATTGCATCGGGATCAAACGACGTCAGAGATTGACACGTGCCGCTTCGATGTCGTATAACGACGTCAGGTCGATCAGTGACACACAAAAAAACACGCATTGCGCAAGACTCGAACAGCACGAGAAAGACAACATTGCTCTTGTATAATACTGATTAAGAGATGCGTACGATGCACAACAGAGGCTGTGGAGAAACGCGCGCTCGATTGGCGCCTCCGTGAGGGAAAGAAACAAGCCGGCAGTGGTCGCACAACACCCACTCGGTGGGACGCTGAGACCTCGAGGTCGGGATCAACAACGAGATCGAGATCGAGACGTGGACACCGAGTAGCTGCGATTCGGACTCAGCAGCGCGCGGACATTTCAGATTGCGTGAAACAGAGGTTGAAACGGTCCCGAATACGAATAACGAGACATAAAGATCAGCGTAGAGAACATACTGTTATCGAGACTTAAACATAAATGACATGGATCTAAATACGAATAAGATATGAACAAAATTTATTTAAATCTGAACATATGTTCTGTGAGTACGACGCCATATTGACGTTAGTGGCGCCACGAGTGGGAAAAAGTTGCAATCTGCTTCCAATCGGTACTAGAAGTAGTTTGCAACTGGTAACCGGTTTTAGGGTGCCTTCAACCCCTGTTAGAGAATGGAGTGTTCGCTATAGGAGGAATATTTTGGGGGCACTCGATGTCCTTTCGAGTCGGAGGGTGAACGAGGAGAAAAAAGAGACGAAGATTCCATCGCCACAAGCCCGAATCACAGCACGGGTTACAGCGGAGTGTGTAACAATTCTCGCGACGTTGCAGATATAGGTAATATTTAACGTTGATTGGAATCAGGCAGCAGTCCCAGCAGGCAACACACATCGGGCAAACGCACAATGCAGACGATACGACACCAAGAAGAATCGTGTCCTGCATTCCGTTGTGCACACGTGTCATTGCCATTCAAATTTCGCGTAATCCGCTTTAGAAACGGTTGCGGTTCTCGTTCTTAAACGTTCTCAATCGGCAAAACTTACTATCTCGGGAGCTATCGTCACAACACTCATTCTTTTTCTTGTAGCGGCCGTAGCGACGAGGAGGCGCCGTCGATGGCGTCTCCATCATCCATTCCGTAACATTGGCCAACAAATCTATTATTGCAATTGATCCGATTATGCGTTTGTCACGAGGTAACCAGGCTGCATTGTTTTTGTCTATCGTAGAGAAAATCTATGATTCGGAACAACGAGGAAACGTGTTTTTCCCGTTTATCGAGGACACCGGTGTCGAATTAGCAAAAGCCGAGAGTCTACGATTCAGTCTCTCGTATGGTGCCGTGTAAGGAAAAGTCTCGAGCACGGACAATCCGAGCGATTTCGAACATCGATGCGAGCTTTCCAAACGGGGACAAGCACTCGTACGCGTATTCCTTACATACTCGCGTATCGCATGTATCGCGGTCCCATCGACCGCGCCGCTAGCTTTCATTTCGCTAACTGTTCAAAAGTAGCTGCGATCGTATCCGAGGGGGGATAGAGAAGACAGGGGGGTAGAAGTCAGGAGGCTATTTCTCTCTCCCTTTCTCTCCTAAACTCTAACAAGTTCGCGGCTAGATCACGTGCGTCGAACTTACCGTCCTGGAAGGCGCTCTTCTTCTTCCTGTCCTCGATTCGAGCGTCCTGTATCGATTGGTTCTTGAACGCCTGATTCAACGCGACGAAGTGCATGGAAAAGCCGAACACGAAGATGGCCAACACCGCGAGGAATCTGGCGAGATCCTTCATCAGGTTACCGATGATGATGGCCCAGGGTCCGAATAGGTGATGGAACGAGAGAAAGTCCAGGATCTGCACGCAGGCTAGCAAGAAGCTCAGAGCGAACAGCTGATTTCTGAGGTAGAGCAAGGTCGGCCAGTAGGGTCGATCGACGACCACGAAACCCATCAGATGAAACGCGACACCGCACACGCCGAACAAGAGCACCGCCAACTTGATCCAGCCCAATCCGCTTTTATCGCTGGGATTGGTCAGTTCGAACAGTAGCAACCCGGATAACATTACCAGGAGACACCACTCGTACCAGTACGGCAGGAGGCTGGCTCTCACCACAGGGTATATGGGGATGATGCCGACCAGCAATAGGAAGACCATCAGATAAATGTGGGACGTGAGATACGACATGAACTTGATGATGGGCACGTTGTTGTACTTGTGACCGAGAGGGAGAGCGAACACCACCCAGACGGGTGGACAGATGAGGAACGCGATAAACAGCAGGATCGTCCTGAAGGCGTTCCAGTTTAAGCTGCCCTGCCAGAGTTCCTGAAGGTATCGCTGTACCACCGTGTGCGCGATCACCTCCTTCTGCTCGTTCTCGATCAGGACGTCTAGAAACTCCACGTTCCTGCGATCCATGGATGTGAGGATTCTTCCAGCCGAGTCGGCTCCCGCAGCCAGAGCCAATAATTCCGTGGCCATCGCTTCGCACTGCTTGCCGGCCGCTATCAAATCCTTCGCTCTCTCTTTCTCCTTCTCCGAGAGCTTCATGTAGATGTTGGACAGCTTCGCGGCAGTGTCTACAGGGGCCGGTGACACCAGCACGAACTCCTCGATCGGTTTGTTGTTGTTGCTCTTGCTGCAGACCATCATGTTATAGACGAACTGAAAGACGAACGGAGTTCGACCGAATCTGGACACTGCCAAGCACGGTACGCTTGCGTAAAGAAAATGGCGATGCAGGGGAAAAGAGGCTATACTAGAAATTCAAACCTGTCACACAAATTCAGAATCGGGGATTCGAAAATGTACAAGTGGATACCCAAAAATCGGGGACAAGGGTCGTAACCTCCGTTGCCACCGAGTGTACATCGCGAAAAGGTACGAAAGTAGGAGGGGACGAGAAAGGCTCGGTGCATCGCGTGTTAACTACCTAAACGTTGGCACTCGTCGAAATTTATTGGTTCGACTTGCCCGCGTTAAAAGTTTCGAAATTTCGTGCGGCAATTACGATGGAAGTACAAGTTTCGAAAGAAAAATGAAAAAGTACGAAGTAGAACGGCGAGCAGAGCGGTTAGCTTACCCTCTTATCCTCCATCAGCGCATAGGTATCGTGCTCTTTCTCCATGAGATACTTAAGCACGTCGTTATGACCCTCCGAGGCGGCGAACCAAATCGGAGCGCTGCCTAGATTGGTCTCGCTCTTTGGCGAAGCCCCGCTCTCCACGAGCAGTTTAACGACATCGAGATAACCGGCGCGAGCGGCGCAATGCAGCGGTGTCCAACCATTTTTATCCGTCGCGTTTATTTCTGCCCCTTGACCGAGCAAAACCTCGACCATCTGGTAATGGCCGTGCGTCGCGGCGATGTGCAGACCGGTTTTACCGTACCGATCCGAACTGTGTAGCAATTCTGCCGATCTGCTCAACAGGAGACCCACTACCGTGATGTGGCCGCCGAAGCAGGCCAAGTGAAGAGGATTGAAACCGTTTTCCGTGGTCGCCGCCTCCACCTGGGGGCAAGGATCTTGCGCTAGTATCTCAATAGCTACGATCCATCTTTCTTGCGTGTTTCGTTCTTCCGGTTACCTGTACACCGGCCGAGTTCAATAGCAGTCGCACGACGTTCTCGTTTCCGGAATAAGCGGCCAGATGCAAAGGAGTCATTCCAGATTCGCTGCCCAGTTCTCCTACCAGCGAGCCACCGGTCGGAGGATCGGACTTTACCGTGCCAGGCACGTGGGTCAGTAATTCACGAACCGTATCTGAAGGGCGAAAGAACTTCTGCGGTCAGTGATTCCTGAGGTCAGAAATGTTTTATGCGTCCATGAGCTTACCAGCTTGACCGAAGTACGCCGCAACGTGCAGAGCCGTGACTCCAAGCTTTTTGCTGGATATACGAAGGGATTGAGACGATCTCATGACTTCGAGTACTTGACCGTGGCCGTGTTGCGCGGCCAAATGAACCGCGGTGAATCCTGCTCGATTCTCATCGGCGCAGGATGCACCTGCCCTGACCAACGCTTTGACCACCTCCGCGTGTCCTCCTTCGGCTGCCAGCTGAAGAGGCGTCGCCTCGGTTAGCTTGTTCCTCGCCGAGATTACGCCTTGCCGGTCGAATTTCATCAGTTCTTCAATCACGCGAACGCTGCCCTGCATGGCCGCTATGTGAGCGCACGTATTGCCATCTTTCGTACAGGCCATCACCAAACTGGGATGCCTCTGCAGAAACAACTGAGCCACCTCCGCGTAATTGTTCATCGCTGCCGCGTGTATCGGCTTCTGGCCTTGATCGTCGGTCGCGTCTATGCTCGCCCCGAGTTCGAGTAGAAGCTTGCACACTTCCAGTTGGCCAGCACCAGCTGCCAAATGAAGGGGAGTCTGTTTTCTCAGCGTAAGAACGTCTATCGCAGCGCCATGATCCTGCACGAGAAACTTGACGAGATGCGAGTAGCCGTTCATCGCTGCCAGGTGCAATGCCGTTCTACCGACTCTGGACTTCGAATTGATAAACGCTTTGTTGGCCAGCAGCGCGTCGCACACTTGAAGATAGCCATGCTCAGCGGCCAAATGCAGGGCGGATCTTCCTTCCAGATCGAACACGTCCACTCTCGCGTGGTTCGCCAGCAACGTGGTCACCAGCTCCATGTGACCACGATGTGCGGCGATCAACAACGGAGTCCATCCAACCGCGCTCTGACGATTTAACGCCTTCTGCACTTCCGTCGCGGACATACGGCTGATCATTTCCGACAACACCTCGTTGTTTCCGGCCAGCGCGCAATGATGGAACGCCGACTCCTGAGCCTGCTTCGTCTGCAGCGACACGTCGGCCCCACCTTCCAGGAGAGCTCGAATAACCGCTCGATCATCGCCGGGTGTCGCAACTTCCGACGGTTCGATCTGCGCCGCGTAATGCAGGGCGCTGGCTCCCTCGTTTGTCAAGCTGTTGACGTAGGATGTCGCCGTTTCCGGGCCCTTCTTCTCCTTCACGAATTCAATCAGGTGCCGCACCACGTCCGCCTTGCATCCCCTACAGGCCAAGTGCAGCGGCGTCTCTCCGTTCTGCAGAAAAGACCGTCGCCGTGAATGTGGACGAAACGAGACGTGACAAAAATACAACGAATAAATTCTACCTTAGATTTGTACATGGGATCGCCTCCATCCTCGAGCAATAACTTCAACGTGGCCAGGTTGCCGTGACTCGCCGCCACATGTACAGGCGTCTGACCATCGTCGGTGGTCAAATTCGGACCAGCACCAGACTTAAGCAACATCAACGCGCATCTATCGCCGTCGGGCACTCTGGCGGCTATGTGAAGAGGAGTCTCTCGAAGCTTCCCACCCCGTACGTGCACTTCCGCCCCGTATCCTAACAGAGTCTCCACCACGGCAGGTTTCGCGTTCTCCACCGCGATATGCAATGCGGTATAGTTGTCGTTCGTGGTCGCATCCACCTATACGTCCGGAAGAAAAATGTGGGTCGACTCGAAAGCAAACACGATTCTCGATTTGAATACCTTCTCTCCCCGCTGCAACAGGGTGCTTATGATGCCAACGTGGCCGTACTTGGCTGCCGTGTGAATCGACCTAGCGCCCCGTTTATTTGGCATATGCAAATAGACACCCTTCTTGAACAGCATGGTCGCGCATTCCGAGTGGCCGTTCAACGAGGCTATGTGCATCAACGTGGACCCATCCTTCGTCCTCTCGAATATGCTCGCCTTGAATTTGTCGGCTAACAACTCGATTATGGAAGCGTGTCCGTTCTCCGCCGCCAAATGCATGGGTGTCCGATCCTGATGATCGGTAATGGACGCAGATGCTCTCACACCGTAAAAATATTTCACCAACGTCTCGTCGCCCTCTGCACTCGCTATATGCAACGCTGTTTGCCCGTCACCCTGCAAATATAACATGTAGCGTTTTTTCAATTGGGTCGGTGAGATAACTTTTGTGGCAGTTTTCGGTGATATGTCTGGAGAGGATTCAGTGGTACAGCTGGAGACGTAATTGCAAATGCAATTACATGTTGAGAACTTATGGTTAGGTTATGAGTAGATAATAGGCTACGAATGTTCTTCAATGTCTTGAAATCCATAACAATATAATTTAGCGTATCTTACATTTTGCATATCCACAGTGGCCCCATAATCCACGAGTATCCGCACCATGTCAATGTCCCTGCGTCTAGCTGCGAGATGAAGAGCGGAATCTCCTGTAGGAGTGGTAGCACGAAGTTGATCTGGTGCTTGTTGAGCCAATAATTCCCGACACATAGACTGGTTCCCAGCTTCCACAGCCAACAGCAGAGGGATTTTTCCTTTCTGCGCGACAGTGAATCAATTTTAGAGCACTTTTAATCGATACAAACCGTGTCCTGGCAGCATCGATTTTCGCGAAATAAAAAAGAAATCCGTTCGACGATTTCCATAAATAGCCACACTCGTATGTAGACGTAAATATCGACGGGTTCTCCGGGAGTCGCATAATCCTGATTGTTCGCGAGACAAAGAACGGGAGAACATTAGGAGGCTGATGGGGGTGCGGGCGAGAGAAAGAAAGAGATATGGACGGAATCGAGCGGGAAAGAGACAGAACGAGACGAAGAAACGAACTAGCGGAGAATTATGACAGCTGTTTCGTACCAGGCTGCGATAGTCCTGGGGCATCATTCCTGTCACGCGAGGAACCTGGACGGGAATCGGGAGCAATGCGCGATGGAAGTCGTGCAAAAAAACGTTAATTCGATTTGAAGATCTATTGGACTGTAGAAAAGGTTCGTGTCTGATTGCTTTTTCGGTATCACGGGTAAAACATTCTTTCGTTATTGGCATAACTAGGGAGGGAGGGTGGCGGTCATTAAATGGGGACTGCAACCCTTCTTGAATTCTTCAATTCTTAAATGTCTAATTTTAAGTCCTCAAATTTCCAAATCCTTCAATTCTCAAATTTTTAAACCATAAACCCCCAAATATGTAAATCCTGAATCCCCAAGTTGTCATGTCCCCAAATTCTTCAAAATCGTAGCTACAATACTCCTTATACTTACTCCATCAACTTTCAGTCGTATATCCCGTCCGGCGGCGGCCAATAGCGCTCGTAGAATGGAAGTAGCGGTACCCGTCTGCCTGGACGCGACCAAATGAACGGCAGTTTGTTGCCTGGACTACATGCAAATACGACAGACCATTATATTCAAAAGCAAATGTTCTTTATTATCAAGGAAGGAAAAGATTTATACCCCTCCAGTCGCGTATGGATCGACGCCACGTTTCGACAAAAGTAACTTGACGACGTCCTCCCTGGAATACATGGCCGCGATGTGGAGAGCATTGTAATTATCCTGTGAAAAATATAATCGTAGATCGTCTGATCGATACGAAACACTCTTATTTCCGCTCGATCGAACGAAATAGGTGCTGGGTGAAAATAAATCGCGAGAGCAAGATTCGTAGAGCTGGTATGGAAACCGGGTTATAAATCGCGTTTTGCCGCGCCCAGAATAAAACGAACGTTTTATCGTAGAACGATTTGAAAATGATGTCGAACCCACGCGTTGGGTGGGGCGACCCCGACCCTTGCGATTAGCCGTCGGTTTTAGACTCGGTTGAGGGTGCGCCCGACTACAACCTCGCTATATGGCCCAAAGTCGGAGTTCTTTATGGACTTCCGAGATTTGTGCATTTCTGTAGTTATAGATTTCGACATAGATTTTTTAAGTTACTGAATTATATTTTGGAACACCTATTGAGTTCCTAAATTATCAAACTCCTGCATTTCCGAATTACTACATTCCCGAATCTGTAATTTAACAAATTTCTAAATTACCGAATTCCCAAAATGTCAAATTCCTACAGTCCCGAATTCCCAAGTTTCAGTTTTTAAATTACCGAATTCCTCCAACCCCGAATTTCTAAATTACCGAATCGTCGCCCACACTTCTAAAATTCCCTAATTCCTCAGTTTCCGAATTTGAAAACAAAGAATTCGTGTCTTTCTAAATCTGAAAATATAAGGTTCGACGGGAGATTCGCGATGATAAACGTCGAGAAGGGTGGTCACTAAAATGGCGGCGGTCTTCGAGGATCTCCATGTGCTAAAATGGCGGGTAGCGTCACTGCCGCACGTGGAACATTACCGCGACCTGTTATTTGAATCATAAAGCGAGATTGCACTGAACTCTTTCAGTTTCTTTCTCTACTTGATCGAGGTGACTAGCGGTTGATCTCAGCGATCGTTGAAGATCGTTGCGAAGCGTGGGCGTATCCGCGTGAGCAGGACGGCCGCGAAGAAACGCGGCGATATAATCTGACGAAGTGTTCTAATCAGCAGCTGAAATCGAGCTACTTTTTCGCCCTACTGACTCAACGGCCTACTTGCTTGCTTTCCAAGCTCTTCGGTAAACCCCTTGGCCTTGGCCCTCCTTCACGCGATCTTACTACCCTTCTCCGTTCGACTTAGCGCAAGATTGCGAGATCGTTAACTGTACACGTTCCGTGGCCGAACCACGCAGCTGCTCGAATATTACGTGTCGGCGCCACGCAACTGTGGACACGAACTTATTCTCGAAGCTAATGCCAACCCGGCCCTATTCAATGGTTTATCGCGTTCCGCGAAACGCTACTGAATCACAAGGAAATTCCACGAACCTTACTGCTCGTGTTCGATCACTATCAAAGGCGTTCTATTAGAGTTTCGTGGAATACTTGCGTTGTTACGGGCGCTGACGTCCGCTCCTAGTTCAATCATACGGTCCAGTAGTCCAGTCCGATTGTCTTTCACCGCGTACATCAACGGCGTCATGCCCGTCGCCTAGAAATTACTATCGTTTATGGACCAGCCAACTATACCTTCTCTGAATACAGTCAATCACAAGAGCGTATACACTGTATGACCTCTGCTGTATATTCAAATGATCGTGGACTCTTTAATAGATACTCCACCATTCGCATTATAAGGCATTCATCGTTTGACGCAAGGTAGTTGAAAGATCTGGGTGGATCATGTAGAATTGGGTGGAGGAGGTAGATCATTTAGAACTAGATGGGCCATTTAGAATTGAGGAGGATAAATGGATTCTCTGGTTTCACGCAAAATAGGTGGATAGGTTACGTGAGTGATTTAAGAGTATCATAAGATTGGTTTGGTGCGGAATAGATGAATTTGGTACATGATTTAGGTAGATCATTTAGGTAGGTGATTTAGATGGATTATTTAGGTAGGTGATTTAAGTGGATCGTGGTTACACTGGTCTGATGTAGAACAGGTGATTTGGATGGATCATAGATAGATTATTCTGGTTTGACGCGGATTAGATAGACGAGTTACGGAAATGGTGTTACTAAATGATTTAGATGGACGATCAAGGCGGAGGATTTAGGTAGATCACAATACGTGAACGATTTGGATGGTTTAAGTGGATGATCTGCTCTAACACACAATTGAAAGAACGAGTGATTCAAAAGTGGCCCAAAACTTCACAGTGATGCCAATGAACACTAATCTCTCATGATTATCCAATCCAGAACGTTAGTATTCGTATATAGCCTTCATCCTACCAACTCATAGAAGTTGCTGAAAATATTCACAAATGTTTAGCCACATTGTACCGCTGTAGCTAGACCATATTATTTCATGTACTTTAAGATAAGTCTGTGATGTGGTGTATACGCTCTGGGATAGACAAGTCTTGGACTAACCGGATCCATAACGCTGGCGAGAGGAGCCAGCGCGCCATCCTCTCCGACGTTCTGCACCGCCTTCTCCAGAGATTTGAGCAGCTGGTCCACCGGTGCCCATTCTCCGCGCGCGGCGAGCCCAAGTAGCTTTTGGGCGGCCTCCCTGCTGGTGGCACCAGCGGATCCAGGCTTGCTTCCAGGTTGCGCTCCATCCGTGCTGCCAGCACCTCCTGTGCTCCCCGTCGAGGCTGACCCACCTGCCTCATCCTTGCCAGCTACGGGACTGTCCTCTTTGCTCGACGGATTCTTCTTGTCATCCTTCCCGCTGGGCGTCTTCTTGCTGTTGCTGCTCATGGTACCTCGTAGGTGGGTCTCTCATGGTTGAGCCCCCACATCCTCACTCTCCGGCGACACTTGGAACGATTACGAAGGCTCAAACAACGGAACGTTCTCGCAAAATGGAAGGTCGTTCATCGGAAAAAGGTCGATGGAGAAACCTTTGTATGGTACGCGCGTGCTAACGTAACGTTTATCCTGGCGATTCTGAAGACGCTACGTAACGGAGGCTCGCCTTCGGAGGGTTGCCCTCCCTCGACCCTCTCGCTGCCCGCAGGATCGACCAATCACTGCCAGGGTAGCGCGCGAAACCAAGTGGTAACGGTACACCAACAACGGACGCGGTTCGAGCCGACTGTTACGACGCGTGCTAGGGTAACCGGCTCACCGATGGTCGTCGAGGGCCTCCCTTCGTTGGTAGCTAAGAAAATGCGGTAAACCCCTGGCGGTGGTGGCGAAGCCGAGAAACCTACCACGAGGGTGGGGAGTTAGGTGGTGGTACGGTGGTGGCATGGTCGACGTCGACACGCGACTTCCGGAACGGGCTACCGAACACGCCATCCGACTATCTCGAGCCCGCTGCTTTTAGACTTTATCCACTCTCGCAACCTAAGTCCTCTATTTATTTTCATTTAACTTTCTTTCCTTCGGATCTGTCACTTCACTGTACATTCCTCTTGCTCCGTTTCATTTATTCATAAAGGAATTTTAGTCCCCTCAGGCGCTGATTAAATTCGGTGGCCTTTAGCCATGACAGAGTATTCGTGAATGAGACACAATTATCGTTTCGTCGGCCAGGCCGCCGCATTCGACGACCCGAATATGTCTAGACATGCGTGACACGAGTACTTGGCTGCAGCGTTCGCTTTATTTTAGATAAGGGTGGGATGGTGACCTGCTTCCGATCTTTAAGAATCACGTATTTTTGGAAGTTTATGTTCAACTTTTTCTTTCGAATTTTCGGGAGAGCAATTTTTTAGCTTTCACGTACTCAAATGTTTAACGAAGTTTAACATTTCTGAATTAAATTGTCAAATATACAATTTCATTCTATGACATTTATGTTATTCTAAATCCTCAAATCTATTTAAACCTCTGAGTTCCAAAATCCCCAAGTCCCAAAATTGCCAAACTGCAACGTCCCAATCTAAAAGCAATGAGCAGCGTACAATTTTCTTCAGGACAGCTCTAGAAGCAGCTACAATGCACGTGACTGTACGGCTTGATTAAATTACGCACAGTCGCTTCCATAAAAAAAGCAGAGTTGCGTTGTATGTAAGGTCGAGCTCGGGTTATAGCGTCAAGAATCGTTCGTCTCCGCCGTTAGTTTGTTGTTACAGTCGGTCTCTAGCATGCGTCTGTGATAGTAAACAAAGTCGCTGATAGATGGATTATCGCCGAAGGACAAGACACGATTAGAGCGTGACATGTGGGAAGTTCAACGTTACTGGTGGTGAAAAATATTTAGTGGTCACGTTCAGTGTCTCGGCAGTGACCTTACTGTGTGCCTCGTCCGAAGTCTCTGCGCTGAAAATATGCTCCGCAGGTGGTACACGAAAAATTCTCTATCATCGATCCTTAGCTGTCACGTGAACCGCGTCGATGTGTCTAACGCAGAGCGATTGCTATTCGGTAAGTGCGATAATAGCAGAACGACGATGTTCTGTGTCACGGTTACGTAAATGCTTATGAAATACACAGATCGTTGTCGAGTCGACAGGAGCGTTTCGTCCGAGCATAAACGGTTCAGTCACGATCAGCGACAAAATGTGGCCCACATGGCCCGAGGGGGTGAGATGCCATTGACACAGGACACCATAGGAATATTGTTGGAGAAGGCAGCGCAACGCTGGCCGAATGAAGAGTGCGTGGTGTCTGTTCATCAAAATGTACGCCTTACGTTCTCGGAATGTTTGCAACGAGCTGATCGTTTGGCAGCCGGGTTGATCAAGCTGGGAATGAAACATGGCGACCGTCTAGGTGTATGGGGTCCCAATCACGTCGAATGGTTGTTGAGTATGTTTTGCGCTGCCAGAGCAGGCTTCGTAGTCGTCGCCATTAATCCTACATACCAGATGAACGAGATCACGTACTGTTTGCAAAAGGTCGGCGTCAAGGCTGTTATATCGCCGGCCACTTTCAAGATGCAGAACTATCCACAGATGCTGTTGGAGGCTCGCCAAACGTGTCCCACTTTGGAGCACATTATTATCCATGCGGACGATCATGTGACGTAAGAATGATCGACGTTAATTGCGGTCACGCTCGAAGCGTTTGGAGACGAAGGGATTCGGGGATTTGGGAATTGGGGAATTGCAAGATTTGGGGGTTTGGGAGCCGCGGGATTTGGGGATTTAGAGATTTGGGAATTAGAGAATTTAAGGTTTCGGTAATTAGAGAATTTGGAGGTTTAGGGATTTGTGGGTTTAAAGATTTAGAATTTATGGAATTTGAAATTTGGAAATTGTGGAATTTGGGCATTTGGAAATTTGGAATTTAGTATCTAAAATTGTCGAAAGCTTAAAATTGAAAAAATTCAACGTTTCGAAAAGATTGAGTTTAAAAATCGAAAAGTTCAACTACTTTCGTTCTTGTTCAAACTCCACTCACATTATCAAAGTTGCTATCGCATGTCTAATCGCACGTCGCTTAAAATACAACGAGAAGCCTAATCAAACTTCCGTTCAAAACAGCAATTTTTCAAAAGTAAAAATTCTTCCTGTCCAGATAAGCCATAAAATTTTCCACGCGCGTTATCCACAAGTATCTCGCAACAAGTGCACTCGAGCGATCAAATTTCCACACGTTACACATTCGCCTTTAGTTTGTACGTCTCGATGTTCGTATCTCTTAGGAATGATATATCCCGGTTTCCTTGGAATTTCGTCTAATTTAAGCGGGAGAATGGACATCGCGCGATAATTCTTCGCGGTATCCGGCAAGTACGGGTCGATAAGGGGACAGGTCGGCGACGTAGCAACGTAAATCCTTCGTCCTTAGGAAACGCGGCCGACCAGGAGCTCTCTTCCAAGTAAATTCGTCGTGGCCGGCCGTTTTGTCGTGATAAGTTGAGGAGGGCGAGGTCGAGCCCGGGCGTAGTTTTAATGTATTCCCGCGCTCGCTCGCGGTTCGCTGATTCATGAATATCGCGTGCGAGCATGAACGCGCCAACGATCGACGACGCACAAACTGCATTCGACTTTGTTGCCTTAATCGTTGGCTCGGGCGCGTTTCTTGTCGCAGTCGTGTAAACGATATGCATGCAACGTGACACGCTTTCGCTTCGTTTATATTTCTACGATTGCCTTCGCTCAGATCGTTCACTCCGATTAGGCGATTATAGGTACTTAGGTTAGGACAAGGGCTGGGTCAATGCTAATCTAACATATGCTGAATTTGCGTGACCTTGGGCCATCGAGGTAAAGGGAACACCGATATTATTATCGTGATTTTTGATTTTACGAGTTCAAAAGTTCTTCAAATTTTTGATTGTCATCTTAGGGAGATCTGAACGCCATCTTGTGTAACAGAAGATAGTTTCTCATCTTCAGAATTAGTAATATAAGTCCCAATGAAGTACTAGTTTCTGAATTTTATAGTACCGAAGAGTTCTAGTTTCAAAATTGCAAAGTCCAAAGCTTTGAAGTTCAAAAGTTTAGAAATTTCAAGGTTCAGAAGTTGTTAACCTTCTATATTTAATAGTTCTTGAATTTCTAAGTTTAAAAAATTCCCAAGATTTCGAAGTTTCAATGTATCAAACTCTCACAGTATACAAATTTCAACGTCCAAAAGTTCCTAACCTCTAAAATCCCAAAATTTTCAGCCTCCAAAGTTCAACAATTCCCTAATCCCTAAAATACCAAATTTCCTAACGTATAAAGTCTCAAACTCCCTAACTTGCAAGGTGTCACACCTCTCAACTAAAGTCCCAACCTTCAAAAATTTCCACCTCACAGAAAAAGTAACAGATGCTCCGAATATATTGATTTCCTTTAAACCAAACTTTATATACATCCCATTTGAAAGCTGTCAAAAACGTTCTACAAAAAACATGAACAAAATTCAATAGTCACTTTACAAAGACAATACATCGATATTCCAGAAACCTTGCGACAGTTATGAAAGTTATATTCTAGGTCTTCAGACGAAACGACCTAACGTTTACGAGCTCGAGATGAAAATGTCCTTCTCTCTCTTTCAACATTCTGTGCAGTTAATCTCTTTTATGGGGATCTCAAAAGCGATGTGACAAATAGTAACGACTGAATTTCGTAATATTGCAGTTATCGATTTACATATTCTTGTTTTGAGACTATTCAAATTCACTGAATGTTGAAACAAAGAGAGGAACAAGTCAGACTAGACACTAGAATAATGGTAAGAATAACTGAGACAAATAAGTGGAATAGACTTCTTTTGCTCATTTCATCATTGTCCGAGCCTTATTTCATTTTATGGTGTTTCAAAGCACCATATGTGTGGTCATATCCCTATATCGCCATGTCCCCACATCCCCGTATACCTATGTTCACAAATCTCTACGTCCCCATGTACCCACATCCTCATATACTTTCATCTTCATATCCCACATACCCATATCTCTACATTGCCTACCTACATCTCCATATTCTTAAGTGCATTACTCTACATTGCCACATCCCTATGTCTCTAAATCCCTACATCACCATAACCCTACGTCCCCATATTCCTACGTCACCAAATACATACATCACCATATTCCTACGTTCCTACATCGTCATATTCCTACGTCCCCATACCCCTACGTCCCAAATCCCCACATCGCCATATTCCTGCGTCCCCATTCCCCATGTCCCCATATTTCCATGTCCCCAAATCCCTACGTCCCCCAATTCCCTATTTCGCCATATCCCTACGTCCCCATATCTCTACGTCACCATATCCCTGCGTTCCCATATCCCTACGTCCCCGTATCTCTATGTCCCCAAGTTCCTATATCTTCATATCCCTTCGTCCCCATATCCCTACGCTCCCATATCTCTACATCCCCAAATCGCTACATCCTCAAATCGCTACATCCCCAAATCCCTACGTCCCCAAATCCCTACGTTCCCAAATCCCTACGTCCCCAAATCCCTACGTCCCCATATCCCTACATCGCCATATCTCTACGTCCCCAAATCCCTGCATCCCCACACCCCGTATCCACAACCTACGACCTTCCAGATCTTAGGACTATCTACAGTTCACAATCGCATAAAAATACTGATTATGAATATTACTCATCGATTTAAACATTTCATTAAGAGAGATTATGCTAGTTCCAAAAGTGCTGCGTCAGATCTATAAGTCGAAGGTTAAGGAGGGGTTATCCGAAGACTAGCGGGGTCAGTTGATCGTTTAACGCGCCCATTCGCGTCCGGTCAATTTATTTTCAACCGGGGTCTCGTAACTTTCAAACTTTTGCTCGATCATCGAGCCGATTTGATTAATAATCTCCTGGCCGCTGAAGGAATCCCCGATTCGCAATTAGGTTAATGGTCAGCCGCCGCTCCTCGCATGCGACTTGATTTCGCGGCTGACGTATACATTGATACACGAAACTGTTACCAGAAGGAATAGATACGTATTACACGATACCAATAATAGCTACGGAGATAAAATGTGTAAATGCGATCGAAATCGAGATACGCTTACGGTAAAGCTTCATTTATGGCGGGGGAGAACGATGTGGATAACTGGGACATTCGTATAATAGGGGATTTTCACTGATTATGCCCTGTACTAATGATTTCTTGTTCGAATAATGGGGGCTCATGTTCTGGTAGGTGGATTCGAACATGAAATTGGATTATTTGATTGCATAGTTTATATGAATAGTCATATAATGCGAAACGATATGCAATAGTTCGAATAACAAAAGGCAGGGTAGGTGCTCGTCGTACGAACGTTGGGGATTTGCAAATATTTCTATTCACAAAATTATGTATTATGCAAGCTTTTACATTTGTGACTTTACTGTTTTATGTGTTTTCATATTTTTAATCTGGTAAACTTCTGACTTCACGAGTTTACTTTTTTGTGAATTCTGGGTTTTTCAAATCTTCACATTTTCAATCTTTCAAATCTTCACATCTTCGACCTTCCAAATATTCAAGTTTTTTAGAATTCCCAAATCTATGCATTTTCATATTTTCGGTTTAGAAAACGTTCAAGCTTCCGAATAAAAAAATCCCAAATTTTGAAGTTTGGATTCCGGATTTTGCAGAGGAACCCATCGTTTCAAGGATGTGGAGAATCTTGCATCGAGGATCGAGGTGGAAAGGGTCGCAGGACGGCAGAACGAGATATCCTGTCGTCAGGGCACCAATATACAATTCACGTCGGGAACCACCGGCAAACCGAAGGCTGCGTTGCTATCGCACTGGGCTCTCGTGAATAATGCCAGACAGGTAAGATCTTATCGTACCAATCAAATCCATATGTCTTTTATCACGATCGAATCGATCTATCAAACCGTTTCATGTTCTCAGCCCATAAAAATATTAAAACTCAATAATTCCTTTTTATATCGGCAGATCCTTCAAACTCTAGATAACTATATACTCGAAACTATTTATCTCTAGATATCTATATCAGACGTAATAATGATACCTTCATTTTTAGATAATTATTATAGTGAATTAGATTATAATCCTCTAGATAGTAAGATTCTATATATACATGTATGTATATGTTACATTTCTTCATTTCCACATTTTGTGATCACTCCTCAAGGTCTCAATTTATAGTCCTTACTAGATTCTTTAATTTAGTCTTTACTACATCCTCCCATACTGATTGTGAGATTACTATGTCGTTAGATTTCTCATGTTCTTATCACAATAACTAGGTATCATTAGATGGTCAGATCTATCATCCCTAGATTACTGAATCTCCAGATCAGTATAATAGTCAGATCTCCCATGGCAGGATTCCTGAACCCACGTATCTGGCGATCTCTATATCTCCACATCCGCATATCCCGGCATCCACATATCCCTACATCCGTATATCCGTACAACCACATATTCCTACATCTGCATATTTCTACATCCCTACATCCCTACATCCCATATCCTCACATCCACATATACTTACATCCTCATATCCCACATACCCATATCTCTACATCGCCATATACCTACGTCCCCATATTCTCAAGTACGTTACCCTACATCGCCATGTCTCTACGTCCCCAAATTCCGATACGCCATATCCGTTCGTCCTCGTATTCCTACGTCACCAAATCCCTATATCGTCGTATCCCTATGTCCCCATATCTCTACGTCTCCAAATACCTACGTCCCCAAATCCCTATATCGTCGTATCCCTATGTCCCCATATCCTTACATCCACACATCCCTACATCCCCACATTCCTTCTTCATATCTCTACATCCCCCAATTCCCAAATCCCTAAATCCTAGATCACCATCCAAAATATACAGTCCAACAACGAAACTGCCAAATATCCTACCATACAACGAAATAAACACTCCAGCAAATAACCAGTTATTCACGAAACCATTTGGTGTTTCCAGGCAGCGAGAAGATCGCAGTTCCAGGTGGGACACAAAGCTTGCTTAAGTGTACCGTTCTTCCACGCGTTCGGCATAATTAAAGGTGTGCTGTCCTCGTTGAACGCTGGTATCACTCTCGTGCTGCCAGCGCCATCGTTCAATCCGGTGAAATCGTTAGATGCGATCGTCGGAGAGAAATGCAACGTCGTTTACGGTACGCCGACGATGTGGGTAAGAAAAAAAAAACGGCGATTTGAGGACGTCGTACGAGAGGAGAATAAAATTCTCATTCGTTTGTGCAAATAAAGAATCGTTGACGTTTACGATAGATCAATATTCTGGACGTTCATCAACGGCTTCGACCACCGCCGATAACTCTGTTTTGTGGCGTCACCGGAGGCTCACCCGCGTCCCCGGAACTCTTCCGGAAAATAAGGGAGTGCTTTCACTTCGACAATATAAAGGTAACGATGATCGCTCGAAACTCCTTTCGAGTTTTCCGGCGATTCCGCTCGAGATTCGGATCGTTTCGGACTTTATTCGAATTCGCGGAAATCGACAACTTTCCAGCTCGTGACTTACCGACACCCCGAAGACTCACCTCTGCCGTATATCAAACGGCAGGCTTTGGAACGTAGAATTATGCTCGTTGCACCGAAAAAGTTCCACACGGTTTAAAATTATAATCTAATGACACGTTGCCATGTACGAAATATCGATTCTTAACTACGAATTTACATAGACGTGGCGGGTAATCGATAGTTTGAATTACAGTTCTTACAACGAGCGATTATCACTTACTGCGCAGAAGATTATTACTTTGCATATCCGTTTTCAAAAATCGATGTCTCAAGCCTGAGAATTCGAATAAAACGTAGTACATGCAGTCTCGTTATATGACACTGTTACAACTAGTAAAATCTAAATTTCTCTGCCTGTGGTCTAATAATTCCGTCTACGATATTTAAACCTTTTTACTCAGAGGTATTGTTTGCAAACAGCAACGTCAAAACTTAATAATTAAAAAGTTAAACGAATTTTTTATAAAAATTTACATGTATCATATATGTAATAGAGTTAGTTGAAAAAATTGTTAAGTGCTGAAGGCAATATAGCGAGACTACAAGTAATCCAAAGCTCGTCAGTAAGAATAAATAACAATGAAAGGAATGCAGTTCGAAAGTGCAGATTCAAATCTCCGTTAACGACCCGTCGATCGATTTCTTCTCGTTTCGCTGTCTTAATTACCAACGTTATCTCGATCTCGCAACGAATTCGATGTAAATGCAGCGTACGCAGCTACGAAGAACGGTGTGTCAAGGTGATCGCGTTGGCGGCGCCACGATCAGCCGACTTTTACGAAACGATTAGCAGAACGGTATTCGTTGTCGGGTTAGCGGTAATTTTTCAAGTTTACGCGGTTTTCGAGCGTACGCTGAAATCGAGGGTCGTCGACACGACGTGCTCGTACTTAATTCGTCCCGACATAACGCGTCGCGTTCCACCACGTTATCTATGCACATATCTCTTACGGCAAGCTCCTCGGTTCGTATGCATAAATACGATTCCGCGAGGAGAAATATCGCTTCTTGGCCGCGATCAATAACGTTCTCTTTCGCGAAATCGGGTCCCGAGCTTTCCTAGCTTCGTCCTAAAACGACCAATCGCGTGTTGCTCGATGCTTGACAGACGATATACGGCTTGACGGAGACGGCGGCGGTGATCTTTCAATCTTTGCCCAACGAGGACCAGCATTTGACGGAGAACACGGTCGGTCACCTGGCGGATCATGTGGAAGCTATGGTAAATAACTGAATTATTTGCTCTTGTTGACGTTGGCGTGATTAGATAGGCTGGGCCAGATGGAGAAAAAATATTTACAAAATTTGAGAAATTAGGGATGTTTAGAGGTATTTGAGAATGCAGGAATTTGGAAATGTTGGAACATAGGAAATTAGGAACCTGAGAATGTGCACATTTCCAAAATTTCGTAAATCCAGTTAATCTAAGCAATTTAAGAAATGTGAACAATTTTTCCCAATTTCCCAACATATGCTCCTCATATCGTTATTCCCCCTAAAAATTACACTACTCTTCTACAACATTCTTCCCCACATCATTTTCCCTAGAGTTCACCTGGTCCATTTTATAAAAGAATTCTAGTCACGTCAATGATCATAGATTCATAACTATTAGATCATACTTTCATGTTTGCTTGTCAAAAAGGTGGTGGATGAGAAGGGTTCACCTGTGCCGATGGGTTCTCCAGGAGAGCTATGGATCCGTGGCTACTGCAACATGAACGAATACTGGGATGACGAGAAAAACACTCGAAAAACATTGTCCGAGGATGGTTGGCTGAAAACAGGGGACCAATTCATACTAAGATCGGACGGATATGGACAGATAATCGGAAGATTGAAGGATATGCTGATCAGAGGTGGAGAGAACATCTTCCCGAAGGTATAAGAATGCTGTGGGTTATATATTCCTGGGTTTCTGGATTCCTTACTCACTGGATTTGTGGATCCCTAAGTTTGAAAGATGACTGGATTGTTGGATCACTAGATTCCTATATTCCTAATTTCTAGATCACTCCTACACTTCTAGTTTCTAGGTAATATCTAGATTTCTAGGTTTCTCAGATTTCTATATTCTTCGATTTGTAGATACACAGATCTCTATATTCCTAGATTTCTATATAGCCAGATCTATAATCCTAAATTTCTATATCTCAATTTCCTACATCTCCAAACTTGTAGATCTCCATATCCCTAAATTCTACAATTTAAATCTTCCTAATCCCTATATTCCTAATGTCCACTCTTTCAAAACATATCCTCACATCCCTACATCCTACACCTCCACATCTCTATACCTCCAAATTCCAGCACTCCATTCTCCTATACCTCCAGATCTCTATATCCCCAGAACTCTACATCCACAAATCTCTATATTCCTCAGATATCTCGAATGATTTGCCCTCATCCTGTAAATTGTGTTACAGGAGGTCGAGGACTTACTGATGACGCATCCGCTGGTGGTCGAGGCGCAAGTTATAAGCGCCTACGACAGAGTCTACGGTGAAGAGATATGCGCCTGCGTGCGCCTAAAAGACGGCGCGAGTCTCACCAGGGAACAATTGAAAGACTACTGCAAAGGACGCATCGCGCCCTTCAAAATACCCCGTTACGTGGAGTTCGTCGAGGAATATCCGAAGACGGCCAGCGGGAAGGTGATGAAATACGTACTGAAGCAAAATATGGAACGGACCGGGGTGATTCCTGCGACCCCAACTTCCGCTTAAAACTAATCGGAACGATAAGTTGCTTTATTTGTAAACAAGATAAACGTTTAATACAATTACGCAAACCTATGGAAGCGATATGGGGAGGGGGCATATGCTACTTCAGGTTTTCTCCTATTTGATACCGTTATCGTACGGTGGAAGATAAAATGGTGGATAATGGCGTCGAATACTCTGTCCGTTTGTGACAGATGTCGCCACGTGTCCGGACATCGGGGTTGTTCGGCAACGTAGGAAACTGTTCCGAAAATACAAACACAAAGTAGATAATTAAGCTTTGTAATGTTCATTTCGATTTGTACAAACCATCGATCATTTGTACAGTGATGGCGTAAGATATAGGTTTATTTCTGAGGATTCAAAAGTAACGTGAGAGGATCCCTTGTTCGGATTCGCGTTTTCCAAAGGCGGCACGTGTCAGCCGTGTTTTTACGACCAAAACGTGCCTACCAACTGTCGTCGCGAAAAACGTCGATCGGTGATCGATGACATCGTCGCAGCCAGGAAGCGAAGGATAATGACGTGCCAGAAAGGATGGAAGCCGTGGAAGGATAGGAACCGGTAAAGTGGGCATCGAGGAGAGGAAAGGAAGAAAGAAGCCATCGAAAACCGTGGATTCGAGAGGGGCACGTGTTTCAGGTGGCGTCTAATTGAGGATGGATGCTTCGGGCGACGAGTCGTCGCTTCTTCAAGACTGGAAGACCTGGAAGAGGCGTGCATTACCGCGGCAGATGGTGGTCGTGATTGCAGCTGCTCCGCACACGAACACCTGCCGTTTTCTCCGCCGTCTATCGAGATGGACGAAATCACTGTCCAGCCTCCTCCACCTTTCTCCGTTTCTTCTTTGTCCTTTGTGGAAACGTTGCAAACAATTTTGATATTTGTAACTTTGGAATAAAGATTTTTTAAGATGCTGTTTGATTCTTTAAACAAATTTAACATTAAGATCGGTGGATGAGGGATACGTCTTTGATGGCCTTCTTTCACCTTGAAGAGCAATTGACTTCAATTTTTGTGAAACGATAGAATAGAGATTTTTTATGATGCACAATTTGATTCTTCAAAGACGTTGAATATTATCATTGCATGAGACATCACGCGTCTTCGTGGGCCTTCTTCTTTCACCTTGAAAATAAAAAGCACTTAAAAGACTTCAATTTTTGTGAAATGATAGAATAAAGATTTATTGAGACGCACAACTTGATTCTTCAAAGACGTTGAACATTATCATTGGATGAGACATCACGCGTCTTCGTGGGCCTTCTTCTTTCACCTTGAAAATAAAAAGCACTTAAAAGACTTCAATTTTTGTGAAACGATAGAATAAAGATTTATTGAGACGCACAATTTGATTGTTTAAAGATGTTGAACATTAAGATCATTTGATGAGAGATACATCACACATATTTGTTAACCTTCTCCTTTTACCCTAAAAATAAATTGCAGTTGATTTTAATTTTTGTAAAATGGTAGAATAAAGATTTTTAACGATGCAGTGAGTTGATTTTTCAAGTTAATGGACATTGAAAGCAGCGAACGAGAGACATTTTGTACATTTGTTTTGCGTCATCAAGTCTAATGATAAATATAGCGACGCAGAGTTAGTTTGCATATGAATTTATGTAAATGTGGATGTTTAAATTTTCCATTGAACTTTTCGATCTTGTCTTCTTCCTCGTCCTTGGACTCTGACAATGAAAGGACTATTGTGGACGATCAACGTATACGTATGCAATATACACACGATATTTCAGGGTTCTGAATGCTTATTGGCAATACTGAGATATTGTGTTGACATTATGTGTCGGTAAGAATCGAAATACTGACAATATAACGTTGATCATACGAGGCCTCCATTTTAAATTGTTATCTATCTTTAAATTGCTTTTTACTTTCAACTGCACATTCCGGATTAACTCGAGATAAATCAACCTAACTTATTTAACTGACCTAACTCAACCTGATATCTAATTTGACTTCGATTGCAGTACATATTTCAGGAAGATCGATTAGGAGGTTACTTCAGACAGTTCCATATAAATCCACACACGGAGCTTGTGACCTAATTACAAGTGTTTGTAAATTTTTAGCAATTATAATGGCTCCACTTGACACGTTATATAACTGCGTGACTAGTTCCAACTGATCCTCATCAGTGCACACTTTTTGTTTTAGACCTACTTTCGCAGTCAGTTTGTGATTACATTTAGCCAGGAATATAGTGGCGTTGCCATTTCGTAGGTAGATGTAGTAGGGACCTACGAATATAGGAGTTTAGAGGTATGGTGGTATGAGGATTTAGAGATAATAGAGGTCTCGGGGTATTTAGAGATCTGGAGATATAGGTATTAAGTGTGGACTGGGATCTAGAGATGACAGGGAAGAATAGTAGAAACTTTTGGATCTAATAAAGATTCTATAAGTTTGAAAGTCTGTGGGTGAAAGTGATGAATGTAGGAATCTAGAGATGGTAAGCGTAGATCTGGGGATGTGCTGATCTAAGAATATAGGACCTCCGGGTATACAGCTATCTAGAGATACAGGTATCTAGGAATAATCTAGAGATCCAGGGATAGAGCTTTTCGAATCCAATGATACAGCTACTGTAGTATATAAAAATGTAGAGATCTACGGATATAGAGTCAAGAATTTAGTAATCTATCTGATACAGGAGCTAAGATTGAAATCTAAGGATACAAGTATTTAGGAATATTGAATTACCACATATTGAAGTATATCGCAATTCGTAGCAAGCGTAGTCCATAAAATAGCAAAATAAACGAAAAGCAGTTAAAATCAGAGCCGGACAGCTACATCCACCGCTAGGGATACCACTGCGTTTTCGTCGAAAAGATACAGATGGGAATAGACATTAGATATCGATCGGTGTTCTCCAAGGCTTTGGCCGCCGAAAACGCGTATCCCGGATTCTCTCTCGAGAATCGGGATCGTTGCTTCTCGAGCGAAAGTGATTTCTGCCACGTCGCACAGCGTCGAAACGTTTTCGAACATGGTCCTAGCGCGACAAGGAGAAAGCGAGACAGGGAGGAAAAAAGGCAAGAAATAAAGAACAGAGAACCATCTCTGTCGAGATGGTTCGAGGTCGTCTCAGGAGCGGAGGAATTAATTTTGGCGAGCGGCCAGAATGTATACGAGCACGGGACACGAAACACGGGGCGGGAACGAAGGGATGATACTGGCAGCGGAGTAAATTCGGCTCAGAGAGACAGATTCGGCGCGGAAAATTGTACGCGAAAATTGGTGGCATCGTGCTACGGGCCCGACAGCTTAGATAGACGACTATGACCACCAGATTTCTATGACCCACGAAAGGACCTAACGAGCTGTCAAATATCACCATCATCGAGAATCTGTTCCACGATCCTCGATAAACGTCGCTCCACCGCCGCGACGTCTGTTCCTTTGTTAGCCGCTCGTTCGTCTTTGCAGAATTCCAATTGACTGCTAGACAGCCCGCAAGAAGGATATTAAAGGATCGTTGCACTCCCATGATGATATGTAACATTTATGCATGTGATAATCCAGTCTGCAATCGCGGAGCATTTGAACAGTTCATTCATGGGTGCAGGTCATATTTTGATGAGATGACAATTTCAGCAGTAATTGCATACAATATTTTTGTACAATCAATAAATTTCTGTCAATTTTGTACTTTTGTTGTACTTAATAGTCTTCTAATACATATAAAGTATGATCCCTGTAAATACATATGATATAATTCTTGTACATCTTGATTTTGGTTTACTGTACAGAGTGTTACAAAGATGGCGGTACAGACGGTCAGATGAAGTGCCTTATTTTATACATAATAATCATTTAAAATAATTGTTACAGTATATGATAAAGTATAATTTCGTTGCTTTTAAACACGTTTTAATTCACTTCTCTAGAAAAACAATGAAATACGTTTCATCATGTGTCCATGTAACGGAACAGGGAAATCAGACCACTGGAACATGCTGAGTAAGCTGCCCAAATACTGGATCATAGTAAAGACTATTAACGTTTAATGTCCTACAAAATCCAATGGTTATTTCCTTCAATATTTACTCATAAAATAAACACGATATTTTTTAAAAATTGTCCAAGGTTTCTTTCATCTCTTGACTTGCATTCGACGTACCGATAGAACCTCATTTCTGTGCGGTTGACGTTAACGAATTGTTAATTTTATATCGAATCCCTCCCCTTTTCTCGTCGGACTTACAATGTGAGCAATTACCCTATGTTTGACGTAAATTCATTTTAATTACGCGAGAGTTTTTTCTGCAATTATTCAAGTAATATGTCGATAGACACATCGTCGTTACACGATTTATCGGTGATCATTACGGTGATTTACTTGTAATACGTCTCATCGGAATAGCTCGATATCAGGACTTGTACGTGACGTCTATCCGATGTGCATTTTCGATCCCGCCATCTTGCCGAAAAACGGCGTATAATCGATTCGTCGTTTGCCGGCGCCCCGTTTCCGTCGAAGGTTGACGACGCGGCGAACAATAAAGAGGCGAAACGGGAAGATAAAGAATTGAAAGGTAAAGGACAGGTGGCGTGATCGGGGCGGGAGAATAATAGAAGAAATTCCAGAGCAATAGGCGGAGAATGGCGGTAAATTAAATACGGCAGCCCCCGGGGGTGGTTCGTTTAATCGCTTAATCGAGACTTCAGAATGCTTGGCGAACGAAAAGCTCAGGTTCGCTGCGCGCGCGCGCGCTCGCGTACGAGCTTTTGCTTCGTCTCGATGAAAGCTCTCGAAAGGGTCGGCAATTACTTAAAAACGAAGTTGCTGCGCCACCGTCGCCGTCGTTTTCTTTCTCCGTTCGTCGAGCCTCGGTTTCTTCCTTCCAGACCGGATACACTCCGCTCTTTTCCGTTGCTTTTACGCGGTTTTTCGCCGTTCCGCCATATCCGCGATCCGAAGGTGGTCCGACGCGGATGGACCCTCTCTATCCCGAATAACGACAGCAATATCCAAATAGTAAAACGAATGGCAGCCAACTGGAGGGTACGGCAAACACTCGAACAGTGGCTGGATCGATGAAAAGGTACGCGAATCGCGGCAACCGACGTAATAAAAGAGTCCGACCGCGTAAACGTAATCCACCTCCTTCCCTCTGTACCTCCTCCCCCCGCGCTACAAAACCCGTTGTCGTTTCGCTGAATTCTTCGCCCGGATTTCGAAAGTCTACCGATGCAGCTGTCCGAAATTTCAACCGCTCCGTAATCCTGTTCGACCACAACTTTTCCTTGCCAATCGAGTCACGCTCCGGTATTTTGCAAGGTGTACAGGCGATTAACGCGCGTGTGGGTGTTGCTGAAATACTTGTAGTTGCTTGTAGACTTTACTGCCGGACGTATGTCTGTTTGCGAAGTCGAAATCATTTAGAGGAAAGTTCATTAGCAGTTTTATCAGGTTTTTGCGTGTAGAAATTCGATATGAAACCGCGTTTGAGGCATTAAGGGTCTGACAAAATTTCATGTAAAAGTTCTGTAAAATGATGCTTATGGTGTATTCGTTTGAAGCTTAGTCTGCTGAAAAGAAGTGCATAGAAATGTTAACGAAGTGATTATTGCAAATGAATACAGGCTTGTTTGTACAGTACAGACGATTAACGACGATTTTATATTGAAAATATTAATGAAAGGTTTGTGTGATTATTTCTGGCATATGCCTTGAAATTAATGTGATACAAGTCTCTACTTTGTGTTTTATGTCATCGAATAGTGTCAAACTTTAATTGTCTTGAAAACGGTTTGCTGCACCTCATTTTGTGTTCTGTATTTTTACAGAAAAATTAGGAAAGAAATTTTCTAAGAATAAGAATATAAAAATACGTATGCTAACTACCAAGCTAACGCTACTACAATTTTAAAAGTCTACAATGGCTTGCCTTAAAAGTCTTGACATCTTGTAAATCCTGAAGGTCCTGCATTCTTAAAAGTCTCGAGAGTCTTAAAACCTTAAAAGTCCAGAAATCTTCAAAATCTTACAATATTCAAAGTCTTGAAAACCTTAAAAGAACCTCGAAAGCGTAGCAAATTCAAGTCCTCACAAAAGTAATAGAAATCTATGATTCCAAAGGCCTGGAAGTTTTAAAAATATGTCCAAACGTTCCTCGGAAACCATAAAACGGTGGAAATTCTCGCAAGTCATCAGCAGTTTTCCCATCCTTATTCGCGACTTCGTCAGGGCCTCCACTCGGAATAAAATTCAAAGTGACCGAAAGTTCAAGTGCAGCTGAATTCCTTTGGAAGTTGGTGAAAGCAATTTGAACTATCCATAACTAATTCCCGGGTATAAAAACGGCGACGAAAGTGCGAGCGTTAAACGCAAGAAAAGGTTGATGTTTCTCGAGCAGAAGGAAGTAAGAGAATCAGTCGTCGCCAGTAGTCTCGACGTCGTTGCTCATCCTTCCACGACGTTCCAGCTTCCGGCCGGGAGAACGAAGAGAATGTACCGGAGTGTCGTGGAGAGGAGAGAAAGCGATGAGTAATAAGAAGGGAGGAAGGTTGGCAAGGACGGAAGAATATTTCGTCCCGGTCGCGGGGCGACACGTAGACCCACGTAGAACGCGTAGATACGTAGTGTTCGTCGGAATCGAGGTTACGCGGCTGCGAGCGTGCCCGGTCGATATTCTTATTCCGACTCTACGATCGCAAACGGGACGTCCACCTTTCGACTGGTCTCGCGACATCGATCGAAAAGTCGCGTCCAGACGCCTTCGTTGGTCGATAAATAATTACCTGCTATTCGGGTCATGTTAACAACGCTCTACAACCGTTTCTCTATGAAAACGATCATTGTGACAAAAGCTTGTTACGGGCTGAAAAGACTCGACCGCCATTTCCAATCGGTTGTACCGTGGTAAAAGAAAAGAAAATGGGCGCCGCGTCATCATGCTGGATGGCACCGTTTGCGGTTTCAGAGAAATGTGCAGTTCGTGCAGCGAAGTGCACGTTTTGTTCTCTGATAAACGAGACCACTTGTTCGTAGCAAGAATTTCCGAAAAATTAATAAACTTTAGTATAATCCAGGTACATCTTGTGATAACATGTATTTAATGTTGCGAGGAGCTATAATCTAGGGTCGTGCAACATATGACGATAAGACTATACAAGTGATCTAAGTGGTCCATCTTGTGATAACACTCGGTAAACGGGTGGCAATGTATAACAATAAATAGACAAATAGTCTCGGGTCTTCCTGCAGCGATTCTAATGGAATACCTTAATTTCCAGTTCTATTATTCCCTTGTAATAGCGAAGGTGTATAAAAAAAATACTTATTTGTTTACTTAACATCCTGAAAATACAGAAGGTGCTCCAGCACGGCGCAAAAGTGTCTGTTTTTCCTGCGAAACGATCGTCGCGAAGGACGAGTACAAAGACGACCATCTGGAATCGCTGCCGCGCAACGAATCACGGTTGCCCGTGCTTACCCGGGGCAAAAAAAGTCCCTGAAAGAAGCTTAATGGAGCGGCAGAACGATCCGTGGACGAGGAGCAGCTCGGCTCGCGAGTTTTTCCTCGCTTCTCGAATCGTAAGGCCGTTCGCGTACACAGCTCTACGGAAATCCCGCGAGGGGTCCAAGATTATCGCGTTCCCATAAAACGGCCGAGCATTCCCTTGGCCGTGGAAACCCGCCGGAAACGAGGACAAAAGGCGAACGATGCGACGGAATCATCGTCGTGAATTTCGAGAGAAACGGCGAAGACGAGCGATGACGAATCCTTATTTCCGCTCGTACGCTCTCTAACTACGGGAATGTCGATGCCCCGAGAGCCACGCCATGACACGTTTTTCTACGTATCCGGCCATATTACGAAACGTTCGAATGTTTCGAACCGAAAAACGTTCGCTGGCAAGGTTCGATTCGATATCGTCCATCTGGGTTTTTCCTACGTGTCCGTTCGAACGAAATCGAAATAATCCGACGTTGTATAACGATAAGGATAAAATCGTTTTTCGATCGGTGTACAGCCGGTGGCAGTGTGAGCTATGGGGAAAGTGGTGGCATTACAGGAAGCATCTCTCTATTTCTATTTATTAATATATAAGTTCGGGAAATTTACGTGGGAATTTGGGAATGTTGGGGTTCGAGTAGGAATTTGGGGATTTAGGAAATTGCGATTTTCGGGACTCGCATGTTTACGAGTCTGAAAATTTCAGAATAGGAATATAGAGGTTAGGAGACTCAAGAATTCATGAATTTGTGGATTTGGGATTTGTGGATCTAAAAAACTTGATATAATAGAAAGAATATCCCAAAGATCTGAGAATGTAATAAATTGAGGGACGTGAAGACTGAAATATAAAAATGAATGTGTCATCCCTTAAAGTTGGAGGGAAATTAGGGTAGTAACCTCCATCCACCTGCAGCAAGTGTCCTTATTAAAAAACGCGTGCGTTGCCGAGGAGTGTACAAGAGGGTAAGAGGCGATATGTCGGTCGTCGGGTTTGGAGACCGAAAACCATGGCGTTTTCCGTCCACGTAATCGATTTACGAGGAGTCATTCGTCCCCGACGTTTTTCTCCGTTTGTCGGGGCAAACGTCGTCGTCGAGCGGGCACGAAAGCGAGGTGGAAGCGTGCCGGTCGGTTTGGACCGAGGGACCGTGTCCCCCAACCTCGATTTCGCTCACCCTACTGCCACTCTTTCCATCTCCATTTTCCTTTGTCGCTGCGTTTTCTCGTGGTTGCACCTCACCCTCTTTTTTGCCATACGCCCTGCGAACGGCCGCCAGAGAATTCTCTCTTCTCGTATCGATCGAACATAACGCGGGGAAGTCCCACGATTTAACTCTATTTAATGGCGATACATTGTTTAGTATCGTTGCGGAGCCTGTGCGCGCGCCTAATACGATTCCAGCAATCGTCTCCCCCATCTTGTTTGCCCTAACTCTACGATCGTCTCACTTTTGCATTTCATCGCCCACCCACATCGACACCCTTTTTATTCACCGACCATTATTCGCGAATGCATACATTTTTATTTTACCGCTCCCTGCATCATCGTGATCTTTTCATTCCCGTGTCAGATCTTTAGATATCCACATCCCTGTAATTATCAGTGTATCAGTAGGGCTATACAGGTCTGTGCCCATAGGTAGTTTTTTATATCTAAATCATTTATCTCCTTGTATATCTTTAGACTGTATACATCTAGTCCATTTATAACTCTGGATAGTTGTACACCTTTCATATACTTATAATATTATATCTCATAATACACATCTTCCATAATATTCTAAAGTCGTTCATGTCTCTGGATTGCTCATATAATGAGATCTGTGCATATCAGAATATTCCAAAATTCCGATCTGCTTGAATTCCTATGATTGTTCTAAAGTTCCTATACCTATATGTACCTAAGATTACTTATGTTCGTACATTACAAAATTCCTACATTTCTATAAATTTAGATCTGCACCTCTAAATTCGTACATCTTATATCTCTCCATTTCTATACCCCTATATCTCTGTATCCCTACATCTATATGTATCCCTGAATTCCTATAGCTCAATATCCCTATACTCCTGTACCTCTATATACCTTTATATATCCCTATACCCACATATCCTTATGCCTTTATATCTTTATAGCCCTGTATCTGTATGTGTATATCTATGTCCCCATATTCGATTCTTGTCATCACGACCAACTACCATTTTCGACAGGACACGTTATTTTTCCATCCTTCCGTGAAGGGAAGCTATTTTTTTCGGAGGTTCGTATTTGCAAAAACGTAGGTCTGGAATTAATAAAGCCTTTCGGCGGGAGTTCCGTGCGGATTTTTTCTATCAATTTCTCGGCTTCGTTCCATATTTGAGCGTATTGTGCTCCGCGAACAATAACTCATCTCGATATTGCTGGCCTGGCTCTCGCATCCGGCGTGCCCTCTCTCTTTTCACCCGTCGGTACTCGTGCCCTCTCCGTCGCTCGTTTGCCCGCTGTCTTCGTTCGCTTTTCCACTCTCGCCTCTTCGCCGACCTCCCTTTCCTGTCTGCGCATCGATAAAGTCACCGACAGTCGCGATTTTACGACTCGCGACGGAACTTTGCCTATTAAAGCGTGGCTCGTTAACCTCGCGACGCGGCCAGACGCTCCCTCGAAGCGTCCCGACTGCGTCTGCTGCTGTGCGCCCCCCACCTTCGACGATGACGACCGAGTGTGACAAGGTTGCGTCACAAACGTTCGTGTCAATGTCAGTCCACCTAAGAACAGATTAGAAACACCAGCTGGACAACCACGCATGATCGATACCGGTACACACCGTGCGTGTGCGATAAGTTGGCACGCAAATTAATTCGCACCACTTTCGTTCGTCAACTTACCAGACACGGCATAAGTTGAAACGCTCGCAGTTTCTAGTCCACTCGATGCGTACTTCTCTAGTTCACTTAACTACCTGCCCGCTAAGTACTGTGCGTGATAAGTCGATGGAGGTAATATGCATCCAATTGAAGCGTTAACTTACCAAACACGGCACAAACAGGACGTTGCAGTACGCCAACTACCTGTCCCACAAAGTGTACTGCGAGTGTTTAGCGAGTTGGCGAGCGAACCAGTTGGATCCGTCAACCAACCAGGCTTACAGTACTTAGCGGGACAGGCTAACACTTGGATTGGAAGAGGTACGGATCCCGCGAAAGAAGGATTAAAAATGGACTCGTGCCGGCCCTGACCACGGAGCAACCGAAAGTCCTCCACATGTCCGGTTTCATATTCATCGGGGTAGCGCCGCTTTAAAAGGTGGGCCACGGATTCGTTGCGTTTACGTTTGCGTGGCACGTGGGTGCACTCGAGGAAAACTCTCGGCGGAACGGTAAGCTGGAACGAGAAGCCGGTTAATGAAGGATGGAAGGGCCGGCTGGGCTGTGTTTGAGAAGCACTAGTCCGGTCTCCCGAGAGTGGTCGGTCTTCTCCTGGATATCCGAAGGGCAGGGAGGGCGGGTTACGCCGGTGGTACACGGTCCGGGTACGGCTGGCCACTTCCCAAGGGAACTCGTTTCAGCTCCGTCTCTGGCGCACAGGGGCCACAGCGCTCGCGTAAAAGCGCGTTCGCGAGAGTGAGAAACCGGGTTATATGCAGATACATGCTCGTTCTTCCCGGCCTTTCTTCGACGATAGTCCGCGTACCCTCTCCCTCGCGCTCTCGGCTCGTTCCCACTTAGCCAGGCCCCATTCCCGGTCTCCGCTTCTTTCCTCGCGTCTGAAACGCTCAACGATACCCTCAGGTACGAAATGGCAATCGCTCTGGGCTCTCTTTCTCTCTCGTCGCGCTCTTCTACCCCCGGCACAAGAGCCTTCGTCCCTTTGTTCGTCAACGTTCCGCAAGCTTCTCGCAAATCAACGCAGCTTCTTATGTTCTCCGCACCTCGTCGCTCGGTCCCGCACCCGACAGCATTATTTACATCAGCCGCGCGTTCCCGTTTCTTTTGACGGCGACTAGACAACACCGACGAACGGGATAAAGACGACTACACCCCGCCTACTAGTAATCCACCGTTATTCCCAATCGACCGAAGGTATCCCCGCCAGAGAATACGCCGGCGAGTTACGATCCGGAAAAAGGCGAACGTTAAGGGAACATCGGTGCCTCCTCGTATTTTCCATCGGCTAAATCCTACCCGGCTAGCCGTTCCCTCGACCGGCTCGCGAGAACTGGATTACCCGGGGATATCTCTTGGAACGCGACACCGAATACTCCGGGACGCTTTAGCCTCCCGCTCGTCGAATACAACTCTTTTCGGACTCGCTTTTTCTCCCATCTTCCCACGGGACTCGATCGATGCGTTTCCGATGCGGCTTTCGGAAATTCGGACCACCGTTTTGTCACAGTAAGGACTTTTGTGCAGCGGAGCTGGTTTATGAGATCATCATGGTCCTCGCACGGTAATCGTAACTGCAACGAATTTACGTGCTTGCTGACGAAGTGGATTTAATTAACGAGCGTATGGGAAAGAAAGGACGAGAGCAGAAGGGGCGAAAAAAGTGCATAGAAAGCGGACCGGGAAAACTGCGGCTTTCCGCAGAGTAAACGAACGAAATTCGACGTCCGACAGAGGCACGTTTCTTCCGACGCGTTACGCTTCCGCGCTACCACAGGAGAAAGATGTTCTCTCTCGAGAGGCACTCTCTTTTCCTCTTTTTCCCGGTTTTTTTTTTCGTGGCCCAGTTGCGGTCAGGGAAAAACAAAGGATACCGATTCGGATCCACGCGGTAAAATATAGCCGGCGATTCACGCCCATGCAACCGATCCTCCGCAACCCTCTCTTAACCCCCTCGATTAAATACCTAAATACCGTCAGCCACCGGTGCGCCGATACGTGGGCACGACGCGTTAAACGATTAATCGCACTGATTGGATTCCAATTAGCCTGCTAACGACACCGCGGCCAAAGCGGATTTTCCGTACCCTCGCGTCCCGGCCACTTTTCTTTTTTCAACACCTCCCCTATCTCGCTCTTATTCGCCGTTTTTTTTTCGGAGCGAACGCGCTACTTTAACGTCTACCGCTTTTCCTTTGTCGAGCCACAGACTATAACCGACCGGGTAACCTCGTAAACGTCACAATAGACGCCTCGCGTCCCTTGATCAGCGTCTTTCTCGCAATAGTTAGCTGATAGAGACTGTTCTTTCTCATATAAATTCGATATTCCAGCGTTGATTGGACCTGGAAACGATTCTACAGTCTTTTGTGCCTGCATGCGTGATTGTGTTTGATGTCCTACGGGTGGGTTCCTATTTTTACTAGGTTCCTTTTATCTACTGCATTTTGGTAGCTGGATGTACATTTTAAATTACTTTTCAGTAATTGTTTAAACGATGAAATGGAATTTTATGCGATGTACATAATATATTGGAAATTCCATGGTTATTATTATAGATTAATTTTTGTACATATTAATAGCATTATTATGTGGCGATAATAGTATGACAATAAATCGATAAAATTAATTCTTGAAATTTTAATGCAATATATTCTAAATTTTATATAAACATTTATGTTATGGTACAGTATTCAGGCTAAGAGAAAATTTATTTCATTATTTTTAACTGTGGTACGTTTGAATCGCGATCAAATTTATTTCATAATTTTTAACCGCGTTATGTTTAAATTACGATCAAATACATTTATTTCACAATTTCAAACTGTGATACATTTAAATTACGGTCAAATAAATCGCGGGCATTCAAAATTCTGATTCACTTAAATTATGACAGAATAAATTTATTTCATAATTGTGAGGTATATCTAAACTATGATCAAATAAATTTGTCGTAATTTGAAATTGAGATACGCTTAAATTATAAAACAAATTTATTTCGAAACTTTAAGCTGTGATATACTCAGCTTATCACAAAATAAAATAATTCTCTAACTTTCAATTGTATATTCAGCTCATGATGAAATTTTATCTGATAATATTGAACCTTGAAAATACATTTTATAATTGTTAATTGTGACACGTTTAAGTTAATACTAAAATTTACTTCACAACTGTGAAATATATTTTATAATTTTAATACATTAAAGTACACCCTGGGTATTTGATACTCAACTGTACTAAATTCCAGAAAATCGAGATTGTTTTTAGTTAATTGACATTCAATAAATGTCTATGACACTCCTTTATCATTAAAGTAGTATTAAACTTCGTCCAACAATTTTTTTGTACAAAAACCAATATCGGCTGCACACATGTGAATTGGGTATCGAACAACCAGTGTGCACCTACGTAATTTCGGAAGTGTGCACATTAAGGATTCAAGTAAAATAAACTTATATCACAACTTCAAATCGACAAATCGAGGTTATAATTAAGTTATTTTAATTTACAGGTAATTTACGTATTTTATTCCTGACGCCACCGCTGAACTCGAAGTTGTAATCTTTGTCAGTACGACGTAGAAATAAATTATACACTCGTATTGCTAATGAAATTACTATTTAGATATATTTAAAATGTAACCGACAATGTACAAGTGTTTCAACCGACTCTTTGATTCCGCGTTACTGCGTAACCATACGCCATTTTGATGAACAGCCAATTCACTCTCGTGCAGTATTAATCTATTACAATGTACTCTCTTAGAAAGTAGAATTGATCGTGAAAAATACGGTTCCCGTATTTCTTTCTATTAGCAAAACATCAGCAATTTCATGGGGGGTGCAATGAACCGTTTTGGTATCGTGGAAGTTCCATGATGTAAGGTGGAAGTTCCATGGAGCAAGGAGTAACTGGCGTGAGCGATCGCAGCAAACTGTTTCCCGTGCTCGATTCCTCGGTTCAACGGTATCGACGAAAATTCCCTCTGGTAGGGCGTTGAATTAGTAAAGAGTCAACCGCGTGCGCGAGTTAACGGCACCAAAAGAAGCCTCGCCTCTCGACCGTTTCACCGAAAAGATTCCGTGTACCCCCTCTAACCGGCCACATACGACCCCGTTTTACAATTTTCTTGCCGCGGCCAGCGCAAGCACGCCGTTCGAATAACCGACAAACAGCCAAGTCGACGAAAGCTTCCCTAACCGAAGAAACGTATTGCAGACGTATTTGCATTCAATTTCTTCGGAAGGGCTCTCCCTCGTCTCTTCTACGCCTCGTCCTTTCAGCTCAGTTCCTCCCCCTTTTTCTCCTCCCTTTTCTTCTTCGCTCCCTGCTCCCTCGCTACATTGCATCCCTCTATCTCTGTCTCGTTCCACCGTCGCGAAATAGGGTCTCCAGGATGAAAGGAATGCACTTGCCAAACATTAGCATTCACGTACACAGCGAGTCGATACAGAGAGTCGCACGAGAACGAAAGGGCAACATCGTTCCTCGCTAAATTGCCGGCGGACGGGACGCGGACAGATGGCGGACTGCTAAGCATATGGAGAGCGGACGGAAAATGGAGATTCTAGTTTATATTTATACTTTAAATGGTATATGTACGGAGTTACTCTACTAGCACGGGATCAGAATATTCACTATTCTATTATACTTGTTCTAGCTACTTCTGATGGGGTGGCAGGTTCAAAATTTAGGATTATATTATTTATTTGTACTGTAAATGGTATATGTAGTATGAAGGAGTTATTTTACTGACAAGAACTTGAGATCAGGATATTCGGTATTTCATTATACTTATTCTAGCTACTTCCGATGGGGTGGCAGGTTCATTTACGTAGGACTACTTTATTATATTAATAAGGTACGACTATATTACATTAATAAGCTATTATTCTACTATTGTGTGTAGTGGTCACAGTTTTGTGGTGGTCTAATGCTATAATACAGGTGGCGATTTAGCGCGTTGCTGTACGACCCTTGATAACCTTACGCACTGCCATCGTAAGTGGTGATCAAATACGTAGTGGTCTAAATCAAAGGCAATTGCAAAGCTCAGAAATTTGTAAACTTGACATTCTCAAATTTTCAGCTTGAGAACTTGAAATTATCGTGAATATACCCCCTGTTACAGGATCTCACACCTAATCAAACATGTGACCAACGACGATTATGGAGCCAAAGATGTGATGATTCGAAGCAGCAATGAACAGTTGTAGTTCAAAGATTAGGAACCATTCTCAAATTTTTCAACTTGAAATGTACCCTTTGTCTAACACGCGATGAATAGAGAATTATTTAACACCTAACAATCAGACATGAAATTTCCAAATTTCTAAACTTGAAAACATGAAATGTAGCCGTGATGGTTGAATAGGAAACGCGATGTATTGTAGCATGTGGTTACACAGCGTCCAGGGATTTACCGGACAGCGATTTAGCACGGAGGAAAAGTAACGAAACGCAACAAAGTGTATACATATGTCCAGTTCTTGTTCCCTTTCGTCACGCCGGCGCGTCCGGTTGATTTTCAGCAGGGATAGCCAGGAAATTGAAGCGGTTTCGAACGAATCGGGCGAAGCCAGGCCGATTAATCGTGAAACGGAAACGATCGTACCGTCGCACGCGGTCCGCGATGGATAATCGATAAGCACGTGAATTTTGTAGCAGCGTTTGCGCGCTCCCAAATCGACCGGTGTATATACGCGTTAAAACATCCGTCGAACGTAGAAACGGGTCGCGAGTTGGAGGAAAAGAGGCGGCGGACGATCTCGACGAGTCTTCGTTCTAATAAATCGAAATTAATTGATAGCCGGTTAGCGGGATAGCGACTCGACGGTGCGTAACCTTCCAATTCGAATATTTTATCGGAACGGATTCGATTAAATGTCACGCCGCGCCGCTGCGTGGTTCAGGGCATTTGTTCTCGCCCCGTGAAAATTTCGCAACAACCGAACAACGCTCGTAAACGCGGGCGAACTTGAATGGTAATAACCGTTTCATCGTCGAGGACAATCGATTACGATCGAATCGACATCAGATAATGGTCGTGAAATTGCAAATCGAGGCTGCGGAGCCGCGTAATTTCCAACGCTCCAGGAACGACTCCACTACCTTTACCACCCCCTGCGATTATCTTCTTCCCTAATGTTCATATTTTCAAATTTTCAAATTTTCAGGTACTTACTACTTCTGCATCTTCCAACTTTTTATATTTGTACATTTTTAAATTTTCAATTTCGTCTTCAAGTTTTCGAATTACCGAGTTAGATTAGAAAAGTTAGATAACAAATTACCAAGTTAGATAACTGAATCTAGCGATGAGACTGTCATTGTCTGCATTAGAAAACCGAATCAGGTCTAAGGGCCCGATTATTTGTCACCGGAGATAACTGTGTCTGCAAATCTCTAAATTATTAAGTATCTAGGTTCGAATCCCTAGAGCCCAATATGTATTGACACTGAAATCTGTAAATCCTCAAATTATTGGATCTTGGAATCTCTGGACCCTCATATATCTATATCCTTATATTTTTAAATCCCTAAATTCCGAAATCCTTACGTCCTCAAATCTCTAGGTCCCCAAATCTCTAAGTCTTCGAATCTCTAGGTCCCCAAATCCCTAGGTATCCAAATCTTTATGCCCTAAATCCCTAAGTCCCCAAATCTCTACGTTCCCAAATCCTTAGATCTCCAAATCTCTAGGTCCCCAAATCTCTCAGTCTCCAAATTAATAGGCCCCCAAATCCCTAGATCTCCAAATCTCTATGCCCCCAAATCCTTAAGTCCCTAAATTCCTACGTTCCCAAATCCCTAGATTTCCAAATCTCTCAGGCCCCAAATCTCTAGGTTCCCAAATCCTTAGGTCCCCAAACCCCTATGTCCCCAAATCCCTCAGTCCCAAAATCCCTAGGTCCCCAAATGCCTAGACCCCCAACTCTTACACCCCTAAATCTCTAATTCTCCAAATCCCTAGATATACGAATCCCTGGATTCTCGTATACGTTCCCAAATTCTCTATATTTCCAAATCCAAAACCAGCAGCCCTTTTGCAATTTCTCAAACTTACCCTCGAACTTCGAATTGCAATTTTTCCCCGGGATCTGTGGTTCCGCAAACGAAATCGAATAGATGCGTCCCTGGTTTCGACCAGCCCCATACCCGGTCCACTCGTCGCGATTCTTTTCATCGTTCCAATAACGAGATAATCCGTGACGGGTACCTAATAGAAAGACAGAGACTATTTTCCGTCTCTGCTGTGTGGGTCCCGCGGGAAACAGGGAATCTTTCATCGGCGAAACAGCCTGATGAATATTAATGGCCCGCGGGCTCGATTTCTAATAAGTAACCAGCCTCGTGACTTTAATAAACCAGCGTTTAAGGCCCCCCGTGATAAATTCCTTCAGGTTGCGTCATGCTCGTCGGTCCAACGACCACTCGATTCCGTTCGTCCGTCGTTTTATACCGGTGGCTCGTCGCGTAATCGTTACGGGAAAGAGCAAAAAGGCAAGTGGCACGCTCGAAAATTGGTTTGTTCCCGACGGAGGATCGTAAACGACCGTTCCGTCGTTGCTACCGGGATAAATAGCCGGCGCAAAGAAACGACGAAGCAAAGTAATCGCAAGATACGTTTTCCACCAGCACAGGAATTAATTCATGGCCGTGGTTCGATTCCGTTGGGGACCGTTCGCGGAAACGTTGGCTCGCAATTTGCGCGCATCGAAGTCAGCGCATGAACCGATGCATAATTTATGCAATACCTTCGGGTGCATGGATCGGACACAAAAAAAGGTGGAGAGAGAGAGCGACATATAATATAGGAACGTAGAGCGATAGCGTTGCAAAAGAAATTATAAATTTAACGGGACACGAACGGTATCAGCACGATAAAGTCACTGGTTAGTTCAATCTTTTTGAAGCATGGCCCAGATGAAATATTCCGCTTTTTATGCTCGTATATTGCGGATCGTGCTACCCTGTCAATTAATAACCCATGCGCGGTACCAGTTGCGCAAGATGATCGATGAATTATGATATTGCTCAAATTACTTTATTTTACTTTATCATTCAATGATGTTTGATATCCATTTAACCTATCATTTTTTTGTGTGATAGATTAGAGCTACTTATGACGCATCTTGGGTGCGTCAGCGAGAGCTAACTACTTATTGCCTCAACATTAAATAGGGAAATTTAAGGCATATTTAGAATTTAAGGGTCTTTAATTGTAAACCTCGTAATTGGTGTTGGACTGAAAACCCAATCCTTGTGCTAACATGATTTAGGTTTGTTGCATTTCATGTGAAACGTGCGTCATGAATAGAACTCGATATTATAAGAGGTTAATATTTTTAAGAATATCGAAGGGTATGTAGGACATTTAATTTCTAAATTCGTCGACCAAATGTACAATATTACCTTTGTTCTTGATTTATTCATTACAGATTGGAGAAGATTGGAAATTTTCGAATTGGGAAGCAAATTAAAAAGTAACAATAAGGGAATTTACTTCATTTTAAACTTTTCGACACATGTGGTATAACATTGTAAATTTGAAACAATACGAAATGAAAAAGTGGAAGGGGTGAAAAATGTTTTATTGTTTCCCGTACTCGAACAGATAGGATATATGAATCTCTTATATTTGCAATACTTTTGCGGAACAAAACTGACGCTCCATTTTTCAAATTGCATATTTTCAAGAATTGCTGATTGTTTGAGTATTAACGGCAACAATGGACCATTATGCTCTTTGTGCGCGGTTCGTTTCATAGAATTGATTCATACAAATAAACATATGTTCAATTTAAAAGATGAAAGATAACTTTTGTTTCTCGTACAATATTGCAAACGCACATCATATTGGTTATGAAAGATAAAAATTTTCCTCCTTCATTTTATCCGAGTTTTTATCGTTTCTCGGGAAAACGCTCGTGTAGAATGTCCTGAACTTGGTGCATATCTGCTAAAATGAATCTATGGTGTGCCAAATGCATTATGACATTAAGGTGAATCTACAAAATGGTCGATGCACAGAGGTCTACAAAATGGTGGATCCACAAAATGGTGGATCTGTAAAATGGTAGAGTACAAAATATTGGGACTACAAAATATTTCTATGAAATAGTGCATAAGATAATCGATCTACTAAATGGTGGACTTACAAAACAGTACGTCTACAAAATGGTTGGTCTACAAAATAGTAAGACTATAAAATGGCAGATTTACAAAATGGAAGAAATACAAACTGGAGGATCTACAAAGTAGTGAGTCTACAAAATGGTAGAAATAAAAGATGGTGGATCTAAGAAATACTGGGTCAATAAAATGGTAGATGTACAAATTGACAGATGTACAAAATATTGAACCAATTTTATGAACGACCTTATTCAGTGTATTGCAAATAATGAAATGCCTGAAAATATCTTCGATGTAACTCAATATAAAAATAATATACGAAAGTAAGATAAAGTAGCAATAAATTAAACACAAACCGATATTTTCCGACGTTAGCGTGACAAAGTATTAAATTACAGTCGGTTGCACCGAATCGATGTCAATAAAATTTGCGTTAAACGAAAATTTAACGAGCGTGACTTCGGTTAATCGCCGTCTCGAAAAATTTCTAGGCGAAAAAAAAGAAGTGCCATGCACTAATTGGGAGAGTGCTTGCGCGAGTCGGCGTACACATTAGCGCGTGGTACAAGCGTGCAAGATGTAATACGACGTGATAAAATATTGCAGTTCGTTGAAAAAGCGACGTGAAGGCAGCAGGCGTTTCTCTTTATAAGATCGTTCGAGTGCTGTGACCACGGATCCAAATGCAATTTCGACCCCCTGCTGGGAATCGAACGACGCTCTCTCGCGATCACGGCGCGAGTTGAAAACGAAAACGAGAAAGGAAAGACATTTTTCGAGGAGAAACGTTCGACGGTAGTCTTCTCGCCTTCTTGCAAAGTACCGGCAGCGTGACGAACAACTCGAAAGAACGGAAGAGGAAGCAGCGTAAGAAAAGTACCGGGACGAACAGAAGTGGAAGCTCGAAGCCACATAATTTGCCCCTTCGAGCTCGAGTTTCTCGGAAAACTTCGCCGCTTCCGTGCTTTCCCGTCAACTATTCCTTAACTTCCAGCGGCCAGGCTTCGTCCAGAAGCTTTTCCCTAGCACCCGGCCATCCGGAAGGACGAGAGGGCCGAGAATCCGACGACAAAGGCGTCTCCGATGGGTTAAAAGTTAAGACTTCGAAAGATCGCAGTTAAGCGTCCCGAATCGACAACACCCTCTCCACGGAGAAGATGAGAAACGGACTGTTGAATCTAACGACCGATTAATTGGAACAATTAAAACGGATCTTGACACTTCTAGTTTATTATAGGATTCATTCGTGATTAGACAGGATCAAGTGACGAACTTCGCAGACATTTGTAATATTCTCATATTCTCGTTTGTTTTTGCTTAGGTTACGTACTCGGATGAAATTTTCTAGTATTTTGATCTTGTTTCTTAAATTTTCTAAATTTAAATTTTCTAAGTTCCCAAATCCCTATATCTCCAAAATTCTAGATTCTTAAATAGGTATTTGAAGTACTAGAGCCCCTAGATACTGAAATCACTGGATCGTAAAATTATTAGATTTCTGAATTCCTGGATCCTCGTGTTCTTTGATCCCCAAATCCTTAGATCCTCAAATTTCTAGATCTTCAAATTCCTGGATCCTCATATATATTCCCAAATTTCCTATATTTTTAAATCCCTAGATTCCTAAATGTCTAGGTACCGAAATCCCTAGATACTAAAATCCTACTTACCGAAATCCCTAGATAGCCAAATACCTACATATCGAAGTCCCTAGATAATGAAATCTCTATACATATATCAAAATCCCTAGATACCTAAACTCCTACATAGCGAAATCCCTAGATACCAAAATTCCTACATAGCGAAATCCCTAGATACCAAAATTCCTACTTACCGAAGTCCCTAGATATCCAAATACCTACATATCGAAGTCCCTAGATATTGAAATCTTTACATAGCGAAATCCCTAGAGTCACAAATCCCTAAATTTCTAAATTCTCAGTTCGCCACATTTCTGAATTCCTAAATTCCAAAATCCACAAATCTGAAAATTGCGAAATTTCTAACTTCCCAAATCGTCGATCACAAAAATGGCCATATTAGCAAACACCAAAATTGGGAAATGGCCACATTTGTCCGTCCCAAAACGCCGCCTTTCACCTTCCTCCCATGAATTGCAAATGATCCGCAATAAAGCACAGGTTACGTTAGTAGAGCAAGGTATACCGCATCGGCACGGCAGCGCAAGTAACATAACTTGCAGTGATACAAAACACGATCGAAAGTAGGTGACTATGCAAGAATACCGTTGTTACGACACGTTCCTTCTCTCGGCTTCGCACTATTTAGAGCAGTCGGCAATAATAAAAAAGGCGGATTAGCGGCTCCTTTCACTTCGGCTTCGTTATCGTAATAAACAGGGGAGAGGTTTAGACCGTCTGCATCATACATGATGCGCTTTACATCGTTCGCCGTATTTCCGTGTGTCTCGGATATAACGTAATCCGCGTGCTCGTTGTTTTTAAACATTAACAAGACACGACACCGGGGCCTACGGCGATAAATAATTTAGGCTCAAAGCTGTTTTACCTGTCTCGTCGGACTACAGACTTTCGACGTGCCTTCGCCCTACGACATAAACGGGTGTCTACCAAAACAGGACCAACGAGGTGAATAGACTTTGAAACGACGATGAACACCGTATTAATTTCATTCCTCGTTAACGATGTAAACGGGTCAAAAACGACGGCGCAACCCTGATCCGTCTTCCCAGATTTCCTTGTCAGACCAGAATCGATGTAATCTACCAAGAAATTTTGAAGGGACCTTAGCTCATACCATTACGTACATGTCGTTAGTGCATATAGCAGACTTATATTTATAGAGACATATAGAGCAATCGAGAATATACAGCATATACGATTTGCAAGTTCTGTGATGGACGTGTTGGACCTTTAGGATCAGGTATATGCAACGTCATACCATGTACAAAAGATTTGTATAGTATTGAACTAGTTTCTAAAGCGATGTACCGAGATTTATGTGTACACAAATTGACACGCAATGTACTTCGAATATAAAGGTGAAGACTTTTACATCTTGAAACTATGGCAGCGTAGCCGCGAATCAGTAATCCGTGGCAGCGAAGAGCTTAATAAAATTTGCAAGTTCTTTAGCGGTATCCTCAGGATTATTATTCTACTTCGAGTAACAAAGTGCAAAGTTTGAAAGATTATAAACGAATCGTTGAGCAATTTTCATCCGGCGGTAACCCGGCCGCGTCGTAAAGTATAGCAGACGGATGTGGCTGTATCTTTTTAGAGAATACGTACATAACCGTGAAAGATTTACTCGTAAACCAGCAGCCTGGTAAATTTGTTTTCTTTTCCGCGCCGTCGAGGCGGTAAAGGCCGAACGCTGCAGGCTCAAGTTCCAGTTTATTGCGTTGCGAGGTGATAGGTTCCAAAAGCGTATGGTAAATGCGCTAACTTAAATACACTTTAACCCCCGGGACTTATAGTTTCACTTTGCCGGCCGATCGCTTTACAACCGACCCGTCTAACGTTTACGTATTAATATTCTAATTAATTCGACTACCGGACTCTTTTGAGTACGCGCAGACATAACTGTTTCAACTTTCGATTCACCGTTCCATCGTCTTTGTTTGATAGGAAAGAAAAGGGAACTCCGGGAACGACTACTTTATATTTTCAGTTGGGCATTATTGTTTCATGTTTCAATTCACCGTGCCACTTTTGTTTGATCACAGAATGAAACCCGAACGGGGATTATTTCGTAATAAGGGCTAAAGGACTTATTTAATAACGGAGGAAGAAATCTCAGGACATGTGTACAGGAATTGAGGAATACAAAGATTTACAATCTTAGAATATTTGAGGAATTTACGGATAGACTTTAGTATCGGGATTCGGGGGTATAGGGATCCAAGGGTAGAGGTATCTATAAAGACCTAGGAGGATATTTAATAGCACAAGGATCTAGGAGTATAGGGATCCGGGATAGAGATGCAAAGATGGGTATCAAGATATATAGAGATCCACAAGTATAGGATCTAGGGGTATAAAAATATAGAAATATGGAATTACAGTATACGAATCTAGCGAGCATAGGAATCCAGCAAAACAGAGACACAAGCTATATCCTAACTAAAATCATCCCTTCGATCTGTATCCGAGCGTTCTAGCAGGGCGGGGAGTAAGGGGGTAGAAAAAAAGAGACACGGAAAGATGATTAAGGGACGGTCGTAAATTTCGATGGCACGAATCTCGAGCACCAGCCTTTGGATAACACTCGATACCGTTCTCCCTTGACCGTACGGTGAATCGGACTGCATCACGACCAGGAACGGGGGGTTCCACCCTTCTGTTCACGTTCCGTTTCGTTTCGACGAACCTGTCGCGCGAGAGAACCTGTTCCGTCACTGGCACCCAGGGCAACCACTCGTGGGGGTGCGCGATGGGAAGTTTAGGGCGCAGGGCAGCCTCGTGTCGTACAATGGCCCTCGCCGGGCTTACGAGCTAATCTTTTATCTCGACGTGGCACGCGTCCTCGACCCATCTGGCAAAGTTTACGAAGGGGTAGGGGGCTCGATCTAGGTCTATCACGAGGATATTACGCCTTCGGAATGGCCACGAAGTAACGCCGGCATAACGACGACGTAAGCCTCCAGAAGAAGGGGTGGCCCCGACGATTTACACAGTCGTTATTTTCTCTTCTGTAGACTCCGTGGGATTACATGGAGCAGGCAGGCGTTCATTATATCGTCGACTACGAGTCTATTCTCCATAAATGAAAGCACGAGGGTCAGTTAGGAAGTCACCTCCCCCGACCGCGCCGAATCAAAATACGAACGGTTTAGATAAATCTCTTTTATCGTCAACCTACACTTAACAACTTCCTCACGTGCAAAACGGTGTGGAACAAATAGGAAGAATTCTTTAAGAACACGATCAAATTACTTGTGGATACAGTTAATTACTTTACGTAACGAGAAGTTTTATTCGATTGTACAACACGCGAGATTTGTCATAAACAAAGTTGACCTGTTTAGGTATGCGCAATTGGTAGTCATTGTACTACTCGCACTGCGCAACCTGGGCGCATGTGCAGTTCGTACTGATACTGCGCTTGCGCAGTTTAGCGTATGGCAAATGAATCTGTCAGACACACAAAACTCATAATATTATACCACTGAATTGAGTGTGTCAGAAACAGTCTAAATAACCTAATTACGCGAAACGTGTAGTTCCCAAACGTGTATTGAATATTTTATAGAGAAAGCAGTGGATATGTAAAACTGCAGATGTCCATAATGTGATGAGATACTTCATGTGTCCAATTTACAAGTATCATCTCATCACCTGGCAGTCGCCTTCACTAATCTATCAGTCAATCTATTTTCAATTTCCAATTAATGAAAGTATAAACGTCTCGCAGGGACAAGATTAGATCGGGACGAAAGTTAGTATACCGCTGTAAAGTCAGGTCCAGTTTGGTCCGCGGTTATCGCCTCAGCCCTAACCTCTTCGTTTCGTGCACTTTGACTTTCCGCGGGATTCCCGGCGCACTCTTCCCGAAACTTGTTCTCTCCTTCCTATCGAATCTCGTCTCGAGACGTCTGGCACTGGCGGTCCCTGATTAACTCGAAAGATCGTCCCAGGCCGCCTTGCGGCGAAACTTCGTCTCGCACCCCGTCACGACCTCGTTTTTTTCCCCCCGTTAGCTTCGCCGCTGTCGAAAGAAGAGAAAAGAATGTCGTGACAACGGATAGAGAGAGGAGCCGAACGACCGACATAGAGGGGAACTGGCTAAATGCAAATAATGGCGGGTCCGAGACGAATCGGATAAGAAACTAACCCCGTATTTTATTTTCCTTTGTCGGGAAATCGACGATACGTACCAGAGAGGAGAGGAATCTTTAATCTATATCGGATCTTTGGGCGATTAAACGCGATCTCTTCGGTACAGTAGATTCTCGTTATATTGCCGTGGATTTGGGGATTTGCGTATTTCAGAATTTAGAGATTGAGGGACTTGGGGGATTTGCGTATTTCAGAATTTAGAGATTTGGGAATTGGGAGATTTGAGGATTTAGGAATTTGGGGATTTCAGAATTTAGAGATTTGGAAAGTTGGACGATAATTTAGGAATTTCGGAATTTGGGGATTTGTATATGTGAAAATTCGAGAACTTAGAAATTTGGGAATTTAACCACTTGGAAATTGTAAGATTTCGATGTGTGACAATATCGGGCGTGACGATACATAAGCGTCTTACACGCGGCAATATAACGTGTGTCAATAATAACGTAGCGTCACAGTCTGTCCAAATTCGTACAAAAGTGGCAATATATCGAGATCCTACTGTACACATTTTCACGTGCCATTAAAACTAACAAACTTTATCATTAAATCACTACACAATTTTTTCAAATATTTTCATGCAGTTTAATATCACGCGACACAAAAATATAACAATTTTAGCTGTTATAAACTGAAATTTGTGCTCCCCCAAATAAAAATAAATGTTCAACACACTGACAAATCATATGATTGCGAATTGTCCCACATACAATTTCCCGTTGAAATTTCAGTAGACACATTGCAAAATTCACGCGAAACGTTTACCTTGAACAACCCTTTCCCAGAATTCTTTCTTCTTTTTCTTCTGTCTCTGGTTGCAAGAACAAAAAGAAACGTGCGCCATACCGAGCAAAGAAACTATCGGATCCGCGTAAACGAAGGTATCCCGGGACGTTTGGTAGCATGAATTTATCGAGCTCGACTGGATTCGAATTGTCGGTGCCCCTTGAAATCGATACGAGAAGGATCTTTCCGATGTCGATCGTTGGAGCCCGAAACAGCAAACGAAAATACCGGAAAACGTCTTCGTTCGCGTTTCTTTGTGGTTCGTTTTTTTGCCGGTAACGAGACTTACGAGTTTGCGACTGGGTAAACCGTACAGGGAAAGCGGATCAAAATTTCGCGATACATAGATGGCTACTAAAACTTTCAACGGTTTATACGAACACGGTTTTGTATTCAGAAATTCTATTATTTTTACTAATTACGTTTAACACAATGTTCGCGACCGCTCGTACAAACCACTCGCCGTTATCTCGTATGTTTATCACGGCCGTTATATTTCGCTTTATACCGTAAAATATATGTAATTTCATTTTCCGAGTTTCGTATTTTGTTGCTAGTGTTTTCCCGCTTCTTTTTATTCTGATCAGTAAAAGAATACGCTTCTTCGTTTATTCTTTGTTCCTCGGGTTCGATTAATCTTTTAACGTCACATTGCGTGCATTCCTTCTATTATTGAATTTTCTCAACTGTCGTTTCTTATTTATTGTCTCAAGGAGGTACTCGGAGTTGCTTTCCACTGATTTCAGTGAAACTTTGCGGAGAGATAAGCTGTTATTTAAGGTAAACTTCATTTATGGATATAAATGCTACAAAAGGATTTACGTTTAGTATATGTGGATATATCTGCTCGTGCATATATGTCAATTTACATACATATATGTATATGTATATGTATAGGCGTATGCATGTGTGCACAAGCATATATGTGAACATTATATTCATGTGTGGATATATGTGCATGTGTGTGAACATATATGCATGTGCGTGGACATATGTGCATACATGTGAACGTATGGCCATATGTATGCATAGACATGTGGATGTGTAGGTGTGTACAGATATGTGCATGTATGAATGTACGTGGATGTATGTGCATGCATGTGTACGTATGTGGATGCATGTGCATACGTGTGGATATATGTACACATGTGCAGATGTATGTATATGAACACGAATAAGCATGTATGTGCATGGATGTGAATGGGTGTTTTACACACAGTGTCTTCATTCGAACATACTTATATGTCTCAAAAGATATGAACACCCAAAAGCGTTTCAAATAAGAATCATATAACATCGAAGAGTAATATACCTGTTCGATCTTGCAATGATCTTGGAACGCCCCGTGAAGGTCATACTAAAATTCCTAAATGGAATATCCTTTCTGTAGGAAGTGATTATTCAGAGTATTATACATAAAAGGTATCAGGTTACAATATCGAAAAAATCAATAGTTTGGTAGATATTTTAAACGGAAAGAGAAGATATTTCATACAGGCATGTTAGTTTTACAAACATACTGGCAACATATCTGGCCATCGACCCCGGCTAGCTCGCAGAAGATAAATATTCAGCAAGAGGATATAACTAAAAGTTGCATTTACAACCACGGTACCGTACATTCTTAATGCCTTGTTCCATTAATCCTTTAAAAGCGACACCACGGTGCAATCTGTGCCGCGGCGAAAAAAAGCCGTTATTGTTATCGTATTAAAATTCACGGTTTGTCGGTAATCAATCGTCGGAACCGATGCTGTAACAGTGGCAAGAAGAGAAACGCTTATTACACGCACTTTTCCGTTCCGGCGACACGTAGACGCGCGTTCATTTTGTGTGGGTCGCGTCTTGCCGGTGTCTGTAATGGCGGAACAAGGGACGCAGAATGGATTGCGTCCTCGGCGATAAAAAGCCACTGTTCGCGTCGCTTTGACGTTGTTCCCGCGATTACCTCGGCGGAATATCAAGTTTTCCACGGTTCGCGGCCGGTTCAGTGTCCGCGGCTACGAAAGAAATCAAGAAATTTCCGTGTCAGCGGGGAGGAAAGAACGGGAAACCCGTCCCGTACGTCCTTTTGGCCGGGACAGCACCGGAACCCGACGCGATTATAAAGTCCCTGGCCCGCGGTGAGTACGCGTCTGGCCGAGATTATACTCGGGGAAAATAATCGCGAGCCCATTTCGGTGAAAGCCACGCGTACAAAGTAATTAGTCTGATTTTCCAGCACTGCCACTGGCGTTTCGTTACCTCTCCCACCCACGTTGCTCGCCTTTCTTCCTCTCTTTCCATTGCACTTCGTTTACCGCGACCATACTCTCTTCCTTCAGCCTTTCTCCGCCTGGAAAATTCACTCGGTTTTTTCCCTTTCCTCTCGTCGTCTTGCTTCGTTATCCACGAACGGTTGCCATAGGCGTAGCGTTTCGACGTTCCTCTTCGATCCTCGTAAATTTCACCTTCTCCACGCTTCATTTAGTAATAATCGAGGCGGGATGCTGAAAAGCGTCGATTTTTTAATTTGGGTCGCTTTTTATCAGTTGATTGATTTGTACACGGTATCGCCAGTGGATGTACAATGGCTTTGGATAAATGATCGGAAAAGTTCGGATGGAATTGCACTGTTTCACGAAAATTTGGGAATCTGGTAAATTAAAGTCGGAAATCCGGGGAAGTCAAAATTTAGGCATTCAGATATTTGGAACTGAACAAATCTTGACACAAAATTCAGAGAGATATCGAGAATTTTTTAAAGGGTGACTTAATGTTACAATTTACTAAGTGGGTTTCATCTTAAGGGTTAAGAAATGGGGAAATTTTTAAAAGACGATATAAAAATTAGGAAATAAACTTTCTAAATTACCTGGTTATTAGAACCTAACCAATTTAGAAATTTAAGAATGTGAGAGCTTCAAAACCCGAAAATTGTAAATTTTGTGAATACATCTGTACCATGTGTTTTGTTAGAACACATTGCGGTTCTGTAATGTTTATTCCAACTTGAATACGCTGATATCTAAGTTTCAGAAATCATAGAACATTGATGAACTTCTATATCGTTATCGATACATTGTTTCTAAGTTCGTTGTGTGCATGACTGTAGTTTCCTGTTACGACCGAATTGGTTTGAATATAGTTCTATACAATAACGGTATATTTTTTTTTAGCTGAAATTTGAACTTTCTGCTAACTAACATGTTGAACGATGCGGCGAAAACAAGAGGGTATTGTTTGGTGTATGTTTGGAATTATACAACATAGAAACATTTTATTGTGGATATTCAAACTTTACATTCCGTAGTTAACATTGCAACATTGTGTTTCTACCTGGTGAACAATACAATTAACTTAAATTTATTTATGACGGTGTCAGTAATTGTGGCAGTATTTGAACTAAGGAAATTAAATTAGACCTAAATCTCAAATTAAATTAAGTCGAAAGTTTAATCGAATTACAGCTTAATTCAATTAAGCTTAATTAAAGTTTATGTTAATGGAAAGCAGGTAGAAAATATTTGTAAGTATTTAAAAGAGTATGATGTTTGAAATGGTGCATTTAACAGATTTGTATCAGAAAGCTTATTTCTTGTGACTGAAGATGACACTGTCAGCTACAGGCTACAGGTATACTAAATGCGAAAATGCAACTCGAGTAACTTTTCCTGCTGAAACACCGCGATACTTATCTTGTGTAACAGTATAATGGCAGAATATAAAACTCCGAAGCATCAACCTCTTGTAAAGTTTCAAAAAATAGATTAATGTATCTTGTCTTCGGTAACGACGAGAATCCAGAGCAAAACATTATTTGAAAGAATCTCAAGACAGAAGTTTCCAACAAAATATTCGAAAACCGAGTATGACTTTTTTTCTCGAATAAAAATAAATTTGAAATGTAAAATGTTAGAGATATTTAAAACGTAAAAATCAGACATTTAAATATGGCAGACAATTTATATACAATCTACGTCTGCCACAATCAAATTATTTAACATTTATTGACATTTGAAACGTAACATGACAAATATTTAAAATGTAAAAAGTTTGACATATAAAACGTACATTGTTATAGAAATTTAAACCGTAAAATGCCAGAGATATCTCAACAGTAAAATATTAAAGATATTTAATATATATCAGTCATCTAAAATCAAAGGCATCAAACCGTAAAAATGAGACATTTAAAGTAAAAAATGTAGAAGCTAATTTCCATAAAGCCCAATTCTGTCACAACTAAAATTAAATCTCACGTGTCTTTTGTAATCACGGGAACGTTGAATAGTTCATTACTTGAATTATCCAAACTAGCTCTCATTCGGTAGAAAGAGTGTTCTAATCAATAATCTCTATCCAGCCGACAAATATGTTCCGTCGAAAATTCGGGTCGGGAGCTTATTTAAAATAATGTCCACCTGCGGTAAAACGTACGGTTACGTCAATGAGGGACAGTCTTGCCGTGGAAATTCGTTAAACCAGCGCGTGCGGTTACGCGTGGGAGTCCAGAAAAGTAAGGAACTTTTTACGGGGGTAAAAAATCTCCGTCTGTGCGCATTGCGTTTCGCTGTCCCATTTTCCTATCGTCTCTCTCCGTTCCTTGGTTCTTCCTTGTTTTCGTGTTCTCACGGTTCGTTTAGCTCGTTTCTCGTCACTAAGCAGCCAGTTTATTTAAACGTTGTTTAAGCGTCGCGGAGACGAGGAGGATACAGGACGCGAAATTCGTCCGCTCGTTACTGCGATTTCGAGGGATCGGTTCCCGTCGCTGATTCGCCTAATTTACCCCCGGCGCAGTGCCGGTTACACAAAGACGAAAGGCAAAGTCTCACGGCACGTTACGCCCGGATCGTCGGCTTTTCTCACGATCCTGGGGATTCGGTAAGCGCAAAAGCATTATCCTAGCCGGCCCCCGTCCCTAGGGATTTCTGTTCGAACCCCTTCCCTTGCCGGGCCGGCAAACGAGGTCGCGGCTACCCCAAAGAGTCAAAGAAAGACAACGCGAGCGCTGAGAATTCTGCGCTGCTCGCGAATAAAGCGAGCCGAATTTGTCCGATTATGCAGGCGTGTATTTGCCACTCGTTAGAGGAACCGACCTACTTGTAGACACTGCGAGTGTGTACCAACTATTTTTTCGCTCTCTTCAATTCGCCCGCTTAAATAATGCAACTTCGTGGAACGAGCTCGGATCGAACGGCGGTTACCTCCTACCCCTGATACACCGCCGTTGTTATTATAAAATCGAAACGATTAATATTTGCGATTGTTATTTGTTAATGTTCGACGTGATTTTTGGTCGTGTTTGCGAGCAAATTTAGATTCGGGTAACGAAAACGCTGTCGGATTATCGATTTTAATCCAACTTTATTTACGGGAATCCATAGCAGATTTATATCCGGACGATTTGACTAATATTTAAATTAGTCGCGATGACGTTCGATGTTTTATTGTCTGATTTACGGATATGTTTAGGTAATTTTTACCTGGGGTTGAAGCAACTATCGGGAGAGGAGATCGGAATGCAATATATCGAGGTTCGGATGCTTGAACAACAAGAACTCTGTGCCTAACCTACCTCAATCAAAGGAATGCTTCGTTTAATCTAGTTTAATACGAGAAACTTCTGATCAAATCTAATGCAATGCACTCTTAATCTAATACGGGAAGTTCTTCATCAAAAGAGATTTAATTTCGAATTAACTGGGTGAAAGACATTTTTAACTTCATTCAATGAAATGAGATTATATTATTGCATAGATTAGGATACTCTTACTTTTACTTAATCTCATTTCACTATGACCTATCCTTAACCTAATCCTAAGGGAAAATTAAACATAAATTAATCTTAACGAATAATCTAACTTGATAATTGAACCTGACTTTAATTCAAGTTAACTTGGCTTAAATAGAATTTAAGTTACCTTACTTGAGACTAACATTAATTTTAATCTTAACTTAAACTTTGTTTGGGTATAACTTAAATTACATTTGTTGATAATGACATTAACCTAAATCTTACCTTAAACTTTATTTGAGCATAACTGAAGTTAGATTAACACTGGACTGGTACCTAATGTCAAAGCAATTTTTATGTGCACTTAAGTCAAATCTCATACAAATTTAACGTAACTTCAGTTTAACCTAATTTTAACCTCGACGTAACTCTAGTCTCATCTTAACATAACCTCAACTGAACCTTAACCTAACTTTAACCTAACCTTACCTTCAATGAACCTTAACCTTAACCTACTTCCAACCTTATGTAACATATCCCAACCATAACTTTAACCTAACCGCAACTGAACCTTAACCTAACTTTAACCTAACCTTACCTTCAATGAACCTTAACCTTAACCTACTTCCAACCTTATGTAACATATCCCAACCATAACTTTAACCTAACCGCAACTGAATCTCACCCTAACTTTAACCTAACCTTAACTTCAATGAACCTTAACCTTAACCTCCTTCCAACCTTATGTAACATATTCCAACCATAAATCACCGTAAACGAAGACCATCCGACAAACCTATTAGAAGTAAAAAGAAATTCTAACTCAAGGTAAATAAAACAGAATTGCATGAAATTCAAAATCGCCGATACGAAGAAAAGTGGCGAAGCGAACGATAGCACCGTCGATAAAAGCTTATCCCTAATTCGTAGCATCGGATGCTCGTTGGAAAAACGTGAATCGGAATTTGACTTGGTAAACGTAGGAGCGTAGGATAGGGAAGGTTTCGTTTCTAATCGGTGAAGCACGGGCGACGGCGAGCGTGTTTCGTTTCCAGAACGATTAGGAACGGTATTTCGTCGGTAAGGTCTGATGGTAGGACGCAAATGGAACGCTCGGCTGCGATTACTCGAGCAAGGAGATCCAATTGGCCTTGGATCGGGACGACCACCTCGCGCGGCAAAGGTATCGAGCGGGTTAAGCGGCGCGCATCGACGAGAGATCGATACAGGGTTAACGTCGCAATCCGCTCGCTTTTGCCCCGATGTATTCCCACCTGGAAAAGGTGGTTTCGTATGCCGCCGTTTCTGTATCGGGCCGCACGTTCGCGAATTATTACGAGTCACGTAGGCAGTAGTCGAGGAACTGCTAGAGTGCTATTATTACGATGTAATATGGTTGAAGGGAATCCTGGTAGCGGAAGCGTGTAATGGAAGGAAAGGACGGCGCGAGACGGGCAACGCGAGGATGGAAACGGAAGAACAGGGACGGAAGAAGTCGCTGGTCGTCCGGGTCACGAGGTAGAAACACGAGGAATGCTCAACTGGTCGCGAGGATAAGAACGTTGAAAACGCGCCGGGAATCGAGGCTAGACGGAGCTTTACGCGCCAGCTACCGACCGGGGGCTTGTCGGATCGAAAAAATAATGGAGATTCCGGATGGAAATTAGAAAGCCTTAAAAAATTACTTCTTACTTCTTCGCTGGAACATCGTGATACGTTTCGCGCGAGATTAAACTTTCCGCGAGAAGAAAAAACAATTTTTCACATATTTTTTTATCGTCGAAGATGGCAGCGTGACATCGGAAGTTATTTCAGCACATGGACTCTTCGAGCGAAACAAGAACTTTGAAAAGATTCTTCAAGAAATATACACATCTGAAAATTTCGAAATGTTCCATCTCCGAGTTTTCGCTAAAACACGACGTGAAAATGTCTCCTCAGGTTTTCCAACTGATTTGACGTGGAGTGGAAATAACATTACAGCAGACCCTTGGAGCTATGTAAAATAGCCTCGATATCTTTCTGTTAGGTAAATTCCCTGTTGGCTACTTTCCTTGTCCACACGCTGTTACTGGGTTACACCTCATATGAGCGATTTTCTTTCGTGTTGACTCTTCGTTTTCATAGCGGAATCGCAAGAAAAAATGTTAATGAACGCAGGCCCTTAAGATGACTGAATTGTGTTCGGGAGAGAACGTTCGGTGATCCCGCGTTCGGAGCCCGTGGCGCAGGAAAGTATCGAGACTCTATCTGAATAACATTACTTGCAAGATTATTACAAGTATAAACTAAAATTGTTGTATAATTATTATCAAGAGTTTAAACCGAAGATTGTTGTTGAAATTTAAATAAACCCACAGAGAGAAAAAGATCTTGAATACAGTTGGTCTACATAGATAGTAAGTAGCGAAGTATTTTCAAGAATGGTACTTTAAAAGTTTGCACGTATATTCCGTGCAGTTTTACCTTAGAAATTCCAGCTAATTACCGGTATGACCTCTTAAGAAAACAGAACTGAATGCTGCACACGCGCGCGGACATAAATGAAGCTTTCCCTCATCATCCAGCCTGCTCCGGATCCCCCGTCTGTTTGGATAAGAAGGAAATTGCCGTTCTTATTAGAGAAGCATCGATCGGCTCGTAAAAAGATTATTTTCACTCGGTGGAAAGCCCGACTTTCATCTCGGTTTCTTTTCCCGAGCGAAACGACCCATTCCGTGAATCTTCCGCGGGCACCGACGTCTACGCTCGTTTGAAACCGCTTTGATCGCCAAAATCGTATCAATGTTTCCCTCCCGCCGCGAAACCGAGAATCATAACGGCCGGAAATAATAGGGTCGACGGGGGGAGGGTGAATTTTAGCCGGACTCTTCGCGAATTTCGCATCCGTTTTGGCATCGCGAACTCCGTCGGCTAAGCTGGCCAACGATCGATAATGTATGCGAGCTGCGCCGCCCGCTGCCCCTCCTGGTTTGCCCCGTGGCCTCAGCGAACCGCCGGATAAAGGATAAATAAAATATTCTTCGAGCAACGAGTGGACATTGTCCGAAGGAGCACCGCGGGATGCGTTAACAACCGTGAGGATAGGGAAACAACGAGGACCATTTGGAGTTATGACCGCTTTGTGGATTCAGAAATAGGATATGGTTAACATTCGGGGCTCTCTTATTAAGTACAATTTAGTTTGAATATAGTGACGGTATATAGAGCAAAGTGGCGGAGCTACCAGGATACTATGCCACTCTATCAAGGATTAGCCTTAGATTTAGGTTACATTGCTAGAGCAGTTCCGGCTAATAGATTGGGGCGGCACGGGGAGACAGTCGCTAGTCCATGGGGAGGGTCTACAACGTTTCAAATATTCCATTTGGTTACTCGATTCCAACATTTGGAAATTTGGCGATTTTAAGTAGTTTTAAAATTTTAGGATGTTGGCAATTTAGGAATTTGGGAAATTGGCGGCTTTAGGATTTGGGTATTTGAGAAATCAGTTGAGGAATTCGGGTAGTTGGGTAATTGGGAATGTAGGAATTTGAGGATCTGAGAATTTGGTAATGTAGGAAGTTGGGGATATAGAAATTTGGTAGTTTAGGAATTTGGTGATATAGCAATTTGGTAATTTAGGAATTTGGGGACATAGAAATTTGGTAACGCAGTAAATTTTTTTGGAGAAGAAGTGGGAGAGAAATTTGATAATGTAATTTTTTTGCAGGAGGCGAGAAATTTGGTAATTTAGAGTTTTGGAAACTTCGAAATTTGAGTACATAGTAATTCGATAATATAAGCTTTTGGAAATTAATTGTTGATGTGGTCTATATTAAAATTGATACTCATACAAAATAAAAATTTGTAAATTGTCAATAACTGAATTTGAGGCAATATATCGCTATTCTACTGTACGATGATTGAAAAGTAAAGTACGTACGATTATTAGAAGCGGCATTTGCAGTACTCGCAGCAGAAACAGATCTCGAACCAGTCCATCCGTGGATCGACTCGAATCGATTCCCTTTAGCCAGCGATTGTTTGAAACGAAACGCGATCTAGACGGCGAACGTCGGCAAAGTTACCATCCAGTGCTTTTTAACTCTTTGATCGGGATATTTTTAATCAACGGTTATACCGTCCGCCACGTATCCCCTTGGCGTGTCCACTCGACAGATCAAAGGAAACTCGGAGATCCACTATGACGGTCCATGGTTTTCGCGTTTTCGTGCGTCGCATGTAACTTTCAATGGGGATGTAAATCGTGGTATGCCTCGTGGAACAGTTTTTTTTCCCCCACGTGTCTCGAGTACACGTTATTATCAATCATATCTGGAGGGACGTTAATAAATTGCTACCAGTCACTGTAATCGAATGTGAATCAATAAGGTAAGTGACTTTATTGTTCGGTACGTGAATTTCTCATCGTACTCGCTTTTTTGCTAATATTGGAAGATTGCCTTTTTACATTTAACTACTTTATTCTATTAGTTTCCTGTTTCGTTATTTCATTGTTTTACTATTTTATTACTTCAGTACTTCTCTGTTTTATTATTTCATTATTTCAGTACTTCATTGTTTCATTACTTTATTATTTCATTGTTTCATTATTTCATTATTTCACTACGTTACAGCTTTATAATTTTATTATTCTACTATTCCATTATTCTGAAATATGATTGTAACATACCTATTACTATACATCAGTATACTATTTTATTAATTGTCCATATGACTATAACATTATGTCAACAGTATCACTGCTACATATCCAATTAATTAATTACCGATTCCATTAATACATTGTATTATACCATTATACTATATCAATTTTGTTAATCCATTTCATTATAGCTGCAGTACAGTAGCGTACAGTAATGTACATCACTATTCATTTATTTCACAATACCACTCTATTATTACACTATTATCCTCCTATTTAACCGTCCCATTATTCCACTATCTTACTATTTTGTTTGAGGGAACGGGTTTTCGGACTTGCATTACTAAAACTTGATGTTATCTTCCTATTTCACCTTTAACTGCATGTTCTCCGTTAATTGGAGCGAATTACCATGCGAGTTCATACATCTTTTTACGAAAATAATAGCCACCGAAATTCATACATATTCCACGAAAAAACCTTAAAAATATTTGTAATTTTCCTCATTAACGAACATTGTAACAAAAGCATATCCCATGAAATTTCAAATAAAACGCTCTTCCTTTTAACGAAATAGAACACGTCACATTTATCCATAATGAAACCTGGCGGCCATATCAGTATATCTGTTACATCGTACGCAATGTGTATTTAAGGTAGATTTATCTGGAGTATACTTTTTACGTATAATTAATTCAAGTTATATTAATGTTATGTACGTTTCTTATGTATATTTATCTAAGGTATTTTTATTAGGTATATTTATTAATCATATTTATCTAATGTGCGTTTATTATGTACATTTATCTAAGGTATATTTAGTAGGTATATTTATGCAATGTAAATTTATTATGTATATTTATCTGAAGCATGCTTATTAGGTATATTTACCCAAGGTATATTTATTAAAGGCCTAGAATCGCATTTGCCTTCGGCCATCTTGTTTGTTTACGTTAGCATCCATCTCGCACCCTCAAAATTCCACTTTATTAAACACACGGTATTGCTGTCCAAAAATACCTGACAACCCCATCGTGAGTCCTCGTAAAAATTTCATTTCTGCAATCATCGAGCCTCGAATTGTACGAAATCTTGGAAAGTGGCCGTAAACAAGATGGCCGTAAACAGACAAGTGTGCCGTTAAGTATATTTATCTGGAAAATGGAGGATAGACAATCCGAAACGAAATAGATACGAAAGTGCATTTCAGGCAAATGAGAACGGGTGCACCGATCCGTTGATCCGGCGATCGGTGCCAAGTCTCGATCTTTTCAATTTCCCGTTGAGAGACGGATAATAATTTCCCCCCGTAGTCAGAGGATCATCAAAGGGAGCAACCGGTCGTATCGAAATCGTGCGGCGGGAAGAAAGAAAACAATCCTGTTAAAAGAATTTGGTCGGTAAGGACATTGCAGCAGGAGATAGAGCAATTGGAAGCAGCGATGATCGTTGGATGGTCGTTCGATGGATGAACGGTTAGGGAGCATTTTCTCTCCCCAACGGTGGGTTTGATTTACGTTTGCCCGTGTGCCTTTCGGATTAGCGGGCGCAGAGAAGAGCCGGTCCACGATGGCGGGGTGGCCTTCTGCGACGATTATCCCGAGGCTGGGGTTCGCCCTGAGGCTCGTCGAAATAAGCACGTCGATAAATATCCCTCGTATCTCTGTTCGGGGCGCGGGATGTTGGGCTATAAAAACCGAATCACGCTATCCTCTCGTCTCCCTCGAAGGCAATTGCAGCTCGAGAGCAAAGTGGCGACGCGACGCGACACGTCGCGTTTTCTTCTCCGGAGAAATTGTCGTACGCAGCCGTTCTTGCTTTTATCGCGGTTAAGCCGCGGAAATGGTACCGGGATCGCTGCTCTTTGTTCGGGATCCGCACGGGAAACAGCTTCCACGGGAATCGTGCAGAAGAAGCGGAACGCTTCTGGTAATCGCGGATACCGCGAACGAAAACTCGACCCGGACCTTAATACCCGTACAGGAAACGCTGGCCCGAGTGCCAGCCAAACTTGACGGCGACTGAGTCCTCGTGATCCACGAAGACAATGCATTCTATAAAGTTCAGTTTCCTGAAACGTAACGAGACTTAGGATCGGAGACGGCAGTCGATTATATCAGTTCCGCGAGATTCAACGCGATTTTATTCGATCGGAAGACTTAATTCGGAAGTGCTCGAGATGATTCGACAGTTAGAGGCGATTCCGTTTATAATCAACCCAATTCCGTTTAATGGAATTCGACTTGATTTCATTCGTCTTCCATTCAGAGTGAATCTGGCGTGATTCGACTCTTTGCGATTCAGCTCGACAAAATTCAACTTCGTCCACTTTGACATAATCGAATTTGACGTGTTACAATTCACATCTGAATTTCTGGTGTAATCGAGTCGATTCAAAGAGATCCTGAGTTTCGATGTAACCGAATTGTATTTGATTGGAGGATGTCCTGGATGTACTCGACTCGAGGTCGTGAAATTGGATGTAACCCAAAGAGATCTCGCCGTCACATTATGCAAAAAAGAAAAATAATCGTCCTCGCAGAAGCCGTAACTCCGTAGATTAACCAAGTGATTTCGATTTGACGTGATCCGCGATTCAACGGACTTCGGCGAGCTTCCGGAAAAGAAGGTTTGGTAGCGAAACGTTAATCGCGGAAACCTCGAACGAAAACTCGACCCCGAACGCCGAGCCTAATCCGTGTATAGTAGCCGGCCAACATGGCGGACAAAGTCGTCGGTAACTGAATCCCTAACGATTCGTCCCGTTTCCGCTGTTCCGTCGTTAATCCGTGGTCCTCGCGAGTAACCGCGGAAACAATAACCGCCTGTATCGGCACGAGAAGCGATTTCTCTGGGACCGAGGGTAAATCCTGCTGGGATTGTGTTGGTTCTCCCTACGGCCGTGTATACGCTTTTTGCGAAAGACGAGCTCAGGTGGTCGAGAGAGCACGCTAGAAAGCTACGTTTTTTAAAAGCTCGTCCTACAGCTCGTGATGTAGCTGACGCCGGCACCCACCTCTTAACGAGTCTCCTCTTGACGCTGGCTTTTTTTCTTTACTTTTCCAAGAGAGCAGGAATTTTATGGGATTTCGGTGCTCCATCAAAACCAGAGAGAAGCGAGGAAGAACGTGCTTCGCGTAAAGAAGAAACAAGGGGATTAAACGCGTTACGGACAACGGATACAAAGATCGGAAATCTTGTATCTTCACGCAGGTAACTTCGACACTGTCTCTTCCCCGGCCATTTTCTGTCGATGCTTATTGTGTCCATTTAAACGTTTCGCCGGACTTGTTCAAACCTTTGAACGTTACGAAGTAACAATATAACAACCCCCGCTTTTGTTCCTTTGGATGTTTGTTTAACAAGCAATTTGCTGGCTTTACAACGTCCGTGCTTTCTTTGCAATATGTAGCGTATGGGTTGTTTGCTGTGTATTGCGTATTATGTTTTCGAGCAAATATTTATTACTATTAGGATACCGTTTTATTGGCCTGCCAAACTTCCGTTGGCTGCTGGCCAATTACTATCATTTTCTTATATTTTCATTCATGAATTTTTAAATTGTGGAGTTCTGCTGCTCTCAGATGTTTAATTCCTTACCTACAATTTTCTAAGCAGTTGCGTCTTTCACAGCTAAGTAATTGCTACAACGAGAAGACTACTGAAGGAAGTTAAAATGTTAGATGCATTATATTCAGCGATCTTTGATTATGCAGATTGCAATCAGAATTAAACAAAAATTCAAGAGCAGTGAAGATAAGTCTGATTTACCACATTCGAATTGTAGCGTGCGTCACGATGGCGTCACAATATTATAGAGCAAGGGGTTAAACGTTTCTACGACTGTGAACTAATTTGAAAAATTGTTGACAGCAGCATTAACTAACTAACGCTGCAATGACAATGAATTAAAACTAAAAAATATAGTATTTCAAATTTCTCGGATCATCCCAACCCCTGTATGGTTCTCCCGAAGTAAATCATACTCCCCAATAAAACTACCATCCTTCCAAAAGCGCATCATCGCGAACATAATCCAATTTCCCGTAGCTAATAAGAACATCGCGATAAACAAGCTTATCCACAAGAGCAACAGTATATTCGTGAAAGTGTTTGTCGGTCATGTGAAACGTAACCGTGAAGGGTGGATGAAGGGGGAGAGGATGTTCGTGATAGAATGCGTTGCTGTTTCGAGTATTCTCTCAGGTTGGCCATCGGTGCCGAACTGAATCAGCATTCCGTAAGCACTAAATACCGCTAATATCGCGCATGTGCCTCGTACACCTTGATGGATGAGAATTCACCTCCTGGTTTATTGCCGTCTCTCTCTGTCCGATGTTCGGTGGTACGCTCGATCGTTCCGTTGCCCTCTCGCTCTACATTTATCCCTTCCAAGCAGGGCGTCGCTTAGTCACCGCAGAGCGAGGTTACGCGTGGAAATTGCGTAAGCGAGCGAGTGTATTCCGCTCGCGAGTTGCTCGCGCGACGAACCGCGAGCATTGCTGGCCGCGCGTATAATTGATTCGCGGCGGTTAAACAGGACAAATGCCGCGGCTCTTTTAATAGGTGGCCCAGAAAGTTTGTTCGATTTTCGAGCGTACATATTTTATCACGCCGTCTCGTGTTCGACGTTACAATTACGAAACTCGTTGGACCATTCGAGTCTTTATGCGAATTTCGTGTTCCTGATTATGATCGTTCGGTGGTAGATGCATTTCAGCGTTTGACATGTTTGATATCGATAATTACGACATTGCTGATTTTCGGCTGACGCATTTTTGGACGAAATGACAGGGAAATTTGTGGTTTGGAGATTTAGGACGCTTGGGAACTTGGGAGTATGGGGGTTGAGGGATTTGGAAGTTTGGAGACTTTGAAGTTTGGGAGAATTTAGGGACTTTGTAAAGGAATTTGGAAGTTTGGGAAATTGGGTGTTTCAGAGCTTTGGGATGCTTTTGGATTTTTGGGAATTTCGGGTGTTGGAATTTGGACAAGTGGAAAGGGGATTTTGAAATTTGAGGGATTGAGTATTTGGGTAGTTGCAAATTTAGGAGTTTAATTATTTGGGAATTTAGGAATTTGGTAGTTTATAATTTGGAAATTTGGGAATTTGACAATTTAGGAATTAGGGGTACAAGAATTTGTAGATTTGAGAATTTAGTGTTTAAGAATTTGGGGGTTTGAAAATTTAAGAATTTTTGAATTTGATAGTTCAGGAATTTGCAAAATCGCAAATTCGAAATCTTGAGAACATAGAACTTCCATCATCCATAAATTTGAAGATCTGAACATTGAAAATCTTCGGTGAAATCCGAAAGAGACCAGAACACATAACCTAAAAAAACAAGTAAAACCAAACAACATAACATACCAGAGACCAATCATACCAATATGCTAACCTAATCAAAAATGAACTTACTAAAAATGTATCATTTCGATACCACAATCTGACACCATTACAAATTGAATAAAAAAAAAAAAAACAAATTAAACTATCGCTCACAGGATGCGATATAAAAATCCATGATAAAGTTTTGGTTTGAACGTCGATAGAGTTGGTTTCCCAGGTGATAACCTATATCGTGGACGCTTTTTATTTACATAAGTGATCCATTTTTCACCGCAAGTTAACAAACGACCTCATATTGGCTCATTTTTATAGGGTGGAAGGAGCAAGGCACATACAAGCGACCCTCCAGCATTTCTGATCTTCCGCGAGCTTGTGCGGTATCCATCTTCTCAGACTGTATACCTTTCGCGTATGGTCTCTTCGCACACACTGAATCTTTTACAAAGAATCCAAGAGACTTTTCTTGTGGTTCATCTTCTACATCCTCATTGCCAGCTGTAAATTTTCTAAACCATTTTTGCATCGAACCTTCGCAAATATTTTTAGTCATTTTCAACGTTTATTCTCAAATTCAACCCTTTTACGCCTGGCACCTTTTGGTGCACTTTAAGTAATGAATTCTTCACTCGAGATATTGAATCTTCACTCGAGATATTATTCAATCTACACTGAAGATATTATTGAATCTACATTCAAGATATTATTGTGGATTTTACTCTCTCTTTCTGTGTTTTTGAGATTTAGTAATATTTGTGGTGGATCTCAAAAATGAGTGTCATATGTTTTTAAGTATGGTATACGTTTTCACATATACCATATGTTAACACAAATGTTATGTATATTATAATACACACACAGTTTGAGAAGGTTCAGTTCATGAATTTGAACGAATTATTTAAGATGGAGTCCGCTGAAGATGACCTCTGAGGTTCTTCAAAGCGAAAAGTGTATCGCATAATTTCAGTGTTGGCAAAGAAAACAAGGAAAATGGAGTTCCCAGGACAAGAATGTGTACGTAAATTGTAGATAAAGAAAAATTGTCCACAGACACAATAACGTCCCTCCTGTGCATTACATCCACACTGAACTGACATTGTAGGTATTAATAGCTGATTTGTCCTTTCATCAACTATTTAGATCATGTCCCTAAATCAGCTTACGTGCCTATACCATGTATATCCCTCTGTGTTTGTACATAAACTCATACCTATATAAAATCATAGCTTTCAAGGTGATGATAGCTATCAAGGTGATTATAGCTGTCAAGCTAATTAATAAGCTAATTAGTGATTATAGCTAATTAAGTTCCACAGCTACCATTCATACCAGTATTACGAATATGACATTTATAGGTGACTATTAAAATAGGATCAGAAATTCGAAACTGCAAATTTGAAAGATCAGGAAGTTACATTATCGATTGCAATAACTCTCCGTGGTCGGCGATATAACGAGACGCTACTGTACTCTAATAACGATAACAAATGCATCGCAGTTATCTAAGGTTTTCATGAAAATACATGCGCGGCGGCACAGCGTGTTATCGGGGCGAACGGGTAATTTTTCACCGAAGGAAGCGTCCCGGGGTCTCCATAATATCCGCAGTTTTCTCATCGAAACCGATCTGTAGGTCGATGATTCTTCGCCAGACATCAGATCCGCGCATCTCCGGCAACGAGAGCGGCAATACAAGCGGCGAGGAAACGAGGGTCGCGTTAAAAACTACAAGGGTGCCGCGTTCTTTCTTTCAGCCGTCTGGTTGTTTCACTTTTATGCCCGTACACTTGGAATTCGCAATCGTCGTCGCCGCGGCTCGACGCCCAACGAGTAGCAAGCATCGTTCACATCGGCATCGCTATCGCCCCGTATCACCCTCCTCGTCATTTTCCACCCTCTTTCATCCGGTCTACTCGTGATTCCTCGCCGCGAGTCTTCAAAATCCCTCGCGGCCTGGCGGGCTCTTTGTGTCGCCGGTTACCCGGGCAACGTCCGCCATGTTTGCCCAGGATTAAATATGTAGTTTCGAATTAGACGAGCACAACGCCAGCCCAGACGAGTCTTAGACGATGCTGCCCGACGAATCGGGGCCCCCTTTTCCGCGACATCAAAGGAACAAAGCTGACCGGAAGTCTGGCCAGCCGCGTTCTTAAAACTTGCGGAAAAGTTCGAAGATCGGTGAATCACGCCGGGCAGATTCGGCGCCGAAACGACCAGACGCGGGCCTCGAACAATGAGATGGGCGTTTGGCTTCAACGAACCGGAGAAATACGGCGTCATTAACTCGGAGCCAAACTTTTAGCTCCGTGGTTTATTTTTAAGCAACTACGGAATTCTATCGTTAATCGTGCGTCGGGTCGCGCGAAAGCAACAAGTCATATTTTTCTGTATGAAGGATGGAGAGTTTTATTGTGGACAGTTGTGGAGGTTTTGGTGCATTATGAACAAATAATGGGAATGGAAGTAGGACAAAACATACTACAATTTCTAAACCATCATTCTTATCAATGTTTATATATGGACTACGTATTATTTCAATTTTATTCATCAAAATATTTTGTAATTTCTTCTGACAGTTCTTTAGGAACTTAGGACAGTTCTTTATCTATTACAAAAATGGTCATCTGGATCTACAAATAATGTTTATATGTCTATACATGATTTGTTTAATGGTTCTTCAGTAGTTGCATGTATTTCAACAGTGAAATTATTGCGTTTGTACATAGAAGTAATTTTTGTATATAACTGTAATTTTATAAAAATGTTCTTCAATGATTGTACCAAAAATGAAATGGCTGCACTTGAACTTACATATAATTATTATGTAACTAATTTTGTGATTTTATAAAATAGTTTCTCAAGAACCGTCCTTACACCGAATATAAAATTATTGCACCAGAACGTACAAATACTATGTACCTAAAAGTGTCGAGTACAACAATTCTTCAGGAAGTCTACTCAAAAATGAAATAGTTGTGTTCGACCATAGTGTACTTAGTCTAATCGTAAGTCCATAGTTAGCTGTGAGATAACAATCGAAGAAAATTGAAATAAATCGCGGATTAACGGGGTCGGTTATTAAACGAAGTAGGTATTAGCGTGCGTGACCAAGGCTCACTCGGTCCCGTCATCCGGTTCTCGTCTAACGCGTCCCCTTGAACAACGACACCACGTTCATCGAGCTCGACGACGCGACGCGTCCCGACGCGCCGACACGTACACGCGAAATCGTGCGCGTTATGCGCGCCGCCTTCGTTGCAGCACCAGCTAATTTCTTTTCCTTTCCTTTTTTTCGCCGCTGCAACCCGCCCACTTCTCGGCTAGATCCTTATCGTAACGCTCGACAACCTGACCGATCGTTAAAGTTCATCGAGGCTCGCAAGGACGGTTCACTTTGTGACCGCGTTTCTTCTGTTTCCCGTTAAACCACGAGTGACGGAAGTTGCGTCAATTGTAACCCAGACCTTTGACGCGTATCATGTAACGATACTTTCACTGTCAGGCGTTGTGTTTTCGAGCGAAGGTCATGATTATGGTTGGACGATGGGATTCAGGGTTTAGTATCGTATGACGGATTTAAATTTTTGTTTTGCTACAATTTTTATGGGATTTTGTGTGATAGGGAATTTGGGAAGAATCGATTTGCACTGGTTTTTATGGACGACTTCGATGCGTTTAATTTTCGACGAGCTGAATTTTGGACACGTTGGGAATTCTTTGCGTTGAAATTTCTACTCGTTGCAATTTTATCGCGTCGAAATTTCTATTCCTTGCAATTCCGACACGTTGCAACTCCGACGCGTTGCAATTTTTTTGTGTATTTTCTACTCGTTACTATTCAAATTAACTAATAATACATGATTAAATAATTATTTGACGATCCAATTCGACCCTATTTAGTTTGATTCAATAGAATCCAACAGGTTTCAATTCAAAGCGATCCAATTCGACTCAATTCAATCCGACTCGATAGAATTCGACAGAATTCAATTCAATCCTATCCAATACCATCTAATAGAATTCAGTTCCATTTTGCAGCGATCTAATTCACCTCTCTTCAATTCGACTTGATAGAATTCACCCCTCTTCGACACGTCACAATTCGATAGGTTTTGGAACGATCAACTTCAACATATTTCAATTCGATTCAAGTCGAGCTAATAAACTTCATCTCGACCGAATTCAGCTCCATTCGACTCAAAGTTCCACTCTATTAAATCCACCTCTATTCAATTCGACGGCATCCTCTAACCCAGTCTCAATCCTGAACAAAAGAAGCGAATCGCACTTGACACTCTCCATCAATATCCTAACCATATTATTGCTCAAAAGTGGATGCACCGTCGAATTCATGCTGAAACACGTGACATAAGGCGAATCTAAGCATAGTCGCTAAATGCGCGGTAGCCTTAAATACGAGAAGCAGACGCGATGAACAACGTCGTTCCGCTTGCGTCGCTTCGTGAAGATCTCGTTTCGCGGCTCACGGCCACTGTCAGGGCCGCGTGCATCGCGGTGCCGTTGAAAATAGGAATGGGGGAAAAAGAGGGTGAAACGCCGTTGTCTGGCGTAGGTTATGGCGGAGAACAGGAAAGACCGTCTCTAATCCGACGGTATCACCGGGCCAGCTATTCCGAGTCAGCTTCCGTGGCAAGTAATAACGTCGTTGTGTAACGGCATCGCTATCGTTGTTCCTGGGGTGAGTTATGGGGCTCCATGGTGCGGTGTACCCCGTACGTGTCATCGAGCCATCCCCCTAATTATGTGAAACGAACCGCGCCGTTGCGTCACACGGCACGCTAATGGGTAACGATAATTTACGAGGACGGTCAGGTTATTTTATTCCTCTTCTTCTTCTTCTTCGTCTGCCTCTTCTTTTTCTCCGACGTCCTTCGTTTGGCGCGCGAAACCGGGCCGGAAGGAAATGGCGTCGCGGGGCATCGTCCAATCGAGAATTCCGGGTCGATTTTACCGTTGTTCTTGGTACGCCAGCCAACTCGGACGCTTCTATAGCTTTGTAAGAGTGCCACAAATTAAACTTGTGGAATTGCGGGAATTGAAACGAATCACGCTGAATTAAATCAGAGTTCGATCGAGTTTATCAGTTCGATTTGACTCAGGTCGAATTAACCCCTTAACCTACAATTTTCTGAACAGTTGCGTCACATCTAACTTATTGCTATAACGCAAAAAGGTTAGAATAAAAATTAGAAATTAAAAGTTTTCCACGATCCTCGATTATAAAGATTAAAATTAACATTGAACGCAAAATACAATTTAGCACATAAACTATAGAGTGCGTTATGAGTGCGTCACGTGTTTGAACGTTGAACAGAATTGCACCGAATTGAATCTGAACCTCCATACTAAAAATTTACTTTATAAAAAAGGTGCTCTTAATCTTCCAAAACCCAGTCTATTTAGTATGCATACGCTTGCTAGACTGTGATGGTAACTTGTCAATTTTGAACGCGACCATAAGATCACCGGTGGGTAAGAGGGTCTGGAAAGACCTTAGGTAGACACCCTTGAGAATATAGCGTGTTTAGCTCGTTCTTAGAGACCCGTTTCACGGCGAACACTGTTAACAAATTTTAATGATAAATCGACCGGGAGGATCCCAAGGCTTGACTACAAACGACATGAATCTTGTATGAAAAGGCAATAGGTGAGCTAGTACGTGAATATCTCATCGCTTGACGCTTGCTAATATTCAGGGATATCCTGTTATTATGGCAAGATTACGTGCCCTGAAATGCTCAGTAACGTTCCAATAAATGTGTCAGCGAGATTAATACGGAATTCGCCGTCCCCTCGGAGCCAACTTCCAGCTTTAAACGTAACGATTGTCTCTGACTATTAAGTTGTTGCTTATCGAATACTCGATTTCGTGACGTGCATCAGACTGCGGGGCAAAATATCAATTACCTCGCATCAAATTGAAATTCGGATTCGGTGAAAATTTGTGGGTATCTCGTTAAACGAAGGTATATGAGAATCAGTTTGGACTAATATTCTATCTTATGATTGTACTTTTAATTCCCTACAATTTGAGTCCATACTCGTTCGAAAACCCGGGGGTCACCTAACCTTGTGAGATCTTACATCATGCATCAAAACGGTTACTCCTACAAGGAAAATTGTAGAACCTTTTTTACGCTAAATTTCTCAAGCTACAAAAAGTGTAATAACTTTTTTATCGTAGAACCGATAAATAACGAGATATTCGCGAATAACAGTACGTCCTGTCACGAAATTGTTAGCAGACGTCACACTATTCTGGATTATGTCGCTTTGTCTAAAACGACAAAATAATAGTTTATACATATGTATAATTCACAAATAACTCTATCTCTGTCGCGAAATCGTTAGCGGCTGTCATTCGAAACTCTCGCGCTGTTTCAAGCGACTAGTCAAAGATTTATACACAAATATAACTTGCTGCGAATTATTCAGTAGAAGGATTCTAATTGGCATGGAGTGGAAATAAGAAAGTATTCTCGTGCCGGCACGGAGGAAATCGACTAAGGTGGAAGTTCAGGACCGGACGAGGAAGTCCGTTTATTCGGTGGAACGATGACGTTCGACAATCGAGGCCCGCGTTCTAATTCCTTAGCGACCCGTTTCCATATCGATGAGCCACACGCGGGAACCACCGAAATTGCTTTCGACCCGACGTATTCGAAATTGTTCGACGATAGGTAAACGGTAGACTCGACGTTTTCATCCATCCATCTATCCATCGTATCATCTTTGCCTCCATCGTTTTTCCTCTGTACGTGGGTTTTTTTTTTATTTTTTTTTCCGCCCCTTTTTTTTGTTAGTCCATCGTTTTCGTCGCGCGAAAACGCGTCAACGTCAGTCTGTGGCCCGGTAACGAAATTCGATCGAGCGGATCGACCGCGGGATCCGCTCGCGTGATTCCCGACGATGTACCGTCGGCGTTTCCGCGTCGTTGGCGTCGTTGAAACGACGATATTTTACCAGGATAAATTACAACGTTCGAACGCTCCGATCGCTGTATCAAATATATGATGATACTATATACACGATTATCCAGATCATGTTGAGACAGTTCTTATGGAATCGTTACGTTTCAAATCGATTACAAGAGAGTGAGTGTTCGAGGCGCAATGGCCGACAATTAGGAACCCGGCCAGATGGAATTTCGAGGACAGGGGGTCCCGTTCGAAGAGAATCCGATAAAGGTGCCCAACGGAGAACATAAATCGGACGATCGTACCTTTGTGGATAGCGCGAGGAACTTTAGGGCCAATCTCGATGGGTGGTGCTACGGGAGGACGAACGATCCTGTAGGAGCTCTTTTCACCAGCCAGAGACCGCTTCTATTCTCTACTAAAGACTTACCAGAGACTCCTTTCGCGCCACGTAACTTTTCCTTCGAGCACGCCCACCGTTAGCGGACATCGCTGCACATAGAAACGGCAGTCGCGAATAAATCTGCGAGGGGCTGCGACGAGGAAATGGGATGATTCGTTACCGCGAACCCTCTGCCATACTTTCCTTCGCTGTTTCCCTACTTTCCTTCGCTTAATCTGCGAATGTACGCATGTATTTTAATTTGACATGCTCTCTTGAATATGAGGGTTGATATAGGAGGACATAAGATGGGAAATTCTAGGTTAGACCTCATTAGAATATTTTTACATTCTTCTTAAGTTGCTTCAAATTCTCTTTATTGTTTTGCTTAAACAGATGAGGATTACATTTAAGTATGAGAGCAACTTTGAGAACAAGGGAAATGTTACTTTCTTTAATATTAAAAGGGTTTAACAGAAAGGTTGTCTTATAAGGTGCATGACTGATCATTGTTCGATATAGGAAATTCTAAGTTAAGATCTCCCTAGAATCCCCGTCCATCCCAAGTTCTCTTTATTTTCATCCTTAGGAATGACGTTACATTCGAGTATGTACTCGGCTGCAATATAGACTTCCCTTTGAGAGCAAGGGATCATTTGTTTTCCATCTTGACAGAACCCTAGGAGTCAGAATCCAGAGGGAGCATAAGAGCCTAACAATAAGGGGAGCCCTCAGTTTTCGCAGATGAAGGTTATGGACAAATAAGACAAGTGGTAAAATACTCCTGTTATCTAAAGAATTATATTTCGAGTTTGTTATTTTGCGACGTCCAATGTTTGTTATTTTGCTAATGCATACCAAATTGCAAATTTACTTTTGTCCATTGCACCTGTTGCACTAAATGAATTAACCATGTATCGGGTAAATATGGACGAATAAACAAAATACAATTTATTTCGAACGGAATGGGTGGTCTGAAATAAAAATGACGGTTCTAGAGAGTACAGACATACAGGCTGTCTTAAACTTTCTTGATGCAGATCATAAAAAGAAATTCTTCTACTTAAGACATTTTAAGAATGAAATTATAATGATCTTTATGTACATAATAAATAAGCACATGACTGCTATAAGTATAAATAGGTACATATGAAGATTGCTATAAGTATGTAATAAACGAGTGCATGTAGACTGCTATAAGTACATAAAGAATAAAATAAAAGAATATATATATAGAAAAATAATAAAATAAATGAAGTTGATAGTAAATCAGGCAGTATAGGCGACACACAATTTTCCGTATGTGAGTTTACGAAACAATCCCGGATTTCCGGCTAAACGAAACGGGCTCCATAATCGAAAAAGGGTAGGGTAAATAGGAAAAAACGTAAGGAAACGAGAATATAGAATGGCCGTCCGCGGAACGGATCGAAAGGTGTGCACCCTCGAGTTGACCAGCAACGACTCGTTTCCAGAGCACAGTTATCGATCGTTTCTATTTTCTGATCGCAAAAGTGTCACGGACAGAAGCCGCGGCTTTTACCTTTCTTCGCGACGAAACGAAGCGACGACTTTGTTTTCGTGTCGTTTAACGAGACGCCGAACGTAAAGGAGGGACAGTATTCGAGGGAGGAGGAACAGGGGTGGGTTTGTTTCGTTCGATTGATACTCGACCAATTAATCTTATCGTTAATTAATTTGAACGATGGAATGGAAGATGGAAATCGACTGCGTTCTAGAGGGTTGACCCCGCAACCCCTACTATCTGACTGGAAGTCTGGTGTTGTTGTTGTTGTTCGTAAAATCAGTGTGTCGCAGCGGGAGACACGGAATTACGGTGTAAGCTCGTACAGGGTCGTCACGCGATAATACTCGGAACCGCATTAATGTCGGGGCTGCCGGTAATTCCCATTTAATAATCACAGGTCGTATGTTAACCCATCGTATCCGGTAGTCGGACCTAATTACGCCCCGTCCGACCGTGTCTATGCCAATAAACGTTCACGAGTCTCGCGGGGTTTACTCAAATATGCTCGCGGATAATATTTTCATTAACCATCTCGCGTCATCGAATTAATCGAACTGGGTCTGCCGCGGCCGTGATGGGTGTGCACCACCTGGCCCATTGGGTTTAACCTACATTCACCTACGGAACGTATCAAACCCTAATATCCACAAATTTTCACATAATCTAAGTTACAAACTTCATGCATATTCTCCAAGTAACAGATCTTTTAATTTCTGCTAATTTTCACGATTTATAGCTTCAAATCTTCAAACTTTTACAAATGGATTCTCAGAGTTTCGAATGTAACTACACATCGGTAGACAGCAGTTTGTTCGAGTATTTTTGAATGTTCAGCTAAATTCTTACATTTCTGAATCAACAAAACTGATGTCTTCAAATTATCATTTCTCAATTTTCAAATGACTAAATTCCTAAATTTCTGCATCTATAAGTTCAAAATCTTGAAATTATCAAGTTTTCAAATTCCTAAATTGTAAAATTTTCAAATCTTCAAATTTTTGGAAAATGTATAATGTCTCAAATTCCTAACTTCTGAAATCTATAAACCTCTACATTTTTGTCATTCTTAAATTTAAAAATTTTCAAATTCTCCAACTTTAAAATTCTTCATTTTCCAAATCTCCAATCTTCCAACTCTCAATAAAAATTCTCAAATTCCTGAGTCCTCTTTCTAAATCTTTAAATCTCTATAACCTCCAAACAACTAAGTCTCCAAATTTCTGGATCTTCAAATGTCTACAACACCTAAACTTCCACATCCTCAAACTCTAAATCTCTAAACTTTAAATCTTCAAGCTTTAAATCCACAAAATCGAAATACCTAAACCATAAATCTCCAAACTCCAAGTCCGTAAATTCTGATTCTCCAAACTCCAACTCTTGAAACTCTAAATTCCAATACTCCCAAATCCTCAAACTCTAAATTCACAAACTCTAAATCCCCAAATTCTACATCCTCAAACTCTAAATCCCCAAACTTTAAATCCTCAAGCTCAAAATCCCCAGCTGCAAATCCTCGAATCCTAGCACCCCAAATTCCCAAATTTTAAGAATCCCAAATTTCCAAATCTCGAAATCAGTAAATTCCCGAAACTTGAAATCCATTGCAGCGGAATATCGAAAACAGCGTGTACAAAGGTTTCCTTAAGCGAGTTGCAAATGATGGGTGTGCGCCAGGTGGCCCACGGGTTTCAACCTAGATTCCCGGTCTAAAGGAATCAAATCACGGGCGAGATCTTCGAATCCCTTTGCCTTTTTGCGCGAAGAAAAATGAGAGAAGCCGGAGAAAGGGGAAAATTGAAGCTCGTCACGAGCCAAGACACTTTCAACGACCACGTCTCCGTTGTTCCAGCTATCTTTTTTCTCTTGTTTTCGTCGCCGCGTTCCTTCGGCTCTGTTTGGTCGCGTATCTCTATTTATATTTGTATCGCGTTTCTATTTGTTCCGCGCTTTCCTTTTCCTTATTTCCCTTGCGGATCGTGGTCGAGGCCGAACGACACGCGTCGTTTTATTCCGCTCGTATCTTCGCCTCGAGTTCTTTGCGAAGGTTAAAGACCCCGTGTCGCTGACGAGCCGCCATCTCGACGACGTGCCAGGATGACTTTCCGAGTAACGATGAGAAGGAACTTTCGGTGACTGACGCGGAAAACCTACGCGACAAGACACGATTTTGACGGAGTTTCGCCGACTTGTTACCCGGAACGCGTATTCTCCTTTCACCCTCCGTTTCCGATTTTTATCACGTTCGGAGATTTATGGGAGCAAAATTGTTTTATAGAGCAGCAAGGATTTCGATACTTTATACGTTCGTATCGCCTAACCGTGTAATTTTCGCGCATAGTTCTCATTATTCAATTTGCTTGCTTCCGCGGTACTGTGGCCGCCATTTTGTGAACGTCTTCAAGATGGCCGACCTTGTATCAAAGATATTCTTCACTTAGGATATTTATGCATTTGATCAAACTCGACAAACTAAAGTTTCTGGATGTTTTATTTATATTTTACAGACCTCGACTAATGAATGCATAAATCCTCAGTCTAGTAATTATAATACTTCTAATTCTTTTTCTACGTGTGCTTTACTCGTGTGTATGTCTGTAACTTGTCGAGTTAAATTAATTTGGAATATTGTTCTTAAAAAAGAATAACAAGAGGAATGAACTCAAGCAACGTTTTAAATATTAAATTTATCAAAAGCTATGAGAGAAATTAATATTTGAATGACATTAAAAAGCGCGCGTAATTAACCCGGAATTTAACAGTATGCGCGATTAAAAGGCAGAAAATGTGAAAAAATGGAAATTGGAGCGAAGAGTGAGTATAATCGATACACATTAAATTGTTCGTTAACGTTAACCCATTAAGTTGGTTAACAGCAGAGTGAACGAAACGAAATTTGCAGAAAATCGAAAGAGGATTTTCTTGCGAGAAACACGGGGGAAAGAAAAGTATTCATCTCGGAATTAAAATGGTCGATCCGGTGATCCCCGAGCGAACTCGAGGCCGATTCCGCCGTTGAGAGAAAAGGGTTCGAATTATCGTCGGGAGATAATCACCAGAACGATTTCCCTGCGATGAAAAAGATGGAGGCTTATCGACGTTCGCAATCTGACCCGGCGCGTCGCCCTTTCTTTCGATCTATTTTTCCGTAACGGCCGGAATTAACTGCGTCGAGCAAGTTTTTGCCCGGGCACGGTATCTGCACTCGATTAAACAGTAATTAGCGATGATTTAATGACACGCGTCCAAATAAATCTGATCGAGATGCGTTATTAACACGGACGATAAAATCTATCCGCGAATTATTTGTCAAATTACGTATTCCGTTAACGAGGTCGAGGTGTCCAAACATAGAGGACGAGTTTGGTTTAAAGATGAACAAGTTATCTCGATATTCATCGGCCGGTACATTTACCAATAATTCAATATTTAAATGAAATCCGAGATTTTACGTTCCCCGGTTTTAATTCCAGTAATTTTAGAAGATGGAGAAATCGATCGTCGCGATAAACTTGAATATGCCAGACCACGGTGTCGAAATTGGAAAATTTACGAGACGATTTCTTATACATATATTCATATTTTTAATTCTGTGACCTGGATCAGTTCGACGTTAAATATTTCATCACGGTCTCGGGTGAAATTACTCACGCGATACCGCGGGCCGATACTGACGCTATTTTGGGATTTCGGTTTTTGACACGAAATTTTCCAATTTTTGGTCTTATGAGGTTTGGGATCTTGAGATCTTAGGATCTTGGAATTTTGGGATTTTGGGATTTTGGGATTTTGGGATCTTGGAGTCTTGGGATCTTAGGATTTTGAGATCTCGGACACTAATTTAAGATTTTGGTCTTTGACACGTTGAAATTTTCGACTTTTTGTTCTTGCAAAGTTTGGGATCTTGAAATTTTAGGAATTTCTACATGACCATATTTCATAATTCCATAGAATTATAACAGATTTGAAACACTGCAATATTAGAAAATAGAAAACAATTTCTCTTCGATCAAATTTTAGATTCGCATCCCTTTTTTTATATTCTGAACCATCTTTTGTATGTAGGATATTACATTTCCGCCCCAATCGAAGGTCTGAGACATCGAAACAGAAAACGATGGAGGAGTCGTTGAAGCAGAAAACGTAACAAAAGATCATACTTTTATAGGGGCTATCATTTGCGGACAAAGAGAATAAATAGCCGAGGCGTCAGCCTTCGCAAGGGAAAGAGTAGAAAAAGCAATGGAGCGGCCTTTGAATAGAAATTACGAGCATGAACGGCACACGTTCGGTCGGTCTGCGATGAACGAACGAGCTTATAATCCGTCCTAATGGCACACGAGAACGTACAATTGTATTTTATTCATGGTGGGGTCGCTACGTCCGATTCGCCGTAGCAAACGACACAGCGATATCAAGAATGTATCGAATAAAATTCTATTTAGTTCGTGAAAATTTGGGGAAATTTCGTTCATCGCTTCAAAGATTTGAACCCTTTATGCATTATAATAATTTTCTCTGATTTTGAACGTGCAGAAAAAGCAGCAAGGTTAGTTAAAAGGCATCGAAAAAGTGCAGTAATCTTTTCAAATTTTGTGTGCACTCTTATAAAACATTTGCTATTTTCATTCAAGTTTCTGTGAAGTTATTTACGAGTTGATTAAAATTTCACGCCATGACAGGGCAGGTAATTAAGAGACGAATCGTAAGAATCATGCAAAATTTACTTGCATAAATGAATAACAGGATCGATTTTCTAATTTTACTACTCTAAAATCTGGGTATGAATTTTGTATATGCATTATTGCTTTTCAATCTAAATTTCAACATTGTCAGCACATCAACTGTGTGTGAATAATTTTAGTGATTTTAACAAAAGATTGCGTTTCGAAGTTCAAGACGCCTCAATGTCATATTCACGTCTTAACAAAATTAAGAAATAGTGAGTAATGAATAAACGGAGCTAAAAATTAACAGATAGACAAAGAAGTAGAATCTGTACAACAGTGAACACTTTATTCTAATTATTGTTAAATTGGAATTAACATGAAATGTAAGATCTGATACGTCTTTAAGCAGGGTTGAGACGGCAGAGAAGGAAGAAACAATAAAAAAAGAATAAATAAACAAATCTAAAAATTAGCAGATGAACGAAGAAGTAGAACTTATACAACAGTGAACACTTTATTCTAATTATTGTTAAATTGGAATTAACATGAAATGTAAGATCTGATACGTCTTTAAGCAGGGTTGAGACGGCAGAGAAGGAAGAAACAATAAAAAAAGAATAAATAAACAAATCTAAAAATTAGCAGATGAACGAAGAAGTAGAACTTATACAACAGTGAACACTTTATTTTAATTATTGTTAAATTGGGATAAACATGAAATGTAAGATCTGATACGTCTTTAAGCAGGGTTGAGACGGCAGAGAAGGAAGAAACAAAAAAATAAATAAACAAAACTAAAAGTTAGCAGACAAACAAAGAAGCAGAACTACCTGTAAAGCATTAAACACTTTATTGTAACAATCGTTAAATCGGTATAAACATGGAACGTAAGATTTGTCCGATTGTATCCGATACGTCTTTAAGCAGGGTTGAGACGGCAGAGAAGGAAGAAGGTCGCAACGGGGAGAAGGCAATCTCGTTGGTAATTGTCCGTAAACGGGCGCAAAGATTGTGGCCAATTTCTGATCGTCCGTGCATGCGAAAAGCAGCGCAGCCTTTTCTCCTTTTTTCCCCCTTTCAGGACGCGGTATTCCCGCGGTGTCTTGGCCGTGGTTGCTTACAGATATTGTCTCCATTTCCATTGCTCGTTTTCCAGGCAACAAGGAGCTCGAGGACACGGCACGGGACAGAAACAGGCCTCCTGGAGAGATCGCGGACACGTATACGTTGTTTCGGTCGAATAGATGCCGTTTCCGCGGCTCTCAGGTAAGCACGTAGAGATGTTCTGGAGCGGGGCCAACCCCGCTTGGAAACCAGTCTGCGTACCAAACTGGATGGATGAAGCCGAGAGGAAGAACTTCCCACAGGACGAAAAGTTGAAATTCTGAAGATAAGAGTGAAGAACGGTACAGTTTGCAAGAATCGGCCGAGTGGCAAACAGAAACGGGAAGAAATGGCTGTTTCGTTTCGGACCTCTTACTCGATTAGGTTATCTAAGCGTTTCGTCTTCGCCAGGCACTAATGGTCACTTTAGACGCTACATATTGCGCGAAAGCCTGCATACTTGCAATCGAACTTCGGTCTTTTATGCACGTTGGAGACTTTAGTTGCAAAATGGTCGTCGCGTTAATGCGAGCGAAATGGAGAAATCAACTGTTGGGGTCTTCGCATTCCACCTTGCAATTTGGGGCTTCAGTTTCGTCGCACTCAAGAATAGTTTGGGGCTTCTGCAAATTTTAGATTTCAGGATTAGGATATTTTTACACTTGGACTTTGGAAATTTTTGAAATTTCAACTTTAGAATATCGGGACGTTCTACAATCCTAGACGTTCAATTATAGAAATTAATTTCAGAATTCTACAACCAAGGAACTCAATAATATTCGGGAATATTATTTCGGGAATTATGGAGTCCTGCAGAGATCTCCCGATGGAGTCCTCCCGGAGATCTGCAGATTCAAAGATTTGGATATTTAAAAATTTAACACTCTACTGATCTAAAAATGTAATCCATATTCTAGTAGTCTTAAGAATTCTGTAATCTGGGGAAGATTTGATGATTTACAATTTTGTATTTTGAACATTTTTAAGTCTGAAACTTTAGAATATTGGAATCAGGACTTTGATGCTACGACGCCAGAAGTTGAGTTTTAAAAATTCTACAATTAAGGAATTTCATCATTTAAGAATTGGGGGTCTCATTCGTATATTTGGAGATTCATTCATTGTCCAAAAAACATTGGACACTTTCTAAAAGTCTAAAACTGTAAGATCTCGAGAATTTTTCCGTATAAAACAAGATTAGCTCCATGGTCTTCCACCGGACATTCAAGGATTTCCCATTACCTAAATCCCGGCATGGTCAAACGAACATGGCAGTCGAATGCTCGGAAAATCGATGGCAGAATAAGATAGCCAAAGTTTTTCGAGCCATCACACACCAGTTCGTCAGTTGGTCATAAAGCTGTCCGCATAGTAAGTGGATTCCCAGTTATTGTGGTTGCCAGATCCCGCTGTATATTTGGTGAAATGTACCTCTGGTGTCGATCACCGGCAGCTCGAACGTGCGAACGGCAAATATACGTTCGGAAGTTTTTCGAGCGATGACCGAAGCGATCGATGAACGTCGCGGTTCCTCTAAAAATATTATGTCCTCGTTGAAGATACTTAACGAAGAAAGCTGGAGATAGAAGCGAGGGACGGAGAAAAGCTGGCAGTCTGGACGATCGAAACGGATTTCAGAGCCGCTCACGGGATCGCCTCGCGAGCGATCTTCTCTTCAGCCGGCTTTGGCGAAACTTTCCGCGATCCTCGAAGCGAAGAACGACGCTAGAATCTTGCTGAATCCAAGATAGGCGAGGTCGAAGGTGCGAAAGGTGTATAACGAAATGGTAACGTGATGTACACTCCGGTGCAATGTTCCGATCAAGGCACCGATGTCAACCCTCGAGTTGGGGTGACCCGAAGAAGCTATCCTCGTGAACACTTCCAGCATAATAATGACAACTGCTGAATGCAATTCGCGCTATGTGTCCAATTTGTTATTCTGACCAATTCTGGCTGCAGGGTGCACCTCTGGGTCATCCTACGTGCTAGATATTATTGGAAATATTCATTTTTATGTGTTTGTATGACAATTTCACTATTCTCTAATTTGTAGAGGTTTCAATTTCTATGGCATCAAATGTCCATATCCTCTAAATGTCCAAATGTTTCGATCCTCAAACTTGTACACCTCCGAATTTCCAAATATTTGAATATCTAAATTTCTTGTACCCCTAGACCATCGAATCACTATGTCTCCAAGTTAACCTAACCTAACCTTTAAACCTTCAAATTCCTAGATCCCCAAACTTGTACACCGCTAAATTTCTAAATATTTAAATATCTAAATTCTCGTATCCTTAGATCCCCGAATTACCTCCCCAATAACCAAGTTAAGCTCTAAACCTTCAAATTCCTAGATCCTCAAATTTGTACACCCCCAAATTTCTAAATATTTGAATATCTACGTCCCCAAATACGTTCCCTGAACGTCTCGCGATTCATCGACTTCGAAATTAATTCTGATTCACGAGTACGCATCGAAGTTCCCTAAATCCATAGCCTGATTCGCAGCGAAACGCATGCAACGGTGCCGTAGTAACGATTACAGCAAACAGATGCCTTCGAGTTTGCGGGTATCTAGTGTACCAGGAAGAAAGGGCAAACTATTCGTTCCAGTGTAAGAAGTGTTGTCTCTCCCGTGTCCTGTTTCCCCATTCGAGAATCCGCCGTTTCTACTCGAACGATTACTCGAATATTAATCGCATCGGTGACTCGTAGTAGACTTGCTGTTTCGGGTCTCCTTCGTCCCCTGTTTTCCCTTCGTCCTCCCGGTTACGTGGCCCTCCCTTCCGTTTCACGGACCGCTTTCCAAAAGCGGCTCTGTCCAGGATATCGTCGGGACGCTTAGAACGTTTCTCGCGCGTTACCAGGAGTTAGTTTCAGCTGGCTGAACCACGCTCGTTAGCATGTCATTTTTATTCATCGAGCCTCGAGAGGACCTGTAAGACAGCCGAATCGATAGCTGGATCCGTGAACCGCCGTCTCGTAGGCGCGACCATGCGCCTGCGTTTCTTGTACAATCAACACGGAATCTACCTTCTTCGCGAAGAATACGATAAACGACTGTGAACGAGTCTTCTACTTCAAGGTTTTCGAGGAGTTTTCAGGATTCGAATGCTGCGGGACGGGCTTAGGATTTGAACGATACAGGATTTGGTGATCTAGGGGCTTTTGGGACTTGGGGACTTTGGAATGTTACGACTTTGGGACTTGGAGGTTTGGACATTACGATTTTGGAACTTAGGGACTTTGGTACGTTATGGTTTTGGGACGTCACAAGTTTGGGATTTGGGAACTTTGGGACGTTATAATTTTGGGACGTTGCAATTTTGGGATGTTACAATTTTGGGGCGTAGGAACTTTGAGCACTATGATTTTGGGGACTTTGTGACTTTGGGATGTTATGGTCTTGGAATGTTACGACTTTGGGACTTAGAGGTTTTGGGACATTACGATTTTGGTACTTAGGGACTCTGATACGTTATGATTTTGGGACGTAGGAACTTTGGGACATTACAATTCTGGGAAATTACGATTTTGGGACATAGGGACTTTGGGACGTTACGACTTTTTACAACTTAGGGACTTAAGAACGTTGGGACTGTAGGATTTTAGGACTCCAGAACTCTGAAATTTAACTTAATCTAATCTAACCATCATTCTACATAACCTAATATAACCTAACCTCTAGTCTATCATAATCTAATCAAACCTAACCCTCAGACTATTCTAACCTAACTTAACTTAATTTGACCTAATGTATCCTAGTCAACCTTACTTTAATCCTACCTAACCCGTAGTCTCTGTTAATGTAATCTAATCTAACCCTTAGTCCATTAATATAATCTAACCTAACCCTTAGTCTAATCCTAACCCTAACTCTAAATTTATCTTAATCTAACCTAACCCTGAATCTAATCTAACTTAATCTAACCTATCCCTGAATCTAACCTAACTCAAGCGACACAAAATATTAAAATTTGTTTATTCACATGAAACTCTAAATGTGCTAACACAATTTTAAACGAGAAAGAATGTTGAACTCGTTCCATGTCTACTTGAGTGTACTTATAAATATTGTTTTTCCATCTCGAAATATCGATGAATTGTTGGTAGGAGTCCCATCAAATATATTAGTCTGTAAACCGAAGATATCAGAGTCAATAGACAGCTATTGGTATTTGTACTGTTATCGGGTATCAACGTGGGAGTTGATTAGCGGTGGTTTCTCGTTAAATATCGTGTCGTCGGTACGAAAACATGGGATAGGTTACGTGCAACGGTGCAGTTAGGCCCCGTGTGTGTACCTGTGCGCGTGAACCCCTTCTACAGTACTTACTTATTACGCCCTCACCGATAAATTGACTTGATGACTGGATAACTAATGAATGCACGATACGCTGAAATTATGAAAAATTGAAAGAAAATTTCTGGCTATACGACCGGCAAATATTGATATAAAGTTTCGTAAACGGTGTAAATTTTCTCGCACCGATAAACGTTGCCGGTAACCGTGCAACAAAATGGCCGCCATCTTTCTCGTATATCTTTTTTCTTTCTTTATGTATCATATTTTCTATGTATTACATTTCTCTATCGCATAAATTTCTATATACTATATTTCTTTATGTATTTTCTATACTATATTATACTTTATAACATATATTTTAATATTTTATAATAACATTTCTTATGTTGTCTTCTAAGTATTATAAGTACTGTTTGTAGTACATTATTTTTCCTAATTACATATTAATAGCTATACTTTCCTCGTATGATAATTTTATAAACTACGTCAATTTTTAAAACAAGTCAAACGTGGATTTACGAACGGTAGTTTATTACATTCGCGGAATTTATGTATCAGTTGGAACGGAGAACTGGGTATCCGTTTTTATTGCGTCCTCTGCAACTATTCGAAAAAATGCAATAAAGCTTACTTTGCATCCAAATTTAACTCTTTGACTAGAAATGAATTGGACGCATAGCTTTGTTAATATTATGAGCAACGCTGCTACTTTTGAGTTAGTACGAGGTAATATTGTTTAAATGGCAGGTATGCGTGTAAATATTAGCTCGCGAAATTGTTGCGTTTCTCATTCTCTACTATTGACGATTTAGGGTCTTTATCCAAAAAATCTTTGCATTTTCTGCTTTGCTCTTGTTGGACAGTTTCAAATTTTTATTATAGCAACTTTTAGATTGAGAAATCGCAAATTTTAATATTACAAAATTTTTATAATAGCAAGTTTTCAGATTCAGTTTGATGAAGTCGAAATTTGGGAGATGCAAGTTTGAGACAGCTGCTAATGTGAACAAAATGGCTGTAAACAAACAAGATGGCCGTAAACAAGCAAGATGGCCATAAGAAGAAGTGCGACTCTAAGGCGTTAAGTGGTTAAAATACAAAAGTCTCTAACTTTCAGATTTACAGATCAACCAAGTCTCTAAAATTTGACCTGTGAATGCAATAACAAAGAGCTGCACCTCCATTTACATAGCCGTTTTCACTATCCTAGCGAGCGGCCTCGTGCAGCTCGCATAGAGAACGCTAAAGAAGTCAATATTTCCATCAGGATCGTTGGAGAACTCGCAATCGTTTCCACGGAAGCGGATTGCAGAATGTGCCGAAGGTTGATGGGTAAAAAGAACGCGGTCCGGCAAAGGGACAAGAGTCACGCGATCCCCGTCGAAAGATTAGGAGCTGGAGGCCTTCCGGCAGGGTTCCGCCTTACACGCGGAATACTGAATTTTTTATTTTTCCCCGGTACTTTTCCAATTATCTCGGACAGAGGCAGGTCCGCTCCGCTCGTTTTCCCGTTCTCATTTCGCCGAGCGTCCTTTCGCGTCTCCGTCGTACGCGTCGCGAAATGAAAAAAAGGTCGTTGAAGAGAGCCGGCGGCTGCGAATCGCGTCGGCAGCCTCGAGTTTTGATTAAAACTAAACGGCGAATAAAAATTCCGCGTCCGAGCGTGGTCCGATGCGTCGCGCGAAACCGCTTCGTTGAACGAAAATGGATTTTCCTGACCTGTCTTCTTTCCGCGCGCGCGAGACAACGCTGCTTCGCCCCTTCGTTTTTTTTTTTTTCGAGAATTTTTCAGAAACGACCGGGGGAAGTAAAGAGAAAAAATAGCCGGGTGTTCGTGAACGAAGGAAGTATAAAGTTCGTCTCGAATCGAAAATCGATGTTCAGACGATGCTTTCGCTAAGTGCCATTCGGGGTATCGTCGCTTCTTCCTTCGAGCGGCGTCGACGAAGAAACCGGCGAAACAAAAAAAGTCCGCGAAGAAATTTCCGCGCGCCAATAATTTCTAACCCGGACTACTCGTCCACCTGCTGACCCTTCGTGTACCAGCAAATGGCCAATTTTCGATTGAGCTCCACGGCTTACGGCTATTATCGAGATCTCCTAGATTTCGATCGCTGCAGTCACCCTCGAATCCTCGATTCTATCGATCGACTTCTGACCGAACGGTGCTCCGTGTGGTACCTTGCTACTGGATAGAGATCGCAGATTTGATTATTCAAAAATTTGATACTCTGGTGACCTAGATATGTAATCTAGACCATAGTCATATGGAGAATTTGAGGAGTTAGGGATTCGACGATATGGGGATTCAAGGATTTGGGAATTTGAGGATTTGGGAATTCGAGGATTTGGGAATTTGAGTATATGGGGATTCGAGGATATGGGAATTTGAGGATTTGGGGACTTGAGAATTTGAGAATTTGAAGATTCGAGGATTCGAGGGTTTGGGGATTCAAGGTTTCAGGAATTCGAGGATTTGGGGAATTCGATGATTTGGGGATTCGTGGATTTGAAGATTTGATGATTTGAAGGTTCGAGGATTTGGGGATTTGATGATTAGATGATTCGTGGACTTGGGGATTTGAGGATTTGAGGATTTGTGGATTTGATGATTTGATGATTCGTGGATTTGGGGATTTGAGGGTTCGAAGATGAGAGAATGTGAGAATGTGGGGATGTGAGAATGTGAGGATGTGAGGATGTGAGGATGTGAGGATGTGAGGATTTGAGAATTCATGGATTCGACGATTTGGGGATTTGATGATTTGATGATTCGTGGATTCGTGGGTTTGGGGATTTGAGGATTCGGGGATGTGAGAATTCAAGGATTTGGGGATTTTAAATTTGAGAATTCTCAAATCTGGAAGTTTAGCACCTTGGAATCTCAGGTCCTTATGGTTCTACGATTCTAAAGGTTCACATATAGGAATCCTTCAATTAAGAAATTTGGCAATATTTCAGAATATCATCATTCAAAAGGTAGTCTGAACATTTGGAGATTTGTAAATTCAGAGATTTGATTATTTAAAAGTTTCAGACTTCTAGAAATCTAATCTAGGCTCTAATCTTGAGAATTTGGTAATTTGGAGATTTGAGGATTCGATGATATAGCAATTTTAAATTTGTGAATTTTTACATCCGAAACTTTAGAACTTAGGAATCTCAAGATTTTCAGGTTCTGCAATCTTAGATGTTCATTTTTGGAATTTCTATAATTAGGGAAGTTCTATAAGTAGGGAAGCTTTCGATTGCGCCTTCACAGCTTACTATTATCGAGATCTAGATTTCGATTGCTCAACAACCAAAGATCGAATCCCTGATTCTATCGATCGACTTGTAAACCTGACGATGGTCCGTGTAGTACCTTGATACTGAACTGCAATCAGGGTTGACGGAACACGCTACGCAAGTAATGCAGCGCATAAAGGGCGCTCGATACTGGGGAGCGATATTAATGACACCTTCGATGGAACCTAAGAGTATTTTAATTTTTGTTAGAAGAAATGAGATTAAAGGAAAAATTTACTTTTTTATTAAACTTTATAGGGTGGAAGTATACACAAACATTTTTATAATTATACAGAAAATTAACTACTTCAATAATCTTGAAGTTTGGTAAACATGAATATTCGCTGAATATGTATGTAATTACTTGCTTTACTTCCGGAACTATTTGCAGGAAACTGAAATTGAATTTACATTTTAATTGACGTGTTTTGCTACTGTAGATAATCTCGGACGCAATTTATTTCTCTTTACAAAATAATCTTGGTGTACTAAGTACTTTATATTTTATTGTGAAATTTTCTAGTACCATACACTTATATACCATATGTGACACGATCAAAAGATACGTGACATGTTTAATATAAGTTTAGTATATCATACATAGTGTAAAACATAATAAAAATACAAAAATATAAAAAAGTATAAAAATATAATATACTTCAGTAATACTAGGGATATCAAGAATAAAAATGTTATAATACAATGATAAAATATGCTACGTTACACATACTTGTATATTGTAAACATAACTAAAGTTTTGTTGTGTTCCAACATCCAGAAATCTTCCTACATTCCCTTTTGTTCCCAACTTTTTTACAACCAAAACTTTTTGATGTTTCTTATATTTCGAGGCTCAGCCCGAACAGTTGTCCTCACCCTATGCAGTTAATTTTCCGTCCCTCAGCCCTTGAGAGCTTAATGAAGATAAGAATGGACGACCGAAGGTCTCGCAGCGTCGCTTCCCCAATTCACAAGTGTCAGTTCGTGTTGGAGACAGTTGGGGTGTGAAGACGAAAGATCAATATACAGTAGACACGCGTTATATTGCCGCACGTCTCAGTCAAGTTAGATCGTCAAACATACTGTGACATACAGGGTGTCTCATAACTAGTGTAGGTGAAATGGGGGGTGCAGCTGATTCTGAATAAGATTTCCCTTTGCAAAAATGGGTTTTGAAGCTTCGTTTTTGAATTATTAAGGAAAAACACCTGAATATGTATTAATTTGTTACCCAGTAGAGTGTATAGCAACATACTCTATCAGTAAAATGGAAGTATAATATAACATAATAGGACAGTAAGTATATGTATAGCAACATATCCCTATATAATTCTTGTTTACTGAAATGTAACGAAGTGGGGATAGCTTCTTTTACTTTGAGTCCACGCGCCAACTCGTGGGTTGGCATCAGTAATGTGTTGTATTGTTATGTGTGATGTAGCAACACGTGGTATAGCAGTGCGTGGTATAGTAACTTATAATGACGCGTGATATAGCAACACGTGATATAGCAAATCGTAGTATAATAACGTAATGTACCTCTACTAAGCACCATATTATATCACATACTTTAACACATCTTCACCTTACTTTTACTTTAGTACCCCAATTTTAAATAGTTATCAATCACCTCCCCCGGCAATATAACGAGAGTCCACTTCCAAAATATTTTTAATAGCAAACTACCATTTTGGCAAATTATTAAGCACAATAATTTATTAAATATCAATAAACTTCGTATCCACAATAAGCACGTTATAAATCAACGTTGTTCTCCGGAGTACAAATTCTGTGGACGTTGAGGTAAAAACTGCGGAGGAAAGAGTTAAATTTTTCATTCGTTTTGAAAGAAGATGACAGTTAAGAAGAAGCTTCTTCTTAGCCAGAGAATTAAGGACGAGATGAAGAAGCCGTACAAGTTCGTAACGCAGGGTCGAGCGAGCTGCGGAAAAACCGCAAGCTAAAGCCACGAGAGGAGTTGACAGAGATGGCTCGTATAAAACAGACAAATTCATCGTAAACAGTAGAGAAAGATATTTTATTAGATATACCGAACGATACATAGAACGATAACGATTATACCGTGATCGTTAAAACAAGAAAATGCTCGCTCGCGTGAAACACGCGATCTTGAAACACGCGCGTATCAAGGGGACAAAATAGCTTGCAAAAATCTTGATCTGATCAATAACCGTAATTATTGTTCTATAGAGCCAGTCGCATATTTGCATTATTGCTTCTAATATATCAATCATTTTCTTTGGTAATTTTCAAATATCTCATCATTTTGGTCGAGCAAAGAGCTCGACCTATTTTATTATTTCGATCGCATCAATAATTATTAGATCTCAGCTAAAGTAAGTTACGATCCATCGGATATTTAAAGCTGTTCTTTATCGGGAATTGGAATCCGAACACAAGTCGAATTTCGAGCATGCCGTGAGTGACCCATATCCTTCACGGGATTGATAAGAACTAAATTATGGAGAGAACAAGTAGCAAAGTTCCTATAATAGTTCACCGAAGTTTCTCCGACATTTGTTACGTTGTACCATTGGTATGTGTCTTGTGCAACTGCATTACTTCCTGATCACTCACAGTAATTAATATAGGAGGTGCGACCGACCAATGTTAACTGCAGTGTATCGTTCAGAAATGTTCCTATTCATTGTCGACATCTTGACAATAAATTTACAAGTTTCGCAATTTAGGAAATTGACAGTTTATACTATTGGTATTTGTCTTGTGGGACTGTATTATTTCCTGATCACTCACGGTAATTAATACAGGAGGACCAATCAACGTCGACTTCAGTGTATTAATCAGTTTGGTTCTAGGAAGCTTGCAGTCCATTGTCGAAGTCTTATTAAGGCTTTTACAAGTCTTGCAATTTGAGGTATTGACAAAATATGGAAATTTGTGAGTGGAGGAATTTGAGAAATTTTTGGATTTAGGGGGTTTGAGATTTGTGAATGAGTTTGGGGTTTGAGGATTTTGAAATTTATTTGGAAAATTTGGGAGTTACGGAATTAGGTAGGGAATTAGGGAATTAGGGAGTTAGGAAATTAGCAAACTAGGAAATTCAGAAGTTTAGAAACTTAGAAATTTAGACATTTAGAAATCGTGAAATATACAGCTTCAGAAATGTCCAAATTCAGAAAAGTCCAAATTGATAAATACAAAGATCCAGAGCTCCAAAAGTTCAAAAATCCAGAAATTCATAATCTGCTAATTTACACTCTCCCTATCCCATGTTCAGAAACACGGGAAGATGTATACCGGTAGCATAATCAAGTAAACTGAAACCCATCCAGCTGAACCGTGCGCCTCAACATTCAGCGTCCGTAACCTCAAACAGCCCATAATGCCCGTACGTACGCACCGTGCATGTAGCCAACGAAAAAGAGCACCACGGCAAGAGTTGTCCACATAACGTTTAATGCGATAACTGCACAGGGACATCAGCAAAAGTATCTCAGCGTCGCGACGCGAAAAGGCATAAGTTAATGTCAGGTGGGAAGATGGTCTAACGAGCGTGGCTATACACGTACGCATCAGTTGCGGTCTTTTTTGCACAGACAGATACAGTTCCGTGGTCGGTGTCGTCGAAAGATCGCGGGAAAAAGGAAATTCGTCTTCGAAGATGAGAGACTCGTCGCTAGAGTATCCTCCATTTTACGTTGGCCATTTAGCGACGACGAGCGTGCTCGACCGGTTGGTTGGTTGGTTCGTTCTTCTCCTCGAGGAAGGGCAAAGAAAGACGAGAGAGAAAGAGGAAGCTTTGGAAAAAGATGCCCGCGAAACGAGTAGCGTCGAGTAGCGGGCCGCGGTCTTCGGCTCCTGGCCTCGTCGTCGTTAGATCCGACACGCTGAGTCCGTTGAACCTTGCCCGAACGAGGCCGACCTCTGTCTTCTCTGTATTTTCCCCCACTTTTACCCAGCGTAAGTCTCTTTCCATCAGTCTCACAAAACCAAAGCCTTTGCTGTTGCTTCTTCGTACCTAACGGTAGAGACGTTCATGGAGATACTTCACGTCAAACATCATATGACGGGTCACCAGCTTCTTCTGGATAATTATCCAAATTTTAATAATAATTTGATGAATTAGTTAGAAAATCGGTTAGATCGATTATAATATCCGTTAGATATTGCTTAGAGTGACGAGGTATGTATGTGGTAGCTGCTAGGTTAGGGTAGCTGTGAGTAGCCAGGGCATCCATTTTCCTTGCTGAAGATTTTCGGAATTTTTATGTTTATGGGAATTAGGATTTTTTTAAATTTTTCTTTGGGTTCTCAAATTCTCAAATTTCCAAATCTACAATTCTACATTTGAAGTCTTCCAAATTACTGAATTGAAAAATTTCAGAATTCCAGCTCTCAAATGTCCATGTCCTCAAATTCCCAAGTCTACAATATCTTTTAGGCACCACCAAATTACCAAATGCAAAAGTTGCATAATTCAATCCTTCAGAACTGAAAATCCTCATATTCCCAACTCTACAATTCCAAATCAAGGAGCTCCAAAATAACCAGCTTAAGAAATTAAAAATTTCTCAAGTTCCCAAACCATGAACCCCAACTGAATCATCCAAAATACCTTCTTTAAAAATTACACAGTGTAATCTCTCAGATATCCACCTCCAGCTGAACCATTTGCCATCATATAAATAGCAAGGGTCGTAAAAAGCATGAAAACACAGAAGTTTTACTGGGACGTGAAAATGTACCTGTGTATACATTTATTCGTGGATGGACACGTAGAGAGATCCCTGCACGTGGTGTCCTCTCGGCAAGAAGTTAAACCAAGGAACGAGGTACGCTCGTAAATAACGTACCGGCTGGCGACGCGCGTTTTCGCTCTGGCTAAGCCCGGCGCGACTTCTTGCGGGACGCTAGTCGGAAAGATCGACGTCGTCGCGGGTCACAGGAGTAACCGGCAAGAAGAGCGTCGCGTTTTGCCGGCAAGTTTCTTCGAACGTACGAGGACGGAAGTACCCGGTGTCCTCGTTTCGACCTGTGCCGGCGTCTGCTTCCGGTAGCAGGCGAGCTGCTGCACCCCGACGAGGCAAAGGGCGGTTTTTATTCGGTCGGGTAACCGCGGCAAGCAGTCGACGACAAGCGGAAGCGTTTAGCGAGCCATTAAAGTCAGCTGGCCATTACGATAATCGAGCGAATCGATTTATACGGCCCGTCACGGATTACAGCTCGACGAGCCGATAAATCGATCCACCCCGGGAAAAGAATCGAACTTCCTTTGACCTTTCCTCGGGAGACTCCGCTGCCTCCACTTCGCGCCACTTTCCAACTTTTCATTTATTTATGTGAATATGGAATTTATCCAGGATTTTATCGTTCGGACGGAAGAATGTTTTATTCTGTTTGTGGGGAATTATTTTCTTAGCGGACGAAATACTGATAATATTGGTTTTTGGGGTACAGGATTAGGAAGGTGAATTAACCCTTAGCACTCCTATGTTCGACATCACATTTCTCTTGGAGCTTGTAAATAGTTCATTCGATATTTTCGTTTATTTACTACTTGTAATAAATGAAAAATATATTTGTCAAGTACATATTAATGTTACACATGTTAACGCAAGGTTAACGTTTTGCAAATGTTTAACAAACTCGGTTAATATCTTTAAATTAATCAGCGCCCCTTCAATACCACGATTTAACATTTACAAAGCACCTCAACTTTATTCACCTTAATATTGCAGCAGTAATTAGTTATTCTGACCGACTGCGATTAAGAAGTTTCTGAGCTCAGGTGTTAAAAGTCCTAGAAAGTATCAAGGCATAAAATTTCGAAAAAGATTTATATCCTGTTTAAAACTGATTTGCGACCTTTCAAGTTAATCAACACCCCTTAAATACCTCAATTTAACATTTAGATAGCACTTCAATTTTATTCATTTTGATATTGCAATAATTCATTATTCAGACTAATGCGCAGTTAAAGAATAAAGTTTTCCATATCAGAGGTGTTAAAAGTAGAAACGTTTAACCCATTGCCCTACAATATCGTGACGCACTCGTGACGCACATTATAATTCCAACGTGATAAACCAGACTCGTAATTTCATTGCACTTGAATTTGAATTCCGATTGCAATCTACATAATCAAAGATCAGTGAATGCATAATGTAACATTATAACTTTCTTCAGTAGTCTTCATGTACGAATAATTAGCTAACCGTGAATGACTGTCCAGCAAATGATAGGTTAAAGAAATGCAAAATTTCTAAAAGGAGATGAAAACGTGTCACCCGGTATATCACCGTGGCGTCGAAAAGGTAGATGAGATAAGAACAGTTATAGGAGTACACAGAATGGGGCGAAATAAGAAAAATCGGACTATATTCGCAGAGGGTTAAAAGTCATCGTTGGGGGGTTGAAGAGAGAGATCCAACGGCACGATAAAGATCCAACGGCACTTCGGGTCGGCTTTTCAATAAAACGTGAAACTCACGGCCGAGTTTTCGCGCTTATTCCATCGGAAGACGATTCCTTTCGAACTGGCTCGACTCCTCGTCTCATCTCTGGAACTCGAACGAAGAAGCGATAAAACTCGGAAGCGACCCAGACCCTGAACGAACGAACGAGGGGTTGAATCGGCGTCGAGCTGAACCGATAAGCCGGTAGATAAACGATAGCGTGCCGCGCTTGGACGCGTCAACTCGCGCAAACACACCTGTCGTTCAGCACGCGTCGTAGCGTCGCGACGACCGTTAACGTTTCACGAAACCCGGCTACCAGTGCCATTCCGGAAAACCGTTGCCCCGATTAAATGCCGGGGGCTTTAAGCTGCCCGCTCCTCTTCTACGCTCGCCGAGCGGAACGATACGGAACGAGGACGGAAGGGAGGACGTCGCCTTTAAACTTTTCCCTCTTATCTTTTGTCACGAATTCACTCTTTTGGTTTCACCATTATTCTTGCTTAAGGTTTAATCTCCCGCGGAAGCAATCTATTAAACCGCTAAAACCTTGACGTTTGCCGACCGGTGTCTTCGGGAACTCAAATGAAGGACTTTCGGTTTCCGGATATTTAGATGGCAAACGCCGGTGTAAATGGTTCAAAAAATACGCACCGATGTCAACGAGTTGAGGCTGACTCAGAGCTGAGGCTTCCATTGGTCAGAGTAGAAAAATGGACAACTCTCACACACCAATTAGGCCAAAAACAATGACAGGCCTTGTGAGAGTGGAATAGCGAATTGCGTTCATTATTATTATTTGCCGAAATGTAACAGGACGTGTTCACTGTGGGGATAGCTTCTTTTGGGTCGATCACGCGCCAACTCGTGGGTTGACATCTGTAGCTAAATTCATCACGTGCAAAAATTGAAGTTACATTTGCAAAATTGAAGAGAGCGCCATAAAATGAAACGTGCTCAGAATTCATTAAATAACAGCGAATATTCCGGTATTTCTGTAGTTTTGTTAAACCATAATTAAACCGCCGTTTCTTACCGGTGCGAGCTTAAACCGAGTTTCAAATTTTACATTGAAAAAGAGCGAAACAAATGCCAAACAAAGTTCAGACTTTAATCTACATTAAAGAACTGGGTTTAAGCGAAGTTTAAACTGTTATTGAAAAACCTTCCCCAGAGAAATTTCTGTGTTTATTATAGTAGGAAACTTGGTGATTTGGAATATAATTAACCTTCATAAAAATAAAAGGTAACTTTACTATGAAGTTAAAAGGAAACGCAGATGAAGTGTTCGATTATTCCTGTTATTTGTGTGCGTTTATTGTGTACTGGGGCAGCATGGTGTTGGCTGTCTTTCTAGGTTAGGTTGTCTTCCGAAGTTAGACTTAAGTACCGCCTGAGTTCTACCGAGATTAAAGACAAGATATGGGAGGATCCTTAAGAGAAGCCGACATTGTACTGTCAAGAGTAAATCTGCCTGCGCTGCAAAAAGTACGACAATGAAGAAGAGGTGTTCGATTTGTTAATCTTAAGGGGTTTTTGAAGATTTGAAAACTTGAGGATTAGTTTAAGAATTTAGTGACGTTGAAATTTGGGAATAAGGAAATTTGGAGATGTAGGAATTTGAAGATGGAATTTGAAGACGTAGGAATTTGGAGAAACATTTCCTTTCGTCATATCTCTTTATACTTGAATGATGACCCCTTCGGTGTGGATGCCCAATGCAACTTGATACTAACGATCGCACCGTTAGAACGTAAGATGGCAAAGCGCAAGATTTTCTTTACTTTCCTCGAACTGTTTGCAAAGAGCAGTGTAGACGCGCCTTAAGACGAGTAGTGACGGAAGCCTAGGGGAACAGGAGAAGTCGAGTATCGGTTGAAGGACGGAAGAGGCGCAGCTGCCGGTGACTCGTTTCGAGTGCGTCTTCGTCTCGCGTTTGAACGAAACAGCGACAAGAACGGTGTCTCTCCCTCGAGTATTTCGAAGAGACCTCGACATTTTAGAGGAGCGAAGACGAAACAAGACGGAATCGGGTATCAAAGAGGTAAACCTCGGTACCTGTCTGTACGGTTCCCCGGTAAACACGATCGTTCGACGGGGAGAGGGTAACTATATGTATACAGGGACCAAGTTTGCGCGTTCGCGATGTAATTGGTTGCCAGATTTCGCGTTCTAATTGCCTGCTCAGATTTAAACGCGAATCTTTTTCCTAATTGAACACCTCGGTTTGGATCTTCTTCGTGCAAACGCTAAAAATACATACCCTTCGACTTCCCTCGTGCCTCCTTCATTTCCATCCGGCTTTTTCTTCGTTTGCTCTGCAATTTAAACCCTTTGCATCCGACTTTCACCGGTCCTTACGATATGTCGCTCGATTATTTGATGCTCTCGACTATGTCTTTCATCTGCGATGTTCAGAGGACGCAGCTTGAGGTCGAAATGTTCGCAATTAAAAACGGAGTCAAATACGGAAAGAGTTTCTCGACGGTCAGAGTTCAACAACTTGCACTATTTTGTCTGACTCGTCAGCTGTGTTCAATTTTACTCAAATTTCGAATACGCTAATTTGGAGGTCCATTTGCGTACTCAACGATTGATACCAAATTGACATAATATTTCAACTTTGTTTTAATATTGTATCTGTGATTAGTTCTGACGCACCTGATCATAGCGAGGTTACACTTTATTTATTATTTGAATGTTAATTTTCTAAAAAATCCCAGCAATTTTTCAGTTCTGTCAGAAAAGTTTACTTAATACAACATTACGAGCATTCTGTTCAATTAATTGTAAATTCGGTCTTAAAAAGAGTGGTCCATCTCTGCCGGAATTGCTCCATATGATTTAAGGTTATCGCCCACTTAACAGCGCACCACCTGAACGGCGTAGGATCAACTTTAATATATTCTCGTAATTGCACGTATTTCACAAATAACAGTATAACTTCGATACTCCCGTGCATTAATAACACGAATGTATCGATGTCTGATGTTGTTCAATTGCTGTTGCTGTTAACTTGACGACTGTTAATTTATTCCTGTTCATATGATTATTTTGTTTGGAATGAAACATAGGGTTACTGCACCTGTTATGGTCACTGTGCCAATTTTGGTCATTCGTTGCAATTATTTTGATTTTTGTACGTTTGACATCTTGCCATCTGTCATCTTACATACTGATTTATTTGTTAGGTGCGTCAGTTAATTGTATTTGCAGGTACAATATTAACCTCGAAGGTATCTTTGCTATTGGTAATAGTTCCAGAACCTAAAGTAACACAGCTGTCATTTTTGTACGATCTTGCGTTTAAATAATTGGACTTCAACTTCAGATTAAAGCATACTAAAAATTCCAGTAAGAATTTTGTTAATAATTTAAGTTCATCACATTTGACGCACAAGTGCGTCACGAGTCAGTCTCGTCAGAGTACAAGGGGTTGACTGACTCTAACACAGCTGTCATTTTTGTACGATCTTGCGTTTAAATAATTGGTCTTCAACTTCAGATTGAAACAAACTAAAAATTCCAGTAAGAATTTTGTTAACAATTCAGCAAGGGGTTAATTGACTCTAACATATCTGTCATTTCTTTCTCCTACAACCTTATGTTTAAATAATGGGACTTAAACTTCAGATTAAATCGTACTGAAAATATCAGCAAGAATTATATTAATAATTCGAGTATATTCGAACCGCAATTGCGTCAGACTCGTCAAACTACATCAAGAGGTAGACTCTAACAGTTGTCATTTCCATCTCCGACCTTGCGTTTAAATGTCACGGTGAATGTTCGTACAGTTGTAGTCGCGACTTCAAGGTCTGGAGTTACGTGGATGACTCTGTGCCGGAAGAAAGCGAAGCGGGCACTGACCCAGAGGACTGTTTCGTCCGCGGATGAAATCACCGTTTTGTCAAGCTTTTCTTTGGCCCGCAATTCCCAGAGGTGGTCGAACACTCTGTTTGTGGATTCGAGAGTCGTAGATCGCAATCGGTGTGGTCGGGCAATCGCGACGTCCGGTAGCCTCCCACACGCGACCTCGTCCCTTGCCCGATCCTTCTGAAACGCGAGAGAAACGCTTTTATTGCGAGGTGCTGTTGCAGGCCGTGCGAACGGAAGTCTTCGTCACGGTTCGTCGAGTCTTTGCTTGTTTCTCGACCGTTGGGACGATTCTTGACTCGTACGAGCCCACCTGTGACCAGACCCTAATGACCGACCCTCGAACATAACCTATAACCGCCATCTTAGGTCCTACATTTAGCAGCTTCCTCTCGGATAACCACTCGACGATCAGTTAACCGCGAATTTCGGCTGTGAAAGGATATATGAATGGAGGTTTTGAAAGGACACTTATATCTATTATAACACTTATATATATTATAAGCAAAATCAAGCAATGAGTATAGTCGCAGAGTAAATTATATTATTTAAAGTAACGAGGAAGAGTTACAAATTTATCTCATAGAAAATTGACGATTTATGTCAACTGTACTGAAATGAAGTTCTGTGAAACGAAGGACTACAGTTTTATTCGATAGAAAATTGACGATTCGTTTACACTGAAATAAAGTTTCGGATTGTATACTAAACTTCATTTTGCAGTGTATACACGTCGAACGCAGTTCACTGTAACTTGTATATTGTTCGTGCGTAGTGGCGGACGTGGATATTGGAGAAAGATGGTCATATCGTGGGTGCTTACACCCGTTTAGTATTCGTTGGTGAACTTTCAAGTTTCGGGTTTAAGGGAGTACGTTTGGGTTTCTTAGTTTTGCTAGTTTGGGAATTAGGAAATTGGGATTAGGATTTGGGAAGTCAAAAATTGCGATTTGGAGAATTGGGGGTTGGAAATTTAGATATTGTGATTTGGAAAATTAGAAATTGATGTGAAAGATATGTCAAACTACAAGTTAAGAGTCTTATAAAGAAAACTTGTAAAATTAGAAATCGGAAGAACCAGAAACTGAAGGCCATCTAAAATTACAAATTGCGTTTACGGTAAAAACCTGATAGCTCTAAGAACCTCTCTGAAAAGTTCCGGAGCACGAATGTATGTAAATTTGAAGGGGGGATGTAAAGAGAGGGGGTTGGAGGTGGTAATCCTTTTGTAAGATGGCCGGGAGGGTAGTGTAGGTTTATCGCGATAAATAAAGCCGGCTTGCTGTCCCGGGAGGTTAGACGCGTGGTGGTCGTTAAGGCGATGGGGAGGATATCGTTAACGGAGTCGGAAAGCAAGAAGGAGGCGAGTCGTGAAAGCTCTTTGAGGTTGCGGGCCGATAGTACGGGCGCGGGTTAAGTGCTGGCTGTGGCCCCGAAGATTCGGCTCGTCGGCTTAATAAGCTCCCAAAACACGCCGGAGAATTTGTTGGCCCCCGACGCGCTGTATACGAGCGTGCTTCGAGACCGACTAATCTGGATCCACCGCAACCACCGTGCTCCTCCGTCGCCGCGGAATTCCCACGCGGTGCGCTTCGTCGTTGCGGTTCCATCGGCGGCGAGCTGCTCGAACAGAGGGTACACGGGAAAGCGTGCAGGTACACCTTCCTACAGCCTACACTTCCTTCGGATAAGAATCACTCGTGTACAGTCATCGGCAAATCTCCCTTTCCTAGGGAAGTAGTCCGGGACTCTACTGCAAACTATTATAAATTAAACATGTGGATTCTGTATCTGCGGAGGCAGGAATTTGGAGATCTAGTGATTTGGAGACATGGAGGTTTAGGACCCTGGATAGTCGCTGATATAGTAGAGGCCTTAGGACCTGGGCATATGGTAGTCTAATTTGGAGATTTGCGGACTTTTACCCAAAAGTAGGGTACTTAGGGATTGAGGGACTATAGGTATTAGAACATGTTAGGATTTGCAGTGTAGGTTCAGAGCCTAGGAATTTAGAAACATAGTGGAGAATTGTATGGACATAGTGTAAACATTAGAATATTAGTATCTTGAGATTAGGGAATGAAATACCTAGAAAATTCCAACTTCCCAGGGGTTTCCCAGGAATTTAGAGATCTAGAACTTTGAGGATGTGAAAGTATAGGAATTGTATATTTCGAAATCTTGAAAGAGTGTCAAAAACATAGAAGAGAAATTGAAAGTACAAAACCTCGAATGTTACCGAAACTCGAAAATTCTGAACCTCGACTTAGAAATGTTGAAACACGAAATCCGTAATTTTCGAGATTCTTGAATTCAACCTAACCTATCGTAACCTAACCTAGCATTGCAGTACGAGTAGTTTGCAGATTCAGTGAACCGCGCCGTCAGCAATGCAGTTGTACGCGAGCGACATAAACGCACCCTGAAATACGATGCACCCCCCCGAACAAATTCGACAGTCGATTGTTATCAAGCACGATAAGCGACACATCGGATAGGGGAGTCTCTGGACATCGGTAAGTCCATGGATCTTTCGATCGGAAGAGGAGGTGCAGCTGTTTCTACGGCGGGTTGCAGCCGCGCGGCGAAGAGGAAAGATAGGCGCCGCTCCAACGTAATATCGACGATCAGTCGGCAGCGTCAGCTCTTTTCTCCGGTAATTTCCTTTGGCCGAAGAATTATCCGGGAGTATTGGGAACCAGCGACAGATTTATTTATTTATTCTGCTCGAGCGTGGAAAGCGGCGGGGGTCAGGGGAAAAAAAGAGGGGAAGCGCGACAGGAAATTGAATTGGCTAGACAGAGAGCTAGAACGTTTCGGAGGTCCGTTCGACGGTGTAGTTTAATGAGTTTCTAGCGGAGGATTAAAATGAAAAGAAAAACTAAACGAGAGGAAAAAATGCTGAAACGAACATTTGACCGAATTGCGCGTATTTCAGCCCGTTCTAATGCGTTCTATTTAAGCGGATTCAACCTTAACAGGATTCGATACGACTGTTAATGGTTTCGTTGAAAAAAGAAGTGGAGGAAGGAAAAGGAAACACCTTTGCAAGTTATGGCTCCCTACTCGACGCGCGCGGAGAAAAAAATGCGAGAGGGAAAAGATGAACGAGTTCATGGGGACGTGTGTTTTTTGCAAGAGCAACGACGCGAGTGCATTTAACAATTGCATTATTTTGTAAACGGATAATAACCGCCTTTGAAATGTGTCGCGAATAAAATGGAACACGGGGATAAAACATTGGAGCAAGAATCATGGCCAATTGTGGCTGGTTATTATATTATATTATCATTTCCATGTGAACCATTATAATTTGGAAATATACTTTTATATGTATACGAGTGCCTGTTGGGCTCGTTTGAACAAAAGCGTTCTCCCGATAGGTCTTATTACGGAATTAAAACAAATTAACTCACTTTTTTGACGAGAATGTATATCGTTTTTTTACGTACGTTTATTCCGCGGAATATCGCGGTTAAAAATGGGAGGTAGATTTAAAAGTGTACTTTCGCGGTATTCGAAAGTTAATCCGAAGTAAGTGATTCATTTTTTAGCGAATCTGATACACGAATTATTGATTCGGATTGTACTCTCTCCACTCACATTTTACGTAGAATGTTCTAAAAAACGCCACTGCGCGAAAGAATATGCATTTTCATTAAAAACACAGTGGGATGCATATGCATTTTCCTTCCGAATTTATCCGCAAAGTACCTCGATTTTTAATTAAAAATGTCTCAGAAAATATCGATCCCTATTGTGCAATTTTACGCAGAGTATTGCATAAGTAACAGGTTCCATTAAAAAAATATGTGCACTAAAAACATCTCATCCATTATTTTTCACTATATCTTGCAAATGATCCGAAGAAAGAAATATACGTTTCAATTTCAGCAAATAATGCAATTGTCAAGTACACGGCTCGCAAAAAGGGTGCGATCCTACAAAGATGGTACTCGGATCATCTATCTTTTTCATCGCCCTGTTCTTGCAATATCAATAAGAAATTTCTGGGACTATTATATCGGTCCCAGGAAACATCACGGTACACGTAGCCGTTTGTAAAAACCGTAGCATCGAGAATCTATGATGGATGCAGCCGTAGAAGCGCTCGATATTCCGCGCGATGAATCGACGCGGTGAAAAAGCGCGCAGTATTAATCAAAATGGCGGATTGTCAGGAGTCATCGGCGTGCAAGACGTAAAACCGTGGAGATAGATCGATCGATCGGATAACTTTTATATCAGAAAGTTTCTCAGTGATCGCGTTCTCTAATTGCATCGAACGAGATTCGCCTCTTCGACTCGCGTTTGACTCGCGTTGCTCCTTTGAACTTCTCTTAAGATTTCCGCCCCCTGCCCGTCGGTGCCCAGGGCGAATTCTCCGGGGGAAATCGAGCTCGAACTTTGGATGCTTCGGATGCCCCGTTCGAGAGAGTTCCATCGTCACGGGGAATTTTTACGCGACGCTAAAGAAAGCAGCTTTTTCCCAAAAGCTCGATCCCGGGATCGATCTAGGTTGGATGAACGATTTCATCCCTCGGTCGGCCGCACGATCGAGTATGCAGGCGTCGTGAAAACTTTTCCAATCGAGCGGAAACTTTGTTCTCGTAATTAAAGCCGCGCGAATACTTAATGGACCGACATGGTCCATCATCGATCCCGTTTCCGGTGCACACGCCGCCCCGTTTGACCTTACGTCACCGAAAAACCAGCGTTCTCTTTGTCAAGGCCGTGGCTGCGTTAGGCCCGGTTCGTTTTCGACGGAGGCGGAATGCGAGAAGTTTAGTTCTCGTATCACGCCGGAGGATAACGGCCGGCAGAAGTGTAACGAAGAGATGTCTTGGGAGCTATTTCACCTAATTTAACTGCGAGACCTATAGGGAAAGTAACGGAATACCCGAGGAGGACCGAGTCTCGTGGGTCTACGTTGCACGCGTGTCTGCGTCCGAGTCTGCGAACTGACTTTCAGAAGTCCTACAGGAAATTGTGAGCTGGCTACGAAAGTAATATAGATTGATACTGTAGAAGTGTTTTGTACGTAATTTGATGGATGGAATTTTGGGAGATGGAGATTTGGGTTTGCTGGAATTTGGAAATTTAGCGAGTTGGAGTATTCGGGACATTAGGTATTTGGGGAATTTGCGGTTTGGCAGTTTGGAGGTTTGCGAATTCAGAATTTTGGACACTTATAAATTCGGGAACTTGGTAATTTTGGAATTTTGCTCATCCAACATTAGAAAATTTGAAAACTTATAGAGGCAGGTACTTAAAACCGGTCATCATTGACTGTTAGAAAAATTACTTGATATCTGGCTGATCATCTGATGCTACTAGTCCCTGTACAAAATAACTTTACCCTGATGTATTTCTCATAGCAGCAACACCAACCAAGTTATTCGGGTAGTCAGTTTTAAGTGTCTCACCCTGTATGTAAAAAAATTAAAAAATTCATAAGTTTGATAGTCTGAAACGTATGTAGAAGTACGAAGAAACCTAGAAATATAGAAACTTGAAATAATGAAACTTGAAAATGGCAAGTTCTGCAAATATCTATCCATCAGATCCCGCGGAATGTGGTTGTTCCATGATATCCGTGGCGCCATGGCCGCTCTAAGTCCTGTCCTAAAATTTCACTTTTGACCTGCGGTGGCTCGTATACAATTGATAGGTCCGAACCAGAATTTAAATTTCGACCCGGGCCATAGCTCAATAGTTGTAACGCGGGAGAAGTTAACCAAGGGAGAACCGGAGAAACTCGCAGACTCCGCATCCGGTCGCTCGATGGTAGACCGTACAATTGTCTGGCATTGTGCTTGCAAATCAAGCGGCGTCCCGAATTTACATGAGATTTACGGCATTCCGTTTGCCGTAGTCCTTCGGTGTAACGTTCTCGATTCCGCCTTCGTACCTTGTCCGGACCACACGCGATCACCGACGAAGACGCGACAAAAAAGAAACGCTCGCTTAATAAATCCCTTAGTCCTTCGACTTTCCTTCTTCGATTCCATTCAATTCATGCCGCCTCGTTTTCCCGCGACGAAGAAAAGTTTCGCCGGTGGGAAACGCGAATACCCGGCGAACCAGGAGCACGTACGCTCCGAAGGATACGCGGGCCCAGCCGCGTTACCTCCGACACTTCCCGCGGGAGATCCTCGCTTCTTAATTACTTCCATCCATTAATTAAACAGACTCTTGCACAGGACCTGGGTCGGGCAGAGGACACGGTACCGACAGGACCATATCGATATACCATCGATCGTTTACCAATCTGTTTTTACCAGATTTCTTTCTTATATTTTGCTCTTTATTATACACTTTTAATCCTTGAGATGTTCTCTAGATTGTATGGTCAAATTAATAATTTTAGTCAGTATTCTGAAAGATAGTTCGACATGTTATGAAACAGTCTGTAGTTTCATATACAAGCTGGGCCCCACTTATTATGAAACTATCAGTATGTTTATAGATGAGTCTCAAGAGGGTTCCACATGTTATGAAACAGCCTGTAGGTTTATGTACAAGTCTCAATAGGGTTCTACATACTATGAAACTACCAGTACATTACACGAGCCTCAAGAGGGTTCCACACGTTATGAAACAGCATGTAAGTTTATATGTGAGCCACAAGAGTACTCCACATCTTATGAACCAGTCTGTACGTTCATATGCGAGTCTCAAGAGGGTTCTGTTATGAAACAGCCTGTAAGTTTATATATGAGCCTCAAGAGTACTCTACATCTTATAAAACAGTAGGTTCATATGCGAGTCTCAAGAAGATCGTACATATTATGAAAGAATTCATATAATTCATACGTAAACTTCGAGAAGGTCTACATATTTTGACACACCCTGTATGCTGCATGTACAAGAAATTGTTCAATTATAATATGTATTATTAAATGTTCATTTACATGGAAAGAAAATGGCTGTAAGAAGAGATTTGTATTTTTGAAGACCTCAAAGTGTACCAACCCCTACAGTACAAGGACGATTGTCAAATGCAGGAGCAATGGACGTATCCGTAATGTATAGCGATCAGGGTAGTAATGAGGCTCTTTTGCGAAGAAATGATTCGTCCGGGAAGGTGGCAGTGTAGTTTCACGGATTATTGGCTGATTTTAGGGCCATCAAAGGGTGGTTTAACGAGGACGGATCCTCGCGAAGCAGCAGGTACCCGATAGAGCTGCGGGACAGCATGAATTAGTGGTGTGCATTCCAACGGGCGGGTAGGTACCCTCGCGAGTATGTCACCGTCCATGGACAGATATAACCCTCGTCGAAGCAGCTTCCACGTCGCGTTAAGCGGCGCGGTTTTACGAGCATCGATTCGACCAGTAAATCGCCGGTCCGGGATTCCCTTTTATCTGCCGGCCATATATCGCTGCGAGCGAAATGAACGGAACGAATTGAAACGTACAGAGGGAAGGATCGTTAAAGCGTTTTGAGAAGTCGATCCGAGAGAAAGTCCTGACGAAAAGAGATGCGATTGAAGAGCATCGAACGAAATGGAACGATGGATTTAACCGTTCTATCGAAGATGGCTGGGTACAGTGGATTTCACACTTGATGGCACTCGAGATCGTACCTCGACGAACGGTGTTCCTCCCTAGCACGTGTCTACGTTGTTGCTAACAGTGTTAGTCAACCTCTGACGTCATAGATTGATAGCGATAGCATTGTTCGTTGTATTGTACAAACACGTGGGAGTTCTTTACAAGTGACATCAAGCGTGAAACGCGCAGTAACAGTCGCTGGAGGACGTTAATACGTTTTAAGGCGAATAATCGAATATTTAAGTCCGATAGATCGGACTACGGAGATTAAGTCTGTAATAATTTAGGGTAAGTTGAGGTAGATAGGGTACGAGCTAGAAATATCGATTGATAAGCCAGTAGGTCGAAGGCAAATTTCAATTACCTAGGAAAAATATAACGCTAAAATTCTTTTCGAAAATTTCACTAAAATTCCCAAATTTCTATTTTCTTAGACTCTCAAATCATCGCATGCCTAAAATTTTGCACCTCTCTGTACCCCTAATTCTCAAATCTCTACTTTCTTACACTCTCGAATCGTCATATACCTAAAATCCCCAAGTCTCCGTCTACATTTCCAAACTGTCGCAACCCCAAGTCGAAATTCCGAAATCTTCTCTACATTCCTAGATAAGTAAATGTCTGAAGATCGCATAGTTTGGTGAAGTCGAGATTTGCCGTTGACTGTACGCGGCCGAAAACGTACTCGCGCGGGAAATAAACGGGCCGGCATGGCAAAGTATCGCGAGGCGACTCGCAGTCCGCGTTGAATTGAGTCGAAGAAAGTTTCGCCGGAGGCATGCGCGTTTCTGCGATCAGTTGGTCTCTTTCGCTCGGTCGTGAAACCGCGAGCGAGAACGCGCCCCGAGAACGGTCCGCGGTCGCACTTAACCGCCGGCTATCAAGGTAGCCAGGTAGGCTCCTCGTCGTCCGTAACCTCTTCGCTCCGCTCCGCACCGCTCGTTTCGGCTCCGACCGTGCGGCGTCCGTTTCGTTCGTTTTTGCCGCCCTTTCTCGCTCGACGAGTTATCTCGTCCCCGCGCCGCGCCGCCTCGAACACCGCCGACGTCGTTCCCGCGCTTCTCTTCTTTGTTCGCCATGACGAACAACCGATCGAGGACGATCCAGGACTCGGATACGCGATCCTCGCCACTCGTTCGCTCTCACACGTGATTTCTCGCAACATCTTCATGGAGAAACACCCTGTTTCCAACCAGAGATTACACGAACTCGAGTTGGACCCTGAAGTCGCTGAAAAGACTTCGGTTACCTCGAACAGCGTACCTGATATCACCGTTTGAAAGGTAGTTCAAGGTTCTTGATTCTGGTGAAGGCTCTGGAAGTGTCAGTGAAGGGTCGAAGTGTCTCTACGAATTTGAACTTCTGGTATTACCTCGAAGAGTGATCACCTAGTGCATATCTACAACCTGTAATTTTAACTAGCGTAAGAAAGAATTCTTTCTAAACATCTTGTCTGACAAGTGTCTCACGAACTTCCTATACCTTCAAGACAGTGCTTACCAAGTGCATATCCTCCGAGCTACGTTTCGTCAAAGAGTTATAAAATATATGTGTGTACACCGTATTACGTAAAATATCGTCGTTTAGAATAAAAACAATTTCAAATTTATCGACCAAGTAACACAACGTTCAGAGGTAGGAACATAAACAGCAAGAAAAGGAACGTAGCAACGTTTAGGAACAGGGACATAAACGTTAGAATCAGGAACATAGATGTTCAGAATCAGGAACATACAGCAACGTTAAAAAAACAAGAACAGAGACGTAGACGAAAACAGAGGACAGAAACATCCTGGTGACCGTAGTGACATCAACGTATGCGACTTAACTTCAGCATCACAAGTGTCCGTAAATATCCGTGACTCGAGCGAGTGTTCTGTGTCTGAATGGACGTGGAAGAAGAAAGAGGCTGGTGAATGTGTTTCCTGCAAGAACGCGTGATGACGAACTTGAGGAGACTCCATTGGACCCTGGTCGCGCTGCTGGCAACCATAGGTGAGTGGTAGCACGCGATTCTTTGATGTTCCGGTGCCAGTCGAGGCATCCACATATTCGGTTCGCTGACCCTTTAGGTTATTCTTCCCCTCGCTCGTATTTGTCCGCTTTCTGTCGCTTCGTCCACACGCTTCAGCCTGGTTTATCCATCCGGCTCAACAGGTTCTTTCGAGCCGGCCTCGCTATCCCGCGAGCTTTTTCCCGACCGATCGCGAGAAGAGGAGGCTACGGATTGGGGAACGGGTCTCTCGAACACTCGACTCGAGTAGACTTTGCTAGGAGTTTCGATGAAAAGTCGATGAGTGATGGAACAAATAAATTCCGAATAACGTTACAGACTGTATTATTTGTGCACTTGGTTTAGGTTTATTTCACACTACTATATTGTTTTTCTATCTTATTATTTGTTAATTATACCAAATACCAATTAGTATTGTACTAGTTTCACTGTCCTATTGTTCGACGTTTTATCGCCGTGGGCTGTAATTGGTACGCATTAAATAATATACACAATGAACTGTATATTATTAACATCATGGATAGCTTGTGTGGTAACATTTACATAGTGTACAGTGCATCATATCTGCAGGCGATAGTCGACGCTGAATAGTCGGATTGTATATACGGTGTTATGGAATGATCCACGCGTAGTCTACGTGTATAGTCCATGATCCATGGATTATAGTGCACATATACATAATGTATATTTTGTTATATTTTTTATATTTCACGTTGTATATGTGTGAGGATATCCACGCCGACTTGCACGCTTTACATACTCCACACATTACACTGCCTATGTGTATAGTTTATATGTGGTAATATCTACACATGAGGTTCGCGCATACTTCACATGTTGTATAATCTACTCTTTGGATAGTCCATGTTTTTATAGTCCATGTGCAATGATGTCTAAGCATTGTACAGGCTGTGCCTTGTATTCTACACGATTCCACTTACATCTTGCATACTCCGCGTGCAGTAATAATCTTGCAGTACATAAACAACGCATTGTATACTTCGCCCCTTGTAATACATATCCGTACGTTATATCGCAACATATTACATAGTCCGACTGCATAACTAAGCATTTAGTCCACGTATTATATTGCCCGCAAGTTCCACCGCAACGCATTACATTTTCCATCTGTTATTTCCCGGCGCGTAACATTTCCCATTTATTACATCCCCCGCACACGTAATCAGCGTTCAATTAAACCTACTCTTAATCAAAATCTATCGTTAAATTCTTAGTAACATTATCGATCGGGCGTTTCCCTCCGGCGATACAAAGTAAACAGCGTGCGTATTCGTGGCTGTATGGCCAAGAAATACGACTCGCATGGTCTTAAAACACGAAGGAAAAAACTGGCGGGCTACGAGAAAGCGAAAGGGTGTTGGGTTGTGGCCAAACCGCGCGGATAAAGTCCGAGTTTACGAGTGGAAAGACGCGGCGTCGCAACGGATTATCGGGAAACTAGGAACGGGAGCACGGCTCATCGGAGAACGACTTTCTGGCCGAAAAGTCCCTAAAAAGTTTTCCGCGAATCTTGTATGCCGGAAGAGAGGGGCGAAGGGTGCACGTTGTTGTAGGAAATGCTGCCGCGTCAGGAATTCGAGTTCTCGCCAAAGCGGATTTGCCCGCGAATCGTTTCTGTACCGTCGTGTCTCCTTCGTTCCACGCACACGTCGGGTTTCCTCGTAACCTAAATAACGCGATTTCTATGGCTCTTCGCTTCAATTTAGGAACATCACTGCCAACAGCGAAATTAACGATCCCCTTGTGTTATCTTTCACCGATACAACCGTGGAAAGATCAACCCTCTCAACCTTACTGTAATTATTCCTTACTTGAAACTGTTATGCTACCCTGTTATTACAGCGTAGATGCTCGTGCTATTTTTTTAATGCAATGCAAACGATATTTATCGTTTAGCGTGCGACTGTTATATATTTACATTTTTAATGCGTTGTGGGTGGTTTTATTATTTTTATTTATGTATATTTATTGAGGTGAGCTTTTTTTAACTCATGTTAAGAATGAGGCAACAAATGGTTGAAGGTGGCATATTATTATATTATAGTTTTGGGTACTACAGTATTTGTACACAAACACCCTAGTAAACCATTTCCTTCTTTTACGGTCGCATCCTCTTCAACCCTCTTCGTATTCAATTCTAGCGATGTTGTATATTCCACTGATTTTTCGACAAATATCTAGTTCTGAATGACTGTATTTAACATTTATATTCAAGTACCCTAATCAATTTTTCCCCTCTTTTCACGGTTCTAAGTGCACCCTCTTCAACCCCCTCCGATAGTTCTGCTCCATCGAATTTCCGAAACAAATTAACTTTGAGTACATTTATTATTTATACTCAATTTCTAAAGTCTCGTATGCTCTGCATTCTCTGCAACCCTCTACATGTCCCCTGAATAAACTTGTCCCAAAATTTCGGCAAAATAATATCGAATATCTATTATTTATACGCAAGTTCAACTTCCTGTCCATGTTCAGCCTCCGCAACTCCATGTTCTTGGCTCGGTTCTTGTTCCATACCCGACAAAAATCACAGTCAAAGAGTTAATCCGAGTCGAAGTCTGGCCATGATTCATCCAGCGGTAGACTGGTCCACGAATAAATTTTCATTCCCAACGTCCGTTGTTCGTTGGATCGCGATATCGCAGCGAACTCTTGGTTTTTCCATTCGGAAAGAATCGGATCCCCCGTTCCATCGTCGCCGGGAAAGCAAAGCCCAGCCCCCGGGATCCAGGATCGGATCTTTGCTCAGCGTGTTCCTCTTTTTTTTGGTCGCCGATGAATTCCAGCGGAGTTGCTCTTGCGATTCCATGTCAGGAATGGAGAGCGACGTTGACGGACGTGGTTGCATTCGATTTTCAGAGGTGTACACACGGTGCTCGATATCGGTGGCGGGACGGGACGCGAAAGGGAAACGAACCACGGAATAACTCGACGCCACGCATTAGCCTGATTAAAAGCCAGCCCAGTCGGGATCGTTTGTGTTTAATGCGTGTATGAACGGGCTGACAGAGGGGGTGGGAGGTCGTATAGGTTCAGGAACTCGCGTCATGCTGTTTCGCCCCGTCCTGTTTCCACCGTAAATTCAACCTGCGGAACTTCTTAAGGGCCTCGGAAAACCCTAATTTCATTTTAGGCTTTGACGACACTCTTTAACGTCGATACTTTACGGACCGTATTTTATTCACCTTGTATCAAATGTTCACCTTGTTCAAAATATCGAAACATATGTATACATATGACACATACCGTAATGTCTGCATGTTTAAGTGTGGAATTTCTGAACGTTCTGAGAGATTTGTATGGCTCTGTACAATAAAATCATGCATCAGGTGTATCATGCAGTGCATCAGGTATAATAGACTGACAGATGAATTTATGTTATACTGTACAATTATCTGGGGAATTTAGATAATATTGATAAAAAATATTGTCAATTGTAAGTCTGAAAAATTGTAACTTAGAGAAAGTAGAAAATATTTTCGTTAATACTATGCAAGAGTTGCACAGTGTATTTAGTGTGGCCTATTTGCAACACAACGAAGGGTTAAATAACCCCTGTTCTTAATTTGGGAAAGGACCTTTCGGTCCTTTCGAAACTCTCGTAATTTATGCGCAAGTTCCAGCGTTGAAAATAATTTAGCGTGAAATTAGAAGATCGAGAGGATCAGCTTCAGTTCGTAGAATTTTAATTACACGACGGAATGACCTTTATCGCGTAATAGAAATATGACAATAAACAAGCCCTTTTCTTGTTAAAGCTCACTTTCAGAACGCATAGAATTTTGAAAGGGATTAAATTAATGTACTTCTACGAACCATGGTAACACGATATCTGAGAAGCGAGGATTTAGATGACGGAAAAACCTTGCTCTGACTTCTGCCCTTTTGTACTCCCTTTTATCGTTGAGAATAATTTCAACGGGTGAAATACGTTGGAAACGTTATCTAAGATGTCTGCGTATTGTACCTACTTGAATATACTGGGATCAAGCAGGATTTTCAGGGAATTTATGTAGAATTTTTATTTCATTGGGATTCCAGATATTCCTTTTAACACCTCCAATTATGTTCTTACTACATTTTGCAGTAATTGTAGGTTGAATTAATATTAAATACGTTCTATGTGTAGTTGTATTGATTATTAAGGTAACGTTATTAATTGCAGTCTGTATTAATTATACATATTAATTACGTTATACATTAATTGAAATAATTTAATACTTTACACTTGTATAAATTTCATTATAATTTACATTAATTATACTAGTTGCATTATACGTTTCATTAATCGTAATAAATGTATATTTTATATTAACCATATGAACTACATTATACTTTACATTAATTATAATCTTTTATTAATTATGCTCATTACATTTATAATTTATATTAATTATAATCATTACATCATACCTTACATCAATCATATTAATCAAATTATATTTACATTAGCTACATTAATCACATCATACCTCACATTAGATCAATTAAAGTAACATAAATCACTTTATGTTAACAATATTAATTACATTTCACACTTCGTATCAATTACGATAATCTCAGATTTATTTCAATATGAAAATTAATAATTTTCCAGTTTATATTAAGGTCTCCATTATCACCTTTATAATCTCTCAGATTTTCAAACTCCATCGATAGTTATCTAGAACCATTCCTTAATTTAAATAAAGCATTAAGCTAATTAGCTCATAGTATAAATAGTTCCGAATGATAGACGGTCTCATGAATTTTCAAATATCGCGAAAGATTAACAAATTTAGCGGCATGAATTATTGAATGTAAACGTTATTTCGAATTGATTCGTTGGCAGCATTTAAAAATTAGAAGCGACGATAAAGTTTCATGCGTTTTCAAATCCTCTTCTGGCGAATTTAATTCCACGGATAGTTTTACATGGTCATTATTTAATTGAAGTACCAATTTAGCTCAATTTGCTTTGCAACATTTAAAAGCCCGATGCGGTAATGGAGGGTCTCATGAATTTTCAAACTCTTCTTTAAATTTCTGGATTTAGTTTCGCGGACGGTTACGTTCCGCCATTATTTGATCGGAGCACGATTTCGGCACTATGTGTTTTGCTATATTTGTAAAAGGGATGAAAGAATAAAGGATTTTACCAGTTTTCAAATAATTGCAAACACGAATCGATAAAACTGTAAAACTATGTAGGTCAAAGTTGATTCCAAAAATTTTCCACTGTATTTTGCATGTACTCCACCTTTTCAATTAATGAAAAATCGTCGCACGCGACACGTCATTATTGACGTTCCCTAATAATAATAGACGTACGTTTCCTGCTTTTAATAAAAATTAAATACCGTCTTCTTTTCCTGTTTTAATAAAAATCAAATACGTCCCTCTTTTCTGTTTTAATAAAATTTAATTACCTTTTCTTCTTCTGTTTCGATCGAAATCAATATAAAACGTTTTCTGTGTTAATCAAAATCGACAAACAGGTTTTCTGTGCCAATAAAAGTCAATTAAACGTTGTTAGAAATTTTTGAAAGGTAAGAATATCGCTGTCTTGTACCCTTTATCGCTAAAATGAAGATAATGGATTTGGCTATATGTGCAACAGTAAATTGATTTCCAAGAAGTATTACATTCGTGACTTTAATTATAGCAGATATCAAAGTGTACATAATTAAAACTTCATCGAACCGTCGCAATACTTTTGATTGGGAGAAAGATCAATAATCTCTTATCTCGATACGTATAAAAATAAATAGCATTGCCTTATCGACACTTAAGCACGGTGCAAAATCCAGAAATATAAAATACTGGGAGTAGGTTTATTTTATGTATGACATAAGCTAAATAGGAATTTTTAAGAAGGGATCTAGGGATGTAGAATCTTTGGAATATAGATCTTCATATAACATATTTTTACAGTATAGGTAAATACAGTACAAATAATTACAGTATAATTAACTGTTTCAGTCTTGGTTTATTTTCGTAATTGAAGTACTGACACAGATTGAATAAATGTCAGCTAATGAAAACGAGATTAATTTTAGCCAAATCATATTTTAACAAATTTAGATCGTACAGGGTGTTTCATTTTTGTACAAATGGTGTCAGCATATTTTACATTTTAATCAAATATAAGTAGAAATTAAATGGAAGGTTTAATAAGAGAGTTCAATAGAATTCATGTTCTCATTGGTCAGTTGCTAATAACTCAAAAGTGGAGCCTCGACCAATATTTTGTCAAAGGAAAAAGATGTTCAGAATCACTGCAATATCAAACAAAAAATCATCTACAATTTTTGTAGATGCTTTATCACAAAATATTTATGTAGATGTATAAAATGTTCCTGATATTTGTTATAACTTTGAAGTAAAACATTTGCTTGTATTTCGTCACAGAACGATTGGCGCGATAAAATTGAAACATCCTGTATATTTATTTCATCGATAATTTTAATACACAAATTCCGTAATTGGAAGAGACTCGGTAATTAGCACATCTGCCCTAGTTAAGTACAAAGAGATATATAAAATTGCAGAGTTCAGAAATATCCGAAAACGTGCATCAAATCTTTAACGTATCAATCTGCTATAATGACGCTAATTCAATGACATCTCTGTTTCCCTAATTTTTACATTTTACTGATTTGCAAATAATTGTTAATCCATGTTAAACATATTTGACCAAAAATGAAAGCAAAAAATTTACAAAAGCTTTTTAACACCATTACCGAAACAGTTAAATGACCGCTCAATTTTTCTATTATATGTTACAGAATTTAAGAGGTTTTTCTTGAAATCTGCATTGATTTCCATTAAAATAAAGAATTAAGGTGTGTACAAATTTATATTTTATCGTTGATGCATCTATTCTTCAACTTCATTCTTAATCCTAGATGTAAGGAGTCATCAAAATGGCGAATGCGTCAAAATGGCGGATCCGTCAAAATGATTCCTTATCTTCAGTCACAGAAATTATTAAGAAACTTTCATCAAAATATATGTCAACCTTCATCAAAATAAATAATCATAACATAACCTAGTTTATTCACTTATATCACTTGTAAAACACTTATTTTTATAGAAAGTCTAATAAAAACTAATTGTAAGTCCGTAGTTGTCATATTTACGTAGAATGTGTTACAAAGAACATCAACTTCAACAGATTTCCAAAAAGGAAAGTTCTGCAGTTAAGGACGTACGTGACCCAGGTCAGAGTGGACCGTTAGTCACGCTAATAAAATTGCCAGGCCTACCTCTTAGGCCCCAAGTATAATTGCCAGCAGAAGGGACTTCACTTTAGAGCTTAATTTCAATTTAAATGTGGTAAACGTCCGTAAACCTAGGGTTAAGTACACGTATTCCGGCAGTCCAGTTTCTGTAATTCAAAATAAAGATGCGTCACGCGTTACCCCATCGTTAAATTCATGAATCCGAATTAAATTTTCGTGACCCATTTCGCTTTACGACCTCATTCATGTTCGTGCTCCATAGTTTAAGAAACCATCTATATTACAGCGTGACCACAAGCGTCCATGGCGGTTAACGTATCACCCGAGAGTCAAGGAATAAAGTAAATGTAAGAAAACAGTGAAAAGGCCTACTGCACCATGAACAGAAATGATCCACGCAGGTGGACATTTTTTTTTAACGAGTGGCTGACGTTTTCCAGTTCGTTGAAGACAGCAAAGGAGTTCTAAAGCTTAATTATCCTAAACCTTTGTTAGACCGTTTTAGCTTTTCAATAGTTACATAATCTTACATAAAATAAAGGAAGTAAAGAATAAATGAAAGAAACGTTTTCCAAATCGATGGCGGTCAAATCGTTTCCTCTGCCGTCAGCTTCCATCTTGCATCGTTCAAGCAAATCCCATCGGTGAAATAAGATTTCTTGTTCATTTATATCGCGGCATTCGCGAGTTGCATGCAGTCGCAGCCAATAATGGCCGGAATCAATCGTCGACGTTGGCATGCACGTCACTGGCGTTCGTATGTAACAATCCGATGGGCGAAAACGTCAAACAGTCGATCGAGTCGATCTGGATCGGGCAGTTGCAGTAGCTGGCCGAGTTTAAAGGGTTTCGTTTCGCGAGTGGCCGTTAATCCGCAGCTGGAAACGGAATGGACACGCAACGGTTAGAAAGCGATATCGCGCCTAGCTAGGAGATTCGATAGAGAGGAAACGATTGGCTGGAAAAATCGAGCTTACGAGTTTCGTTCGTTCAGGGGCGCGGTTGTGAATCGAGGCCGAACTCCGTACGTGTGGAAATGGACACACACACACACGCGTGTACGTATATACGATCGCACGAAATTCGCAGGCCGTTGTCCCCACCAAGTTGGCAAAGGCGTTAGGCGGTTAAACGGTTAGCCGTGCCCCGTGCAATACGGTAAGTGCTAAATTAAATTCAGCGGAACGAGCGAGCGGCCGCGCGCGTATTACCGCGCGCTGAATCGGGACCGAGCGTGGCCAGAGAGGGAAAAATGGTAAAAAAAAAAAAAAAATACGAGGAAGGACGAAGGGTGGCGGGAATCCGGTCGCCGCGCACCGGGGACAAAAGAGGGAGAAAAAAAATACGCGGGAGGTCTCGGTGAGCGCGGATTTCGCCGCGTGAAAATTAGTTTTCCCGTTAATTGGACCGAGGGTACGCGAAGTCTCTATCCCGCGTAATTGGATTCGTATATACGCGTTCGTATCCCACCGTGTTCTTTTCGCGGCCAAAGCCGAGCCGTTTGTACGATTTCCGGCTCGTTTGCGACCTTCTCGTGACGCCAACGTTGTCTTTGGATGTTTAGAGCCGTGCCACGACCGTTTTCTCTTGGATTGTTACGTTGTCACCGCTGCAACCGCGAACTGCGTGCTCGCTAGATACGTGTCGCTGTTGTTACCGTTGTATACGGCCTGTTCGGATACCCTAGGGACGACCTAAAACGAAATAGCCTGGTTACAACTCACGGTAAGTGTAACCGGACTTTATTACTGATTAACGCGTCTTCCCTTTTTGCTCTGAAATAACTTGCGGAGGGTCAGGGTTTCGGGACTATGCACCTGGAATTTTAGCTGATGAATATTCTAACGCGCTTGCTAAAGTATCTCCACTCTGTTTTGTTTGACCACTTCGCCAAGGGTACATGCATTAAGAAAATGTTGGTATTATGTGGACTATGTGGATAATGTACTTCCGTTGGCCACTGGTGTGCGAGTTCTTAAATTCTCTCATTTTTAGACCTCCATGTCTTCGAGTCCATGAATTCATCATCTAATTCTAAATTCCTAATTTTCTCGAATTATCAAATTAAATCTTCAAATCCTCAAACCCTCAAATCCTTAGAACCTCAAATTTTCAATCGTTCTCAATGTTCAGTGACTTTGAATTCCACATTTCTGAATTTCTCAAATCCTTAAGCTTTGGTATCTCCAAATTCTCAAATTCCCAAATGCATCACACTGAATTCTAAATTCTTGACTTTCTCAAATTCTGTAATTTTGAAATCCTCAAATCCTTAAATCCTCAAATACCCAACATCCATCAATCTTCAATCACCCTGAATTTCTAAATTTTCCAAATTCTCAAATTTTCAAATCTCCAAAACCTCAAAGCCTGAAATCCTCAAATTCCCCCAATCTTCAATCACCCTAAACTCCGAAATTTTCTAAAGTCTGAAACTTTGAAAGCTCCAAATCCACAAATCCACCAGTATCAAAGTCTGCCGGAACGCGCGTTATATCGAATTGGTAATTCAAACGCTCCAGAGAAGATTCATGGGCAACAGATTTTAATTTTCAACGACAATCGTGAACAACCGATCTGTTGCTCGCGACAACAGGGCTCTGTACGTTTTTGCCCGCGCGACACATCGCGGAGGAACGCGAACGAACGGAAGCAGCGCGAATACGATACCGATAAATCTATGAACGTGGATCCATAAATAGCGGCCCGATACGTGCTCTCGCTGCGATATCGCGCTTTCTAGGTGAGAGTGTCTCGCGAAAGGGTGGTCCAGGCAGCGAATTGGCCAACGGCCAGCGGATATTTTCGTAGTCTTGCCCGTGCTGCGTTCCCAGTAACCCCATCGTCTCTGCCCGGGCTACTTAAATCACCGAAGATATACGTCGATAGATTCCGTCTGTTCCGCCTACCCTCGCACAATGTTCATTTGGCACAAACGCCGTGCTATGGAAGCCGATAACACTGGATAGGGTTCTAATAAGGATGATCGCTTCGGTACGCGGTCTTGATTATCTGCACGTTCAACGCTTTCAAATCGTTTCCGAGTTCGCTGTAACTACCCAGAAACGAACCGGGAATTGGTAATACTATATACTTGGGCTATATCGCCATCAGCAGATGGATTCTATTATGGTCGATAGGTGTCTGTGCAAGTGATAAGGTTGTGAGGGATGGTCTAGCTTTATATCTCTATGCGTTGCGTTCTTCACGTGTTGTGTGATAGGTGCGATAGATCCACGCGCGATAAATCACCACGTTGTATGTATTCGTATGCGACGTGTGTTCAACGCATGATGTATTCTATGCGTAGTATACTCTGCGCGTGGGATACTCTACTCGGAGTAAATTCTACGCTTGAAAAATTCTACGCGTGGCATAGTGAACGAGTGGTATATTCTACGCGTGGTATACTCTACGCGTGGTATACTCTACGCGTGGTATACTCTACGCGTGGTAAATTCTACGTGTGGTAATTGTACGCGTGGTAAATTCTACGCGTGGTATACTCTCTGCGTTGTATACTCTACGCGTGGTATATTCTACACGTGGTACACTCTACGCGTGGTATACTCTATGCGTGATATACTCTACGCGTGGTATAATCTACGCGTGGTAAATTCTACGCGTGGTATACTCTATGCGTGGTATAGTCAACACGTGGTAAATTCTACTCATGGTAAATTCTACACATGGTATACTCGACGTATGGTAAATTCTACGCGTGGCAAATTCTAAACGCGGTAAATTCTACACATGGTAAATCCTGCACATGGAGTCGACGTGTGGTAAATTCTACACGCGGTGAATTCTACTCGTGGTAAATTCTGCTTATAGAAAATTCCGCACATGGTGTACTCGACCTGTGGTAAATTCTACGCGTGGTGTATTGCTCACACCGCATATCCCAGCGCAATATAATCAGCGTGTAATATATTCTACGCGTGGTGAAGTCTACACATCATATATCGTACGTGATGTCAACGTATGTTAAATTCTATGCGTTGTGTACCCTACGCACGGTATAATTCGTGCGTTATAAGTCCTCGCTTTGTGCATTCGGCGAGTCGTTACACAACTTCAATAAACCCCCTCCTGCCCCGGCATCTCCGTCAAAAGCAGCATAACGCGAGTTTACCGTATTAAATCGCAAAACGTCGAATTTACCTCGTTCATCGATTCGGACCAATTTCATATTCATTTGATGCAAGTAAATGAATACCGAAATTAAATCTATCGATATATTTTTGAACGGTACATTACCGTTGGGATGCGCGGAAAATTTGAGTGGATTTCGTACGGAGGATCTCTTTAAATTAAATGGCGGCCGAAGAGACTATTATTGAGTAGCGTGGTCTAAATAAGCTTTCAGCGATGGACTCCCGGAGTTGGAATCGAGATTTAAATCGTATGATGGATATAGTATCAGAATCACTTAACAGCTTCCGCGGTGAAAACTCTGATAATAAATGTGAGGCTACATCATCGGGTTCGTGGAAGTTGTTGGAAATGGAACTGCTTTAAAAAAAAAAAGGACCAGGAGATATAATACAGCGCCGCAGTTGTGATTATTCTTTCTCCTCTTCGTTTCTTTTTCTTTGGAAAACTGTTGATGAATTGCGTAATTCCTGAATGTCCCTCCTCGGGGACATTTTGCGGAAATCTGAATACAATTATTACCGGAGCACCATTATATTGAATTGCAAAAACGAAATATCAAATGCCGGACTCGGTCTTAGGCGTCTTTTCATGGTTACATGTTTTAGAGACTGAATAAATAATACATAACCGTTTTGATTTTTCCGGGCTTGACCTCATTTCGGTCAGCTCTGAATAAGTAAACCCCAATGTTTACGAAATGTTCATAAAACAACATGGTAAAAATTCGAAAGGTTGCAACGACTAGTTCGAAACAATACATGCAATAATAATACACGCATTGTCCGTAGGAAAAAACTAAAATTACAATCAATACGAAAATCTAGAGAAACAAATTCACAAATTTTACATTTGCGTTCGTCTATTGGACATTAGTCACATTTATATTGTTATATAAATATAGCATAAACTCATACGAAAATATAAATTGCTTCAATTCCCGGTTACAACGCTCTCTTTATAGGTAATGTTCATTCGGGGCAACAAAAGAATGCTACATTTGTTAAGTATCATTTATTATTAATCTTTTAATAATTTTCCAGGCAGCCGCGTTATTTCACGGGTCATTAATTATTGCTGCAATGTTAGGACAGATACAGAATACAAAATGTTAGGCACATTTTGCGATCCTTGATTGTGCTGATTATAATTAAAATTGGACGCAAAATGCAATTAGTGGGAAAATACGGGTCTGGATTGTCACGTTTGTAGTGTGCGTCACGTGTGGGATATTATAAGGTTAGGTAATTAGTGCTGAGTTGATAAGTTGTTAATTATTGTTAAGCTGTTAAACTGTTAATTATTGCTGAACTGTTAGGTTAACCCCTTGCACTATTTCGCGTCTGACTCGTGACGCACTCGAGACGCACTCGGCTGTGATCAATTTTACTCGAATTTTGAATACGCTTCAATTGGGAGATCGAGTCCAATTATTTGCATGGTCAACGATTGATATCGAATGGACATAACATATCAACTTTCTTTGTCTGTTTTAATATTGCTGTGATTAGTTCTGACTGACCTGACATATCATAGGATAAGGGGTTAATTATTGTCAAGTTCCTAAATTGTTAGTTATTGTCAGGTTGTTAAATTGTCAATTATTGTTACCCTCAACCTACAATATTCTAGACAGTGCCATTCACTGCCGGATTATTGCTGCAACCTTAAAGCAAGGATGTTGAAATGTTAGGCATGTTTCACATTCGGCGATCCTTGATTATACAGATTGTAGTTACAATCGAACCTAACATTCAATTGCAGTGAAAATACGAGTTTGGTTCATCCCAACTGCAGTGTGCGTGACGCGTGACACGATGTTGTAGGACAAGGTTTAAATTGCTAGGTTGTGAATTATTGTCAAGTTCCTAAGTTGTTAATCATTATCAAGTTATTAAGCTGTTAATTGTCGTAAAATTCTCAACTCAAGTCACTATAAACACGTCCAAACGGGAAACTGATGTTCGAAGCCTGATTTTTGAATGTGGATCCAGAAATCTGGAGGTGCGAGTCACCCAGTAAGCGGAGTGTCGCGTATCGAAGAATTATCAGCATTTTGTAAATGTTTGATGGTCCGGTATACATCGTGTTCACTATCAGCGTCGTTTACACGACCCTTTGCTCTTTCCTGTTCGGTTAGGGCCGCTTTCAACGGCTGCGAAAGGGCCGAGCGTGTACGCGTTCTAGAGCTTCGAGTCTTCGTTTTGCCGCTCGAGTATCACGCGATTCCGCAATCATACAGCATGGGTAGGGTAACATGCACCCGTGGCTCTTATCTGCGGCTGCAAAGTGAAATTATTCCACGTGAAACCCTTGTCGCCGATACCGCGGGGCTCGGCGCTGCCCGCACGACACCGCGACAACCCTCGCCACGTCGCCCTGTGGTTAACTCGCCTTTCGAACGCTCGAATTTCTTGCGAGTCGAGCAACTTCTCGAAAGTTACTTACCCTCTTTAACCTGTCGGGCGATTCTAATGTACGTACGTGCATAACGGCGACTCGAAACGTTGAAAATGTTGGCCGGCCATCGAGCCGGGAGCGTGCAAACGCCACGCGGAAGAACGTTTTTCGCTGCTCGTTAGCGTTCATCGATTTTACCCCCCCGATGCAACGGCTGAATTTTACCCCGGCACACGCGTTCCGTGCATTACGCTAATGTCCGGTCACGGAGTTAAACGACGAAACCGATCCGTAACAGCCGGCCAGATTTCGTGTGTCGCTGTTCAAACTGTAACGCGCAAATCTAAAGAACCGAGATCGTTACCGGACGCATCGTACTTTCATAATTAATCTTCTACTCATTTGCCTTCGGTTCACAACTTATGTGTACGTTCCACGATTTCGCGTTATATAGCCACACGGTACATTGCCTTCTGGTGCATAGACAGATTACTGGGTATTGCAACAGAGTTTATTGTTGAATGTACTGCGACGGGTTACAATTGTTTCGCGCTATATAGTCACGTGTTAGATTGTCATTTGTTGCATTGTCACGAATCAGAGTGCTAGATATTGTATGGTAACACGTTCTATCGCGTGATATGTTGTGACGCATTATACTGATTCGGGCTACACAGCCACGCGTTATATTGCCATTTGTTGCATCGTCACCGGTTAAATTGCTGGATATTGTATGGTAAGAGTTTTACTGCTGGATACACTGCGATACGTGTCGTGCTATATAGCCTCGCGGTATATTGCCATTTATTACATCGTCAGACAGGTTGCTTGATATCGTAAGGTAACGTCTTTTATCACTACACGTTGTTGCAGTGACATGTTACATTATTTTGTGTTATATCGCCACGCGTTTTATTGTCACATGTCAGATTAACACGCGTTGAATCGATACACGTTACAGTATCACGTGTTAGATCGCCACGCAATAGATCACCAGACGTAATATTGCCATGCGTGAGATTACCACGTATGTTAGATCGCCACACCCGTTAAATCGCCATAAGTCAGATTACCACGCGTTAGATCGCCTCAGATATTAGATCTTCTCGTGTTAGATTATCACGCCTATTAGATCACCACGCGTATTACATCGCCACATGTTAAATCGTCACGTGTTGGATTATCACACGAACTGTATCGTGACGTGCAAGTTTGCTACTCGTTACATCGCCAAGTACTAGATTGTGATATGTCCTTCTACTACGTATTATATCGCCACTTATTAGATCGTCACGTGATGCTTTACTACGTGTTATATCGCCACTCTCTACATCGTCACGTGATGTTTCACTACGTGTTATATCGCCATTCATTAAATCGTCACATAATGTTTTATTACGTGTTACATCGCCAATTATTAGATCACATGATATTTTATTATGTCATATCGCCACGCAATAGATCGTCATATGTTAATCTACTACGTGTTATATCACCATACAGCAAAATGTCACGTGTTGATTTACTGTATGTTATATTGCCACGCAGCTGACCGTCACGTGTTGATTTACTACGTGTTATATCGCCACGCATTAGATCGCCACATGTTTTATTATGTGTTATGTGGCCAGACATTAGATCGTCACCTGTTCTTATACCACATGTTATATCGCCACGCGAGGTATTAATTTTTCAATCGCAATCTTGGCAGAGAAATCACAGGTCCCCCTTGTAGATTTTAATGAACTTTTGCGTGTTGATAGATGAAGTAACAAATCTCTCTTTACGTGGTTTTGGGCGTAGACGGTCGATAGTTTAAAACATATTTATTGTTAAAATTCTGAGGAAATTTATTTCGTCACGGAATAGTTAGGTGTTAGAGATCTACGATCATAATTGTGTAACTGCAGAAAAAAATTGTAATCAACAAGGAAATCACGAGGATAATGAAAGTTACATAGAAAAATCTCTAACACTTAATCGACTATTCCACAATCTTTTTAAAAGCATGTCGTACAATAGAGAAATTAAATTCTTCCAAAACTTGAATACGAAATATGTCTTAACTATCTTAAAATATGTAGAGCGATTCGTGCGGACATAATTTATCAACTTACAAAAACTCATTAAAATCTGAAAGCACGTAATTCATCAACTTTCAGAAGGTCATTAAAATCCGGGGTGATTTCCATGTTAGATTTAAAGTGCTCCCACATGTAGTCCGCGCAAAGAAAATAGCCTAAGACCGTCCATTTCGAAGCACGAACTATACTTTCGGGAAGAAAGATCGCCGATGTATTCTAACAGAACAGATCTTCGTTTGTCGAAAACATTCGCGGTCCTAAAAGTTTCACGAGAATGGTTGTTTTTCCAGGCCGTAGCAGTGACTTCCGGCAAAAGAACTCGCGTACCCACTGACCGAACTATCGATCGAACGGCGATTCGAGCTACATCGCGAACTATTCTTTTATGGCTATATTATTAGCGGGGTCGACGACGCTCGCGCGAAACTGCTTCCACGAAACGAGCTGACAAAATAGAGCTCCGTCCGTTTCCATTTTCCTGCGAAAACGCTGAGTCTTCTTCCGTTTTCGTGGCGATTCACCTGTACACCCGAACCGGATGTACGGAACGAAAGTAACCGAACAGCTGTACGTTAACAGCTAAAATTGGCATAAATGCATTTGAAGGTAGGCTCGTTTGCATATCTGTATTCAAATGTGTCCAAACCATGGCTATTAACGACTTAAAATTATGCGCCTATAAACGAGGTGATTCAATTTGTATCTTATTAATCAGCGAATCTCGGATGCTCTATTCTGTCGATAAACTTCATTTTGACCGCGTTGTTTAGAAACAATTAGTTCCTTATCATTGGTCAAGCTATTTGCTTGGGACGTTTAGATCGTTTGTTGGAAATTGTTACCGGCTTTTTACACTGTATCGCGGAATATATTAATAAATTACACGGTATAGTAGACATCTTTACGCCGCATGCATTATGCAGAGGGACGTTCGAAGATAAAATCTATAAATCTGATTCGAATTGAAATTGTAATCTTCGCTTCGGTTGCTCTGTAATTGTTCATATTTTTTGGCGTTTGGAATAGTCGGTTGCAGTTAGAGATACAACGGCGATATATGACGAGTTCATGTACATATAGGTATACACTGATTTTGTATGTGAAATGTGTTGATTTATGGGTTGGTGCATTGAGATACAAACTATGGAGATGCAATATAATGCAGTAAGATACAACGGATTAGATTCAATTTAGTATGTCAAGGTACATATGTCAATACAACACGAAATACCCAACCTAACGTGATACCATTGATAACGTACGTGAAAACACGTGCATGTAACGGTGATTTAATTCACATACGCAGTAAAGATATAATGTGTGACAACGTATGATAATACAACGCGTTTTATACAATGCACAGCAGATAACAGGTGGCTATACGACAGCAACGAGTGAGCATATAAGTATCCCATGATCATGCGGGTTACGTCGTCACACGTATAAAGTCAGCAATATACCGAGAGTCTACTCTCGTCGCAAACCTCAACTCCATAAGTACCGAATGTTGATTTGACAGCTAGACACCTACAAAAGGCGTTCAACTTAGAGCTTAACGGTATTACGCGTCTCTCATTTACTCGAACGACTTCATACCGTCCTAGAGTGAAGAAGGAGAGTTAGAGAGGCACGTATATCACCATCCCTAGAGAATAGCGATGACGTGCCGCGTAGTATTGCCTATCTAAAGAGGCTATATCCTCAGCGAGTACATCGAGCGGCGAATAACGAAGAACGATATTATTCAACAACCGGGGTTTTATCAACGAAACTGTCGGAGGGTAAAAAGAAGGGAGCGCTCGTTGTAACGGCGGGCTAACGCGATTACGCAGCGAGCTAAAAACGTGCAAACGGCCGAGTTAAATTTACCCGCGAAATTTCGCCGAAACGTTGAGCCAGCCGGTCCGCTCTCGTCGTTGAATTTCTTCCAGTTGCGTTGCACTCGGATCATTTTTCCGTCGGAAGCGGTATCTGCTCGTCGGGAACGAGCGACGTAAAACGAAAAGGGGGGGTTCGGAAGGTGCGCGAGGGGGTTGGTCGTTGCTTAAGAAGCGATAAGTTTCATTGTACCCCGTAGAATCGCTGTTTCCCGAACGCCCTCTTTGCCCATTAAAGGATATTCCTATATTATGCAAATGCGCATAAGCGCGGCCAAGAAAGTAACGTCGTCTACCAGCATGGCGCTCTTTTCCTTCCGAATATTTCCGAAGGTAACGCTCGGGTTATCGCGGTTACGTCGCGAACGCGATTCTTCCGCTTGCACGACTTCCACGCCAGATTCGCGACAACTGCCGGGACATTTCCAATCGAATTTCGATCCGAATCGCCGTCTTCCGCTCGTCCTTTTTCCACCCCGGACAGGATACGAGAAGGGACCATCGACGTATTCGACCGTCGCCCGTCGTTCGCCAGATTCACGAGAACCACCTTCGGACACTCGAATCGGGTCGTTCGGTTTCCTCGAAGTTTGCGCCGTTAACGGACGAAAAAGGTAGTTGCGCACCGTCAAGAAAATTAAGCTCGCCTTTAACAGCCGTACGGATGTTCATTAGCCTTTTTAGAACCGGCAGCGTTCATTTCGTTCGACCGGGTTTCTAGTATTCCTTGTATGGCGTGAAACGTTTGATCTACACCGTACACTCGTGTGCAGATGCGCTTAAAAACCGAAGTTAACCTTGACCTTAAGTTCAAGGTCAAACTCTTTTATTACCGTATCTTGTAGTGCTCGTCGAGAGGGTAAAAAGTTCCAAATGAACCTTAGGCGTAAAATCGTCCGTTCTCCCGCAAGACGAAGTCGAAGTTACTGGATCTAGCGGTGGAGCATGGTGGCGCAAACCGAAAGGTGGCGATTTTATGCGGAGAGTATTCCGTGTGAAAAATTTGACACGATATTTCCAGTCACGTCAAGTTGTCGCATAGATAGGTACGCGATAAATCACCGCTCGGTGTATCGCCACGGGTAGAACGGTGGTTGCCTCTCGTCGTGTCCTCTTTTCGATAGTTTTCTGGCCGGACGAAAACGGAGAGCGAATTGTTGGTCGATTCGCAAGAAAAACGAATTCCTGGCTGTGTATAAGTCGATAACGCCAAGGGTAGCGTCCTGTAGCGAAGCTTGGCCGCGCCGCTTATAGGTATATCGTGCTCTTTGATCTTTAAAAAGAATTCAATTTGCCTGGAGATTGAACCAGGGTCACTGAACCGCGCTCTAACGCCAATCGTTCTTCCCGAGTGCACAGGGGCTGCTACCGTGCCACGGATACTACCACCATCCCTCTTCTCGGGCGCACACACACCACACCCCGTCGACGGCGCAGCTAGCAAAACGGTCGTTTTCCTCGAAAACCGTTCCGACGACTCGCCCGTTGCCTTTTCCTGGTATACCTATACGTATCGCTGCCTTAATTAACACTAGCGCCGTCATCGTTAAAGTAGCTGCACGAACGGTCGTCGACGCTTACAACGCGTGGCTATATATCACGTGTACTGACGTAACACTCGGTAACACGCGCGCGGTTGTACCGACAGCTGGCAAATTTTTATGTTCGACAGATTTCCAAATCTCGATATTCACTGATCATCGTATCTCTATATCCTCAAATTATGGGGTACTGTTTCAGGTATTTCAAATTTATGGATCTTCAAATTGCGAAAATCTCAGTTTCATTTTTCCAAATTTTTATTTATGGATTTTCAAGTTTCGAAATTCTTAGAAATCATATACTTGTCATCTCAAATCCAAAGTTCCCAAATCTTAAATTATCTCAAGTTCTGAAATTTCAAATTCAAATTACAAGTCCTTAAATTCTACACCACTAAATTCCTACATCAAACATTCTAAGATTCCAAGGTCCTAGAACCAAAAATTACTAAGCTCAGAATCTGTCCAAACCAAAATCCCTAGATTTCAAATCCGTAAATCACAAATCTTTAGAGCCCAAATACCTGGATCGCAATCCAACTAGATCTCGATATCTCTGGATCATGATATCCCTAGATCCCAGATCCACAAATCCCAAATCTCTAGATCCCAATTTCGTGGATCGCGATCCACCTAGATCTCGATATCCCTAAATCATGATATCTCTAGACCCCAAATCCCTAGACCCCAGATCCTTAGGTCCCAGATCCCTATATTCCACGTCCCTCTATCCCAAGTCCCTATATCCCAAGTTCCTATATCTCAACTCCCTAGATCCCAAATCCCTAGATCCCAAATCTCTAGATCCCAAATCCCTAGATCCCAAATCCCTAGATCCCAAATCCCTAGATCCCAAATCCCTAGATCCCAAATCCCTAGATCCCTAATCCCTATATCCCAAATCCCTAGATCCCTAATCCCTATATCCAAAATCCCTATATCCAAAATCCCTATATCTCAAGTCTCTATATTCCACATCCCTATATGTCAAATCCCTAGATCCCAAATCCTTAGACCCTATTTCTCTAAATCCCAAATCCTCAGATGCGAAATCCCCTATTTGCAACTGCTCACGATGCCCACCAGCGCCCGCGAATTCTTCAAGCTATCCCTATCGAGGTGTTCCACCTGAAGATACAACTCGTGACAATATAACGCATAGCATAACTTATTCGATGCGTAAGAATCCATCTGGCTGCACTCGTTGATGCAGAGATGCATCAAGAGAGGCCAGGAGAAAGGAAACGCGTCGCTCTCGTTGCTCCTTTTGGCCTGGATGTGCAGAGAGCCCCGTTCCGTGATCCAGTGAAATTATCAACGCGTAAAACGGTCCGCGTCCGGCCGTGACGAGGATCCGCGGGCGGGACGGAAAGAGAAAAACAGCGAGGGCACGAGTTAGCGAACGAGCATTTCCTACGATGCCATTAACCCAAACGGGCCGTTCTCACGGCTCGTGCTCGTCGTACCGTCAACGGCTATGTGTGTACTCGTGTGCGACGTCTCGTCGGAGCGGATGTAATCGACGAACGTCATTCTGCCGTTCGACGTGTTTGCACGTTTTCTCGTTGGAACGGGGCAAACGAGCGCGGCTCCAAAGATTTACGGGATGGAGGGCTCGTCGGCTTCTTGGCTCCGCTCCCGGATATAAATTACACGGCCGTCGCTTTGCATCCCTGTTTTTTTACAAAGCGGGTGCAACTCCGGAGTCGTCCAGAGCGTTCACGCTCGACGGACACACGCTGTTGTTCGATCCAACCGGATCCTCTCGATCTTTCCGGCAACTATGGCGCGAAACGCTCCAATGGTGCCTTTTAGCGCGACTTTTATCCTAGGGAGAAACGTGCGGGTCGGCGCGATTTATACCGATGACGGCGAAATACCGAGGGAAATGTACCATTTTATTGGGTGCAATGTAGGACTCTTTTCGGGGAAGATTATGGGGGTGGACGAACAGGGTCACTGCCTTTCTATTCTGGAGGATCATATATTTTACAAATTTATGTACTTTTTAGTTCTGCATCGAAAAACTTCAAATTCCTCGGATTGTAAATTAGGAATCAAATACTCTAGGGATTCTAGAGTTCTAAATTTGAAAACTTTTAACTTGCAAATTTATATTTTAAAATTCCAGAAAGTGAAATTCCCTAGAATCTAAATCTTCAAATCCTAAATTCCCCGGATCACCATACTTCCAAATGCATAATTCCCTAGATCACTATATTTACAAATGCACAATTCCCTAGATCACTGTACTTCCGAATGCATAATTCCCTAGATCACTGTACTTCCAAATGCATAATATCCTAGATCACTGTACTTCCGAATGCATAATTCCCTAGATCACTGTACTTCCAAATGCAAAATTCCCTAGATCACTGTACTTCCAAATCCATAATATCCTAGATCACTGTACTTCCTAATGCATAATTCCCTAGATCACTGTACTTCCAAATGCATAATTCCCTAGATCACTGTACTTCCAAATGCATAATTCCCTAGATCACTGTACTTCCTAATGCATAATTCCCTAGATCACTGTACTTCCAAATGCATAATTCCCTAAATCACTATACTTGCAAATTCTGAAGATCCTACATCCTCAAACTTTCAATTTCCAAATTCGCTGGATCACTAAATCTTAAAATTTCCTAGAAGCTTGAATCTCTACGTTTCAATTTCGTAGATTTTCAAATTTTGAAATTTCCAATTTCATGGTTTCCTAAATCCAAAAATGTCCAAATCCCAAAATCTATGAATTCTAAATTGAGCAGATTACAAAATTCCCAATAACTTACAATTCCCAATTCTCCAAATCTCAAAATTCCCAGATTTCCAATTTCCCAAAATTCCACTTTTCCAAATCTCCAAATTCCCAACTCTCTAAATCTCCAAATCTCCAAATCTCCGAATTCCCAAATTCCCAAATTTGAAAATCCCACATCTCCAAATCTCCATATCTTCAAATTTCCAAATCTCCATATCTCCATATCTCCAAATTTCCAAATCTCCAAATCTCCAAATCTCCAAATCTCCAAATTTCCAAATCTCCAATCCCAAATTCCCAAATCTCCAAATCTGCAAATTCCCAAATTCCCAAATTACGGAATAAAAATTTCCCAGGCAAAAGCGAAGGAATAAACACGGTCCCGTTGTGGTAGGTCGTTTTTCCCCAGGGAAGCGTACCACGGTCGACAACATAAGTCGAAACGGGGTTCGAGGTATAGAACGGGGAATAATCGGTAGAAAGAGTGGGAGGACAGTTTTGTTTTTAGAAATTACGAGGCAACGCGCTCGCTACGGCGACCGGCTGACGGAGAATGGCCGGCACGTTTTCAATTAAGCCCATAATTACGAATTCGATGGGAATATGCCCGGTATATGTGCGGCGCGTGCACGCTCGTCGACGTAATTAGAGCCTCGATATTTATGCCCGAGCATTAACCGTTCCCGTCCTTCTCGCGAACCTCTCAGTACGCTCCGATGCACTCGCGGTATCGAGACACTCGTCATTCCTCCTACAATCGCGCGATTTAACGCTGCAACGATTGCTCCCCCTCCCTTTCAATTCATCCGTATGATTTTATTTCTTATTAGCAGAATCGCACGGCGTTTCTATTATACGCGAACATAGAACCGCGCGACTATCATTTTAATTATTGGGTTTCAGTAACGTTTGTATTGCGAGCACCACGCTCCGTTGCCGAGCTTCGTGATACGCCTGCCTGTTTTACGGTCTCCGAAGTAATCTCCGTTGCGATACAGCGTGCTCGTAAAACTTTGCGGAAATCAAAATACTCGAAACAACGATTCGACGAATATTCGAAACTTTCCATTTTTGTATTTTCCAATTTTTCGACTTGGAATTCTGACAACATTTAATTTCGTATAAAAGTTCTACAAAATGGCAGCCATGTGACAAACTAAAGGTTCGCGGAAAATAATTATGCAAATGCTTCGTTGCTCCTGCTAATGCATAATGATTGATTGGCAATTAAAGCAGGCAATAATCGATTCTGGACGTAATATACATCGATACGATTTGATGACAAAAGCGTCACAAAATGCCACTTGTGATGCATCAAATTAAGGCTCAGGGTTTATCAAAAATAACTCTGTATCTGCTTTATTAGTCATATTAATGTAAAATGATTGATTACTAATTGAAATAAAGAACAGTCGATATTGGAATATAATATGTATCAATAAAGTTTGATGACATAAAAGCGTCACAAAATGGCGCTTATGATACATCGAATTAAAGTTTGAAGTCTATTAAAAATGACTGTATAAATAGATTATTCATCATCCTAATGCACAATGAATAATTAAATCAAACGATATTGGAATATGACAAATACCAACAAAATTTGATGACATAAAAGCATCACAAAATAGCACTTACGAAACGTCAAATTAAAGGATGAAACCCATTAAAAATAACTGTACGCTTCATTAGTTCTCCCACTTGAAAATAATTAATCAGAAAGCAATCGAATTCGGAATGTAAATACCACCAAAATTTGATGACATAAAAGTTAAGTGAAATGACATTTATAATACATCAATTTTCAGCGTAAAGTTTATTATAAATGATTACGTAAACACCTCGTTAATATTCTTAACGAGATAGATTGACGGGTAATCGATGATCGATTTTGGTATATACATAGACTAACGCAATCTCGCGAGCCAAAAATACCATGAAATACCACTATATCAATTTAAAGATAGACGTTTACTTAAAATTATAAACGTTTCATCAATATTCAGAATTGCGAATGGTTGGTACTTCGCAGAAGCCAACAATGAATCAACCAATTTACAACACTAGTATTGTTCATTAGCGAATATCCAATTTCCAATTACCCATACCTTCGTTTCGTGTACAAGTGATACCGAAAGGACCTTATGCATATAACCAAAACACCGCAAATTCTACGAATCGAAGATCCATTACTATTTTAGTATATAAACGATTGGATATTCGCTAATGGACAATACAGTGCCGTAGATGGGTTTGTGTCGTTGTTCGTTTTAACGAAGACGCAGCCATTTTGTACGCGGAATATTGATAAAACGTTTACGCAGGTATTTTCATCAAATTTTAAGCGTTAAATTAATATACCACCGCTAGATATTTTACGGTACTTTTATAGTATTAAATCATGCTAAACTTAATGTATTTCGAAATCGATTATTCCTCGTCATTTCTATTAAGGATATTAATGCGCCATTTATCAGCTAATTTCTATTCAGAATAATAATTAAACATTCATATTTGTTCGAAACAAGCTTTACCACGGTTCTTATTTTAAGGTCCATTCATGTGACTAAGTTTCGTCAGATCCTCTGTAAGACAGATTTAATTAGGAAATTATCAAACTCAAAAATTTCAAATTTGCAAATTGTCAAATTATTAAATTATCAAATGTTCAAACTTTCAAATTTTCAACTATCCAAGTTACTAAATTGTCAACTTGTAAATTGTAAATTGTCAAAATTTCCAACTTTCTGAGTATCTAGAATATCAAGTTTCCAAACTGTCAAATGCAATGACAAATACAAACATCAAACATCCAATTCCCCAAATTCCTTATTTGTCCAACTTCTCAAATGTCCACATTCTTAAATCTACAAGTCTCTAAATCCCTGTACTCCTAAATCTCTGCATCTCTAAATCCCTGTACCCCTAAATTCCGAAATCCCCAAATTAATTACAACTTTGTCATAATTTCATCACAAAATCACGTGAATCTTGAAGTGTCCCGATCCACTATACTTAGCAACCCATACGTGGTTAAGTAAAATGGTACGTCATTGAAATGCAGCGAGTCCTAACGCTGATGCACGACCGCTGCTCAGAGAGCGTATTTTTTTGCCCTTGTTCGTAAGGTCGCAACCGGCACGGGTCACAACGTTTCTCCTCGTGGTACAAGAGCGTATGTATACGTCGTAGAAAAACGGGTAGCATCTGTCGAGCACGTGGAACGGCGTTACGCGATACACGTTCCAAAGCCGGAAGCGGGCCGCCATGCTGCTGGAACGTTTTCAAAGGCTGTTTCGTCGACGAATAAGAGAGAAATATAGGGGATACAAGGACGAAAGCGCAAAACGCTTCAGGACGGATCGATCTCGCGTGTTTCACGCTCGCGGATGTCTCCTCAGAACTTGTTAAAGCGACTCGAATTACGTATATAGATACGACGAGAACTTAGAATGCGACTACCTTGTATAAACCCATTAAGGATCGGAAACGCGTAACCGAACTGGCGTCTTGCGCCCGTTTTCCTATCCACTGAAACCTCCATTTCCCATCCTACCGAAGGGAACCCAGTTTCCCTTTTCCCATCTCTCCCTTACTCTCATCATCCGCCAATCGCGACGAGTACTCTAACATCCTTGCTGGATCTCCTGTTCTCGACGGGCACTTGGGATTTACCGAAATCGCGATACGTTCGGGTCCATGAAATTTTATACACTATATGTGTATGTTCTTTTAACGCTTTCTCCGTTGGTTCTTAAGAATTGTGTTTTAGTTTAAGGGAAATATAGTGACTGTCACACATGATGAGTTGCGTCCAAATCTCCAATTTTCTTTTTCAGGCTCTAAGACTTCCCATTTCTCACATTGTTCAATTTCTCTAAATTTCTTGATTTTTACAAAATTGCACATTCAGAAACTGCCAAGTCCACAAATGTATAAATCCCTTAATCTCCCTTTCCAAGTTTCTCGATTTTCCAGATATTGCAAATTCTTGGTGAAATCCTTCAACTTGTGTATTCCTCAATCTGCAAATCCCCGAATCTTCAAATCCCCAAGTCACCAAACCCCCATCTCTAAAGTACCAAATCCTCAAGTCCCTAAATTCCCATATTCTCCAAATCCTACAATTCTACAAAACTTCAAATATCCTAAATCTACCAAATCCCCCAAATACCTAAATCCCGAATCCCTAAATCTCCTAATTCCCAAATCTCCAAATGCCCAAATTCCCATATTCTCCACATTCTATAATTCTCAAAAATTCCAAATTTCCTAAGTCTTCCAAATCCTCCAAATCCCCCAAATCTCTAAATACCCCAATACCTAAATCTCGAATCCCCAAATCTCTAAATGCCCAAATCCCATATTCTCTACATTCTATAATTCTCAAAAATTCCAAATTTCCTAAATCTGTCAAATCCTCCAAATCCCCTATATCTCCCAGATCCTGCAGGTCCCCCAAACTCCCAAATCCCCAAATTCCAAAATTTCAAATTTCCCAAAACCCCTCATCTCCCATCACCTAACTCTCCAAATACCCAAGTTTCCAACTCGTCAACCGCTCGAATCTAAAAACGGAATAAAATCCCTTAAAGATATAAAAAGACCAAGGATCAAAATTGCAAGTTTTCCCGCGGTTAGACGGTCATTTTAAACCACCGTACGTCGCGGCGTATAATTCTCGTAGTAACCATGTAAAACGACACCTAAGTAGCCTTGATTCTATACCGGAGAAAAGGAGATCTCGATAGTCGTTGCTTTAATTCTCCGATTATCCCGCATTGCCCCGTTACACGGTATTACCTATGCAACGAGCCTGGTCCTCCCACTTCCTTGTTCTCCTTTTTTATCAGCGAGAGCCAGTTTCTACGGGACCGGGGCGGCTAATGGAGGTACGCGTGCTTTTGTTTCGTCTTCGAATCAAGCCGGAACAAATAGAATCGTAGGCGGCGGTTTTATCTGCTATCCGAGGCCGGGGGAACGAGCGTTCTCATCTCGGAGACGGAAGAAGAACGTTACAGCATCTCGGATAGATAAAACGCGTAAACGTTGGGGGGAAATTTCTTAACAGGGCAGCGAGATAGCACGAGTTAACTTGACTGGTAGCTGGCAAACTTTAATGCTCTATTACAATACCAACATTTTGTCCGCTCCGCTTTTCGAACAATTCCACATACAAATTTTAGTATGTTATAATCTTGTATTCCACAGAATAGGGTCTTGTTATTTTCATCTCAAACTTTATACGTATTCGGTTTTACGTCCTTCACAAAGCGCAGTATGGTGATAAAGTACTTGCTCGCAAGTCTGACAGTCGCCGGTTCAACTTCTTTTTACCAATTCCTGTCGTGAAATACTTACACTACGCTACGCGAATTTCAGTGTTATACATGTTGGTATAAATTTGAAAGTTTTAATATCTCAAAAACGAAGGTCCATTCTGAAGATCCCTGGGGGTTTTGTAATACTGTACTTGCACCACGATTTCACCGTACCATTGTTCTAAAAGCTTCCACACCCGTATGTACGAGTTGCACAAGAATGGTTGACAGAATGTTCGAAATCGAGTGTAATGTAAATGATTGCCATACATTTTTCTTCCGTTTCCGGTGGACAGGGACCTTAACGGTGTAGCCGGCTAACTAGCCGTGCAATTATCCGTGACAATAGCCGCGCGTCGCGGTGGCATTGCTGGCAGTCTCCTGCAACAGCATCAGCGCCATAGCCACCCATTGCTCTTCCCATTCCTTTTTCTCTTTCAGTAAACCGGTAATGGAACGGTCTCGGTGCCGCAACGGTTCGCCTCTATCTTGCCGATTCGAGATTGAATTGCTTTTCTGGTTACCATTTTGCTCGCCGTTTCCTCTTACAGCCCGACCTCTGCGGCGTTCGAAACGAGCCGACCGTGCCTCTCTTTCTCCTTTGTCTAATTCTATTTTCCCAACGGTCCGTCCACCTTCGACGTGTCGTGATCCGAGTCTTGGCCGGCGATTCGTTAAACCGGAACCCGACGCGATCCTAGATGCGCTCCACGGAGAGTGGCGAGGATACGGCTAGCCCCTAACGATACGAAATGCATATTAATGCCGCAACGAGCAACTCCATGCCCGACACCGTCCAGACCGAGCTTTTGCCCTCGACTTCTCGTTTACGAGGAAAGCAGCTGCTTTTTTCCAACTTTTTACCTACGGACTAGCTAACGCTTCCTTTTTACAACCGCCCGCCTACTTTATCCCTTGCCTTCGCTCCCTTTGCCGTTCGTCCATTCTCCTCTCTAATTTCGAGCAACTTCCCGAGTTGCTTCGCAACCGCACAACTACGTTTTTCGTACGGGCTAACCGTTTTAGCCCCTGGACATCGTTAGGCGTGCCGCTGCAACGAGAAACTTTTAGCTACAGTTTAGGCCCGTTTCGAATTGGCCACGCTTTACTTGCCCTTGTCCTTCTCTTTTTATTGCAATCGGCAATACTTTTCTGCAGTGATGGATTACTATTCGCTGTTACAATGCTGTAACGCTGTTTAACCTTTGGGTTATGCAAATTGGCTTGGTTAAACCCTTGCACTATTTCGTCGGGGCTGCCGCGAGACGCACTTAGCTGTAATCTATTGTACTCGAATTTTTAATGCGCTTCCATTTGGAGTTTCCAACAATTTCCACAGTAAAATTATATTTTATTGTATAAATATAGCATAAATTCATGCGTAAATATAAATTGCTCCAATTCAAACGTTCATCCGCGGCAATAAAAGAATACTATATTTGCTTAGGTATCATTAATTATTAACCCTTTAATAATTTTCCAGGCAGCCGAGTTATTTCACGGGTCATTAATTATTGCTGCAATGTTAGGACAAATACGGAATACAAAATGTTAGGCGCATTTTGCGATTCTTGATTGTGCTGATTATAATTAGAATTGGACGCAAAATGCAATTAGTGGGAAAATACGGGTCTGGATGGTCACGTTTGTAGTGTGCGTCACGTGTGTGATATTATAAGGTTAGGTAATTAATGTTGAGTTGATAAGTTGTTAATTATTGTTAAGCTGTTAAACTGTTAATTAGTGCTGAACTGTTAGGTTAACCCCTTGCATTATTTCGAATCTGACTCGTGACGCACTCGTGACGCACTCGGCTGTGATCAATTTTACTCGAATTTTGAATACGCTTCGATTGGGAGATCGAGTCCAATTATTTGCATGGTCAACGATTGATATCGAATTGACATAACATTTCAACTATCTTTGTCTGTTTTAATATTGCTGTGATTAGTTCTGACTGACCTGACATATCATAGGATAAGGGGTTAATTATTATCAAGTTCCTAAATTGTTAGTTATTGTCAGGTTGTTAAATTGTCAATTATTGTCAAGTTGTGAAGTTGTCCATTATTGTCAAGTTGTTAAGCTGTTAATTATTGTTACCCTCAACCTACAATATTCTAGACAGTGCCATTCACTGCCAGATTATTGCTGCAACCTTAAAGCAAGGATGTTGAAATGTTAGGCATGTTTTACATTCAGCGATTCTTGATTATGCAGATTGTAGTTACAATTGAACTTAACATTCAATTGCAGTGAAAATATGAGTCTGGTTCATCATATCCCAACTGCAGGTGCGTCATGAGTGACACGATGTTGTAGGACAAGGTTTAAATTGCTAGGTTGTGAATTATTGTCAAGTTGTAATTACTGCCATACAAATGGAATATAAGTACAAAAATTGTACGGGTATAAAATCTGAACGTATCAAAATGCTCGATACCGTTTCTATACCACACAAAATGTCTGATTGGGGACAATCCTCCTATATCCGTGTCTCTTAACTCGAAAGCCGAGGAAGAAACTCGCGAAACGAAGAGCAACGCGCGTCAGCTTAGAAGAGGCCGTACGGTAAACATGGAAGACCCGCAGAAGACGCTACAAGAAAATAAAGAAGCAATAAAGCCAGAGAAAGAGGACGCGAGGTCGGCAGAAAGGCCGGAAAGCACCTTGAAATACCTATGCTCTTTTTATCTTCGCTTGTTTTACACTTCCTCGATTAGAATCAATCTGTTGGGAAATGGACATTTCGAAATGGCGGATCAAAATGGCGTACGCTGCGTGACGATCGAATATTCAAATTATTAAACAAATTCGATTTAGGAAGAAACTGATATATGAATAAACAGATTCATTTAGGACACACAGAATTTCATTTATTTCAGACACAGAACAAATCGTCACAATATTTATTCACGATTAGAATGGCCTACCTAACTTTATCTAACACATGTACATAACCTTGAAGTGACTCTCTTTCTTAAGGTTTGAAGTAGGGCTACCTCTAATCTCGTGTTTACCTACATACAGAACCTTCTTGTCGACATGAATTTACAAATCGAATTTTCGCTCGATGTTTAAAATAACTGCGGAGTTTTAAAAATCCCCCACGGGACGTAATTAAAATCAATCAATGACGCGTCGAACGCAGGGCGAATCGTAAATTCGACGAAAAATGTAAAGCAAAACGAGGGAGAATTATTTTTCTATTCGAGAAAAAATGACCAATTCGTTAACGTCGAAATGAAGTTCAGCGTGTATACACGTCGAGCGCAGTTAACTGGTTAAATTGAACATATACAGTTTGTTTGCATGAAAGGTCCTTAAACGCGAGATTTCCGTTCGTGAAAAGGAAGTCCACTCGAGTCGGAGACTCGCGAGTCCAGCTCGGAACAATTCGATGCCGTTCCGATCGTAGAAATCCAGTTAACGCCATTTTCGTGAGAGGCGCTATCCTTTTCGAACGGTGGCGCGGAAAACGAGGTCGCTCCTTAAGCGGCTCCTAAACGTCTCCGGGGCTTTTTGCCGGCGGAACGCGGAATCACAGATTAACATCCTGCTGCTCGTGTCCTCGACGATCCTCTCGAGCGCACGCCCCGAGAAAAGAACGATCCTATCCAACGGAACGATCGTAATTTCCATAATTATTTGCTCCGGTAGTTTGTTCAACGAGTCCGTCGATTTCTTGGATCGTCGGTTGGCACAGCCTCGAAGAAGACTTAACAAGGACCCTAACGAAATAATCAAGTTTACCTTTAATCCTGGCCCGCTTAATCTGCCACTAAGTACGTTTGCCGAAGCTGGTAATCTGCCGGAGAAGACAATCGTCGGTCGGCTGACGGAAATGTCTCCGTAACAGGGCCGTCGAATTACTTGCTATCGTTCTACAACCCTCGTGTTTAAATTTCAGCGATGTTTGAGCGCGGCGAATCTGGTCACATCTGAAAATCTGGAAATATCAGAATTAGTAAATCGTTAAATGACAAATATTGCCAGTTAACAAATTGCAAAATACGAAAAGCATATTTGTAAACGTTAATCGTGCAGTCAATTGCTTCGTACATCGAAAGAGAGAAACACATGTTTTAATAGACCGGAATATTTAATTTTACGATTCGAAACTGATTATTAATTACGGTCAACCTCGCATTACTGACGTTTTCATTATCTCCGTGCAAGTGTATCGATTATTTGAAAAACATCCACCAATTGTTTCCGGGTACCTGATGTTTCATTTTCCGAGCTTGATCGGAATACTGATTATGCGAATATACGAAAGAGATGGTCGTGTATCGAGATAATAACTAGCAACTCTATGCATAATATCGACTTGTCTTATTGATTTTCCCGCGGATATGTCAAGATAGGAATACGTGTTCCATTCGTTTGGCCACGGTGACGTTGCACGTTATTTGAATAACGAATCAAATTTGATTCGTTGAAATTCCGATAAGAAAATCTTATGACATGATAGATTTCGTTCTATTCTATTATTATACGCTTGGATATCTGCAGAATTACCGACTCGGAGATAATTTTATTTCTTGATATTTTTACATTTTGACATTTCGACGATTTCACGTCTTGTCATTCTGATATTTTTGCAATTTGGTGTTTTGGTGAATTTCTATCTTGTCTTTTTGACATTTTGATAATTTGACATTCGACGATTGTCATCTTGTCATTTTGACATTTTGACACTTTTACAATTTGACAATTTGACTAGTTGACAATTTGACAATTTGACAATTTGACAATTTGACAATTTGACAATTTGACAATTTGACTAGTTGACAATTTGACTATTAGACAATTTCACAATTTGGAAAATTATTAATATGGTAATTTGTTAATTTGCAAATGCAAAAATTCGTAAACTTGTCAATTTCATAATTTATAAAATTGTAACCATGTGTATTCAGAATGCTGATCAATCACAAACTCCAAGAAATAAATTCTATATCGTTTTAAAAAATTGTTTCTAACAAGAAACCACAGAGATCCCACAGAGATCCAACCCTGCAAACACTTCCGCACAGAGAGCAAAGACTAAAGGGTAATATCAAGTTCCTCCATCTCCATTTCCCCGAACCGAAGGAAGTGGTCACAAACGATTGTACATCTGTAGCCCACGAATTTACGGCACATCCTCTTTCGTTCTCCGTAATGCTCGATGAAACGCTCGAGGCATCTTCTTACGAGAGAAAGAGGTACACACCGACAACGTTTCATAGCCAGCGGAAAAACGACAGAAAAATATTGACTCGGGTCACAATGGGCCCGAATCTCGGATAAAATAGGGATAAGATATCTTGGTGGGCTTCGTAGCCAGGGTGCGTCACGTGGAATCGCCGGATGGTGAAGATCGAGAGTAGCGGAGCAAGTTATACGCCGGGATTACGAGATTGCCACCAGGGGATTACGAGGATAGCTCCCGGAACGTCCAATCTCAAGGATAAACACTTTCCTACATTCCCGCTTCTCGCTCCTGTTCGCCTCTGGAGGCCTCCGGTGGAAGGACTCCCGAGGACGCACACGATTCCTTCTTTCGCGTCTTCTTTTCAGCGACGCGTTTACGAAAAACGTAGGACGCAGGGGATATGTCCGCCTTATTGAGGAAAACCTTATTCTCAAACGAAATATTACGTACTTTAAAATCCAACTCTGCTTTATTATTCTTCTGCGCAGGATCTCTCAACCTTGTGAATTTACTTTCGTGTTTGTCTAGTTTGTCTAACATTGCCAGAAACTAGTCACTGTCGGAAACTTGTCAAATGACCATTTTTATCTTAGTTAAATTCCAACTTCCCAACCTAGTTCCCCGAAACTTCCACAAATCTTACAAAATCTCTATTTTAACTCCCCAAATAAACAAGTTTGCAAGACTCCATATTTCTCAAACGAAAGAATTTGAAAAATTGAAAGAATTCTGCTCCAGACTATGGTAGTTCTAATACCACTTCTACAATGAAAACGTCCGGCGACGAATCGATGAAAAGCCGATATCGAAATATCGGGTACAAAAAAAGCTCGTACGCTCGTTCCAGAATGTCTAATTGTTTCTCGGTTGGCGCCACGTCGAAAATACCATCGAGTTAGTGAAAAGTCTGGAGCAACTAATTGTTCCCGGTGCATACCAGTCGGACCAGCCGGTTTATAGGTGGATTAAGACCGTCGGCCCACGATCGATGGGGGTTGCTGGCCAATAATGCTAAGCTTCCGATCATTGCAGCCTGGCACGATCTTCGAAATGCAGTCTGAGAAGAATTCCAAGCTCGCACAAGGGAAGCCCTTTTCACCAGCAATTCCAGGAACCGGCCGAGCACAAGGCAGCCATTGTGTTGGCCGGTGGTTCGCGAACAGGACCTGCACACGGTTTTCGGTTTCCGAGAAGGGTACACGATTCTTCCCGCATAAATAACAAACGACATGCGTTAAGCGACGTTGAACCTTCTGAATTTTGCACGCATGCTAGTTTCACAAATTTTCACGTGTTTCCCTCGACCGCGTGTTTCACAATTTTCCAACGTGAACTTTCTATGTACCTTTCTGTGAAATACTTTGTGCAACGTGTTTGTGGTGCAAGTGTCGTTTTGAAAGTTATATGCAACATATGGCTTATTGTATGTTCTTTTGGCGATGAAGGCATTAATTATAATAATAGATTATATATTTTTTTATTTATTTACGAGTCCATTTGAGACCCATAGGAGGAGAGATTATATACTTTTACTATAACGTATGATTACACATATTCTTATACGATATCATATTTCCTCATTGGGAATAATATAGCTTCCTGTATTTTTAGAAATGAATTTATAAATTATACACATAGGACATAACATAACAATTTACTAATACTTTCGTCCCAAAATAAAAATCTGGCGAGACTTATATATGAAAATGAAATATTTTAATAACCTGTTGAGCCTATGCAACGTATCAAACAAAATTACCATAAAAACACATAAAACTGAAGTACAAGGATAATACCATAGGGCTCGTGATCGACTAACCCAGTTAATTGAATAAATTAAAAAGAGGTCCATAGCTCCATGCTTTATAATAGACCATTATTATAATAGACCATAAGAGTCCAAATTGTATCGCTCTATAACATGTACTCTATTAAATTACAGGAAGGTCCGATCATCTCTTGCAAAATGGCATTGCGCGAAACCAGTTTACGTTACAGCGAACCAGATCGACAAAACGGTCAACGAATGATAAATCTTTCGAAGTTCAATCAACCAAACTAAAAGTTGCTCAATGCAAACGCCGCTTTACGAAGCATCATGTACATACTCGGTTAGTTAACTCAGGGCCGCTAGTACACCGCGAGCTACTTATTTATGGGTATTGCGTTCAAGTCGTTACGCAATCCGGGTGTTTATGGTCGAGTAACGGCGCAACTTACTAGGCCATGCTACTACGCGCTACGTTGTAAACCCGTCCGTCTAACGCAACCCTCTTTCGCGGTCCAACTTTTCCCTTAACCCTCTTCTCCGTTCGCCTCCCTGGGGGTGTTCGCTTCGCGATATCATCAACCCAAGGCGAAGCCAGTTTTTATAAAGAACCGCAGCATGGACGGTGGTACGCGTAAATTTTACCTACCGTCCGCCAGCGTTGGAAACTTTTGCGACGAGCTTTCTTGGCTACGCTCTGGACACCGCGCTACACGATTCGAGGATAAAAATGAGATGCCAGGCGCTGCCGAGGTCGGATTTCGGGGTTTCACGGAGGTTTGGAGGCTTTCACCGGGATTTAGGTTTGAGGATTTTGGGGATTTCGGGTATTTGATGTAAGGACTTAAGAACTTGAGAATTTGAGGAATTTGGGGATTTGCAAATTGGGGTTTGAGATTTGGGAAGGTCAAATTTAGATGGATGGAATTTTGGGGTTTAGAAATTTTTGAGAGATAGGTTCGAGGATTTGGGGATTTGAATATTGAGGTATTTGAAGATCTAAGGACTTGAGAATTTGAGGAATTTGGAGATTTGGAAATTGGGGGTTTGAAAGTTAGGAATGTCAAAATTAGATAGTTGGAATTCTGAGATTCAGAAACGGTTTTAGAGACTTGTAGAATTTGTGAAATTTGTAGAGCTAGTAGAGTTTGTAGAATTTGAGAATTGTTGAATACAATAAATGTTAATAGATGCGAATACAATAGTTGAATACTGTCTACGTCAAATAGAGATGAATACATTGTCTTATATCGCCAAGACTCCCATCATGTCTTACACCTTATCTCCACGTCTAGTATCGTATCCTCTGTTTTTACGCGTCCGTACAGCGATATAATCTAGCTACGGTAGCTCGTTCTCATAAGAAACGTATCACGGCCGGCGTAACGAGTAAATTTTCGCGGACCGCGAGGAAAGTTTCGCGACGAGGTTTCTCTGTCCAGGGTGTAGCGCGATCCGAGGGAAAAATGAGAGGATCGTTATGCCCGAACACATCCCGCCACCCGAAGAAGTTTATCCCGGCTTTCCGTAGTAGAAGGAAAGCAGCTTGGATAAAGGGGGGCAGCGGTACGAGGCGGAGAATAGGAGGCGGGACAAACGAGAGGAAGACGTAGTAGACGCGAGGCAGCCACGAAAGAAAAGAGTCGCTCCAGAATCGAGAGGAATATCGACGCGGTGAATCGTTCGAAGCGGTTGCAAGAGGCACGACGTACGAGCCGAGCAGAGTAAGCTCGATAAAACTAGTTGTCGAATAGCTCGGGGATATAAGGCTCCCGTTCGGACCCTTTGTTCTCGTTTATCGTGCCATTCGCGGCTCCGTTCTTCGCGAACCGCGACTTACTTATACACCCTGCTCGCCCTCGCCCGGGATCGACTCGGGAAGCGAGCAACTTTGTCCCGTGAGTCGTTAAGACTTCTTTGCCTCGACTTTACCGTCAACTTTTACCCGCCAGAGCTGAATTCGAACGAACAGGGTGCGGCCTCATTCCACGTACCGATGCTGCTTCATTTTATTTACCAACTTTAACTGTTCAGTTTTGCAGTCAAATTATATTTTTACTCTTGACACTTATCGATTATTTTATTTTGCAAACTTATTTTGTACACTTCAAGATTCAATACTATACATTTCACAATGTGACTATACACACCGCCATACAACTGTGTATGCTAATAATAAAATTTGATAACTTTCAAACATAGTAATGAAAGTTGAAGCGAGTACTAGCGAGAAAGAAAAGTGGTAAACAGACACCTGACGGCGAAAGCTGAAACTACACGGCGCACTTCGAGTTCCAATACTCGGTCCAAAGAGAATCTTCTGCGCTTAATGCGATCATTTTATTATTGCACTGCACTGTACTACTATTCCACCATCCAACAATGCCACTATCTCATTATTCCGGCCCGCGGGAAACGTCGGCTCATTGTTGGATGAAAGGATGCATAGGGGGAGCAGTTTCCTACACTTAACCCTAACCGAAAGAAGCCTACATTGCACTCGAGCGTACGTAAAGAAAGGAAATTGAGAAACATACGTTTAGAAGAAGAGGCAGGTTTAATCGTTTCACGGAGATCCAGCAGACGAGGGTCACTCGAGCTAACGCTCGACAACCGGCTAACTAGATACTCCGGTATCTCCTAAAACCGAGGCGACCACTTCGACTTAACGAAAGGTAAACTTCTCTCGCGAGAACAAATTTATCCGACCGGGTCGCCTTTGTTCCATTCCTTCGCGCCCGTTTTCTTCTTACTGGAACGTTTAAGTTTAAGCAATCGTAACTTCCTCTCTAATCGACCCAAACGATACTTTGTATTCTTGCGATTCAGTGTAAGGACGTCTCTTCCTTTTTTCTTTTACTTAACTCGTTCTTTAAAACCACCCTGGGGACCTTGAAATGACAAGCGGATTTAATGGTAGTTTTACCGGAATTCTCTCTGTGCGAAGTCGCGATTCATCGCGCGGATGGATTCTTTTATATCGAGGTCTCTACATATACGAAAATTATGAAATATATAAAGTGTGGGCCTGATGGATCGCTTAGATTTATGTACAGTTTGTAGACACTGATGTATACGGTAAATGCATAAATATTGGAAGTCTACACGTAACAAATGACGAAGCATTCTTCTTCCATGTCGTCATTTTTCTCGAGGATGCCTATCGCTACTCCTCTGTGAGCACCACCCACCATTTTGTTGCAGCGCACAGCCTACACGGAGTTACTCGCCATTAGATCCGATGCAGACAATTTCAGTTAAATGTGGAATTGGCTGATTCGATTATTTAGTAATTTTATGCGGTGGTTCAGATTTAGTTTGGTAATTTCGGAATCTGGTTATTCGTACTTTAGAAATTTGATTTGGGAACTTGAGAAGACGGACATTTGAGAATTGGAGAATTTAGAGGTTAAGTGTTCTGGGAATATCGATATTTTTTAATTGAAAACATGGAGATATTTTGATCTGGGAAATTTGACGAAGCAAGTTAAGTAATTTTAGAATTTGGAAATATTTAAAATCTAGATGATTCGCATATTTAAAAGCCTGGAAATTTTAGAAATTTCTGAGTGACAAAATTTCTTCCAAACCTATAAAGTTTTGTCCTAAATAAAGACCCAAGTCTAAATTCTAAACAGTAAACTTCACACTGAACATTGTTTCCATGGCGGGCCCGTTGAGGACGAAATTCCTGGTCGTTGAAACGCTCGTAGTCGATGAAAGTTGTGCACTCTCGAGAGATGAAGGAAACGTGGAAAAGATCGAGGGTCGAAAGTAACTAACATCGATTACCCTTGTTTAAAAAAAAAGCGAAGCGACGAGGGTAATCGAGTTGGCGCCTCGGCGCACGGTTCCTCGGCAATGAACGGTGCTAAGAGTCCCGGGACTCGAGAGTGCTAAAGGTAGATTCTCCGGCTGGAAGGTCTCCGTCGAAAGAGAGGAACGAGGCAGAAAAGGACGGAGAAAGAGAGCGAAAGAAAGAGAGAGAGACAGGAAGGGGGGTTTGGGGGCAAGGCAGGGAGAGAAGGTAACGGCGTGGTAGGAGCGGCAACCGGCTCGACTGGAATCCAATGGCGCAAAGCCAAGAATTTTCAGTTTTCATCAGGAATTTTCCGTCTCGGGCCAAGCTTTACCGGCTTGGTCGCAAAAACATCGGCGATCCAACGGTCGAGGACCGGAGCCAAAGAACGAACAACGGCGAACGGACAAAAACCGTGGCTCGAGAGAAGTCCGGGACGGAAAAATGGCTCGAAAGTTGCCCGTCGGACGTTGACGAGGGAAGAAGCAACCGACGGTGTATATATATTGCCCGGTGGAAAAGTGACGAAAAAATCCGCGAGTCTTTCTCGTCGGATAAAAAAAATAAAAAAAAGGGAAAAATAGAACGTCAAAAGCGACCGAAGAGCGTGTTCGTATTTGGAGCACGAAACGTTCGCAGCTACCTAGTCGAGCGAACAGTAGCTACGTACGTCCTTTTCCGTTCGACGTGAGAAACGATTCAGTCGGAAAATTCAGGACGTCCCCATGGTGCATTGTGCTTCGCGATCGTGCGACTCCTCCGAGAAAACTTGCTACGTAGGACGCGAAAGCTGGATTACGGACAGGGCTGCTTCTACTATTTGCAAGACCCCGGCTGACATTACTGAACGATATGGTAAACTCCTCTGTATACATTCCTTACTCCCATTATATTGGAATCTATTGGTAACAATTGGCAATATAGGAAGAGGTTTGATTATTGTACAAATAGAACCTTGGGAGCAACATTTTGACTTTCTCATACATAATCGTTGTTCAGCCTTGACTTCAGAGACATTTGTCAGAAACTTCGATTATGGATGAGACTATAGCAACTGGCAATATAAGGAGAGGTTCGGTTATTATACAATAAGAGCCTTGAGAGCAACATTTTAAACCACTTTTTCAAATAACATCGTTGTACAACCTTGACTTCAGACATTTGCCAAAAATTTCGATTATGGATGAGACCATAGCAACTGGCAATATAAGAAGAGGTTCGATCACCATACAAAAAGACCCTTGAGAGCAACATTCTGAGCCACATTTTCAAATATAATTGTTTAACCTTGACTTCAGAGACATTAACCAAAAACTGCGATTATGGATGAGACCATAGCAACTGGCAATATAGGAAGAGGATCGACGATTTTGAAGATCATGCGTATGATCTCGCGGAACTAAATACGGCACTGGTTACAAGTGATTTAACGCTCTTATTTAAGACGTTGAATGAACGTGAAAGATACAACGTGAGCCGAAATCGTCTCGCTAATATTAGAATGCTTATTATTTCGTGTCTGTTATGCCAGGCTGCTGGATAGACTTGCTGTGCGTATATTGTAAACAAACGGTAGCTTCCTCCAGTTAATCGAGGCAGCAATGTTTCTTCGATCTTGATTAACGCAGAAGAAAATTGCCGCCGTCCGTACACGTGTTCATACATCGATAATGTTTGAATTAATCGCAAGAACGTGGAGCAAATTTATACGTTTATACAGGTTGCTTCTAAAATGCTGAGCACACACTGCGACGACAAAATTAAACTTTACATCCTCACTTACACTGAGTTCTTTATCTTAAAAATATTCTATCAGAAAATATTACCTTGATGACATGAAGTTATTAAACACAACAAAGGTGAGATATAACATAGAAACATACATGGGTACAGGCATAGGTACAAATATTCCCTGTCACCTTAACTATAATTAGATGTTATCAACCGATATAAAAATGACGTCCATATTTATTTAATACAAAAGCATCTTTGACTGGTGCATGTGACAGACACAAACGTCCATTGATACAAAATAGAGCTCTCGGCAAACATTCGACGACAGGTTGATAAGCATTTCAAAATCCGTACGAGGGGTCCTAATCTTCCCCTATTATACATTCACGTGGCCCTTTAAATCGATTGGTCGGTGTCCGAAGGCTGTAGGACTCGGAAAAGCTAGACGCTACGCCAATGGAAGAGAAGTGGGACCGGTGTGACGGGTTCGCAGATGCAAGACCCTCGCCACCACGCACCACGGCTTACGTACGCTCGAAACAGCCAGCTACGATCTGCTGTATACGCTTGCTCGACCCTTCTGGGCCCTCTGTGTTGCCTCGGCTCGAGGAAATCATGGATAACGGTCGTTTTCGCGTACATCTTCTACAAGTCCATTAGCCTTACGTATTCTGTCATTCTAACTTGCTGCTGCGACTTGTAAGTTCAAAGGTTTAGGAAGATGGGTATTTGCATTTGGATTTGGGAGTTGGAATTTGGGGATTTGGGAATTGGTGATTTGGGAACTGGGGATTTCGGAATTGGAGATTTGGGATCTGGGAATTTAGAATTTGGGGATTTGGGAATTGGGGAGTTGCAATTTGGGGATTTGGAATTTGGGGAGTTGGGAATTGGGGAGTTGAAATTTGGGGATTTGGAAATTGGGGAGTTGGAAATTGAGGAGTTGAAATTGGGGGATTTGGGAATTAGGGATTTGTAATTTGGGGATTTGGATTTTGGGGATTTAGAATTTGAGGATTTGGGAATTGAGGATTTGGGAACTGGAGATTTGGGAATTGTGAATTTGGGGAATTGAGGATTTGAGAATTGAGACTTTGGAAATTGGGGATTTGATAGTTAGAAAATTTTGGAATTTGGGGAATAGGAATTTGATAATTGGAAGTCAAAGATTTGAGGATTTGGAGTTTAGGTATACGATATTTAGAGATTTGGGAGTTTGGCAATTTGAAAATTTGGGAATTCAGGAATTTTGGGAATTGAAGATTTGAGAGTTGGGTGTTTGAGAATTTAAGATTAAGGGATCAGAACATTTGCTAATTGAACAACGTCGATCTCTGGTAATTTGAGAAGTAATTAGCAAAACATGGTAATTCTAAACTTCATTTTGAGAATGACCTTAATCACCTCTTAACGATATCTCCAATAATACAAACATCGATAGTCACGCCCGAACGGTGACCACGAAATGGCGGCAATCAATAGGTCTGATTCATGAAGCAGTGACGCAACGCTTGAAATCTGCGGATTGCGACTTAATCGCACGATGTATCCGCGTTCCTCTCTTTCGCTCGTACGCGACACAAAGCGCGCGCACACACGCACGCGGAAAACGTGCCGGAAATCCGTGCAACAGGTGCCGCCAAGCAAAAGCGAACTTCTCGTGCAGTTTCACAGGATACTCGGTACAGTTTCGGGGGCGGGGTGGTGTTGCTGCGAACGAACGAGAACGATAAGGAGTCGGTCTCGAGTTGTGTCGCGTTTTCCAATCAGAATCGATCGGCAGATACAGCGGACGAATATATTCGTTCGATAACGGGCCTACGACGAGAAATGCCGCGGAGAAACGGTGGCTTCTCCGATGATAAATGGCCTCCAAGGGTGCCATGTATTCTGGTGTCATCGCGCCGAGAATGGCTACCGAACCGCAGACTTCTTTTCCCCAAACCGGCTCGTTTCTTTTTGCTTTCTTTTTTCACATCCACTCGATCATGGTGTACTTCCAAACGGATTTACAACGTCTCCAACACGATTTGTTTTAACCTGGTATTATTCGAAATTATTTGCGCTTTACAAAGTCGAGATTCAGCTGACTTTCTAGATTGACAGCTGATGTAAGGTGTCATGTGGCAGAGATGGAGAATTAAATGGGGCTTATTTGTAATAAGACGTAAACTTTTGAGGTGTGAATGTGGACATCTGGAGAACGTCGCCGCAAGACACTTGGGACCCTTTTACAAGTGGGTAATTTACTTTTGGGTAACGATTCTCTAACGTTGAAGTATAGATTGGATACTCGAGTGCAGGCTTTCGAACATTAACTCGCATGTAGGCTTGAAAGCTGCACATTTTCGTACCTCGAATTTTTCACCCCTGAACCTGTTTCGACAGTTGCGTCAGTCTGAAATAATTAATCCCTGTCGTAATATTAAAATAAGTAACAAAGCTTCAAATGTGAGACGTACTTCGAATTCAGTGATAATTCCACAAATTGTAGCTGGTATTGAACTGTAAAAATTGCCAGGCAAATACGATTTATTCTTGTGATATTTGAACTGTGATGCGTCACTTGACATTATAAGCCAAGGGTTGAGCAAGTTTTCAATCCTTTAAATTTTCAAATTAATACTACTAATCCCTAAAATCCTTCTCCTTAAGAAAATGTCTTATCACATTTGTCGTAGGTTTGCTCTAGACCGTTGCGCTAAACAAAGCAGAAAGTGGTATATTATTAAAATGTATTCTCCGTTGATACACCGAGAATTTACAGGGTCAACCTACTGGTTAGAGAATCCTACTGTAGAGGGTTAGAGAATGTGCATCTAGAGAAAAGTTATGAAGGTGCGACATCTTGGAATAGAGTTGGTTTTGTTTCCTTATCAGGAGTAGAGTTGCGATAGTTTCGAGACACGGTTTCTTCGTTCCCATTTGTGCAACATCCCATGTGTACGTTTACCCTTATTTATTCTTCTAACGAGGAAAGGAGGGAAGTGTTGACCAACACTTCACGCGTGAAGTATCGAGCGACAGGTTGCGCCCTCTGATCCAACCTCGCGTTTTTTCCTAAGGCGATTCCCTTGCTTATAATAATAACAGCGAGTCGATCGACTCGGCTGGACGTTTAAATCAAGAACGGTCGTTTGCTCGTGCACGCGGAAGGAGCCGACCTCGATTTTTTCTCAGATGATTGTGCATAGTATACGTTGTGTCCCGAGTCGGTTTCGTAGGAGGGTAAAACGCGAATTCGTTACGCAAACGTGCCACCTTTCCGGCACTTCGTCAAAACAGCGCTGCGGTGTTGCTGCCAACAGTCGGAGAACGTTTAGGTCGCTCGGTCACGTTCGACCACTCTTTCCAGCTGGAGAAAAGAGGAAAAAAAAAGAACGAACCCCGTGAAGGGGACAAAGGGAACCTTTCGAGCGGGCTGTGTAAGCATGCAGGCACGTAGCACGGCAATAGACGGAGATACGTATGCGTAAGAGTACACTCGGGTACAACGTGGCCTTCCTTTCGATAATTTCTCAATTTCTACGATGGTTCTTAAATTTACATATCTATCAATTTATACAAGTATTGAATCTCTACATTTCTGGACGTCTAAGTATATAAATTCTCAAATTTCCTCGTTACTAAATTCTTATGTTCAAAAATCACTATATCACTATTAAGTCATCAAAATTTGTAAACAAGTCTCTAGATCATCGAATTCCAAGACTGTCAAAGTCGCTAGATTTCCATGATCCTCCTAATTCCTCGACAGCTAATTCCCTAGATACCGAAATCGTTACACAATAAAATCCCTAGTCTCTAAGTCCCTACATTCCCAAATTTATAAACAGCTAAATACCTAGACTTCTAAATTTGTGTACTAGAAATCCCTAGATTTGTGCATTTCTGTACTCTAAATCCCTAGATTCCAAACACTAGGTCCCAAAATTCCTGTCCTCAAATTTCTAAATCACCAGATTCCCAGATTTCTAAATCTCAAGCTTTACAATTACCCCTATCCCCAAATCCCTAGATCAACAACTGCAACTCGTATGCAATCCTCAACAATGTGTGACCGCCATAATGTTCGTTGGTCATTGAAGAAACCCTTTGTTCCTCAAATCGCCATATTTCAACTTTGTATAATTTATATAAAATTGTATTACACAATCCACCTAGATTGCAATAAAAAATTTGCTGTCAATGTTAAAATTATCCTCAACAGTTTGATTTCCCCAAATGTGTTAATCCTCGAAAGTCCCCATACATCAACCTCCTCAACAATGTGTAGCCGCTATATTCCAATTTTGTATAATTTATGTAAGATTGCGATACGTAATCCATATAGATTGTGATAAGACTTTACTATCAAAGTTAAAGTTATCCTTAACAATTTGATTTCCCCAAATGTGTAAATCCTCAAAAATCCCCGTACATCAACCTCCTCAACAATGCATAACCGCCATATTCCAATTGTGTATAATTCATGTAAGATTACCCAGATTGGAATAAAACTTTCCTGTTAAAGTTATCCTAAATTCGAGAAATTCCCCAAATCCTCCAAAGTGTCCACATATGAACCTCGATGCGGAGTTCCCTTTGACGGTGATATTTTCCCTAGGGAATCCAAATTTGCTATTGACTGTACTCGTTTCTTCTGGCCGTGCTGTTGCTCGTTGAAACACACCACCAGGGACACGTGATACCTACGTACAGCCTCGTACGTATCCCACGCTCCTTCCTGAGCACATTGTTTCACGCAACGACGGGCGTCTGCACGGTGCGGGCACCGAGACGCCCCGACGCGTCGTATCGTGCGTCGACAGAAGCTCACGGTGAGAAACGACGACGGCGGGGGCGTTCGGAAGAAGCAATCGAGGAAAGATAAACGAGGCGAGAGAAGCAGATACGAAACGACCCCTTATCGTTTCGGGCTCAAACTGGAAGACACTGTTATCGCTGTGTCTTGGCGCGAACGGGGACTTTGATTTTCCTTTAGACGACAGATTTTCCAAATTGATTGCTCGACAACTCGCTTAATTGCTAGGACCTCCTTGTCTCGCCATCTTCCCGATAAGCCGCTCCTCTTCCGCCACGAAACGAGATCCTCGACGACGCCTTCGCGAGAAAAGCCCGTCATCATCGGACAACTGCGAGCGCGAAAATCCGTGAATTCGAGCTGAAAACTCGATGTTCATATTCTCGGGAAGAAACGAATATGTTTAATTCTATACGACTTTGTCCCGTTTGTTGTCAGTTCTCGCCTTTTCAAGCGGTTTCCAGCAGAAAAATGCCCGGAGCGTTTCCTCCTTTTCAGCTTGAAATTTCCACCATACGGGTTCTTACTTTTACCACATCAGCTCCGGTGCAGTTTATTAATATTTTCAGCTGCTTTTTGCGCGTTTGTTGCGCTCGGGTAAAGGCCACTGCATATGTAATAAGCCCGTGTTTCATGGTTTTCGATCGGAAACTACCGATTACGGATGAAATTTAACGGACGAACATTTATAGACGAAAATATTCGTGTTCGAGTTTTCAAACGGTGGATCGGTCAATCAACTTTCACGGCTAATCAATTAAAACGTGATGGAAGGGTGGCTCGAAAAATATCGAACGGTTAACTGTAACCAAACTGGGACGTGGAAACTTCAAAATTTTGATTTGCACATGCAAATTCGTCCAAATAACGCGAATTGAAACTCGCCATTTACAGGTTCTGTTTAGTTCCAGAAATTTTTAGTTTTATAGGTTAAGTTTGCTCCGGCGAGCTAACCGTTGAGCTCCGTTGAACATTATTTAACCTTCTGCAAGTTGCTCGAATGGGATGAAATAACGTTGCATTCAATGAAGAACAAATAGTTGCCAAAAAACAAACTTTCCGCGACTGTATAAACAAGCCACCAATACTAATTCAACGGATTTGCTACATTCGAGTACATAGTTGTCACCGAGACAAAATTTCAATGCGGGTGAAACGTTTTTTATTCAAATTTTTATTTCTAAATTTGTTAGATACTTTTCTGCGGTTTCAAATCTTTAAGTTCCCTAGTTCCTAAATCGTCCCTAGGTCCTTAAATCTCAGAGGACCTTAGGTTCCTATATCCCCACATTTTTGGACATGTCCTAAATTTCCATAATTCTAGATTTCGATGTTCCTAGATTCTTGTATTTCTGGATCGTATCCCTAGATTCTGATGTTCTAAGATGTCGATGTCCCTAGGTTAGAATGTCCTAAGATGTTGATGTCCCTAGGTTACAGTATACGAAGGTGCCGATGCCCGTACGTTACAATGTCCTAAGATGCCGATGTCCCTAGGTTACAATGTCCTAAGATGTTGATGTCCCCAGATCCCGATATCTGTACATTCCAATATCTTCAAATCCCGGTGCTTTTTCCAAGATCCCTAAATCTCAAGGTCCCTAAATGCCGATATCCCTAAATCACAATTAGATTCATAAATACCTACACCCAAATCCCTCGACAAAATCCCTGAATTCCAATATCCCCAGATCCCCAAATCCAAAGTCCCCAAATAATTTCAAATGTCAACCCCAAATGTTGACCTCCAAATGCTGAAGTTCATAAAAATTCTTGAAAGAATCGTGGAGCGGAAGTCATCATCAGATATTCCATAGAGAAACGACGTTTGCTCTTGACTGTACATAGTAGCCGTTTTCCCGGAAACGCGACCTTCTTTCCCCTGTGAGAAAGACGAAAAGAAACGAGTGTCGGCGCGCGGCAGTCGCTACCGGGTTTCGTTTTTGTCGCGTCTAGTAGCCGCGGCGCGGTATCGAGGCATCGATCGAGCACGCCAATCAAAGGGAGAATTTTGACGGTGTTCGGTCTGAAAAGCGGTTCTCGTATCTGTTGTACGGTGCCGCGAACAGGGTTAAATTTAGCCTCGATCGTCTCTCAGGAAACGTTGAACCCAAGACCTTTTGCATCCTCTTCTCTCCCCTCTTCCGCCTTCCTTCCGTCTGTTCGGTTCTCTGGCTGGCTCGGCCAGCCGCTCAGCTCCTCTCGGCCCTCCGACGACCCTCTCGATGGCCTCCCTTGGTCGCCGCTCGCCTACATACAAATATAGGCCTGGCCACCAGGATTCGCGCGCTTTCAGCTCCGGACAGCTTCTGTTATTCCTCCAACGAACGTGATCCGTTCGTATCGCGATATCCGGTCTCGTTGTACGTTTTTAACGAGCCGGCACGTGTTCTCCCTTATCGGTTCCGCGCTCGACTCTGCCCACCTTCCTGCCCTCGTTTACATTTCTTTCTCGTAAACGACCATGCACGGGTCCGTTTGCCGCCTCGTCTCTGGCCGACCGAGATGGTGCTCCATTTTTTCTCGACCTCTCTCTCCGTTTAACTCCGTGAACGACGACAGACTCCAGGAATGCACTCGACGTTACCCGCGCGATAAGCGCTCTCTTAACCTCTCTCGACCGGAGGAGAGACGTGTTTTTGTCGCCGATCCGGCGACCACCGAATGAAAGGGACTCTTGTTGCTTCTCCGTTCACGGAGCCATGCGGTTTCGCTCACGACCTTCTGCGCTCTGACCCCTCGACGTTACATATATTTTTCCGTGTCCCGAAACGGGACACGAGGTTTGCCCACGGTACCGTGAACGAGTACGCCCAATATCGGTATTGGCGTAGCGGTACGCGCGTGTTACGCGCGACCTCGCGTGTCCATCGAGCACCAACCTCGTATTTGTTCGGGCACCGCGACGTATCGGTGGACGCGGGACGCCTGGGAATCAGGAATTCCAAGGTCGACGAAAGGCGGGGGACGGCAGGGAAAGCGACGGAACGGATGAGCACCATGGGCGAGGCGTGGGTGCATACGTGCCCGAGCCTCGTTCCAGGTAGCATGTTACGCCTGCGGTACGGAAAATGGCGATGCATGAGAAGCCAATCCGTTTAATTCTTTCGTATGGTCGCAAGTTTGATAGTAATGCGTTATATCGCAACGTGGTGCATCACGATGCGTTATATTGTAACGCGTTAGATCGCAACACGTTATATTGCAACCCGTTAGATCGTATCGTTGTAAGGTAGATGACGGAATAACATCATTTGATGTCTATGTGTTAGGTCACTCCGCGTTATATCGCAACGTGCTGAATTGCAACGGATTAGATCGCAACGCGTTATATTGCGACATGTATCGACGTAAGTCAGATGACAATAGAATAAGCCTACCACACATTAGATGACTATAGCTAGATCGCTCCGCGTTGTTTTGTAATGCGTTGTATTGCAACTAGTACTGTTACGAGGTTAGATGACCATGGAATAAGATCACCATATATTAGACGGCTGCGCGTTAAATAACTACGGCTGAGATTTCAATGCGTTAAATTATGTGTTCCATTATCAAGCGTTGAATCACCACGCGACAAATAGAAATGCGTCAAATCACTACACGTTAAATCACAATGTGCCAGAACACCACCCGTTAGATCACAACGCGTCCCATTACCTCGCCTTAGATCGCCACACGTTACATGGCTACGTGCCAAATTATCGCACGTTAAATCGCAACGTGCCAAATTTCGACACGTTACATCGCAACGTACCCCATTCCACGTGTTATATTGCCGCATCAGCAATTAGATCAACGCAGCCATCACGCATATATCCTTCCTTAAAATTTTCTCGTCCCACTCCTGAATCCTACCTCCACCAATACCCTAACCAATAACCTAACCACTTTTAGCCATATTCTCCATACCCAATCTACCATAACAAGTTCAAACTATACGCCACCTAATTTCTCCCAAAATCAAGCCAAACAGTAAAAGGCTCCTCCGCATGCCTTTCCCTTTAATCAACAGAAGGCGCGTTATACCTAAATGTACGTTAGGTTCAGCCCTCGCGTCCCCGGCGTCGCGGTGCTATAGCGAGAGCGGTTGGACGCAGGTATTCGGAGTCTGACCGGTTTGGAGTCTGGACCGAAATATATCCCATTGTAGAGGAGAAACAAAGCGCACGTTGTGTCTGGTGGTTAGAAAATGGATGCGATTTTTTTCGTAGGCATTAATATCAAGCTAAGAGCGTTGGGACAACAAAACGTATACACATTTAGTCAGGCTTTAGATAAAACTGTTGGTAAATTTATTATTCCCCTTCAAAGAAAGCATGGATTCTCGATGGGATCCGGTAAAGGCGTGGAAGAGCGGACACTGTTCCAACATAAGGATTCCAAGAACCGAGCGTGTTGCGTCTGAAGAGCTCTCGTGTTTTAGCCCACAATTTATGGAATGGATAAGCAGAAATGCTCCATCTCTTGGATTAAACTCCGGACGCTATCCGGGGAAGACGTTCGTTATCATAGTGTCAAGCTAAGGATGATTCGGGAACTCATGATTAATTCAATGTCATCGAACCGCGTTAGACTGTTTGAGCGCGTGTTCGGCCAATGTCCTCGTCGAGGAGAAAGAGAGACTGGGTGATCATGGAACAAAGGCTGGCGCCGATAACGCACGTGCGAGAATGGTAACGGTAAGAAAGTCAAATAGCCGAGGCATTGGTTGGTGGATGGATGTGTATCGGGGCCCGATGCACAAGGTTGCCAGGTCTGTCCGGGCGGCCCGACGGCGTTGCAAGATCGAGAAGCGACGTTGTCGGACGTCGTCGCGAGCTTCGAAAGGCAGTCACGGCGAAGGTAAGTGCGGGTGAGAAGAAGAGGGAACGGAAAGAAAGGCGGCGAGAGGGGCCGAGAGGGGGGCAACTCTTCGAACGTAAGCGTAGAAAAGTATACCTGGCGAGATTCGAGGAGAAGCGTGTGCAGGCCTCGGGGAAGGGAGCTCTCGGTCACCGGCACGACCGTAAGAACGTAACCGCGGTACAACAGTGTTGCCACTTCCTAGTGATTGCCGAGCACCGTGAGCCCAGAGGCCGCTTTCGGGGTCCGAGTCCAGGCTGTTGCTTCTCCGATCCTCGATTCTCGTTTCTCCGTTCGGGGACCATCTGCTCGCCTCCGGGCCTTTGCATCTTTAATGGTTCGCGTGACTGGACGCGGCCACGGGATGCTGCGCCGACACGGCTGCTTTTTCTTCCACTGTAACCTTGCCTCGGTAATCTCTGCCAGTGAAAGAGAACCTCTTCAACGTTACGAGTTCACTATTTAAATCCGCTAGGATTAAACGCCGATTTATATTGCCCGGACGGACACGGAACGCTCCGGGCAGAGTTGCTGGAGGAATTAAGCGAATGATTATACAGGGTGCTGTTCATGAAACTTTTCAAATTTATAATCGACCTTAACAAGTTCGCGTAACTTCAGGATTTATAATATAAATGAACTCTGACACCTTGAGGTTCACCATCGAGATTTATAATATAGAGCAACCTTAACACCTTCGGGTGAAACTTCGTGGTATATGATATAAATCGGCCGTAACGCCTACGAGGTTCATGAAACTTCGGAACTTGCGATATAGACCAACCTTAACACGTTCAGGTTCATGGAACTTCAGAATGCGTAACATAAATCAATCTTAACACCTCGAGGTTCATGAAACTTGAGGATTCATAATATAAACCAACCTTACCGCATTCGGGTTCATGAAACTTCAGCACCTATAACATAAAATAAGTCAACCTTAAGATCTTCGGGTTCATGAAATTTCGTGACTTCGGTCTCAACTGCGTTTTAAAACGCGTTTCAGAGAAACGACAGTTTTCTGGAACCCGTAAAATGCATGTAGTTGAAAGATATAGGAGCTGATACGTCAAGTACAAACATGTATTTAGCGGAGTTAAAAATGTTTTTCAAACTGTCGTTTTATCGCGATGGAAGTGCAGCTGTTACCCAGGCATTGAACGTGTCAAATAGTCGGTTTTTACGAGGACGATAGAAAGGCAACGATTGCGCAACAAATCTCCTCACAGGAATCGACAATCACGGATATTCCAGTGCCGTTTATGACGCATCCGCCGGATGACATCGGGGTTCAATCATGCACTTTTTAATCCTCGAGGTCGAAAGTTATAGAGCACCTGGACAGGACGCGAATCACGCTCGAATCGGGGCGCAATTATCGTGGCCGCAATTATTTCGACGATTCTGTCGGGGCTTATCCCGCTGACCGTTTTCCACGGGTCGCGGGACGGAAGGTTCGTTAACGGTCCGCGAACGGGAATCGTTACCGTTTAATTAAGCACATTTTCGACGCGTTCCATTCGCGGATCTCGTCCCGTCGTCTAGCCAATCGTGATCGCTTCGATTTTTACTTCAACGGCCATTCTACAAAAAGTATTATTAGGGACTCCATTCAGAACGGTCAAAATTTCATCTGCCATCTTTTTTGTTTGCACATCTTCATCCTTCTACTTCCCTCAATCCAAATATAATGAAACTTTGTGCGAAAATCACCATGTGTATACATATGTATATGTACGCATGTGTGTATGTATAAACGTATACAAGTATGTATGTATGCAATGCACGTACACGTTTATACATACATGTATGTATGTATGAACGTACGTATGTATGCAATGCATGTATGCATGTGTGTATAGATGTATGAATATATGTATGCATGCATGTATGTACATATGTATAAATGAACGAACGTACGTAGACGTACATAAATATACACATATATGAATGTATGCACTCAAATAAGTATGTACGAATGTATGTAAGTATTAATGTGCGAATGTATCAGTACCTATGAATACATGTACGTATCGATGTACTGTGAATAGTGTATGACTCTATATATGAATGGACACAATACATATATGAATGTACCTGTATGCGTATCTACAAGGCATGTCTGACGTCTGATAAATTGGCAATTGGAAGCAATGCATAACCTATTGGTCCATCTGTCAACTTACCAGACGCGTATAGTGCATACATGTGCGTCATCTAATGGACCGTTCCTTGGTTCCAAAATAAATGTCCCAGCCGTTAACATCGGTATTACCCGATCCGAGAGGAGTAAAGAAACGTTGAAGATGTCTTGCTTTGAACTTTAAGTGCACTAGTGCTGTCGAGGAAAGTTCTGTAATCTTGTAGCCGCTTTTTTAAAATACCCAGACTGATCGGCGAAGCGTTTCAGTTATGAACGACGTTCACCTAGCAAAGTCGAGCTTCACTGGTGCTCCTGTCCTCGAGACCCGGCTTCGATTTCATTTCGTGTCCCCTCCTCTCCTTTAACCTCGATCTCTCACGGTTAGATGCCGAGATCATACGGGGGTGGGAAACGTCGAATTTCCACGGGAACCATATGCCCGTGGCCGCGTGCACCTTTCATCTACGCGTGGGATGAGAATATATTTATTCCTAGAAAAATAGAGAATTCAGGGCCGAGAAGAGCAGATGGCCCAAAGTTCGAGTCAGGTAGCGGGGTGAATCGAGCGGAAAGGCGCGATCCTTCGAGAACGGACACCTGCTGCACCCGAATGTCCTTCGAACCTCCAAGTACCACCGGTCCTGGCCTTCTTGTTCTAATCATTCATCTAGGAAATGGTTCGGAGCGAAATATCGCGAGGAGAGACCCATCGAGGGACAGTGGCGAGCTTCGCAGAGGAGACGGGGTGGCGGTTCTGCATTCATTTCTCTTTAAAGGGAGTTCAAGGTACATTTCCAGGGCCGTAAATTCACGACACGGGACAGTTATCTAGATGAGTGAGGAAGGAAAATTATCTAGAGGTAGACTAATGAACTAGGCGAATTCGATTATGTAGATACATCTAGATATCATCTGGATAAGTCTAGATCAATTACCTTAAAGTTATCTAACGATACTAACGAGTAAAGCAGCTTGCATCGTTTAGATCGTCTTTAATTTAGCACAAGTTCGGGTTATCAAAAATTGACAGCAGTGGTTTGTTCCCGATGTCCCTATCAGGGTTGAAAAAATAGTGCGGGGGTTCGATAACAGGTTTGAACAAGCAGAACGACAGACGGTCGCGCGAAGGTTTGGCAGTCCCATGGGCCTAGCCCACGGCGGTAGGAACCACCTGCCGCAGAGGTCGGTGGGGGCAAGCTGTTCCCGGTGCGTTTTACCTTCTCTAACCAACGACCGTTTTACCCTTTTCTACAACGGCGTCGTCTTCATCATGCCCTACCGTCGTTTCCCTCCATCTTCTTCGGGCTCTTTCTTTTTTCTCTCCGTGCTACTTTGCTCCATCCTCGTTGTGCATTCGTCTTCCGTCCAGCCGCTGCCACCTTCTCTCTACCTACCATCGCCACCACCACCACCGTCGTACACCTCGAACCGACGCGACGACGAGCGTGCATCGGCGACCGGTTGTACGCTGCGCTTACGCGCGCACGAGAACGTAGTGGGGGACTCGGCGAACAAGGGGAAGCCTACGGTGGGGGGTAGCACCGATGCTATGCGACCCCAAGCTCAGTCGTCGCGCGACCCTCGTGGAGTGTGTTGGCGTTACACTTTTGGATTATTGGAAATTTAAACGCACGATCGTTTACGTATCGCTGCGAGTGTTTTCTCTCGAGTTCCTCAAACCGAATATAATCCTTCGGTAAGAGCTCGCAGCGTCGCGAACTTCTTACGGTTCTGTGTACGTGGCGGTACTTTCGAAAGCGAAAAGAAACACGACGAGGAAAGTGAACCAGGGTCGACGCGGACATAAAACGGAAATAAAAGCGTGCGAAAGGTGCGTGCAAAACACCGGGCCGGAACAAAAGGAGTATCTTCGGCCGGACGGTTGCAACGTGGCATTTTGAAACCGCGCGTAAAACGCTCTTCTATTTTCGAATTGTTTCGTCGGACGGATGCACGCGATGATCAGCGTGCGAGCCTCGGAGAAGGTACGCGGTCTGAGCGGTTGAGAAATCGGCACGGCAAACATCCGTGAGATGGAGCATTCTTTGGAGCCAGTGGATCGCAGAACGACGCGCGTGAGTCGTTCCAGGTAGTTTTCGGTCGTTGGAAGGTGACCGAGAAACGACGATTCGAACGATCGTCGAAACCGATGAAGCTGACGACTCGGTTTCAGCCAGACACGACGACGGGAGAGAGTAAGAACGGCGAGAGAAGGTGTGACAGTGCAATAGGTGCGACGGGACGAACATCGAAAGATGCGTGCAGTGTTTTCAGTGGATTGGCGGGCGTGATCGACGACGTGATCGATAGGATCGATGCCGCGTGCTGGCGAAACTCGCGCATCGTCGTCGATTCTCGGTGAAAGTCGGCCCAACGCGGAACTCTGTCCTTCTGCTCGAATGGAGCCGTGCAATTTGCGTCTCTCGTTGTTCGGACGCGATCAGACTTCTCGTGGAATTCGTTTAAACGACAGAATGGATAGGATTCGAGTCGGACGCTCGCCGAGCACGGCGATCATCGCCTTTGCGTTGCTGCTGCTGTTGCATCACGGTGAGTATCTCGCGGCAGAATCGTTTTTCAATGTTGCTGCGCTCCTCCGGTTGTGTAGTCGTTTCAATTTCGTATTTCGACGGGAGTCCTTGTTTCGTGCGATCGTTGCGACGTACCGTGTCGGTATGTCGCAGTTTCCAGCGAGTCAAGCGAGACGCGTCCTTTTAACAAACTCGTTCTGGTCCGCGCGAGGCCAAGAGGAGGCCTCCTTTCGCTCCACCAATCCGGTCCAGGCGATTTCAGTTGGAGGTGGTCGTTTCGATACTACATTGTAGTAACACTCGTTTCTGTTACAATGCGTTATATTGCAAATGCGTTCAATTACCTCGCGTTTTATTGCCATCCATAGTATCACTATGCATTGTATAACTGTATGATAAATACAGTCATTTGATCGTATTTCCATTCGTTATATCGCCGCGCGTTAAATCACCATACTATGGCCAGGTGTTATATAGCACGTGATATATCGCCACGTATTAGATTGCAAACGCATTAGATAGCCATGCGTTATATTGCAAAAGCGTTAAACATCTACGCGTAATCATCGTGTTCTATCAAACGCGTTAAATAGCCACACGCTATATCGACTTACGTTATATTGCCACATTCTATATTACTTTGTTTTATATCGTTATGCATTGTGGAAGTGTACATAAATATCGTCACTTGTATTTCCATCCGTTATATTGCAACATTGTCACGCGTTACATTACCACGCTCTATATCGCCACGCGTTTTGTCACTCTTCATCGCCACATATTTCCACTCTCTGTATCTTCAGATGTATTACCTTTGTATTCCCATTATACTACCACTTTCTGTATCGCCACGCATTATATTGCAGTCGTTACCTGTAACATTAACACATTCAAAAAGTAATCATACATTGCATTATCACACATTGTATCAACATTGTATCAACATTGTATCACGAACTTTACTAGTACGAGTTGTATTATCATACATTCTATCTCCCTCACTAAATCGCTACGTGTTGCATCGCCACACGTTATATTACCACGCATCGTCCGCACGCGTTGTATTATTACGCGACATGTCTCCTCGTATCATATTAGTACACGTTATATTGTCATAGGTTGGTATTTCCACGCGTCGTATCATGACACATTACACATTATTTTACGTCGCACTGTTCACACTATACGTTGTCGTGTTATATTGCCACGCATTATATCGTCAGATACGCGTTATGTTATCGTATATTACTGCTCATTATATCGCATGTTAAATCGCCATGCTTCATGCATGAACACAATCTCCAAACAGATTTAAAACGGGACGAAAATATCCGAGAATAATAAAGCCTCTCTTCTCTTTCTATTTTTTCTTTCCTCCCTATTTTTAACATACACTCGTGTGCAAAAGTTTGCGAATTGCACGAAAATGAACATTTTGGTGAATCTTTTAAATCGTTAAATATTAAATCCTGTATCGATGTAAATCGAAGTTTCTTTCATCAAATGAAATATAAAAGTTGTTTGGATTGTTTACCCGCAAAAGGCGATGATCGAAGACGCGTAACGCGTTTTAAAAACTGGTTCCGTTCCCGCGCAACGGTAAGAGGCCTCCTTTCGCTCGGCCAATGGTTACCCCGCGATTTCAATATGGTCGTTCAGACGCTACGGTAGCTGATAAACTAACGAGCACCACGGCGTTATGCTATTTTATCGCTCCGAAGGAGAAACCGATGGCACTTAACTTAGAAGCGTCGTAAATTCGTCGGGTATGCAGAGCAGGTCGCCTCGTAGCAGCTTCCCATTCGGGAAATACCAAACTACGCTTGTGACGGTATTAGGTCTCGTGACGTAGCTGCCTGCCACAGGTGTCTCCGTACGAACGAGGCGTTAACGCTAACGACGCCTCGCTTTTCGCTCTTCGCTTCGATGAATACAAGCCTTCACCGGTTACATACGCACATATTTCGACGTTCCAAAACATCGATCGATTTTTCGCACGTGCTCGACTGATCGCTCCGTGACTACATAGACCGCTCGGTGACTGCACAATCGGGCACAGAGAAATTCTACGAGAAGGAGCATAGTATCGCTTACCGCATCTTTATTTATGTTTATCTTCTTATGCAATATAGAATACACGAGATATTCACGGACGATAAACTTTATTACTCCAGAAATTGCGATAACGTTTCCCATCGCGTTGCGGGTACAGTTCTTTTTATTACACTTTTACGAACACTGCCTAAAATTTAGAAACGGGGACATGATCATTCCGGCGTTAGAAGCGTTTATAAATACAAACACGAACGGGAATGTTAAAGCGTGGAGCATTATGGGCGCGTCATTTACTGTACGCTGCGGACGCTTCGCTATGCGTACGCAACTTGACGCTCCATGGAAAGATGGCCTCAGGCTACGACGAAAACTAGAAAGTCCCATTTAAATGTACAATGCTACATTTAACGTTTAAGAACGTTTCGCACGTTACGTACGATCTTAACTCCCACTACTTTCTCGAAAACCTTGCGAATAAACTTCGTTTCATTTTCTCTCGTGACAAAAATTATTCGGTTAGAACCGTATATTTCATCTTCGCGTTCTGCGTGCTCGTAAAGATAGTAAAACAGTACGGGGGGACGATAGAAGAAATCGAACGTTGGCTCAATGGCACGCGAGCAAGAAAGCTGGTATCGAAAAGTAAACAAGCCGTCGGGTAAGTTGGAGCAAGAGGGGTATATATAGGGGAAAACGTAAACTACGATGGGTCGATGGTTAGGTAAGAAGGGGGAGGCCGAAGGAAGAGGGATAGAACGGCGCGGATGGATTTATAGAGAGACAAGCAGACGTAAATATAGACTCGTGCATAGGCAGCGAAAAGATGGGGTGTGGGGTAGCCGGACGTATATATGTACGTACAGGTAAGGCGAGAGAGGACGGTTAGAAAGAGATGCTAGTGTCGAGTATAGAAGGCGGTTAGACAGAAAGAGGAACGATACCTTCGACGAACTAACGAGTCAGAGTGGGGCTCGAGTACGAGGGGAACGGGAGAACTCGCGATATCGCATCGGTGAGAAGTCAAACCGGTGACTTTACCGTTACGCGACCCAATGATGGGACAAGCGACGACGAATCGTCGCAACGTCGATCGTTTTTAACGCGGGACACGGCTCGATACCGGTTGAAACGCTCGCAAAAAGATTCTTTGCCATCGTGTGGTCAGCCTGACCGCGGTCACGCGTGCCCTACAAGATACTAGATAAGCTAGCTTCGTGTTGGCAAGAAAATATACGAACCCCTCAAGTTCTCCAGTTTAGAGATTTCAATATTTTCTAATTTACAAATTTTCTAGTTCCCTAATTCCTGCATGTTCTAATTCTTAGATTTCTCATCCTGAACTTTCCAACTCTGAAATTTCCCAATTCCTAAACTTTCTAATTCCTAAATATCCCGATTCTCAAATACCCCAATTCCCAAATGTTCCAACACCCAAATTCCAATTCCCCAATTTTCTAATGCCCAAATGTCCCAATTCCCAAATTTTCTATTTTCCAAAGGTCCTAATTCCCAAATGTGCCAATTCCAAACGTTCCATCTCGCAAACGTCCCACTTCCCAAAATTCCGAATCCTCAAATTCCCCAATATCCCTAATGCCAAATTCCCAAATTCCTAAACCTCCAATTCTGAGATTCCTGAATTCCGAAACGTTTCAGCTTCCAAATATCCTAATTCTAAAGTATTCCGATTTCCCAAACTCATCAAATCCCCAATTTCCCTATTTCACAATATCCCGACTCCCAACTTTCGCAGTTCCAGCGCATTCAATTTCAGCTATACAAATATTTAGAACTGCAACGATTACACGATCGCGTTTAACGCAGAACGATTCTGTGAACTTCCCCCTCACCCCGTGCAGTTATTATGTCATTAAAATTATTTAAATATGTTTGCGCAATGTCCAAATTGAAAATCTGTCGATTCATCTCTGAGCACGTACCATGCATCATCCGGGGAACGTCAATAAACAAATAAATAAATGAAGCACCACTTTCCGGAGATATTTTTCAATTTATTTTAAAACCCACCGCTCAGGGAGAGGATCTAATTACGTCACGCGATAGAGCAAACATTTTTCCTACGACAAGCATCAAAGAAATCTGTTGGTCGGTTTTTATTTTCAATCAAAAAAATAGTTTGACAAAACGTGAAACGATGTCGGTGGTTCTCAGCGTCGACGGTGCTGCCGCATGGCGTAACTCGCTGCAACCATAACAGGAACGCCATAAACGGACGCCGTGGTTGAGAACCGTTTCCGTCGCGGCGTTTTGCCAAACTATTTCATTTTTAAATTGAAAATATAAACGGACCAGCCACTTTCTTTGATGCGTTCCCGAAATATGTGTGTCCCGTCACGTGATGCAATTAGATTATCTCCCACGGCTTTAGTTTTTAAAATAAATTGAAAAATGTCCGCAAACATCGACGGGTTTTCGCTGTTATTTGCACTTTTATCCTCGTTTAAACGTACTTAATACATATTTAACGCCATGCTGACATACTTTTTTGAGTACAGCATATTTCCACGGTTGAAATTTCGCATTTTCTTCGTAATCAAATTTTGTTGAAACTGGATACAGTAGCGAAAATCGGTCCACAGCATTTGGTGCATGGAAATCGACAAAAAGGTGTTTTTAGCGAAAGTTGTGGTCCAAGTACGCGTTAATTTGCAACGACTTTTTACTTTTCGTTAGGAAACAAGTATGAATTTTCTCTTCGCTTTTAGCTCATTTTAAGAGTAGCCTATATTTAGAGCACCCTTGTACTCTACTAATTTCTAGCAAACATTTGTTCAGATTATTTTATATATCATAGCAAAGATGTAAATTGAAGCATTACGATATAAAAATATTGAACAAATTCAACAGCATATCCTAATAAGTGTTAGCCCCATATTTAGCACTTCCTCTACAAGTTGAAGATCAGATAATTTGGCTTCGCAATTCGCCTTAGCGATATTATCGATATATCATTAAGGGATAAGATAGATATACGATAGTCATGCCTCTAGTTCTAACGAGTTTGTCCGTTCGGGTATTTCAGCAGCGGCACAGGGGCGCGTGGAGGAGACGCAGATGGACACGCACGAAGGGTCGACGGTGCAGCTGCAGTGTCGGTTCTCCCCGCCTCGAGAAAACGTCACGTGTTTCTGGTTGACGCACACGAACAACAACCACGACAACGCGGCGATCGACAACCTGGCCCTGTCGCCACAGTACAAAGTGTTCATGAACCTGGAGGAGGGCAGGTACGACCTCCAGATACGCAACGTCTCGTACGAGAGGGACAACGGGAAATACGAGTGCCGAGTGAAGGCCAGCGGCACCGGATACGACTTGCACCGGAAGTTCATCACGCTGACGGTGCTGCGAGCCCCAGGGCCACCGACTATCTCGCCAACTTCGGCGTCCGCCACCGAGGGCCAGAAGTTAGAGTTGCAGTGCGACACGAACGGCGGTAGCCCGGAGCCGGAAGTGAGATGGTACCGGGGCAACGAGACCAGCATCCTCCACTCCGGCAGGACTTTGCTGGTGGAGCCAAAGAAGGAGGACGACAAAGCCACGTTCCGATGCGTCGTGAGGAACCGAGCGATGCGAGAGGGTGAAACTCTGAACGCCACGGTGACCCTCGACGTTAATTATTTCCCCCGGGTCACCGTCGGCCCGGAGAACCCTTTGAAGGTCGAGGTGAACGGAACAGCGAATCTGGAGTGCCGGGTCGACTCGAAGCCCACCGTGGGCATGATAAGATGGTGGCGAGACGGCAGCTTCGTGGCGACCACCTTCGAGCACACCATTCGCAGAGTGACCGTACAGGACGCGGGCAAATACACCTGCCAGGCGGACAACGGGTTAGGAAAAAGAGGCGAGAGTTCCCTGATATTGGACGTACTGTATCCACCTACCGTCTCGATAGAAGGAGACTCCTTGAGGATCGCAGAAGTGGAGGACACGGTTACGGTGCATTGCAACGTGACCGCGAATCCTCCGCCGACCGTGATCGAATGGCTGCGCGATGGCCGGCCGGACTTCCGACAACTGGGCTCCATTTTACGATTGAGTCGCGTCACCGCCGATCACGCCGGAAATTACACCTGTCGAGCGGTGAACACGATATATCCCTCCGGTGGCGAGAGAAGGAATTACTCGGCCTCTGCGAGGTTGACAGTACGGGTGCGACACAAACCTGGCCCAGCTAGGGTCACGCCGGACTCGCCCGTCGCCGTGGAGGGATCCAGGGTCATTCTGACCTGCATGGCCAGCCCAGCCGGATACCCGGAGCCACGGTACAAGTGGTGGAAAGAAGGAGAGTCTGGGATCATATCGATGCCCTTGGAAAACACCGGACCCAGATACGAGATCGACTCGGTGCACCTGGGCAGCGAGGGTACCTACAAGTGCCATGCTACCAACGAGATCGGCAACGGAGAGCCTGCTTCCGTTAATCTGACCGTGCATCAACCACCCAAGATACTTACAAAGTTGCAGCCACACGTTACCAGGAAGTAAGTATCTTACCGTTGGGTTTCTTTCGATATTACAGTATGGTAGATAAAAGTTTAGATGCTAATTAAAAGCATTTCTCCATAACGCGCCGCGTTATTAGTAGGTCGACGGGAAATTGGGTCAGTGTACTTTAAGCCACGTATTAAAGCCGGCCAACGTTAAAGACCTTTATACTTTAAAAAGACTGGAAAGTTTTTAATCGCCTCGCGATATTGCGAGTACATTAAATGGGTACAGTAATTAAGGCAGCATCAATGTTAACGTTTACGATTCCGATTCAAGGAACAGAGAGGACTCGGTATAGATCTTTCCCGCTACTTACTTTTGCATTTGCATGAAATTCATCTTCGTATGTCTCGCGACGTACTTCGTAATTATGCCGGATAACGGGGGTTTAATGGAGAATGGTCGACCAGAAACAGAATATTTAATTATCTCTTTTGCCGTTAAAAATACGGATTTATCCTCTGGCGTTCGTTTCATCGGGGCATTCAGTTTACTTTTCGAAACGTTTCTTCGTATTAACCACTGTGAAATTAAACGTCAGATCTTTGTTTCAACGGAACGGAGCTAATAACGGGCTATTAAAAAACTTTTCAAGAATGTCTTACATTATCCAATAAGTTCATTGGCGTAACTAGGTTGGGCGCAGGGTGGGCCTGCCCGCTAAAATATGAGCTAACAGAGCTTATCGGATGATCTAAACCGTTCAATCGATTCGTAAATCGATTTCCAAACAGTCTCGCGTTTCGAATCTCCGATTCTACGGAAACGGTAAAAAACAAATCTGATCCGCAGGGTCGGCGAGTCCTCGTTTCAAGTGTCCTGCGTGGCGCAGGGTAAACCACGACCCAGCGTGAGATGGTTGAAGGACGATCAAGAGCTCACCGCCGACGAAAGACTGTACAAAGTGACGACCAGTGCCTCCGAGGGACACGGTAACGTTATCACCATAAACTCAACTCTAAGCTTCCTGGGTCACGCGAGACCGCAGACCGACGAGATCGTGGCGAGCGATCGCGGCAAGTATACCTGCGTGTTCGTTAACGAGGTGAAAAAGGTCGAGTCGACGATGATGCTGAAGGTGGAACACGAGCCGATCGCGTTGCACCAGCACGGAAAGGTCGCGTACAATCTAAGGGAAACCGCCGAGGTAGCCTGCAAAGTTCAAGCATGGCCCAAGCCCGAATTTCAATGGAGCTTCGGTACGAACGCCGCGAGTCTTCAAGGTTCCTCCAGCGACGGCCATTACGAGATCTCCACAAGCAGCGACAACTACGACGTGTACACCTCCGTGCTGAGGATAACGAACATTCGTGATGTGGACTACGGCGACTACAGCTGCAGGGCAGCCAACGCTCAAGGCAGCATCATATCGACCATCAGGCTGCAACCTAAAGGCGCTCCGGAAAGACCCATCAACATCACCGCGATGGACGTGGGTCCAACACACGTGGCTCTGCTCTGGGAGGTCGGTTTCGACGGCGGGCTGCCCATCACCAAATACTTTGTCTCGTACCGACGAGTGCCCGGCGCGGACGAGATCGTAGCCCCGGACTGTGCCGTGCCCAGACCGCTCGCTGATCAGGGGTTGGAGTTGGACTGCGGTCGATCCAACCCCTGTAACGTGACCAATCTAGAACAACACCAGACCTACACGTTCAAGGTGAAAGCGTACAACACGTACGGCCATTCGAACTACTCCGACGAGGTGACCGCCACCACGGCTGTCGCTAAGATCCCGGCGCCGTTGAGGGCAAGCTACGACCCCGAGAGCGGGATGCTGGCCATCAGCGTGGGCGCCACTTGTCTCTCGCTGGTCGCCTCGATCGAAAAGTTCGACGGACCACCCTCCTCCACCGACGAGTCCCTGTGGAGGATCCTCGACGAGTGGCCACTCGAAGTACTCGGCAGCGCTCCCACGCAACGGGAGGGCGTCCTGGACGACCTGGAGGCACTCGAGGGCGAGCCCGAAATCAGGGTCAGGCTGTGTCTGAAGGCGGACCGACAAAAGTGCGGCGATTACGCCAAGGCTAAAAGTGAGTATCTCCGGTTACACTGCCGGTTGCCGATTTGCGTAGACGTTCAACGATTTTCTGCCCGTGTTAGTCGGCCCATCCTACATCGCCCAAGCGGGCGCCCTCGCAACGCCTACCTTGATAGCTCTGGTGGTCAGCGGAGCCGTGTTCCTGCTGTTCGCCGCGCTTCTGTTGCTCTTTTGTCGATGTCGACGAAAACACGCCACCAAGGCCAAGGATTACGAGATGGACTCGAACGCGTAAGTTTCTCTTGAGACTTTGACGACGAACGGACGCGGGATACTTGACCCGGGGAGATTCCAATTATCGTGAACGGTTCACGGAACGGGGTTTCGATGTTCTTTTGTCCATTCAGAGTTCGACCGAGCCTCGTCGCCGGAAACGGTCAACAGAGCCAAGCACCTCCGCCTTACTACGCGGAGAACAAAGCCCTCGAGCACAGTTTGGACCACGCTCTGGCCATGGAGGACTCGAAAACACCGGCGTACTCGCAACCTGGATACGGTTACCATCAACCGAACCACAATATCAATGGTAATGAAGCTTTTTGCGATAGTAATTCCCGTGATAGTGGTTTCGCGAATGGCCGAGGTCGGGATATTTATACCAGCCGCGTTTTACTCCCTCGTATCTTCCTTTCGGTTGAAGATGGCAAAAATGTATTGAAAAAGGTAAAATGGTCTAACGAGCTCTAGCGTATTCCGTGATCGTATCTTTCCCGTAACGACGGTAACGATTCACCCCCTGTAAACTGCAATTTCAATTTACCATTCCTTCCTTACGGTTGCGTTAGTCACCTTGTATATTGTACATTCGTATTGACCGTTCTTTTATTATGCCATTCCGCAAACCACGATAATTTCTTTTTAATTTAGATGCTTTTCTTGCCGCGCCGTTGTGATCTTTAATTAGATAAAACCTTTCAGATCGGATTATTTTCTGCAATTAATGAAGCGCGGAAACAAGGTTACAGATCTTTTGACGAGTCAGTCAATAATTACCGCCTTGGTTATTTGAAAAACTGCGGTACTTCAATAACATAATTTTTACGTTTACCTTTCATAAATATCTTATTTAAACTGCAATTATTTACGTATATTTTCCAGAATATTCATCGTTTAAACGAGTACAATAATAAAGATCCGCGTTTCAAAAAACTTTGAAATATCGCGTACGTCGTTTTTACAATTTTCGTAATATTTTGATTGGACCGAAATAAAATTCGCGCAATTCCGAAGCAAAAATACGCTAAAAGATCATGAATTTATTTGCCAATCTATTTTACGATCGATTAAGTACATATCCGATTGAAAGTTGCACGGTCCGCAGAAACGGGAGGTGCCGTTTCTTATAAATTCAAATCCTCGCGATGGCAATTTTCGTGTCGGAACTGAGATATAACCGCTCATTGTTCGCGGCCAAGTAAATTGCAATTGCTTTATTCATGTTCTGACAGGCGTCAACATGGGTTACATGGACAACAGTTACTCGAACTCCAATAACGGAGGCTCGGTTAACTCGCAAGACTCTATCTGGCAGATGAAGTCAGCAGCCGCGAACGGTGTTGGCCAACCTTACGATCTGGCTGGCTACGCAACCACCGAGTCGGATTACCCGACCCACCCTCATTACCTCCCACAGAGGGAGGATTACCGGGAAAGCCATAATCTAAGTCGACAGCAGTTTTGCTCGGAACCATTCGCCACTGTCGTAAAGTCTCAAAAACACGTCGGTGAGTAGTATTCTTTAGTCGAACTGTTCGTTACCCTCCACCCATTTCTATTCCTCGAGGAAAATTTTATTTGAAAATAAAATAAGTTATTTCGACACGCTGTTCCGACTATTGGTAGTTAAGAACCACTTCGAAGTGCAGTGGAGTCCCGTTATATTGCCGTGGACGAAATTGTCGAAGAGGTGTGGCACCTTCGGGAGTCTTCGTGCATCTTCGCGATCTAAATCCTCGAGTTCGGTAATCCTACGGCCCATGATACAGGAAAATATCGAAATATATATACGTTTAAAAGTTTGCACAAAATTTAATCCCTGAATCGTTGTAATAACGTTTTATCTACTTGTGAAGATGCCATCCGCTTGTCATTTCTGTAGGATCCGTTTACAAAGGATTAACAAAACGGCAGGGAAAAAGTTGCGAAATGTAAAAGAAAGTTTTAAAGACTCGTAGAACTTGGTGCTTTTCGTGAAGCGCTATCGATCATTGAAGGCAAATAACGCTTTGAAAGATCAGCCGTTTAAGCGTTAACATACTTTATTCTGGAGAAGTTTCTACACCTACTTGGAAAGTTGAAAGAACGATGGAACGTAATTCAGAACATTGTGTTCTGCCGAAGGAAAATAACGTTTCTGATCAGCGGCCAACTTCTAATATTCTGTGTAGCTGAGCGGGGGACGCCTCGAAATGCTCAAAGTGCCTTAAATTCGTTCCCGTTGGCTATTAAAGCTGTCAAGACGTCGGAAACACCTCGAAACATTTTTCGATTCGAATAACGGGACTCCGGGCGATTTCGCGAACTTCCGTATAACTAAATTGCTCAGGAACTTGCGACAGATAGAATTGAATGCTCATCGTCGGACGTAGGGTCGATCGTAAACGCTGCTAAAGATGGAACGCGAAGAATAGTGACGGGGTTAGATACTTGTAAATACTTTTCCAACATCGAATATTTTACTTTATCTCTAGCTTTCGGTAAAAATTGATCCAGCATGCGATACCAGTCAATTTATTACGTTCCTTCGTTTTTAATTTGCATACGTGAAATGTTTGAATTATGGGACGACGAAGAATAACACTGATCGCTGAAACGTTGCACAATTTATAAATAATGCTGATTAAACATATTTCGATGTAGGACACGCTGTCATCGGTAAATTTTTGCTTGATCTTATAAGCAGGTTATCTCTCCACCTGTATTTTCAATGAAACGAGAAAACTTGTCAATGCGTAGTAACTGTGGAAATAAATCCATATAAATATAGATAGCTACGAAGAGAATCATCGCGGCAATGTAAATTTATATGTACGTTTGGCAAATACCTTTTTCTGTTTTGCACGCAAACAATATTATTCGCGAATAACGAATAAATCGAACGCATTCGTTATCTTTCATTTGTCTTCCGAATTATTCGTAAATAACGAATAAATTCCAGTGGTCGCGTCGGCCAGCCGGGTTTCTATCGCTTTTATTTCGATCACCGAAATAAAATTTTCTCTCGCGCGAGCACACGACCGGTCGAACAGATGAATTACGCAAAACTATTTATAAAGATTCGAAATCGATTGGCAAAATTAGTTTTCTGCATAACCTTCCGCATAATCAGCTATCTCTTCATATCTTTATCGATTAAAATAATTTATAAATCCATTTTAAGCAATTATTACCAAAAATAGCTTGTCTAATACGAAATATTAAGTGCTCGACTTCCGAGGTAATATATCGGATTAGTCGTTAGAGATTTCCTAATAAAACGTTCAGTAGCATCATCGTGGTAGTCAACTCGATAAGTAGACTGCGGATGTTTATGTATTAACGACATATCCAAGCCTGCGAAACATACATAAATCATGTAATCTACAGAGCGCGGTACATGCTTCAAAGACTTGGATGTATCATGTATGCATAAATATCCGCAGTCTAGCGATAACGAATGAAATTTCATCCGTTATTAGAACATCGCTCTCGTGCCCCGCATAAAGTTGAAAAGTACTCCACGAAGGGTTAATACTTATTCACGTTCTCGAGTGCAAAGACGAAACGTACATATGCGAGATCGAAAAATCTCAAGAGTATTCGACTTGACGAACAATGTTTGCGGCAACTCGAGCCCATCCCTGGGCACATCCTGTTCCAGCCCGTTCACGCTCTCAGCGCACGTATTCGCCTCCGCATTCTTTTGTTTTCACAGCCTCTACAGACTCTTGTTCGTTGTTTGTCCGACAGATTCGCCGTACGACGTGTCCGGTCTACCTTATCAGGAGAACTACGACGAGGACGCGAAGCCACCTCAGCAGGTCAGCCTGTCGTACGACGAGAGCCTGGAATCGGGCTACTCGACCCCGAATAGCCGTGGACGAAGGATCATCCGCGAGATAATCGTTTGAGATCTACCTACCGGCTCGCGGGCCGGAACCACACGCACCACCTGGCTATAGCAGGAGGCTCCCACCGGTTCTTATCACCCGGTGGACCATTCACGCGATCCTCTCCGCCACAGGATGGAGATAGTGATCGAGAACCCCGTGGAATCGTCTTCACCGCCGCCTCCTCCGCCGCCGCCGCCTCCGCAGATCTCGACGTCGGCGTGGAACACGATCGTCAATGCCCCACCGACGTCCAAAACGTCCGCCGTCGTCACCTGCACGTCTACGCCGGCTGTGATGACGATAACCATCGCCGAAAATCCCACCGCTCCGACTTACCCTCCCCCGGTACGCTTCTCCTATCGGGAGACGTACGCGGCTAACTCGCTTCCGTTCGCCGGCGATATGTACTCGACGCGGCGTTCTCAGCCCCACGTGAGGTCCTACGACGATCCCGACGGAGCGTCACCGTCGGTTCGACGCATCGACAAGTCCGGACTGCTGGGAATCACGGAATCGGAGACGCCCGGCTTAAGAAGCGGCTTGCGATCACCGCGTTTCCTTTCCGCCGCCTCGGGAATGGTGTCTCCCCGAAGATTCGAGTGCGTCGGTCAACTGGACCCTGTGCCGGAGGTTCCAGGACAGGTCAGTCGCGCGAACGTCGTGCCGGGATCACCCAACTTCGTCGTTGACCCTGCGACGATGCTTGGACAGGAAAGAGTCGGCTCCCCGTTAGATTCCTGCGGAAGACACTTGCAGTTGGCGACCTTCGAATCGCGATACAACGATCATGGCGTTGCGACGCTGAACGCTTACGAGCGGCATCTGGACGGGATCGAGTCCTCCAATTTGCAAACGGATTACGGTTCGTCGTTTCCGTTTCAAGAAAGTTGCGAGTCCAGGGGACGTTGTTTGGGGCGGTTGTCGCAGTTCGCTCTAACGAGGAACGAGAGGAACAACGCGTTAGAAAGCGTCGCGCGGTACTCGGAGACGTGTTGTAATTTCCCCTTCGCGGTTCGATCGCCGACAATGTTCCCCGGCTGCGAAGGAAACGGTCTCCCTTCGACTCGAGCCACCACGACTACCGCGACCACATCCACGACGACGGTGTCGTCGACGATGCGGGAGAGCGAGAAGGGCGGGAAAGAGGAGGGAAACGTCGGTGATTGCCTGCCGGAGGAAGAGAGGGCCGAGGCGGAGGGTTGCGAGCACGGATCGACGAGCAACCCGCTGAAAGACGGGGAATCCTCAGAAAGGGCGGACGAACTCGCAGACAACGACGGGATCCAAACGCTCCGAGTGATCATTTTGTCGGAACAATTGTGAAAGGAGACGTACAAGGCGGTTGAATTCGTTGGCCGACAAAAGGAGTCGACTCGTTTATCGCCGACCGATATTATCGTTCGATGTGTATTATATTTAACGGTAGCCTGTAAGTAACTCGCGACGAAGATGGACGATCGAGTCTTGATGAATCTCGCATAAAGGCTGACGCGATGCCATAAGAGGCCATAACTTCGAGGACGAGAGATAAAACCGCGCACGTGAAGCGTCGCAGCTTGAACGCGTGCCACGAGTTTGCCCCGTTAAATGGAATCTGGTTCGCGTTCCAGCTACGACTCGTCACGCATTTTGTACTTTTATATCGTGGACGATGCCGTCGACTCTCAACGACGAGCGATCCCCATTGTGATCCCGGACTCGCGACCCGGGAACACCCTCTTCTGTACATGTACCATAAACCCACTGCGCCCGAGGCGCGATCGCGAGGGGAACTCTCCGAGGATCCTCCAATTTTAATGAGCTTTTGCACGACGATCGCTTCTGTTACTATTATTCTACCCATATGCATGGTCATATGTGAAACCCATACGTCATTTTGTAAATTAGCAGCTTAAAAGATATTTATACTTTTCATATTTCTCCTAAATCCGGTGTCATGTACTTCAATATCTACCTGTGTGTATTACATATGCCTGAAGCAATGCTATCACACAATTTCTCCGGTGGCTATAGTTTTGTCCTAACATAACGCAAAAGAAATAGGGACAGAGAAATATTTGAAATTAGGTTAGACTTGTACCGCTCTATCATTGCTACCGGCGACGGTGAAACCGCGTCACCAGGGCATTTCAAAACTTAACCAATCTTTCAAACTAAAGAGCCAAAATCTATGTTCGCCATTAAACCTCCGAATTTCGTAGTAACACAATCGATCAACATGCAAAACCTCGTTAAACATTTGAGAGCATACTCGAGGAGTTCTGCTTGTTAGAAATGTAAGCAATAAGTCTGGCGTTCGAGAGTAACATGGCCGCCACGGGTCATGCAAAGACCAAGAATCGTACTTGTCTTATGACACGGAACAGGAATGTTGTTAACGAAAATAGCTGTGATAAATTGTAACATCATTTGTCTAATGTCTTACTTCGTATTGGTTCGAAATACAAATTGAATGTAAAGTACACCGCAGGGAGTGTAAGACAGGGTTCTTGGTCGTGTAGTGAGCCATGTTGAGATTGGGCTGTGGGACTTTCGAGCGTTCATCTGTTGTAAATAACGGTAAACGTATCAGTACTTAACGAGTTTGAACGCGGTCGCGGACTGGGCCCTGAGGGATTCCAGGGAATTCGATGAGCTCGTTCTCTTCTCGTTCGACGCGTACCAACGACGAGGGGAGAAGGACCCGCGAAGAAGACCCGGTGTGCTTCTGGTCCCACTAATTTTCGCGTTTGCTGTCGACAAAACATCCCTCGGTGCGGGAACTCAGTTCGTTAACGCAGTGGTTCTCAAACGAGCAGCACCCTCATAGTTGAATTATAAGCAATATTTCTCTAGAAATGACATCGAACGTTAGAATCGAATTATCGTGCTGATACGAAGAATTATTATGTAGACTTATGTATCTCTGAACGTCGTAGAACTCTGTGCATGACGTGGTAACAAGATGAGGACAAAAATCTTTAGGTTTTAAATCGTCCTAGTTTAAACCTTACATTTACGTTTATATAGAAAATACTAGCTAGTACAATTGTTATTTAATGTTTATTCTTATAAAAGGGGCGAAATTTAATTTTTTACTATGGATTAAGAGAAAAGACGTTTTATTTCTTCCGAAGTGAGGCAAGTGGGTCTTTTGGGGTGAATTGAAAAAGTTTGAGAACCATGGCGGTGACGTAATGGAACGCGCCAGGCGCGTGAGTCGCAGCGAACGCGTTGACCCCCGTGATTTCGCGTTGATCAACCGGAACTAACGATAGCTACGCTTTTAACGTAAAAGGATATTTCTTGGCTCGCGCATCTACCGTGCGTCCTTTAGTTTTGTAGTATTATTAACGCGGCGCGTTTAGGAATCTCGCATAAACGTAGCGACCTTCGTTGAAGTTCTTATTTTTGTACCGCTCAGCCAACGCGCGGCACTGCCGTCGTTCGTCGAATCGTGTTTCATTCGTGTAGACTTATATAAATATATATGTATAAAAAAAAAATATTCGCTAGAGGAGAAGCAGAGAAAGAAAAAGGACCAGCCGGATCGTACGCGTTCGTTCCTTTCGACTTGTGATCTCATTTCTTCGACGAGAAGATGATTTCTTTTTTATCAATCGGGAGAACGGGCGACCTTTTGTTTCGACCGCGGGACGGTGTCTCCTTTATTCGCTGTTGTTACATCAGTTTTTATATTCTGCTTAACTCTTTCCTTTTTATTATTTTTATTCGTTTGCGCCTCTTTGTTTAAGGGATTACATCTTGATCAGTTCATGAAATACCACTTTCAAGAATTCATTTCTAAGAATTTCTTATTAAAACTGGTGGAGATGGTATATACCATGGTGAAGATGGTATATACTATACAAAAATAGTGTACAATATACAATAATGTATAGCAAGAGTACACAGATATTTTCATTCAACTAGTAGCTGCGACAGTCACTGATCGAAATTTTCAAATTAATTCGGTCAAATGCATAAAAAATTACATCGGTACAATTTTCAGTACCTTTAAGATCATAGTAATTGTTTAAAACAGTAAAGTACCGCGTTAAATTATTGATATCGTTCTTGATTATGGCGGTGCTATAGAAAAGAAATATGGCGGCCGAAATTGGCGCGAAGGGCGGGAAATTTTAAATGACTATCGAATCTCGACAAGAAGTAAAATTCTTAAGATTGGGAGTACAGTATTTTTTGAACTGATCAAAGTGATTTAATCCCTTAAATGGTTAACTAAACGGAGTGGACAGTTAATCGAAACATCGTCGATCGAAACGGATACTGGACGAGGACACGTCGTCTCCGGAAACGATGGTATATCTCCGTTCTTCCGTTTTTGTTCTTTCAACGACAAACCGACCGACCAAACATAATCATTCGCGAGAAAGAAAACCCGCGCACGACGCGAATATTCTGCGATATCGAACGCGTCTCTGTTTTACTGAACGTCGGTTGGAGTGATTGTTTGCGTGTGGCGCACGTGTTGTACGCGCGAAAACGACGCTCGAAGCGTCGCGACGCGCTCATACGCCACGGGCCATACGCGTGTCGCGTGCAAATCTGAAATTGATATATATCGATCGACACACATACATATATATCAATTATCGTCCATTATAGTTACGATATTATTACGAATTATTATTTGTACAAATTTTATGTTGCGATATAAAATAAACGATAAAACGACATTCCTGATTGTGTTACTTCCTTCCTGCATTGTTTCCGGTCTTCAGATATACATGTAATATAACAATTATGAATGCAAAGTCATTTTACATTGAGTGGTTCATTTTATTTGAATTTTAAAATTGATGATGTTTTCGGAAAATGGATATTTTCATTGCAGGACATCTTTTATCCTGAAATACATTCGTGGGATCATGTCTGAGACAAACAGAATAATATTAATAATTCAGATAGTTAAAAGTTTTGAACGAACTGCATTCTCACGTATTTGAATTTCATATCAGTTCGCGCGCTTCGAAAATAGAGTCACTGCCGCCATCTGACAGTGAACGATGAAGCTAACGAAACAGAAAATTGCTTTCTATTATTAAATAAGTCACTTTTGTGCATTTTTGGAAAGAGAAGAATATTCTATCATCATAATACGATATGAATAATCTTAGGTTTATTAACAAATCTTAGATTGAATAGATCTCATTTAAAATGCCACTACGGAAACACCTATAGTCATCTAGCGGAAGAATGGTACTAAATCAACCATATTTGAATATTTTACCAATACCGTTGGATTTATTTTATTTATTAAAACTTACAAAACGTACGTTAACAATATGCATCGAACAACGAAATTACACTATATTTACAATTCCTTGCTTATTGTACCTTACAATAATTTGCTGTTTGCTATCTCGTCGTATAAATGAATATCAAATAAACAATACAGAATATTAATTCGCACTTTATACAGTTTCGATATTGTATTGTCCTGCAACGTTCTCTTTTCGCTTCTTGCACATTGCGCTCGATTTCCATACACATCTGCAACAGAAAAAGAAAAAGTAACATAAATATTCATGTTGGATGAATCATTAAATTCTGTATTTGATCATTAAGAAAAACGTATTTAATCAATGACTTGATATTGCATACGTGCATTTTATGGCAGATTTAGCTGTAGACATCTTAGGAGGGAATTATGTTTAATGGGAGAAGTTAGGTTATGGGGGTGGCGGCCATCTTGGGATCATCACTTCCAAGATTATAGTCCGCAACTTTTTAACTTTGGAGAATTTATATTTTAGGATTATGGAGCTTTGATACTTTAAAATCTTGCGAATTTATGATTTTTTAATCTTGGGGCTGTGAGATTTTGGGACTTTGAGACTTTGGAACTTTGGGTCTTTGGAACTTTAAGACTTTAGGAATTTGGGAATCTGTAACTTTGAGACTTCGAAATTTTTGAACCTTGAGGTTCAAAAAGACTTTGCGACTAGATATTTTTATTTTTGAAACTGTGAGAGTTTGGGTCTCTGAAGTTTTGGGACTTCACAATTTTGTGGATTCAAACCCAAAATTTTTACAATATGGATGTTTTTGAACCTTGTAACTTTCAGATGTTAAAATATTGAAATCCTGAGCTGTTAGAATCATGAAACTTTGTAGTTTTGAATCCGCAAAAACTTGGAATTGCAAAATAGTGAAAGTTGCCAAGTTAGATCGGACACCCGGTACACATAAAATATATCAATAACTGCAATAAAACAGCGATTGGTGTCTAATGAATATTGTATAAACCGAGACATCGATAATCCTTCGAGACACCCCGTGCCTCGCGTCCCTCCTCAAGGTTCCGCGAGTTTGCGCGATTCGTCCGTTTGTGTAAAACGTCCCGGTGTTTATGCCGGATCAGTTTGCTGTCACTCGTTACGTGTACGATATCTACAAGCATATTCCTTTATAAATACGATTCTAACAATCGAGACGACCAATTATGTCTCCATTTTGCCGAATCACCGTAGGAATTAAGGTAGTTACCGACGATCGGTCTTGACTGTGGAACATGCACCAAAAGCGAACATTGAAGAATCGCCCAGAAACTCACGGTGATAAAACGAAAGGACGGAGAGACAGCAAGATCGAAGCTACGCAAGAAACCTCGAATTCATCTCGTCTCAAGGAATCGATAAATAAGCGAGTGGTATCGGAATTGATTGAACCGCAAGTGATGTTCGATTGTTGGACGATTCACAGAAAATCGTGGCTATATAAGTTGTGACGAGTGGAATAAATGAAATTGGTGTGTTCTCGGCTTCAACGCAGACAGCGTGACGCCGGCTGAACGAACGGAAACGTAAACACGCATCTCGATTCTGACGCAAGCAGTTATCGACATTCGTGCAAAGAAGCGACCTTGAATGACACGTCTATCTGGACCGATCTGACAACTCTACCGTCCAGGTGAGTGCATCGTTATATTCGAAATGGTATGAATTCTAATATTAAACACTCGAGATGCGACTCACGCTGCCCACTTGAATGGCGATTGTGGGGTGATAACTGCTTTATCAACGGGTATCTCCCCATTTTAGATGTAATTACAAGCATTTTGGAACATCAATCAACATGTAATCGTTTTGCCTTTCGTTATTTACAATAATGTGGAGAAATTGACAGAAGAGATTGAACAGATAACAGGAAGGACACTGATCAATATTGGGGAAATTGGATATAGTTTTCGTCAATTTCTCGGTGATACGAGGTTCAATTGATTTTCTGCAGTGGAGATTGAAGAGCAAGGAACCTAGAGATAATCTAGAAAAAATCTGGGGAGATTGGGTGATACCGAGGTCTTAGGGTGAATTTAGAGAGATGTAAGCAGAGACTAGTGAGAATATACTAGGCACACCTTGGGAGAAATCTTTGAGAAGCCTAGGGAAAAGTTAGAGAACATCAAAAGTACTGAATACTAGGTAGATCTTAAAGGGAATTTAGGAAAGTACTAGGTAGATCTTAAGGATCCAGGGAGATAATAGGAGCCTACGGACACTAGGGATATTTCAGAAAGAATCTAGGGGATTCGAAGACAAGGACAATACAAATTGGCACCCAACACATATCTCAAAACTCCATTCCCAAATCCCCATATTAAATTCCTAAATTTTCCATTTCCAGATTGCTAAGTTCTCATATTCAAATGCCCCAAACTCCAAATCCTCACATTCCCAAATCCCTAAATACATCTCAGAATAAATATCTCACTCAAACTTTTTATCTCCGTCAAAAATTTGATTAAATCCTCTCAGAAAGAGTCCGAAGGTCAACAAAACCAGGGTGTATAAAGACGTTCAGAGTCAACAACCCCTGCAGCTATTTCCCCACGGTCGAACGTGCACTCGCTGCATGCCGATGGTTAGCATTCCCCAGACGGAGAACTACGTAATACTATTAACAATAAGTACCACTACTAATACGAATAGTATTGCGGGATCTAGAGATCGTCCAATACCCGCAGTGTCCGCAGCGATAACCAAAAGAAAGCTACCTGTAGCACGTGACTCGGCAACGTAGAGAACGTTGATACCCTATTCCTAGAACTCTTAGGCGTTATATGAGGCAACAACAACAGGCATACTCGTTAACGTAGATACCACAAGTATATGCTACAAGCACGATACCTTCGATTCTTCAAGGTGTACGATCTCCCACCACGGTTCTTCTAGGTGGTGTCTTGGCACGGCTCCCGATGAGCCCCGTCCGGGATCCTCGGCTTAGCCTGGAGTGTCCGCTCGGCCGCTTCTGGACAGGAGTCTCTCCTCGAATCGAGGGACGAGCTGGTCGTCCTCGAGGACAACGTCGGCCGCTGCGGAGGAAAAGGAGCCGTGTTATCGACCATCGAGATGAACGCGAGCGAGAACGCGGGCGCAGTCGCGGTTTCGCCGCGTCTAAGTAGGCCAAAGCTGCGCGACATCGCCCGCCTCTGTATCAACAAGGTCAGAGCCTTCTATGCCGGGGAAGTAGCCGCTGTTCCCGTCGCAACCGCCGTACCAGCCACCGCCTCTCGTGGGACGACAGGTCTCGCGGAACAGGGAGCACCGGGGGCAGCTGCCGCCATGGGCAACCTGCAGAGCGACGCCAAGAAGAAGGGCAAGAAGAGCCGCGGGGCGAACGACGGGACCGCTGGCACTCCCGACTCCGTGGATGGCCTGGAGGACGCGACCGACACCGGGGACGATGGAGACACCGGAGACACAGAGGAAACGCCGGTCAAGAAGACCGGGCAAAAGGATGCCCACAAAACGGAGAGGGCGAGGGCCACTCACAAGCGACAGGCACCGAGACCGCCTGGATTCGCGGAGAGACAGGTCAGTGGGTTAGCGTGACGGTGGACGCCGTCGCTTTCATCTAGGTATATTAATTGTGGTAGAAACCTTGCTACGCATGGGGTGTACTTGGCTCCATCTTTTGATGGAAATGTGACCATTTGTTTGCAGTACTTTGACAAATTTCTAGGTTTCTATATCTTTGGTAGTTATATAGATAGATTCAAATTTGGAGACTTCAAATATTTCAATATCCCAAGAATCCCTATATCCCAAATCGCCTATGATTCAAATGTCTACAGACTCAAAATTGTAAATATCCCTAGATCTCAAATATTCCTAGATTCTTGACACTCCTGCACTGTAAATGTCCCTAGACTTCAAGATGTCTGCTTTCAAAATATTCCAAATATCCCTAGATCACTAAATTCCTACATCTCTTGGTTCCTACATACCTATATCTCCAATTTGAATAAAATACTATTTCACTTACATAAATGTTATCTGTTACATTTATTTTGCAAAATTCGTATACGAACATGTACATAATCATAAAATCATTACTTGCAACTTTTTTCATGACAACTTTTTTTTAATGATTAATCATCTTTTTACAACTATGAATCTACTTCTGACGCAACTAACGTTCCACGAATCACGCACGCTTAATTGCATGTCTCGAATGTACACAGTTCTTTCGATGAAATTGTCTGAAAGGATGAAAATCATGTTGGGGTAGGTACCGGAAGTTAAACCCGAGACCCCGGTGAAGCCGCAGCAGGAACCGGAAGAGAAGGTCGCGAGAGAAGACGGATCAGAAGGATCGACGAACGCGATCGAGTCGACGGAACCGAAAGATAAAGAGGAGACTACGAACACGTTGTTGGTGCCGGTAACCAGTCAAAGTCAGAAGCAAGGGCCGGCGCTGTTGGTCACCGATTCTTGGCGGTTGGCCAACAAGAGCCTGGTTGTGACGGAAATCTCGATGCCACCGAGTCAAGAATCATCGAGCGACAGCGTGTTTACCGACCCTGAAGAATTAGCTGGCGCCGCGGAAGCTGCGAAGACGGAAACCACCGATGCAACCTCGCCGCCGTTGATTCTTCCCACCACCTTTGCAACGACCAACGCTCACCAGATCGACCATTCCATATCCCCGCCGTTAGGTGAGTCTTCTTCCATATTTCTCCTTTTTTATCAACGCGTGACCTCGATGCGAAAATACGTGCGCTGGAAAATCAAATACAGGACGCTTCAAATCAAATGATCCTATCTGATGAGTTATAAGGACGTCATCAAGAACAATATAAATACTGTAGATATATGGAGACATTTTAATTGTGTAGATGTATGTTTAGATACTGCAGATGTTTATGTAGATATTTAGAAACTATGGATAAATCGAAATATTTAGATACTACTAATACATATTTAGATATACTATAAATATACAGAAATGTTGCAGATAAAAAATTTGAAAACAGAATTAATTGATAATGTAATATCTCCTTATCAGTGCATCTCGTTAACAACAGAATTCAACGGAAATCAAGCAACAGCATACACGTTGTTTCATAACAAATTAACAATTTGTATCACCAGTATAGAGTTTCGACGTATTTCACACGTGTTTGCAGTGTGACACATGCAGGAATGTTAACCGGTTGAAGCCAACTATGAAACACCCTGTACATTCACTGTCTCCAGGAAGTGTATAAAGAAGGAAGTTTGCAAAGATGTTGGCACCGTTACCATGCACACCCAAGATTAATAAATCCCTATCGTTGATAAGCGGCAATGATAAACGTTATCAGGGAGGCGTGATTTCACCACGTGTCGCGCATCGCACGTCCACAGTCAACTTCTATCCGCTACCGAGCGATGATAAGCGCTCATTCGACGTTCGAGGTTCGTCACGGCCTATAAAAAATTCATCCTAAAGCCTCCTCTTTCAACATGGCGTTGAAAGGCTGTTATCCGCGGCACGTCAAAGGGAGGCCTCGTCCCGATTGCCAGTGGTCCCGCGGTGCTCTCGTTAGCGGAAGAGAAATTTTCGTTAGAGGCAACTCCGATGGCTCTACGAATCGCAATTATCTCGGCTCTGTCAGAGGTTAACGGGTACTTATCGCGGATCGTTCACCGAATTGCCGGAGAACAAACGCCACGGACTCTCTCGTTCAGTTCGAATGACAAACTTCACACGGAACCGATTACCCGATCTACGAACTAATCCTGGCAAACAGCGAGCTGACAACGAACAGTGATAACATCTACACCCGATGCCGGACGAAGCTTGGAACGGTAGAGAAGCAAAGAACGGAATTATCATAAGCTTGTATGCGAATTGGATGCGTGATATAGGTTCTCTGCTCGTCTCGTTTGCTTGCTTTCCCGATATCGCTGGGTCAGAATGATCCGGCGAACGATCAAGTGGAACGGTTTCTTCTTTCAGAACGAAGACTCGTTGATTCGCTGATAACCGCCTTGCCGGAACACCTCAAATCCACCCTCACGGATGCTGAGTTGGAACAATTCGCTAACAGAATCTACTCCAAACTGGTATCGGATGGGGTTCTTGGCTCACTCACGGTTGATGCTGCCACGCACAAGGAGACCACGGTAGGATTTTTTATTTTTATCTTTCAATTTTGTCTTCATGATTCACTGTAGCGTATAGTTCATACAAGATGAGTTCTGGATACAGAAATATCTGAAATTGTGAGTATTCCTCGGTTTTTATTTTTGGCTAGAACGGTAGTTAACGGTCATACATATAGCAGTCAGATAAGAAAGTCAAGAAGAAGTTGTTACTTTCAATTTATACAGCTTACCTTGTGATAACAGTTTTAAAAAACTAGACTGTGGGGGTACTCGAGAGCAAGTCTATTTTCACTAGAGAAAATGGCGGTTCAAGGGAACATTGGCATACAAAATGCCTAATTTGCAAAAGGCATTTTTGAGATTGATAAATAATACAATTATCGCAAGCTGACTTTTAAAAAGCTACATGCACTTTCAATTGCACGAAGGTAATACTAGGAACTGCATCAGATAACGTTCTTTATCTTTGCATTTCAGGTTGAAAATTATAGTAACAACGAAAGTACTGCAGTTAATTAAAACGTAAAAACGGTACAAAAGAGTTAATTGCTAAATAATGAATTCAGGAAGTTGACAACATTTTGGGAGCATTATTCTTGTAGGCACTTTATATTTTCGCGCTCTGTCCGAAAACAGTATTATTAAGCGTCATCTAATGGTCAAATATGCAACTAACAAAACACAAAATTGCGTTTTTCCGTAAAATAAGACACTTTTATGTTATTTTGATCATCGTAAATTGTTCTACGGACATGATAAAGCCAGGAAAATGTCTTTACAGTGGTCTTGATGTATAATTGGAAATTTATAAAATTGCATTTTATGGACAACAAAATGCCTAGCCATCTGGCGGTGAAATATGCGAACTAATGGAACAAATACCAAATACAAATTTCACATTTATGCGCAAATTCAGCCTGTCAACACTCTTAAGACATTAAGAAGTTAATTAATGTTGCACTTTCCAAGTAATCTGTCGTTTATTACCAAACGACAAATCAATAAATGCGAAAATTGTATTCGATATTTACTTGAGAAACGTACTTGTAAAAGCTTTATTTGTAGATGTTATTATAAATAATGACTCCTGTTTCAGGAAGACCAATCAGAATGCAAAGACACGGTTTCAGCATCCGTCAGTTTAAACTCCGAAAGCGTCTCCACGAGAGATCGACGCGACTCCGAAAAGGAAACATTGAAACGCGAGTTGGAGCGTCTCCGAGAGCTCGCGAAATACGCGGACAAAACAACTCAGGGAAGATCTACGCAGACATCTCCTACGGCCGAGTACCCTGAGGAGAGTCTCGTGGATTGTTCAAGAGTGCAGTACACTGACGCTGCAACATCTCCGCTGGAAAAGTCCGTGGTTCGCGATGACGTTCTTCAGGAACAGTCAGGTTCCGCAATGGCGACCGGAAGTGAGGAGCAAAAGGAAGTGCAGGATCGACCAACGCGATCGTCTTTGCCCTCGCCGGTTGCGTCTCCGGCATCACAAGTTTCGGTCGCGTTTTCCAGCGCACCTCCACCACCTCCTCCGCCACCTCCGCCATCTCCTTTCTTGGACCACCGCTCTCTCAACGACTCCACAACCGTTTCGTTGCCTCCTTCGTTCTCCATACCACCTCCGCCTCCGTTACCGGCGTGTTCGACGTCCGCACAGTTTGGACCATCTCAACGCAGCATCCCTTCGTCGTTACCAGCGATACCACCGCCTCCGCCACCTCCACCTCCTCCTCCGCCGCCTCTGCAGCCCATGACCGGTGAAATACACAGAGAATCGCCCGCTCCTCCGCCTCCTCCGCCTCCACCACCCTCTCCCACACCGTCTATAGGTAAACTAATAGCGTCCATACCACCTCCGCCACCTCCACCACCGCCTCAGGTACCGGTATTCAGTTCTGTACCTCCGCCACCACCGCCTCCGCCACCTCCTCCTGCACCCCCGTCCCAATCGTCCTCGCAATCTTCCTTCGGACTGCACAGTGGTCCACCGATACCACCACCTCCTCCACCTCCTGCCCCTTCGATAGGCCCCGTATCTGCAGGACCACCACCTCCGCCTCCTCCTCCACCACCTCCGACGCCTCTCATCGGAGGAGTTCCTCCACCACCGCCTCCGCCACCCATGGGAGGACCACCACCGCCACCTCCGCTTATGGGAGTGCCGGGTGCACCTCCGCCACCGCCACCTCCAGCGGGAATCGCACCGACAGGACCTAGTCCTTTACCTATACCTCCGGTTGGAGGTTGGAACCCTGCAAGCAGAGCGTGTGAGTAACAGAACGACGCAATATATGGGTTTTGCTTTTAAGGTTTTCCGATGATCAGAAAACATCTTCGTTGTTTAGGTATGAGAAAAGAACCTCTGTGTCCAGAGGTGCCCATGAAACCGCTTTACTGGACGAGGATCCTGGTACCAGTGGTGCCAACAGATCGTGGGTCCGTCGACGTTGCGGATTCTGCCGTTCAGGTAATTACCTTATGTCGATTGCCAATCAAATACCAATCGATTGATTATTTATATCTATGGACGTCGGTTGCTGAGGTCATCAGCCTCTCTGACGATTGAGGATTGATATTTTTAACCTCTGTCAACCTATCCAAACTTATATGAGTAGAGACCAATATATTATAACTAGACTTATGTTATACTTACACTAAAATTTTAATAATACCTTGTAATTGAATGTGTGCATTCATGAATGCATTCATGACAAAGTCTACCAAATGTATCTAACGTAATCTATGATCCACAGCTTATGCAGTGAACGATTTATGTTAGCTCTGTGGACTTTGATGTATCTGCAATCTAGTTATAATGCTATCAAAGTTTCTAATTACGCGGAGCGAAATTTGGATTAGTAAATTAGTAGGATGGAGTAATTTGTTGGCTGAATCTATATTTGATGTCGTTGACGTATGAAACACAGAGAGGCTATATACAGAGGCGGTTGTTTGGGGGTGAAACCCCTCCGAGCTTGTCCCAGAGGTATTCTCAACGTTTCATTGACATTCATCTGATTAATCAAATGCTGATTGGCTGATCAACACTCGCACGGGCAATAGTAATTGCTGCTGATCAATAGCAGCACGGACGCGAGTACATTAGAGTTCATTTCATGGCATGCAAGAATGGAAATTAATTGCAATGCTGATGAAATGTTGTAAGTACTTTCCTGTTAGACATCGTCGTTAGCTAAATCCTCTTCGTTTGTATCTCCTTTTGCTCGACAAACTCCATTGATGATTTAATCAGATTATTACTTTGTATACTCTTGATGTGTACTTCATTTTCACTAAAAATCGTGAACACATATCAACAAGGAAATATGATAAGAGTATAATATGATTATAAATAAAATGATCAATAATAAGTAGAAATGATTTATGATAAAAAGGAAACAAGCAATAATAAGTTAAAAATTAAATTTGATAATTAGCAGGGTCCACTATGGGCGGAGCTAGAGGAGGAGACAAATCTAGACATCAAAGAGTTCACCAGACTGTTTTCTCGCCAAGTGGCCGAGAGAAAACCGGTCAAAAAGGCGGACGTCGCTTCGAAACCGTCTAAATTGCAACCGGCTAAGATCCTCGACTCGAAGCGATCCAAGACCGTGGGAATACTGGAGAAAAGTTTGCACGTTGACTTTTGCGAGGTCGAGAATGCAGTTTATTACCTGGACACGAGTGTGGTTAGTTTGGAAGCGTTGCAGCAAATATATGAAATTGTAAGTGTCCGAAATTTTATACGGTACTCGGTACTTATAGCTGCTCGGATAATTCCCTGCATTTACAAGGGTTGGGTACGCAAATACTATGTAATGATGAGGGGGCACAATGTAGTTGGAAACATAAAGCGGAGAATTATGCAGCGTGGAGGTATGGAGCGTGAAAGTACGGTGCGTGGAAATACGGGGTGTGTAGTAATTCAATATGCGGAGGTGTGACGCGTAGAACTATGGTGCACGCAGTGGTCCAACGCGTGAAATTACGGAAAATGGAATTATGGCGCGTGGAGATATGGCACGTGTAGTTATTCGACGCGTGGAATTACGGCGCATAGAATTATGGCGCGTGGAGATAAAGTACGTGTAGTGATTCAACGCGTGGAATTACGACGCGTAGAATTAGGGCGCGTAGAGATATGGCACATGTAGTAATTCGACGCGTGGAAATACGGCGCGTGGAATTACAACGCGAGGAATAACGGTGCATAGAGATATGGCACGTGTAGTAATTGGACGCGTGGAAATACGGCGCGTGGAATAACGGTGCGTGGAGTTATAACGCGTGTAATTACAACATACGTAGATATACTGCACATAGTAGTTTAACGCGTAGTCCACTGAATACCGCTATCCCACAATGCTCAGAAAACACTCTCATCCAAAATCGTCAAGAGCAAGATACTAATCATACACCGTACCAAGCATCCCCTACAGCAGGGAATTAACGAGCGACAACAGACATAACAATAAAAGATAATTCCTTTTTCCCTTAGAGACCAACGCAGAAAGAACTGGAGGACATAAAAGCCTTCGAGGAAGCAAATCCAGAAGTGCCCCTGGATCGTCCGGAGGTGTTTCTAAAGAAGCTATCAAGTATAAATCACTTTTCGGAGAGGATAGCGTGCTTGATGTTCCAGTCCGACTTTCAAGACGCCATCTCCTCGTTGTCATCCAAATTAACGAATCTGCGAACCACCTGCGATTTCCTACGAAACTCCAGTTCCTTGAAGAAGGTGATGGCGTTGATTCTCACCCTGGGGAATTACATGAACGGCGGAAACAGAACGAGAGGACAGGCCGATGGTTTCGGTCTGGAGATCCTGGAGAAGTTGAGGGACGTCAAATCGAACGTTCCAGGTGTCACGTTGCTCCACTACGTCGTGAAAGCGAGATTGGCTCAAGAAAAGGATCACAATTTCGAGGAACCTCTTCCGCTACCGATTCCCGAACCGACGGACATCGAGGCTGCCTCGACGATCAATTTCGACTACATCTCAGGAGAACTCGACAGGTTACGGAAAGAATTGCAAGGTAAAATTGATCCAAGCTTCGTCTTCAGTTTTACAGCTGCACTTTTCTTTATTTCAGTCTTTCTATTGCAGTTTGTACCGAAAAATGCAACCTGGTGGTGGAAGCTGACCCGAACACGTCGGGGCCGTTCAAGGAGAAGATGGATTCGTTCTTCAGGGAAGCGGCGGAAGAGTTGGCCAATGAACAGGAAGCTTTAGTGGAAGCGAAAAACAAATTCAAGGCTGTGATGCAGTTTTATCAGTATACGCCCAAAGGCAGCAATCTGGATACCGCTGATCCGAGCGCATTCTTCATTTTGTGGCTCGGCTTCTGCAAGGATTTCAAAGTATGTTCATTCTTTTGGATATTCTGTTTGGATGTTCGGATATTCTTTTGTGTATGTAGGGATACATCTCTTTTAGTTTGGACAGTGACGTAGTTAGGATCAGTGGGGTTGATTACCTTGGGTATTTTTTATTGGAAAGGTTGAAATTTTAAAGAAAAAAAATTTTGTAGTTCACAAATGTTTAAGTTATCTAATTTCCGATTGTTAATTTCTAAATTTCGAGGTCTCTACAAGCTCAAATTTCTACTTTCTAAATTTCTAAATTACCAAATTTGCAAATCCTCATATTCTAACCTTCTCTACAACCCCCTCCATCTCTACTTAAAAAAAACTATCAATATTACTAAAATCAGAATCAATATTACTAAACCTAATCTAACCTTAAAAACTCCTAAAACCGCCAATATATTAAATTTATCTAAATTTCTCCATATTAACAAATATTTCAGGATATATGGAAAAAGGAGCAACAACGAATACGCAAGGAACGAGTGGAGGAGATGCGAAAGAAATTCGAGAATAAAAATAAAGTGGAGAAATTGAAAATAAGCGCCACGGGATTGAAAGCACGACTTCAGAAACTGTCACGTAAATAATGACATTCGAGATGATCGATGGTCCGCAAATTTTCAACGAGTCGCCTAAAAGTATACACCAGTCTTCGAGCGAGGATACAAGATAGTCTGTGACTGTTGCAAAAAGAAAGTTAGACAGTCTCGGATCGATCGTCCGTTCTGTTCGATCCGTCCCAATTTACGGCACTAATTTTCTCGTCGAATTTAATCGGAAGTTTCAAAGATTTCTATATACATAGCTACGGTTCGTTTGTGAATTTGTTATTTGTAAATAGGCTTGTTAAGTTTGGGAATGATTTGTAAATACGATATACCGCGATGAACTGTTCGATAATTATAATAAACGATAACTTTTTACACGAATTTTGGTGTACTTTTATTCTGAGTGGAAGTTTGGAAAATTTATTTCCCAAATTTTAAGTTCCTGAGTTTCTAAATTCTTCCTGGACCTAATCCCTAGCTATCTCATTTTACAAATTTTTAACTTTGCAGGTTTGTACATTTCTATCTCCCTAAATTTGTTAAGTGTTAAATTTCTAAATTTTCAGATTTCCTTCTTTCCCAATTTTGCTACATTCACAATTTGCAAATTTTATAATTCCCTAATCAGTTCTCAAATTCCCAAAGTAATCGATTCAGAATGAGTCTGAGTGTCATGAAAAAAGAAGAAGACACATTGAAACTTTGGTGTCAAATGCGTGTGCGTTTGCGTATATTTTTCCACTGCAATTAGTAGCGACGATACAGAACCTTCAAGTAAAGCGAAAACAGGAGATTAACATTTAAGAATAGTTAATAGATTAATCGCATCATCATCATCGTACGAATCGTGCTATCGCGTTAATCGCATTCTAAAAACATAAAAAAGAAAGAAGGAAGGTCGGAAATGCCTTTCTGCAAAAAAATATCATTATCGAACAAAGCCAAAGTACGGATCAGAAATTACGGCCTGCTCGTTCGTCCGCGCCACGGTCCGCTTCGGTAGGGCAGGTACGATTCGCGCAAAAGCGATTACGGCGATAGACTTAAGGCAAAATCGTTGCGTGTAGCGTAATTTGTCTTTTTTCATTTTCATTTCTAGGAAACTGTCTTATTCGCGGAGTGATTCCCGGCCGCGTTACCGTGCCGGACAACCGAGCAGTATATACACATCGTTCCTATAATATCTCCAATTAAAACGATACGATCGTGAACTTTCTCGATTCGTTGCTCCTTCCACGAAGGATCCATTAAAGAAATTACAATCGTAGTAAACGGAAAATAGAATCGATCGGTACAGTCAGGCGACGCGTGCGTCGCGAAATACGCATACACCAGCGACGAATGATTTCATTTCCACGAACATGAAACGTTACTCGTGTTAACGACCGGTAAAAACCTAGTCCTATAGATAACGTAAAATTACAATTACATTAATTGATAAATCGTTATCGCTATCATTCCGTAAAGAAACACTCTTACGAAACACCGGCTAATCGGGCCCGTACAGGACGCCGCGATGGCGCCCTCTCTGTACAGCCCTGACATACATCATCATTCTGGGATAAATTTCTCTTAGCAGCGCGTGTCACCCGCGCTTTCTATGCGTATATTTTTACAAAATATCTCGATAACGTTAAGCTCTTTCGATTCGGGCATCCTCGAGGAGAACCTCGCTTCGTAGGGTTTTTAACAAAGAAAAGAAAAAGGTAATGAAGTTCTCCTTGAAGCAAAAAAGCTTTAGTAACGAATTTGATCTCGTGTCTCTCTCTCTCGAGGCGCCCTCGCGGTTCGAATCGTTAATATATTATTAGAATATTCTAAGCGTAGCGTCGACGAGGATGCCCCGTGAACAAAACAGGCGGTGATCTCGGTCTCGTTGACACGATCACGGCTTCGAGAACAGTTTTGGCCTTTCAGCGACTACGTCCATGGCGCGACTATAATCGGAATGGTGCACGTTGATCGATAGGCGTAGGCTTTCCTCTCCTTTGACTCGCAGGGGTCGTCGACACCGACGTGTCCGAGGCTCCTGAAGGTTTCCTCGAGAGCTTCAGCGATGGCGGCAGTGGAGTACTCGACCCACTGGACGGTGTCCTTGTTCTGGGGAAAATTATAGTTATGAGTATGCTGCTAACTTGTGTGTTTGTCTGGGGTGGGCTAGGTTCCACAGATTTAGTGATACTACATCAGAGAGTCAAAGTAGCAATAAAAATTTAAGAATTTTGAATTAGGTTAGGGTAGGTGAGAAATTTAAGAATTTAAAGAAACAGGAATTTGAGAATTTAAGAGTTGGGAAGCTTGGGAAACGGTCAAAATTTGCTACTTGAAGAAATAAAAAATTAAAGAATTCAGAAAATTGTAGACCTAAAAATATAAAAATCTCTAAATCTCTAAATTGTATACTCTACATGCTACAACCCTCACGCTACATAAAGAGTACTGATCTATATCTTTGTGGAACCAGACCCACCCCAGTCTCCAGTGACATCTATGACAATGCATCGCATTTTCCCATGGAAGTCCAACATGATCGATGATTAATCCCAAATCGATCACGCGTAACATTTATGTACATAGCCTGATCGGGTCAATATCATATCAGGCTATATCCCGCTTGAACCGGATTTGATCGGTACACGGTCAAGTGATCAATAACAACGAACAACGACGACAATGAACATCAAGCGACAAAACCAAAATGTAAACCGAATCACAGACCGAAACGATGATTACCTAGCTTGCTTAACGGCCGACGAGGTGTTAGTTGCTGAATTTGTACACATCGAGCTGCTCCTATAGTATTGGAAAACAGACACGATACTGTATTATTAGTACGTCACAAGCGGTGCACGATAAACGGCCGTTAACGGAGCGATAAGCCAAACTGCAAATCAAATACCATGCTAATACCAACTCGGGACGAAATGGGTTCTACATGTAAAAGCTTTCATGATTAATGCGATGATGCAGGACTAATTTTTATTTTAAGTGTTACCGCTCGACGCTTTGAATTACGGCGCGTGGAAATATGGGGTGTATGATATTTTGACGCGTAGAAATACGGCGCGTATAGTAATTCAACGGATAGAAATACGGCGCGTATAGTAATTCAACAGATAGAAATACGGCGCATACAGCGATTCGACGCGTGGAAATATGCCGCGTGTAGTAATTTAGCGCGTGGAAGTACAGCGCGTAGAATTACGGTACGTACAGTTATTCAACGAGTGGAAATACGGCGCGTGGGAATACGAAACATGTAGTGACTCAACGCGCGGAAGTACGGAGCGTGGAAGTACGGAGCGTGGAAATACGGCGCGTGGAATTACGGAGCGTAGAGTTACGACGCGTGGAAGTACGGAGCGTGGAAATACAGCGCGTGGAATTACGGAGCGTAGAGTTACGACGCGTGGAAGTACGGAGAGTGGAAATACGGCGCGTGGAATTACGGAGCGTAGAATTACGACGCGTGGAAGTACGGAGCGTAAAGTTACGACGCGTGGAAGTACGTCGCGTGGAAATACGACACGTGTAGTAACTCAACGCGTAAAGATACAACTCACAAAAGTACAGCGCGCAAAAATACAATGCCTTACATTAATAAAATTCTAAGAAATACATTAGTCAGAGATCGGTAAACACTTGATCGAAATTCTCCACATGAAAATGACAGCAACTTAAAAGAATATGTAGAGTAAAAGTAAAAATACATGTGCAGCATGCATATAACATATACACACGGTGTAGAAAAGAAAAGAAAAGTGAAGCGAGCCAGTGTTAACAGCGGGAAAATAGTTCGGCCATACCCGGTAGAATCGGTAGAAACCGTCGAGTGGTTGCTTTGCGTAGAATGAGTTGAAATATTGCTGGTCGTCGATTGTGGGGATTTAATATCTGAACCCACGTACACGGGAATCCTCGAACGGCTAAACGATCATCATCGAATCATCAGTTAAACGCATTAACATACTAGGTATATTGCTTATCGGCGCACACGCGCGTCTCGTCGAGCTTCTTGCGATAATCGCGAACTAAAAAAGCCCGAGTGAAAAGCATCGAACCAAAACCAAAAGAAAAGGCAACATAAATGAGAGAAACAAAGAAATGAAACGCACGATGAATGAATCACCTCCACCATTGCCGCGAGCATTGAACAACTGGGGATGATGGTAATGTACAGTAATTTGAAAATTGACCACCCTTACTACCCATTTTTCTCAAAAGCTAACAGCCAATTTGTCCAATGTCAATTCTCTATAATCGTTAATTCAGTTTACCTGATCGGTGTGCCGACACCAGTCAGGGTTGGAATGCTCGAAGCTCTATGGATTGTGCCAAACCTAAAAAAATGTTATTAACCAAAATTTATGTTAATCGTCGTTAACTGACACGTTTAGAAACGACTGGTTAATGTGCGTGGTACGAGGCGTTCTAAACTCTAAATCGCGTGTCAACGAGATTGTAATACCGCGAGTTGGTTTGACGGGTGTGAAATCAGGAGAACGAAAGAGAAATAAACAACATAATCAGGTAACAAAATGCCGGGGACAACGAATTAACATATCCTGATCTCGCACATGACATCGTCGATCAAAAAAAGAAAATCATTCCAACATTTACGGAACGGGGATGCGAATACGACGGTGCATCTCTGTCATGTAAGTACAGTGCCGAGAACGCTGGTCTTTTCTAGGGTTATTTTTAGGTTAGATATATCTATGTAGCATGTTTAGGTATGAACATTTGTTGCGTTGAACTGATAAGTCTTTCTACTAACTAAGCACTTATTATTCTTCCAAATGTAATCGTTAGGTTAAAATTTGATCAATCATCATGGATGTGATTTATGATCAACGATCAAGTTCTATAACTTTGATCATATTTTGAAAGGCGTTGAAGTAATTAACAGGAGCTTACGATTTGAAAGATGAACTAAATGAATAGATAAGTGAAGATATATAAGACGTAAATATCTAGTAGATGAATATCTAACGCTTAGATATATAACGTATGAATATGTAACGCGCAGATATCTAACTGGCAGTGATACAACGCGTGGATATCCAACATATAATAATACAACGCGTGAGTATTTAACGCGTAGCAATGCAACGTGTAGATCTCTTACTCGTAGCAATGCAACGGACTGATATCTAACTCGTGATAACACAATATGTGAATGTATAACGTATTCGTCTAGTATATGAGAATCTAACGCATAGATATCTAACGTATAGATGTCTAGTATATGGGTATCTGACGCAGAGATATGTAACATGTAGATAACTAACGTATAGGTATCTGACGGATAGATATCTAACGTACAGATACATAGCGTACAGATATCTAGCATACAAATACCTAATACACAAATATCTAACTCGTGGCTACGAAATGCATTAGTAACCGTGAAATATAACGCCTCCTCCCGCTACATAGCCACTTCCCTAGCAAAGATTAGCATACTCGACAGTGTACATACGATGCATGAAAATCAATTGATCTACGTTCGACAAGATGCGAGTTAGTTCTTCTTGCGCAATTTCCAGGTTTCCTCTTTCAGGTGAACACACGGGAACAACGTTTCACAGGTACGAACCTAGCTGGAACCCCACTGGCAGGACTAACCAGACCCGTGGGAGTTCTGGGACGTGAACTAGAACCGTTCACCGGTGTTCCAAGTCTTTTTCCAGAAACGCTGTTGTGTCTGCTGGATGTTGGAGTGTTCCCTGTTGTGCTGACGGTCGTTCGACGAGGAATCCGGCTTAGATTGCTCGAATCGTCTGAAATTAATTATTTAACGAATACAGAAATGATCTTGGACTATTGATACGTAAAGGGAGAATTTTTCTAAGACTTACCGGTACTATCGAGCGATTGCGTTGAACCATAACGGCTCGGAGGTTTGCTACCCTGTCTAGAGGCTGGTCTACTTCCTGGTCTACTTGTTGGTCTGGACGCTGGCCGCGACGCTGGTCTGCTAGACGGACGACTACCACCTGCAATGACATTTATTTAAAAAATTATAACAACAATTTGTATAATAAAAGATCTACTGCACCTACAATAATTACGTATAATTACCTGGAGTAATGGTGCTTCTATAAGGCGTACTGGTCTTCCTGGCGGAGCCAATTTTGAAGGAACTCTCGTTATCGCTTAGGCTGTCGGGCGTCCCGGCGCTCAACGAGGAGCGGGATGCTCGTGATTGTCCCATAGGGACGCTTCGAGCGCTGCGTTCTCTCACCTACGCGGTAGAAATCATACATCAGCTGAAACGAAACTTAAGAGTATACGAGATAACGAAAAGGTGCAATCTATCAGAGGAGCGAATGCACGTTAGAGACAGAGAAGCAAACAAACAGCAAAGAGTTCTTCTTCTGAATGATCGACGCACTAATTGGACGCGTCGATGCTGTTGACACGATACTTGAACGTTGCGAGGTAGAAATATAAAAAAAATTTTAGATTTGTTAATATGTAATTGATAATTACAGAACTAAGGTTAAGCTACTTTTCAGTTGAGTATTAATTACCAACAATTTTCCCTTCAAATTATTTACATATGCAAATTTACAATTTTGTGTTCTGTATAATTTCTGCAAACAACTAGTATCACACAATTTTGTAAAAGATTTTCTATAAGAATGACTGATGCAATTCCGTAATTCGAGATTTGACTTGAATTAAAATTGGAAGTTATTAAATTATAACAATAAACATAAATATTTTGTCTTCTAAATTAAGAAGTACATAATTTTTATAGGATTATTTTTAATTGCCGTTCTTCTACCCCACAATTTTCTTCATCGATCCGAAGAAAAAACATCATAGTCTCGCGGTGTTGCTCGGTCGTTCGTTTACAACCTTTCATGGCCACCGTACTACAACAAGAAACCGATCGATCGATCGAAGGAAGTGAACAGAATAGAAGAAGATAAATAATAAAAAGAACCACAGAGATAGAGACCATCGTGATGATAGTAAATAAAAGATGCATGCAAACTTACCAGAGGAAGTTGGGAGAGATAGAGTAGCTTATGGTGATTCGAAGTGTCTCCGATCAACGCCACTATGCACGCACCAATACAGCAATACAGGAGAGATCTCGTTATGCATATAATATCGATACAGTAGTTCACCGTATCCGCGGAAACGCGAACCGCGATTGCATCTCGCGAGAGATTCTGGATAGAGATCACGAAACGTTCGACACCCTCGATCAATCAATATCACAACATACTAATATCGATAGACTGGTTAAATAACCAATCTTATGTAATTCAATTCGTGGCAACACGTGTGGTGATATGTCGCGTTTGGTGAGGGTAATTTGACACGTGGGGATTCGATGCATGGAGATTTGACGCGTGGTGATTCGGCGGTTAGTAATTCGGCTCATGGTGATTCGACGCGTAATAATTCGGCGCGTGGTAATTCGACGCGTAGTGATTCGGTGCGTGGTAATTCGATACGTGGTAATTCGGCGCGTGGTAATTCGATTCGTGGTAATTCGGCGCGTAGTAATTCGATACGTGGTAACGCGGCTCGTAGTAATTCGATACGTGGTAATTCGACGCGTAGTAATTCGATACGTGGTAATTCGACGCGTAGTAATTCGATACGTGGTAATTCGGCGCGTGATAATTCGATACCTGGTAATTCGTCGCGTGGCAATTCGATACGTGGTAATCCGGCGCGTGGTAATTCGACGCGTAGTAATTCGATACGTGGTAATCCGGCGCGTGGTAATTCGACGCGTAGTAATTCGATACGTGGTAATTCGGCGCGTGGTAATTCGATACCTGGTAATTCGTCGCGTGGCAATTCGACGCGTGGCAATTCGACGCGTGGCAATTCTACGCGTAGTAATTCGGCGCGTGGTAGTCCAATGCGCAGTAATTCAGCGCGTGGTACTGCAGTGCGCAGTAATTCAACGCGTGGTACTACAATGCGTAGTAATTCGACGCGTGGTACTCCAATGCGTAGTAATTCAACGCGTGGTACTTCTTCGCGTAATACAACGCAAAGTACTCCAAGATATCTTTGTCTATACAACAATTTTTCACTGTCATATCCCCATAAAACCTACAATCCCTATATAAACTTATTTCTGACTACAGTATATCATTATCGTTCCTTAATATACCTGTATAAAATAGTAAAAAAATGCGATATGTACAAAATCTATAGATCTCCGTCAAACGTCAAGGGTGCCGATCGTTCGAATTCGAAACGAAGTTGAAGAGATATGTCCCTGGTGATTCTACTTGGGAAGGGAGTTCGTTCAGAGGCATCCAGTTCAAAACTCAGACTAAGAAACTTCGAAATAAAACGAAAATTTCCCGTGAACTAAATACTGTGATCTCGAACGGAATGCGTTGAAAATGAGAAACGAAAAACCCGCGAGACATGCGCTTTGTTCGTTTGATTACCAAGATAGAAAACTAAATCATGAAGAGATGTCTGGACGTTGGTCTTTCAAGCTCATCTACCAGTTCTACCGCATGCATTTCGTCCAAACTACGTTGTTTTAAGAAAATCACTCGCATATAGGTTATACTTGTTGCAGATACATCATATCACCGTTGCATATCAGAGAACATGGATAATTCTGATTTATCTGTTATGTTACCAATATGCACTGGTGATATGTTGTTCACTTCTGCGTTTCTTTGTATAGGGTTTTGATATGCAAATTGTACTTCTTGATGCCACGATGTGATATGCAACGATATGTCAGGTATTTACATAAGTGGACACTTTTATACTTACATATTATTGTTGCGTTACGAGTGTGGATTTGTTACAGTTACATCGTTACATATCATCATTAAATCTATACTGATATGCAGTAGTGACATTTCATGGATGTATACAAAATTGTCTGACTTCATACTTGTAAAATGTCATCATTATATCAGTATGAATGTATCAAAGTACTCTTGCATGTCAAAATTTCATACAAATGTTCACTGTTCCATACTGATATGCTGCACAGAATAGAACACGTGTACCTGCAACAAGTGAACGTTACTGGCGCATATCATCACGAGAATCGAAGATACGGTCTGCGTGGATGCCAAGAGTAATGACATATCAGCAACGCAAATAAAAATGACAAAATGAGATCGGACGATCGCGAGATCGGCATATCGGACGTTGAGATGAGCAACCATGTATCGTGTTCGCCGTCGGTGGCCATACGACACCGTGGAACACGGGAACGCATTCGAGGGAGACAAGTATCACTCAAAAATTCACAAACAGAAATGAAAAAATAAAAAAAAAACCAAAAGATGAATAATAATTATTTCCGGGTACACCGTGTGTCACACACCAACGACAGCAGAAATTAGACAGTAGAGTTCTTATTTACCCAATGATAAGAGGGGGCGTGCATGTGGAGGGGATACGAGCACGGGAGATCCTCCTTTTGCCTCAAACTCTCAAAAATCGGCGTCAGCTGGTTCATAAACTCCTCCGCTACACCATAAACGAAAAGTTTAGGAATATACCGATTGTGTCTTGTTGAACACCCTTTTCTCTCGTTCGTCCCTGAACCAATCGAACGCTGAAGCTTCCAAAAAGTTCGTACAATAATTCAACAACCGTAAAACGCTTGGACGTCCATCTTGAACGTCCATTTTGAACGTCCGCTCCGGGCGACCATCTTGTTGAAAGCTTTCGGCGTTCGCTTGATCGGTCAGGTGCCGTGGAGACGTCGCGCCACGTGTAAATTCACAGAGACAGGGTTGGAAAAAAAAGAGAGAAAAAAAAATAACTAGAAAATAGTCTCGTGAAATCGCATCTCCTGAGGTGAGGTATTCTATTCCCTCGGCGAAGAAGCGCCAAGGATTCACGACACGTTGATCCCGATTCGAAGACGCATATCAGCGTGGCTAGGGTCCGGGACTTTTCAAGGACATCGAAGGCTGAAAATCCGATGGAATCGAATGAGAGGAGAACCGGGAAGGTCTGAAGCGACTACCTCGAGGTGCGTCAAGGTCAAATGGGTAGCTGTAGGTGCGACGAATGCTACCTCTAAAGCTGTCATGCTCGCATGCGAGGATTAACAAATCTAGATACCAATTCTGATTCGTTTCTTTTTTCCTTGGTACGTCTGTGGTTTGGTACTTACCGTGTGCGAGTTGATGCGGCTACGGTTTTGACCCAAAGAGCAGAGAGAAAGAAAAGGGGATAGGTTTCGAAATGAGTCGAGAGGTAGGGCAGATCTACGCATGAAAACTCCCATAATAATCCCCATGGAGCATCGATCGAGTTTCGGGCGGCTGAACGGATCAACGAACGATCCAGCGATCCAGAGTTTGCACGAGAAATGAGGTTTACGAATATACGAGGCTCACTCTGAAAGTTTTGAGAATCTGGGACAATGGCGCAATTGAACTTAAGTTGGAATTTTAAATTATGATGCATACTTTAAGGTACTTTGAATTTTCGAAACTAGGAAGTCTTCAGATTCTATAGAATGGAGAAAATTTATAGACAGATTTGTTAAATTTGTATAGGGTTTCTTCCAAATATTTTGTAATATTTTATGATTTAACACTATAAACGAGTGGTTTTGCCTTTTGGTACCTTTCAAGGTATTACTTGACTTCGTTGGATTCTCAAAACTTTTAGCGTAGCCCATGTACTAGTCCCCGTTGATCTGACCAAGCAGGAGTTACGTCCACGTGGCAGGAGGGTCATTAAAGAATTTACAGACACAAATATATCTAGACATTTGAGAATTTTGGTATTTGCAATTCTGCAATTTTGGGGATTTGACAATTTGGGAATCAGAAGATATAGAGATGGAGAGATTTGGAGAATTTGGGAAATTGAGGATTTGGAGTTTTAGGGACTTGAGATTTGGAGATATAGGGATTTGGGGATATAGGGATTTGGGGATATAGGGATTTGGGGATATAGGGATTTGGAGATATAGGGATTTGGGGATATAGGGATTTGGGGATATACGGATTTGGGGATATAGGGATTTGGAGATTCAGGGATTTGCAGATTTAGGGGTTTGGGGATTTAGGGATTTAGGGATTTAGGGATTTAGGGATTTGGAAATTTAGAAATTTGGAGATTTAGGGATTTAGAGATTTAGGGAGTGGGATTTGAAGATTTAGGGATTTGGAGATTTAGAGATTTAGGGATTTGAAGATTTAGGTATTTAGAGATTCGGGGATTTGAAGATTCAGGGATTTGGAGATTTAGGGATTTGGAGATATTGGGATCTGGAAATTTATGGATTTGAAGATTTAGGAATTTGGAGATTTAAGTATTTAGATATTTAGGGATTTCGGGATATGAAGATTTAGAAATTTGGAAAGTTAGGGTTTTATGCATTAGGATTAAGGAATTTATGTATTTAAGGATTTGGGGATTTGGAGATTTAAGGATTTGGAAAATTAGGGTTTTATGCATTAGGAGTAAGAGATTTATGTATTTAAGGATTTGGGGATTTGGGAATTTGGAGATTTGGAAATTATTGACTCAAATACTTGAAATTTTGGAGATTTTAAAAACTGTAAATTTCGGGACTTGGATTCGAAATCAGGAGACGTCGAAATTAAAGAATTTTCTCTTTAAAAAATTTGGAATATCGAATTTCGAAAATCTGGAAATTCAAATCTCGGTAACTCGATAATTTATAAATATAGTAACTTAGAATTTCAATATTTAAAAAATTTGACAATTCAAGAATTGCAACATTTTGATATCCTTTTTGTCGAAACCGACAATAACACAGATTGTACCAAACTATAAGACCTCCACATTGTCCAGATAAACCAAAGCCCTTGCACCTAACCACCTAACTCCACACTCAAATCCGCGCCGGAGCAAACCATAATCAACCCAAACACAACCCCCGAAAACTGCAAAAGCCCCGTGCACATCTCCTGCTTGATCACATGAACGAAGGGCTAAATGTTCCCCGATGGATCGTGACATCATCCCGAAATCTGACAATCGTTCGATTGCCAGAGTCTGCAGGATGTCCCTTCAGGATCCACCGACGGAATCCTAGAATGTGACACACACGTTACCTTGGTGATGGGTCCGGCATTCGCCGACGAGATATTGGTACGTTGCAGCGTCGAGGTTGGACTCGGCTTCGATCTGAAGGCCGTCATTGTCTGGCTGACACCGTCCGCCAAAATGAATTGCTCTCGCAGCTCGATATTCGTTCTTCCCTTGGCTACAGAGTGTGTTGCGTGCACGCAAGTTAGAAGGAAGCCGTTACAGGACATGTATGCCAGGTGTATAAAAAGGGAGGGCCAAGTTACAGAGAATATTGTTTTACAGAGAGAGAAAAAGAGCGCAGACGATCAGTAGAGATCAGAAAGGTAAAGAAACAGTAAAGCAACAGGGGTATGTAATTTTACAGTAGCGTTATCGAATAATCATGCGCGTTATCAACAGCGGAACATGGGGTCAATTCGGTCAATTATTATGTATGCAGAGAAGAATATAAGGAGCAGAAAAGATAAGAGAGAAATATAGAGTACAGGTAGCAGCGATTGGCGGAGATAATAGTAATTAGCGATAGTAGCGATGTAGTAATTATTGGAGTGATGATAGCGGCGCACGCGGTATGTTCGTGTGTGAGTGTATAGTGGGAAAAAAGAAAAAAAATACAGTGTATTATAGAACTGTCCGATAATAGAGGGATATGAATAAATATTTTTATAATTATCGTTGCGATGATCCATTAACCGCTTTGGTTTGTTGTTTTATGGCAGAAAAGATGATCGTGATTATACATGTATCTAAGTAGTATGGATTTAACCCTTTCGTTATTATATTCTCACGTATCAACAAATTTTATTGTAACATACCTATATTGTCTATCATATTGTATTGTCATATACTGTCACATATTGCCTACAATTTTTATACAATTTTATGCAATTTTTTTATACAAAAAATTGTATATAATTTTATACAATTTGTGTAAAAAAATTTTGTATAAAAATATTTTTTATAACGATGGTATATTGTTTAACAAAAGAGTTAATTACGCTATCTTGTACAGAATAAAAATGAGACGAGAATGACATGCAAAACACGCCCGACAGCGTTGCACTCGAAAATCAACCTTGTATTTAATAAATTTAATTGTTCTAATAGTGGTAGATTGTAAGAAGGGTTGATCGTCGACAGCAACGTCGTCGGACAAAATAAATATCGCTCCTCCAAGTTATATACGAAGTGGAATGATAAAAAGAGGATAAAAACGATGATGATAACACGTGATAAGGTTACGCGATCCCGGTACACGTTCTTTGTTAGAGTGACCCGAAATCAGGAACACCATCTTGCATGCCATACACACATACAAAGAGGTTTCAAACACGCGGAATCAGACTAAATACACATTGAGAAACGAATTTGTTTCCAGGAAGCAAATATAGTAAATGTAGAAAGTATGTACACTCGGGAGCAACGTAGGCTTCTTTTAAAGGGGGATGTAGGGGAGGGAGACTGATACTATAAAATCCTAGGAAAAATTTAGAGGAGGCTGCTTAGAACATGGTAAGGGATGAAGTTAGATCAGTTATTCTGAAGTTGATTAAGAGTTTAAGAATGAGTGATAAATAAGTTCTGACTTGGGGCGACTTGATAGGATTTAACTCGATCCAATTTGGCGCGATTCAGTTACATACGATTTAATTTGACGCGAGTCAATGGGGATGCAGTACAACTCCGATGAAATTTGATGTGATCGACGAGATTTAAGTTGGTACGATTCAATTTACCAAATGCACCCTAATATCCACGCGATTAAACTTGATGCACCCCAATTTTACGCGATCCAAGTCAACTAATCCCAATTCTACGCGATCCAACTCGACGCACCCCGATTCCACACGATCTAACTCATTACACCACAATTCTACACAATTCGATTCCACGCATCCCCAACTCGACGCGATCCGATTCCAAAAATTCCAATTCCACGCGATGAAATTCGACGTGATCCAATTCTACGCACCCCAACTCCACGCGTCCCAATTCTACGCACCCCAATTCCACGCATCCCAATTCGACGCGATCCGATTCCAAAAATTCCAATTCCACGTGATAAAATTCAACGTGATCCGATTCTACGCACCCCAACTCCACGCGTCCCAACTCTACACACCCCAATACCACGCATCCCAACTCGACGCGATCCGATTTCAAAAATTCCAATTCCACGCGATGAAATTCGACGTGATCCAATTCTACGCACCCCAACTCCACGCGTCCCAATTCTACGCACCCCAATTCCACGCATCCCAATTCGACGCGATCCGATTCCAAAAATTCCAATTCCACGCGATGAAATTCGACGTGATCCAATTCTACGCACCCCAACTCCACGTGTCCCAATTCTACGCACCCCAATTCCACGCATCCCAATTCGACGCGATCCGATTCCAAAAATTCCAATTCCACGCGATGAAATTCGACGTGATCCAATTCTACGCACCCCAACTCCACGCGTCCCAATTCTACGCACCCCAATTCCACGCATCCCAATTCGACGCGACCCGATTCCAAAAATTCCAATTCCACGTGACGAAATTCGACGTGATCCAATTCTACGCAGCCCAACTCTACGCGTCCCAACTCCACGCACCCCAATTTCAAACGATCCAACTCGTCATACCCCAACTCGACACGATTCACTTCGACATACCCCAATTTCACGCAACCCAATTTGACGCACCCCAACTTTGTGTATTTAATTTAATTTCCATGTTTACTCTACGTGCAGCCAAGTCAGTAACATTCGATTAGTAATGGTATCTCCTTGCCCTACGTCGCCATTTTGTCCAAGGAAACCTACGTTGCTCGGTATTGTACATGTACAGATACGTATCAATCATGCAGGATATACGAACACGTGGAGTTCATGGCCAGTACGGTTTGCAGAGAACACTAGAACAACCGCAATTGAACATACACTAAAAAATATATAAATGATAATTTACATACAGGTAGAATTATTTATCATATTAAACAAAATCAACGGTTTTATAAAAATATAATAGAGTAAGAAAATATAAAATATCGTTAGGCACACAGTTGTTATTAAACGTGAAACCTAGATTTAAAGAAATCTGTAATTTGTTATTTTGATAATTTGGTTGTTCCAATGTTGAGTATAAAAAAATTGTATTCGAAAACGTATGGGCCACGAATATGCAATTATTCCCATATAAAAAGATTCTCACCGAGCGGACACCAACCCTCATGTTGTTCCGGTTTGTTAGGGTCCGGTATCGGCATTAGAAAAACTTGACGGGTTAATTACGATTTGAGGAGTTCAGTCGGTCCGTTTTTTAATATTTTTAATTTTGTTAAAATAGACGAAAACATGCAATAAACTCGAGGCTTATTAAAATGTACACGTGATATGTACGGAGAGGTACGTCGATTAAAGTTGTGCATTATAAAAATGAGATGTTTCGATGAAACAAGATGGTACGTACATTATCGTTCAAAAATCTCCACTTTTATCATTTTTACGTAAATAATTTAAGTATATAAATATTTAATAATTAAGTCTATATGTTTGTAAATATATATTGAATATTATTTATGCAAGAAAATGAATTATTTGAGATGTTCATTCTGTATTTTTAAATCATAGCAGCCATTTTGTCTGTAAGTGACTTATGTGGACGTATTAATACGAATATAAATTCTAGTTGTAACTCTGTATAATTGTCAATTATTATAATGAACATAGTTGTAAGTGTATAATTTCTTTCGAACGAGAATGTACACGTATATTTTTAATAAATACATGGAATGAAGGATCGATAAGAGGATGATTCGATGGATGTTAATAGTAACTAATGACAAGCGACAAGGATCTCCAAAAGTCTCAAAAATACTCTATGTTCGCTAATGATAATCGATCGAATTCCATTCCACGAATGCTATCAGTCGCAAACATAATCAAACACAAAGGCTAATTTGCGAACAAGTGATAAGAAAACGAAGGAGAACCTAACGTCGATTCGTGGAACAAAGATTCGTTCGTTGGTTAGTGATCAAGCGCAAAAACGAAACCTAACTAATACGCAAGGTGAATTTTACGGGGCGCACGCTTCTCTTAATCGTTCTTAAAACGGTGTTAAAAAAAAAAATACTCATCGCAGAGTCGGTTAATGATTAGTCACTTGTTTGTACCTCAGGAGCTGAGATCGTACACGTACGAATGACACCAACGAAAATATGAGACACACGAAGAGCATGATAGTCGTACGAACATTCGAGGATTTCACGTTAGCGATAGAATTTTAAACGAATGAATTTTTAGTACGGGAAAATATTCACGGGATGATGAATGAATTCGTCAGTGAACAACCGCAACATTTATTTCCCGAGGCAGCGGAAAGCAATCGGGCCCGATTAACAAACTCAAACTTCAAACTTCAAACTCAAAATAAAAAGCGTACGATGTGTTAGTGAACGTATTAAAAGAAAACGGTACAAATTCAATCTCACACGCGTGACTAGTCGGTAAATTAACATAAACGCGAATAGCTGCCTCTTTGGATGAGGAGAAAGGTTCTAGGGACAAGTGAAATTTTATTAAACGGTGTAATATATTTGGGAAAACGGAATTGGAGGATGTTTCATTTCTTTTTGGGGGAAGATTTATTATGGGAATTCTAAAATTTCTAATCCCGAATTCATCGATTCCGACGGTATAATTCGACGGTAACGTAGTAAAGAGAAAGAAAAAATGAAGATTGATCAGATGGAGGAAATACTCACCGCGGCAAGGATCATTCTTTAATAGAAATTCGTCTAAGGCTACCCATCCACCACCGACACGAACCATCACTGTGGATCGTAGGATTCGTACCAGTCGTAACTTTTGACTGTCTCCGAACTATCGAACAAAAAATTAAAATTAAGTACATACAATATTTGCTAGATACTCTTTAACATGATGACTGTGTGATACGATGATTATACGCTCTACTAGTTTTAATCATATAGTGAATTTTTTGTATAAGACTACGAATGGGGCTGCAGTAACTAAAGATTCTTCAAATTGATCGTGGTGGTACAGCGGACAGAAATATTAAGGGTGATAATTTAATTCGCTGAAATACAATATGTAGTGATACGGAACTTGATAATTTAATGTGCGGTGATACAACACATGGTAATACTTGTTCAACCATGTCATAACTCAACGTGTAGTAACAACACGTGACGGTACAAGCGTAGTAGTTATCTCAAAATGGATGTTAATCATATGTGACACCCTACCACACAGTCGTCACATAAAACCACCATACAAAAGCAAAATCATCAAATTGATACCCTGTATTTTCCTTCGCCAACTTGGAAGACGCGGAACTTCTGACGACAAGTACAAAGCATCACCAAGCGTTTCACTTCGTCATGAATCTTATCCGTGTCATTGTATGTCCTTCGTTCTTCCCAGTCCGGTCTCAAAGCAGCAATGAACTCCTTCCAGTCTATCAGTCCTTCGCCATGACGGTCGAACAGATCTGCTACTGCTCCCATTTCTAATCTGGACGTCTCAAATTCTGAAAATACGTATTTGCTTTAGTCTCAATTGAACTATTATTAATTGCTATCAAGTAGTCTCAAAAACCGCTTAGTCCCGTAAAAACCAATTCTTGAAAAGACTTACTGGTGTTCATGATTCCTTGAATGAAATCTTCACGAGGAATGAGGCCATCATTGTTTTTGTCCATCTTCCTGAAGAGATCCGTCAGTCTGGACTTCTTATGATTCATGAATTTCAAGAACTGCAAACATGTTAGGTTTATTAAACAGAACAGGTACCAGTGAACAGAAATAGTGAACAGAAGAGAACTGACCCTCTTACGCCAATCCTCCCAGCTGAAGTTTGCAACGCGATCCAATTCCTGAATGTAATTATACTTGTCCTGTAGTCGTCGTTGACGTTCCCAAGCCAGCATCCAGACGTGCCTCCACCTGTCCCACAGGAGTTTCACTCTCGGACTGCGGAACTCGGGTTCAGCTCCTTTGCTATATACGAAAGAACATCGTCAGATATCTCTATATTTCCGTCGCGTTCGAAAGTTGCATAAACGAAGCGTGAGAAGCAAAGGGTGCAAATGAATGATGAATAAATAAAAAGATCACCGAACAACCTGTGCAAAGATCTAAACAGCTCGACACCTGAAGATAAGAGAGAAAAGAGAGAACGAAAGATAATTGAACCAATAATTGTCGTCAAACTGCAGTGTGTGAGTGGAAAGTGTTATGGGGGTTAAAAGCAACTCATCGGCGAGTAGAAAATAAAAATCGAAAAGTAAAGCTGGGTGTGACGAACCTTCCTTTAGGTGGGAACCTTGGGCCGATGTGCGGCAACGTATCTGCTGTTCTCTCGCGGCCTGGGCTGCCTCGGCTAAACAGGAACATGCGTCACATCACTCGACACTTCTACCAAAAAGTATCCGCGCGACAAAACTCGCGTTTATCGTGCACCGATCGCTCAGTCCCAAATCAGCGATCGGTCCTCGGATTTCCTTTCGGGACGAGCAAAACGAGAAACAAACGCAGGAGAAACAGAGAATAGGCCACGCGAAATACGATCAACATTATTATCAAACGACACACATGAGTTACGAAATCTGAACAGAATCATCAATGAAGTCTATAGTCAATCCGTCAAATCAATACAGTCTACCATTACAATTCTACTATAATTCACACGCAGGCCTATTCCTTATAAATACTTGTACGATGTCCTCAAATACGCCTCAAGTGTATTCTCTTATATGGTGTACTCCGAACAAAGAATCGCAATCACATACCATGCTGCTACTTGAAAGAAACCGATTCGAATATCGAAGTATCGTTTAGCAAATCTTGTCTCGACAACGCACCTTTCTGTCGTTCCAGTTGTCCTCGTTGATCATCGCAATCGATCACACAAAAAAAAATTAAAAAAAAAAGATACAATACGACAGAAGAAGAATCAAACGCAACACATGCACGGGCAAGTGTAACTTTCCAAACGTTTAAGAAGCGCACGCAAACGAAAACAAACATTAGAAAAGAGAATACGTTCGAATTAAGATCGAGATGGCAAAGTTAAGTATCGTTTAGTGAGGACTTCGTCTACCTCGATGATATTGGAGCGATCCTTGATGATCTCGAGAACTCGCTAAAAAAACTTGGGACTAGGAGTAAAAGTAAGCTAGGTACGGAAGAATGTAAACGTACGTCGGCGCTGGTGACTTAGCCTTCAATATCTTCTTCGTATCCTTCACCGGTTTCACTTGTCTAGCTTTGCAGACGCGATCGACCTCGTTCTGTCTTCGACTAGTGTTCTCCATGAACTCTCTGTGATCAGCTATCAACATTTCCAGAGTAGCTTTGTCATCTGGCAGGGGTTCTGCCTCGAGGGCGTTCAGAGTGTTCTCCAAACCTTCCAACCACGACAGCAACTCTTCGAGGAGGTTATCAAGGTCCTGAAAGATAGATATGTATAAAAATCTGTTCCAAAATGTTTGTACGGTAATTTAGTTAAGGCCTCAGATAAAGTGTGGGTTTATACCTGAAGACCTTGCATGTGGTTCTCCAATCTCTGGTTCCTCTGATGTGCCCAAGTGGCCACCTCCTCCCATCTCGACTGTATGATGGTAATCCAATGTTTGATAACCGCGGCACCATCCGGATGAGCTTTACCAAGAATCGTATGAGCCAATTCCAGTGTTTGGTCCTTTTCAACCTCCTTGATACGCAGTTCACGCAAGAACCTCTCGTGTTCCATCAGCTGGTTCCTGCTCTCTTGTTCGTCCTCCGGTAGCTGTCCAGCGAACCTCAGTTTCATCTCGGCGTCGCTCAACCACTCTAGCAGTACGTGAACAGCCTTGTGCAGGCGTTCAGCTTCTCTCAGAGCTTCTTCGAGTCGGCTGGTCTTCGCCAAAGATAATTTTGTAACCGTGTTCCAAAGGTCGTGCATTTCAGATATTTGAGATTCAATGGCCGACGCGTCTTCCGGAGCTTTTCTGAGTATCTCCCAACCAGTTTGGATTACGGACTTCATTTGTGATTCGCGAGATTTCAGGTCCTTCTCGAAGGTCTTGTGCTGTTCCACCAGGTTCATCACGGTGTCGAGATCGCCGTGAAGTGGTCCAGTTTCCGTGAGTTGTTTCTGAGACTTGCTCAGCCATTCTAGGAGCGCTTGAATAGCGTCCTTGAATTGACCCGAGAAGAGCAACGCCTCTTCCAACTTCCTCTGTCTGTCCACACACTTGCCACACACAGTGGTCCACTTGTTCTTCAGCTCGTTCAGCAGTTCCTTCAGGGCGGACTCGTCGCTCTTGGGTGCCTTGTCCTTCAGCAGCTTACCGTTCTTCATGGTTACATCGTAGGTACCCTGTTTGGCACTGAGAGCCTTCTGTAGCTCGCGGTGCTTGTTCAGTCGAGCTTTGATCTTCTCTGGATCGTTGCCACCAAGGCCACCGTCTGTAGCAACTTCGTCCAAGGTCTTCTCGGTCTCGTCGAGCCAGTTCATCAGGTTGGACCAAGCATCGTGGAACTCTCGTGCCTCCTTGTATCCGTGATCCAAAGCCCTCGTTCTTTCCGCGGACTTGGAAACTACCCTCTCCCATCTGTGTTGCACGCTTATCAGCAAGTTCTTGATCAGGATTACGTCCTGTTTCTGGGAGAAGTATTTCAGATGAGTACCCTTCTTATCCAGATTCAACATGGTCTCGCGATGAACACCGACGTCTTTCTGGAAAGCCTTGTGTTCCTCGATCTGTCCAAGAATGGTCTCCATCACCCTCGACACCGGTTTCAAGTTGGTCAGAATCTTCTCAGCGTTGGTGAGCCAGTCGACGAACGCCTGGAGCGCGTCGTGGAACTCCGTAGCCTCCTTCAACGCGATCTCAAGCTTGATTTTCTTGTCGCTGGCGCGAGCGGTCACGTTGTCCCATCGTTGTTTCAGGGTCTTCAGATTGTGGTTCAGACCACCGGCGCTGCTAGTATCCGCGCGTTTCAGGTACTCCTGACCTTGCTGGAGAACAGTCTCGACTTTCGGACGATTCTGCTCCAGCTCGTTATAAACTTCCATGAAACGTTCCAGCTGTTCCGAAGCGGTTTCCGGTAAACCACCCACCGGTTTCGAGGCCACTATCGTGTTGTCCACGTCACCTAACCAGGAGAGCAGGTCCTGAATCTCTGCGGTGAACGATTGCGCCTCTCTAAGGGCATCTTCCAGTTCTCGTTGACGATCCGCAGCGCGTTGCAATAGATCTCGCCAACGACGATTCAAGGTTCCCAATTTTTCGGCCGTGGTCGATGCTTCCGCCGTTCCCTTTCCGTCCTCGATCAACTGTCTTCCGGCATCGTTCAACGTGTCGACACTCGTCTGATGGGCTTGGATGTCGTTGACCAACACCTTCAACTTGGCCAGCTCCACTTCGATCACCTGTGGATCTCCAGCCACCGCCTTCAGGTTGTCCAGAGTGTCGTCCGTCTTCTCGATCCATACCAGCAATTCGTCGAGCGCGTGCTGGAACTGTCCTAAACGCAGCAAAGCGTTCTCCAGAAGACGTTGTCTCTCGACGAGTCCTCTCAGCAAACCATCCCATCGTTTGTTCACCGCTCCCAGTGGTTCTTTGATGGCTGCCGCTTGCTCGGACGATGTCCTCTCCGTTAATTCTGCGGCTTGCCTGAAATACCATCGAGTTGTGTTAAAATAGTTTCGTGGTAGACGATTGAACGCGAGCTGTACGCGTCGATGTGAGCAAGCGTACACCATGGGGATGTTTTGTAATAAGGTACCGAGACCGTTGTTTAAACTTTCACGTTTAGTAAAAATACTGGATCGACGAATCTACGGGAGAGGAGATACAAACCATAGGAAGCAATTCTTTTTATATAGTACCGCAGTTGCAAATATTGTTTCACGTATAGTTCATGGGCAGCAGTAAATTGAGCGCTCTTCAGCAATGATGAGCCTGACGTAACACCGCTCCAAACAGCCCCAAAGAGTTGCTCCCTACTATAAATCCTAAAGGTAAAACGCTGTAACTCGCGTCTATCGTCGAGTCCATGACCAAAATCATATTGTGTGTGTAAGTAAAACAGGCACGTCACGATCCAGGCAGGCAGACAGGCAGGTAAATACAGTAGTATGTTCGACCATCAAACGGTTGTCCGAACTTCAACCAACATTGGAAGTTAGGTATGTTCGATTATTCGACCGACAACTGAGGGTATTACGACATTTGTTACGGACATTATTGAGATTATAAAAGGACCACTCGGGGATCTATTGCATGTACCGAATGTGTACGGGGAACGATATAAAAGAGTAAGCCATGCTCTAACTACAGCAACAACACAGAGAGAGGGTTGACTTGCCTTGTCAGACTCCTAATGCGTTCGCAGGAACCGGCGCGGAAAAAACAAAAGTTGGGATTAGAATCTCGCTGGTTACCTTCATCAGGGGCTTTTTGTTATTCGTAACAAAACGGGGGGAATCGCGCGACAAGGAGAAGTACAAGTGAAACGCGACTGAACACTCCTGGACTTGATCGGTGTATGATTCAACAAAATTCAACGGGGAGGGAGAAGAGAAGCGAGTTTGGTTACCTGTTCAGAGCTTCGACCTTGACCATGTGAGGATCTACTTCGGCCTTGAAATTGGCCAATTGTTTGATCTGTTTCTTAACTTCGTCGATGTCGCTTCCCAGTGGTCCCATGCGAGCGAACTTGTCCTCGGCTTCCTGGAGGAACTCCAGGAGATTCTGTAAAGTCTCATGGAACTCCATAGCCTTCTCCATGGCGTCTATAAGGTTCTCTTCGCGCCTGGCATACAACGCGGTCACGTTGTCCCAAGCTTGGTCCAAGTCCTCGATGTGTTTCCTGACCTCTGGTTTGTCCGGTTCGCCGCAGAGACCCATCAGCTCGTGTCCAGATGCACGGACTTGCTCCACATCCGGTTTCGTCTGGTCGATCTCGTGTCTGATCTCCTGCAGAGCTACCTGTTGCTGTTGGATGGCGGCAGGTTGTGCTGCAGGTGGTGCCTGACCCGCGAGAGCATCCTGCAGTTCTCGCAGAGTCGACATCACGCCATTCAGCTCGGACCAGAATTTCTCCGCGATGGCCAGAGCATCGTCCAGAGTGTGACCTCGCTCGTTGGTCGCCCTCTGCACGTCGCTCCATAGTTTGTTCAATTTTTCCAGTTTACGTTTGATGTCCTTCACAGCTGGATCAGCTCTGTTTCCAGCCTTGCTGATCACATCGTCGGCTGCTCTCTTCACGGCCGCGTAGGCCTCGGATCTCTGGGCCAATTCGTCGACTAATGCGGTGTTCTCTTCCATCTGGTCCCTCAAACGACCAGGATGGGCGCTGATAGGTTCAGCACCGTTCACCTGATCCGCTGTTGAAGAGAGTGCGCGCAACATTCCCTCCAATTTGTCGGAGAACTGAGAGGACTCTTGCAACGCTTGCTCCAGAGTCTGCTGTCGACTTCGCAGTTCAGCCCTGAGAGCTGCATATCGGGCTGTGTCGGCTTCAAGGATGTCCTGTATCTTAATTCCCTCTTCTTCGTTAACAAGCTTCAGCAAAGCTTCACCGGTTTTGGTCAACTTCTCGACGAGAGGCTTGTGCTCGTTGATACTCTGCATGAGCAGCTCGTTCTTGTCCTGCTGCGCGGCTATGAGGTCAGGCCTCAACGCAGGCATAGGAAGCATAGCGACCTGTTGTTCGGCCTCTTCGAGCCAGCTAACCAAACCGATGTGCGTATCCCGCAGATGTTCAGCCAACGGTAACGCTTGTTCCAGTGCTCCAAGTCGATCAGCAGAAAGACCGGAGACGATCTCCATCGTTTCTCGAAGATCCTCCATCTTCTCTCTGATAGTGGACGTGTCCTCATGCTGGCCGTTCTCGCGTATCACCTTCTTTGCCGTCGATATGACGTCTCTGACGCGGCCCTTCTGACTGGATATGTCGTCGTTGAGAGCTTTGTGCTCTTTCAGTTGTACTCTGATAATCTCAGGTTCGCTGCTGGGCGGTTCTGCCTCTCTCAGCTGATTGTCCACCTCGCGGAACCACTCTAATAGGTCGTCGATGTCGCCGATCACTTCTAGCGAACGTTGTTTGCTGAGCTGTATTCTCTCAGCCTTGCGTTGGATCTGTTCCGCGATGGCGTCAAATCGCCTGTTGTCCCTGGTTACCAGACCCTCGATGGTAGCGGCTCCTTCACCCGGTGACAATTGAGACAATTGTGGACCAACAGCGTTGATTTTGTCCAGAACTGGTCTATATTCCGATATCTCCATTTCCAGGCGTACGATCTCATCCTCGCGAGGTTCTGCGGATTGTAGGGCGGACTCAGCCGCTTGCATCCAGTCCATCAAGCGATTGTGGTTGTCATGGAACTGTTGGACCAATGGTAGTGATTCCTGAGCGTGTTTCAGCAGGTCGGAGCCGCGGCTGACCAAATCATTGAATCGTCGTTGCAGAGAGTCGAGCTTGTCCTTCAGTTGAAGAGCCTCGTCGCTCGAGATGTGTTTCATCAGTTCTAAACCGGCATCCGTGGTGCTGTCCACTTCCGTCTGTCTGGTGGATACTTCTTCGGTCAAGTCAGCAAGATCTTCCATTTGCTGAAGAAGCTTCTCTGTGTGAACTGCCAATACTCTGTACTTCGACAGTCTGATCTCCATGCCTTCCATCCAAGCCTGAAGTTCTTGGTAACTGAGAACCAGGTGACGCAAACCTTGCCTCGATCGTTGCAGAAGGCTGCCGAGAGCCTCTGATCGTTCGACCAAAGCGGCGTATCTGTCGGCAGCGTCCTGCAATTTGTCAGCCAGAGCTGCAGCTTCGTCTTCACCCACGAGAGCCATCAGTTGACTGGCAATCTCTGTGAGTTCACTGAAGTCTGGTTTCCTGGATAGAATGTCTTCATGAAGAGCGTCGTGTTCTGTAACCCGCTGCTGGATCTTCTCCTCGTCGGTTGGCACCAGTTCCATGTCCCTCACACGTTTCTCCGTCTTGTCCAACCAAATTGCCAACGGTACCAACTTGTCTTGGAACTGTTTGGCTACACCCATTGCTTGTTCAAGCGCCTCCATTCTTTCGGCTGCGCTTTCCGTCAAATTGTCGAATCTTCCCACAAGCTCTTTCAGTTGTTTCTCGATCATCTTCCGTTCCTTAGGATCTGCTCCAGCAGCTACCTCTTGACCCATGTTGTACAAGGACGACATCGAATTCTGTCGATCCATCAACATCTTCTTCAAGAACTTCTGCTCCTGCAGCTGTGCTTTGACTACCTTGTAATCCGACGATGGTGGCTTCTGGTTGGAGACCATCTCTTCCGTATCTGTCAACCACTTCTGAAGACCTTCCAGAGCTTCCTGGAACTTTCCAGACTGAAGCAATCCTACGTCCAACCTTCTGTCTCGTTCATTCAGCCTTTCTTTCAGATCGTTCCACCTCTCATTCATCTTGTCGACATCTTTTTCAATGTTGCTGGTGTTCACGTCACGGCCGGCAGTCTGAATCAAAGCTTGACCAAGGACGTTGCAATCCTCAACGGCGCGAGCCAAAGGTTCTATCTTGTTAATTTTCAAGAGTCGGAAATCTTCTTGTTGGACTTTGATAGATTCCACTTCTGATCCAACTGGTTTGAATCTTCTAACATGCTCGTTCGCTTCGTCGATCTCGCTTATGACGGTCGTGTGAGATTGATAGAATTCCTGTAGCCTGTCCAAAGTGGCCGAAAGCTCTTCATGGCGGTCTCTTGAGCGATCATCCAGTTTCACGACCTGTCGTTTCAGGCCAGCAACTTGTTCCCTGGTTGCCGCAGCATCAGCCGCGAAACCGTAATCGACCAAACGTTCTCCGAGACTCTCCAGATCGGTCACTTCCTCGTACAATCGGGTCACTCTGGTTATCACTTTCGTCGTTTCCTCTATCTGAACCCTAATGATCTTTATTTCTCTGCCTGGCGCTCTCATCGAGTCCAATTCCCTCTCAAGACTCGATACCTGTTGACCAATTGTTTTCGCCTGGTCGTTGAACTGTGCAACTGCGGTAGCCGCGCTCTGCAACTCGTTGCATCTGTCGTCCAACTTCGCTTGCAGATCATTGATTCTGTCACTTAGATTGTTTACTTCGTCTTGCAAGTGCGTTGCATCGACCCCCTGTTCACGAGCTTTGTTCACCAAGTCACTGGCCTGTTGTTTGACGTACTGCAAAGGTTTCTTCAGGTTTGTCGTTTCTTCTCGTAAACTCTGGAACATAATATGGCACATAAATGTGACGAGAAATCGTAAAAAAGTATCAGTAGGTAATATATGTAGTAACAAATTTCCAAATCCTTATTTACCTTTATCCTATCGAGAAGTTTCGGATCTTTAGCTGCTCCTCCAAGAGCATCGTGAGATGCCAATTTATCTTCGCAACGCTGCAAACTGTGTCTCAGTTCTCGCAGGTTCTCATTGAAGTCCATCAAATGTCGTGCAGTGTCCTCCAAAGACTGTGTCCTTGCGATCAAGTCTACAACATCGATCGATTAATAAAAGCTTTTATCATAAAACCATAACTGATGAAACTTACCGTTGTTCAACTTGTCCCATCTGGTTTTCATAGCACCAAGCTCGTTCTTGACATTTTGTTTGTCAATGTCGCAAGCTCCTAGGAAAGCCTCGCCAAGAGTTTTGTTGTTCTCGAATTCACCGGAATGTTTCCAGACCTCGTTTCTGAACGAGGACAGTTCTTTCAATTGTTTTTCGATGTCCTTGCGCTTGAAGGAAGCTGGCTTCAAGCATTCGAGTTTGTCTTCAGCTTGTCGCAGCCATGGCAGGAACGCGTCTTGTGCCTTGTAGTATTTCTTGCAGTGTTCCGCGCAAGTCTGCAATTTTGTGTGCCTATCCATCATGTCTTTCTTCAGACGATCCCACTGCGACTGCATCTTGTCGAGGTCGCGTTGTAGAGACCGGTTCTCCACCTTTTGAGATCGAGCTAACATGTCTCTTCCTTTGTTCAGCAGCATGATAACCTCGTGCTCTTTGCCCATCACGTTTCTATACATCGGCTATGAATAAACAAAGATTGTTAGTTTAAACATTGACTTAATTCAATTGATCAATCAGCTTACCTCATGATGATCAAGTTGCTGTTGCAAGATATCTCGATCGGCCGATACCAACAACTTCTCGGACATGTTTCCAAGCTCATCCGCGAGCCAGCCCAACGTTTTAGTGCAGGAAGCCTCGAACTGTCTTCCATCTCGCAAATTGCCCTCTATCTCAGCTTTCTTGTGGTCCAATTTCTTCTGTAGATTAGTGTACAGCTTTCCAACTGCAGCCAATTTTCCGTGAATCTCAGATTTGGAAGCTGGATCGCTCAGAACCTCGCACAGCTGTTCACCCGCTGCTTCAGCGTCAGCCAGCAAAGGTCTTTGACCTTCCAGCTGTCTTTCGAGATTTTCGATCTTTCGCAGCTGGTCTTCGGGATCTTTTTCTAGGGTCAATTCATCGAGATTGTCGGATATCGCTTGAAGAGCGTCGCGCAGACGGTTTAGACTCGCGTCGAACTCGCGGCTGGTGTCAACCGCGTCTCCCAAGCTCTGTGCTCTTTCGTCGAGTCGAGCTAATTGGTCGGACCATTTGTCCAAAATGGATCGTAATTTGGTACTCGTCCTTTGACCATCCGGTGAATCGGTTCCTATCACGCTAAGGATGTTTTCTCCGACCTGTATCAGATGATCCAGCTGAGGTTGCTGAGTGCGGAATTCTTCTCTCAGGACCTGAACCTGTTGCACTTGGCTGGCAACCATTCTGGGATCGGCTGAAATTGGACCCAAAGCACCCAACATTCTCTCCTTTGATCCAAGCCATGAAACTAAACCTTCTGACGTATCGTAGAAGTCCTTGACATCGTCCAGGAACTTTATTCTGTCTTTACAACGTTCGCTGAAGGATCTCCATCTGTTCGTCACATCTTCCATTTCGTCATTCAATCTGTCTACACCGGCTGCTCCCTTCTTGCGTCTGACCAAATCGCGGACCTGGGTTCGGGTAGTGTCAAGCAAGGACTGTTTCTCGTACATTTCTTCGATAACGACCTTAATCTGTTTCGCGGTCTTATCCGCTTCTTCTTTAGTGCCTGGCATGGTTTCCTTTGGTATCTGTCGCTGAATCTATTCAAAAAAGAGAAGTAGTAATGTATATCAAACTCAATCATAAATGGAATCATGAATAGAAATTCTAATTTCGTTTGCAACTGATAGACTACCTTCTCCAGAAACTGAGAAAGCGTCTTCAAGTTGTCCATGTGTCTCCTCAATTCGTCCTTGACACTGTCTAGCTCGGTTTGCCGGTCGGTCAGACGGACACCCAGCAATCCATATCTGTTATTGATCTCTGAAAGTTGCTGCTGAACGGGCGACAAGTCCTCCAGGTGAAAGCCGTCCTGGCTGGAGCGTCGGCTGCTGAATCCGCTGCTACCACCTGGAGAGACCGGACTTTGAGCAGCATACAATTTAGCGGGAGATGGTGAGCGACCGTCTTGTGACATTCGTCGTACTACAAAAAAAAAGTGAGAAAAAAAATGTATGAGTTGCGCAAAAAGTGTGAGTAAATTATTGGTTATGATAAAATGGACGTGACTGTAATGAAATGAGGATGTGATGCTAAACGATTGATGTTGAAGCGGTATGGATTAAGCCAGCAATGGGCACCGAAGTTTCGAGTTTTGGGAATTTGGAATTTTAGAGAAAGCTTGGAGAGGTACCTAGGGTCAGTTCCCCTGGGAGGGTACAGAATCTGTAGATTGCTATTTATCAGTGACCATCACTGGACTAGATTATTATGTTAATAGTGTTAAAACGACCACGATACGTACCTGGTCTCTTGGTTGGACTAGTACTTCCACGACGACGTGTTGGACTCTCGATACGTTCTTTGAGCAGGCCATCATACGCGATTCCAAGATCGTTCACTTTATCAACGGTGTTGCCATAATCGCGATACTCTTTCTGAATAGGCTTCAACTCGTCAGCCTGTCTCTTCAGCTTCTCCAAATCGACAGCCACAGGTTCGAGACCTTGCACCTTATGTTCAGTGCGAGTCAACCAATCGATGACTTGATCGCGAAGCTTTTCGTAAGCGGAAAGCTGTTTGGCTCTGGATTTGCTGAGTCGTTGCTTTTCGTCGATCAAGTTGTTCACTTCCTTCCATTGAGATTCAAGCGCCGTGATCTTGTCCCTGATCTGAGCAACATCGGTCACGTCTTTCTTCGAAATCAAGCTCTTTCCATTGCGAATCAAGTCCTCGAAGCTGGCTCGTTGGTCCTCGCGTTTATCCATCAGATTCGCCATCTTGGTCTCGTACTCTGCCACGTCCAGTTTGCTCAAGTCTCTAGACTCGAGAGCTTCGATCATGTGAGCGTACCAGCTGTCGAATTTCGTCGTTTCGACCAAGAAGTCGCCGAGAGCTTGCGCGATCTCATCGAGGAACTCGCCTCGGCGCAACGATTTATCCATCAACTTCTCGAATCTACATTGGACATCTTTCAGTTTGCTCTCTATACGCTTCGCGATTCGCGCATTGCTCGAGTTCGTGAGCAGATCATGTGCGCTGCTCGCCACAGCTTCCACGCTCAAACGATGACTGTCCAAATCGGCTTGAAGAAGACGTTGGTCCCTCTGCTGCTCTTCCAGACGTTCCTTCTGTAAACTGGCTGGTCGCTGAATGTTCCTGAAAGAGGACGAAGAGCTTAGCTTATGGACTGAAAGTCTATATCGCATGCAAGTGTACTTCCACACTAAAGAGTAGACAGAGAACTTGAATCTTTTCAAGAACTTGTTACTTACTTAAATTGGCTCTCAATGTTGTTCAACCAAAGTACCAAGCTGTCCAGTGCGTCCTGCACTCCCTGACTCCTAACCAAAGCAGCATCCAGTTCCTGGCACTTCTCACCAATGGCGTTGGTCAGCTGTTTGTACTTGTCTTCCAGTGCCTTTGCAGGTTCCTCCAGTTCGTCGACTTCCTTTGGCGTTAACTGTCCATCCAGGGACCTCAAAAGAGCCTCCACAGTCACCTTGACATTCTCCACCAGTCGTTCGTTCGCGAGCATCTCGTTGTTCAACGCTTTAGCTTTGCTCAACTGATCTTCAACCTGTTTAGGCTCAGCCGCGACAGGTTCAGAGATAGCTCTATGAACTTTCGGCTCCACTTCTTTCAACCAGTTCCTAGCTTTCTCCAAGGATTCGCGATAGTCTCGTTGTCTTCCACCGACGCCAGACAGCCTGTCGGATAACATATTCGCTCGCGATAACAGATCTTTGTATTGAGCAGTGACGATGGACACCTCGCCGCGTACAGGCGAGTCCTGACTGGCTACAGGCTCCTTATGAGGCAATCTTTGGGGCAAACTGGTTCGGAACTCGTTCAAGACATGTAAGAACTCTTTGCTTTCGTCGACGAATTTCTGTGCGGCCATAGTGATGAATCGAAGGTCAGCTTGGTGAGCTATGACGTCGCTGATGAAGTCACGCGTGGCATCGGTGCTGCTGTTCAACCTGTTCAAATCGGTTAGGGAATGTTCTTTTTCTTCCAAGACACGTCTGGCATTGTCCAGCCAATGAGAGAACGTTGACAACTCGTTCCTGTAAATTAGAAATCATTTAGTAGAAGATCGAAAGTAGAGGAATGTGTACTTCGTGCAAATACTGACTTGAATTTGACCAAATCGTCTCTGGCAGCTGTTAGGCGTTTCACCATTCGCTCGGTACGATCCGTGGCTCTGTCGAACCTGGTCTTCAGGGATCGACCATTTTTCTCTAAGGTGGACACTTCTTCGCTGGACAGCACGTTGCTACCGGTCAGGACCACCTGGCGAATTTGATCGAGACAGGAGGCGACGGGGCGGGAATGGGCTTCTAGATCCTCTTTGATTTCCTAAAAGTACAATTCCAGATTAGTATATAATGTAGGTGTTTCTTTTCTATGCAGGTCTTTTCTATATAGATTTTCTATTGTTGAATCCAGGTTAATGAAATTGATCTTACTTTCATGGCGTTTATCTGATTTCGAAGTTCGTCGATGTCTTCCTTCACGTTGCCTTGATTGGCCAACTTGTCCTCGACCTCGGATATCCATTGTAGCAACCTCGACGATGTTTCGTCGCACAGTTTGTACTTCTCTTCGACCGCTTGCTACAATGATTTGCAACAAAGAGAACATGCAAATTGATATGGAATGCAACAGACAGCCGGTGCGCGCGTAATGACTTACTCTAACGTGCTGTATTACTAACAAGATATAGATAACGATAAAACCGCCCTCTTACCAATGGCGGTCACTCTGTAAAGGATAAGATTAAATAAAAAAAACAGGAAACATGGTAAGCTTAAAAAACGTATCTCACGCATGCAAACACATACACACACTTGGAACGTAAACGTAAAACACGTTATAAGTAAACAATTAAAATTAAAATAAAGGGTAAACAAAACACAGTCTCTTTTTTTTTAGAAAAATAGATCTGACTGATCTGCAGCGAGTAATCGAGCTGCATAATTTGTCCTGTACGTGGTTTTCTCTATGCAGTCTCGAAGCGAACGAGGACACAAGCCGCGTTCTCGTCAGTAAGACGCGTCCACAAGCAAAATAAGAAACGATCGGGTTCAAATGACGACGAGTGATAAAATAACGAAAGAGAGAGAGATGAAAACTGGGGAAATGGGGGAAAAAGTCGCGCTTACGATTACAGGATGTATATATATAAACAATTTATATTATATTCATAATGGCATAAACGTGTGTCGAGCTACATATGCTACACGTGCTCAGAGATTTCCGCAAACTCGTGCTAGAAAGAAACAGGATCGAGCTAAAACTGAACGTAATAAATACCTGAAAAAGAAAGGAAAACCTCTGTGTAAATAATAATCGAACTGAATTAAATGAATAAGGTATATACGAGCATCATATCGTATCGAATAAATTTTCGTTACTACGATGAGTATAATGTAATGTATAATGGGAGACGGTTTCTGTGGTATGGCGGCGTGTGCGTTCGATGGTAACCCGTTAACACGTTGAATGATGTGAGGGGGTCTCTGAGAACCGATATCACCAATCACTTTGACTTCGCGTACTTTCAATTTCATTATTCTCTTTATACGTCAGAGTCAATATGTGATGTCGGCCGGCAAAGAATTTATATAATTGAGTACAGTAGATTCTCGTTATATTGTCATCTTTTATACGATCTTTTATTCTCCGCTGAACAATAAATGTTAAATTCTGATGCGTAGTAACGCCCCGCTGCTGTGACTAGGCGGAGTAACGCCTCCTGTTGCTATAGCAACGCCTAGTAACGCCCCCCGTTGCTATAGTGACCCGTAGTAACGCCCTCCGTTGCTATAGAAACGCGTAGTAACGCCTCCTATTGCTACAGCGATGTGTAGTAACTTCGTGCGTTACTACGGTTATGTATAATAAACTCCACGCGTTGCTATAGCGACGCACAGTAACTCTACACGGTTACTATGCTTACACATTGTGTTACCATGCATTCTACTACGATATGAAAAGAGGAAATTTGTAATACATCCCAATATAATAGCAATTGTAAAAAATTGTCATTTCTATATCTCTACCGATGACAATAAAACGAGAAACTACTGTGATTACAATTATAATGTGCCGTAGTGAACATTCAACGTGTTAACCCTTGTGTAGACAATCAGACACCCACTAATACCTACTGAAACTGTAATAAACGTAACAATTTAAAATGTTAGTGAAAATGAATTCGAAAAATAGAGATACACTACTAAAAATAAAAATGAGTATGTGATGACCCGACTGTCCACACAAGGGTTATGCATGCGATCACACGTAACACGTGGCTACGCAATGAACGACTAATCGCTGTCGATTTGATGTCGTTAATTGTCCCAATTAACTCCTTGATTATCAGGATACACGTTAAATACAATTTTCTTAGTAACGTTTCACGCTTTGCTTCTGCCTTCCCATATCACGATTCATGAAGAATTTAATTTTAAAAATAAAAGAAAAATTGATAATTAAAAGGAAGGTGATTCGAAGGAAAGCGTTGAAACGTGGACGAACCAACGTGCAAATAACCATCAACGAACGTTAAACGATATATTTTATTAATCTAATTATATGAATCGAATTAGCATTGCCGATGCGATCAGGCGACACGAAAGATAGATCGATGACACGTATTTCATTCAAGTTAATCGATTAAATCACACAATTATCGTGACGAACGTAATCGTTCTCTCTTGTTTATCGTTTTTAGTATGACATTAGCCCCCTGTTACGTGAAAAATAATTGTGAATGACGTGCGCAGTTGGGTATATGATGCGAGCGTGAACGAGACAGGATAATTAAATAAGGGAGGAGCGCCCCACGCGAAACGATATCGTTCTTCATTCACTTTCTTTATCAATGATCGATGGGTGCTGGCGTTGGATCTTTTAATTATCGTTCCAACATCGATTATTCGCGATATGCTGCCGAGACGATCTGTTCTTGACTCGATGACATTCTTTTATACGTATCGTGGCACGCTCTTATTACGGGGCTCCATGCAGGATGATAAGTTCTGATGTCGGTGCTTCTGGTTAAACGATTATTGTTTTGCTCTGTTGCTAGTTTGCTCCTATCGGCAAGATCGCCGATAGTAGGATACACGAGGACGTGTATTCGCAGGTTCGTGGTCGGCTATCGTCGCACACGTAGAGCGATAGACGACCGGATGCATCGAAGCGTACAATAACGTAACGATCCATTACCTTTGGCAAGCGGTTATTTGAAAAAAATTAGGTATAGAAAACAAAAAAGATATAAAGACATTAACCCTTTCGGTGTTCTCTTAGAGACGTTTTAATTCAGTGTGTATCGTAACAGACACGTATCGTATCCAGCACGTATCGTATCCGACGCGTATCGCATTCGGTACGTAACGTATCCGGCACGTAACGTATTCAGTAAGTATATTCGACATGAACGATATTCGATAGATATCATATTCGGCAAGTACTATATTCGATACACATTGTATGTACTACGTATCGTATCCAGCACGTATCGTGTCCAGTACGTATGGTATCCGACACGTTCCGTATTCGGCTCGTTGCGTATCCAGCACGTGACGTATCCGGCGCGTATCATGTCCGACGCGTATAATATCAACATTTAACACACTCTACATGTACAATATTTATACTATTCTATCATATTCGCGTATCACATTCGAACAATAAAAATAACAAAGGTGTATCATATTCGACACAAATTCCCACGAACACCGGCATCTGTACTCAAAATAATCTCGGACTTAAATTTATGAAAAACTGTTTAACTATCGTTTTGAATAAAATTGTATAGTCTGTATATTTCGAACTGTATACGGCACCGAAAGGGTTAAATATACAATGAAAAAAAACATGAACAAAAAAAGACAAAAAGATCGTTTAGCAAAAACAGAAAGTAAGAAAAACGTAGTAATAGCAAGGAAAGGAGAGTTCAAAGGAAGAATAAACGTCGTATAGGACGACGAAGTGTACAGTATAGAGAAGAAATTGAAGTAGAAGAAGAAGCAAGAAAGAGTGCCACTTACCCTAGCTTCTGCGGTGAGAATATAACCCTGCTCCAGGGCTTTCGCGAAGTCGACGTTCTTTCCCGATGGATCTTCGATAAGCCTGCCCGCTATAGGATCTATTATCTCGGTATTAATAGCCTCTAACAAACTAACGACTTTACCGGTGGCGGGTTCTTTGATCACCGTGCTGGACGGATCTATCGAGCCTGAATCGATCGCCTCTTTCAACGTGGTCGGTTTACGGTCGGACGCGGACGCGACCAAGAAGGGATCACTGAAACGACCGGAAGTCGCATCGTAAAGACCAAACATCAAGGCCTCTATGAACGATAAACCCCGTTTAGGAGTGATCAACAATTCGGTCTCTAACGCCTTCGACAACGGATACAATCTGGACGTTTCCGTTTCTAAAACGTTTCCTTTCTCGGCGTCCATCAGACCTTTCCTGAACGCCTCGGACAACTTAACGAGCTTCCTCTTCTTCGTGTCCTTGATCAACGCCGAGTCGGAGTCAACGATACCAAGGTCAACCGCCTCTTTCAACGTAACGGGCTCTCCGGTCTTTGGATCCGTCAGTTTTCCACTTTCCATGGACAAATGTCCTTTCTCGGTAGCCTCTTCGAAGGACAGAGGTTTGATGAAGAACACTTCGACGTCTCCGAAACGTACGAATCGAGGAACAAGTTTGCCATCGGCTGTTTTGGGCGAATCAGCCTCGAAGGTTCCTTTGACGGATGGATCGAGGATACCGTCAGCCAGGACGTTGCTGACCGTCACGAATCGACCGCTCGTCGGGTCTCTGATCACGGCTGCGTTTTCATCCAGAAGACTACTGTCGACAGCTTCTTGAAGAGTGTATTCCTGTCGAGGTTCCTCCTTGAGAGTGAGGCTCCTTCGCGCCGATTGCTGTGTCATAGGCTTCTCCAAGGTCACCAGGAGGCCACGTTCCAGGGCCACGTCTATGGGATAACCCCGTTTCGTTTTCGAGTCGATGACTCGGCCCTGAAGAACGTCGATTAAGCCGTTCTCGATACCGGCAGAGAGGGACGTTATTTGTCCAGTGGTCACATCTTTCAGGGCGGTGGTGTCCGGGTCTAGGAGGCCCACATCGAACGCTCGAGCTAGATCGTGGCTCTCGTTAGTGCGGGGATCGACGAACACTCCAGTCTGACCTCGGTAGAGGTAACAATTCACTGCTTCCTCGATGCTGAGCGGGAATTGCGAAGGCACGATGTATCCCTTGTTGGCAGCTTCCCGCAAATTGATCGGTTCTTCGCGTTCTGGCAGTGCGTTGTAAGTACCGCGGATGTCATCGATCACTCCTGAGGAGACAGCGTCGGAAAGTGGCAGATACCTGTCTGATCTGACGTCCCGGATGATGGAGCCGCGAGGATCGATCAGCTCTGATCTACAGGCTTCCGCTAGGGTCAGAATCTGGTTAGTCGACGGGTGAGTCAATTTCCCGGTCGCAGGGTCGTAGATGTTCATCATGATAGCCTGGTGAAGGTTGAACTCCGCGGTTTCGATGTCGACGATCAGACCCAGCTGCAGAGCGAGAGTCAGGGACACGGTCCTGTTCGCTCCAGGTTCTTTGAACATTCCTGACCGTCTGTCTATCACCGCAGCTCGACAGGTTTCAGCCAAGGACAACAACCTATCCGCTCGTTTGTCCCAGTAGCAAGGTAGTGTGGGGTTGATCAGACAATTTCTCATCGCCTCATGCAGGGTAACTGCTCTTCCAGTGCTAGGATCCGTGATCTTTCCAGTCTGTTCGTCGTAGAGACCCTGGTGAATCGCGCGTTGAAGAGAAACAGCGGCTCTGTGGTCCACTATGAGGCCAGCTTCGTATGCTTCTTGCAGAGACATGGTGGATTCCGGCGTCACGTTCACTTTACCCTTAGATCCGTCGATGTAGCCTGTTTTGATGGCCTCCATCATAGAGATTCTGTGGCGGAAGCCACTCCTGTCGTCCTTCACGGTCACTGAGTCAGCGTCAATCAGATTCTTCCGTATGGCTTCAATTAAAGTCAGGTAGACACCTGTCTGAGGATCCAGGAACATGTTGGTCCTCTTATCAAGGATGCCTTTGGAGATGGCCTCGCTGAAGGTCATTGGTCTGCGAGCCTCTAGAAGCAAGCCGTGTTCTAACGCCTCCCGGAAGTCCACCGGTTTGCCCTTCTCGTTGGTTACTGTGCCGGTTTTCGGGTCAACTATCAGCTCCTTGATGGCTTTGGTGAAGGTGATGGCCTTGCCATCTGGCTGACGTCCCACCACCGCTGTGCTAGGGTCGATCACGCCGACCTTGATGGCACGGTCGGTCGGCAGCTTCTCTCGTGTCTCTGGAACGATGAAGCGACCGGTGGTCGGTTCGTAGAGACCCTTGAAGACGGCCTCCGGCAAGGATATCCTGCGTTTGGCAGGTACTATCAAGCCACGGTCGAAAGCGTCGGTAAAGGACAACGGTGAACTGGTGGATGGATCGATGGCTGTTGCGGTTTTGGGGTCGATCAGACCCTGCTTGATGGCCTCACCCAGAGAGATGATCTCACTGTTCCTCGGATCCTTCACAGAAGGACTGTCCTTGGCGATCAAGCCGTTCTCCAATGCTTCTTCGAGGGTGTAAGTAACCCCGTCGATGTCGAAGGTGCCTTTTTCGGGATCGTAAGTCTGATGGGCCAACGCCTCTTGCAAGGACCATGGTTTCACCGTGCTGAGGATGTACCCTATCTCGTAGGCGACGTCTAAGGTCATAGGGTGTGGGGAGAGAAGGATTCCCTTCTCTAGGTCGATCAGCTGATTCTCTTCAGCTTCTCGCAAGGATAACACTCTGTCGTTTCGGTCGTCTTTGATCATCGTTGTCTCTCCGTCGACGTAATCGGTGGCCAACGCTTCCTTCAAGGTAGTCTCCTCTCCTGTCCTGGGGTTGGCGACCAGTCCCGTTCTTGGCGAATAATATTCCTGAACTATCACGTCGATCAGGGAAGGTACGAAACCCGTGGTGAGTATCATGCCTCTGTCGAGAGCGACGTTCAATGGTAACAGTTCTCCAGCCTTGGTGTCCCGAAGACGACCCGTATTAGGATCCAGGAGCTTCGACTCACCACCTAACGCCTCTTCTAAGGACAAGAAGGTTCCTGCTTTGGTGTCCTCGCATTCGCTGATGAACGCATCGATTATTCCTCTTCGTACGCTCTCTTCGACATCTATGGATTGACTGGTAAGCGTATCCGTAATTTTACCGGTGTCCTCTTCGTACAGTCCCTTTCTGATGGCAGCTTCCAGAGAAATTGGCTTGCGTGACTCGGGTACGATCAACCCTTTCACGAAAGCGTCTTCAACGTCGACCTTCGCGCCAGACTCCAACACTTCCGGAAGAGGAGACACCTCGTCGTTAACGGGATCTCGTATGCTGATCGAATGTGGATCGATCAGACCTATTTGGATGGCTTCGTTCAATTTCAGCATCTGGTTGGTGGTGGGGTCTCGAACTTCGCAGGTGGCCGGGTCAAGTAGGCCAATTTCAACAGCCTGTCGTAAACTTAGACCCTCTTTGTTGTCCGTCGCAACAATTTCAGATGGTTCCATAGGTGGTTTCTGCTTGATAAGACCTAGCTTCACTGCTTCAAAGAAAGGAATCTTTTTGCCAGTCTTAGGGTCAACCATATTCCCCAGATTCGGGTCGACCAGAGGTTTAGCTATCGCGTCCTCAAGAGACACGTACCTGTCCGTTGTTTTGCAGGTCAAGTCTTTTACCAACACCTCGTCTGGATCAAAAATTCCAAGGTTTAGAACGAAGTCGTTGAACGATGTAACTTCTCCGGTTTCTGGATTTAAGAATCTTTCTTTCTCAGGGTCATATGCGTCTCGATCGACGAGGTCTTGTACCGTTAGATTAGGCGTTACTTCGATCACGAAACTTCTATCGCTTTCTTCGGATTCAGAGTCGTTCTCTGACTCCTGTTCTTCGTCAGATTCCTCTAAGGCAGATGTCTCCATCGGTTTCTCTGTTTGACTAGGTGTCTTTGACGGTTCCTCCACTTTTGTGACTTGTACATCTGCTTTGAAACTCTTTTCAGGTTCTGTTTTCAATGGCTGTGTCTCTAATTCATTTGGCTGTAAAGGTTTTTCTGGTTTTTTTTCTTGTATTTCCTTCTTTGGAAGTTCGGATTGAATCTCTGATTTCAAAGCTTCCTTTTGTTGGGACTCCGACGAATCTTTTGGAGTTGGAACCTTGTCCTTGTCTGCTACTTTCTGTACAACTTCCTTTGCAAGATCATCATCTACTTTTAATGGTATCTGAGGTGCTACAGCTGAAGTAACCTTCTTTTCTTCTTTAGGAGTGACTTTAAGAACCTCTTCTTCAGGACGTGTGGTCTTAGCTACATCTTCTTCAGGACGTGTGATCTTAGCAGTATCTTCTTCGGGACGTGTGACCTTCGCAATATCTTTTTCAGGACGTGTGACTTCAGGAACATCTTTTCCAGAATGTGTGACCTTGGCAATATCATCCTTAGGTTGTGTCACCTCAACAATGTCTTTCTCAGGATGTGTGACATTAGTAATATCTTCTTCAGGTTGTGTCACCTCAACAATGTCTTCCTTATGATGTTTGACCTCGACAATTTCTTCTTTGGTATGAGTGACCTTGACAATGTCCTCTTTAGGATGTGTGACCTTAACAGTGTCTTCTTTAGCATGAGTGACTTTAACCTCTTCTGTAGGATGTGGAACCTTTGCAATGTCTTCTTCAGGATGAGTGACTTTAACAACGTCTTCTTTAGGTTGTGCAACTTTAACATCTTCTTCAGGACTAGTAACTTTAACAACGTCTTCTTTAGGATGTGTGACTTTAACAACGCCTTCTTCGGGACTAGTAACTTTGACAGCGTCCTCTTTAGGATGTGTGACCTTAACAATGTCTTCTTCAGGACGAGTAACTTTAACACCGTCTTCTTTGGGATGTGTGACCTTAGCAACGTCTTCTTCAGGTGGAGTGACTTTGACAGTGTCCTCTTTAGGATGAGTGTCTTTGACAATTTCCTCCTTAGGAGAAGTGTCTTTGGCAATGACCTCTTTAGAAGGAGTGTCTTTGACAATGGCTTCTTTAGGATGAGTGTCTTTGACAATGTCTACTTTAGGATGTGTGTCTTTGACAATGTCTACTTTAGGATGTGTGTCTTTGACAATGTCTACTTTAGGATGAGTGACTTTAGCAGTATCTTCTGCAGGACGTGTGACCTTAACAGTGTCTTCGGCAGGACGTGTGACCTTAACAGTGTCTTCTTTTGGTACCGCTTTCTCTTTGCCAGCAGAAGCATCGCGAACAGCATCATACACCGCTTTTCCAGCCAAAACAGGTGCAGCGACAACAGCCAGTAATCCCAACTTCGCAGCTTGCTTCAACGAAACAGATCCTCGTCCTTCAACGTCCTTCGTCTTCCCTGTAACAGGATCAATCATTCCCTTTTCGAGTGCCTGCTTAGTCGTGACAGTCTCAGCAGTTCTTGGATCATAAAGAACAGTATTTGGATCCACCAGTCCAACTTCCACCGCTTCCTTGAGGGTGTAGGATTTCTTCGTCTCCGGGTCTAAGAACCTCTCCGTCTTCTCGTCGTAAATCTGGTCGATCGGTTGCTTCTCAGCAGTGGGATCCGCGCGATCTTCCAACAAACCGTTCTCGATAGCCTTCTGAATGGACATGGCACATCCAGTCGACGGATTCGTGTAGGTACCAGCGTTCATATCGAGGAGACCCTTCTGTAAAGCATCGTCGAACGTCATTTTGATGTCCTTCGTGGTGAACTCTACCTTCTTTTCAGATTCGTCCCTGACGATTCCCTTCTGACGAGCCTCGTCGATCGTCATGGTGTCTCCGGTCTCCATGTTTCGCACCTCGGTGGGACTCACCAACGCATAACCTGATAAAATATCAATGCTCTTAGTGGTAACTGTATGATGGCAGGTAACAGTTTCCGTGATACCGGTGGTAGTTACTGTAACGGATTCGCTGCTTACGGGTGGTTTGACCACCAGCAGACCAGATTCTATGGCCGTGAGCAGACGCACTGGCGTACCAGTCGTCGGATGAACGAAAACACCCTTTTCTCTATCAATGAGGCCAGCCTCCAGCGCCTTGGTCACCTCCATACTATCAGATGTTACTGGGCAAGGTAACGACATGATGAAGTTACCCTTTATAGCGTCTTCCAAGGACAAACGTTCCTCCGTGATCGGATGTCGTATCTCTTTGCCCGCTGCGTCTATCAGCCCTCGTTCTAAGGCAACTGTGAAGGTCATACCAGCAGGCGGTATTATTTCCTGGTCCCTGTCCGAGTCGGCGAACACGTTGCTCTCGACAGCCTTCACCAGGCTGACGCTGTCACCTTGGCTGGTTTTTATCAAGGACCTCTCCGGGTCGACGAGGTCACTCTCAATGGCACTGCGAAGGGTTTCCGTGCGACCATCTGAACAGGTCAACTTCGATAACGGGTCTACTATCTCGCAAAGAATCGCTTCTTTCAATGTCAAATGCGCACCGGTCTCTGGATGAACCACTTTGCCTTCGTGAGGATCAAGCAGACCTTGTTTGTACAAACCAGGAATAGACAGACTTTTAGCCAAAGGCACTAGAACATCGGCACTCACGGGATCCAAGACTCCACGTTCGACAGCCTCACCGATGTTGAGGATATCTCCTCTTTGAGGATCGATGATCTTCCCAGAATCTGCGTCTATCTTCTTGCTGCGAATAGCTTCCGAGAGAGTGACAGGTTTTCCGTCCTCCACCGCCATTTTCCTTGTAAAAATCTCGGCGGTTTCCGCATCTATCAATCCGCTCTCCAGGGCGTCCTTAGCCTTCACCACACGCTTCCTCATCTTCTGAAGGACGATTGCCTTGGTTTCTCCCTCCGAACTTGGCCACACAACTGTCTCTCCGATAATTGCTTCGTATTTAGGATCGAAAGGTGGTTTGAACCTCTCTTCGTCGCCTTCTTTCGAGACGGAAGGTTCTTCGCTGGTTGCCGCCGTTGGCGAGAAATCGGTCACAGAATCCATCACGGATGTAGATCCAATGGCAGAATCCGATTCATAGTTGGGTTTGCCGATTATCGAACTTTCGTCCCGGTCGATCGGCGACGTTTCCTTCAAAGATCGTTCGGTTTCTATTTGACGAAGTATGTTTGTGTCTGAAATAGGTGTCGAAGACGTAACTGGAACCAGAGGAGAACCCAACACGGTTACTATACCGAATTTTGCAGCGTCCAATAAAGATATCTTCCTGTGTTCGTCGACGTTGTATTCCGATGTCTTGGGATCGATAATACCGCGCTGAATAGCTTCCGTTATTCCAATCGCCTTTCCTGTTACTGGATCTGTAACTATTACCACCTCCATCGGCAACGTACCGTCGGCCAAAGCCGATAATAATTCCGTCGACTTTCTAGTTTCAGTGGATATGACTAGAGCGGTGCTTGGATCATAGATCAGACCGCGCGAGACGCGTACGGGGTCCGGTATCGCATGACTAGCTTCGGAATCTTTGATTTCTAGCTGCTTCGAAGGATCGTCGAGTCGCGTCACCTCCAATTTGTCAGGTTCCCCAGACATCTTGGTGATTCGCAGTAACCTCTGTTGAGAATGATCAATGTCGGGTGTTTTACCCTCCAAAAGAACTAGTCCTCTATCAATCGCCTCCTTCATCGAAATCTTTTGTGGGTAAGTGTAATGTCCGGTGGAGTCTAGGATGTTCTTCTCCAAACTGCGGAGCAGGGAAACCTTCCTGCCGTTGTTTGGATCGATCACGAAACTGGAGTTCGGGTCGATGATCCGCAGCTTCACGCATTCCTCGAACGAAACCAACCTGTCCGTTCCTGGGATGATGAAGAGACCGGTGGTTGGATCGAAGAGTTTTCGATCGATTGCTTCGGAGAGGGACCATCCATCGGTTGGTAGTTCGAATACCCTCTTTTCCATCGATAAGCTGTCATCTCTGGATGGGTCACTGATCATGCTCGTATCTTGGTCCTGATCTGGATCCTTGTATCGACTGCTCCTAGATGACTGAACAGCATTATCGTTATCCTTCGCTTTTAACAGCGAAGAGTCCTTGGCGTTAACGAGAATGCTCGCTTTCGCTTCCGAAGAAGAAACTACGTGATCTTTAGTGATAATAGTCGTGGTAGTGCCAATTGCTCTGGGAATATTGTCTTTCAGAGAAGGTTCAAGAGACTCTTCGACGTCCATCGCTTCGTCGACAGGTACTCTTCGTTCTTTAGTCGTCGATCGTTCAAATCCGTTGTTAATCTCCTCGTGTTTAACTTCTTTTATCTTCGTGGTAGTCTGCGTGGTGACAGTGACGTTCAACAGCCCCGTGAGCAACGCAGCTCCGTCGGGAGTAATGATACCACGTTTGATCGCATTTTCGAGAGCTACCGGTTTCTTGGTCCTGGGATCCAATAACAGACCAGTCTTCGGATCGATCAGCTCCGAGAAAACGGCTTCCAGAAGAGTGATCTCTTTGCCTTCTTCGACGATACCGATTCCTCTGTTGAACATCTCGGCAACTTCCGGTCGAATATAACCCCGTTCTTCAGCCTCGGCCAGCGAAACTCTTTCTCCGGTATTCGGATCGATGATATAACTGCCGCCCGACTTGGAACTGATCAAACCTTTGAGCAAAGCTGCGTTCAAGCTCACGTACTCTCCGGTCAATGGATCCCTGAAGCCATCCACATCGAATATTGTCTTCTGGGCGAGCGAGGTAACCAGACCCTTCTCAACGGCTTCTGAAATAGCAATTTCCTCGTCGGTGTTCACGTTTCTGTAAGTGGTCGTCTTAGGATTGATCAGGCCACGATCTAACGCCTCGGACAGCGTGATCGTTTCACCGGTTGTCGCGTCGACAATTGACTTCAATCGGTCGGCATCGAGGACACCTCGTTCGATCGCTTCCGTTACAGTCAATTTGGTTCTATGCGCGGGGCTGGTGATCTTCCCGCTCTCGTCGATGATCTCCGAATCGCGACAATCCTTCAGGGTCATTGGTTTCACTATCAATCGTCGTCGACGCGCCTCCTTCAGCGACAACTTCTCCATGGTGAGACCGTGCATATATTTGCCGGTCTTCGGGTTGACGATGCCCAGTTTCATGGCATCCAACAACGTCACTTTGGTATCGTTTCTAGCGTCCACGACCTCCCTCGCGGTTGGGTCTAGTATTCCTTTCTCGACAGCCTCGTCAAGGGCGTAACTCTCTCCCGTGATCCTGTCAAGCACCCGACCTAGGGTCTCGTCCACGAGACCTTGCGATATCGCGTCGGATAACGGTAACGCGCTCCTCTTTACGGTCACGGTTACGTCGAGTTTCGCCAGGTAACCTCTCGCGTGAGCTTCCTCGATCGACAGCCTCTCGCCATCTTTCGTAACTAGTTCGCCCGTGCGCGGATCCAACGCGGAACCCTTGCCTACGTCGTCGTCCTTTATCGCATCGGCTACGCTAACCGCGCCCTCATCGACGGGGACACTCTCTTTAGAGTAAGTTACCTTCGCTCTATCTGCGTGCCCGGAACCGTCTGGTTTCTCCGCATCGAACAGCTCCCGCTGGATCGCCTCGAGCAGAGACACCGGACGTCCCTCCTCGTCGAATCCGCACGGGCCTAGCAGACGATCCGCGAGACGCGTCTCGATTATCTTCTCGCGAGCCGCCTCCTCGATCGAGACGGTCTTCCTGCCGTCCCTCGAGCACGTTATCCTACCGTTCCTAACGTCCAAGATCCTAAGACTTATCGCCTCGCCCACCGTCAACACGTTCCCTGTCCGTGGATCTACGATACCCCTAGCCTCTATCACGTTCTCTGTACCTATACCCTCTTCCACCCGCTCTATCCTCTTAACGCTCCTACTCTCGCTAAAATGCACGCTGCTCCCGCTAATACTGCTACTCGTTCTCGACCACGACGCCTCGTCCATACGATCCTTCTTCTCCTCATCCTCCTCTTGCTGCCGCTTTCGAGAGATTTTCTCGCGGTCGATATCCTGATCCCTCTCGGACTGCGTCGTCGTGATCGTTCCCCCATCCCGATCCACGGACGTACTCCTACCATCGGGACGCGAACTCTCTTGAGAACTGGAACGTCGTGTCGCGTCGCTGGACACGATAGTCTCTGTCCTCTCCGTACGTTCTGTCTTCTCACGCCGCTCTAAACTGTACCTACGACACAAGGAATATATTAGCACCTTTTAGTCGGAAGGATTTGAAAATTAACCCTTTCTAGATTAAGTTGCAAGTTGGGTAAATCAACCAGTGGCGTAACTAGACCTTAGATAACAATATAATATACTATTATTCAGTGGACACGAGTTAAATATCCACACAATAGACATTGACACGATAGATATTCACTCGTTAGATATTCACGTGTCAAGTATCCACGCAATAGATATCTACGCGTTGAATATTAACGCATTGTATCGCTACGTATTAGACATCCACGCACTGTATTCCAAATCATAGATATTCGAGCGCGTTAGATATCTAAGCGTTGTATTACTGCACGTTAGATATCCAAGCGTTGTATTACTGCGCGTTAAATATCCACACGTTGCATTACTACGCATGAGATACCCAAGCGTATTCCTACGCGTTAAATATTCAGATGTTGCATTACTACGTGTTAAGTATCCAGATGTTGCATTACGTCCACGTCACAAATAGTTTCACTCAACCGAGTAACGTTTTATTTAGGTCACCTTCCCAAGCATGAGCATCCAAAATCACAATCACATATACATTTCCAAAAGTAATAATCAATAAGTTATTTCAAAATTTGCCTATTGCTATGAAATAACACGATCACTAATGATAAATCGAACTCATGAACTTTGAATTGTACTGTACATCTGCGCGCTGGATATCCATGCATAATATCTCGTCACGTAAATCCACGCGTGGTATCACGAGTTATATATGCACACATAATAGCGCCATGTGTTGTATGACTAGGCATTACGTTGTCACATTCAAACGACGTTAGGCTTATCCTGATCTCTGTCTAGTTACGGCGATATGGTCGGAGCTACCGTACAACTATTTATCAGTACTTTCAAAGCCATCGCAGCGAAAGGGTCAATTCTTCTAAATCCACACCATTACTCACTGCGACTGTGTATAGTGTGTGGTCGTCGATGTGTAACGTTCCTCGCAGGTACTGCTCTCATAAATGTTGAATTCCGTACGGAATGTCCTGAGTGGTCTCTGCTCCTGAAGAGCACGCTGGAAAATTTCATAAACACCATATTGTTAAATAATTCCAATACCTGCACAAATTGTAACATACATTCAATGTAAACATTGAACATATGTTGAATTGATACATTGAATTTGATATACGTCAAATTTTAAGATACATTAAGTGAGATAAATTAAATGTGTTCATTTAACATATGTAATGAGATCGTGTGCATTTAACGTGCATTAAATTACAAGATACATGTATACATTTAATATATGTTAAATTATGAGAAATGTGTACATTTAACGTGCGTTAAATTACAAGATACATTAAATGAATACATTTGATATGCACGTACAGTATACATTAAACTAAAAATACCTAAACATCGGTAAAAATACCAAAACATTGATAAGATACACTAAATGGAACCTCCCAAACCGACTTTCATCGAATGCAAAGAGTAAAACCACAAAGGTCATTCCATGAATTCGTGAGTAATCAGACTGGCGCGATAAAGTTGAATAAAAATGAAATGTATACGAAAAGCGTTTCAAAAATTACCGCGCAGACGATTCTTCTATCGAGCCTCATAGCTTCTGTGTTCACAGTCGACGAAACGTAGACGATAAACGAACGAGTTCTGATTCGCGAGTGTTTCGCCTCGGTTGTGGAAAGTGTGTCGCGTGTCAGGGCTGCGCGTCGTTCTCGGTGGGGCACCGCACGGCGTGCATGTCTCTATCCGCGAAGGCTCGCGTTTAATCACCGCGAACAACTCGGCACGACTGGCGTTCGATTCTCGAGTTGGCAAGCAGCCGGCGTAAACTCGTGAAAACGAGGCATCCGTGCGCGTGAAAAAGCCAGATTCTTATTTTAGAAATGCGACCGACCGCTCTTTACCGGCCGAGGAACACGCCGTTTCGCGATTTACTCTCCGCCCGTTTTTCCTCGCGCTGTGCTAATTGCTATGTCGTTCCAAATACGCGAGAACGTTCTCCGGTCGTGCTTCGTAACCTGCGTAAATTTAAAGGATAACGTAATCGCCGATGAGTAACGCGGGGAGACACGTGTCCCCACCGATCGCGAGCACGTGACGAGGAAAACCGTATCCGAAGAATCCCCCGCCTCCTTTAATTTCGTCCCCCCTTTTCTCAGACGCTCCAATCGTCTTTGATCGTTAGAGAAGAGGACACGGTCGTCCAGTTTTTTTTTTCATTGGAACGAGAAGTAGATTGTTCCTTTCGTACGATTTTAATTCCGGACATGAGCGACGGGTTTCCAAAGGACGACGAGGTTTACACGCGCATTTTGCCACCGGAGAAAGATACGTAGTTTCGCGATAGAAACGCCCAACCACTTTTGCGACGTGGCTATGCGGCAATGCAAGAGCGCAGATACGCGTCCCGTCGACGCGGCGACGGTCAGCGCCAGCCGAGGGCTACCCTCTTGTGCGCCGCCGTCGTCGACTATCGAACCTATGCCAGGGGTGGAGAACCTTATTGTGCACGCGTGCCAAAAATTTAACACTCGTCAAATTGATCGTGCACCGATCAATTAATTGGCCAATTTAGCACAGGACATTTTAAATCGATGACTTATTTAATTCACAGATTTTCCAGTTTGGGAATCTGGATATTCAGAAGTTTTGAAGCACTGCAAGTTATTAAATTTACATATCTTTTATTTTTCTAATTATTTTGTTCGTGGAGTTTCAAATTTGTAAGTTATTAAATTGACACATTTTTCAATTGGAAATTATTTAAGTCACATTTTTGTCTTAAAAATTGTAAATTCATAAATTTGCAAATTATTAAATCCACACATTCTTAAACTTGCCAATTATTAGTCACATTTTTATCTTAGAAATGATTAAATTCATAAATTTGCAAATTATTAAATCCACACATTTTTAAACTTGCCAATTGTTAGTCACTTTTTTGTCTTAGAAATGATTAAATTCATAAATTTGCAAATTATTAAATCCACACATTCTTAAACTTGCCAATTATTAGTCACATTTTTGTCTTAGAAATGATTAAATTCATAAATTTGCAAATTATTAAATCCACACATTTTTAAACTTGCCAATTATTAGTCACATTTTTGTCTTAGAAATGATTAAATTCATGAATTTGCAAATTATTAAATCCACACATTTTTAAACTTGCCAATTATTAGTCACATTTTTGTCTTAGAAATTATTAAATTCATAAATTTGCAAATTATTAAATTCACACATTTGTAAGCTGGCAAATATATAATTTCACAAATGTGCAAATTACTAAATGTCCAAATGTACTATTAAATTCATAAATTTCCTAAGAGAAATATCAATTGATTGTCTTCGTGTAGATCTTATCTGTCTCCACAGTATCGATTAAAAATAATTTTCAAACGGATAAAACAATGTTATCTATGAATTGAAGTGTTAAAAATTTTGGGAAAAAGGTAAAATACGAGTGCGATACTTTCGCCATCGCTGTTGTAAAGCGTGCAAATATTGATCCCTTGCAGAGGCGGCGGGAAGGATGAAACTTTTTACAACAACATAACAATGCGTCATTCCGTAACGAGAAAACGGGTTTAATTATTCGTGAGCAGTCGTGCGTGGGCGAATTTCAAGGAGAGACTTGGTCATTGCCAATTTCGTATCTCCGTGTTAATAATTGATAAATCTGAATGGGTAGTCTTTTCTGGGATAAGTGTGCCTTCTGGCTAGAGTCTCTTTGATTGAGAGGCGTGAATTTTTTCTTGTGGTCTGAAAATAGTATTTATAGTGTCTTCTACGTTCAATTACACGAAATGAGGACTATAATATTGAAAAAAAACAATAGAATCTTGTATACTGAAATCGTATCTTTCGCGGTTCAACTGCGAGATCGAAGTTTATGCAAATATGTTAGGTTATCAATTACGGTTACTAAGAAATAAGCAGTAATGACACAGTTTCTATCATTATTGTACTATCTACTCCTACCTCTATTCACCCACATTCCTCATATCCTTAGATCTCTAACTGTAATTTCTAATTTAGTTAATATCCCTAAATATCTCTTCCATTATTCCTAATGGATATTAGTAGGGGTCTAGTACTCCTACATATTGGTATCTTAAAGAGAATTAAATTAAACGTTGGAATAAGTGAAAGCTCACCTGAAGAGACGTATCCTCAGGATGTTGTGCTGCCAGCTGTTTAACCTTCTCCTGAAGGATATTCACGAGAGTGGTGTATCTCCTGTTGAGAGTATCTAGGTCTCTAGCGACGTCGTCGACCGTCGAGACATATTCACGTCGTGGTTTCTTCACCGAAGCGTCCAAAGACGGACAGATATCTTCCAACTGTTCCTTGAACGCTCGAAGCCTTTGTCCGTAGATCTAAGGGTTTCGGTTAGCCCGTTACGGTTAGTGCATAAGTATTAGAGTCTCGCCTGTGCATCGCTAACCCTTCTATTCCCTTAGCATTCCTAGTACCATCGTCCTACGGTACCCTCGGTCTTCAAGCTCAAGCGGTTTTCGGGGACAAAATCGATCGCGCGTTTACGCGTTTCAGCATCTTCAAGCGATCTACCATGTTCTAACGGTTAATCGAACCGAGTGAAATAAGCCGGATGTGTGATGTTGTACACTTTAGCGTGGTAGGCTTCCCTGGGAAATATGCGAACTTGGGGATTTAGGGATTTGGGGACTTGGGGATCTGAGGATTTGGGGATTTGGGGTTTAAGGGATTTGATGATTCAGAGATATGAGGATTTAGGGATTTAGAGATTTTATAATTTGGGGATTTAGGGATTTGGAGATTTGGAGATTTAGAGATTTGGGGATTTAAGGGTTTGGAGATTTCAAGATTTGAAGATTTAAGGGTTTGCAGATTTCATGATTTAAAGACTTAACAATTTGGAGATTTAAGGACTTGCGGATTTAGAGATTTAAGAATTTGCAGATTTAAGGGTTTGGAGATTTAGAGATTTAAGGATTTGGAGATTTCAAGCCTTGGAGACTGAAGGATTTGGAGATTTAAGGATTTGAAGATGTAAGAAGTTTGAAATTTAATTATTTGGAGATTTAGAGATTTAAGAATTTACAGCTTTAAGTAATTAGGGAGTTACAAATTTAATGTTCTAACAAGTCAAGAATTTAGGGATTTAACAATTTAGGGAATTGAAAATGTAACAATGTGAACATTTGGAAATTTAGAAATGAAACTCCAGAACTGCATGAGAAAGTCTATACAAAGCGATTAAAAACACGGAAGAGGAAGGCAAGCGGTCTCGTGTACAATCTCCAGGTGTTCGAAGCGGAAAGCGTAGTAGAAGCGTTTGAATCGATTTATCGCAACGAATGCCGGAACGCGCGACATTTCACTGAATCCAATTGCGAAAGAATTTCGGTTCGAAATGAACAGCCTCAGCCATATCCGCGCCAAGTGAAAAGCATGTCTTCTGTCGTATTTAAAGCAACTACGACGCGACAAAAAATAACCCCAAATTGAAGCGATATTTAGTGCGAGATAAAAGCGAGAGGAATGTAGTTCGCGATGAATCCTTGACCCTGCAAAACAATTGAAAACTCGAAGAAATCTAGATACGTTGTATCGTAACGAGCCTCTGACTTTCGTTGGCCGTACGATCGGTCGTAAAGCTGGTATGGAAAAAACCCCGGCTGAAAAATAAAGGGTTGCGATCGATGGTGGTTGCTAGAAATCCATAGCGGCGACAGTGATACAACGGTAGCGATATTCCTAGTGATTTTGCAGCTGGATGACAATATACGGCGATGACCCACGGAGGAAGAGAACCATGGACGACGACGATGGACATCCTCGCAGCCAGAACTTCACTATAGATCTAGCAGGTTCGTCGAGGTGGACAGACTTCATGGGACAAACGGGGTAAGAATCGAAACAGGAATATACACCACGTGGGAGAGAAACGTAACGCGGAACAATTGGCGCGACGTGTTCTTCTAAAGGAAATAATACGTAAACAAAAGAAAGGACTCACGCAATATACCATTCACGCAAGCGTTCATACCGTAAGCTAAGGCTACCTAAAGGCTACCTAAATGCTAGCTAAGCCTACCTAAAGGCTTGCGAATACCCATTCGCGATCGTGTCGCGTCTCATCTTACCTTCCCTTCGCGGATCAATCGACCTCCGGTCACATTTACCGCCTCGATCGCTGGTGCTCGTTCCACCACCTTGTTCAGCAGGTTCTAAAAGCAATGAAAAACGTAATACTTCACTTATCTCTCCGTTACTTGATCAACACTACAATTAAAACTTTCAACTTTGCATTCCTTTAACACTTTGTCTACCACTAATACCGCCTTTGTACCTTACCGAGAAAATTAAAACACGAGTCACCACAATCGTACTACCCTCACCTTCGCGTTCTCCACTTCCAATTTTGCGTAGGACTCATCGACAAAATCAACCTCGTTTCTGTAAGCGTGTTCCAATTGCTGCGCCAGACCGTAAGCTGCCTCTGCGCTTCGAAGTCTGTCGACCAATTGTCCACAGAGATTGGTCCACCTAGCGTTCAACCGGTTCACTTCAGCGTCTAAACGATCCATGTCTGAATGTGGACCGCGATGATTTGGTCTTGACTTTTCTACCAGGCGTCTGGCATTGTGCGCGTCCTCGTTCAGCTGATCCATTACGCTCTGTTGTTGTGCGATAGCGTTCTGTAGTACCATCAGGTCTTCCAGCACGTTCTGTAGACCCTTCAAGTCGGATGGCAACTCGTCGAAGGACGCTAACTTCACTTCGAACTCGGATATCGCGGTGGTGTTCTCTTCGAGGCTAGAAAGCACGATCTCGACGCACTTGAGCCGTTCTATGTACAGATTACTGACGTTCCAGATATGATTCCACTTGGTAGTGACGGCGTCGAGTTTGTTCCTCATCGCTGGAGTCTTCAGGGTGATACCGCGGAAGGTTTGCTGAACTCGGTCGAGGTCCGGTGCCAGACGACGTAGACTTTGCTCGTAGTCCTTGTGCTGCAGAACCAGATGCTCCAGACTGTCGAGGTCTCTGGGCAACGGGGCAGCTATACGGGAATTAAGAACTCTTTCGGCTTCGTCGAGCGCTTGTTGAAGACTGGAGATCTGATCGTTAAAGATACGGCCTGCATTCTTCGATTCCTCTTCCGCTCGAGCACGCTTCTCTAATTCGTCGAATAACTTGTTCACCTCGGCCATTTCTCGTTTCAATCGTCGCAGTTGTGGATCAGCTGGGTCGCCTTCGGATAGCAGCTTCTCAGCATCTTCGTTCAACGCCTTTCTGATAGCTGTTCGCTGATCTTGACCCATGGCTAAGAATTGAGGCAGATCCCAGCCCTTCACCACTTTGATGGTCGCGAATATCATGTTCTGTCGTAGTCGGAGTTGTTTGCGTTGCCATAACGCGACGCTTCGGTCGTATTGTCTTCGTAATCTCTCCGCAGCGTCGAGAGCGTCCTTGTCCGGTGGTTGAAGCGCGAAGCAGACACCTGGTACGGGAGACTCGACTCCCTCTTGGTTCTTGACACGCCATTTTATTCTACCAGAGTTGTCGTATAATGTACATTGTTCTCCCTTCTCGATTGGCATCTGAAACAGAGTATATTAGCATAAGCAATTGCATAAACAGATCCGTGATGCTACGCTATTGAACCGGTCTTAATAAAAAGATGTTCCATACAGAGTTCCATAAAACCGATGACTGACCTGTTTGTAACTACAGATACATGTGACTTGCATAGGTCGTGTCACGGGTTGTCGTCGTTGTTTCATAGGAACAACGTCCTTCGCTTGTTCGACTAGCTTCTGCACGTGATCACCGTAACTGTTCAATTCCTCGCGCAGTTCTTGCATGCCTTTCAAGAGACGTTCACCCTCGTCCAAAGAGAAATCGGACTGAGAGTAAATGGTGTTCAGTGTCTCGTCTCTCTTCGATATCCATTGTTCTGCTTGTTGAATATCCCGGAAGAATTGCTGGCTCTGCGCTGCGTGTTTCAGATGAACTTCTAAACAGAGGGTCAACTGGAGAAGCCAAGCCCACTGACTTTGCATAGCCGACATGTACGCCTCGATCGTTTTTGCGGCTGGGTGATGTTGAAGAACCAACGCTTCGCCGCGATCTTGTACCGCGGAGAATTGGATTTCTCGCTTTTCTAGGTCGCTCATTAGGGACTGTAAAATTAAACAGTTTGGAAATTCAATACTCAGTTGTTCGTTGCTTGTTACGGTTCAGTAGGCACTCGTTTAAAGACGTAATTACAATCACTTAAACTAGATAATTCATTACCTCTATGCCAGATCCGTATGTACGCTTGCAAAGAAGAAAAGACATTAACCCGTCTTATTTTAAATCCACGAGCAAGATACTAAGAAGTATTTTCAAGCAACCAAAATACTGAAACATCGAATACCTCGTAATACTGTTCGATGCTTTGCACGTTCAAATTCTTGTCGCTCCAATCGCGCGTCACCTCTGTTTCTTCCTTGGAACTGAGCCAGACCAGTTCGCCGGTGGCCGATTGTATAAAATCGTGTAACGTGTCCAAATCGGAGAGTCTCTTGCTAGAGGCCGATAACAGCTCGGTGTAAAGTTTCTGTAGAACGGCGAGATGCTGACTGTACAACGTCAACTCTTCGCCATGGAAGTGGCTCTTGGCTTGCACGCATCTGTCCACTTTGGGATGGAATTGTTCGATGTTCTTATGTTCTCTTTGATGAACGTCCAACTCGTTCTGTACGCTAGGCAAATCTGACCCGTAATCTGCATCTTGCAGCTGTTTGATTTTAGCTTTGCACCAGTCGATGCAATCGTGCAAGGCTCGGAAATGTGGATTGGTATCCACCAGTCGTGTTTCGTGGACGGTAGTACGATGTTTCGTCACGACGCGTTCTTCTACCGGGAAAGACACGGCCGACAGTGGCTGTACCAAACGTTTGTGAAGAAGAGATCGCAACGCGACCCATCGTTGATGTAGCTTCTGTACTCTGAAACACGAAGTTTTTACTGTAATATACTTGTAATGATTATTCACTGATCTTCATTGATTTCGTTAAATGAAGGTACCTTTTGTGAAGTTCGGCCGCTTGACTGTATCTTCCCTCGGTAAGAGTGTGCACGTCCGTGAAAATATTTTGAATTTGAATCTCGGTGTTGCGTATATCCTGTTCCAGAAGATCCACGGCATGTTTAGCCTCTAGGGGATGAAGTCGATCGAGACGTCGTGCTTCGTCTTCAACTCGTCTCTCTAGCTCCTCCAACCGATTGTCGGTCGACTTCATCTCTCTGTGAACCTTCTCGGCCAGTCGTTGTAGTCGTTCGAGTCTGCGAACAAATATGAACCATAGATACATGTGCTAACTTCAAATTGAACAATTCGGTTCTTTAAATGTTATTCAACTGAACCCGTTTCAGTATCTTGACGTCCAGAAACTTACAGACATCATTTATCGATATTCTATGAATACATATGATATGTACAAACAGTTATACACGTACAATCAATACAAACGCTACAATTGTGTATGCGCGCAATTGTCAGCAAGTTTGAATGACCCTTTACCGTTTAATTTCGTCGATGATCGCCTGCTCCCTTTCTTGATGCAGCATCATCAGTCGGTTCCAGTTCTTTTCGATCACTTCGATATGTAACTCAGGTTCCATATCCACTTCGCCAACCGCTTCAAAGTACTTCTGGAGATCCCTGAATATGTATGCGAGCCTCTGCTTGTCCCTGTATCGTGGTGGCACCTCCTCGTTCTTGAATTTGGTGCTGTCGGCCGCCAGTTTCTTCATTTCGATCAGGGTCGGAGGGAAGGCACGTTCTTGCATCAGACACATCTTCTCGCGGATCCACATATGGAGAGAATTGGCCAGCTCTCGATATTCAGCCGAACGTCTTTGAGCTTCCGCATCGTATAACGGGTGGATAGCTGGCGGCTCCGGGAACACGTCGTAGAGCGAAGAGATGTACGTTATCAAGGACTTCTCATCCGGTTCTGGTGTATCCACATCTGCAAAATGAGGAACAGATTAGAATGTGGTTTGGGTGTGGAATCTTCAATGAGATGAAGACTGAACATTTGTTCTAGATTTCACAGACGGGAGAGATACTATTTAGGTTAGGTTAGGTTTAGTTTTAGGGCAGGTTAGGTTAGGTCCAATTCTAGGATCCGCTTTTGTATTTAGCGAGGTTTGATTTAGGGATTCTTTGAGTTAGAGGAGCTTGAATATATTACCTTAATGTAAAATTATTGAAATCCCCAAATTTTAAAAACTCCAAACCTCCAAATAGTCAAATTTCTGAACAACCCAAATTCCGCAGGTCTAAAACTATGAAACTGAAATTGAGATCTGACCTTCCGACGGTCCTCCACGATTAACCCCGCATTATCGAAGACCGTCACGTTCGCTGTCCAGCGAGTTGAACCGGTTACCACGCTTTCCATTTCCAAAAAAAGGAGAAGAAACAAGGTTTATCGTGCAAAAGGGAAAAAGGAAAGGGGGGATGAGAGATCGAGCGCGTCACGGTCCAAGCGTCGACCGGAAACGGGCCAAGCAGCAACATTTCGAGTAGGAGAAAAAGAAATGGACAGCGGAGAAAACGCACGGCGACGCGAGAGAAACTATGAACGATAGAAATAAAAGGTTTTATCATGGATGAAAAATTACCTTCGGGATCGAGAAGCCTCGTAACGCCATACTCGCGCTCCGCGACGTGGAAGACCCGATCGAGCCGCTCTCGTGGCTGACTTGCACGAGCACCTCTCCAATCGACCAAATCTGGCCTGTTTCGGTGTATCAATGCGCTGAAAGCCAAACCGTCTCTCCAGGACCCGGTAAAGTCTGTCACCCTTACACCTGGGTAACGCGCCGTCGATCGTCTGGCCCATCTTAGGAGAGCTTCGCGGGCAGTTACGTTCGGTTCCTGACCCACTACTATATCGGATATCTGTGCAAAACAGCAAATTCAATTTTATATTTAGGTAGGTATTTTGATATTTAGGTAGATAGTGGTTTGGTCATTTTATAATTAGAAAGTATCTGGGGTATGAGGACGTACTCCTGAGGATATGTATTAGGTGTTTAGAGACACTGCATTTGTCACCAATGAGATGTATTTAGGTCTCCGTAAGCTGTTTCTAGGTTCTCATTTGAATCTTCCTGGGTTTTCATTTGGGTTGCACTCTCTCTAGAGTTCTTTACATCTTGTGTTTATACTCCACTTCCTTTATAGGCTCTACCTAGTTCTGACTCTATCCTTAGACCTAGTGCATGAATTCTACCTAATCCTTAGATCTAACCCATAGGCTCCATCTGTAATTCTTAGACTCTATAAAACTCCTACATACTCCCTAAGATCCACCTAGTTCCCAAACTTACTTCTATTTCATAGGTTCCACCTGATCCCTAGAATTAGGACTAGCGAGACCTAGTTCTTGGGATTCATCTGGTCCCCAATTTCCCACTACTCAAGCTACCATAGCTGATCCTCCTGGTTTCTAGACTTCATCAAGTTTATACACTCATAACCCCTATACTCCTCCAGTTCCTAATCTTCCCATAATTCCTAAGTGCTGACTAATCTGGGTACCTCTTACTCTCAAGCCTTCTAATCTCTACACTCTCTTCTAGAGTCCTGGTGTCAAATACAGTGCCTCTTGCTGTCCTAAAAAACACTAAACCTGATGTAAGTCAAACTTATTACCATGAGAAATAAATAACATGTGTAACCGTGAATGACGAACGTTATGTTTACTACAAAACGTTGTGTTTACTAAACGGTTAAAAATATGAGATTGTTTTCGCTTGGTTCGCCCTTTGACATCAAACGATTCGACAAATTCGTCCTCTCGCTATTACGCCTCGATGCTAAACGTCTCGAACGCACGATGACGCTTACCCGAACGGTTTTCGGTTTTGGCGATGCCTGTCGACACAAGGAGGAAGAGGAAGCGGTGCTTTCCAGCAAGTAACCTGCGGAGGCTCGTTTCGTCAGATCCTCGGCCACGCATCGTTCCTCGCCCCTCGTCAACGTAGTCGTTTTACGAACGATACGAGTCACGATACGTTTTGTCCCGTTCTCACCGCGTTTCGACGTCTTCGTTGACTCGATCGAAGATCCTAAATAGCGTTATCAATCGCTACGTAAACACGCCGGAGCACGGTTGCGCGAATTTTGCAAGCACCGAGAGATTACGACGCTCGCGAGTTACGAGTCGGAGACATTGTAATCGCGATTGAACAGCTGATTTGAAATCGCATCACGATCGACTCGCACATCCACTGGATTCCAACGTGCTATCCATTTACGGCGAGGAGATAGACTGAACGAACGAAAGCACTTTTTCTCAAAAATTATTTATATACGTACAATTAATGTTCAAAGTCTTGGAGTATTGCATAATTAGGGAAATTTTGCAAGTCACAAATCGTGATTCAAGAAGATTAATAAATTGTTTAGCGCGACTGTTACATGATTTTAAATGAGTGTCAATTATAAACCAATAGAGATATGTGGATGAAGATAAATAGACTTTTGAGGTTATGCGTGTGGAACCGGTTCAAACTTCAAATTATTCTTTAATTACGATTATTTAAAATTGTAGCTTTTTCTGTTACAATTATTCTAAATTATTTCATTAAAATTATTCTAAATTATTCATAATATTCTTGTTTCATTAGTCTTCCGTGATTTGTTAAAATTTTTGTACAAAATACTATTGTACAATGAATACTCATTTATTGAAGTTATATACAAACTTCTGTTAAGGTCATATAAAAACGTTTGTTATTTAAGTCATATACAACCTTTTGCTATTAAAGTATAAAACGTTGTTGTTATTGAATATGAAATGTTTTCGTTAAAAATAGAGTAACGTTTTCGTGTTGATGTAAACATGACTATGTGGTTCAGTTTTGCTCCCCCTAGTAGACTAACGATCCGCAACGAAATGGCCCCTCGCAGACAAAAGCGAAGTTAAAAATCGAAACAATCTCAAGACTCGTAACTCGGTGGATCACGTCGATAATCGAAACCCTACCAAGAACCTCGGTGGAGAGTCGTCGTTTGGTATAAACCGCCCTCAAGTCATCGTTGCCGGGTGTGACGTTGGTCGGGGCAGGCGAGACAACGTTGTCCCTGGGGTCGTCTTCCCTCGTGCCTTGCACAAACAACCGTCCCCCTTTGCTAAACCGATATATGGACATCTCGTATATGAAAATCGCAGGGTGCACGTTTCACGGTCGTCGCTGAAGGACCGTCGCTTCGAAGAAACTATCATCGGCCTCCGGTAAAGAGAGGCAAGGCACGTATACCCGGCGATTCGTAGCCTTATCCGGCGTCGAGTCGCCGCTAGCCTCGTGAAAGCCGATTATCGTGGATCGACCTCTCTGCACGCTTCAGAAAGTCCGTTTTATCGATTCTCGTTTGCTTATCGCGGATTCGCGTTGTTCCTCGTGGCTCGTGTTTTTAGCACCAACTGACGACAGAGACGGTCGCGTGTACCGATCCGGGAGACAATGTCGAACGGGTGGGAGGGACAAGGATCGAAGGATGATAAAGAAGGATCTATCGGGAGACACCACTCGGTTGTATCGCGAGCACCGACTGTCGTGCACTGTGTACAGGTCGGCTCATCGGAACCGATCCCCACTACGAGTCTCTTCCTCGTTTTACGCGCTCGTTTCACCGGTAAGGTTTCGTTGCACGACCGCGTGTCCCTCTCTATCTGTCGGCGGCGTCGATTCGACGCGTTTTAAAAGCCCGATGGTACCGATGTATCGTGGAACGGCACAAGAAGATGCGTCGCGATTCACCGAACGACCGACAGCATGCCGCGTTGTATCCGGCTGCCGTCGCGAGAGTAGGCCAACGAAATGCGCACAGGTGAGAGACGCCTCCGACAAATCCCCCTCTTTATTCCCCACTCTCTTTCTTTCTCTCTCTCTCCCCCTCTCTCACTGACCCCCTCCTTATTTTCTCGTGCTTGTCATACCGTGGCCGGCTCCATCCTGCCCACCCTGTCTCCCTGTACTCGGCCGAATGTTTCTTTCGAATAACAAATTGATTATCTTTCGTCTCCTCGCTCAATTGTATCGATCAGTTACTCTGTCTAATGTTTCGCTCGTTATATCCTTCGTATTAACGAAACTTTAAGGAACAATCATTCCAATTATTTCAATTACTCGTCATTTACGTATCGTTAAGCTTTATGTATTTCTGTCCAAATAATCGAATTAGATAGAATTTTTATTCTGATGGGCATTCAATGCTTTGAACAATAATCCATTATTCCAATTGTCCGTTATTTACGAATCGTTCGTTAATAGGCATCTTATTTATAGCTCAGTCGTAATTCACTCGTGTCTGCAAAATTCGACTTCATCTACCTACAGTTACGTCAGATAACCGTATACCTACTGATTAGCTATGAGGTCATCTATTTACGGTTATCAAACTTATGAATTTCTTGAATGGATTTCTTACACTGCGTTTTCATGACAAATGCAAATATATCTGATATGGTTTAATTGCGGACTTAGTACATTCTCGTAATTAAATACATTTTACAAATAAAAGTATAAAATATAATAACGCGAATTCTAACCTGCGATATTATACAATCGGTTATAAGATCCGACTTTTTCTTTGTATACCATGTAACGAAGGAACGATTTTTCTTACGAAGCGTAACGTATACAAGAGTATCTGATGTTCAGACGTTAAATAAACAGTCCTAAGGGTAGCGGTGTCCTTGAAGAGGTTAATGGGTTAATAGATAAAGATGGGGCAATCATCAATCTGTTCCAACGAGCAACAATAAACGACATACGTAATAAATTAAATTTCATCCGTTATTCGAATAACACCCATACTGTAACGCTTCCGCGACGCCCCCCTAAATTGTCCTCGCGAGCGTCCTCGCGATTTGGTCATAGTTATTGTAATCGGTGCAAGGAAGATCGCGCATGCGCGGCCGCGATACCGGTCGAGTCATCAGGAGGTCTTATAGCGAGTGGAACGAGACCCCACTTCGAGACTCAGCGAACCGACACGACGGGGACTGGAAACCGACACGACGGACGATTCGTTCGTTCGCCGTTCGTCGCGCATCGTGTCCTTCCTCCTTTTCCTTTTCCAGAGACTTTACGATCCAGCGTGGCACAGTAAAACGTCGAGTACCGAACCGGGAGCCGATTCGCGTTAGATTTACCTAATCCGTACGTGTCGGTAATTAATTGTCGCGTTGGCTCATCTCGAGGACGCGAGTCCATCTCGTGCGTGCAGAGGACGTCGAAAACAATGACTAAATAAGCGGACGAAGTTTGAAAGGAACGAAAATAGATGCGCGTCGTGTCCCTGAGTCCGCGAACCCGAGAAAAAAAAAGGAAACGGTCGAGCAGAGAGTCGCGACTACTCGAGACCGGACGTGACGTCATCGCTTCGCGACTCCAGTCTGCGCTTCCGTTGCGAGGCCCAACGCGTGAACCGATCGCTGCGATTCGGTTAAACCTCCTCTTCCTCCATATGGAAACTTTTACGCCCGGTTATAGCAACGGATTTAGCGTTAATTTGAAATTTTAAGCACGAGTGTCACCCTGACAGATGGCTCTCCCCACCGTATCCTTACAAATCGGCCTGCAAGTCACTATTCCAGATGTGTATCGTATGTTGCATACGTAGTTATGTGCATGTTTGTACTGGTACATACTTTTGTCCGTCTGACGGACAAAAGAAAGTTCTGAACAGCTACTTGTACGGGTATTTGTAACTTCTATAACAGGCACGTTATGCTGGTGACAAGATGAATGGTCCCATTATTGGATATATAAGATTTATATTTCATATAAATGACCATCTATGTTTAATCTATTTTATCATTTGCATTTGATCATCTGTATGTTTCTATTTGATCACTTGTATATTTACATTCGATCATTTGATCTTTTACATGTGCGATCATTTAATAACACTCATCTTTCACCAAACATATTCTTGCACAAGATACCGTTCAGTCCCTCTTATAAGACCGTTTTCAAGCACAACATTGAATTACCAAAAAAGAATGAATGAAAATTACTCATAGCCCTTCATCAACAAGTTATGATTACAAAAATAAAAATAGAGATTGCATGCATCCGACTTGGAAAGCAAAATAGCAGCAACAAGTAGACATGACAGGATATCCCTAAAGGCTACAGGAATGATAAATGGATGGTATGAACCTAATGGATGGCAGCTCGCGAGCCACCAGTTGATTTGGCCTGAAACACTGAAAATTGTACAGATGCATCGAGAAAAGTTTGCGAAGGCGCGAAATCTGTTGAGATGCTGGTAAACGGCGCTAAAAAGGAAGGGAATCGGTAACGGATGACCTTGGCCAGTGTCGTCATTGGCTTTTTTGTATTCGGCGTCCGATTCTTATTATCATAATTACAAGGTGGGCGGTTGTGGTTCGAGGGAGAGACGAGCACAGGAGACAAACGACGAGATGCCGATACCGAGCCAGTTCGGTCTCCTCCCACGTCTCGAAATACCAACGATCGCATTGCTTTCGACTCAGCTATGTCAACCTTCCGCCTTTGTTGACTCGTCGCAGGCGCGAAACTACCATAAACGGTCAGGAGTATCGCGAGACGCGAACGGAAGGACAGTCATCACTGCCGGCTCGGAAAAATGACGCGTACGGATGGCGTCTAGGGAAATAGATCTTGTAAAGTGATCCAGAAGATCGCGGTGTTCGAAGTTTCCGCGTGTAACGCCGCGGTTTCAGAGAATGGAACGCCGCTCTACATGCGAGCGCCATCTACCTGGTGTTTCGATCGATCTGCACGGTCGATAACTGCAGCCGGCACAACGACAATCTCTGTAGATTTCGAGTCGAAATAAATTTCGAAGACGTTTTAATATTTGATGACGTGAAAGTAGAGCTAAATTATGTTGGTCAAAAGTTTGACGAACATAAACTTTTTGTTAATATCCTGATCACAAAATGGCTGACTCTGGATTGTAGAAAATGGTGATTTTTATCTTAGTCAGATATGATTTGTTGACATAAAAGTATTGAAAAGTAATACTTATTCTACATCAAATTGAAGCTTGATGTTTAATATGTATGTAAATGCACCATCAATATTTTTAATACAAAATGACTGATTTCTAATTGGGACAAATAATGAACCTAAGCAATGACTTTTGGTATATTAGATTGTTGAAAGAACAGACCAATACGATTTGATGACTGAAAAGTATATCAAACGAGCACTTATCCTATATCAAATTGAAGCTTAATGCTTAATCAAAATAACTACATGAATGCACCATTGTTGTTCTTAATACAAAATGGCTGACAAACGCAGCAAAAGAACCAAAGCAATGGTTTTCAATACATCAGATTATTCAAAAAACAGACCAATACAATTTGATGACTGAAAAGTATATCAAAATATCACTTATCCTATAACAAATTGAAGCTTAATGTTTAATCAAAATAACTACATGAGTGCACCATTTTTGTTCTTAATACAAAATGGCTGACAAACGCAGCAAAAGAACCAAAGCAATGGTTTTCAATACATCAGCTTATTGAAAAAACAGACCAATACAATTTGATGACTGAAAAATATATCAAAATAGCACTTATCCCATATCAAATTGAAGCTTAACGTTTAATCAAAATAACTACATGAATGCACCATGTTGTTCTTAATACAAAATGGCTGACAAACGCAGCAAAAGAATCAAAGCAATTCCAACATCTTAGATCGCCTGAAGTGTCGAATACACTTCGATAACTGAAAAGTATATGAAAACACCGCGTATCTCATACCAATTCACAGCTATAATAATAAAAATGCCAGCACAAGCGCACCATCCATGTTCTGAATACAAAATGGCTGGCTACGGAATATCGTAAACGTAAGAGACGTGGAGAAATACGTAAATTTAAAAATACGAGAACGGCTAATAACAGGTGAACTGTTTATCATGTTCTAAAGACGCTGTCGAAAAACCACTACGGCATAAAAATGTTAGATAACTTACCTTGCGTCGCCAGCTCTGCGGCGCAAAAAGAAAACAAAAAATAGATGATTAGATAGATGCCTAACGATCGGGCCGTTATTAAAATTAAATGATAGAGGATAGGAAAGAGATAGTCGGTGGATCTATCCGTTGGCGGACATGTTCGAAGACGAACACTGTCTCCCTTTGTGCGATGATCCCGTAACGCGGTTACTCGCCGCGATCGAACACGCTTTTTTGCGCGCGATCCGACGTCCGGCATCGGTCTAGTCTTTTTAAACGGCGCCGGGGCTTCTCCTTCGGCCGCCACTCTAATAACGTAATCGCGTTCCCGTTTCCGTGCCGTTCGACGGCGCCAAGCGTCGCCTGGAACGAGACTACTTACTTTACTTCCCTCCGACTCGCTTTCAATCGGAACGAGAATCGCGAGAAAAACGAGAGTGGTCGAACATTCCTACGCGATGATACTCCTAGCCGACGTTTTCCCCTCGCCCCACATTTCTCGGAAGCGAGACTTTCGATCGGTATCGGTTTGCTCACCAGCAATCTTCGATACCAACAGTTGAAACAGCTGGCTATCAAAATGCTCCCTTTCTCGGAACCAATCGCGTTTCGAAAGGGCGAACCAGGTGTATCGATATTTCTTGTGTGCACTAGTCTATCCTCGCGTAAACACTCGATATTCGAAATTACCTCTTGCGAGTATAGTCGAGCCTTCGAGTCGTATCGAATCTCATACGAATCTCAAAAGCCATAACAGCAATTTTTTATGGTATCATGCACGTGGTAATATAAGGAGAGTGTACTATAAATTGGAGTATGTGCAATGTACAAAATGTGCTAATCTATGCAGTAACTACTACGCATTTTCAAGAAATGCTGACATTTCAAGATCGCGGAATTCGAATGAAATTCGAAACGATCGTTTCAATCGTTTTATTGTCGATCACGTCGCAAGAGAGTTTATCGATATCGTAACTCGTAAAGATATGAAGGATTGTACTCACCTGGAAATGTAGTATGATGGTCCATATCAAACCAAGCGTCAACTTTGGGTTCCCATCGACGATATCCTCGGCACGGATATTGACGAGCTTGATTTTCTTGTAACGCAGAAAATCAAGGGCCATCTGTACATTTTGCAGCATGTGGAAACGCATCCGACCCCTTTCTCGCGGCTAAAAGTGCGTTCACACGAAGGTCAATGTTAATGAATGCAGACCACGATGTTTATAATTATTCATGGTTTATGTAGTTCGTCGCGAATATTTAATTTCATCACTTGGAGTGTTCACTCGGTTACTTAATTGTTTACAGAATAATGTGTGTCAATGCCGATCTCGTTTATTTCCTTCGGTTATTTAATTATTTGCGAAAGAATTCGTGTCATTGCTACAAATTCGCCGCTTCGCGACACGCGTCTTGCAAGTAGCGAAAGGTTTAACGGATTAAAAGGTAAGAAAACGCATTCGGATGGACAAAACGTACTATCCATCAATTCCGGTAATTGGGGTCAAGTTGATTCTACCCCGGCAATTACGTGACAAGCATTTTCACCCTGCCGGTCGTGGATTAAGCCGAACAGTGCCAATTGTCTGGTATCTCGGACGAGTGACCGGGATAATGGAACAGTATGGCGTTGAATACTTACGAGATGCTCGCCCGAGAGGACCTCCAGCAAAGAAATGAGGTTGTGCCCGTCCCGCAGGTCTTCGAACAAATCTCCTACATGTCTGCTGGCCTGTAACAACGTTTTCCCCTGTCAGTACCAACAAAAAACACCCCCCGGTTCCCACAAATTCTCAACTGAAAGTAATAATGACAAGCGATTAAATGAAACACCAAAAAAGGGGACACTGAAAATCGGGGTGAAACGAGAGGACATCAGGCAACCAATAAATTCTACAAGTACGTGCAAACACACGGACACGAGGATGATAAAATACGGGACGGGGAAGGAGGAATAGGCTAAACGTAGCGAACAGATAATCGCGTGCCTAGCGAAAATAAACGTGCCAAGTTGCCCGACGCGGTGCGTCACGTGCAAACGCAGCGATCGTGGCCCTCAAACTCCTGCTTAAAGTTTAAATATCGCATGAGATAAGACCGTATCTTCGTATCGAGACAAGGATGAAATCAAGTTCAGTATTGCACGTCTTGGCCGATTACAAAAATACGGAGTTTCAATTATTGCGATTTGAACGCTGTTCATGAAGTAGATTCAAGGTTCATGGCACATAAAGAACCGAAATTATTATCTGAATTTACTCTACATTATTTTTCCTCGAAACTTGTTCTGATTTATCTGTTTCTAAATATTAGGAGACCATTTTTTAAGTGTTCAGTTCTAGAATCTTAATACTTTCAAGATTGCGAAATTTACAAACCCTTAACGCTACCCCAAGATTCTTAGATTCTGAAATCCATAGACCTATAAATCTGTAGATCTCCAGATCCTTGAAGTGAAGAATCCCCAGGTCCACATCAAATCCCTAGATCATATATTTATAGATCACTAAATCACTTGTTCCACAAGTCTTTAGATTCTCTAATCTCTAATTCCCCAAATTCCTAAATGCCCAAATTCTAAGTATCATAAAGTCCCTAGATACCCTAATCTACACCCTCCCAATCCCTACATCTACAAATCTCCACGATCTAGAAATACCTAGATCTACAAATTTCTACGGTCTACAAATCCCTAGATCTAGAAATCCCTAGATCTACAAATGCCTAGATCTAGAAATTCTCACGATCTACAAATCCCTAGATTTACAAATTCCTACAATCTATAATTTCTCCACATTCCCAGATCCCCAGCTCCTAACATTTCCAGATTCTCAGTTCTTCACATTCTTATATCCCCAGTTCTTCATATTTCCAAATTCCTAGATTCCCAAATCGACAAATACAATAATCCGCAAATCCTCATAAATTCACATCCCCAAATCACCAGGTTCCCAAATCTCCAAATTCCCAATTTGCAAATTCTTAAAATTCCCAAAATTCACATCCTCAGGTCCCCAGTTCCTCAAATTACCAGATCCCCAGTTCTCCACATTCCCAAATCCCCAGTTCTCCACATTCCCATATCCTCAGTTTTCCATATTCCCACATTCCCAGGTCCCCAGTTCCTCACATTCCCACATCCCCAGTTCTTCACATTCCCAAATTCCCAGATTCCCAAATCTCTAAATGCAGTAATCCACAAATCCTCATATATTCACATCCCCAAATCTCCAAATATCCAGCTTGCAAATTCTCAAAATTCGAACCCATCTCGTCTAATTCTGGATTCACCCGTAACTTTTGCTCCTCATACGTGAATTATCCAGCCGAATTCCATTCTAGCAACAACGTATACTTGGATCCCTGGTAATCTATTACGGCCATACAGAATCGTCTTTATGATCGCGCGTTTGCACATTGACTACAAAGTCGCACAAACATGGCTCCTAATTCTCGGTAAAGGAAGCAGGAAGTATCGGGTTAAACGTGTACGGAACGTGTACAATAACGGTTATACAAAACGAAGAAAACGAGTCACGGGTTTTCTCGGAGCATGCGAAAATCCCTTGTAACATTGGCAATGGTCGTTAACGACAACTGCGGTTAGACTTACAGTAGGGGAACAGCATGGCTGGTTGTTCACAAGGACGCACACGTGCAGGCACGTGTAAGTCTGAAAAAAACATTGATTGACAAACAGGAGCACGATGTGTAATTGTTTTATTACCGGAGCCTGAAATCTGACCGGACGGTAGCTGATCGCGTCTGAACGAGATCAACATCTCGAGCGACGGTGCTAATTCGACTCTAAAGACGCAGGTGCATGAACGTGTTATTTTATTCGGAACAGAGATTCGCAACTGCAATTTTTTATGGACGTTCTATTTCTGTAATTAACAACTCGTTGTGCAATTATGGAATTTTACTAGAGATGGTTATCATAACGGGCGCTTTCTCTTTCGAAATAGAAACTCAAATATTGGAGCAAGATATATTCTGCTATTTTTTAGATCTGCAAACCCGTAGTAGGCAGAGGTAAATTTATTGTACCACAAATTTGATCTTTATAAAAATTTTGTATGTTGCAAAAATGTACCGAAGTAACGCGACTATGCACAGATATTCAAACGCGTTTCGCTACCGTCGTACAGAACGAGTGATCCTCGAATACTATTGGCATGCGAGAACACAAAAGCACGGGAATAATGATCCCGTTAGCGAACAGTTTGCTAGGTTTTTAAGCGGGATAATCCTGAACTGCATGTCAATTCTTAGGTGAAATCTAGAACAAAGACTAAAGGAAGGGTCTTGTATGAATCTAACACCGAACATCTAACTTACAAACCTCAAGTATACTTCCAGATACACTGCTTAAAGAATGTGGTTCAGAAATTCTACGGTTCTAGATTTACGTCCTAAACTATCGACATGCATTTAAAGATTATCGTCGAATGTAACGTCGAATCACTCGTTTTTTATAACACGTCGAGGAGAAATCGGTTAGAGGGAAAACATTAGATTCGTACCTTCACGTACTTCCAGTGCTGCGGTAAGCGTAAGAAAAGGATCGAAAGAATCGTGATTAGCAATGTTCATCTTACAATAGATCTTATGTAATTCGCAGATATCTGGGTGGAACAATCGATGCGTTGTCGCGAGCGAAACGTATATACACGTCTGTCTGTCACGCCGGGTGCAACGTCGTGCTTTCAACTATTCTCGGGCGAGAGTAAAACGAAAGTAAAACGATGCACGTATACATACGAGAAGGAAGGCGAAGACCGAATCACGGTGTGTTTTTGCAGCTACGCTCGGGACAACGACCGATCATCAGGGATCGAAATTGCGTAAACGAGAAAAACGCGTACGGTCGATGGGCATGCGATCGATTTTATCGGGGAAAAAACGTGATTACCTATCAATGGATGTGAAGTTTTATTGTAACGGTTTAACAAGTTCGATCGTTTCCGTACAATGTAATTTTGTTGCAAGATAGATTGGGAACGAGGCGATAATGTGGACATTGCTGGAGTAATGGAAATGATTTCATAGGGATAATTTGGAAAATTGCGATTGTGTTAAGGATTTGAGTTGGAAATTTGGAAATTAAAGATACTTCGGGATTCGAACGATCGAACTAACCTCAGCACCATCGTTAAATATTAATTTTAATTTGCAACGTCGCTGTATGGCGACCTCGATGCACCTGCTATTTCAGGTCCTGCAGCCGAGCAGAATCTTCCATGCGCTAAGACGAAGAATCGCGGAATGCCTTTATTCAACGGTTCGGAATTCATGAGCGTCTGGATGTTACTTCAGCGGACCATTTCCTGGCACCAAATGGTTACGCAATTGTCTACGATGCGTCATGAGCAACCATGCACTCACACTTGAGCTATTGCCGCGTTCATTATTTTTTCTCGTTTTCCCTCTCTCGAGGTTCTATGCAACATCTCCGTACCGGCTTCTACCTAACTGACTGACTTCTCGATTGCCTACCTGCGTACCTGACTGCCTACTTACCCACCTACTTATCGAGGCAAGAGGTGGTAAATCGGGAACGTCGTCCACAGGAGAACGTTTCCGAATAAGGTCAGAGTTACGAGAGGAAAGGTGGGCGCTCGGAATCGAGCAGGTAGGTAGCCAACAGAACCAGTACCGAGCGACGCGCAAACACGCAGTACCGTTCGCCGTATTACCCTGGAATCCATTACCGAGACGAAGTCGGTCGATTCGAACTGGCTCTCCTCGTCACCGTCTGCCTCGACAACGGTCACTCTCTTCACCTACATTTGTGTGAGTGTGCTACGTGCAAACTTCGCCACGACGAGGGTGGTTTCGGAGAAAGTAGACTAACCGGTACGGATAACTGACCGCTCGCTATCGGCTGCACAGATAACTGCTCACTCGTTACCGTCTGCACAGATGACCGCTCGCTATCGGCTGCACAGATGACTGCTCACTGTCGGCTGAACAGATAACTGACCGCCAACTACCGGCTGTACAGATACTCATCAGTCACTATACAGTGCCAAGATTTTATTTGTATCTTTGAACTTGTCTGCTTGAAGCTCTAGTTGCGGTGAATGAGTTTTCGGACGAACAGTGTGATGAATTTACTAATTTTTTTCTTCTAGTAAAGTGTTTGAAATAACGATTTTAATATGCTGCTGCTATCAATTATCGATTGTTCCATTTTAAATTTAAACGTACCTGATACGTAGTCGATCAATCATATTTGTTTATTTTTGTTTAAACTTTGGATTGTTAGTAGATGATAAAACTGTGTATTGTGGTTAGGTTAAATTAGGGTTAAGTTAGGTTAGGTTAAGACTAGGTCAAAGTTAGGTTAGGGTTAGGTTAGATTCAGGTTTATCAAATTAGGATTATATCAAATTATGGTTACATTGATTCTATTAGCTAGACGTTAGATCTATATTAGATTAATGCTACGTTAGGTTAGCTTGAATGTCATCACTCATACTTATTCCTGATTGAGCTACAACGGTAGTTGAATCTAATTTCTAGGAAAAGTAATTAGATCTGAAGGATTACGTGGTACATTCTATGTCAGTCACTTTACTCGTCTTAATTATATCTTTAACAATATTACCGATATATTAAATTATCGGTAACATTTCGATATTATCGACGTTTGCCGATGACATTATCGATAACAGCAGCTGTAATACACAACACGTAACAAGCCTAACTCGTTGCGATAGAACACGCAGATATACAACATGGAGCAATACAACGTTCAGTGCTCAGCAGGTGAACTATCGCATTCATCGATCACAATAGAATATCGACCTTTTAATATATCGTAAATCTCATGAGAGTGCGTCACTAATGCACGCGGAAAAATGTGGCAATATAACGAGACTCTGTACATGCACTTTGGAATGAATCTCAATTTAAATAACACTGATATAATTATTTTAAAATCTACCCAATTCTCTGTTAAAAATTATCTAAGCAAAACATCAATTTTCTCATTGCTATCTCATTTTTCTAAACTTTCGACAAACTGTGTTATAAATGGAAGCTGAGGTCGAGAAGCTAACATAAAACGAGGGACCTAACATCTTAAAATTAATCACTCTTCAACACACGTCGATACAATTATCTCAAGATTTACGTAATTCGTTACTTCACGAATCTTTTAAAGTTTGCAAAACAAATTCATTAACGTTAATCAGCTACCACTTGTGTCGCAGCATTTTCGGCAGGGGCCGCATCACAAATGGAAGCTGAGGTCGAAGAGTTAACTAACGTAACAAAGAGTGGCAATATACCGAGAGGCAAACTATGTATTCACTGCATTTGAACAGGCTATATTTGTTTCGAAATGTCCGTAACTCGACGAATGTTTAAATCATTGCATAGAAATTCGTGTGCTAACGTTAATCAACGTTTTCGGCAGGCGCCGCGTCTCAAATGGAAGCTGAGGTCGAGGAGCTAACTAACATAGGAAGAAAATAAGAGTCTCGATAACCCTTGAAGTGCTAGCCGAGTTATACTGGCCGCTTACGAACACCTTCAACCTTGCATCCTCTCTTCTCCTTTCTCCTTGGACCGCTGACTTTGCATACGGCCACAACGTAACGAGAAAGCAATGCGAAGAATTTATCTCGTCTCGATTTATCATTGAACGTGTGCCTCCTGTCTCTCTTCCTCTCTCCAACCTCTCCCTCGGAACGATCGTGTATTCTTTTGGTTCTTCTTTTTCCTTTTCGAACACAACAGAAGGAGCGTCATCGTCGTTTCGCGAGCCTCGGATCAAGAAGAAACGAGAGTCACCGGCGAGATCAAGGCTAACGTGTCTCGAGTTGCAAGAATTGTTCGCGGTCGCGTGCCGCATCGTCGTCGGGCGTCGGCGTCGTTGGTCGTCGTCGACGCGGTTGCGGTCAAACGTGCTCGTCGGGGCCATTAACACGCACGCCGCCGGTTTCGTCATCGCCGTCAGAATCGCCGCTGGCATCTCGCTGACGAGCAATCGACGTCGGAATAGACGCTGGCATCTCGTCGGAGACGCCGAACGTCGTTTTTTCATCGAGCGTCACGTGTTCGCTCGAGAATGCGCGAGACGCAGAACAGTGGCGGTGTTTGTTCGAAACGAGTCGTCGTCGACGACGGTACTTCGAATCTCATTAATCAAATTACGCTGCAAGAAAACAGCTTCCCCTTCCTGCGGCTGGAGAAGGAAACTTCGGAACGACCGGCCAGGTGTTTTGATCGACGTTGCAACTGATAATTATGGACGATACAATTTTCTTGGTACACGTAACTAGAATTACTACGCGTCGTTAATAACGCCGCGATTCACGGAGCGTTCCGCTCTAATCGATCCCGAGATCTTTGCACACTACTTTATAACTTTGTGGATACATTGTGAAGAGGGAAATTGGAAGATAGGAAGATGAAGGAGGTTGTAATTAGTTGACGGGAATTAAAGGTGATAAGCTTGAAGATACGAACATGGCTGTGGGTAAAGTTTGCCCGAGTCACTATTTGGAAGATACAATAGCTTTTTATACTCGCTGAAATTTAAATACTGATTCAAATCTGATGCAATGGTAATACAAGGCTTATTAACGCGGACCATTTTCTCCGATGTATAAACCCTTGTATATCTAGTTAAAAGAAAGAAGGGAAGTTGGACACGTATCGAAACACAATTATAGATAGCAACCGATTTTCTCGATTTCACCTACTCGATTTCTTGCGTACGTTACCATGTATAGCCATCGCGTGAAATACCCCTCCTGGAAGGGATTATGCTCGACCCACGCATGCAACCTACATGGACAGACAGGAGCAGAAACGTCCCCTATATCGTTTACGTATGTGGTTACGAAACAGCTGGTTGTCACGGCGTTGCGCCTCGCTGGCTCTCCTCGTATGTTCCTACATATCAGGTGTTTCGATACTCTCTCGCCTTCGACTCCACCAGCCCGTGGCCTCCTACTATTGTGTACTTACTAAGGTCGCTCTAAAATTAGGATCGGTTCGATACTTTGAAGGAAGGGCCTGGGGACTAGCCTTCGAGGAGGAACACCCCTCGTATAAATTCGAGGAACGCTTTTTAATCGCGAGTTAAGAGATTATGGTCGCAAGGAAATCGATACGGAGAAGGCGTAAGTAGGTTAAAGACGACTCGGATATAGGAGATTCGCTGTATATTGAGCTGGTATGAAATACCACGCGTTGAAAGACCACCTGTTATATTGCCACGCGTCGAATCGCCACGCATTAATTTGCCATCGTTTGAATTACTACGCGTTGAGTTACTGCGCGTAGAATTAGCACGCGTTATATCGCCACGCGTCGAGTTACCGCGCGTTATATCGCCGCGCGTCGAGTTATTGTGCGTTATATCGTCACGCGTGGAGTTACTGCGCGTTATATTGCCTCGCGTTATATTGCATCATGTTGAATTACTACGGATCGTATCGCCACGAGCCGAATCAGCACGTGTTACATTATCATACACTGTACCAACTGTAGAATCATTACATACAGATTTGCGACGCATTATTGTGCGCTATACCGCCATCCGTTATATTGCCACTCGAACAAATAAAATTCCTCTAAAAGTGCCACAATGTGAAAGGAGAATTTTGACGAACACAACATATTACCAATTGCAAGAATTATCCTTTCCTGCATCCCTATTTATGTCAATATAACAAGAGTCCATTGAAACTCATTTTAAAATTGATACTGGACGAGTATTCGAATAACGATCAACTGTGACAAAACCTACATGGTAAACGGAGTACACGCCCATCGACCGGACAACGTTGAAAACGTTTGAAACGTTTCGAGGAGGTTACCTTACCTTTTTCAGATGCTTGTTCACCCATTTGGTAAATGTTTTCTTTTGGATCGCGTCTCGTTCGTCTGCAATCACAAAGAGACAAACGTTAGTTAAATAGGCTAACTTAATATCGATTCAGAAAACAAAACAATCGTACGACCTCGTAAATTTCATTTAACTGTAACGTAAGTACACGTATGGATCTTTGATCGATACTCGTACGTTAAATCGCGGTATAATTGACTTGTTCGTTCGCGTTATCATTCGGCACACCAGCCGCGAATCTACACGGACAAACATAGCCATCAAACAAGTCCAAGCAATCCGGATAGACGGACAGGCAGACGTACAGGTAGGTGGTTGAACAGATAGGTAATAGTAAGTAGGTAGGTAGGTAAATGGGTGTTGGGTACGTGGGTAGACAGGTAGGTGACGAAAACAGTCGGTTCGTGCAGGTATACGAGCAATCGTGCCTTAAAAATTTGTCAAATATATTCTACTAAGTGAACGTAAATGTAACGTAGTCCCCTTTTCTATAACCAGTTAGTTCCCGTTCGATAGCACTGGTATAACATTAGTGAAACAAATTATTTTCATGATCTTTTGCTGTTATTTATATACAGTTCCAGTCTAGGAATTCGGAAAGCTAGAAATCCGCAAAAATTGCTATTTGGAAAATTTGGGGATTTTTATACAAGGGGGAATTTTTAGGATGTGACAACCTAGAAATTTTGAAACTTGGAGACCTAGCGATCTAGGGACATAAAATTCCAGAAATTTGTGGATCTAGCAATTTGGTGAATTTGGTGGTCGAGGGATTTCGGGATCTAGGGATATCGGGGTTTAGGAATTTGGGAACGTAACAATTTGGGGAACTTGGAATTTGGCGATCTAGGGATTTTGGGATGTGGTGGATCTAGAATGTAGAGATTTTCGGATCTAGGGATTCTAGGATTTAGGGATTCTAGGGTTTAGCGATTCTAGGGTTTTGGGATTATGGGGACTAGAAATTCTAGGATCTTGGAATTATGGGGACTAGGGATGTCAGCATCTAGGTATTTTGAGATTTATCTATTTGGGACCTAGGGATTTTAAACTTAGGGAATTCTGCCCAGAAATTATTTGATCCAGAAATTCTTTGTTCAAGTTATTTTCGGTATCTAGGGATGGAGAATGTAGATTTGGAGCATTTAGAAATTTCATGTCAATTTGGGAATCTAGGGATTTTGAGTGTTTGAGAACTTGAAGATTTGAAAATTTAGTATACTCTTGAATTCTTACATTTAATGATTTTGAGAACTTGAAAGTTCAGAAATTGTCAGGTTCACATGTATGCACCTGTTTGAAAGAAGCGAAAGTTGTTCAGTTTTCGCTCGATAATAGTACAAATATTAAGATTAATTTTTTATTTCGACACTCTGTATATCGTTCAATACGTCCTCGTATACAGCAGTTAAATCCTGCTAATAGGAGAAGAGTGACAAAGTAATTGCCGCAGGAAATAGTATGCATACAATGCCACCTTAAACATAATGGCGAACCGCTTTGGCGTATACCTGGTAGAAAGGTCTCTAATTCCCAACCTGCGCCTTTGTTTCACAACCTCTGCCCTAAGCGCCTGATCCATAATAAAGCAAAGGCATTCGTTCTATTTCCAGCCACGGCAAGTGCCATTTCCTGTGTATATCTAATCCTTAACAACCTTACAAACTTCATTCAAGAAATGCTAACTTTACACAGTTACAATATCCAACAAACAACTGATTTTGAACATTCGAGGGTAAGATGTTCTACGTGTATACATAAGTAACCATTCCTTCGTACATTTTATTAAAAATGATACCGTGGACAAAATATTAAAATACTGAGCTATTTTTAAACAGTTACATTCTTATTTGTTTAACAAAACGAGGTTGACCTAACAAAAATTTTATTTAACGAGACATATTAAAAATTCAGAATGGTGAACGGTGAAGATAAAAGGTTTCTAAGTTGGTCAGAAATTGAATACTAATTGCTATCGGAACATCAATTGCCCGTTGGACAGTGTAATACGAGTTAACAAGTTCGACGACACTCGAAGTTAATCAAGTGGGAGGCGTCCGTGCTCCCGGGCAATTAATTACCATCGATTATTTGATTCCATCTAGCTAGCCCTCGTTAAGAAAGTTATCAGCGACCGACTTCGAAACTAAAACTACGAATTAACCCTTTCTCGATGAATCAAGAAATACTTCGGTACATCTCCGCATTAAACTATATATAGATAATTTAGTACACGTGTAAACTTCTTATAGGACATAGGAAATTTACTGTGCATGGTCGAATATATTTTTGGAGTCATACATGTTCCGGATGATCAATCAATATTATTTACTTATTAAGATGTGAGAGAAAGAAATTTTATTGTAAAATCTTGTTTGCAAGACTCATTTTATTTTGTGTAATTTGGGGAATTTGGGATTTGGGGAATTTGGGATCTGGGGAATTCTGGATTCGGGGAATTTGGGATCTGGGGAATTTGTGATCTGAGGAATTTGGGATCTGGGGAATTTGAGATCTGGGGAATTTGGGATCTGGGGAATTTGAGATTTGGGAAATTTAGGATCTGAGGAATTTGGGATTTGGGGAATTTAGGATCTGGGAAATTTAGGATCTGAGGAATTTGGGATTTGGGGAATTTAGGATCTGGGGAATTTGGGATTTGGGGAATTTAGGATCTGGGGAATTTGAGATTTGGAGAATTTGGGATTTAGAGAATTCTGGATTTGGTGACATAGGTATTTAGGAACTTAGGAATGTTGAAACCTAGGGATTTGGCAGACCAGGAATGTGGAGACAGAAATGATAAAATATAGGAATCTGGAAGTCTAAAAATTTGTAGGTGTAGGAACTTATGAACATAAGTATTTGTAGAAGTTTGAATTCATGGACCTAGTGATGTGGAAATCCAGGAAACAGTCTAGGAATTCAAGAACTTATGAAACTTGGAAGCTGGAAATCCAAGAATCTTCAAATCTAGACATCTCATGACATAAATTCTTGAAAATTTGTATATTCAATATCATAACACCTTTTCAATAAAAAAAGAACAATAGTAAATAAGACATAAAGCCATTAACACATTTAAATACACGATTTCCATTCTTTCAGAGCCCAGCGCAAGACCCAAATGCTCTGATGCCCCGTTACCAGGCCCAGCAACCATAGAAACACTTTCAAAGGAATAGCACAAATCCCTATTCATGGGTTTGAATGAAACTTAGCGAGTTTATAGGGGTGATCCGTGACAAGAATAACGGTATGCTTCGTTCGTGCCTAGTCGCCCTTTGAAGGCGTGAAAAACTAAGTTTAGAATCAAACAGACACTCCCACTTGTTCACACATACCTCTTAAAAGGTACACACGACGAACAATATTTTAAATAAGTCTGATTCTACAAGTATTCGGTCGAAGTTAAAAATGAATTTACTTAAAAAAAATTTTTGATAAAACAATGACTTCAATCGTAATTAACTCCTTGTACTATTTTAACAAGTTGACTCATGACGCACTTGTGACGCACTCAGTTGTGATCAATTTTACTCGAATTTTTAATATTCTTCAATTTGAAGTTCAAGTCCAATAATTCGTATAATCGACTATTGTATAAGATTGACACATTTCAACTTGCTTTATCTGTTTTAATACCGTAGCTGCAGTTATTTAATTCTGACTGACGCACCTGAATCACAGTGCATTTCGCAATAGAGAAATAAAGAATTCTCAAAAAAAAAAAAGCAATATACTTTTGAATTTAAACCGAGTTTATGTCACAAGATACGACGTGAACAAATTCGTTAAATCCTTCGATAGTACGAGTCGACTTTCGAAGATAAGAAACAGGAATCTGTTTGAACAGTTTCGTAACGAGTTTCACAATTCTCGAAAATCGTAAATTTATACCGTTTAACGGACTTATAAAGCAGCGATTATACGTAAGCGTTAAAAATAAAAGCATTTATTCTAATCGACGTGACAAGGCACTATCTTGTAATCGTCTTAATCGAACTTCGTCAGCGACGATAATCGAGAACGACACCTCGAAGAGTGGCATACCGAGATGGAGATAAATTGGGACAACGAGGACATATCTGTCCCCCCAAGGATTTTCGGAGCACAACAGGAATGAACGGGAGGAAATCACGACGCGTGACGATAATCGGAAAAATACGTGCTGGTAACATAAATTATTTTCGGAGAAGCGTTTTGGCCCAGAAATCTCTGAATTATTCCACAAGCGAGCTATCGTGCGTGGACAAAAGACTTGTTTTGCGAATTCTAATGTAAATGTTGCCTTCTTGCGCGACGGAAAGTGTTGACTTTTGTGATCCACGAGGTATTAGACACACAAAGACACTTCAAAAATAGTTAGTCAGTGCTCAGGGGACATGTACACCAAGTTCAAAATATTATCGCTTTAGAACTTTTATACTTTGATAAGTGGAGCTGTGTGGAACTTCTCCGAACTTAATTTTAGATCGAACTTAAATATATCTTGTAGGAATCTAAAAATGTCTACTCTATTTTAGAACAATTAGCGTTTATTCAAGTTTAGCATTCACGTATTTTTTTCTGAATCTTATTTTTTTGTGAGAAAATTGATACTTTTACGTTAATAGTTGTTTTTTTTACTAATTCATTGTTTTGTCTCTAATTCTTTTTAATACGCTATATGTTTTTTGATAAAAAATGAACATTTCTATTTACTGTAGGTGTATATGTCCCCAAAAGGAAAAAAAAACAAAAAAAGGAAAAAAAATATTCAAACTCGAAGCGTGTCAGACATCCTCTGGTATCAAGCAGATATATTCGATTCTTTGGATCATAATCCCGCCGCGAAGTCTCGAGCCATTTTATCCCGGCTATTTCCGAGGCCACTTCCGCGAAACATTCGGGTCAAACGGCAAAAGGTAAACGACCTTAAAAAAAAAAATAAAAAAACGACACTTCCGTTCGCGATACTGCTACCATCACGACGATACGGACTCTAGTTTACGCGATGCGCGTGTAATTGCGTGGTAACCTTCTCTTTTCGTTCGTGAAATTTAACGAAAGAGGACACCCGGTATATTGCAGTAGGGCTGCAAAATATGCGATTTGTTACCGATTTCAATTATGGCAATTTTATGTCGATTTTGAAATAGTTTATGTTATTTTGTTTGTTATAATAAACTAGAAGATAAAAATATTCGAGCATTGCTAAAATGTATACACACTTTGTTATCGTAATTTAATAAATAAAATGTGTACAAAGGCTTTAACATTTAATAAATGCAATATTTTGTTATAAAATTTATAAAGAGAACGTTAATTTTATTCATCACTTTTGGACATCGAGAAAGATATTTTTTTATAAAATCGAAGATCAACGCAACATAGAATTAAAATTATAAATATTCAAAATATCAACCTCATCTGATACTTCTCTGATCAGATTGCAAAATCTGCAGTTTTACATATGAAACATATGACTTTTATGTTGATATTTAATATTTTTAAACATGGTGGTACTTAATACTTTATGTTCGTATTTAATACCTCCTTACATATGTTTCTATTTAATATCTCTCTGTATATGTTCGTGTTTAATACCTCTCTACATATGATCATATGTAACATTTTCATACATGTTCGTACTTAATACCCCTACTTACACGTAAGATCTACTTACTGTAAGACCGATATAAATATCCAAAGCGTGTATACATTAAATCGAAGCAATGTCCATCTGACCAAAAGATCTCTACGAAACATTTTCAAAATCGATATCTTGCATAACCAAAGAGTATCGAAAGCTCGACGCGAAAAACGAACGAATCGAAGACGAATAAAAAAAAGAGAGAATATTAGGAGGAGGGAGGGTCACGGGCAAAAGAAGGTATTGGAACAGGTCCAGCCATCGGCATGCCAACTCTTCACCTACCGTGCGCCTCGATGAACATCGCCCAACAACCCCAGAACGCCTGAGAGTTGCCCGAACGATGTTCCACTGTCCCGTCCACCCGCCAATTTTCTTCGCGTTCCATCATCCACGAAAATCCGTTAGCCTTCTGACCTTTGAACTTGGACAACGATTCCTCGTAGCCGTGCTGCGACCTCTGTTCACGATGATGTTCCGCAACGGTGTCGGCCGGGTCGAAACCGAGCCTCTCCTTGTAATAAGCCTGAGTGGACATGTCGTTAGCCGATTAAATCCTCCTCTAGCTGCTCTCGAAAACACCCATCGGGCCTCTTCTCTTTATTTTATACTCTTTCTTTGTATTATACACTCGATCGCGCACGCACTCTGTTTTTTATTTGACACCGTATTGTCTTTACGACACTATATCGATATTTAGCTTAATATATGGCACTTCGAGTTGAGAGACCCGGTTCACGCACCGCACTTCCGGATTCGTGGGGTGCCTACGGGTGAATATTTTTTGTAGATCGTTGATGTTGGCGATGGGTGATATCGTTTTCGTTGAGATATGGCGAACGGTTGAGAATGTGGAGGGTTGCATATGTGGAGGGTTGCATATGTGGAGAGTTGCGTACGTGGAGAATTGTATATGTGGAGAATTGTACATGTGGAGGGTTGCATGTGTGGAGGTTTGCATATGTGGAGGGTTGCATACGTGAAGAATTGTATATGTGGAGGGTTGCATATGTGCAGAGTTGCATATGTGGAGAGTTGCGTATGTGGAGAATTGTATATGTGGAGGGTTGCATATGTGAAGGGTTGCATATGTGCATATATAAATTAGCAAAATGGAATATTTGGAAACTGGAAACTTGAGAAGTTGGGACACTGGAACTCTCAAACAATTAGAAATCCAGAAACTGACAAATTTGCAAGTTGACAAGTTGAAAAATGGAGAAATTGAAAAATTTGCAAATGTCAATATTCCAATTATTGGAACTAAGAAATGGGGAAATTGAAAAGATGAAAAGTTGGGAAATCGAGAGAACATTAGAAATTGGGGAATTGAGAAAGTAGAAACTTTAGAAATTGGGGAATCAATAAGATGGAAACTTTAAAAATGGGAGAATCGAGATCAGTAAAAAACAATGAAAATCAGAAAATCAAATAGGAAATTGGAAAAAAGTTGTGCCTCGACAGAAATTCCACATTACACTCCACATCACGTATTCGCGATATCTCGAATATTATCGTCAACAGTCGAATATTATCGACACCGTCAACGATATCACCAATCACTGTAGAAAATGCACGAAGTAAAATTCGCGGTCAGCCCGAGTTCGTCCGACGTGATATCTAAGTAACGATCCGAACGTGTTAAAATTCACTCTCGTGCAGATTTCACTTTCCACGTCGCGGCACTGACGTAGCACTGTCGAGAAGAAGATCGAACGGGATTGGAAACGGAGGAACCTCGAGCGAGCAGGGTTGCACGGGCGACACTCGTACGACACACGGACAATGCGAAGAAGAAGACGAAGAAGAAGAAGAAGAAGAAGAGAGGAGAACGGCTAATTTCGTTCCCCGTTCAGGCCGTTCGCCCGCTCTCCAGACGAACGAACCTTAACGAATCAACGACCGAATTTATCACGGCACGTCGCAGACGTAACCACTCAACGTTTCTTGAGGCCAAAGTGGCGTACGGTGGAAGGCGTACAGAGAGGCCACGGTAATCGGTCTTTTCGCTGACGCCTAGTTCATCGTTCCCGTGAGAAACAGAGAAAGAGAGGCCGAGAGAGTTTAACTATATCCGCGAGCGGACCGCCGGCGATAAATAGAAGACGAGGCAATTTTCGCTACGGGGCCTCGAGTTTAGCGCGACCAATTAAACCGGACGATTCTATTACCGTTTAAACGCGTCGCGTACAGGAATGTTATGAAACGTCCGCAAAACCGGTGGATAACGATAAGAGAGAAACAAAGGGGACAACGTACGGTCGAGGAGTGCGCGGCCGAGGAGTAGTCGCGCGGAGAGCTCGCGAGCGAATCAGAGAGATTGTGTACTAACGAATGAACGAGGCCGAGAGAGCGAACGATCTCTACCAAACTGACGGTTGCTGACTGAGACACGGGTGCCACCCAGGGAAACCCAAGACCATCGGGATCTCCGCATATGGTAATGGAAGCAATGGCATGTGGGTGTCGTCTTCTGGATCGGAGCGAAAAGCAGTAAAGCCAATTGCGACACCGACTCCCCCTTTACTAACAAGGGAAGGATCAAGCCTATGCTCGCTAACCACAAACCATTCTGGCCTTTCAAAATCAACTCTTAATAAACCGTTTACCAAACTCGAGTACTCGACTAACGATGAAACTCGAGTTTCCCTCGGATTTGATGTTTCGAATATTTGGACCAAGTACAAGAATATTCTGAAGTGAGGTTTGCGTTAGAAATTCGAGCACTTCGAATAATCGAATGTTTCAGAGAACTCGGTGACTACAATGTAACTACATTATTAACAGCTACTTTGTAAATGTTATCTTCTTTTTATAAACTTTCCCGTACGAGAACGGAACGTTCGGCCAACAACATTAACCGTGAACTTAATCTGTTATTTCACGGCATTCTACGTTTACGAAAATGTCAAGCTTGTTATTAGCACCTGGTCCGTACATGTCTCGTGGGTCCAAATATCGCTGACTCGATTTAAACACGCTAGATTGGATGATTCGACTTGAACTGGCAAACATGAACCTTGGTAGACTGTTCTCAAACTTAGACTTCATAACTTGACTAATTTACGTTGGATAACTTGACTTGTTAAATAATTTCGACTGGATAAGTTGTCTCATCAAATAGTTTGAACTGAATAACTTGACTGAACAAATAAGTGGGCTGGACAACTTGCCTCAACAAATAATTTGAGCTGGATAACTTAGTTCAAATCATTTAATCTGGACAATTCGATCAAATTTCATTAAACTACATGATTATACTCAAAACAACCATATTAGAGAGCTCTATTAGAATTGACTCGAGTAGACAAGTTGACTCAACTAAGTTGAATATCTTGACTTGAATCTACTAGTCTGAACAACTGAACTTGAACCAACTAATGTGGATAATTGAACTTGAACAGACTAATATGGGCAATTAAACTTGAATCGACTTGACTAAGTGACTTAACTTGAACCGACTTGACTAAAAGACTTAACATGAATCAACTAATTCGCTCAAATTGAACTGACTAGACACCATGAGTCAAGTTAAACCTACTCAACCAGATTACTATTAGACAATTTGACTTGAGTCTCCCAGAGTGAACAATTTGAACAAAACTGTGTTAAAGCTAACTAAATGATACGAATTGGAGAGATCACACTTGACAATTCGACCTAACTAGATGAACCGACTTGAACCAGCTCACTGACTAACATTAGACAATTTGAGCTGAGTCACCCAAAGTGAACAAATTAAAGAAACTATATTAAATGATACGAATTGAACAGATCAGACTTAGCAATTCGCCCTGAAGAGACTTGACAATTCGACCTGAAGCTACTTGACTCGAGCCGACTCAGCCCGGATCTGTAGAACCGCCGGAATTAGATGCGAATAGAAAATAGAGTACCGCGTGTGACGCGCCACGCGGTGTTAGGCTAACTCCTTCTAACCACGTCCGTCCCATTGGATAGATGATGTATAGAAAGTTCGAGAGAAAGTAACCCCTCTACACGTGTTACGCGTGAACAGAGTCGCATCTGAAATTTTGCCGTAGTTCTCGAAAGAAGAAAATCCAGCCGCGAAAGTACGTGCGATATTCCAGGAACCTTTCCACCTTATCGGGCAATCTTCTGACATTGAACTAAAATAAAATGCTCGTTAGGCGTCCGAGATTAGATAGGCGTTGTATCATCGATGCAACGATAAAAATTGAAGTACACCGTGGAAGACGGTTGGCAGAGGTCGGTCATTGAATAAATCCGAGACGTCAGCGATCAGGTGACCCTCGCGGCAGTAGACGTGTTAATTAGACCGGTAGCCACGTAGGTATAAGCGTTAACGCATCAGTGATGACAACATCCCGACAACCAACGCGTGAAGGAGAGAAATATTATCCGTGAAAGACAAACGAAACGCGAAACGATCGATGACATCACGACAGATCGAAACGCAACGTGTATATCCTTCTTTTTTTTATTCGCCTCCTACCTATCCTTGCACCACCTACGAACTTTCGATTTGTACCATCGCGCCGGTGAGAGAGCGATACGCGACATTCTAAACACGTCGAAAGAAAGAGGTAGCTAAGGATCGTTTGCGAACGATCCGCGTGTAAAGACTCGAGAGGAAAGCGACGGAGAAGGAAGAGAAGGAAGCGCGTGTACCCCGCATCGGATCGGTATACATGGTGTCTCAGTAATTATGGCAAGTTACAGAAAGAAGAATTTTTAAACGGTGGTCTATGAACGCGATATAACACGAGGTACCCAATAGGAGAATCTCCGAAATTCCCTAGCTACAAGTTCCTACAAGTCCTCGGATTCCTTAGTTCACAAGTTCTCTAGTCACCAATTATCTAGCCTCCAAGTTCTCGGACCCCCAAATTATATAGATTCAAAGTTTCCAAGACTCCAAATTATCTAAGTTCCAGGTTCCCAAGTCCCCGAATTTCCTAAGCTCTAAACTGCTAAGTTTCAGAATTCCCTAGGTTTTAAGTTCCTGTGTCATTAAGTTCTCCAACCTCCAAGTTTCCAAGATCTCGAATTCCCTAGGTTACAAATTCTTCAGCGCCCAAATTCGCTGGTTCCCAAGTTCCTTAGTCACCAAATACCTTAAGTACCTTTCTATGTCCTCAAATTACTCAATCTTCGAGTCCTCTAGTCATCTTCCCAAATTTCCTAGGCCCCAAGTTACTGAACCCTGAACTCACTCTTCAAAGTCACTCTAGTTCCTAAAATTTGTAATCTCTACATCCCCTAGCCCCCGAATTTCCTGAGTTCCAAGTTACTAAGTTCTCAAACTCGCAGTGTTCAAAGTCACTAGTCCACAAGTTCTCAAATCCTCTAGTTCCTAAATTCCCTAGTAATCAAATTGCATAAACTATCAATTCTTAAATTCCCAAACCCACAAATACTTAAATTCCCAAATTCGCAAATTCCCAAATTCGCAAATTCCCAAATCTACAAAAGTACAAATCCACAAATCCCTAAATCCCAAAACCCACAAATCTCCAAAATTCCCAGTGTAGTAGTTCAGCAGATGTGCGAGATTATCAAGTGTTTTTTTCGCGAGGAATCATCCCCTTCCTGGTTGTGCCACGATTGCAGGAGCACCGTGTATAACGCGAGCTGCAAGAGAGGCCGGCTAGGCGGCATTCTTGTGGCAACGGCGTAGCAGTATAACGGGTCCATAGTCGGCTCTCGGAGGACTCTCTCGAGGGCTCTTTGGAAGCTGAGAAGACTCTCTCCGGACGGTCGTATAGCTCGGTCAGCCTTGAGACGCACGCGGCAAAGCGTGGCGAGCACGCTGCGACCATAGACGAGGTCTTTTTCCTTCCACCCTTCTGTTTTTCTCCGGGTCCTCTTCGTTACGAAACGCTTTTAATATTAATATTCGAACGGAGTCCCGTACATCATCTCGCGTCCTTCGCTACAACCTGGCTAACTTTTATTTCGAACGGAACTCGAGATAACTTGAACCTCTATCTTATCCCTCGGCACTCGAAAGCTGACTCACCCTAGGTTTAACGCAACTAGTTGAAATAAATATTTTTCTAGCTAAATCTCTAGTGTTGTGATGGACGTAAACACTGGCTTAATGATAAAAGAATTCGTCAAATTTTTCAGAAAGCTATCTGAAATCTCACAGGTTGCTATCTCATCCTTCGAAGGGTGAGAATTGGTATTGCTAGAAGACTAGTTGTAGATTTGGAATATTTCTAGCACAGACAATTCCACGGTTGTTTCTTCAACGGAAACCCCACCTATCTTGACATCTCGCATAACACCGTCTCGGGGACGAGCGACAAAAGCGTTCCACAGCCACCTCGTGACAACGCAAAAGCATCTTTCTTGCCTTGCTTGTCCCTGTTAACGACACCGTGCGTGCTCGCCTGCTACTGTCCCACTTGCGTCCTACTTATGAACACCATCGCGATACGTCGAGTTAGCGTAACTCTTTCGCTCATCATACCGGTCGACCTACAGACAGATAACGTAACGAATCCTGCCGATACATCCTACCGACGTAACCGTTCCTACGAAACACGTAAGTAACTCTAGCCAGCGAATATCAATTACGAATCGACCTTTCTCGTCAAGGTAGCTAGGTAGTCGCGTTTCGCTGCTCTACAAGGTTCTTCTTAACCTCGAACTTGATACCGCGAATCGACAACCGGGATATCCTCGGAAACGGGCCACGATACTTCCACTCTAATGCCGCGTTCACATTTGGACAAAATTTCTGACAAATTGCTGAAGAACTTATGTATGGCAAATTGCCGTACTTTGACGAGTCTCACTCGTGACGCACTCATGGCTCAAATGTGACAAACCTTATTCAAATTTTGAATACTTGATATTTTTGACAAGATCAACTTGAAATTTGGGTCCAACTATAAGTTGTATAGTCAAGGATCGCCGAGTATAAAATAGTCACATTTTAATTTTCTTTGTTCGTTTTAATGTTATAGCTATGAATAGGTGGTTTTGACTGACGCATGTGACAAATAAATTGTAATGCAAGAGGGTAAGTACGGAGAGCACTGAGGTGCTAAGAAGAGTTGTTCATCATTGACGAGTTGTTCAGAAGTTGCTCGATAATTGCTGCAAATTAATTTCATTATTTTATTTACACAGAACTAGGAAGATATTTGAAAATTGAGTATAAAGTGTTTGCAAGTAAAAGCTTCTTACAAGTCACTAGTGATTTGCTCTCGATTCGAATTAATTACAAGCGGAATAGCGCACGACCCGAATCCCACGTGTGTTTAGATGATCACTACCCGAATTGTTCACAACTGGAAATGTGCACGACCCGAATTACTTTCGCCTCGAATCACTTGTGACCCGAATTACTTATGTCGATTTGCTTATAATTCAAGTAGTTTGAGGACCGAATTGTTTATAGTATAAATTGCTGGTGATCCGAATTGCTTCCAACCCGAGTCGTACACGACTCGAATTGCTTCCAACTCGAGTTGTGCGCAACCCCTATTGATCCCAACGTGAGTTACGACCCAAATTACATACAACCTGAATTCATGGCTCGAATTATTAACCGCGACCCAAATTACGTGCGTCCTGAATTTCTGACGACACGAATTGTCCACGACCCAAATTTCTCACGACCCGACTTGCTACATCCCGATTTTCCCAACCCGAAATATCATGATTTAAATTATTCACAACTCAAATATCTCACGACCCGAATTTCTCACAACCCTAATTACTCAACAGACAACTTCCGACCCGAATCACAACACTAATCATAAAAGCAGTAACTCGTGAATGGAAAGGCAACTGCACTTGCAAACTGATCCCGAACCGATGAAGTCTTAGCGAATATTTTCGCATGTCAGTGTGAGAATTAAAGTTCCTATTCGCAAATTGCTAATAAGCTATTGCGAAACGTGAGCACGACTAAAAAACACGATCGAATATAAAAACATGAGCGCTAAGTGTGGACACACGACATAACTAGAATACCTTGAGGATGACCTTTACCGAATTCGGCCGAAATCTCGTCGTAAATTCGATAAATTTTCGCCGAACCTTTTCGCGCGATACAAAGAACCCATCGAAACAGCTCGTTAAGCGGACCATTTCGACTAATAGAGCCTCCACCTATTTCTTCCTCTCCTTCTTCTTCCTCTCCTCCCGGGTTTCTCTATAAACTGTTCGTTCCTGTTTCGCGACGCAACTGAAACTGGTTTTCGAGATGGTAAACGGCGTCGACGATCTCGAGCCCCGGCATGAAATAAAACATTCGACGTGATTTTACAAGCGAACGAGACGTCGAAAAACAGCCGCGACGCTTTCGTTTCGGACTGGAAAATGTACCGGACGGTCCTTCCTTCTTTTCTCCCCTTTCCTGCCATTTACGGAAATAGTTTCGTGGAAGAAAAGAGGGATCGCGTCATCGGGCCGATCGAAAACACGGCGAAAAGACGGGAAAAGAAAGACGAGGTGTCCCGATTGGAAGGGACACTCCGATGACGACGTTGGCCGCAATGCGAGTCCCGGGGCTCCGCGGACCCGCTTCTCGAACGATAAAGCTTACTTGCACTTTCGCGGGTCTGTTAACGCAACGACCAAATACGGCTTTCGGTGCGAACGCCGTGGAGGTCGCAGATACGAAAGGTGGGGCGATATACTAACCGAACAAGTAGAAAGAGAGCGAGAAGGAGACCCGGTGTATCTCGACGACGATAGCGAGAACCGAAGAACGAGAACGGATAACATGACGGACGAAAATTAAGAAAATCAAAAAATTTGCTCAACCGATAGTTACGGTGAAATGTCACATATTGGTCATACGCGTTATATTGCCGTTTTTATTCGCGTACTTGCTGGGATATACGAATGGTTCTGAATAATGGGTATCGTGATCTACTTCTGAGTAATCTTTAGGCACCAATATCCCCGGAATATCCCTAGATGGAGATCATATCCATATGTCGAGTATCGCTAGAGCCTAAGTATAGATTCCGACATTTTCGGATTTTAATATCCCTAGATCCCAATATTCTTGTATGACAATTATACTTATGTATCGATTATCCCTATTGCTCAATATTCCTAGATACCGAATGACCCTATATTACAATATTACTATATGTAGAATATTACTTGATTCCAATATCACTAGACCAGAATATCCCTAGAATCCAATACTACTAAGTGTAAAGTATCCCTAGATTCTAATATTACTATGTGTAGAATATTCCTAGAATGTAATATTACTAGTTATATAGTATCCCTAGATTTCAATATTGCTCAATGTAGAATATCCCTAGATTTCAATATTGCTAGACTAGAATATCCCTAGATCCAATACTACTAAGTGTAGAGTATCCCTAGATTTCAATACTACTAAGTTTATAATATCCCTAGATTCCGATATTGCAATGCGCAGAATATTACTAGATTTCAATATTACTGGATGTAGAATATCCCTAGATGCGAATGCCCTGATATACTAATATCCCTAGATACCAATCCGTCTGGGACCAATGTCCCTAAATCCGAACATTGCGGTTATCTATTATCTGCATCCCCTCATCCCTAAATCCTAACTATCCCTAGATGAAGTGTATATCTGGACAATATTAATATCCCTAGGAACAGTGTATCCCCAGATTCCAACGCTTGTATATATTGTGTATTCCTAGATGTCGATTATCCCTACATGTTAAACGTCCCTGCATCACAATATCGCTACATTCCAATATCCCTAGATCCTTATATTCTCGTATCCGTGCATCGTTAAGCAGTTAGATCGCAGTATCCCTAGTGATAAGTAATTTGAAGGTGATCGTAAAGATAGCCGAGGGAAGATATAAGAGGAATGCGAGGAAAAATCGATGAACAAAACGTGCTTCGAAGCACGCACGGATATCATCGTATGGCATGCAGCGAGATAAAACGCAGAGAGGGTGAAGCGAATAATTGGCATTCCATTTAAACAAGAGACCTTCGGAGCTGGCAGAACTCAATTAAACCGAGCCGAAGTAATTTGGCAAGAAAGCACGCGACTTCGAAGAACGTCATTCGCATTGTGAGCAGCATATGTATGCCGGATCGGTAACACACACGCTTTTCCGGGATGAAACGAAACGAAGTGGAAATCGAGGGGGATACGATTCCTCGAACGATGACGTTTCTGTTTTCGATGACGATGGAAAACGGTTAAACGACGACCGATTCGGGCGAGAGAATAGGTCGATCGGACCAAATTAAGAAATTCCACGTACGCGGATAAAACGGACACATAAACGCCGTATACTTCATATGTACGTGATTGTGCGCGACGTGTCTCGCGAAGCCGGTTTGTCATAGAGCTCCTACCCAGCTTGTAATTATTACGCAATCTCCGTATTCGATGAAAACGACTTTCTTCTTATTCACTCGACGGCTGCTAACCACCGCCTATCTCTCTTTTATTATGCGTGTGCAACACAATTCTCGGGACCGCGCTCTTCTTCGATTACGTCAACGTACTCTTCTCATTCTTGCCTAATCGATGCACACCTCCATGTGGGCGCCTTTTCGATACAAACAAATCGAGATGTCATTCATTTTCAACTATGGGGAAATGTACTGAATATCTGGGCAGATATTAGAATCTCAGCTGGAGATACCGTTCCAAGATCTCTTGGAGACCAATTTCCCAGAACAAACATCTGAAGTACCAAAGTCCCAAAATTCGTATGTCCATAAAATTGTAAAGATCCTACTAAAACTACAAATTGTCAAACTCCAAGGTCCCAAAGATGACCCAAAGTTTGGTAATTTCAAAGCCCCAAAGTCTCAAATTTCCAGAGCGCCAAAATCAAAGCGTTCCAAGCTCAAAGTTCAAAAATTCTGAAACCCTAATGTGGCAAAATTGTCAAGTCCCACAAAAGTTCCCACTTCCAAAACTAGAAAATCCTAAAATTCGCAGGTTCCAAATGCTCAACACCCTAAAGTTCCATATCCCCAAACTCTCAAAGCCCAACAATCTCCCCATTACCAAACTTTCAAGATCCGAAAATTCCCAAGTGCCGCCGTAAAGTCCTAAAACATTAAGGCTACTTAAGAGTTAATTTTAACTCCAATCACGAAGTGTGAAGAATGCAAGCCAGCGAAACATATAAATCCTAAATGAGTCACCTCGGTACCTGGACACTGGCTGACCCTTCGACAACATTCGTCCCATAAATTTTAATCTCGAAAACATGAATCAACCTCGAGTCGCAAACAAATATTATCAGCGTGTCCGTACCAACCTTAAAATCGCACTCTTAAAGCGAAAATTGCACCAAACACGGGGACAAAAAGGGAAACAAACGAAAGTACGATGGCAATCTTGAATGAACCGGATAATATCGGCATTTCTTATTTCGTGAATCGGTCGACTTAACCGTTCAGACCCGATGCCGTTTCATGATTACCAACAAGTCGCTCGTTAATGGAAGGGGCAATTCCCGAAGTGGGAGCGATCGGGCAACGAGGACTCCCTATGCTCGTATCAACGGCGCGGAGAAGGACAGAGAGGCCGAAGAGACAGCTGTACGTAGAGGTAGAAAGAGCCAGGGAGGTGCCACAGAACGAAGCGTGACTCACGAACGCCTCGTGTTTTGCTCACGGGCCACGGGTTTATCGAAACGTATACCTAATGCACGCCTAACAGAACAACAAAATCCCGGCGATATGCAACGATCCCGGACAGTTTCCCGCGATGCACGTGTCACCCGGAGACGTACACACGGTTCCTTCGTTTCCTTGTTTACCCGCACAGATACTCCTTATCGACACTCGCAACGCGATCATACGTACGTCGTTTGATGACGTGCACGACTCGCATCGACACGCGACGAACCGGGCCAACCGATCGCTCGTACTCGAGACGTGGCACTGAAATTCCTCGGCAGAACGTACCGCACGACAACACGTTGACGAAGTCGACGCGCGTATCCGGAACCCCGCCGTAACACGGCCAGGTAGCTGTAGGCCGTGGGACGAGGACAGCGATAAACGGCGACGGAGAAGGAGACGGGGCCCGGGACGGAAAAAGAGGGAAAGGTGGACCGAGAAGGATGAATGGGCCGAAGGAAAGAGGAGCAAACCAGCGGATAAGAAGGAACGTGCAGCGACAGGGTAGGGAACCGTGGAATGGCAACGGGACGGACAGAGAGGTAGAGAATGAAATGGAAAGAGGGTGGGGGAAGAGAGAGAGGGAGAGAAAGAGGGGAATAGAAGGAGAGCGAGCGAGCGCGGCTTGCGGGTTGGAGAAGACGCGATTTGCCGCTCCGTCCTGTAGACCACGTCGCCTCGACACAGACTGCAGAGGTCTGGACAACTGCCGCCCACCCAGGCTGCCTCTCTACCTCTCGGAGCCCCGAGCTTCCAGAACCTAACCTCTCCTCGCGTAACCCCGCCATTGCACCTCCGTCTGTCCTTTACTTTCTCCGTTGATCGGCTAGAGAGCACGGTTGGTAACACGAGGGTCGGGGTGAAACTGACTGATAGGCTCGGAGAGGGGCACAGATAGAGAGAGTGTAGGGACAGCTTGCGAGACGGAGAGCTCTCTGTGTTTTTGACAGAGCCACGGAGAATAGCCGACGAACAGGTTCGTAGGGCAGGTCACGTAATGCAGCGATTTCTGCGTTAACCCTCTCGTCCTTGCCAACACGTTTCATAACGTGCAGATTTTTCTGGGTAAAATACCAACGTGTTCGAGTCTGTCACCGTGTGAACAATACTCTGTGACCTAGAAGGGCTATTGGATTATGTGAAGATATACGGATCTATGAGAATGTAAAAATGAACGACATAACACATACGTTTTTACAGGATAGATAAATGAACTCGTAAAAGTGTCCAGAGCACAAAAAGGTAATTTTTATTTCAGTTTTACCACAAAAACATTAAAGTGCATTTCTCTTGTCCGGGATAAGAAAAATAGGGTTAAAAGCTTTGTCCAGATTGTTTAGTTTTTACAAGCGCGTTCATTCAACGTTATAACTCTTCCATTTTCTTTCTCTTTCTGTCGACCGTTTACCGTTTCGCGTCGGATTCCGCTCGCGTGTCCCAAACAGAAGAAAGATCTCCGAGAAGGCGGTGCGTATCACCCTCGCAGCGTGAGAATTCTTGCGATTTGGCGCCAAGCCAAATGTACCTAATTTTTTTAGTCGCTTTTCTTCCTTGATCATTCCTAACGTCGCCGGTATTCTACCTCTTGTTTATGCTAGCGGCAAAAACCAAGCCAAAAGCAAACGCGAAACCGCCTGCTAACAGATGTGGACACTAAATGCGTGACTTTCATCCAGATCGCTAATACTGCACGCGCGTGCAAATGTTTATCTTATCGAGATAAACGATACCGATCGCGTAGGATAAAGTTTACTAACTTATCTGGATATACCTTGATATCATTGGCGTAATCGTATGAGTATCAAATTTACTACATTTCTGCATTACATTTGCACCCTTTCAAATTACCGAATCACCGACTTAAGATATTTTGATGCTTCTACACTTCTACAATCCCACATTTCTACAATTCCACACTTCTATATTTCTACACTGCTACACATCTGCATTTCTACAATTCCACATTTCCACACTTCTACATTTCTACACTTCTAGAATTACACATTTCTACAATTTTACATCTCCACAATTCTACATTTTTCTATACTTCTACACTTCTAGAATTCTACATTTCTACAATCCCACATTTCTACAATTCTACACTTCTATATTTCTGCACTTCTACAAATTTACATTTCTACAATTCCACATTTCCATACTTCTACATTTTTCTATACTTCTAAATTCTACATTTCTACACTTCTAGAATTTTACATTTCTACATTTGTCTACACTTCTACAAATCTACAGTTCTACATTTCTACAATTCTACACTTCTACAAATCTACATTTCTACAATTCCATATTTCTACACTTCTACATTTCTACAATTCGACATTGCTACAATTATACAATTCCAGATTTCTACACTTCTACTCTTCTACATTTTTTCTACATTTTTTCCACACTTCTACATTTCTGTACTTCCACAGTTCTACGTTTCTAAGTGTTTAAATTTCTAAATTTCCAAACTAGAAAATTGTGATACTTGAAAACTTGAATAGAAAAGCAGTGTTAAAACTAGAAGGCTCGATTTCCGTAATGAGAAGCCTAACTACGCCAATGGTTGATATCATAGTTAAATACAATCACAGTTAAAACCCACATATTGTGGTTTCAACGGTCCTGGAAGAAGACTACAAGGCACCAGTACAGTGATAGAAATCAATTGAAACCGTCATTTTCCAGGAATGTTTACGAATCGCATTTCCCAAAACTCAATTACGTGATCGTTAACTTTCAAAAGTACATTTTCATCCTTTTATTGCGAAGGACTTCGAACATGCCGATCATTATCCAAGAAACACAATCTTAAGTGGAGTCTGATTCATTGATAATGTTCGAAATTTTTTGCAGATAATAGTTTATCTAATTGTAGAGTTCTATTAATTACCATTTTAATACGTATTTCGATGTACGGTACTTTCCACTAACGTGTGTATGTTGAAAAGCGGTAGAACCAGAAAGATTGAATTATTATCAAGAGAAACTTGTACGGATTGAATTCAAAATTTTCACGATAAAGATCGTCGGATGTAACTCTAGCAAAATTATTCACCTCGATTCTTTATCGCTTCTACAGTATTCATAACTGTACACAGTATCAAATTCTAAAAGCGCCAAGTTCAAAAGTGTCGAATTATGAAAATTCTGAAATCCGTAGAAGACTGAAGTTGCAATGGACACGTGCATATCTTGGAAATCGATGCAAATGGTTCGCCGAGTTGTTCGTTTGTTTCACCTTCCATCGTTTTCCGTTCGTATCGATGAATCACATCTAACCTGCAACTTTTATGCAACCCGTAACGTTGCAAATAAGGTTATTACAACCAGGTGAATCCTCATAGTTTTACCAAGCAAGGTTGTTCGCGTTGATATGTATAGCTCGTTGCACGGCGAGCGTTGCATATCCCCATTATTACATTACCGTTCAAAAGTACGGATCATTCATGACTTATACACTTTTATATAAATTTTATACCAAATCATTTTATCACATCCAACAAATTTTATTAGTAGTTCTTGTATAGAGTAATATTTTTCTTAGATACTGAAGGAATCGTTAAATGACATAAAAATTAAAATCAGGTGAAAATATCATTGACAAAATACTCAGTATACACTGAGAATATTAAATACTATATATAAAATGTTAAATGTTATATTATATTAATAAATAGCAATAGTAATACTAACAGTGACTTGTTCAATAAAAAAGCAATTCACAAGAAATGTCAAATAATATAAAAATTAAAATCAGGTAAAAATATCATTAACAAAATATTCATAATATATTCAGAATGTTAAATACTATGTATAAAATGTTAAATGTTGTATAATATTAATAAATGGCAATAGTAACACTAACAGTGACTTGTTCCATAAAAAAGCAATTAAAGAAAATATAAAGTATAAAAAATGCTCGTTTTCCTTTTTAGCTACTTTCAGTACATTCTTTCCTTAAAAGGCCCATAATTCACGTGAAGGTAACTTTTGAATGCTAGTGTATGCCGCAGCACTTGGCTGGCTACTGTTACCTGTGACCGAGGTTGGTAATCTAAACAGATAATTCCCACTGTTTAACGTTATTTAGTGATGTCTACTACATATTCGATGAGTCCATACGAGCGGTTCAATGTTCCCGCCTCGTACGACCTAGATCTAGTCGACAATTTTTTATCTACTATTTTATTTTGTTTTTTTTTATTCATGACCCTCTCTTGGCAAGTTCACGTGCATTCCTAACGGTACACCGATCGAATCATAGATTAGTACACGAAATATATATTAAAACGAGAGAATTCTACCGTGAAATCTAGTCTGTTCGTGAACGTCGGTTCGATCAATCGTATCGCGTCTTGTGAGGATCTGAAATAATGTTGCCCTCGAATGTTCGAAATTGTCGGAGATGCTGCATCGAACATGTTTCGCGGACAGGTAAGTTCTGCACTGCTTTTTATCGCTACTGTACATTCAGAGATCTATATTTATGTACATAATTATGTATAAAGAAAGATCTAATTACTGCACCTATAAGAATACTACTGCTATAGAGTAAAGAACACGAGAGTCTACTGTACCATTTATCGCAAATAACCACCATCACCGCCATTAATCGCGATCCTTTCTCACTGGAGGTCTACTGTATTTGTCCAGAATAACCCGCGTTACACGGGGTTTGATTGCGTTTATTAAAAAGAACCCGCATCGTGTGGGATCTGTTATACATTTCGAAAACGATTCATAATATCCGAGGGTTAAAGTCCGTTTTGTAAAGTCGATTAATAATCATTCCTGCCTTTGATGTCATCGCACCGATTACATACGTATGAGAAGCTTTCACGGAGATAAATCATGGATGCACCGAACTCTACAGGCACTCCAGGTACCCCGGGACATCTAGCGAGCAACCCGTGAAAGCTCGTTCGTGTTGAAAGAAAAGTAGGAATCGCAACATCAAAAACTACATCTTCACATTATTTTTGTTTATGTACACATCTTTTTATTCACAATTACTCTCTGAAGTAACTCTCTGAAGTACTCTTCACCCTGCAGTAAAGTTTGCACAACGACAAAACTTATTATTATTGCAACATTATTATTCATACCGATTCAATTTCTCAATCGATATAAAATTATAACTACATCTAATTTGTAACAACAATATTTGTAAAGAAACTAGGTTAGTTATAAAGGTGCTTAAAAATCAGTAGTCAGATGGAAAAAATAATTGAAACCGCACAGGGTTGGAAGTAAAAGAATCGAAAGATCGACTGCAGTCCTTTTTACGCAATCGATTGTCGACTGCAATGTCACCGAGCGGCAACCTCTAACTCTAAATAAAACGGACCTGCGCAAGGAAGGAAGTAAAGGCAGAGAAAAAAAAGAAGGCGAGCGTAAAAAAAAGAAGGAAGAGGAAAAGAGAAGACGTTCCCGAGGCTGGGGCATCGAACCGTGACCCGAGCAGCACCTGTTGCCGCCTCCACGCTCCTAGATTAATACGAACCGACCTAACCTGCCGCCTCCGCTCCCTACTAGCCGCGTAGGCACAGTTGAACTACTATAACCTCTCCTGCAAACAGATTCCATGGACCGTGACCGTTAAAAAGCTCGACCGTGAGTTCATCGACGCGACGACGTTGGATCGTAGGTTAGTCGGTTGTCTGCCTCTTTGATCGTTACACAAGTGTCTTCATTCATCGCGTCGGTTGAAACGAGTTAAAGGAACCAATCTCGCATTCCATGTCGAGATTCGATCGCGTTCCGGGAAAGCAATTAATTAATCAGAGAAATGGACAAGAACATTCGTCTGCGATCGTTAACGATCATCCTCCAAACTGTTCGATCACAACGATTCAATTCGATACGATTCGATTTCTCGTAATTCGACTCGGCGCGATTTAATTCATCATACTGATCGTTCGGATCTAACCTTTGTCATGATTTTGAAATGTAATACATCATTGTTGCTTTTATTTGTATGGAGTTCTTTACAAAAGCAGATGTAATCCAGTAAGATTAAAGATGACTATCGTGGTAAACTCTGCGAACATTCGTTTGTTTGTTATGGTCGAATAGTTCATAACAGCTGAACGAGCACAAACAAATGCGCCTGATCGTTAACTCTAAACGCACCGTAATAAAGACGGTAGAACACTTACGGTTACTAGAGCATTCGTGATATCGCGCCGATAGGTCACTATAATTAGAAACAATTATGCTCGCGTGCCCGAGATGCGATACATCGATATCGACTCTCGACGTTTATTACGTCGATCGAATCGTTCTAAACGACGCCGCTTGAAAATGGTGCGGAACCGAACACGCAGGGGCTTTTTGTAAATGCGAATCAGAGCCTGTAATTTCACGAATCGGATGCGTCCTACATGCATACGTCCGCGTGCACACGCCTGCCCTGTGTTCGTGCATTTAATTCGATTAAATTTCTTCTTTCAACGCGTTTATTTAATCCAAAATTCGTTTAAGAATCGAGACGATGCGCGAAACGACTTATAATCGAGTCGCGCAGGCGCAGTGCAAAAAAATTCTCACGGTAAGATGATCGGCAACTGCAATTCGATATTTCTCGAATGGTTTCGAGTATCTATTCCCGGTCAGCACCCTTCGTCGAAGGTCGACGCAAGATCGTACCGCAAACGATTCTCGTTTTCTACATCCGTGGAATCTGTACAACGTGGATAATGTCTACTACGAGTTGTACACGCGTGCCAGTTTTCGCGTACACCGGGAATGTTTACGATTACTCGAACGGTACAATCGAACGCCGCGTAGTACGATTTCTACTAGTCACGTGACTTGCGTACGAATCGATACTGTCGATAAGGAGCACATTCGACAGAGGACGAACGAGGAACACAATAAATAGGGGTTAACTCAGAGTTTCATCGATTACGTGTCCCGAGGTAATTGTCGGACATTACGAATATCACGAGGTAAAAAAAACAAGACCGAATGATTGATTGTCGGCAATGTCATTAATTTACAACTCATTATACGCTACCATTCTGGTCGATTACGTACACGATTCTTGTCTATAAGGATACTCGTGGTTGTGGTACACGACACACGTCGCCACTGTACAACGTAATTTAGCACACTCGTGCGTACAATGATAGTCATTTTGCAATTAACCGGTAATGCCCGAAGTTACGTGCATACAACATTGTGCGATACAACGTTCTATTTACTGTTTTTTACTTACGCATTTAGCATTACAAATGAATAGCTGCACGGTGGAGTCGCGTGACCTTGAAAAAATGCTGTACAATGGGTCATATAAACACGATTTATGTGACGGAACATATATTTTCAATCTCCAGACATTAATCGCTTAATCAATAACCTCTTGCAGAAAGAGCGACGCGTAGCTCTTTCGTACGTCAAACGGGAACGTAGAAATGTTATAATTGCGCGTGGAGACTTAATGATTAATTAAATTCCGCGTTGAAGGAAAACGAAAGGCGGAAGACGATAGAGGATTCAAGTATGTACGCACGTAACCGGCTTGCGAAAACGGAAAGTAGAAACGGCGAATTGACACTTACCGGCAATCCGTAAGACGGCTCTGTCAGCAGGATCGAGCTGCAGGATGCTCAATGGTTTGTCCTTTACCCATTCCTTCAGGCTTCCGTCCAGCTCGAACTCCATTATCCAAAAAAAATCTTCGACTGCGACCTTTCCTCTCTTTTCTTTCTTACACCATATTCATGCAACTCCCCTCGCTTGGCACTGTTTTCACAACCACTAGACAATTTCACAACCGCGACACACAAGTGAGCCGTGTATTACGTCGTCTTCGCTCGATAGCGTCCACCAGCGGCGAATAGTGCACCGCAGTTATCGACAGCAGGCAGCTGGCAACTTTGCACGCGATATTAGATACGACATGCTTGTTGTTTCCGATCTCTCTCCTTCCGTCGCGCGTAGCCTTTTCTTTTCGGGCAACCTGCTCTAATCGAGAACGGTTTGGTCGTACAGGAAGCACGTGGAACTCGAATCCACCATTGCCGCGCGTTTATTTACTTATACGCCGCTGTTGGGTACAGTACAGTGTACCGCTGCGTAGAAGTGCACGAACTGCACGCCGTAACGGAAGGAAGAGGGAGGTGGTGGCGAAGAGACGACGTACAAGGGAAAGCGTACAATGTCTGGCGTTCTTTCGACGATGCTTCGCCAATAACTTGACGATATAGAGCGACAGGTATCACTTTTCTATCCGACGACGCAACGTGCTTCCTGTGCACGCCGATAATCACCGATGCTTCGTATCTTCGTCGTCAGCGGCGCTTAGGTCAGGTTAGATTTGGCTCAAATGTTTAGGTCAGCCTCGACCTCTTGGACGCGTCCTCGCAGATTCTTGTCGTTGGTACGTTTTGAGACCTCTGTCACGATCCCAAAGATTCCTTACTATTTTACTTGACGAAACATTTTTATTCTAATTCTATCGATCTCGTTCACATTATTCCGTTTTGGAAACATTCTGTAAATACAAATAGAAAAAGGTTAAGTAATTATGCATACAATAGCCTCAGCGTAGTTACTGCCATAACTTAAGTAGATCTAATCTAACTTAACCTTAACCTAATAAAAGTAGATCCAATATTATCTTAGTTTATGATGAGTAAATTTAATGTGACCTAACCTGTCATCAGTAATCTAACCTAAGCTGAACTTAACCATAACCTAATCCTAACCTAACCCAAATCTAACCTAAGCTGATATATGTAACATAATGAACCAATTTTCATACAGCTTCAATAATCGCAGATTCAGAGTAATCGAATTATGGGGTTCAGAAAATACTTAACATAATTTTAGGTATCTAGTAGTCAAAGTGGGCGTGGAATTAATATCTTTTTTAATCTTTTTATAACGATACGTGTGCAACGTCAAGTGTACATAAGAAGGAGGAAGCAGAGTATCAATATTTTAGTGATTGAATTATGACTCACGAGTGGGAGGGAAAGTTATGTTACTCGTGAATCACTGCTTTCTTCGAAAAATTTCATAATGGAATCACAAGTAGTAACTGTTACTAGGTATGAACCAGCGCTATTAATTACTATGATAAAAGATTAAGAGAAGTTCGATAGAAAGGGCCGGAAACGGATGCGGTAAAACGTATCACGTCAGACTTATTCTCGAGCAATGTTATAAAAAAATTGATATATGCGTAAATTCTTAGACACACATATCCGTGTTCTACTTTCAAACGGAACTACTTGCTACTCGTATGCATCAACGAGTAGAATTGTAATTAGTTCAAATATTTCGTTGCCTTCTAAAATATAATTTTCTTTTCTTATATTTTAGTACAAAAAAGCTGTGTATATTAAAGTATTTTAAGGAATGAAATATTTCATTCTTTCGCGTATTTATTTTTTCACTTTACTCGCAAAACATCGACATCCGTTCTGCATCCACGCTTCAAAAGACCTCAGTTTACACGCACGCAGTGTTCTTTTCTCCCCCTTTCTCTTTTTACGTCAAATTTAGAATTGTCGGAATACAAAACCATAATAAATACTTTCTGCTGTTTTTCCACTGAGTAACCAGACACAACAACTTTCTTATTTCAAAACATTCCTTCTTGACGAAACAAAAGATATATGTAACCTGGATTGTATTCACGTTAAACCTAACCTTACAGTTTCTGTAATATAATGAAACTATAATCAATTACGTTTCGATAACATAATCATAGATTGATTTTTTTGATTCCGCGTTAAAAGACCACGATACCCTAGAAACGCATAAAGCTCTAATGTTTTGTCCCCGAGGTAAAAGACGGGATGTACAGTATCAAGAATCAGCGACATCTGCAAAAGACATTTGCTCAAGAGACTAATCAAGATAACCGCTTGACCGAAAATAATGAAAAGCAATTCCGATTCACTCATACGTATCAGTTCGAATCTTGAAACAAACAATGTGTTCGACGTAATACAATATGGATGAAACGATATCCTATCTCATCTAGATCTGCGTACATTCTAAAAGGAATGAAGTCATTGAAATTCTCATTACGGTAACGATATCGAAGGAAATAGGAAGGATGTGCATTACCGTTCGGATCATCTGTCGAGTAGAATGCGAAACCAGGAAAAATCAATGTTCACCGGTACTCTCGTTGAACTTCTTTGTCGGCAACGGGGCAACCAAATTCGTAGTATATCCTTTTGCGTTTTTTCACACACTTTCCAATAAAAAACACTAAATACTTGTACGCAGAGACATCGCATTATCACTTATCATAGCAACATTCGAGTTAGAAATACGACCCGGTTCCTGACGACGCGCCTAGCAGACGACATTTTGCTTTTGACGAATTTGTCCGAAGTCCGTCGACCGTCTCCGAACTCGACTGAATCGGCTGCTGCCCCGATTCGCAACGCCACTGCGTGCTCACTCCACCGCCCTATGCGTTTGCCCCAATCCAATAATCTTTTTTCCTTACTTGCTTACGTATTATCTACTTTTTCTCTTTCCAATTTTATTCTGTGCGAACCTTCCTCCTTAGTATTTCTGAAAATAGCGAAGGGAGTCGAGGATATTGAGGAAGGAAAATAAATTACAGAATGTATTTACCGATATAAAGTATTAAAATTTAATGATTATTCGATGCTTGACATTATAAAATTTTGTAAAAAAAAGACCTTCCACTAAAAACAGGTGTAATTTACATATGAATGAATGGAACGTGTCTGACATCATACCTATAACGGATGACATCAACTTTTCACTAGGAGATTAGTCTCCAACGCCATCGGCCATTCATATAGCGGCAAACGGTAGCCTTCGCGGCCACTTGCTTCATTTGATGTCACCGCTAAATAAAGCGACTGACACGGTCGGTAAATACGAGGACGATCTTTCGAGTAACACCTATTCCATAATTAGATGTTTATTAAGAGATTCGTTGAATATCAGTTTCAAAGTCCAATGTATCATACATGATCTTATCATCAGCTTAATGATGTGCTGATGTTTTCCAACATGACTTTGAGATCATGGATTATTAGGTTTGGCCGGTTTAGCTGTCTCGTTATTTTCTGCTTGGAGTTTATCTCTATTAACTTGTTTTTCTCTCTGTAACGTTCCAATAATGTCTTCTTTCTGCTTAATGATATCGTTTAAATGCTGCACTTTATATCGGTAGATACGTTTCATTCGGCGCACACGTAGCTCTTGTAGCTTTATACGCTTTTCCGCAGACTCTACTTGCTGTTTCGCACCTCTTCGGACAATCTAAAATCAACAGTTGTTTGAAATATACCTGAATTTCGAGTTCACTATGTATCCCTAGTCCTACTAATGTGTTAAATAATCTATACCCACTTCTAATTGGTTCTTCAAATCATCCACCCGATTAGTAATGCTTTTTCCAAGGCGATCGATGTTTGCATTTTCTTTTTCTGTTTCGCGTAAAAGAATCAGTAACTTTTCCCTTTCCGCGACCATCCTCTCATATTCGGAAAATAATTCTTCGCAATAAGCAGTTGCCTTACTTAACTGTCCTTTGAGAGAATCACGTGAAACTCGAGTTGAATAAACAAGGCCTTGCATATGCTCCATTTTGCGTTGCGTGCGTCTGAAGAAAATCTACGTATATGATACATGCGAATGAGACAGATAAAAATGATATTTAAAAATAGAAAAACAATGGATATCTTACTTCAAGTTTTTTTCAAGGCTTTCCACTAGACCTTTTAAGTGATTTCTTTCGGCTATAGCCATCACAAGTTCTTTCTCGTTCTCTGGTTGATTCTCTTCCATGCGTTTTATTTGAGTGCAAAGATTTCGTTTTTCATTTTCATAACGATGTTTTAATTCATCTAATAGTTTTTTACATTCTTCGATGGCGGCAGTATGGACGGTCGTCGGTATCGTTTGATCCTCTTTGCTTTTCATTTTTTCAAATTCTTTGCTTAAAATTTCGTATTTCCCGCGCAGGTTGCTCAGTTCCGATGCGCAGGTCATATTTTCCTTTCTGAGTCCTTCGTTACGCTTCAAAATTATTTCCATTTTTAATTCGTACGATGATTGTATTTCAGCAGATTCCCTTTTTAAGTTTGCAGTTTCCTTTTGTAACAGATCGTTCTGCTTCTTCAAGGATGCTGTATTTTCAACCAATGTCGTAATTTCTTTTGCATATCCATTACACTGCAAATTTTATTTAAATGTTATTCAGATTAAACAGATAATTTACCTTCGACTTTAAACAATGATTATTTACCTCTAACTTCAATTCTTCTACTTCCTTGTGCATAAGTTCATTCTCTGTGAGGACTTCTTTACATCTATTGCCAAAGTCAGCCATCTCTTGTTCATACATGCGTAGAAGTTCACGTTTTTCTGATAAATTTTCTTGATAGGCATTCAACAGTGGACCTAATGCATGAAAATTAATGCTACCCCATATTCTGTGATTGTACCTCTCTTCTTTTTCACCGCTTTCTATGTTTACAGAATTGATTTCAAGTTTGTGATCTCTTAGCTTATCTTGATACCTCTCCAGTTCAGCATTCAATTGATAGACAATATTTTTTAAAAGCAATATATCCTCATTTGATTGAACTTTCTGTGTTTCAAGTTTTTCATTGCGTTTTGTTAGCTCAGCTTTTGCCTCTTCCAATTCTCGTACCATATGGATTAAGGTTTCATAATGTGAACATATACTTTTATATTCCATTTCTCGTTGCTCTAATAAAGTACCTAGTTTCTGACATTCCTCTTCAACGTGTTTATATCTTTTTTCTAATTTATGATATTCATTAGCTATTCTTAAGGAATCTTTAAAAGGATGTTTGTTTCTTATCTTTGAAGAGACATCTGCTGTAAGAAAATATCATTGTAAGCATTATTTATACACAAAACAAAATATGTTTTGACTCATACTTACTAACAGTACCAAATTCAACATCGTCTTCCCCAAATGATTGTTTCTGTCCTTCACTGTTATCATGTACTTTCTTATTTTTTTCATAATCACGTTTCTTATGTCTTACTGGTATATTACCTTCATTATCATCCATATTATCTATGTTCCAATCTGATGAACTTTTATGAGCCCCATGAGTTTTAAGCATATGTTTTGCTTTTGAAACACGCCTGCGACAATAAACTGGCTTACTAGTCTCAGAACTATTGTTTATAAGAGATGCTCTTCTGCAACTGTGCTATATACAAAACATCTTATGTATCATAATAAAGTACCTCAAAACCTCTAAGAAAAATGTGTTACCTTCTTTTTTCCTTGTTCCACATTGCCCTCATAACTAGCCATTGCTAAATTTTACATCTTACATAAAAGATATCACATCAAGACTGATCAAAGTACTTAAACGTTAAACGACTTTTACGCCTCGAATTCATTGCAAATCTATTTAATCTATTTAAATTTGCGAAAAATATGCGCGCTTGCGTTCGACTGTTCCAGTACGTCTTTATTATCCAAGTTTGTGATTCTATCATTTCCATGGCAACCAATTTAATTCAATGATATGGTACTATATAACTAGTTTAAAAATTAGGATATTTTTCACAAAGAACAATCTCCCAGAAATATACAGCAACAATTTGACACGTATTTAATATACACTTTATTGGTTATAAACAAGTTTTTAAATTCATTTTATATATCGGAACACTATCATCATCTAGTGGTCAAAATTAAAAATATATCATCTCATTCGTTCTGAAAATGGTACCAGCAGTGGCATCTAGCGATAGGAATGAAAAATAAATAGTACAATTTTTTCCTGAAAAGTATACCATTTAGCGGTCACGCATGAAACTATCGAAATAGAAAATTGGGCAAAATTTCGGAAAACCGTCATGCTCCAAATTTTACAAATAAGTTCTGTTCTGCAAAAGAAAATATTTGTGAGAATGGTTTTTGGCGACTTGAAAGAAAATGGTTGCCATTCTTATGTCATTCCCTGTATCATCGACGAGATACAGTATAGTATGCGAACTGTTCTGAACACATAATCCGCATTTTCGGAACCAGGGAATATATTGTAAACAGCATAAAGTCAATATAAATAAATATATGGCATATTAATCAATAAAATCAATGGTTAATTGAATTTTTATAAAAATGGAGCAAGTGGCGCCATCTCTCCTGCGAACGGGGTGAACTACACGCTTTTGAAACTGTAACTTAATTAGTACCTATCTTTCACCGCTAGGTGGCGGCACCAAAGACAGAAACCCGCATGCTAATTAGGATTAGTCTAAGAATGGCTAAAAATTAATAATACTTCAGTAAGTCAAAATAGTTCAAAGTTAATTGGTGTTGCATTCCGACGTAATTCGATTAATATTATAGATAATTAAGCTTATAAAATCAAATATATCAACTGAATTGACACGAAAACGATACACATGGCGCCATCAAGCGGCACTAAGTAGGAACTAACCAAACTAGTGTTTCAAAAGTGTGTAGTTCACCCTGCTCGCCGGAGAGATGGCGCCACATGTTCCATTTTTTAAAATCCAATTAACATTGATTTATTGGCTTAATTTACTATAATATGCTATAATATTTACTATTTGTTTTGTATAAAATATTTCACAATATTTACTGTCTTCCATATATCATCGACACATACTAAAGCAAGTAGTTCTTATCATAATGCATAGTCATACAATAAGTGGCCATACAACGCGTGGCTATGTAACAAGTCGCATACTTATGCTCTATGGATAAGAGTCACATGTGAGAGTTCGAAAGCGGCAATATAACGAGTTCCAAGTCATTTTGTCAGGGAATGTTTCTTTTTACAGTTGTGCTATCAATATTTTGTTGGTTCATGCTATTCATCGAAGTATACGAAAGTGCAGAGACAAACTGTACTTACGTTCAGGATCTTACCGTTGAAGAAATCAATTACATTTATAATCCCGAATTTCCGAGACCATATCGAGGACCACAGTCATGCTCGTGGACCATAAACAGCGACTATCGTGTTAACGTGGCTTGCAAGCTATTCGAATTACCGTCGGTAAGATAAACTTTTCAAATATCGTGAAATTTTCATGATCACCGACGTATGAATGATATGGAACTCAAAGTGTTAATTGGACAGTAAAAGAATTAATTATAATAAAATGGTAATTGCAGGGTTTCCGTTGTTTGTTAGATAACTTGACTGTCGAAGTTAGCTCTAATAGTTCACATAGATTTTGTGGCAATGATGTGGTCAATGTTACATCCGATGGACCCACAATGGTGGTGAAGCTGTATGCATCTGTATGGTCGACGGGTGGTCGATTCCTTTGCGACGTAATGGCGGTTAAAAGACCGTCGGATGCGGAAAGTTGTCAGTGTGGATGGAGGAATCCTGTACGTATACAATTTCAATCACACAGGGTCCCAAAGTTTCACAATTCGTAGGTTCAACAATTCTGAGGTCCTTCATTTTAAAGGTCACAAACATATGAAGTCTCAGGTTTGTTAGGTCTTTCCATGTCCCAAGTTTCTGAGATCCCAAATTTCCAAAGTCCCACATTACTAAAATTCCAAATACTCAAAGTTCCACGTTCTTGAGGTCCTAAGATTCCAAGGTTCTAGGATCACGAATTCCCAAATGGTCCCAAATTCCTAACACCTCAAGGTTAAGCTGAATTCTCAAGTCCCAACATTCTAAGGTCCAAATTCCTAAAGTCCCAAACTTCTAAGTTTCCAAATTCCCAAAGTCTTAGCTTTCTAAGCTCCCAAATTCCTAAAGCTCCCACCTCCTAAGGCCCCAGTTCCCAAAACCTGAACTTTCTGCGCTCCAAATTCCTAAAGTTCCCAACTTCTAAGTTTCCAAATTCCTAAATTCTCAAGTTCCCAAAATCTTAGCTTCCTATGGTCCCAAATTCCTAAAGCTCCCACCTCCTAAGGCCCCAGTTCCCAAAACCCGAACTTTCTACCCAAAATCCCCAAATTTAAAAAATCCCAATAGCCCAAAGTTTAAAATTCTCAAATCAGCTTCCCAAAATTCAATCCTTGCTTCCTATTACACTCCTATGTCCCAAGCCATATTTCACCATCGAGTGAACCTTCATCAATGAAACAAATCTCCGCCTTTAGAATAAAATCGTCGGCGGAATGGACGCGGGAGTGAACGAATTCCCTATGATGGCCGGTTTAGTCGATTTCAGGAAGCGTAACGTAACTTGTGGATCCACGATAATATCAAACAGATACGCAACTACAGCGGCCCATTGTATCGGAAATAGGTCAGAGCCCAGAGATTTTGGTCTTCTAGTAGGCGATCATGACTTGGGCACAGGTAGGAGTCTTCACGATCATGTTTCAGCGACAATGTACCGATGTCAACCTGCGAGTTGGCGAGTGACCCAGGTGTTTAGAAGAGCAATTGATCAGAATAGAAAAAACACACGTATTTTCGGTGGTAGTATTGGTTGGGCAATAGTTAAAGACAACTTAAGATCGGCAAACGTTTCACCTCGAACGTCAGAACGTCACATGGGGACTGTTCAAGATGGGGTGCGTCCCTTAAACCTGGGTCAGCCACTACGCGCCAGGTTCAGGGTTGCGAAGAGTACCGATGTCAACCCACGAGTTGGCGCGTGAAGAGGCTGACGCGTTTAGAAGAGCTACGTCACAATTGGTCAGAATAGAAAAATGGACAACTCACACGTATTTTCGGCGGTATATTGGCTCTCGCGGTCGCACACCAATTAGGCCAAAAACAATGACAGGCAAACGTCTCGAGATAGTGCTACTTGCGTTCACCAGTTGTTATTGTCCTTATTATTCTTATTAAATGTAACGAAGTGTTCACGGGATAGAGCTTCTTTTACTTTGGGTCCACGCGCCAACTCGTGGGTTGTCTTCTGTACTTAGAACGATTTTGATGTTTAGGCACGGATACAAATGCCACTGTATTGCATAGACTGAGCAGTATTATCATACACCCTGATTACCGCAAAACTCCGGACGTAAACGATATATCTATTGTAAAAACGGAACAGGAAATAAAGTTTAACAACCAGGTTGGACCAGCTTGTTTACCGTTTCAACACTCGGTGGACACGTTTGGAGGAAGTTACGTTGAACTACTGGGTAATGTTGTTAGATAGAGATTTATGTCACTGGTATAAGTAACGAAAAGTAGTGTACAGAATCCTGAAAATCCCAATATCACTAGATTCCCATATCCCAGACCCCCAAATCCCTAAACCGCCACATCCATATATCCCCAAATTCTTCAAATCAGGCTCACCAGATTGTACACAATTTATATCGATTGCAACGTCTCCATAACAAAAATGATATAATACTAGTAAAAGCTAAGAATAGAAAAATATGGAGTTCTACGCGAATCACTTGCTAAAGAACATCGATCACTTAGTCCCGAAGATTAAGCAAGTATTTGTGTTAAAACCAGGTTGGGGTTTGACGGAGTTTGGCGGTCTACCACCCTCTGTTCTCCAAAAAGTTAGCCTAAGTGTACTGACCAACCTAGAATGCGCTAAAACATACCGGAACGTAACCTCGTCGCGAATTTGCACTTACGGCCAAGACAAAGACAGCTGTCAGGTAAGATACAAGTCTCGAGGATTACTTGTGCATACCCCAACACGTTTGATCGTGATGTACAGATGGACAGCGGTGGGCCAGTTTTGTGGCAGAATCCTACCAGCAGACGACTTGTACTCATAGGAGTGATCAATCAGGGTATTGATTGCGGTATTTTCCCGAGTTTGAATATGAGGGTCGGTGCTTACACTGATTGGATCGTTTCAGTTACTCCAGGTACGACCCTTGAGTGCACGGTCTAAAATACTAGATTCCCAACCTGCGGCTCGTGACCCCTGAGATCATTATTTATTTAATATGATTATTACATACATACTAGTAGTACTGCATTTTGTTTTATTATTTACAAGCTAAATACGATAGTAACTGTAGTAATTGTAGAAGACGAATGCACGCGAATGTGGAGGTGTAGAATGTGGAGAGATGTGGGGATTTACGTTTTTGTGGATTTGAAGATCTAGGGACGGGATGGATATTTAGGCTCTTAGAGGTATCAAGGTACCTAGGTATCTTTGGATGTAGGTATATAGGTATCTACAGACTTAATTATTTACGTACGTAGATATCTGGGGGGTACGAGTACCTAGGCACTTAGGTACGGATATAGATATCTATGGAATTAGATATCTACGAATATGGGTATCTAGAACTCTAGGTATTTAGGAATAGAAGTATCTAGGTACCTAGGTATCTACGAATGTAGGTATCTGAGGGTGTAGGTATCTAGAATCCTGGGAATCTAAAAATGAAAGTATCTAGACATTAGGTATCATCAGATATAGGTCTTGCACTTAGGTATCTTTGGACATAGATACGTAAGTATCTAGGTATCTAGGGACATAGGTACCTAAGGATCTAGGTATTTAGGGACATAGGTACCTAAGTATCTAGGTATCTAGGGACATAGATATCTTCAGGTCTACAGATCTAGGTATCTAGAGATAAACATATCCAAACACATATGTATCCACAAATATATCTATCTAGAGACCTAAGTATCTATTGATATAAGTATCTACAGATTTGCAGAACTAAAAATATAAATGTTTACACATTTAGATATCTAAAAGTATACTTATCTAATGTCATAAGTATCTAAGAATTACATAAGAATATAGATAAGTGTACGACTTACGCGAGAATTATAGAACTATTACAAAATGGGGTCATGAATACAGAAAGGTTGGGAAATTTAAGAGCTGCATTCGCATAATTCGCACGATTTTGGTGTTTCAGATGCCTCGTATTGCATCAGTGAGTAAACCTACCCCGTAGGTTTCTCCGTCTCGATTCAAAACTATCGATAGAAGTCACATTTCGTATTATATTTTCATTGCGAAGGACGGACATACACGTTCTCGGAACATCCGGCATTGACTGTAAAGAACATTTTTCTTGCAAAACATATAAAGGTGTCATATATCTATGTTATTTAATCTTAATGCACAATTATTTATCGCAAAAGTTATTGAATTATTTATTGCAAAGTAACTGGAGTATAGCATATTGTTATTCGATAAAACTGTCGAATTTTTATTTATGGCTGAGGGTAGTTTAACATGGGCCACCCTATATTTATCAGTATTAGCGATGGATCTGTATTGTACAACTGTATCAATAATGAACAGTTTGTTTCCTACAAAAGTTGTTATTAAAAATGTTACTGAAACTGTATTTAAAAATTGAAATAAATATTTGAAGCTAAGATTGTGTTCTAATATAATCCCGAGTTGAAACTAATTATTTTTAGCGGTACAATTTTTTCTTGTTTATAGTGCAATTTATGGGGCTATAGTGGGATTTGTAACACTTTGTTTCGACGAGTATTATAGGATAAAGATTCTTGACACAAGTTATACAGAGATTGTGGTTTATTAGTTACAAACAGTTCATCAAAGTAAACTTTCACTCGTTATCTGAACGATTTAAATCACTGGTATGTGAATTGCCTCATTAAATTGTCAATTTTCCTTATTTGGAGAATTATAACTAATGAATTACAACTCAAATCTGCATACAAACTTGCAAATGTTTTTGCAACAGAATTCTATAACAGACCTATGGAACTTACTTTTCATCTTAAACTAACACAATTTTATGATCTTATTTTATTACAGATTTAAAAGAATTAGGTACTGCTAATTTATACAAAATTTATTATTAAATATTACCGCAATGTTATTATTACAAAATATTATTATAATTTATAGAATTACTTCTACTATTATTATATTTATCTACTATTATAATTATTATACTTTATAGAAGTACTTCTGCGTTCTTTTTTTTCAAGAACAAAGATTGGTGCTTTACACGTAAACAATACAGAATAAATATTTCTGTATCTTTTCAAGAGCTGTACGATAATTTTACGAAGGTACACAAATAATACAAGTGCTCTCACATAACAGAAATTTCATTTCGTTTAAAAGTTAATTCAATATTAATCATATATATAATACTTGTACTTTATTAATGGACACGTGTTCGATATACTCTTTATCGCGATGATCGTTGATTAAAAAATTCGAGATGTATTATTTACATTGTTCTGCTTATCTCTTAATTAAACCTGATTAAAAACAAAATGCTTTTAATTAATTACGAAACTATCCTCGTTCCCGATACCGAGTTTCTGTTTTACGTCGTTAACCGCAGCACAATTATGTTGTCAAACGCGCAATTATCTTTTTACGTTTTGTCATGGATAATTGTTTTTGTTACCAATATTTTATCTGTTGATCACGACACTAGATATTTAATGGTAATGATCCCGATAATGTACCGCAACACCAGTATTTATTTTAATAATATAAAATGACGTTACAAGGAAAGTGCTTTTCGTTAAATATTGTTTTGTTGTTCGAACGTATCAGTCGCTTTGCTATATTTGCTCACAAATTTGTCACGCAATTCATTATCAGGACGATTACTAGAACGATTAAAGCTTGAAATGATAGACATTTACGAAAAGGGATGAAATTAGGGGAAAAAAAAGAGATATCCGGAGCGATAATGCAGAACTGTGTATGGAAATATACTGCGTGGAGATATGGGGCAGGATAATATAGAATGCGACAATATTCGTCTCGGAATTTTTACATTTCCAAATCCTACAAATGATACGTTATTAAATTATTGAATTTGTAAGTTATTAAATTCGTGATTTTTCCAAAAGTCAGCGAATTTTTAAATCCTCAAATTTAATTCCTAAATTCCTGCATTCTCAAATTTTTTAATTTCAGAAATACCGAGTTATCAGATTGGCAAATTTTCAAGTTCCCAAATACCTAATTTTTAAATCCCTAAATTCCCCGAATTTCAAAATTGCAAATTTCTGAACTACCAAGTTCTAAAGTCCCTTAATCACGGAACCCTAAGATTCTAAATCCCTAAATCCCCAATTTCTTCAACTCTCGATATTTCAAATTACGAAACAGACAATTTTCCAAAGCCTTAATTTTTAAATATCTGAATACTTAAATCCCTAAATCCCTAAATCCCTAAATCCCTAAATCCCTAAATCCTCAATTTCCACAACAATCAATATCTCAAGTTTCGACACCGCCAATTAAATCCCTAAATTCCGAAAACAAGTTCCCAAACTCCCAAGTGACGAAATCTGAAATTTTCGGATTTCCAAATAGTCAACTTCAAAATTCCCAAATTTCCAAATCCCAAAAAATTCCACGTTCCGAAATCTGCCGTTTTTCAAAATACTCCACATTATCGTGCTCATTAAATGTCCCGAATAATACGAGTGTTAGCCTACATACCACACGTATGGGTACCACATGCGATTAAGTGAATCCCAACACAATTAAATTAATTCGTAGAGTACAAGTGCTTGTAAACAAAAATAAAATTTATCTTTTATTAGGGCTCTCGATATTATCAAGGAGATTAGTAGTCTTTACTGTCTTACGTTAATGCGATAATATTTGTATCTCGGATATCTCTTACGTATCGTTCAGGGGGAAACGTGTGATAAAAACAATATTGCGAAGTAACAAGGGGCTTGCGATAAATGCGCAACCATGTAAATGCTACACAAACACAAACACCGAGGATAATTTTCATATTATACCGTGTGCGAAAACGTAGTCGGGTTATTGCAGCGAATCTACCTACATTTTCAAGGTTACGGCTACCACTGATAAAGCCGTATATGATAGCAACCGTTAAATTATTAGCCTTCGTTTTAATTCGCCTCAGCGATACGGATAAAAAGACGTTGAAATTCGCACGAATACGGCTAGATAGTCGCAGTCGGTGTTCGATCATTTTTCGCACCGGTATCGACGACCGATCTACGGGTCAAGCAAGTACATGTCGTTCAGTTATTGACTGATAACGATATTCCGTGAAGTATCATGTCGAGAGGTATGTACGTAGGACATCGAGGACGATCTAGAAATTTCGATTGATTTTTTGCGCGACACAATGTTACAAATGTAATTATATCATATCTCGATCCGAATCGGTAATATCGATCGTAACAATCGATGATAGATACTATGCTTCTATGATAGATTCTGTCAATTTTTCGGTAATCATTTCGATCGTGTCATGTTTGAATAGTTTTCTGTTATTGATAGCGTAGCTGACATTTAGGTGAATGACCTGTATTTCTCATGAGCAAGATTTATGTTAGGAAATTTAAGATAATTGGATGATAGGAAAAATATGGTTTAAGTCAAACTCTATTTTAAAGTTCAATTGTAAAAAAATTGGAATTATACAGTAGACTCTTGTTATATTGCCATACTTGCTCGAGTGGTAACGGAGAATTCATGCAATTGGCTATAAATTTGACATTACGGTGGTTCTGGTAGACTCTCGTCTATACGTGGCAATATAACGCGTGGGAACGTGATGCGTTGAAATTTCAACATGCGGCGATATAATGCGAGGGAAGATGAACCGTTGATATTAGTACACGTGGCGATATAACGCGTGGGAATATAGAGCATCGACAATTCAACGCGTGGCGATATAACGCGAGGGAAGTTAAAACGTTGATTTTACTACACGTGGCGATATAACGCGTGGGAATATAGTGCATCGATATTTTAACGCGTGGGAGTATAGGGCATCGACAATTCAACGCATGGCGATATAACGCGAGGGAAGTTAAAACGTTGATTTTACTACACGTGGCGATATAACGCGTGGGAATATAGTGCCTCGACATTTTAATGCGTGGGAATATAGGGCATCGACATTATAACGCGCGGCGATATAACGCGTAGGAACTCAACACGGTAATATTACAACGCGTGGTAATATAACGCGTGGTAACATGACGTGCGGCGATACAATGTGTTGTAATATGACGTGTGGCGATACAACGCGTGATAATATAACATATCGGAATACAACGCATAGTGATATAAGGTATTGGAATACAATGCTATATAACATGTGGTTACATAGCGAGTGACATACTCATGTTTTACGATAGTGTGGGTGCGAATTAAGTTCAGTTTATTACTTCATTTTAATAAGAAACGATTGTTTTTCTTTTATAGTAGCGCTAACAGTGTTATGTTGGCTCCTGTTAATTTTCAAACAAACCCAATGCGCCGATGTCGGATGCACTTTTGCTCAAGAGCTGACCGTCGGCAATACATATTATGTATATAATGTGGAATATCCATATCAGTATCGAGGACAGAAAAATTGTGCGTGGACCATGAAAAGTGACTACCGTATAAACTTGAATTGCGCCACATTCGAATTACCGTGGGTAAGATGAGCTTTACAACTATCCTAACAAAATTCCTCGTTTAACACTTCCGGTATCACGTTAAAATCAAAGAAATTCTTTCGATTTAATTCGATTTTATATTGTAGAAATTTTCAATCGTTTTACCAAATTATTGTAGGACTATTGTGGAAATATATAAGTCATGCACATGTGTGCCGGTGATTATGAAAGTGATCTAAATTAAAATTCCCAAAAAATGTAACTTTCGCCTAGTTGTACTGTATCGGTTAATCGAACTACATTGTGGAAGAATTTTATAAAAATACCCTCTAAATTGAATTATCACGTCAATCATGATGTGATAACGATAAAATAAGTGGAAGGTTCAATTCGTTCTGCATTTTCACATAGACCATTTCCATAATCATCAACACATATGACTGACGTGGCAATCAAAATGTTCATACATCAGTCAGACAACAAAAGTACGAAAAATAACGAATGATGGTTACAGAGTCTCGGATGTATCGGAGACTCAGTGAGTGTCCAAGTTAATTCTAACACCTCGCATAAATATTGTGGAAATGGTGCTTTCAATATAACATCCGATGGACCCACGATGGTGGTGAAGTTGTCATCATCTATATTGTCGACGGGTGGTCGATTCCTTTGCGAGGCAAAGGCGATTAAAAGACCGCAGGATTCTGAGGACTGTCGATGTGGATGGAAGAATCCTGTAAGTAGTACACAATACAATTTCAATCGCTCAACATAATTTTTATATCAAATATTTTATTAAACATAATTAGTCCTTCGTCCCAATAGTCCCTATGTCCCAGTAGTAACCGTACTCCAATAATCCTTATGTCCCAATAGTCACCATACCCCAATAATCTATATGTCCGAATAGACCTATGTCTCCATAGTTCCTATATCCCAATAGTCCTATGTCTCAATAGTCACCATACCCCAATAATCCCTATGTCCCAATAGTTCCATGTCCCAATAATCCTTATGTCTTAATAGTTCACCCATCCAAACAGTCCCTATGTGCCAGTAGTCCCCATATACCAATCATCTGAATATGACAATAGTCCCTATGTCTCAAATTCCCAAAGTTCTGACGACCCTATTTCCTAGCAGAAAGAAATCCCTGAAAGTGGAATCCTTATATTTCGAAGTTCCGAAATCTTACTGGAACTTCTTCAATCGAATAAAACTTGGAGTACTTTTAGACTAGAATCGTCGGTGGAGTGGACACGGGTGTAAACGAATTCCCGATGATGGCCGCTTTGATCGATGTCCAGATCCGCGAGGTGTGGTGCGGAAGCACAATAATATCGAGCAGATACGTAGCCTCAGCAGCTCACTGTGTCATTAACAAAAATACCACAGATTTAGGTGTGTTGGTGGGCGACCATGATTTGACAACAGGTAAAAGCGTTCTTCTTGACGAACAGATTTGAGCTAGATCACAGATTCTGACAGATTCGAATAAGATGGAATGGTTCTGATGTTCAGGTTCGGATACTAATGCCTCGGTGTTGCTTAGAGTGATTCAAATTATCGTACACCCTAGATATGTCTCTACGGGAACGATTAACGATATAGCTGTCGTGAAAACGGAGAAGGAAATTGTTTTCAACAATCAAGTTGGACCGGCTTGTCTACCGTTTCAACATCAGCAGGATACCTTCGGAGGCAATTACGTCGAAGTGTTGGGTCAGTAATGTTACACGTACTAGTAATGTCAAGTTAAATCTGGTAACAGCAATTTAGTCTTATACAATTATTGTTACACGAGTATTTTTATTAAAATTAGGTTGGGGATCAAGGGAATTCGGCCAAGCGCCTTCAGATACCCTCCAGAAGGTTACTCTAAGTGTACTGACAAACCTAGAGTGTTCGAAAATATACCGAAACGTCACCAGAAATCGCATTTGCACTTACGCCCCAGGCAAAGACTCCTGTCAGGTAATGTACAAGTTTCTCACGAGATATTTAAGGTTTCTGAGAACAGTTATATATGTTTGATCGGTGTGCAGTTTGACAGTGGCGGACCAGTGTTGTGGCAGAACCCTACCAGCAAGCGACTTGTACTTATAGGAGTCATCAGCGGAGGTACAGACTGTGGTGTTACCGCTGGTCTAAATACCAGAGTCGGTGCTTATATAGACTGGATCGTGTCAGTAACTTCAGGTACAAGCTTATATACAGTATCTCATATCAAGATTCTCAACCCGTCACATGTGACCTCTAACAGTATTACAGCATCACTTTCTGCAGGATACGATTTATGATGTGCTGCAGTAGATGTATGATAAGATAGTAAATGCATTGGGTCCTGTATATCATTTTAACTAAGGATAGGGGTCTCCGGTGATATAACGATATAGAGACCTAGGGATCTAAGGATATAGAGATTCGAGGAACAGAGACGTAAGCATCTGTGGATCTGGGAATGTTAGAATTTTTAGGGCCCTGAGAATGTAAGGACTTAGACTGTTTCGGGACGTAGGGATTTGGGGATGTAGAAATATGGGGATATAGGGATCTGGGGATATCCAAATTGAGGATGTTGGAATCTGGATATGAACGAATTTGAAGATGTAGAGTTTTGGGGCATAGGGTTTGGGGATGTAGAAATCTAAGGATATAGAGATCTCGGGACGTTCAAATTTGGGGATGTAGGAATTTGGGAATGTAAGGACTTGATATTACAGGAATATGAAAACGCAAAGATTTGAAGGATGTATTCTGAGAATATAAGAATTTAGCAACTTGAGAATCTAGGGACGTAACAATTTAGATCACCCAGTTTGTGGACATATTAAGATCTGGGGACACAGGTATCTATAAATATATCTAGCGATTTAGATATCTAGAAATATAAGAGTGCAAAAATGTACCGATTGATATCAATTTGAAGAATTGCACCATTTATGCGATTAGTACTGTCATAAAGCATGGTCACGCTGATAGTTGGGAAACACTGATTTAAAAACTTCGTTCGCATAATTCGCACGGTTTTTTTGTTTCAGATACCTCGTATTGCATCAGTGAATAAATGAATGTGGCGGTTGTCTTCCTCATCTCTTCGTCCCGTTTCGTCCACACATCGATAGGACAAGTGACTGTTTTCATTATCTTTTCATTGCAAAGAACGGATATACACGTTCTCGAAAATCGGTCATTGATTGCGACTAACGTACGTAGGTATAGGTTATCGATCGGAATTCAACATTATTAATATTACCTATTAATTTTTTCTGGAACCGTTACCCACAAATCTATAGACAATATTAATAATGTTGAATTCCGATCGATAACCGTACAGGTACGTACGTTAGTCGCAATCAATGACCGATTTTCGAGGACGTGTATATCCGTCCTTTGCACTGAAAAGATAATGAGAACAGTCACTCGTACATATCATATATCATCGATTTACGTTCATCATAGAGTAACAGCTGCAACAAGCAGTTTGCCGTGTACCAAAGCTAATATTATCATAAAACTGTACTTGAATAAACTGTACGAACTGAATATTTATCATTTGTCCTGCAATATGATCCTTGTTTCAAATTGGTTACCTCTGCTGACTGCGCTATTTGCGTCCTTAATAAGCACATTCTTTTGTACGTGTTTAATGTGCAATATGGAGTGCTGCATTTTTGACGGGTATTGCGCCATCTTGAAACGAGATAGGAACTTGAGACTTTGCATATTTAAATGTTTATAATTTTGGGCACTTGAAGATATGACGATTTGGAGATTTGCACATTTGCAGATTTGAGGATTTAAAGATTTTGGGATTTGGAGATTTGGAGATTTGGAGATTTGAGGATTTGGAGATTTGGAGATTTGGAGATTTGAAGATTTGAAGATTTGAGGATTTGAAGATTTGGAGATTTGGAGATTTGGAGATTTGGAGATTTGGAGATTTGGAGATTTGAAGATTTGAAGATTTGAGGATTTGAAGATTTGGAAATTTGTGAATTTGAAGATTGAAACATCTGAAGATGTGAACATGTGAATTTGTTAATTTCCACCAGCTTTATTACACAGTTCACTGGGTAGAGCAATATATACAAGGTTTTTTTTGTTTAATATGACTTACTGAGGTTTCTCGAGCGCCTGACCAGACCCTCCCTATACGATTACACGAACAATACCTCCACACATTACGTTAAATCTTGCTACTTTGAGCAACCTTGTAATTCACCCTCTGACCTCTCTGTCTCTCCCTCTCGCTTCTTTTTCACGTCTGTTTCCTTTCCATTGTTCATGCTAATATTATTTGACGTTTACGTAAGAACGTTCGAACAGCGACGCCAAAGTGTCTGTCTCTTCGAATCGATTCCAATCCGTACGAAACTTATTTTTATCGAAGTAGGAACATCCTCTACGTTCCACGTTACAATACCTTATTCATTATAAACAAGCTTGAGGTTCAACTCGTAACAAAACGTTAAGAAAGTTAGAACCGTTCTTCAACCGCGGAAAAACTAAATTAGAATTCAAGCTGTACTGCTTTTGGTTATAATTAAAATTTTATCTGAAAAGTTAGATACGGGGCGCGATAGTTTATGGGCGTAGTAATATGGGGGCGTGGTAAAATGGGGCGTGGTAACATGAAGGCGTGGTAGTGTAAGGGCGTGGTATATGGGGGTGTGATAGTACAGAGTGCAGTTATGAGGACGTGCACATGTGGAGGTGTAGTAATATGGAGGCGTGCCAATATAGGGGCGTTGCAATGTGGGGGCGTATTAATATGGGGCGTTACAATATAGGAGTGTAGCAATATGAGGGCGTTGCACTATCAAGATGCAGCAATATAAGGACGTTGCACTATGGGGGCGTTGCAATACAGGAGTGTAGCAATATGGAGGCGTTGCAATACAGGAGTGTAGCAATATGGGGGCGTGCCAATGTGGGGGCGTAGCAATACGAAAACGTGCCAACAGAGAGATGTAGCACTAAGAGAAGTGCCAATACAGACATGTGACTGCACGGAGTCGTAGCAATATAGAAGCGTTATAATATGAAAGCGTGGCAATACATAGCACGACTATACAAAATACAATATTAAACATAGCAGTAGAACAAAAGCATTCATGAATCCCCTTGTCCTACGTAGCAAAAAAATGATACTATGCTCAAATTTCTGCGTAAGTCTGGCAATATAACGGTGTATTCTACAACACCGTCACAATTCCAATATTAATCGACAAAATGTCTAAACTATGTAATCGCGAGATTAGAGTTTCGCGTGTAAATATTCGTACACATTATGCTCGCACGCAAACCAAAATGTTGTAAGAGGAATTAATCAGTGGACTTCGTTGACGAGTCAAACTTCAACACACGCGATCCAACCCAACCATATATAGCGGAATGCTTACGCAACGTGATTCCTCGTACAAAACGTGCCGCGAATGAAAATTATCGAGCACGGCACCACGGCTGACCCTACGACGAATATATCAGCGGTTCGTCCTTTGGGAAGCCTACGCGTTGCTCGTAGATTGCTTGGGATTAATTGTACGTAAACAATGTCTCGTTATTAACAAGTTCATGAATGAGGATGTGACGTGAGACGGTTCGTGCGAGGGGATACTACTCGACGGCATGTAACCGCTTGACAGGAACAAATATGATCGCTGCCACGATATTTAAGATGAATCGAGGAAGAAACTAAAAAGGAAAGTGTCCCTCTTCGATTTTCATGGAACTTTGTGAATAAGGAATATGTACTTCTTTCGTCGACTGAGACGCGACTTAGGGGAAGGTGAAACCACCCTCCAATGTTCCGACCCACAAGTACATCTCGAAAACCAACGAAGATGCGGGAAAACCTTTAATGACAAAGTTTTGTGGTTTTTTATGTTCAATAGTAAGGTATAAATAAATTAAGAAAAATACAATTTGTTTATGACAAAATAATTTCTTACCTTGCTTTTTAATTTGATTCAATTTTTACGATTGCTCTTACAGTTCCTCTATTGAAAATTTCTAATTCAGGAAATCCCTGTACTTCCCAGTTCATGTATCTTCAAATCAGTATGTTAAAAGTTCCCTATGCATCATAATTCTAATATTCCGAAATTGCTATATCCCCAGATACATGTATCCTCACATTGCTACCGAACTATGTCCAAATGCATGTATCTTCAAATCACTATGTTCCACGTTCCCTATAATTCAAGATCCCTATATCCAAAAATCCTAATTCGGTAATTCTGAAATTTTTCATTTACAGATAGATTTCCAAATCCATCTATTTTCAAGTATATTCCAAAATTTCTATATCAGAAATCCCTATATCTCGGAATCCTTGTATCCCAAAATCCCTATATCTTACAATCCCTATATCTCAAAATCCCTATATCCCGAAACAACTATATCACAAAATCCCTATATCCCAAAACTACAACACGGAGAATCTCTATATCCAAATATCCTTACATCCCAAAATTCCAAGATCCAAAAATCCCTAGATCCCAAAATCCCCAGTACCCAGAATCCCAAGATCCTAAAATCCCTAGTGCACAAAATCCCTAAATCCCAAAATCCCCAGATCCCAAAATCCTAAAATCTCAACATTTCTCGATCCCAACATTTCTAGATCACGAAATCCCTAGACCCCAAAATCCCAACAGTCCAAGATCCCAGAAAACCCTACATCCCGAAATCCCTATATCCCAAAATCCCTATAGACCAAAGTCCTAAAATCCCTATTTCGGAAAATTCCCATATCCCTACATCCCGAAATTCCTATATCTGAAGATTCCTATAGCCCAAAATCTGTGTTACGTCTCTACATGATTCGAAAGAGTACCGTTATCGCAAAGTATCTCGAATGACGATGCCGTTCAATATCTCTGATGGATTACGTCAGCGCGGAATTTGAATAATAGCGCTATCGGCGGCTAGGGAATCCAACGAACGGAAATTCGCGTCTCAATCATGCTGAAAATCAATCGTACCGTAAAAACGGACGGGACCGTACCGCTTCGCGGGCGATATATTTATTAAACAAATTGATTTCTTCAACGTGGTTCGGTACGATGTGCCCTTGACACGGTTATTGAGTCGATGATAGTTCTCATAAATGAGTACCCTCGTCGTTCGTACACGGTTACTTGCTGCTGCTGCTGCTTATGAAAATTTCGTGCCAGTTTCCGTCCCGCGTAATATCTGTTCACGACCGGCGTTCCCGTTCGCCATCTCGTAGGAACCATTACGCGAAAATGGCGAGATTCGATCCACGGACCAAATGAACGTTCCGCCTCGTGTAAACGAGTTATCGGCGGCCACTTGCTGCAGATGACACTAACGAGTTCAAAAAGCGCGGTTCGTTGATGTCGATCCGATAAATCGAGCCGAGGCTGTGCCAAAAGGGTCAAGGGTGCATTATACATAAATACCGCGGCTGTTCTTGTCCGGTTCATGGCTTCTCGCCCCCTCGCTATATTACCCGTACGAGAGATATCACGAATTTATGCTACTTGTACCTAGTTTCTGCTTATTTCTTGCGATGGAGATCTATTATTGAAAATGGCGATATAACAGGAGGTGCACTGGTAGAAATATAGTACGTAACACGGGTTGTGAATCTGGGGAACATAGCGTAGAAGGCTTTAGGGACTCTGAGGAATCTTGTATTGATTTTACTGCGAAAAATGGGAAGATGGAGGAACATCTTACCACTCGTGCAAAGTAACTATAATTCGTGGTAACTCTCAAGCAGGGAATCTGAATATCCTAGGGACCCTAAAGAACTAATTCAAGAGACCCAAAATATTCTAATATCGATTTTCTCGGAAAATGTAGTGATATAAGGGCAGATACTATCACCAATGCAAACTAACTATAATGCACGGTAGTTTTCAAACGATGGTAATTCTGAAGATCAAATAAGCGAAAATTATAGCGATATGAATAGTAATTTTAGTTCGGTATGCAGACATACGTAGTACGTATCTACAAGATGACAGCCAACGCGGGTCCGCAATGTCAACGGTGAATGAGGGCACAATTATGTGTGTGAGGTTATTTCAGTTGTATTATTTATTGGAATATTACTATTCCGGTTAATCACTGTCAAGGTCCTACGCAAAAATGAAGTTTCTACTTTCGTTAAGCAAAAAAGCGAAGAAACGTGGACCATTATTGCTACGATGATTATATCAAATTTACTATTCTTACAGGATCGATCGTTTATCGATCTCTTATTACTTCTGTCCTTTTCACTTCGAACGTACACGACACGTGCTTACTTTCGGCTCTACATACGTACACTTTCGTTTTAATTTTATTCACTGCGTCACCTGCTGATTGATAATTTTTTATTTTGGACAAACTCCCATGCATAATTTCTTACAATGGTCATTTCTACGAAATAAAGTATAAGAGCGTTGATTCCACCGAAAACCAAAATACTACTTTTGGCAAAGGACATCAAACTAAGACTATGAATTTCCATTCACGTATTCGGGGCAACGGAACAAAGCGAGAAGCCAAAATTTTAGAAGGTCGTTAAATGTCGTAGAACCATCGATCCACTGAAATTGTACGTATGGAAGAAAGTACTCCGAATCGGAGAAATTATAAGGAAAATGTCGATGGAGAAGGAAATTATCAGAGGTTAATACTTTTTTAAATTTGCAATTTTAAAAAATTCATGTGTATCAACTTTCGGGGTTTAGTGTTAGAACATTTGGGGATTTACTAAGGGATTTGAGGAATTAAGGACTCAAGGACTCGGGGATTTAGGAGATTACGGATGTAGGGATTAAAAGATGTAAAGATTTAGTTCTTTAGGGACTTAGGGTTTTTAAGATGTAGATGTTTTGAAGATACGGAAATTTAGAAATTTCAGAATGTGGGGATTTGAGGATTTGGACACTTCAGAATTTGAGGACTGGATTTGGGAACTTTAGAATTTGAAGACTGGAGGATTTGGAAACTTCAGAATTTTTGGGTTAGAGGATTTGGAGACTTGGGAATTTGGAGTTTTGAGGATTTCGTAACATAAGAATATAAAAATTAGAGGATTTTGAAACTTGACAATTTGAGGGTCAGAGGATTTAAAGACTTGAAAATTTGGAGTTTTAAAGATTTGTATATTTAGAATTCTAAAATGTTAAGGATTTAAAAATTTGACTTTCTCTTGGTTATCTAAGAATTTCAAATTCATATATTTAAAGATCTAAAAGATATTGATGAACTTGTAAAAAGAGTATGATAATTTGTAACCTTACATATCCTAGAACCTTGTAACTTCAGAACCTCAGCATTTAAGAACTCGGAAGAGTCTAAATTCAAGAATCAAAGACCCTCTCGTGAGCTTAAAAATCTAGAAACTTGGAAATTCGACATCACCAGTAAATCAAGACCCAAAAATCTAAAAATTCCGAATTGCAGGATCGAATTGGAAATTAGAGTGCGTCTCCCCATCGAAAGAAATTCTCGCAGCCGATTGTCCATCGAGCAGTATTTGCAAATTCTCGAAGGAAGTCGAGATCATGTAGTAATCGAGTAGGACAAGAATGGCAGGGATTGGCTGCGCGTAGGATCGATGTTTAACCGGGACCGCGCTCGCGCAGCTCGGTTTTTCAGCAAGCGGAGGCCAGCGTATCGTTAATACTCTAAAACACGGCCTCATCCTCTTCCTTGGAAAATTTTCGTCGGCCTTATTCCTAGATCAGCAGTTCTCCCTTCCATAATTTCGAATGAAGTCCATCGAGAACTCGGCCGTGGTCGAAACGCGCGGCACAGTCTCCGCACCGAGGGGAAGCGGACATCGCACGTTCGTGAGGTCCGTTAAGAGTATTCGTTACGGGTCTCGTGTACGACACGATCACCAGGGCCGATCGTGTATTGAAAGCTGTGCAAAAGTTCGTCGAAGCTCCAGGTTCCGCTTCGTTCCCTCGCGTGCGTGCGTAAAGGCGTGCGCGCGCGCGCGCATAGTCGCTCGAACTCGATGGTTCAGTTGGTTATCGACGTTCGTATGTACGGGGCGCGTTGCTAGAGTTCTCCTTCGAGCACGAGCCAGTTCAGTCGGGAAAGGAAAGAATTCGCGCGGGACGAAATAGAAATAAAAATCGGAGAAACGGAAGAGAAAAATAGCCGAGTGGTCGAAGAGGTGGGAGGGCTACATGGCTCCTAAAATCGCTCGTTCGTTCCGTCGTCCACGCGTCAGTCGTCCACGTTCCAGCGTACGCCAGAGGACCGTTCGATCGAAATAAATTACGATGCCCGTCGAATCGGTTTCTTCCGCGATCTGAGAACGACCGGCTTATATGTCAGACGCAATCGAGAGGAACGCTGCTGCGATCAACGGAAGACGAACGAGGAGAAAACCGAGGGAAAAGAGGGCATGTACCGGGATAGTCGTGACAGATACGTGAAACGTGGGCTTCCATCGAGAGTCGTTAAAGTGTGATTGCTCGTTGTGCACCGTGGATCTCGATGCTTCGATCCCGCTCGAGAAGCGTGCTGTTGTTCGCGCCCGCCACGACGGGAATCGCTCGATCATCCGAATCGTATCGTTCGGCGTGCTCGCAGAGACGATTCCGTTAATCGAATCGCTCGAATTTGCATTGTGCACGACGACCCACGCCGTATCGATCGCGCCGTCCGCACTCTGTCCAGACAGGAATTCGAACGATCCTGGCTTGATCGATGCTGAAGAACAATAAGACTCTGAGCAGACCGAATAACAGGGAGACGAAGAATACCTTAAGGAGGTCCCTCCCGTCCGTTCGCAGAAAACAGCCCGCGTGGGAGCCTGTTCGACGAATAGGCGGGTTCTTCGTACCAGGCATGCCTTCCTCGTTACCCTGAGGAATCTTTTATTTTCCTTATACTCGAGTAACACGCGGAAGAAAAAGCTATTCTTCCAATTAGACGATCGAGAATCGTTGGGCCTTTTGTTCGACTGCCACCGTTCACGATCCTTGTCCTCGACATCATCGTTGTTATTGTTACTGTTGTTGCACTCGACGAGCGGCCTTGTCGCTGCTGTCGCTGTTTTACTCTTGCCCGTGAGATCCGCTCGGATCGCGGTGATTTCAAATTCGTACGCGCTCCGTTTTACACCTTTGGTGCCGATCCGTCGATAAAGCGTTTTAACGACAGGGGAGCTGATCGCGAGGAGAGGTTTGTCTTTGAAACAAGTGATTCCGGAACGAAGAATGGTAGTCAAGAACGAGAACACGAGAAATGGGCATGAGCTGGCTCCATTGAACGAGGAACGTCAGGCTGGCCAGAACGTGACAATCGTCGTGACCGGAAGTCAAAATGCTGCTACCAGCCAGGAAACCAAGGAGGACAACAGAGCGGCATGGAGCGGCAAAATGCAATTTTTCCTCAGTATTATCGGCTACAGCGTGGGACTCGGGAATATATGGAGATTCCCTTACCTGTGCCAACAGAACGGAGGAGGTGAGCTGATTTTTTTTACTCATTCTGGATACGAATTCCTTAATAACCATGTTACATATACGAGGTGTGTAAGTTACAGATTTCGACGAGCAAGGTCTTTAAATAGCTTGGAAACGCAAAGACCGTGAGGAAAAAAGTTGAATGATATAAGAACGTCTCTATTTTTATTCCTCACATTTTTTTAAAGGACTTATCATTTGTGTTGGTTGACCCTTAGAATCAATTCTTAGAATTAATACTCAATTTTTATAATTAATCTCTGGAACTGATTTTCAGCATTAATTTTTGCAGTCGACCCTTACCATTAATCCTTAGAATCAATTCTTACAATCAACGTACATGAGAAAGAATTAATTCTGCATCGATTAGTAATAAACTATAATCGATTTCTTTAACACTGTAGTCTAAACACTTCTCACTATCTGAAGAAACAAATATGCAGTTCGTCTTAAGAAAAAAATCAATCACAGAAGTAAACACAAACATACGGAATGTACCAAGAAATTGTACTTAAAAATATGCAGGACCATCTAAAAATTAGTGTATATACGATTTCGAAATTGAATACTATAAATTAAACTTGAACATGAAATTCTAAAATTAACCATGAAGTTCTATGTCTTATTACACACGTCCATTTTCACTGCGATCAACACATTTAAGCAGAGATCTACTTTGATAGTAAACAGAGTATTAGAAGATACACAGAAAAGATGATAAAATGTAAAAATAATTTAAACTTCCTATACAACATACGAAGGTTAAGTCTTGTCCTAATCACCCTTTTAAAGATATTTTTAATTAGTTGAATTTTGATCCTAGATCTACTAGCAACCTGATAGTCTAAACCCACAATGAAACGAATTTCTAATTCACATGATTATTTTTATACTTTTTTCTTTACTACCCTTATTATCTATCAATACGTAGAAATCAGTATCAGTGCCCGATGAGAGAAAGCAAATATTTTAACCAAACAGTCGTACTGATAAGTGTCATACGTCATTCTGTGAAAATAAAATTTTCAATTTAGCATAGGTATCAATTTATGGCAAAAGAAGGTATTTAGATACACATCCACCATTCTTATTTATCGAACAAAAATAAAAATACAACATGGTAAAGAATATGAAAGTATATGAAATTTGAACTTGAAAACGACGCGTGTATATAAGAAGAAGAATCGATTTAGATCAGTTAAAGATCCACGCAGCAATCCGATGCCTACGTTAAACGCTATTTTCGGTCACCCTGATGAACTATTCCCCTTCCAGCGTCATTCTAAAACCACGACTTAAAAATATATGTCTTCGAAGTGTTTCGCGTATCCTCGAAATACCAAGGTTCTGTCGTTTCGGTTCGATACGTTCTATCCTCGAAAACCCAGAGAAACGATAAAATCCTATCAAATTCGCCCTTGAACCCTCCATCTTTCCTATCCACGACCTATGACTATATGTGTCGCACCGGTGTAAGTCGATTACGTCCCGATGCAAACGAAATGGAACGTAACGAAACGGAATGGAATGGAACGAAATGAAACGTAGACCACGGTTACGCGAGCTGGATGGAGGAACATTGGCGTAGGTACGGGTCAGGGTAGGCTTGGACCCCATACAAATATTGACTGGCTCAGCACATGTTGTGGGAGGGCAGTAGGCTGGATATTACGTGCTAAAAGTTTGGGGATTTAGGAATTTACGCACTTAGGAGTTTAGAAGTTTAGAAGATTAGGAATTTAAGAATTTTGAAACTTAGGAATTTAGGAATTTTTCAAAGTTGCAATTTCTATATCTTTAGATTACCAACATTGGAAGATTAAAAATTCCAAATTTTCTACATTTTTAAATTACCAGTATTACACATTTCCAAATTCCCAAATATTTAAATATCCAAATCTCTAAATCTTCAATTTTTCCAAATTTCTAAATTTCTAAATACCCAAATTCCTAAATTCCCAAATCTCCAATTTCTAAATTCACACTCTCAAATATCCACATTCCACCTCCCTAGCTCCCTTATCCTCACATTTCCAAAGCCTCAAACCCTCAATTTTCTAAATTTTCATACTTCCATAATTCACGTTCTAAAATATTCAAGTCAGTTCCTAAATTCCCACACTTCCAAATCCTAAAACGCCCAATTTTCCACATCTTAAATCCTCAAGAACTTGCATTCTCAACAACCCAAATCCCCAGGTCCCACTGCCCACATCTCTACATATCCAAATGCTGGAACCAAGTTCCCCAATTTGTGATTGACCGAAACCCACATTCTCGATAACCCAAATCCCCCAGGCCGCAACCCGCATCCTCATGTTCGAATCCTAGAACGCCCAACTCCTCAAACTTTTAAATTTCATAATAGTTTGAAATATCCAGATCCTCAGCTTTTCTATACTTCCCCATTCCCATTTATTCTAGTCCCTAAATCCCCAGCTTCCAACGCTCTAAATCCCTAACTACGCAACATCCTAAATCCCCAACTACGCAACACCCTAAATCCTCAATTTTCAAATTTCGTAACTCTACAGTCTGAAATATGCAAATCCGCAGTTCTCGTATCTCTAGCTCCCATACCCTTAATTACACGACTCCTTAAATCCCCAACTATGGAACATCATAAATCTCCAATTACGAAGTACCCTAAATCCTCAAATTTTCAAATTTCATAACCCTACAGTCTGAAATATTCAAATCCTCAGTTCTCGTAACCCTAACTGCCTCATTCCAAATTAGTCTACTCCCTAAATCCCTAATTTCCAACTCTCTAAATCCCTAACTATGCAACATTCTAAGTCCCTAATTACGGAACACCGTAAATCTTCAAATTTTCAAATTTCATAACCCTACAGTCTGAAATATCCAAATCCTCAGTTCTCGTAACCCTAACTGCCTCATACCAAATTAGTCTACTCCCTAAATCCCTAATTTCCAACTCTCTAAATCCCTAACTATGCAACATTCTAAGTCCCTAATTACGGAACACCGTAAATCTTCAAATTTTCAAATTTCATGACCCTACAGTCTGAAATATCCAAATCCTCAGTTCTCGTAACCCTAACTGCCTCATTCCAAATTAGTCTACTCCCTAAATCCCTAATTTCCAACTCTCTAAATCCCTAACTACGCAACATTCTAAATCCCCAACTACAGAACACCCTAAATCCTAAAATTTTCAAATTTCACAACCCTACAGTCTCAAATATCCTAATCCCCAGCTCTCCTACCCCTAATTCCCTCATCCCCAATTAGTCTCCCTCTTAAATCCCCAACACCCAACTCCCTAAATCCCCAATTACATAATTCCCCAAATCTCCACCTACACAAGATCCTAAATCCTAAAATTTTCAAATTTCATAATCCGACAGTCACAAATCCCCAAATCCCCAGCTCTTCTAACTCCCGCATCGCCAATTAGTCCGCTTCCCAAATCCCCAACACCCGACTCCCTAAATCCCCAATTACGCAATTCCCTAAATCTACGCCCAAATCCTCAAATCCGAAATTTGCGAAACTCGCACCCCGGATAAAAATATTAGTTACGGCAGTGTGTAGGAATACAGCGAACAGCAGGGGGTGGTTTGTAACTGGCACGAACGGAATCACGACGTTACGCGTTACGTCACAGAGCGTGGTTTACGTCGAGCGTTAAATCGAACGCCCCCGCGAATTTTCGCCACGGAAGTTTCCATCGGTCGCGACCGAGGAAGGGATTTCCTCGAGGTGAGCGGATCCTCTACTGCGCAGAACGCGAGGATCTCCACCCGCTCGTTACCTAGCCGCGTTAACGATTCGCCAAGATGTGCCAGTGCTCCGAAACCGAGCCAGGACCTTCTCCACCTTCAATGGAAATTTCCGAGTGCCATGACACGACACCCGGTGTCGAGGACGCCCGTTCAAACCGACGCGACGCGACGCCGACGTCCGACGCGCATCGATCGATTTTTAACCGTTCTCTCTCGCCCTCTTTCTCGTTTCTCTCTACCCCTTTTATACACGTAACAACCTCGCAAACTACGTTTATCGCAATCAACTGCCTAAGAGGTAGTCGAGTTTCATCGTACTCTCTATGTTTTCAAAATATTGGCCCAGACAACCGTTTTAACGATTTTTAACGCGGTTTTACGTATGCGATTACTATCTTGTTATGTAACATTAGGTAATCGGGTTTAATCGTGTATACTTTCGAAAAATTATCGCGAACTAAGTTTTGTACATTTTTGAAATAGGTGATCAATATTTTATTGTACATGTTGCTAGTTGAGTTTCATCATACTTTGGATATTTTTTAAATAGGTGATTAAAATTTTACTGTACATGTTGCTAGTTGAGTTTCATCATACTTTGGATATTTTTGAAAAATTGGCCGTGGACTGTTTTGTGCATTTTTAAAATACGTAGGTGATTAAAATTTTATTCTACAATAAGCTAGTAGTCGAGTTTCATCATACTTTTTACACCTTTAGAAAATTGACCTGAAAAGTCTTGTACCTTAAGATAGTCCATCTCATGTAGGTGGTTAAAATTTTATTATATAAGCTGGTACTCGAGTTTCGTCATCCTCATATTTTTGAAAAAACTTGAGCTAAAAGTCTCGTAGATTATTAAGATAGTCGACCTTATGTAGGTCATTAAAATCTTACGTAACACGTTGAGTTTCATACTTTGCACGTTTTCGAAATATTGACCTACATTCAAAGTTTTGTCAATTTTCAAGATGATCTAATATAATTAAAATCTTGTTATATAACATCTTTATTTTCTTCAATGTGCACAGTGAAATATTGGTCGAGACCTTCATTTAATATTCAACGTACCGGCGCATTACTTTGAAGTTAAAAATTAAATTCTAATATAAATATTGTAAATTGTAGCTTAAAATGTTCAGAATCGTAGTGTTAAGCACTGACCACCTGTGCCTTGCTGTTCTAGAACGTATATAACTTACAAGAATATTTTCAATGCAACATTTTAACTCAAAATGACGTCTGAAATTTAGCACAACCTCAATGTGTACTATGCTTGTTTCTTTTTGAGCTTAAACATTGGTCAGTTCTTTCAATTTTTTGTAACAGACGAAAAAGTCCATTTTCGACACCGTGTTTTTAATCGAATAATCTAAAAAATAAGCTTCAAGGATATATACATGTTGAAGACAAAAGTGTTGACACATAAATTGAGTAAATGTCATGTACTGATAAGAACATCACAGCTTTTGGCCAGCGCAATGTTATCCACTGTTTTCGTGCCGTTTTCATTGACCGCCATCTTGGATACAGAGGGTGAGGACGCTTGAAATGCTCTCTCTACACGGTTCTCTGTAACAGTGTTTCTCAAACTTGGTATTCCTGCATCCCTTCTTGAATTTCATTATCATCCTATACTATCACTTCAAGCGTTATTATCCCTGCATTAAGACTCTTGATGTTATTTTTATCGAAAGCTTGTCCCTTCTCTTTTGTACTCACAAGTGTTTAATTAGCACAGGTAGGGTGGTTTTGTTTACAATGAATACAAATACGATGTATTCTCTTTTAGTAAAAATACATAGATTAAAACTACAAAACTGTTAATAAATATATATATTATTATGTATTGAAAGTTGATCAACAGTTAAGCTTGAAGTTTTAATTAGTAAAGTTTGAAATACAAGTACCTTTTGAATATCTTACGTTTTGAGAAACGCTGTTCACCTGGAAGAGTAGCTAAGGGAATAGTTTGAAGTTCGGAAGTGAAAGAGAATCTAAAATTAAATTTGAATTGTCATTACCACAGTGGTCCACGGTTTGAGGGTTAATCGATGGCGACCTCGGGTACAAACGGTGAGAGGACATTCTCAGAGATGATGCCTCAGGACTGTTTCTCTGAGAGGTTCGTAGTCGTTTGTTATACATATTTATCTTAATGGTCATGAAAATCTAGAAGGTCAAGAACTTCCTTGTTTTTGCACGAATATTAGGTCAGCCCTACATGCACCCTTAATATTAGTTATTTTTAACCAAATACAAAATATTTTCCTTCATCATCAATCTTACAGTTTGTGTCTTTTATCAGTCCAAAAAGAAAGTGTAATCCTCCTTTTGAGGTAAAAATAACTAGAACCAATATACACTGACTTAATATTCGACTTAACCCCTGTGAATTTATGGAATTTTTCAAGCTATAGCCTTACGTGCTTCATAGAAACAAGGTTAATCATAAACTTTTCAACTAAATCTGTCAGGTTGACGACCTAAATTCGTGACCTTCGCTAAAAAATGTAGGTATTGTTTTTGCCAGTTTGATCGATGGTAACCTCGACTCCGGGGCTATGACGGATGATGTTTCACGAGCAATGCATCATATCAATTTATCATACATTCGTTACGTTCGTTTTAATTACCAGCAGCGTTCGGATATTCGGTACGAATTCATAAACGTGAAATTTTCTCTGTGAGAACACATGGCCTTTGGAACGAAACGAGCTGAACGGTTATTATTGGACATACACAGCACAGAAGCAAATTGCGCAATTTTATATAACATTGAAATGCTTTTTCGCGAATGTCTAACGAAGAATCATGTATCGTATATCCAAACAAAACGGTTTATTGCGTCGTGGGCACGTGTAACCGCAGTCATATCACGTGAAACGTGACATGGTTGGTCAATAATTTGCTGCGGAATGATATTCGAAAAAATAATTCCTTCGACACGAACGGAAACCTTCAAGAATGCCGATCATTCTTCAAATATTCACGTATTCAAAATTTTATTATGGTACTGCCGAAAATCTTTGGTTACTTCGACTTTTATTTATTCGTTGTTATTTGTTAAATATTTATATTGGAATTATTAGTTAAATATGTACATTGGAATTATTAGTTAAATATGTATATTAGAATTATTAGTTAAATATTTATACTGGAATGAATATAAAATTGAAGTGACCTTTTTGGGTAGTACCAACTATTAAAGACTCCTAATAGTAAAAAAATATGAAACTGTACTAATTGTTTAAACGCTGCAAGTAGATGTTCCCATATAATACATATAAAATGATATAACGGAGATAAAATACGGGAAAGGTACCGATTTTTTAACATTGAAAATAAAGACCGTAAGATCGAAGTTTACACGCGTATATGTACTTACATACGCGTCACTCGATCAATACCGAACCAGACACTCCGGCTGCGGCTGTCTCGAACTAGACTAGCTCGAAAAAAGGGGTATGAAGGGAACTCTAAACAGGGACAACCCCATAAAACGGGAGAGATTAAAAGAGAACGGTTACGCATTCATTTCGGTAATAAGGGGTGTACCGGGGAACAAGAGGAAGCCGTTGGAATAAATGGACGGGGATGTTGGCTAACGAACGATATTATTTTACACGAAAGAATAGCCACGAATGTCGGTACGAAACGATAGAAAAATTTATCGGATGCTTTTCAGGTGCCTTTCTCATCCCCTTTTTCGTGATGCTAATCCTAGAGGGTGTACCCCTCTTTTTAATCGAGCTGGGTCTCGGTCAACGAATGCGACAGGGTGCCCTTGGCGTATGGAACACGATACATCCATGGCTAGGTGGTATAGGAATAGCATCTTGCATCGTCACCTTCTTCGTAGCGCTTTACTACAACGTCATCATCACCTGGTGCTTCTATTACCTTTTCAATTCGCTCGAGGTGAGTTCTTTGATCGCTGAAATTACCACCTAACACTGGTTATAACTCCCCTGCCCCCTGTTTCGTCGATCGAAAATTATTCTGTGCTTTATTTTCTTTAGTTCGAATAATTTCTTATATGAACTCTTTCATAGAATAATTCGAATATTCGCTGCCTTTTGAATCATATAATAATTTAGAACGTGGACTGTAATAATTCGAATAATTAGAAGATTTATAAGTCGAAGAATTTTTAGTACAAAATCTCTGGTCATTCGAATATTTGGAGACTAAATTTAATTCGTGTAACTTGGAGTGCGACTTCATCCAAATAATTCAAACATCCAGATACGTTTTAATAATCTGGACTACATCTTTACTGTAACGACTGAAATAACGCTGGTCTTTAAATTTATAATTTGAATATTCGAAGTTAATTCGATAAAGCACGAGAAATTGTTCGAAGATCCTAGATACTTTTCCGTAACAATGTCAATTTTCATCGATCGTCGAAATATTGGAAAAAGCTATGGCGTCTATGAAGGAGAGACTTCTATAATTTTGATTAACAAATACGATATATGTTGTTTCATGCCGCGTTCGGTTAGGCCGTCACGATTAAATTCGGCGTAAGTATTTATCGACTACAATTTGTACTTTGCTAGCAAGTAATGAGTAACAGGGAATGGCATGTATAGCGTATGTAGTTTCCAAATTTACGTAGAATTGTTCTTCGACTCGAGTTTTACGTTTGCTGTTTTGCTTATTTGATGTAATTAGTGCTATTTTTCGTCGATTTTTAGTTGTATTTTTGTAGTGCCAATTTGTGATCTACCATTTTGTAGAGATGCTGTTACCTATTCAAATTATTACATTTTTAACATAACCTAATATCCGAACTATTTTTGAGTAATAAAAGTATCATTTTAGGTTAGGTCAGATTTGCAGCATCTCTACAACTTATTGACACGTTGATCAAATGAATTTAAAATGAAATAAATATATACATTACAATACGATCATAGAAATATCATACAAATATCCATATATGAATGTAGGACAAAAGAGTACATTATTTAATGACTTAAGCAAAAGAAAATGAAGGTCAACGTGTTAATCCACGCTTCTGTATAAAACACTATTGTTCGCCACAAGATGAATCCTAGCTACTGAAAAGCATATTCCAAAAGCAGACATATTTTTGCCAAGAGAATTTACACGAATCATTCAGAACAACCAGTTGAACAAGAGCGTGACGTTCATCTTGTGGCGCGTGGTACATTCTGTAACGTTCTAAAATTGACTAATTAATCGTAGGAACCTCTACCATGGGCAACATGTCCAGAAATTGACGGGAAGCCAGTGGAGGAATGCGCGAAGAGTTCAGAAACTGTCTATTTTTGGTACAGAACCACGTTGGACGCTGCTCCGTCGATCGAGGATGGGCAAGGTCTCAAGTGGTGGATCGTCCTTTGTTTGCTGTTGAGTTGGGTCGTCGTGTTCTTTATCGTGATGAAGGGAATACAATCATCGGGAAAGGTAAAGAGAGGCCAAACGTACAATTGGTTCTTTTTTCTTTTCCATCGCAAGGTTTCACTTTCCCCTCGAATTAATTTAACCCTCGTAAACGCTCAAGTCAGATAAACTGTGTCGACGACTTATGTTTTTGCTTGATTTAAAGGTGGTATATTTTACATCCATGTTCCCGTATTTGGTGCTTACTATCTTTTTTATTCGTGGAATAACGTTAAAAGGTGCCAGCGCTGGATTGGCCCACATGTACACGCCAAAGGTAAATTTATCAACATTCTTCTGATCGAGATACTGCACGATACCTGCCATATGTATTTGAATACTATGTGGGCAGAAGGATTTCTAATACTTCAAATACTATTTGAAGGGGAAATTTAGGGATTTGGGTAATTTAGAAATTTGGATATTTGCATAGTTGATATTTGAACGTGTGCGAATTTGAGAGATGAATATTTTTATAGGAATTTGGAGATCTGATACATATGTAAATTTCAAGAGGTGATATATTACATGTAAATTTGGGGTGTGATGTGTTATGTATGAGAATTGGACAATTTAATATATTTATATACGTAAGTTCAGAAAGCTGATATTTCTACATATGTAAATTTCAAAATTTGATATTTTTATGTGTGTAACTTTGGGAAATTGATTTTGCTGCACATGTAAATTTAACAATTTCACATTTCCACATATGTAAATTTGATTTCATATTTGCCATGAGTAACTTTGAAAATTTGACATTTCCACATATGTAATATTGAAAATGTTATATTTCCACATATGTAAATTTAAGGATTTCATATTTGCACATATGTAACTTTGAAAATTTGACATTTCCACATATGTAATATTGAAAATGTTATATTTCCACATATGTACATTTGAAAGTTTGACATTCCCACATATGTAATATTGAAAATGTTATATTTCCACATATGTACATTTGAAAGTTTGATATTTCCACACATGTAACATTGAAAATTTTATATTCCCCCATATGCAATTTTGAGGATTTTATATTTGCACATATGTAACTTTGAGAATTACATATTCTCACATATGTAACTTTGAAAATTTAATATTTCCACATATGTAACTTTGAAAATTTGATATTTCCACATATGTAACTTTGAAAATTTGATATTTCCACATATGTAACTTTGAAAATTTGATATTTTCACATATGTAACTTTAAAAATTTGATACGTCTATATGCATAAATTTCTAAATCTCTAAATTCCTAAATCGCAAAATTTCCCCCAAAGTCAGCACAAGAACATTCCCCTAATATTACCAGGATTCAAATGCTCATGAATGGTACCGTGCACAATATGAATATGCCCTCCATCATTTCCTTCTTTATTCCAGATAGAGAAACTATTAGAGCCGACGGTCTGGCTCGACGCAGCGACCCAGGTTTTTTACAGTTTCGGGCTAGCGTTCGGTTCGTTGATCGCGTTTGGTTCATACAACACTCCGGACAACAACTGCGTCCGGGACGTGATCCTGGTTAGCGGCTGTAACGCCTTCACCGCTATTTACGCGAGTGTCGTAATATTCGCCATTCTAGGCTTTAAGGCGATGACAAAAGTCGATAAGTGCCTCGCGAGGTAAACGAATCCTTCTCAACCTTTCCACCTAAAAGAAAGGGGAACAACATTCTGAATCGTTCGTCGTTTTTCACTTTCTGCTTCCAGTAACAAAGACTTACTTTTTCAAAATGATCTTATACCGTTCGTGAACATCACCACGGACGAATACGAACAAGCTGTAAATACATTCAACGCTACCGCATTCAATTTCACGCTCGAATCCTGCAGTCTCAGTACAGAATTGGACAAAGTATGAATCGTGAATGGTTTATTATTGTTTATTTTATTTAGATCTGTTTGCCGTTTACTTTGAAACATTGATCGATTATTGTTAGGCGGCCGAAGGGACAGGATTGGCGTTCATAGTCTTCACACAGGCTATAGTCGAGCTACCCGGAGCGCCATTTTGGTCCTGCATCTTCTTCCTGATGCTTCTAGCACTTGGCCTGGGTTCCCAGATCGGTATACTAGAAGGAATGTTGTGCGTCATTTTCGATATTGATTTGTTCAAAAGAATAAAGAAGCAATACATGACAGGTAAGTTCAGTTATTAACAAAACAATTCTTATAAATGTTATAGCATTTAATATAACAGTATTTGGTACAAGTGATGTGTCGTCAAGTCTCAATGACTCCGATCTTGTTATATTCTCAAGGCCATTGAAGTCCTTTAAGAAAAGTACATTATTTAACGAATGCATATTTGTTTGTCTTAGGGGTGGTTTGTACAGTATGTTTCTTCGTTGGTCTGATTTTCTGCACCGGCGCTGGAGAATATTGGCTCAAGATGTTCGACAGCTTCGCTGGAACTATTGGTCTTGTGATGGTCGCTCTTATGGAAATGATTTCCGTCATCTTCGTATACGGCCACGAAAAGTAAGTCCAGTGAAACTGAGGAGTAAAAGGAATTCAGTAGAATGATTGTGCTGCAAGTTACCTGGTACAGTAGATACAGACGTGCTTGAGACACAGGAGATTGTGTCATTCACGCAGAACCATGGTCAAATTACGAATGTTTAAATGTTCAAATGGTCAAGTGTTCAAATGTTCAAATGTTCAAATGTTTAAATGGTCAAGTGGTCAAATGGTCAAATGTTCAAATGTTCAAATGTTCAAATGGTCAAACGGTCAAATGGTCAAATGGACAAATAGTCAAATCCCTAAGTTATCCCAAAGTTCACAAACATCAAAATTCCCCAAATCCCTAGATCCCCAAATCCCTAGATCCTCAAATTCCTAGATTCCAAATTCCTAAATCCCCAAATCCCTAGATTCCCATATTCCTAGTTCCACATATACCTATATCCCCAGATTCCTACGTCCCTAAATCCCTAGATTCCCATATTTCTACGTCCCTAAATCCCTAGATTCCCATATTTCTACGTCCCCAAATCCCTAGATTCCCAAATTCCTACGTCCCCAAATACCTATATCCCCAAATTCCTAGATCCCCAAATCCCTAGATCCCCAAATTCCTAAATCCCCAAAACCCTGGATCCCCAAATCCCTAGATCCCAAATCCCTAGATCCCAAATCCCTAAATCCCGAATCCCTAGATCCCAAATGCCTAGTTCCCAAATTCCTAGATCCCAAATCCCTAGTTCCCAAATTGCTAATTCCCAATTCCCTAGATCCCAAATTCCTATATTCCAAATCCCTATATTCCAAGTCCCAATATTCCAAGTCCCAATATCCCAAATCCCTAGACCTCTAAAGCCCTATTTGAATTCCCAACCCTACAAATGCTTGCACTCCTAAATTCCTAAATCCCCAAGTTCTTAAATTCCTAAGTTTCCAAATCCGCAAGTCCATAAATTCCAAAATCCCCAAATCTTCAAATCCTTACCTTCCAAACTTCCCAAATCCCCAGATCCTCAAAATTCTAAGCACATCCTCCAAAACGACCAACCTAAGCACATCGCAAAACCTAACTACGTCACCTAAAAATCGTGAAAGCGCCCTAAAAATCGTAAAAAGCATCACCTCCGTCCATTTACAGGTTCACAAAGGACATCGAGGAAATGACGGGCTACCGGCCGGGTGCGTACTGGCAGTTCACCTGGCGATTCCTAGCCCCGATTATTATGGTTTGCATTCTCGTCTCCAGTATAGCATCCATGTTCATAAAGAAGCCCCAATATTCAGCGTGGAACGCCGTGAAGGTAAAAAAAAAACAGATGATCGTTTTCGTATTTCTGTGCCAAATACAGCGAGTGCTATAGCGAGTCCCTGTCGTCCTTGATTTATTTTCCAGGGTGAGCCTGTAACTCAGAGTTATCCCGACTGGGTGATGGCCATAGCAGCCGTCATTATTTTCGCGGGCATCGCGCCAATACCCATTGTATTCCTCTTGAGACGGTTCCAATGTGTCAAATTGGACGTTGACATACATCAAGGCAGTATACGACGTATCGATACCACAGTTTCCACCAAAGAGATGATGGGTGACGTCGATGTGAGTAAACACGGACATACTATGTTTCATCGTCATACATATGCATCTTCTCCATCCATTTATTTACACTTCTCTACGGTACTGGGTAAATGAGCTCTCTTTATGGTCACAAATTGAGTTACTTTCCGGAGATTAGGTATTGTGGACAAATAGGATGATGTAGGATAGGAATTGTGTGATCTGTAGGGAATATTTTGCTATTGAGATTTTGCACAGGGGCTGATTTGGGATTTAGGAGTTTGGGGAAGTGGACCTCGGAGATTTTGGAATTTGGAATGTAGGATCTGGAGATTTAGGAATTTGGGGTTGTAGGAAGTTAGGGATTTAGAAATTTGGGAATGTAGGAATTAGGATATTTAGTTGTCTGGAGATGTGGAACGTAAGAGTTTGAGAAGTTGAAGATTTAGGAATTTGGAGATGTAGGAATTTGGGAATGTAGAAATTTGGGAATGTAGGAATTAGGATATGTAGAAGTCTGAAGATGTAGAAACTTAGGAGTTTGAGAAATTGAAGATTTAGGAATTTGGGGATGTAGAGTCCGCAATATACTAAATTCCACATCTACTAAAATTTGTACAGCAAATATTAAACAATCCTCCAACCCCATCCATCAAAGTACCCAAAAGAAAGTCCAAACTCATTCACCCAGTGCCGTATTCGTACACACAGCACACGCATATGCATCTGTGTGCTTCTCTCTCCATCTCCGTAGCTTCTGTGTCCTAAAAGTACCAACCGCTCGATCGATAACGTAACATTTTAATCTTATGTATCTACATCCTTTTCTGTCGAACACATTGTATTCACTTAATCACTGCCAGTGGTAAACTAATGATGAAAAATGATCACACATACACAGCCACACACGGGGCACGGTCATATGCTTGTGTAGACAAGGTTGATAAACGTAGTCATCATGGTAGAGGATGACTTAATTGGCGCACCAGATGACTAATCGCGATTAGACAGGATAATCTACTCGAGGTGCGTCGATTAAGCCTCAAAAAGCATAAAGATTCACGTTGGACGTACCTGCCAGTTATAGGGAAGCGTCCATTCTGTGTGCGGTAACGTCGATTAATCGCTTCTCCCATAGCTACCTTACACGTGAGTCCGTAGTATAACTACCGTTTACGGAATGCTGTTAGCTTACAATATATATATATTTTTCGAAATGTACGCGCTTCGCACTGTCGTGAAAGCTCTTCGAGTACGAGGAATACCGCGGAACGGAAATTGGACCAAGAATCTTCGAATACTTGGGGTTCGAGGCCTTCTTCGAGCCTTATCTCCATTTACGACTAGATACGCGCGATTGACGCTCTCGTTATTTACTGTCGCTCGTAATCACTTATTTTATCACCTCGGCTATCTCTGTTATCTCCCTAGACCCTAGACATTCTTTCTACCTTCCGGAATCTCTAAGTTATCCCTGGGTTTTCTTAGGGAGACCTGTCTTTAGGTTTCTCATCTTCCCTGGTTCTCCCTTCAAATTTTCTTGGGTTTTTTCTTGATTTTACTAGGATTAACCTCTTATATTCTCACTAGGACCTTCTAGAATTTCTCCAAGTTCAGCAGTAATATCATAGGTACTTTCTACTGTCCCTAGGAAGACCTATTTTTAGGTTTCTCACGATTCCTGGGTTCTCCTTCGTTTCTTCAAATTTCCCTAAGTTGTCAGGTTTTACTAGGATCTACCAACCCTCTGGTAATGTCCCTAGATCCTCGTAGAATCTCCCTGAATCTAGCAGAACGTCACGAGTGTTTTTCATTTTCCCTAGGGAAATATATTCTTAGATTTCTCACAATTCTTCCTGGGTTCACTGTCCCTTCAAATTTCCCCAGATTCTCTCTAGGTTCTACTTGGATTTCCTGACCCTCTTGTAATGTCCCTAGATTCTCGTAGAATCTCCCTGAATCCAGCAGAACGCCACGAGTGTTTTTCATTTTCCCTAGGGAAATATATTCTTAGATTTCTCACAATTCTTCCTGGGTTCACTGTCCCTTCAAATTTCCCCAGATTCTCTCTAGGTTCTACTTGAATTTCCTGACCCTCTTGTAATCTTCCTAGATTCTCGTAGAATTTCCCTAAATCCAGCAGTTATGCCATAAGTGTTTTTCACTTTCCCTAAGAAAAATCCCAAAGTTTCTTACAAATCTCTCCGTGTTCTCCTTTGTCCCTTCAAATTTCCCCAGGTTGTCCCTAGGTTTTATCAGGACTATCCGTCCCTCTTATGTTTCTAGGTCCTTGTAGAATCTCCCTAAGTCCAACAGTAACATATTTCCCCTAGAGTAGCAAATAACGTTCTGAAGCTCTCACTAGGATCTTCCAATATCTACCCTGAGATCTCTAGCTTCCCAGATTCCCTAGATTTCAAGAAATCCTTTCAGTCTCTAAGATAGAATTACCCTAGGATTTCCCTAGAATTCCCGATATTCCTTAAATATCCCTAGATTTTCCACATTCCTATGACCTCTCTAGGTTTTACTCAGGATGTTCTATGATGCTTCTTGAGTTCTACCCAAAATTTTAAGAATCTTTCTAAGATCTCCCTAGAAAAGTTTTCAGGTTCCCAGGTTGTACTTAGAATTTCTCTAGAACTCATTTTCCCTGGAATTTCTCTAGAACCAAATTTCCCTAGAATTTTGTCTACGATCCCCGCAGAATGTCGAGAAATTGATAAACGTACGCTAGTCGTAAGTGGAAATAAGCTCTCAACTTCGGTTTGCGAATAGCAGAGTCGACCAAGCATACTAGTCAGGCAGATCGATGTTATCTATAAAAAAAAGGAATGTTATGGTTGTATTATGGAAACGAATGAATGGAAAGGAAAACAGCTTTCTTCTCGCTTTGACACGTCTCACCGGCACTGCGCTTTTGCCGATTACGAGTACACGCTAGCTTAGCCCACGTTTTTAACCCTTCTTCGAACTACGACGACCCCGTAAGTCTTCAACAGACACGTAGAACTACCGTAGGTGCACTTGCGTTTCGTTTTGAAGACCTTAGCAAATATCTTGAAACGTTACGAAAATCTTGACGATTAGTATACTTTCGAAATAGTACATTATATTAGTATGTTAGAACGATATAGATTTAACAAGCTCTTGATACAATAGATACAGCAACCGATACATTAATCTTTCGAAATTAAAGTAGTGAAAAAAAACTGATATTAGAGATAAACATATTCTCTTAATTCTAGCGATTAACAATGTTTGCCTCTTTGAGTGAACAAGTAGATAAGATTTTGAGGAATTAACGAATGGAATTTATGATTAGAAAGTTGTATAATAAATTATACACTATAGAATAGTAGCACCACATCCTGAGGGACCATGAAGAACGAGAAGAAGGGTTAAACTGTCACGCATAGCAATAGCTACGATTCTACGTTCGCGAATCGATTACGTGGATATCAGAATGGGCTTTAATATCGTTCTCAAATTTTCAGTTGGACGAATATCACGATCGACTGGAAGATTTCCCGGAGGAGGACGAAGACATCAACAGCGACGACGACAACAACACCGCACCGCCCATAACGAAGATCGTCCCTAACAAACTACAGGGTAAACCCTTCAAAATGGAAGTAATGGACTTTTAAAGGCGGATTCATCGAGTCCGTTTCCACGAACGCCGGTCGTAGAAGGATGATCGGGGGATAATTTCGTTTCGTGATAAAACGACACGAGTTACCGATCCGCGGTGAGAACGTGAGAAGATCGGTGCTTCTCAAAGCAATATTTTATCTTCCGTCTACGGAACCTGTGACACGGAACGTTAGAAGCGAGAATAAACCGAAGGAAAATCAAAGAAAAAATGCAAAAAATCCACGCAGGAAAAATAGGAGAAGAAACAAAAAACTCGGCGTATCACGAAGAGAGATCGTTTCGTCGCGCCTCAGCTCGCTTTCATGTCGATTCGTTTGCTCGGTTCCGATCGGGACGCTCATTTTCGTTCGACGACGCTCAAAAATTTGCTAAATAGTTGTACGAATAGCGAGCTATTCATTGCGGTGTTGTATTAGGTTTCCCCGTTTGCTCTGTCGAATCGAAGAAACGAATCGTATTTACGTCAGTTTCCCCTCGCGTTTTTAGAAAGAGTACCGTCTGTTTTGCGTTACCGTTCGAATAAGACTGGGTGCGTTTAGAATGAGCGAACACGGACGAACATGTAGTATTTTATTAGAGTTAACAGTTGATAGTTAGTTCAGCCACGCTTGTATCTTTAAATTTAGTGTACTTTGAATGATTTGATGATCGTTGTTCAAACACGATTGTGAAATGCTTTGTGACATAATCGTGGAGTGTGTTTTATGACATAACTGGGGAATGTATTTTAAATGCGGGGTCGTTAGAATTTTAGATACGGTAAAACGGAATTGAAGTGCTTCGAATTATATTGGAATCGAATTGATTTGTATCGGTTCATAGATCAAATTAGAATAAATTGCACCGAATTTGTGACTGCACTGAATTGTCATACCGAATTGCCTCAAATCGACTTGAAACGCTTCAAATTGAAGTACGCAGAATTGCATCGAATCGAATCGTGTCAAATTGTGTCACGCCAAATTTAATTACCTCGAATTGTATTACACCGAATTGTATCGTGTTGAATTAACTTACCCCAAATTGTATCGCGTCGAACTAACTTGCCCTGAATTGAATTACATCGACTTGAAACGGGTATATACCATACCAACCTGAATTGCCTCGAATAATATCGCACCGGATTAAATTGTCTGGAATCGCATCGAAAGGCGTCGAAGTAGCACCAAATGGAGCCCAACAGAATTAACCGTGTCAAAATGGCGTCGAATCGAAGTACATCGAAGATGGATAGTTCGTTCAATCTAAACGCACCCTATCACACCGTTCGATGAAAACGATACGTTTCGTTCGATCTTCCGGCAACATGCTTCGGCGACAAGTCGTTTAGAATCCGTCGAAACGTTCCCACATGAAGCCTCGTCACCGAGAAGAAGTCCAAAAACGTTCGACTCGACGCTCGAAGAAAATCGCGGCCATCGATCGTTCGACTTCCGGACGGTGCCAACGTTCCTACTGCTTCCAAACCTCAGGGGTAAAAAAAAAGAGAAAGAAGAAACGTCGGGAGGTGTCGAAAGAGTCTAACTAGACGTTAGAGACCTACTCGCCTAAAACGGAGAAATAGCGTCGTAACGAGTAGGGAATAGATTAAATATAGAGAGACGGTATCTCTTCACGAGTTTCGTAATACTTCCGATTCGCTAGAACCCTGATTACTTAAGACAAACAAAAGTAGAACCGCGAGAAAGTGTTCCGTCGAACCTAGGATGTCTCTGTTCAGGGATCGTCCATCTTCTTTTTGTCGCTTGCCGCGTTTTACCGAGACGGTAATGTCGAGCCTGGATCGAGAAACGAGAAGCTTAGGATCGTACTTAAAACACCGCGCGAACGAAAGAAGATCCTCGGCCGAACGAGAACGGAGATACTGAGAGATTCGAGCAGAATCTCTCTCGTTATCGTGTGCTTCTTTCGTGAATCGCGTTATCGACACGCCAAGAACAAACATCCTGCAAACGCAAGAGCGGCTATCTTTCTGTCGAGCGGTTGTGTCGCTTGGCAAGGTCAGTACCTGGCTCGAGAACATCGATGGTGATACTAATTGAACGTATAAAGATGAAGAAGAGATAACTATACGGTATAGCGTACACCTTAACAATTTCAATAATCTTTGTAAAGGCAACATTGGATGCAATTTTAACCCTTCTTGACACTTCTGCAAATGGTATGGTGGAATTCTAATTCTTTTCTAAATAACAAGTTTTCAAATGCCACCCTACTTCATTTATAAATTTTTACAAATTTCTGTGGATACCTTTTAACGTGGCGAAATCACCATACCAGTTGAGGCTTAAATTGAACGATGAAACGATTGTATTTTTAGTACTTTGAGGTCACCACTGACCCCATGGGTCTCAATGAGATTGTGAAAGAACAAGAGAAAAACTTCGAATACCGTTATACTAATATTAAGAATCTGAAAGGATGAGATTAAGATGATTGAAATCGATGGGGTGTACCTTATCTCGCGTAATTATTAAAGAAATTATTATGTCGGCGATGCTCGAAATACTATTATATTTTTGGCAGCGTGAATGCTCAGATTACTCAGAGGAACCGTATCGCATTTCATTTTTCTCGTTTCTATTCATTTTCTTTTTCTTCTTCTCTCTCCCTCTTGTTTATCTCTACACAGGAGCATAACCGCTGCTGCGTTCGTAGACATTATAAATATAGATCGTACATAGGGTATATTGTATACACAAGTATCCAAAACGTTTAAATAAAAGCTTATTTATTGCCGAGTAGACGGAGTCCACGTTTATGATTCCTCCACTTCTTTCCTTCGCTTCCTTTCAGAACACGTGCTTGAGGAGACATATATTCAAAAGATAATTATAAACATTAACTTCACAATCGACAACCGAATATAAACGTTTATGAAGTACTATTTTTTAATAAAAAAGATCTCTCCTTTTTTAGTGACACGGTATTTTTGATGTGGTAATCGGGAGGTAGTACTTGGAATTTATGAAGCTTAACTTTGCAATTTTGGAAGTAGAGTTTGAGACTTGAGACTTAGTACCCACTTTCGAAAACGGTAATCTTACCCCATCTCATAAAGTCCCAAAATCCCACAAACTTTCCCAGAATGTCAAAAGTGGCAATATTCCAAAGCCCTGAAATTCTGAAATCCCAAAGACGTAGATCCGATGATTGTACATTTTTATCGTAAGAAAATATTTCCGTAAATTGATGGGTATCAAGCAAGTAATTAATTGTTATTTATAAACTTTCGCGTGTGTGCCGTGTGTGAAAAATCGTAGCGACCCTGAGCCCCCTCTACGCGCGTCAGCCAGGAAGCAGTTGAGCAGTACATTCGAAAAACGTATTACACGGTGACGCGTGAAACTTCGTGTCGATGAATCAATTGTATCTAATCGATGAGAATTTCTCGGGGATTTCGAAGAACACTAATTATAAAGAGGGGCGAAAGGGGGAGGCAGGTTGGAGGGGGACACAAATCATTTGGCGGTGGCGTCAACGAATATAGACACGAACTTATCACGGTAGATAACGCTTTTCAAAGGTGATATAGCTTATGATTATTCGTATAATAGTCGCGTACGTGGAATCTTATCAATAGATTCGAAGCGCGTTACGATAAAGTCGTTGTCGGACAAGTCGAAAATTTACGGATTTCCAATTGAGACGCAAAATCCCGACAGGACCGCGCGGACACTCTCCAAAACGATTCGAAATTCGTGCACAATGGCGACGACCGCGAACGGGCCGCGCAAACGAACCGGCCAACTAGAACACGAGGAGAAACCGGCGAACAACGAGAAGGACTTTCTGGTCAATTACCGAGACGGGTGTTACAACATACGCAACTTCCTCAGGTACCATCCTGGCGGGAAGAAGGTGTTCGAATACTATCAAAATCGAAGTCTCGACAATGCTTTTGATCACAATCCTCACTCGAAGGCGGCCTTCCACTTGTTCGAAGAATTCAAATTGAACAACGAGGAGAAGTACCAGGAGTACGAAGTAAGTTGAGGATCTACCACGTGTTCCTCGACGCTGCATTCGATTTTTCAATTGACTCGACACGTATTGGGCACAAACACCGCCTCGTAATAGCTTCACTTTAAACATTTATAGAATCTCATCGACTGGAACTCGCCTATACTTCGTCAAGTGGATACGTTGGGTGATCGATACTGGGAATGGGTCAATTTGCCGGTCAACCGACAGATCCGACTGTTCCAGTCAAATTATTTGGAAATTTTATCGATCACGCCTTGGTACTTGATACCGATCATCTGGATACCCGTGTGCATCTCCTTCCTCTGTTTAGGATGGGTACAAGCCCCCGAGAATCACTCTAGTAATCTTCTTTCTTCTTTTGTTTTTACGATGCTTGAATACATTTCACAATTATCGCTTCTTGCAAATTCTCAGTTACAGCGTCACATTTCAAATATAGTATAATTGTATTACTTTGAACGTGAAAAAGAAAGAGTTAATATTTGTTACATAATAATACGAAAATCAGTAGATTAACTATTCGTATCCATCACAGTCAGAGCTTCAAACGTCTTACTGTTAACATAAATTACTGTCGAGGCCAACACACAGCACGAAAGAAAGTCTTGGTATCTAAAAAATTCATGCTAAGTATTTCAGAGGGTATACACAGCTGTCTTCTCTTTGTTTCACACCAACAAAGCTGAAAACTTTCAGTTATTAAAGTATATTAACTGCACTACTTTCGCATACCATCTTCCGTTATCGTTCCATTTCGTATCATAAATCATTAACGAAATCTTGATGCCATTTTTCGGCAAAACGATAAAGCTCTGACTCATACTTTTTGACTTTCCTCTCGAGCACCACGATACTTTGACCTTGAATTTTGATGTCAAGATCAATTCGACTTTCACAATTCTTCAGCGAAAGATGTGGAATTACGGAAACCATAAACCTTTTTTTACACCGCGTATTCTAAGCCTGTGTTAATCTGTGCCGTTTAAAAATACGAATAAATTTCCGAGTCTGACGGAACTGCACGTTAGTGGATCTGACATAATGGGGACCATATGTGTAGTTACAAAATTTACAAGCGTTTCAGGCTTGAAATATTCTAAATTTGAAACGTTTCGAGCTGAAAGCGTTTCAAGGTTGAAGCATTCCAAGCTTTAAGTGTTTCAACGATCCGAGCTTCCGCGGTTCCAAGGTTCAAGAGTTTGGGAAAATCGACGCGTCTCGAATTTGAAACATATACCTAAACACATGTTTTCGCATCAACGCAGTTATTAAATATAGCTTTCTAAATGTTTGTGATGTCCCTGATTATCGTTAATTAATTAATCTGACTGTTCGTTGATCTTGAAACTTTTAGGAAACTTATTGATCGAAGCTGCGGTTTCATACGTACTCGGAATATTGCTATGGACCGTGTTAGAATACGTTCTCCATCGTAAACTCTTTCACTTTAAGCCACCTGCTAGCTCGAAAGTACTTATTTCATTGCATTTTCTACTTCACGGTATTCATCACAAGGTAAAAGCATTAGCCATTAATTTAATCCAGTAACTAAAAATAATGTAATAACGGATACTTTATTTATTTATTTTTTAGGCTCCATTCGATGACAGAAGATTGGTATTTCCCCCCTTGCCTGGTTTGTTAACAACGCGTTTAGTATTAGCCTTGTATCGAGTACTTTTTCCACAAACAATGGTTTATTTTATTATTGCGGGTACAGCGACAGGTACTATAATAAATATGCTTATATTTATTTTATTTTATTAATAATATCAATCGTATTTTGAACGTAAAATAATTTATCCGTAGGCTATTTGTGTTACGACTTAACTCACTACTATTTACATCACGGTGCGCCGACATCTGGAACGTATTTTTATAACTTGAAAAGACATCACAACTATCACCATTTCTCGCATCATGAGTTAGGTAATATTCTTTCGATTCACGAAACGTTTGACAAATTTGTTTTATATATTGTATTCTTTTTCTCAGGTTTCGGCATCAGCAGTAAAATATGGGACTACGTGTTTGGAACAAGCATTTGTTTGAGAAAATTGATAAAACCGATCGAGTGGTGAAATTACTTACTCAAATTGATGTACATATAAATACGCTTTATGAATTCTGTGCAATTGCAAAACAAAACTCAAAAGTTGCAATTTAACATATAAGATAAAAATAGTTTTAAGTACAAAAAAAGGAACAAAACGAAGAACAGGACCAGATCTAGATTAATAAAGCTATTTACCGCGTTACGCAGTATTACTAGTGCCTAACCAAACGGATATTTTAAGTACATAATACGTGTATAACGTATACTTATTTTTGATAAAAATAATTTGAGCATATTAATAAAAAAGTCAATATCAATAATTACATAAATGCCATTGAAATTGATAATTGCTAATACTAGTGAACAAATCACGAATAAATAAGACTAACACATTTGCTGCCAATGTCATGTACATCTGGTATCTTCAATTTCCCATATGGGATTATAATTAATTGTTTCATACGCTCTAAAACAAACAAACATGAAATTCTGTCATGTTAACTTAAAAATAGTATAATATAGACCAGTTTACAGTGGTCTATAATTATATTACTTTATCACATATTATTTTCTAACAAAAAGTGACTTGCAATATTAATAAATGTATTAAGGCCCTTCTACTTTCACAGTTTTTCTACCCATACTCAATTGTGGGAAGGTACTCTTATTAGTAGGAGGATTTAATCTAGAAGAAAGGTGAACAAACGCTTCGAACAAACTAACTCTGTCCATAACATTTACTTCATAATGCTTCAGTTTTTCTCTGGTACACCAATTTGCAGCCTTACTCGCTGTATTCTCCAAACTGTGAGATTCTTCTTCAGCTTTAGTTCGGTTTCCAACAACGATCACAGTTATTTCTTTTTTATCTTTATTTTTATCAATGTCTTTCTTCAATGGAAAAAGTACATCTAAGGATTCTGGCTTCGCAGTGTCATAAACTAATACATAACCATCGGCAAAACCAAGATAATGCCGGGGTAGTTGCTGATTATTTGCATTACTCTGAAGAGATTCTAGTCCTGCCGTGTCATAAAATCGTACTTTTTCTTTAGTACCACGGTCTGTTTCTATGTTCGCAACATAAATATCCTCGATTGTTGGATGAATTTCCTGTTATATTATAAAATGTTAATTGTACTATAATGATTTAATTTGATGTTAAGAAATAAATTTACAAATCATCGTCTATTACGGGAACGTGTTATTTTGCAGTACGTTGTATACAGACATAACCTAAACTCTTACTGTCTTGACATTGACGTTTCCATATATGAGCTGTTCCAATAACGCTGTCTTGCCTACGCCTTTCATTCCACAAACAACTACTTTCGTTGTTTTTCCCATATTTAACTTTCCGTTTGATCTACATATACTATCAGATTGTTTTTACCCTCAAAACTTCAAGTAAACATTAGAAAAAAAGAAGTATAATTCATTATTCTTCATGCCTGAATCTAGTAACCGAAGGATGACAGGCGTTTTTCTGGGGGAAATATGTAGGACTTGACTTTACCGAGATGTGCAATCCTTCCAAATATTTGATATTCCTATCGTAAATAAATATTAATAGCTTTTACATGCTTTTGTCTAATATATATCAAGTTTATTTATTTCGCTTAAAAACACTCTTAACATTTCACAAATGCTTTGAGAGTATAAATTATATAGTTATTCTAAGAATATAGAATTTATACATATAAAATTTACTTGTCATTTTACGAATTATCAAACTATTTCTTTAGAAAAAGTAAAATATTTAAGTGCTAATACATAAAAATATAATATTGGAATGATTAAACTGTTCCATTATGAACATATTTACAACATATATGTGTTCTAAGAAATCGTTTTTCGCCGTAAATACATTTAAATGTATTCTAGACATTTTATCCTCAACTATCCCTTTCCTTTACACATACAACTTCTTTCATCTTATTTATATTATTATAAACAAAACTTATATTTTTCTTATAAATAAATTTATATATGCATATTGTACTTCTTTCCATCTCAGATTGTTTAAATCTTTACATAGATTCTTTGTTTTTCCATTATTCGCCTCTGTTTGCAATTTTGAACCTCCTTTTATCATGTACCAATAATGGCAAATTTCAAATGCATCTCCTTGCATTTATCAGGATTTTAAACACCTCAAATTTCTTACAAGTCAATTGGAAGTAGACATCGTTCCAAGATGTCTAACTTTATGCTAGAAATGGACAAACCAAAGCACATCTTTATCTCAGATATAATCATTACCACGTTACTTCCTTCACGTGGCATTTCATGTAACTTATGGTTTAGCTGTTTGTTTTGTTTGTTCGTCTGGTTTTGTATCATCAGCCAGAAGAGCATTCAGATCTAGGTCTTGAAAATTCACAGAATGTTGACTTGAGCCTAAAATTATAGGTATAATACAAAAAGGATTCATCAACATAATAAAATAACATACATACCTGCGTGTGCAAGAAAAAGGTCTTTCAAAAACCCTAGTTCTTTTGTGAGCATTTTAATTTTCTCCTCAAGTAATTCATTTTCGGTTTTCAGCTGATTTACACGTTCTAATGTTTGCTGAGTACGTAATTTACTTTTAACTCTTGAACGTTTCACAGCCTGCAGAATATATTAAATTAGTGGGACAAATAAATGTGTATTCTTTACTTTGGATGAACATATCAAACCATGATTTACTTGATTATTTCTGTCTCTGCGTCTTCGGTAATCTTCGTCATCTTCTTCTTCTGAAATTTGTCGCTTTCTTTTATTTCCAGATGTGCTATTTTCTTTATTTTTTGGGGCCATCTGTAATCAGTAATTATACAAAAACTCTAAAATTAATACGTCTTTACTGTATTTATAAAATAATACAACCTAATAATTTGATGCATAATATAAGTATTATTATATCAGTAGTAAAAACGTTAATTATACGTACTGTCTTTTATCAAATTATTCAACTAACAAAAAGTATATTAAATTTCTAAATAAAATATATAGTAAATCAATTTTTCAAATTGTAGTTAATTACTTGCTGTATACTGTTTACGTAGATGTACACTTCAATAATACAATACTACTACAAATATACATTGAATAGTGCGTCACATAAATCAGGGTCAATGTTTTTAGGACACGTAATATGTTCTAAACGTTTAAGTTTGTGAAACATCATTGAATGATGAAAGATGTCGTACTTTATACAATCCAATTTACTCACCTTTGTGTTTTATATAAATATTTACATTCAACCTCATTAAATAAGCTCCTGAAACTGAAAAAATTCACACTGTAATTGCCAGCAAGTTACCATAGGTATCACTGTAAAACACAATTCAGATACGTCATGTAGATGATGCAATGCTTGCAGGTGATATACCGAGGGAACATGAACTGCACTCTACCGGTACTTCTTTGTACTTCATAGGCAAAATATTGTACACAAATGTAATCTTCATTATCGATACAATGTCTTTTTTTATTAAAATTAATATTTCGATTCCACTGTAACCGTACCTTATATTACAGGTACTATATACATATAACGATCGAATGTTTTCGTAATAATGATAAACTAATAAACCATAAACAGTTTTACAAAATGTAGGTTACTTACAAATACTGCCTTAAAGTTAAAATTATTTTTCAGTGTTACCGCAATTGTTCTTTCGTCATAATGATTGTTATTTATTCACTTTCGGAACCACTTTCACCGCTACCACTGCCGGATCCACTACCACTACCAGAACCACTTCCGCTACCACTAGCTGATCTTGATCTTGATCTTGAAACAGATCTCGATTTTGACCTAGATTTTGAACTTGACGGTGATCCAGATCGAGATTTCGCTGGAGATCCCGAACGAGATTTAGCTGGAGATCCAGATCGGGATTTAACTGGAGATCCTGATCTAGATTTAGCTGGAGACCCTGATCGAGATTTAACTGGAGATGCGGATCTGGATTTAGCTGGAGACGCTGATCGAGATTTAGCTGGAGAACCAGATCTAGATTTAGCTGGAGATCCAGATCTAGACTCAGCTGGAGATCCAGATCGAGATTTAGCTGGTGATCCAGAACGGGATCTTGAAGCTGATTTTGAGCGGGATCTTGATTTAGAAGAATTTCTAGATTGTGGTGTACCAGATCTTGACCTTGATTTACTATGTGATCTAGAAGGGGATTGCGATTCAGAACGCGAGCGAGAAGCAGATCTCGATTTCGATGGCGATTGAGAACGAGATTTTGATGGTGATTGAGAACGAGATTTTGATCTTGAACCAGATTTTGAACGGGAACGTGACTTTCTACTGGATGCTCGAGAAGAGGCTCGAGAAGAAGCTCTAGATTCAGCTTCATTTTCGGATCCTTCTAAAAAAGATTACAAATAATCATTTTATAAATTATTTTACAAAGTGTATAGAATTAGTGAAATATGTAATATTACTAACCTCTTTCTTCTGCTTTCTCAACCTCTTGTTGAGGTTCTTCTTCTTCCTCCTCTTCCTCTTCTTCGTCTTCATCTTCTTCTCCTGGTGGTTCTAGTTGTTTCTCCCTATACCTTTGCATCTTAAACTCATTAGCATTCAGAGGTCGATGTCTAACTATCAACCTTGTATTATTCGGTTGTTGACCAACTTTTTGACGACGTTTACTAAGACGTACTCGCGTTTCCAGTTCGTTATAGTACACCTACGATTAATGATTAAAATTATACATATCTTATAATATCATGTATTATTTTGAATAAATAGTTCAATATTCAACATACCCCATCTTGTCTCATAACAAGGAAATAATTTTCTTCGTATCCTTTTGAAGCTTTACTTTTAACATTCCAGTTATATTCTCTAGCCATTTTGTACTCATATTCTTCATCATCTGCATAATCAATTCCAGCTGTGAAGTCCCTCCTACGTTTATCTAAGGTTTCTTCTAGAGGTAAGAAGTATGCTACAAATTGTTCACCACTTTCATCCATTACACCCCTGAAACAATACACATGTTATATTTTTTGTACACGATGCAAACAAGTAACTTCAAAATATTAATTTACCGAATCATAGCTTGAGACATTTCTTCAATCTGAGCTGGCACAGAACGGCCAGTTGGAGCTGGGTCAGAATCAAATATAACTTGTGCACAGGGATATTTCCATAACTAAAAATAATACACAAGAATGCTATAGAAAAGTTTGAATATTTTAACTATTTAAAATAAAGATTATTGTTCCTATATACCTTAAAGTCAGGAAATACTGGCAAAATTTCTACAGGTACCACGTTTGCTTTACTGTAATGTCTTTCGATTGATTTCTTATTATCTTCAAATGTTTTCTCTATAGCTTTGATTTGACTCTCACGATCCATATATAATGTTTCTTCCTAAAAGTATGAGTATGAAAATAAAATTTCATGCAATGAAAATATAGAATTACAGAAGAAATATAAGTATATTAACTCACCTTGAAATTTTTCTTAATACTATAACCAACTTTAGCTTCAACCTTATCAACAGTTTGTGGTTGAAATCTGGTTTGTTCTGTAGAAATATATTCGGTACGTCTAAGCCAAGACACACTTCTGGCATGATGTCTGGATCTTTTAGAATCTTGTGGAGTAAGAACATCTTCTTCCAGGAGCTTTTCATCAGCAGGATCTAACTGTGCATTCACATCTCCAGCATATGTGTCTTTATTGATAAGATCAATCTCCACACCTAAGTCATGTTCTGTCAGTACTTCATATTTATAATTACGTTCCAATGAGGTTGGATTATATTGAATAAATCTAAAAATATTGTTCAATTATAAATTACCCAAAACACTTTTAATATATAAACACATGAAACTTACCGGGTGGATTCAAAAGGATATGTAATAAATTTGGGATCAAACGGTATATCAGGCAAAGTATTGCAATATTTAACTCTACAGATTAATTCAGACCTGAAATAAAAATGTTGCAAAGGACACGGTAATATTAAATAATTTAAGGTTAAGGTTTTCAATCCTTACCTTTTCTCTGCTGGCCTAACTGCACGTTTATCTCTTTCGGCGGCATTACCATTAGTCTGAATTGTTGGAGCCATGTTCGATTAATGAATGAAACTTAATTATATTTTATATACATTCCAAATATTTTTTATTCAACACAACTGCACACAAGTAAATTTCATTTTGTGTATGTAAATATATATATTTATTTATACATCAGGAAGCAGAATGAAATCACATTCAACGCCATCTACCTAACTAATAGTGCTCAAATTTAAAACGGAATTATGCATTTCCTAAAAAATGTGGAAATTACAAAATATAATACACTTGAACTCTTTTAATAATTTAGATCACAGTATGACATTCACATAGTTTTAACATCTTTTGTATAATATGTTTTACGACCTAGTTAGCATTACTTTTGAAGATAAAACGGTACAGTAAAATAGAATGTTAAGCTAAAAAAAATTGAGTAAACATTACTCATGATACCGTGGTTACATTGTAATTATACTTAAAAAATGTAGCAGAAGTTTGACATTTTATATGATTTTAGTACGCAGGCGTTCATTCAACTACAGTATTGATTTGAATGCGCAATATCACGTAGCTATGGTCTCATTTCGAAATGCGGACATTGCTGCTGTTAACTAGTCAAATTGCCGTGTACGGAAGGTATTGTTTCTGACTTTATTATAATAAACAAAAAGGTGTTCAACAAAAAGGAAATTGGAAAACATGGTAGGACCAAACGTTTCTTTGTGACTAACCGTTTCGGAAGGTGGGACAACACAGGGCGCATCCTTTAGGACACCTTCCGAACACGAGCGAGTAAATACGGAACTCGCAACGCTTTGTAAGGTGAGTTACAAGAGTACATTTACTATATAAAAACTTAATAAACTTACTACCGAAAAACTGAAAAATGTAATATCTAAACCCGACAAGTGAACAATCTATATAAATGTAATTAAAACGCCTTCGAAACTAGCGCCAAATTTCAAATGCATGGCGGGTAAAAATAAATGTATTACATTTGGAATATATGAACGTGAAAGCTTAAATTTAACATTTGATTGATAATTAATAAGTACAATTTTATCAAAATATTTTGAACTTTGTAGGTGTATCCTGTAAGCCCTGTAACGGGGCCCGGGGCAGCAAGATCCGTATGGGAATTAAGTCCCGATCCCGACATGGTCGGGCATCTACCAAATACTCCAATTTCTAGCACCACTCATCAAAATCACAGATCTACTAAGGGTTCTGAATTGCAACAGAGAAATGGCCCTGATGATAACATTTATGCCGACGAAACGGCTCCCGGCCAAACTCCGTCTAATGAAACCAAACAAATTTTTGAACTTCTTAGATCCGGGTTAGATTACCTTATCATCATTTTATCCGTATAATAGAAGATTAAACTGAAAAATAATACAAAAATTTAATATGTTTTTTTAGTGAAATTACGGCCGTAGATGAATTAGTAGAAAAGAATGGTTTAAGCGTATTGAGCGCAAGGGATGAATGGGGATACACTCCTGCCCATTGGGCTGCTTTGGATGGAAATATTGAAGTTAGTTTGTATAATCTTTATGAAATGTTTATGTGTCTATTATATTTTTTAAAAAACATTGTTATACAATAGGTAATGAGATACTTGATAGAACGAAATGGACCAGTAGATCTTTCTTGCCTCGGAACTCAAGGACCACGACCAATACATTGGGCTTGCCGAAAGGGTCATAGCGCGATAGTTCAACTGTTACTGAAGGTATATTAAGTAAATTTATGTAAAAATATCATAACTATGTTTGTAAATTTATTTTAGGCAGGAGTTGCTGTTAATGCGGCAGATTTTAAAGGTTTAACTCCTCTGATGACTGCTTGTATGTTCGGAAAATTTGCAACGGCGGCATTTTTATTAGGGTCCGGTGCATTAGGACACTTAACGGATATAAACGGTGACACTGCCCTTCATTGGGCTGCGTACAAAGGCCATGCAGAATTGATAAGATTACTTATGTACAGTGGAGTAGATTTACAAAAGCCAGATTATTTTGGATCTACACCATTGCACTTGGCGTGTCTTTCTGGTAATATTAGTTGCGTTAAGATATTATGCGAGAAGAGTAAAATTGAATTAGAACCCCGTGATAAGAATGGTAAAACACCATTGCAATTGGCAAAAAGTCATAGGCATTCAGAAATTATAAGGATACTTCAAGCTGAACAGAAACGAAGGTCTAGGTGGATTCCACCTATCAATGAACTTTGGTTTGTATTATTTTCATCTTCTGCATAATACGTATTTTATACGTTAAAATATTAACGTTTAATTATTTTGAAGGGCATTATTATTTGGTGGTGCTGGGAACAGTAAAGGTCCTATATTATTATTTATGATATCTGTCCTCTTATGGGGATATCCAATGTATCTATTAAAATGCATCCCGCTAACGTGGAATCTTCTACGCGGTAGTCATTACTGCTTTATTTATTGGAATATTGTAATGTGGATTTCGTGGATTGTAGCAAACAGAAGAGACCCCGGTTACATACCACAGAACAGCGAAACTTATTACAGAGCAATTAAACAAGTACTATTTTACAATGCTGATCTTGTGTAGTATCAAATACTATGTAATGTGATATGTACATAATTACTTTCATTCTAGATCCCATACTTTGATAAATGGAAAAAAAGAAACGTGTTGCTATCTCGATTATGTCATAGCTGCAGATGTTTTAGACCACTAAGAGCTAAACATTGCAGAATATGTAATAGATGCGTTACGTATTTTGATCACCATTGTCCATTTATATACAACTGTGTGGGTCTAAGAAATAGGTAAATTATAAAATTACACAGCTTATAGCACGCTTGTTGATTGTTACTTATTAACAAATCATTATTACAGAATGTGGTTTTTCCTGTTTGTAATGTGCATAGCAATAAACTGCTCATTTACAATTTACTTTGCTTGCTACTGTATGGCAATTGAAGGAATCCAATTACTATATGTGTTGGGCGTAATCGAAGCTTTGGTGTTCTGTGGACTTGGATGGATTTTAACATGCACTTCGGTAATTGTAAAATATAATTTTCTAGTACTTACAATAGTTATCCGAATTCGTAATTAACTATTTTTTTTATGTAGGTATTACATGCTTGTATGAACTTGACAACGAACGAAATGTTTAATTATAAACGATATTCATATTTAAGAGATAAGAAAGGAAGATACTTGAATCCATTTAGTAGAGGTCCTGTTCTTAATTTTATCGAGTTCTTTCTTTGCCCTCCAAATCACCAGGCAAATGATCCTCAAAATTATCAAATACTTTCAGAAGATATCATGTGAGCTATTACAAAATCTCTATTTTAATAGCAATATTCCACTTCTAAAAATAAAACTATATGATTATACAATTACATAATTATACAATATCTGCACACAACTTATCAATGCCTTTAACATTATCGCTTTTTATATATAATATTAAACATACAACATAATGATTCAATAAATAATTTATTAACTTACATTAAAAAAATTTATTACACCTTTAAGATCATACTTATAAATTTCTAAAAGATTGACTGAACATGATTTTAAATATAGTCTTATCGCGATTAGCATCAAGTAAATATAAAAATTGTAAATGGAATTGTAAATAATATTAATTCTTCGATATCTACTATCGTTATAATATAAAATCGATATATCATTGTATAAGTATCAAATTGATATATACAAATAATTTTCAAAACAATGTATATAATTTGCACTTGTAAAATGTAAAATATATCTTTGGTAAAATGTACTGCGTCTTTTTATATAATTAAAATATACTTAAACGTATAGTTTATATAATTAAGTTTTATGTATTGTATATAAACAATACTAATATAGTAGTATTAAAAATGATTCATTTGTATAAAACTTTTTATCTAAAATGAAGACGTCTCGCGTTAAACGATTCTTGAATACAAAAGAAAACGTTTACTTTAATTCATAGCAAAAATCGTAATTTGGGGGTGGATCGGGAATAGCCGGTGGTTCTTGAGGAATATCGAGTCCTTCTGCGTCTAAAAGTCTCAATTTAATATCCATTGATAATAATGTCTCCAAATCATTTTCTGCTTCTTTACTGGTCATTCTATTACCTGTATATAAACACTGTTATGTTTAAAGAAAATATCGTATAATAAATATAGAAGATATATTACATACCGAGTAAGGCATTAATACCATCGGTCCAATAATCGAAAACTTGTTCATCAGGTGCAACAAAATCTAGGCTTGAAACTTCTACAGAATCCAAAATTAAGGAGAACGCTAACTGATGTGTGGTTTTGCGTCGCTGTAAATCTTTCATGTGTGGACAATCTCTGCCAGTTAATAAACCACGAATTTCAACGACGGCTAATTTTGTAGGAAGTTCGTCTATCGTTGGCACTGATTTCTCATCGCAATCGCCATAATGGAATACTTTATGATTTGGTGAAAGCCGAACGTACCAAAACTTGTCCTTAATTCTCTGTTCAAAATTAAAGTACGTATTACAAATGCAAAATTATTGAGAATAAATCATACCATTACAATTTTACGAAAAGAAGTACCTGTCCTCTAGCACTGTATTTCATAAACCTGGTACCTTCTACCAAAAAGCCTAAACGTTGTTGTTGAATAAGATCTAAAATTTCGGGTGTAATTTGTTCTCTAAGCTCGACGATTGGTCTTGCATGACTTTCCCATTCCTCTCTGCTAGTTCTTTCTTGTTGCCAAAGATTGGTAATCGTTGAATATGTCAATTGTTGTAACTTGTTTTTAAATTTATCTAATCCCGTGGGCTTAAATTGAAGTGCTCTAGTAATTTGTTCTCTTACAACGGAAAATACTTTTACAAAATCTTCTGTAGTTGCTCTCATTTCTTTCCAGGTTTTGTTTAAAAGAACAATACATACACAATAAAATTCTTCAAATGGATGATCATGAGTGAAAAACATAGGATGATATGATTGACCTTGTTCACTAGGAGCTTCCCCAATTCGCAATACCTAATTAAATTATCTAATTAAATTATCTAATAATTTATACTGATTTAAATAATTATTTTGTATTATTTTGTGCTACTTACTTCACAAAGTAATTTAACAAGTTCCACACTTGTTCTACCAAAAGGACATTCATGTTCATCTGCTCTGCAAGAGTTTTCTAGAACAACTTTGGTATAAGCTTCTGTATGATTGCGTGCAAAATAAACCATACAATCTAGAGCAAGCATTCCAGGGGGAGTTTCCGTAAAATCAAGTGCTGGATTAATATCATATTTAAAGCCCAACTTTTTGTAATCTTTGGCAAAGAGACCCTGTTTACGAGCAGTTACATCTCCGCCTATTGCACCTTCTGTATCAAAAGCAATTCTTCTGAGTTCTTTAATTTTATCATGTGCATCTTGATCTTGGGGATCCATTTTTGTCATCATACGTTGTTCCCACAAGCTTAACATTAATGTTTGCAGTACGTATAACTGATGAGCCATTTCTGCACCAACCTACATTGAAATACAATTTAATAAATTTTTATGTACATTAATAAAATGGTAAATGCAGTAATATTTCATACTTGACCAGTGGACTGTATGACATTCGTTAGGAAAACATTCCTAACTTGCTTAGATTGAAGAGTTGCAGCAACAGCTCTACGTTTAGATAGATCAGCTTTAAGAAATAATGCATTTATCAAAGCTATTGCATTCTGCTGGATTTGTGGACGCATACTTTGCAGATGCATTACTAAGTTGGGAAAAGTCACTTCTTTTTCAACTTGCCCATACTTTCCAGAAGAATTTAATACTATATTTTCAAGAATACTAAGTGAAGCTTCAATAATACTGGTATCTTGTGTAACAGCCTGATTATTTACATAGCTTGCCACTTTGTTAATAAAAGGTGTTTCTAATATATCCCATGAAATAATTCCATGATCCATAAGTTCCACAAATGATTGAAGCGAATATGCAAGTGCATTACCTTTATATTTTTCACCTTCTACCTATAAAAGAATATATTTAATAAATACAGCTTTATAAATGATAATTTATTAAGATTCACTGTATACTACCTGAGATATAATTAAATGTAATCCTTGCTTATTAATAAATTCTAATGCAAATGTCATATCTGTGCTGAGAGTGCTTAGTTTTTGCAAGGCTGCAGTTTTTTCCTCCATAGTTCCATTGTTAAGTTTTGTTAAAATATCACGAGCAGTTTTAGAAGGAGAAAATTCTAATCTTAAAATACTACCATTCTTTACCTCATTACGATTCTTTTCTGTGATATAATTTTGATTATTGCTTTCAGAAAATTGTAATGAATAAGACTCCGGGTCAGAAAGACCCCATCCATTGCACAGTTCCTATTAAAAATTAAAGTGTTATCTCTGTTTAGACATACTCCGATAATTTTTAGGATAAACAACATATCTTAAACAAGTTGGATAGAAGGGTAGAACAATCATATATTTTGTTCTAAATACCTGAATAATTCCAGTGAGTGGTTGCCTTTGATTAAACTCAATAAGTTGTGGCACTTGTTCCGTCATCTGGACGGCGATTTTCACGATATTAGAATCCTTCTGGACCGGCATTTTTAATATTTTGCGTGGTACATGTGACGTTTCCTGACACTGGGCCTTCGGCCGACCTACGCCTTTTCTTCACTTCTTCTTCAATGAGTTCGAAACCCACACATTCTAAGTTCGGACAAGTAGTACCTGGAACGACCGATAGACAGCGCAGGACTACTCTCCCAGCATCTAGCTGGTGATCGAGTGATTAGTTCATCAAATATATATAAGTTCCAAGCTTTTTCGTGTCAATGAATATATCATGAGTCAGTCACGTCAGCACCACTGAGGGGAAGGTTTTTTTGTGGTTCGACCCTGAGACGAAGTGTGCACACTATAACTACTCTCGCCTTCTTCATCCCTATGTTTAGCCTTGACTTCTGATGAGCGGACGTGTTATAGTTTGCTCCCAGGAAAAATAGAGGTCGCAACCCTTTTTATTTTTTTTTTTCCTTTGGCGCCTCCAATGTAAGCTAACGCTAGTAGGAGGCAAAGAATCAACTAATAAAACTCATATCGAAATTTAATCGAGAGATACCCTATAAGTACAAACACAGAGATCAATGGATTTCATCATATTTATTATTTAATTACATGATTGTACAAAATATTTTTTTTTTTTTACTATTTCTTAATTTTGTAATTGCTATACAGAACACTAAGATTAGTTACATAAAAACAATTGCAATATTCAGATATATTTTACAAGGTATAATAAATTACTTTTGTTACTAATTGTACTGAGAAAAATATAGCAAAAGGATTTACATTTTTACTGAGTTACTTTTTTTCTTAATCATATGTAAAGTTTTCATAAAAATATGTACTATTTCTGTATCACATGTATCTGTACATCATCAGTTGATTATAATTCATACAATTCTTGGAAATAGTTTTGTTGTTAATTGGCATAATCATCGAAAATAGCAACAAATTATATTTGTATTAATTACTATTATATATCGAAATTTAAAGTTTCCAATCCCATGGTATACATAAGACACCATCACTCATGACTGAGTAATAATGTGTCACCCACAGCATGACACCTTCTAACAATGGAGCTAAAACGTTTTTGTGCAACAATAAACGCTCGCAACATTGTATCATAAAATCTGGAGTAATACTGTCATCTTTATTAAGAGCAGTTAAACCCAATTCTTTAACAGCCTTATCATGAAGTTCACGTTCGACGTATTTGATGCTGCAACAAAGTAAGATATAGAATAGAACACAGTTACAATATATCAACAAACGAATCTTACTTATTATAGTGATGTAATCTTTTTGTGGCTTCATCTAAGTTTTCAGTAATAAAATTTACTAAAAGAAAACTTGGACATGAAGATGGAACTATAAACTGTCCAGTAGGAGAGAGCATTAGAGGGCCTGCTTCACTGAAAATAAAGTTTATTTTAGTATATAAGTTCTATTTCAGTGTAATACCATATTATACTTACAAACAAGTTAAACTAGCCATGTTTATCAAATACTTACAAATTAAATGAAAGTAAACATATAAGAAACATTAAGTACTACATATAATACTAACGCTTCGATTACAATCTCATAAGTAGATAAATTTGTTGGCCAGACTTTTGGATAATTTCTTCGACCTCGGTAATCCGACAGGGTTGTAGTAAGTTGTCGGAGTTGCCGTTCATACTGACTAACCATTACTTTTGGCATGAATTTCCTGCACATATAGAGTACCCTGAGCCTTACCGTCATTCAATTAATTTGTTGTATTACGCACCGTCGACCAACTTTAATGTCGAGAAGTACTTGTGAAACTGCCTTCTCAAAAGCTGGTAATCTTAACAGTACCACATCATACTTCTGGATATTTTTAATTAACTGTAAAAAAGGAATGCATTCACTGTTAGAAATAATAATTTTTGTTTAATTACATCAGTATAATTAAATATAATTAATAAATATTATACAAATTGAATAATTCATTCTTACATCAAGCCAATTGTGTCTCACTTCACCTGAATTCAACATAACGTTCCCTTCTAGACTAATGCCTGTATCATTGGCAAAAACAAGTGTTCTGTTTTGTAGTACTTGCATTGGTTCAGGATGATGTTCAGCTAATGCCTTAAAAGCTAATAAACATCCTCTATAGTGAGCTATGTTCCATCCACAATCCCATACAATATGTTTTAAACCTAATTCAGAGCATAATATTTTTTCTAATTTTTGTACTTCTTCCCGCATCGGTCTACATGCTTCCAATTTCACATGTACTTCATTAATATGTTTCTCTACGTATGCTCTAATCAATAGTAATCACCTTTTTAATTAAACATGTTCAATTAAATTTTAATTGTTCAAGTAAAAACATTGATAATCTTACTTAAGAGTATCTGGTTCTAAATTAATTTTTCTTTTCATTATAATAGATGCATAAATGGGATCATCTTCTAATTCTGAAAAATCTATGTTTTCCCCGGCATATCCTTTTCTTTGCCAAAATCTTGATTTATAATTTGTACCATCTGGTGGTTTATGTTCCTGAATTTGATCCACAAATGTGGTTGGCAAATCACATGTCTTTAGAATCGAAAGTATAGTTTTCCTTAGATCCTTCTCTTTTAACTGTATTTGTACTAAAGTAAATTTACCAGCTTTGACTTCTTTTTCATCTTTTGATCGTAAATAAAATGGTAACGTGGTAGGTCTGATAGGTCTGTGTTGTTGTAAATTTTCTATGATAGAACTTAATTGTTTTAAAGAATTTTCATTTACTGTCTGAAACAAACAAAATAACAAATAGGTAATATTTCATTTACACTCAATAAATTATTTATTTAATTAGTAAATGGATATGAATCTTCTGTTGTGATAAATTTATTTATACCTAAGTATTATGTACATACACATATAGATAGCAATTATTGCACTTCCTTTGTTCTATAAATACATTTAAACATAATAAGACAATAAACTGCGTTGCCGACGCCTAATTGATTTAAAACGCTTTCACTTTAGAGATGTAGTTTTTATAGATTACTCAAAGTCATTGTAATTAATAAAACTTACTCTTTGTGTAGGATATTGTCCGAAAAGGTCAGGGTGAACTGTAAAGTAAAAAGGTCGAAGTGCGGTAGATACCTCACCTGTGCTTAAAGCTCTTACTGCATCTCTTCTGCAAAAACTATCAAAAAACTGTTATAAAAGAACTGTATGATTTGCTAATATTGTCAAAACTTAATTAAACACATTCATTTACCATCTTCCCAGTGCACAATACATTTTGCAATTTACCGTAATATCATCACACGTTCATATCACGTAAAAGTTTACGAACTGAAATGCGATAAATACCGCATTTACCACTCATCGGACTTGCTTAATGTACTACATTAATATACAAATAACAAATCTGTATCTTGTTAGTCGTAGAATATAATCTTTGAGATATACAATCTACATAAAGTCTATGTATATACTGGATTCCGTTGCAAAATAATTGTCCTCACACTACGTCAATATGCAAACTGGTATAACATTGAATTTGAACCTCTTCTTTTTGTCTAATCAATGGTAAGATACGATATAGTATACAGATATATGACTAAGTGCACATGTATAGTGCTATATATATATATTGATAAAAATAAAGCATTCGGGTGCGTTCAAACAAAACGAACAAGAGCAAGAACATTCGTTTGTGTTCGGTCATACTAAATTCCTGAACTCTTAACTAGTTTAGAGTAGTATTAAAATTCAGTGCACTAAATAATTAAATATGAACGAATATTGGCGAAAATTAAATAGATTATGAATTGTTCATTAGTTAGTAATCGAATTGATTCTACAAAGTGGAGAACAATCGTCGAACGCACGAAAGAATGCTCGTTTATGCTCGATGTTTCTTGTAGTAAGAAAAGACCGAAGCAAATTTGTTCGCTTCGTTTAAACATACCCTTATATATGGTCAGTTAGTATGTGGATTTTATCTGTATAATGTAAAACTGAAGTTTTTTCGGTATACATTTAAATTTAGAATATTTTCTTGTACACACAATTATATACGATTTTACACGATGTGTTACATACTTTTTACAATACGTCACCATCTATTGGCGCGTTGCTTTTGTGAACTGTATGATATACACCAGCTGTTTGTGTATTTAGAATGTAAATGACTATAGTAAAGGAAAAAGTGCAGTAGGATTATCATAATACTAATCTATGGTATTTAGTATTTGTATCTGTGCTTAGTCACAGGTGGCCAAGGAAATGCCTTATATACGACGTCGAGTCTTTTTAAGACTCTAGAACAATAATATGTTACAAGTATTGTTCAGTATTATCATTCGCCTCCCAGGTGTGGATTGCTAAACATGATTTTTACTATAACATGTGTTAAATGTGATAACATTTAAACGAAGTGATATAAGTTCTAATGTTGCAACAATGTAAATGATTATTATGTTCTAAGCGCGAATACATTATCAAGTGACAATTTCTATGTAGAGAATTTTCTATGTAATCTTGTAAGTAAAAAATTATTTAATATTATTGCATGTATACTTTGTATGTGCATATTATATCTTATCTAATGCATATTACAATTTATATAAATTTTATTATTTGTTTTTAGTTTTGCCATGTATCCTATCAATAAAAGACCCTTGTTAGGAGGATCTGACAGTGAATTTGAAGATGACTTAGAAACTGAAATTGATGATCCAAATATTTCTGTTCCGGATGAAAAACCATTTTTAAAACAACATGAACCCAGTGACAGGTATTTTTTATTTACCACATGAATGTTTTAGCTTCTTTTAGCTCAACAATTTTAAACAAGATTCAAATTATTTGATGTATTTTCTTTATATTTAGGTATAATATTGCATACATTGTTTTTTATTTACTTGGAATGAACACATTAATTCCTTGGAGCTTTTTTATTACTGCGGACGATGTGAGTAATTGATATACCATATTATTTAATATCATTGGTAATATATGTTTATTTTTGTTTAATTCATTTTGTAGTATTGGATGTATAAGTTTAGAGAAATACATAATAATTTTACGGAAAGTAACAATTTTACTCATGTAGAAAATTTGGAGAAGAAAACCGATCTTCAAGCTAGTTTTACATCGTATTTAAGTGTAGCAAGTGCAATACCTAATACATTATTTTTAATTGTAAATGCATTTATTAGTAAAAGGTAAGTATGTTATAACTGTATCATAATAAAATAACTGTGTTAACTAATAATATAACAAATATATAAAATAATAGAATTCGTCTGAGGATAAGAATGGTGGGCTCACAATGCATAATACTTCTTTTTTTCATTGTAACAACAACATTTGTCAAAATTAATACAGATAAATGTAAGTTACAAATATAAAAGTATTAAATGTTGTTATACACTTTTCTTTCAAAGTAAAATTTCAATTTTATTTCTAGGGCAAAATACATTTTTGATTATTACTTTGACAACGGTGGCATGTGTAAATGGTATATGTATATATGACATTTAAAATACCATTAAATACTTCAGCAAATAAATTGGTAGAACAATATTAATCTATTTTTTCAGCTGCAAGTGCAATATTTGGAGGTAGTTTAATGGGTGTTGTTGGACGTTTTTCTCCAAAATATATAACTGCTATGTCAAGTGGTCAAGCACTTGGAGGAATTTTTACTGCTTTAACAGAAGTATGCTCTCTTTGGATTGGTGCTAGTCCAGTACTTTCAGGCCTAGTATATTTCATTATTGGAGATGTTATCCTGTTTTTATCTTTAATTGCATACGTAATGTTGGAAAAAGCAGTGAGTAATCTAATATTTTAATGAATATATAACAATGATATGTATGGCACAGATGTTTTTAACATATAAGTAGCTTATGATAATGTCACAGACATGTATTAGTAATCTTCCTTATGCATTGAACAGAAATTTAAACTTTATAACACAAATTGTATCTGTACATTTTATTTAGGCATTTTTTAAACATCATATGGTGGAAAGATTTCCGCAAAACGTAGAAACAGATTTTTCAGTAACTGGAGAAGTAACATTTCCTCAAGGCACCACAATATCTTATACTCGTATTGTCAAAAGGATTTGGCATTATGGTGTTAGTGTATTCTTAGTATTTTTTATATCGATTTCTGTGTGCCCATCAGTTACTGTGTTGGTGGAAAGTCAGTACAAAGGCAAAGGTTATGCATGGAATGGTAAATACCAATATTAAATTTGATATGTATAATTGTAAGATTATTATTGAAATTCATATACATTTTACAGATATCTATTTTGTACCTGTGGTGACATACCTCATTTTTAGTTCGGGCGATTACGTTGGAAGAATATTATCAGGCATTTTGCAGTGGGTGTGTATAAAGACCATTTTTAAAGTCATTTATTGTAATATTAGTTAAGATAATATCTAATAACATTTCCGGATTTTTAGCCAAAAAATAAGCCGTGGTACGTCATACTTTTAAGTCTGACGAGAGTAATCTTTATACCAGCTCTTATGTTTTGTAATGCACAACCTAGACATCATCTTCCTGTTTATATCAATAATGACTTTTATTATATTTTATTAACTATTGTATTCGCCATTAGTAATGGTTATCTGTGCAATTTAACATTTATTTTAATTCCTACGTAAGTATTATAATGTATTGTACATATTAATACGCTAAAATTTTAATCTGTTTGTAATGAAAATTTTGAAATAGAGTTGTAGATTCTCAAGAAAAAGAAATTGCGTCTGCTATGATGGGTGCTTTCCTTGGTATGGGATTGGCATCTGGCGCTGCTCTTAGTTTGTTTATGGTTAAAGCACTTTAATCATTGTCAATAAAAAAAACAACCACGAAAAAAATGTAGGCGTTCAACTCACTGCCTATCACGTACTTAAAACAAACTAGGACCACAGGACACATAGTCCAACCATATTAAAATAGTACAGTTGTTTTATACTCTGTAATAAATTGATAAATTTAATGTTTGACACATTATAGTAAATTATTTTTTACTTATTTCTTGAAGTAATTAAACTTGACCATTCCATAAATATTTAAATTGTTTTACATATAAAATGGAAACAGTTATATGTCAAATTATATGTAACATGTACATCTGAAATATATAACATATAGGGAATGAATTGATTGTATAAATAAATGTAACTCTAGTCATTATACATTTTACTAATGTATTTATCTCGAAGTATTCAGAGTACAATAAATTATGACAAGTAAATTATACTATATACAAAATAAATTAAAGACAGTATAAAGATATACAAGAATAGTTTGTACTTTATTATATGCATTATCAATAAATAAAAAGAATACTATTCTTATCCTCATGATTTGTTGCATTTTTCAATCTAGATAATACGTTTCATTAGAGAAAAATAACTATTGTATCATTTTATACAAATTATAATTGAAAAGTACCAAAAATGTATTCAAATAGTTTTAGACTCGTGACTGTATTATCTGTAGTGGTTATAATTTAAACCTTTTTTTTAATATTTAAAACAATTGATTGCAAATATGAAGTTCAAGTTATGTGCTTTATTTAGTATGTCCTCTTAGTCAAATTCACAAAAGGAAAAAGTGCTCACTTATTGGAGCATACATGTATCTCATGATGGATGTTGCTTATTTTTACTAGTTAATGGGACAAAAACAACACTTGTGAGAGATTTTTTCATAATTTTCCCATCCATTGTCTTATCAACCTGTACTAATGTTTGATCTGAATTTTCTGGACCCATTGGTAATACTAAACGTCCTCCAGGAGCTAGTTGGTCAATCAACTACACAAATAATGCCATAATAAATTATATATCAAATAATACATTAATTGATAAGAAAAATATTCCTTACAGCTTGTGGCATTTCTTTAGCAGCTGCTCCCACATGAATAGCATTGTACGGTGCCTTCTCAGGATATCCTAATCTTCCATCTCCAACTAGATTATTAAATATTTTTAATGTCAAAGCAGTAAAGGTTTATTTGCAGAATATTTAGAAGATAATTACCAACTAATTGAACACGACCACTTTTAAGAAGCTCCGGATTATCCCTTTGAATGTTTGAAGTAGCAAATGCTTTAAGTTCAGGAATATGATCAATACCAATAGCCAAACCATTTGGACCTAACATCTTTGCCATGCATGCTGTCAAATATCCAGATCCAGAACCAACATCTAATGCTCTTGCACCATCACGTAATTTATCTTCGAGTATTTCCAAAGCATATGCATGCTAAAATATTTGGATATTTTATATATTTCTTATATAGATGATATTAATGGTACATTATAATATTTTTAACAAGATGTATACCATATGAGGAGCACTTATAGTAGCACCATAACCAATTGATTGCGGAGAATCTACATATGCATAGCTGGGATGAGTATAATTTCCTCTGTCCACAGAAGACATTGCTTCAAAAACTCTATCAGATTTAATTACTCTTGATCCTACAATAAAAGTTGAATATTTTCAAATATACATAAAATTTATAATAAATGTATTAACACTACTTACTTTTAAGATTTTGTATAAGATCATGGTTACTTTTTCCATGAAATCTTCCAGACCAGGCCATTTCATATGCAAATACGGAAAATAATAAACTTATTACTACAAAAATAAAAAACGTTAGATACTGAGACTGAATCTTGAGGCCGTATATCGCAACACTGTGAAACATTAACAATCGGTATCAATATAGAATAATTAATAATATTTAACGAAAATGGCAATTTAATCAAATAATACACTGATGTCGTTTTTCAAAAATAAAATTACTATAATATTATAAGATTTTATAAATGTTTAACAGTATTATAGAGAAGTAAATCGAAGCCGGTTGCAATCAACGTGTGTTTTTCATTCGAGTAAGCCTCAGTTATCTGTTACACACAAATACTGTATTTTATCAATACAAAATTTGTTAATAACAGCGTACGATGCACTAGTTTACAAATGCGTCTAATAATCGTTGCACTATACAAACTGCAGTTGAAATAGAGCAACTTGTAATAGTCGAATACGTCACTAACCAACTTAAATTTAGTAGCAAGTCAAGTGAATTGCAAAGCTTCCAGATAATATTGTACCATCGTTATATTCAATCGCTACTTTATCTACGTGTATCGGTAAAACTTCCACTAATCGCATGTGGGTACAAATGCAGTCGGTATTTTATGAATTCTTTAAACAAAAATTTAATTAATCAATTTTATACGTATATTATATATTATAATAGTATACATACATTACAGTATATAAGTAAAATAGTAAATTAAATTGAAAAATTTCAACTTAAAAGAAAACCGTAGCAATTAGCTCGATATCGTTTTCTAAATATTATCTTTAAAAAAAATCTCTAGAAAACGATATCGATTACCAGGTCACACCACGTGGAGGTTGCTACGACAGTGACCCACCCTAACTCCAAATCCCAACCACCCACCAATTGCAACTACCTCATTTATCGGAAGGATAAATGAGTTCTGACTCTACTTAGCCCGTAAGCTCGCTTAGATATACAAGTCCTTTACTATAATATAGCAAAGAGCTTGTATCGCACTTAAAACTAACTTATAGCGCACAGACACACCAAAACGCTCGCATTCTAAGATTGCACCCGTGTTATCTAAAACGGTATAAAAAGCAAAGGGAGAAGGGAAGAAAGTTAGAAGAACTTTCTGCTAGAAATAAAGAAAGTTAGAAGAACTTTCTGCTAGAAGGAAAGAAAGTTAGAAGAACTTTCTGCTAGAAATAAAGAAAGTTAGAAGAACTTTCGCAAAAAGGTGGACCAGCATTCTCTATCGAGTGAACTTCGCCTTCATGGGTCAAATGGTAGTCGAATAGTGGCTTACGTGAACCACGAGACCGCATTGAACCAAAAATGACTGGTAAGAACGAGTGACACATCCGCGAAGGGTTTCCCATTTCTCCCCGCTCCCGTTGAAAGGGAGTCTGACAGCAGAGAGGAAACCCACGCCGTGAAGCGGCAGATCGAGATGGACCATCAATCAAAATGCCTCGCAGAGATGTGTCCCTGGCGCTACACCAGCATTTGCAGCTCAGTACTGCCGCGTGTTCACAGCACTACCAACCCCAAATGATCCACTCAGGTTCGGAACAATCGACAGAGAATTACCGACTAATACTACACTCTAACGCGTAAAAAATTTCACGTATTGTGAAAATGGGTGCAAGTTAGAATTGTAAGCGCTCAACACACTTATAATAAACTTAATACTAATTTCGTGGGATCCCACATACTCTGTTTTAAAATTGCACTCGAATTATGAAAAATGAAACGCTAAACGAGAGAGAAAGAAAGGAAGAGAGGAACTAATACTATGATCTAACGCGGAAAAAGTTTGCTAATTAAAATGAGTGCAATTTAAAACAGCAATCGCATGCGCACACACTTAACATACTTATTCTAAACGCCGCATATGTACCTCTCATTCTAAGCTTGCACTCGTACGATGTATAACGAAGTAAAAACGCAAGGGATGGAAAGAAAGTTAGAAGAACTTTCTACTAGAAATAAAGAAAGTTAGAAGAACTTTCTGCTAGAAATAAAGAAAGTTAGAAGAACTTTCTGCTAGAAATGAAGAAAGTTAGAAGAACTTTCGCAAAAGGGTGGACCAGCATTCTCTATCAAGTGAACTTCGCCTTCATGGGTCAAAGGGTAGTCGCATCGTGACTTACGTGAACCACGAGACCGAATTGAACCGAAAACACTGATAAGAACGAGTGACACATCCGCGAAGGGTTTCCCATTTCTCCCCGCTCCCGTTGAAAGGGAGTCTGACAGCAGAGAGGAAACCCACGCCGTGAAGCGGCAGATCGAGATGGACCATCAATCAAAATGCCTCGCAGAGATGTGTCCCTGGCGCTACACCAGCACTTGCAGCTCAACCCTGCCGCGTGTTCACTGCATTATGTACCCCCAATGATCCACTTGGGTTCGGACCAATTGACAAAAAATAACTGGGTATACTACAAACTAACGCGTAAAAAGTTCACCAATTGTGAAGATGAGTGCAAGTTAGAATTAGAGGCACTTACATTGACCCACCCACCCTCCCACGAGATTACAATTAACTTAAAACTAACGCACGCATCCCTCGATGATTCTTCGATGATATCTTCATGTTTCGTATATACGCATTTCACACATGCACTCATCCATACTACAGTGTATTACAATATTTTGTACGCAACTTAAAATTAACTTAAAATTAGCGCATCCATCGGTGAAATCTCTATGTGATAGTTCTGGATTATTACCTATGCTGCAACAAACAAAAGTAATATGCAAAGGAAGAAAATAGATGCAAAATTAGTAATATTATTTGATAAAACATTTGAAAAATAGAAATGTGAAATATTCAATTACTTACTTCAAATAAAAAGCTGAAACATACAAATGTAATTAAGACAAATGTGAATTATTTAATTAGTTACAAAAAATAAAAAGCTGAAACACACAAATTTAATTGAGACAAATGTGAACCATTCAATTACTTACTTTAAATAAAAACCCGAAAGATACAAATGCAATTAGGAAAAATATGAAACATTGAATTACTTACTTGAAATAAAAACCTGAAACATTCAAATTTAATTAAGACAAAAATGAATCATTGAATTACTTACTTGAAATAAAAACCTGAAAGATACAAATTTAATTAAGACAAATATGAATCATTGAACTACTTACTTAAAATAAGAAGCTGAAACATACAAATTTAATTAAGACAAAAATGAATCATTGAATTACTTACTTGAAATAAAAACCTGAAAGATACAAATGCAATTAAGAAAAATATGAATCATTGAATTACTTACTTGAAATAAAAACCTGAAAGATACAAATGCAATTGAGAAAAATATGAAACATTGAATTACTTACTTGAAATAAAAACCTGAAATATACAAATACAATTAAGACAAATATGAATCATTGAACTACTTACTTAAAATAAAAACCAGAAACATTCAAATTTAATTAAGACAAAAATGAATCATTGAATTACTTACTTGAAATAAAAACCTGAAAGATACAAATGCAATTAAGAAAAATATGAAACATTGAATTACTTACTTCAAATAAAAACCTGAAAGATACAAATTTAATTAAGACAAATATGAATCATTGAACTACTTACTTAAAATAAGAAGCTGAAACATACAAATTTAATTAAGACAAAAATGAATCATTGAATTACTTACTTGAAATCAATATCTGAAACAGAGAAATATAATTAACATAGAAAATTGAGGGAAAAGGAATGAAATTTTTTTTTTCCAAACAAAACTCTTGAAAAATCAAAATCGCTAAGTTTGAAAACCACAAAATCCGAAAAAGAATCATAAAGCGATTCAGAAACTTCGAAACTGAAAATAAAATCGCGATGGGGTTTGCAAACCTCAAGTCCGAAATAAAATCCTGCAGATCTAAAAATCCTCAAAAACAAGATCAACCTTGAAACTCGAAATAAGATTTGCGCATGAAATGAAAGTAAGAACCTGTATTGAATATCAATCAAAGAATAAAATAATGTAGAAAAAGAAATAAAATAGCCAAGATGCTTGAAAACTTCGGAGCTACAAATAAAAATCCTTAGAGACATAAAAACTTTATCCCACGATGACATGAGTCCTGTATCCTGTACTCACATTCCATTCACACACTCACACATACTACAATACAATACTAAAAACTCTACATGTACCTTTTGTTCTAAAATTGCACTCGTATAATCTAAAACTTTGTAAAGAAAAAAAGATATAGGAAAGAAAGTTGGAAGAACTTTCTTTTAAGTTTAGAGCAATTGACAAAAAAATAATAGGCTATTGCTACAGTCTAATATGTGAGAAGTTAAAAAATTGTCAAAAATATGTGAGAAGTTATAAAATTGTCAAGAATATGTGAGAAATTAAAAAATTGTCACGAATATGAGTGCAAGTTAGAACAAAAGGCACTTACAATTTGCGTAAGCTTTTCGCCACGTAACGTGACGAAAAACTTACGCCCGAGCCCACCCTTCCTCCCACAAGCTCGGAATTAATGTGAAACTAATGCACTAAACATAACAACTTACCAAAAATCAAAAGCTGAAACATACAAAATCTTATTAACATAGGAAATTGTAGGAAAAGGAGTGAAATTTTACCTTATTTGATACAAAACTTTCGAAAGACAGAAAACGCAATGCACATTGAGAAGAGCGAGCAATGTAATAACTTACCAAAAATCAGATCCTAAAACATACAAAACTGTATTAACATAGAAAATTGTGGGAAGGGATTGAAAAATCATTTTTTTTTTTTTTTTATACAGAACATTCGAAAAATACAATACGCAATAAAAATTGCGGATTTGAGAAGAGAACAACCTTATAACTTACCAAAAATCAAAAGCTGAAACATACAAAACCTTATTAACATAGAAAATTCTGAAAAAAGGAGTGAAACATTGTTTTATTTCATACGAAACTTTGAAAAAATAGAAAATGCAATGAAAAGACCTGAAAATTCGAAATAAAATCGCGAACCGATCGTGAGCTCGTCAAAATTCGAGCAAAACGCGTTCGACGATACTTTACGTACCGTTTAAAAAAACACATGTAAAATACAAAAAAATAATAGCGAGCATAGTGACAAAATGACTCTCCATCCTAAGATGGACAGCCATTAATAGTTCCCCTCTTCTTTGGCAACTTTTGCCGGGGCTCTTCGGCATATAGCCTCTTCTTTCTTCGGCATAGCCTCACAAAAATCACTCGCGAAATTTTACGATTGCTCGGACATTCTTAGCTCTTATATGAAATACATTTATTTTCAATTTTATTATAAATCTCCACAAACAGATAGCGGACAATTTTATAGAAATAAAATTGCACCACTATCCATTCATTTCGATCGATAACAAAATTGAAATTTTGTATAAGATATAAAATTACTTTAGTAAGAAAGAAAAAGAATGACTGAAAATAAAAAGGTGTACGACCAGCGATTCTCAGAATGCGCTGTCCGTACAAGAACATCCGAGCAGAATTTTTATTTAATTTCACTGCACTTCACTTCACTGCACTGTATACTTCATTTTTGCAATCGGGTCTAGAACCACGACTGCGACTTACAAACTAAAAGGCCTGGCCTTACGAACAATCGAGTTCAAGAGAATATTAAATAGAATAAATTCATATTTAGATTTTCTCTTCTCGATTTTTCGTTTTTAACCCCCAGATGCAAGCATCTCACGTGTGTTTTACCGGAGGACAGAGAAACATGAAAGCTTGCTCTGGCCCTACCTACTTAAAACTAACTCAATCACACCAGAAGTAAGCTACCTGCCTGCCTATCGCTATATTTAAAAAATGCAAAGTCCATTCTCACAAAAACACACTCCACGATTCTCACACACGCCACCCGGGTGCAAAAAAGCCTACTCCTAGGGAGTACGTCCCGGGACGTCTCCGTCACCCGAGTTCAATACAACATTCACACTCTAATTTCATACCTTTTTTGCTGAAATCGACCGACAATCGACAGTGAACATTGAACACTTACATATTTCATTCTCTAATTCTTTCGAATATTCAATGTAATATGTGCATGTCATTTTGTAACTGATTCTAACTCTACTTTTATAATTTTGTAATTCAATCTTATTCGTTTTGTATCTTTCAATAAAATTTTGCAAAATTGTTTTTGTAAAAAATTGATGTAGTTTTTAATCGACACAAGGTCCACGACCTAACCACACACACACACACGTGTAACTTGTGTCGATAATTCACTGCCGAATTGTCAGTCGCCAAAAAAACTTAAAACTAAACCGTGTCCACCTGCCCGAACTCATGCGAGTAGCATCTAAGCACGCGTATGAGATTCGAGCATAAAAATGAACACGGCCAACAGTATTTTGACCTACCAGTTTTCTTCGTGTGTGCTGAAAATCCTGAGCTAAGAAACATGATTAGTAAAATGCTAATAAAGCGTTCTCTCCGAAAGAAAATTTACTTTAAATTTTAAAATGAAAAGTGGAGGAACACTTTGCAAAAATCTAAGTATATCGATTGTTTCATTCTTCACAGATTTTTAATATCAAAGTAAATTCACTAAATAGCAAAAGTATTCATGATAATTAACTTTGATATCGAAATCTGTTTTCCGCGAAACTTTCTTGTACATATTATGTTTGAAAAGAGTTCGCGATACGTAAAAATTGCAAGTGAATCTATAATTGAACTAGCACGAAATCGGAGGGTCATCCGACTTCTATGTATTAATTTTAATTCTATTTGTAAGGAATTTAAAACGCGACGTACAAGAAAACCCTATCCTGATCTAATAAATAAAATACATATTTAAAACAGTTTGTACGAATTTTGCACGATCGTACAGTCGTGGTCACTATGCTCGCGTCAAATAATAAAAATACAACCAGTTCCCGTGCCGTTTCGGACCATTCGTCCTACGACATGATGGGAACCGGAGGAACCGTAAAGCATGCGACTCACCGATCGCTGACTTGCATCACTGCGATCGTTAAGCATCTCAGGACTGATCCACAAGTACAGCTTGGCTCTCGAATACAGCTTGGCTTTCGAATGCAGATTGATTGATTCCCAGGGTTAGGCAGTTAGTCCTGTAGGTCCCCAAAATGACCTTCTGAAAGCACACAAAAATCACAACGGTTAAAGTATTTCTATTTATCAATTTGAATTTCGAACAGTATTTGTTATTTTTCAACGTATTCAACTGTCCTTGTACAAACATGCATTTTCAAATTTGCAACGTACAAACAGATCACAACAATCACAAACAACCACACCACAAAATTCGAAACATTTGAAAAAGCATATCGGAATTTGTAGGTAACTACTTTACAAAGCATGCTAAAACATTTGCAAACGTGTGCTAAAACGCGTGGGTGACTACACAGTAAAACTCAGTAAAACACTTGCAAAAGTATTGTAAAACACATAGGTAACCACACCGTTAAATGCACTAAAATATTTGTAGTATTATGCCAAAACACATAGGTAACCACACCATAAAACACGTTAAAACATTTGTAGAAGTATGTCAAAACACATAGGTAGCACACCATAAAACACACCGTAACATCCGCAAAAGTATGCGAAAACACATAAATAACTGCACCATAAAACACTGTAAATAATCCGTAATAGCATGCACTATCACATGTAGTAACACCATTAGCAATCACACAAGTCACATGTAGTAACACTTTGACACATGTAGAATCACACCATAAAACACGTTAAAATTTAAAAAAAATATACTAAAACACGTAAATAACCGCACGATAAAACACTTTGAATAATCCGTAATAGCATGCACTATCACATGTAGTAACACACTGGCAATCACTTTGACACATTTAGAACCACACCGTAAAACGCGTTAATACACCACCATACGTTTGTAAAAAATCACGATAAAACACACTAAGCACAAGTACTAACACTTTAAGTAACACAGAGATGAACACATAATCCGTTAACTGAATCCTTGACTCGTACCGGTACGTGTTAGTAAAGTTGATCCGATCTCCTTGGCAGGCACGACAAAACTGGTTACGAATGTCCTTCTCCAAGTGCAAAAGCCTATAACAACGATAGGTGATTCGCGATGACCAATCAACTATCATTATAATGCACCAATCCTAGTAGCTATTTTGTCAAAGTTGTAATTGTCGTTATAATTAAAAAATTTTTAATTTTATAATTATTTATTAACTATTATATTGTTGTAACTATTAAAATTTATTATTTATATATTTTTTTCGCGCCTATATGTTACGAAATGATTGTTAATTAATATATTACGATATATTTTGTTGTAATTATTAATTTTTAATTATTTATTTATCAAATTATTGTTGTATTCATTATGATTTTTTGTTTTCATAACTGTTATGCATAGGTAAGCGCAACATTTTTGTTAATTGTTGCTATAACTGTTAAAATTTATATGCAAATTTATACATTATTTTGTTATATTATTATTGAATTCAATTATTATTGTATCTATTGAAATTTGTATTTGTATTCGATAACTTTTACACGTGAATATGTTGAAAAAGTTACTATGTAATTAAAATAATTGTTTTTATATCATTTAATGTGTATATGTTGCACTTATACAATAATAATTGAATTCAATAATAATATAACAAAATAATGTATAAATTTGCATATAAATTTTAACAGTTATAGCAACAATTAACAAAAATGTTGCGCTTACCTATGCATAACAGTTATGAAAACAAAAAATCATAATGAATACAACAATAATTTGATAAATAAATAATTAAAAATTAATAATTACAACAAAATATATCGTAATATATTAATTAACAATCATTTCGTAACATATAGGCGCGAAAAAAATATATAAATAATAAATTTTAATAGTTACAACAATATAATAGTTAATAAATAATTATAAAATTAAAAATTTTTTAATTATAACGACAATTACAACTTTGACAAAATAGCTACTAGGATTGGTGCATTATAATGATAGTTGATTGGTCATCGCGAATCACCTATCGTTGTTATAGGCTTTTGCACTTGGAGAAGGACATTCGTAACCAGTTTTGTCGTGCCTGCCAAGGAGATCGGATCAACTTTACCAACACGTACCGGTACGAGTCAAGGATTCAGTTAACGGATTATGTGTTCATCTCTGTGTTACTTAAAGTGTTAGTGCTTGTGCTTAGTGTGTTTTATCGTGATTTTTTACAAATGTATGGTGGTGTATTAACGCGTTTTACGGTGTGGTTCTAAATGTGTCAAAGTGATTGCCAGTGTGTTACTACATGTGATAGTGCATGCTATTACGGATTATTCAAAGTGTTTTATGGTGCGGTTATTTACGTGTTTTAGTATATTTTTTTTAAATTTTAACGTGTTTTATGGCGTGATTCTACATGTGTCAAAGTGATTGCTAATGTGTTACTACATGTGATAGTGCATGCTATTACGGATTATTGACAGTGTTTTATGGTGCAGTTATTTATGTGTTTTCGCATACTTTTGCGGATGTTTCGGTGTGTTTTATGGTGTGCTACCTATGTGTTTTGACATACTTCTACAAATGTTTAGTATGTTATATGGTGTGGTTACCTATGTGTTTTGGCATACTACTACAAATATTTTAGTGCATTTAACGGTGTGGTTACCTATGTGTTTTACAATACTTTTGCAAGTGTTTTACTGAGTTTTACTGTGTAGTCACCCACGCGTTTTAGCACACGTTTGCAAATATTTTAGCATGCTTTGTAAAGTAGTTACCTACAAATTCCGATATGCTTTTTCAAATGTTTCGAATTTTGTGGTGTGGTTGTTTGTGATTGTTGTGATCTGTTTGTACGTTGCAAATTTGAAAATGCATGTTTGTACAAGGACAGTTGAATACGTTGAAAAATAACAAATTCTGTTCGAAATTCAAATTGATAAATAGAAGTACTTTAACCGTTGTGATTTTTGTGTGCTTTCAGAAGGTCATTTTGGGGACCTACAGGACTAACTGCCTAACCCTGGGAATCAATCAATCTGCATTCGAAAGCCAAGCTGTATTCGAGAGCCAAGCTGTACTTGTGGATCAGTCCTGAGATGCTTAACGATCGCAGTGATGCAAGTCAGCGATCGGTGAGTCGCATGCTTTACGGTTCCTCCGGTTCCCATCATGTCGTAGGACGAATGGTCCGAAACGGCACGGGAACTGGTTGTATTTTTATTATTTGACGCGAGCATAGTGACCACGACTGTACGATCGTGCAAAATTCGTACAAACTGTTTTAAATATGTATTTTATTTATTAGATCAGGATAGGGTTTTCTTGTACATCGCGTTTTAACTTCCTTACAAATAGAATTAAAATTAATACATAGAAGTCGGATGACCCTCCGATTTCGTGCTAGTTCAATTATAGATTCACTTGCAATTTTTACGTATCGCGAACTCTTTTCAAACATAATATGTACAAGAAAGTTTCGCGGAAAACAGATTTCGATATCAAAGTTAATTATCATGAATACTTTTGCTATTTAGTGAATTTACTTTGATATTAAAAATCTGTGAAGAATGAAACAATCGATATACTTAGATTTTTGCAAAGTGTTCCTCCGCTTTTCATTTTAAAATTTAAAGTAAATTTTCTTTCGGAGAGAACGCTTTATTAGCATGTTACTAATCATGTTTCTTAGCTCAGGATTTTCAGCACACACGAAAAAAACTGGTAGGTCAAAATACTGTTGGCCGTGTTCATTTTTATGCTCGAATCTCATACGCGTGCTTAGATGCTACTCGCATGAGTTCGGGCAGGTGGACACGGTTTAGTTTTAAGTTTTTTTGGCGACTGACAATTCGGCAGTGAATTATCGACACAAGTTACACGTGTGTGTGTGTGTGATTAGGTCGTGGACCTTGTGTCGATCAAAAACTACATCAATTTTTTACAAAAACAATTTTGTAAAATTTTATTGAAAGATACAAAACGAATAAGATTGAATTACAAAATTATAAAAGTAGAGTTAGAATCAGTTACAAAATGACATGCACATATTACATTGAATATTCGAAAGAATTAGAGAATGAAATATGTAAGTGTTCAATGTTCACTGTCGATTGTCGGTCGATTTCAGCAAAAAAGGTATGAACTTAGAGTGTGAATGTTGTATTGAACTCGGGTGACGGAGACGTCCCGGGACGTACTCCCTAGGAGTAGGCTTTTTTGCACCCGGGTGGCGTGTGTGAGAATCGTGGAGTGTGTTTTTGTGAGAATGGACTTTGCATTTTTTAAATATAGCGATAGGCAGGCAGGTAGCTTACTTCTGGTGTGATTGAGTTAGTTTTAAGTAGGTAGGGCCAGAGCAAGCTTTCATGTTTCTCTGTCCTCCGGTAAAACACACGTGAGATGCTTGCATCTGGGGGTTAAAAACGAAAAATCGAGAAGAGAAAATCTAAATATGAATTTATTCTATTTAATATTCTCTTGAACTCGATTGTTCGTAAGGCCAGGCCTTTTAGTTTGTAAGTCGCAGTCGTGGTTCTAGACCCGATTGCAAAAATGAAGTATACAGTGCAGTGAAGTGAAGTGCAGTGAAATTAAATAAAAATTCTGCTCGGATGTTCTTGTACGGACAGCGCATTCTGAGAATCGCTGGTCGTACACCTTTTTATTTTCAGTCATTCTTTTTCTTTCTTACTAAAGTAATTTTATATCTTATACAAAATTTCAATTTTGTTATCGATCGAAATGAATGGATAGTGGTGCAATTTTATTTCTATAAAATTGTCCGCTATCTGTTTGTGGAGATTTATAATAAAATTGAAAATAAATGTATTTCATATAAGAGCTAAGAATGTCCGAGCAATCGTAAAATTTCGCGAGTGATTCTTGTGAGGCTATGCCGAAGAAAGAAGAGGCTATATGCCGAAGAGCCCCGGCAAAAGTTGCCAAAGAAGAGGGGAACTATTAATGGCTGTCCATCTTAGGATGGAGAGTCATTTTGTCACTATGCTCGCTATTATTTTTTTGTATTTTACATGTGTTTTTTTAAACGGTACGTAAAGTATCGTCGAACGCGTTTTGCTCGAATTTTGACGAGCTCACGATCGGTTCGCGATTTTATTTCGAATTTTCAGGTCTTTTCATTGCATTTTCTATTTTTTCAAAGTTTCGTATGAAATAAAACAATGTTTCACTCCTTTTTTCAGAATTTTCTATGTTAATAAGGTTTTGTATGTTTCAGCTTTTGATTTTTGGTAAGTTATAAGGTTGTTCTCTTCTCAAATCCGCAATTTTTATTGCGTATTGTATTTTTCGAATGTTCTGTATAAAAAAAAAAAAAAATGATTTTTCAATCCCTTCCCACAATTTTCTATGTTAATACAGTTTTGTATGTTTTAGGATCTGATTTTTGGTAAGTTATTACATTGCTCGCTCTTCTCAATGTGCATTGCGTTTTCTGTCTTTCGAAAGTTTTGTATCAAATAAAGTAAAATTTCACTCCTTTTCCTACAATTTCTTATGTTAATAAGATTTTGTATGTTTCAGCTTTTGATTTTTGGTAAGTTGTCATATTTAGTGCATTAGTTTCACATTAATTCCGAGCTTGTGGGAGGAAGGGTGGGCTCGGGCGTAAGTTTTTCGTCACGTTACGTGGCGAAAAGCTTACGCAAATTGTAAGTGCCTTTTGTTCTAACTTGCACTCATATTCGTGACAATTTTTTAATTTCTCACATATTCTTGACAATTTTATAACTTCTCACATATTTTTGACAATTTTTTAACTTCTCACATATTAGACTGTAGCAATAGCCTATTATTTTTTTGTCAATTGCTCTAAACTTAAAAGAAAGTTCTTCCAACTTTCTTTCCTATATCCTTTTTTCTTTACCAAGTTTTAGATTATACGAGTGCAATTTTAGAACAAAAGGTACATGTAGAGTTTTTAGTATTGTATTGTAGTATGTGTGAGTGTGTGAATGGAATGTGAGTACAGGATACAGGATTCATGTCATCGTGGGATAAAGTTTTTATGTCTGTAAAGATTTTTATTTCTAGCTCCGAAGTTTTCAAGCATCTTCGCTATTTTATTTCTTTTTCTGCATTATTTTATTCTTTGATTGATATTCAATACAGGTTCTTACTTTCATTTCATGCGCGAATCTTATTTCGAGTTTCAAGGTTGATCTTGTTTTTGAGGATTTTTAGATCCGCAGGATTTTATTTCGGACTTGAGGTTTGCAAACCCCATCGCGATTTTATTTTCAGTTTCGAAGTTTCTGAATCGCTTTATGATTCTTTTTCGGATTTTGTGGTTTTCAAACTTAGCGATTTTGATTTTTCAAGAGTTTTGTTTGGAAAAAAGAAAATTTCATTCCTTTTCCCTCAATTTTCTATGTTAATTATATTTCTCTGTTTCAGATATTGATTTCAAGTAAGTAATTAAATGTTTCATATTTGTCTTAATTGCATTTGTATATTTCAGGTTTTTATTTCAAGTAAGTAATTCAATGTTTCATATTTTTCTTAATTGCATTTGTATCTTTCAGGTTTTTATTTCAAGTAAGTAATTCAATGATTCATTTTTGTCTTAATTAAATTTGTATGTTTCAGCTTCTTATTTTAAGTAAGTAGTTCAATGATTCATATTTGTCTTAATTAAATTTGTATCTTTCAGGTTTTTATTTGAAGTAAGTAGTTCAATGATTCATATTTGTCTTAATTAAATTTGTATCTTTCAGGTTTTTATTTGAAGTAAGTAATTCAATGATTCATTTTTGTCTTAATTAAATTTGAATGTTTCAGGTTTTTATTTCAAGTAAGTAATTCAATGTTTCATATTTTTCTTAATTGCATTTGTATCTTTCAGGTTTTTATTTCAAGTAAGTAATTCAATGGTTCACATTTGTCTCAATTAAATTTGTGTGTTTCAGCTTTTTATTTTTTGTAACTAATTAAATAATTCACATTTGCCTTAATTACATTTGTATGTTTCAGCTTTTTATTTGAAGTAAGTAATTGAATATTTCACATTTCTATTTTTCAAATGTTTTATCAAATAATATTACTAATTTTGCATCTATTTTCTTCCTTTGCATATTACTTTTGTTTGTTGCAGCATAGGTAATAATCCAGAACTATCACATAGAGATTTCACCGATGGATGCGCTAATTTTAAGTTAATTTTAAGTTGCGTACAAAATATTGTAATACACTGTAGTATGGATGAGTGCATGTGTGAAATGCGTATATACGAAACATGAAGATATCATCGAAGAATCATCGAGGGATGCGTGCGTTAGTTTTAAGTTAATTGTAATCTCGTGGGAGGGTGGGTGGGTCAATGTAAGTGCCTCTAATTCTAACTTGCACTCATCTTCACAATTGGTGAACTTTTTACGCGTTAGTTTGTAGTATACCCAGTTATTTTTTGTCAATTGGTCCGAACCCAAGTGGATCATTGGGGGTACATAATGCAGTGAACACGCGGCAGGGTTGAGCTGCAAGTGCTGGTGTAGCGCCAGGGACACATCTCTGCGAGGCATTTTGATTGATGGTCCATCTCGATCTGCCGCTTCACGGCGTGGGTTTCCTCTCTGCTGTCAGACTCCCTTTCAACGGGAGCGGGGAGAAATGGGAAACCCTTCGCGGATGTGTCACTCGTTCTTATCAGTGTTTTCGGTTCAATTCGGTCTCGTGGTTCACGTAAGTCACGATGCGACTACCCTTTGACCCATGAAGGCGAAGTTCACTTGATAGAGAATGCTGGTCCACCCTTTTGCGAAAGTTCTTCTAACTTTCTTCATTTCTAGCAGAAAGTTCTTCTAACTTTCTTTATTTCTAGCAGAAAGTTCTTCTAACTTTCTTTCCTTCCCTTGCTTTTTTACTTCGTTATACATCATACGAGTGCAAGCTTAGAATGAGAGGTACATATGCGGCGTTTAGAATAAGTATGTTAAGCGTGTGCGTCTGCGATTGCTGTTTAAAATTGCACTCACTTTAATTATCGAACTTTTTCCGCGTTAGATCATAGTATTAGTTCCTCTCTTCCTTTCTTTCTCTCTCGTTTAGCGTTTCATTTTACATAATTCGAGTGCAATTTTAAAACAGAGTATGTGGGATCCCACGAAATTAGTATTAAGTTTATTATAAGTGTGTTGAGCGCTTACAATTCTAACTTGCACCCATTTTCACAATACGTGAAATTTTTTACGCGTTAGAGTGTAGTATTAGTCGGTAATTCTCTGTCGATTGTTCCGAACCTGAGTGGATCATTTGGGGTTGGTAGTGCTGTGAACACGCGGCAGTACTGAGCTGCAAATGCTGGTGTAGCGCCAGGGACACATCTCTGCGAGGCATTTTGATTGATGGTCCATCTCGATCTGCCGCTTCACGGCGTGGGTTTCCTCTCTGCTGTCAGACTCCCTTTCAACGGGAGCGGGGAGAAATGGGAAACCCTTCGCGGATGTGTCACTCGTTCTTACCAGTCATTTTTGGTTCAATGCGGTCTCGTGGTTCACGTAAGCCACTATTCGACTACCATTTGACCCATGAAGGCGAAGTTCACTCGATAGAGAATGCTGGTCCACCTTTTTGCGAAAGTTCTTCTAACTTTCTTTATTTCTAGCAGAAAGTTCTTCTAACTTTCTTTCCTTCTAGCAGAAAGTTCTTCTAACTTTCTTCCCTTCTCCCTTTGCTTTTTATACCGTTTTAGATAACACGGGTGCAATCTTAGAATGCGAGCGTTTTGGTGTGTCTGTGCGCTATAAGTTAGTTTTAAGTGCGATACAAGCTCTTTGCTATATTATAGTAAAGGACTTGTATATCTAAGCGAGCTTACGGGCTAAGTAGAGTCAGAACTCATTTATCCTTCCGATAAATGAGGTAGTTGCAATTGGTGGGTGGTTGGGATTTGGAGTTAGGGTGGGTCACTGTCGTAGCAACCTCCACGTGGTGTGACCTGGTAATCGATATCGTTTTCTAAAGATTTTTTTAAAGATAATATTTAGAAAACGATATCGAGCTAATTGCTACGGTTTTCTTTTAAGTTGAAATTTTTCAATTTAATTTACTATTTTACTTATATACTGTAATGTATGTATATTATTATAATATATAATATACGTATAAAATTGATTAATTAAATTTTTGTTTAAAGAATTCATAAAATACCGACTGCATTTGTACCCACATGCGATTAGTGGAAGTTTTACCGATACACGTAGATAAAGTAGCGATTGAATATAACGATGGTACAATATTATCTGGAAGCTTTGCAATTCACTTGACTTGCTACTAAATTTAAGTTGGTTAGTGACGTATTCGACTATTACAAGTTGCTCTATTTCAACTGCAGTTTGTATAGTGCAACGATTATTAGACGCATTTGTAAACTAGTGCATCGTACGCTGTTATTAACAAATTTTGTATTGATAAAATACAGTATTTGTGTGTAACAGATAACTGAGGCTTACTCGAATGAAAAACACACGTTGATTGCAACCGGCTTCGATTTACTTTTCTATAATACTGTTAAAGTCATTATACTAAATTGTGTCCATGCCATTGTATAAATAACAATACCATATTATCATTGTATATACCGCATATTATTTAAATAAAAATAATACGTTCGCGTAAGTGTATTAGAAATTTTTTAATATGGCTGGTACAATTTAAAAAGTTCAACTTTCAAGCGGTTATGTTATGCCTCTTATTGGATGTAAGATTAATAAAAACATAACATACGATATTTATTTCTCGTTTTTAAAATTTATTTGAATATAACTTTATTTGTACTATTTAAATGTATAATTTAATAATATTGATATGGTATAATGTGTATAATTGTGCAATGATTTGATTTTTTTAATTGAACAAGTAAAGTTATATGTATTCATTACAAGATGTTTGTTATATATTATAAAAGATAAATAACTTCTTTTTCAGTTGGAACATACAAAATTCAAGGAAGAGATATAATATATGAAGTTGTTGATGAAAGTTTAAAAGTAGGTTTTCGTTCTATCGGTATGTATGTACATTAGAATGTATATTAATATTTGTAAATGAGATTGTAAATATGTTTCAAAATTTTATATTTTTCACAATTTGTTTGGTATATACAGATACAGCTGTGGTTTATAGAAATGAAGAAGATATTGGTTATGCTTTAACAAAGTTATTACCAAAATATAATCTACAGAGAAGTGATATTTTCTTAACAACTAAACTTTCACCATCCGAATTTGGAAATCCAAAAGGCATAGAAGAATCTGTGCAAAGATCGCTTAAAGCACTTAACACTACATATATTGATTTGTATTTAATTCATTGGCCAGCAGCTGCTCGCATACCAGAGACTTCTAAAGACAACTTTAGCTTAAGAGCAAAGACCTGGAGTAAATTAGTAGATTTAAAGAAACAAGGATTGATGAGATCTATAGGTGTGTCTAATTATACAATAAAACACTTGGAAGAATTGTTGCAAGATCAGAAAGGTGAACTACCAGCTGTTAATCAAGTAAGTATATATTTTTATTTGTATATTGTTATAAAATTTAGATATATTCATTTAGATATACTCATTATAGGTTGAATGCCATCCTCATTATCGTCAAGAAGAACTAATTAAATACTGTAATGAGAAAGGCATACATGTGCAAGCATATTCTTCTTTAGGAACTAGTAGTAATACTAGTCTTTTAAAAGATCCAACTGTAACAAAAATAGCTTCTCAACTACATGTATCTCCAGCACAACTATTGTTAAAATGGGCTTTGCAGCAAGGAATTGGTAAATAATTTATTTTGTCAATGCATATTATGGTTATATAACATTTAAGAATATTGTTTCAGGTATTATTCCCAAAGCTGTAAAGAAAGAACACATAAGAAACAACATACAGTTAGATTTTATGATAGATGAAGAAAGTATGAATGCTTTGTCTTCTCTACCTCAGTATAAATATACATGGGATCCTTCCAATGTGTATTAAACAAATGAAGAAAGAAATAATTTGATCTAATTTAAAAACACAATTTTATATTATCTTATAATAACATGAAAGGTTTTGCAGATCAAGTTGCACAACTTTGTATAGAAAAATATGCAAAGCTTAATAAAACGGGTAAACCATCGGAAAAGGAATGGACTGTATTATCAGGCATTGTATTAAAAAAACCCGATAATTCGCTATTTTTGGTAGCTCTTGCTACGGGCACAAAATGTTTAGGAGAAATAGATTTATTAAATACAGAGATATACAAGGAAGGTTGTAGATTGAGCGATTCCCACGCTGAAGTTCTTGCTAGACGTGCCTTTTTAAGATATTTGTATAGCCAAATTGATTTGATACTTGATGGTACTAAAAGTGATGTTTTTGAAATGAATTATAAGAATAAAATTAAACTGCAAAATGGAATATCGTTTCACTTCTTTACAAGTCAAACACCTTGCGGAGATTGTTCCATATTTTTAAAAGAATTCTACGAAAATGAGGCACCTCCAATAAAAATTAGAAAATGCAATCATAACAACGAAGAACAAACGAATGTTATAAACAAAAAGGAACAATTAATCGAAGATATATATAGAACCGGAGCGAAATGTGTTGAATCTGAAAAATACCGTGATCCTTATCTGCCTGGAGTGAACTATCACGTAGTCGGACCATTACGCACTAAACCGGGAAGAGGAAATCCTACCCTTAGCTTGTCTTGTTCGGACAAACTAGCAAAGTAAATAAAACGTAAAAATGTTACAATTTGTTTTTGATACGTACAATGCTTTCACGGTTTATTATAATTATATTTTGTATCTGGATTTCAGATGGAATATTCTTGGATTACAAGGTTCACTTTTATCAATATTAATACCATCGATAAAAGTAGACACTGTCATAGTCGGAGGTAACTGTCCCTTTTCTCTAGAAGCAATGGAACGTGGATTGTATAAACGATTCAACAATGATGCATACAAATTAAAAGTTGTACAAAGTAATGTTTCTTTTGAACACCAGAAAAATCATAAAAGAACACATCCATGTCCCTCAAGTATAATATGGTGCGCTGTGAAAAATCGGTAATTTTGTAGTACTTATGTTTCCATATTATACGAGCACTTATAGTTTTAAATCATATTTGCATCATTCAATTTACAGTGATACAGAAGTAGCAATTGAAGGTAGAAAACAAGGTGCGACAAAGAAAAAAAAAGGTAATAATTTACTTGTAACAAGAAGAGCTTTATATGAAATGTTTTTACGAATTTGTGATAAATATCAGAATAATGAGTGCGATATAAGGCATCCGAAAAAAATCACATATTTAGATTGTAAAAAATGGTCCAAAACTTATCAAAATCTATGGAACACTTTAAAGTCGAGTTCCTTCCAGGCATGGCCTTCCAAGCCAATTCACTTACAAACTTTCGTGTTATAAAACTTTTAATAAAATTATTTGAACTATAAAATTATTAGAACTATAAAATTATTATTATATATAATACAAATATAAATATATTTATAATATCCGTCTGCTTATATTTGTATAGCCCACGCCGAGACAGGTTAAAACAACTTGATCTAATATCTCGTCTTCTTCTTTAAGTGGATCAATTTTAAAGACAATTCCAAAGAAATCTCGCAGATCGCGTAAAAACTGTATCCTGTAGAAATAATGTTTTTTTTAGATTTTACATTTATTTTTAGTTTCGAATAATATATTTATAACCTAAATAATTACTCACATTGATGGTGTTAAAGGACCTGTTACGACTTTAGAAACATCCTTTTTTCCTAATGCCATGAACATTGCAGTCATAACTTGGAAAGGTGAATCCACACATCCGTTCCTAGAATTATATAATTGTGTATTATGCTTCCATCACACTATTTATGTTCCTTATTCATTCTGTTTACCTATAAATTTCATCAATTAGTTTCATAGCGGCTTCTTTACCAATATCTTCCGGTACACAAGGTAAAGAACCTGTTGTCATATGAGGTGAACATGCTTCTCCACCAAAAACAACTTCATTTGTTGTTTCAGCTGATAAGCTTATTCCAAAGCCTATAATTATATGAAATATTTAGTATATATTAAGAAACAGAATTTAATAACATTAAACATGTACCTGGAGATTTCCCACTAGCTGCACCTCTGCAGTGATCTGCATGAATATAGACGTCTGGTAAAAACTTCAATAATACACCTTTAGCAGATTCTATAATTCGGTTGGCAATAGCAGGGGAAACTCTTATGCTGCATGCAACACCTCTTATTCGTTTTACCATACCACTATTTTGAAACTATAAATAAATTATTCTGGATAAAATTTTTAATATCATCATTAAGAAATTATATTATATATTCTAATTAAAACTAACTTGAATACTTTTAAGATTACGACTAGCAGGGCATTTAAAATAAATTTCTCCACCTCCTAATGGTGCTGCTCCTCTTTTGTTAATATTAAACACAACTTCAGTGTCACCCAATAAAAATCTTTTTAACATAGGTACACCAGTTGCTTTGATCCGATCAACACAGGGATCTTAAAAATTACAATTAAAGTTTAGTAATTTCTCATCTTTAAAATTTACTAGCTCATTGTATTATTATTTTTATGCACCTATTGTGTTATTAGTGATTCCTCTCAGTTTTGCTTCTATCGGTTTTTTACAAAAAGGAGCCAATATCATGATTCCTTCTAAATAATAACCAATACCTCGTTGTAAGCTACAATCATGTTCTATATCTCCTCCGTGTAACAAACCAGGATTATAATACAAATTAGTTCCTGTTTCATTCAATTCTATCCTTGATCCATTTGTAACTTTATCCAGTAAACGTATAAAACTAACTTCATACTCTGGAAAGGAAATATAATGAATCATGTTGCATTTATTAGTAAATTTTAAATATCTAAGTACTTTAAAAGTTTTTTAAACTAACCTCTAAGTCCAGGATTATCATCTTTGATTCTAATATCTGTTATTTGCACTGGTCTACCTGATAATGTGGACAATAGCAACCGATATCGCAAATAATTGCAACCTTCATATGTCAGAATTTTATTTTTTAATTTAGCTGGCATATTTTATCAAAATTCGCGGGTCATAACAAAACCACGAGGAAATAGATGATCGGATCTTTTTCGCGCAGGTTGGGGAGCTCAAAAAACTCCTTAGTGGGGAGCTTTTATCATTCCATATACGGTGGTTAATAATGTATAAATAACGAGAATATGATTTGACAACTTCTTTCGAACTTGAGAATTTAAAAATTTGGAAAATTTAAGAAGTTCAGGAATTTGGGAATTTGAAAGTTTAAGAATTTTGAATTTGGAATTTAAGCTTTACAAATCTAAAAGTTTAAACTTTTAAATAAAAGGCCACACGGTGTATATTCTTGACATTACAAATGTAAAGGCGCACGTGCATTACTCTTGATTACAAAATATATTGAACCAATAAGAGCGAACATATGAAGAATGAACAAGAATGCATTGTTCGAAAATAATGTTCTCCTGTGAATTGAATTATAGGAAGCATTCATTTGACATTATTGTATAGCATTATTAAACACATTGTACTGAACAATAATCATGGTATACGTATAAATAACAAATGATATTGATATTTATAGTTTGATATTATTATTTAATTGTTATAATTTGTATATTTTATAGTCTTGAGTTCTGTTACACATATTTATTTATACTTGAAATGACGACAGCAAGGAAAACAGTGTTTGTTACTGTGGGTACTACTAAATTTGATGAATTAATTAAAACAGTACTCACTTCAGAAGTTTTAGAGGTAAATATAATAAAATATGTAAATTTATACAATTTTTGTCACAAGTCTTTATATCACAAAGAATCTTTTATTTTTTAATATGTTGCTTTCAGGCATTATCATTAAAAGGATACAATGAAATGATTTTACAAATTGGTAAAACTCTTTTTGTACCTGATTGTACGTTACATTATGGTTTTGTCAACATTGAATATTTTAACTTAAGTTTTAACATACATGAGGATGTAGAGAATGCAGATCTGATCATAAGTCATGCAGGAGCGGGTAGTATTCTTGATGCATTAGAAAAGAAAAAAAACTTGATTGTAGTTACGAATCAAAATTTAATGGATAATCATCAGTTAGAATTAGCTGAGCAACTCTATAAAGATGAACATTTGTACTACTGTACCTGTGAAACATTATTAGATACTATTCAAACAATGGATTTTACAAAACTAAAACCATTTATCAGTGGAAAAAGTAAACGTATAGCTGAGTTTATAGATCAAATAATGGGATTTTCAATTTGAAAACATATTGGAAAATATTTAAAAATAAATATAACATTTATTTCTACACAACAATAAACTATTAAAGGGTTAATTGATGTTATTTAATATATTTTAGTTTTTACATGTGTTACAGTATGAGTATATAACAGTTTCAATTATTTGTTATAACAGATATAGCTTTGATATAATTTACAACAATAAGAATTGCTTAAATAACGGTTTCTTAAAATTATCGTGTAATGGCATAGAAAAATTCATAATTTGCAAGTTAAAAAAATGATGAATAACAACGGCAGTTCTTGTTAAATATTTTTTTACATATCTTTGGACATTTGCTATCATTAAAATAAAAGCTATATCGATAAAAGTATTTTTTTGAACACTGTAGTGTTAAAATAAATTCAGTTCTCCAACAAATTTTCCTATTACTTTCATAAGTTTTGTTTTTAGGAATGAAGTAGACAGCCAACTTCGTACGACGATGAGTATAGGTATTGCGTTGTTAGCAATTTAAAGAATTCACACATTTCTATGTGTTTCATTGTTTCGTTTTTTTAGATGATCTCATTATTTATACTTTAAATTTATTGTACGAAGATACATCCACATGAGGCAAACTACATATATATATAGCGACATGTGTCTTTAATTACACACCAAGCCAAGACGTGTCATTTCTTTCAAAAGTTCGTTTCCCATTTGCGCAGGACTCCTCGTGACTATTACACCAGCCTACAGCAAATAGTTTCGTATGCGATAAACGTGACTAAATTAAATTAAACAGATATAGGATTCAGTTATACCTTTTCTAGTGCATTGATTTTATCTTGCGCGCCACCTTTTCCTCCTGAAATAATCGCACCAGCATGTCCCATTCGTCGTCCAGGAGGAGCAGTGATACCAGCAATAAATGACACTACTGGCTTAGCTTTTCCACCCTAAAATATGTTAAACATACATAAGATCTATGATATATTAATGTTACAGTAATTTACATTGATGAGGATTCAAAACATGCTTTGACGGACGAAGTGCATCAGGATTACTGAAAAATAATGATCAGTTATTAGGATAGGGTAGGGTAGGAGTTTGGTACCAATAACTTAGCATTGCAACGAACAGTGTTATGTTCAATGAGGTACTCCGCCGCTGATTCTTCTGCGCTACCACCAATTTCACCAATCATTATAATACCATCACATTCTGGATCTTTAAGGAATACATCCAAACAATCAATGAAATCTGTTCCATTGAAAGGGTCACCACCAATTCCAATACAAAGTGTTTGCCCAAGACCAGTCTTAAAATGATAACAAGATTAAATTTAAAACAAATTTAATTTACTTTTGAAGGAAGACTAAGACATTAGAAAAGAGAAAGAAATAAGTATTATTTACTTACAAGGGTTGTTTGGTTCACAGCTTCATATGTTAAAGTTCCAGATCTTGACACAATACCAATTTTTCCTTTTTGATGTATATGGCCTGGCATAATACCTATTTTACACTGAGATAGTAATAGGTCATAAAATAAATGTAGGAAAACTAATACATAGATATAATTAAATTTATAATATTTATACCTGTTCTGGAGCTATTATTCCAGGACAATTTGGCCCAATTAAGCGGGATTTATTTTGTTCTAAAAGTCGTCTTTTGACTTTAACCATATCATGTTGTGGAATACCTTCTGTAATACATACAATTAATGACATTTCTGCATCTATAGCTTCCATAATAGCTGATGCAGCAGCTGGAGGAGGAACATAAATGACACTTGCTGTAGCACCTGTGGCTTCTTTAGCCTATAAAAAAAATCATGCAATCTATAAATTTAATGTTATTTTATATGTGATTTTTCAATAGAAATTATGGAATTTAAACATTATAATGAAAAGCTTTTCCCACCTCTTTTACAGTTTTAAAAACTGGTTTTCCAAGATGTTCCGAACCAGCCTTCTTGGGACTAACACCACCTACTATTTTAGTTCCATACTCAATGGCTTGTTTGCAATGAAATGTTCCCTGTTTACCAGTAAAACCCTGACATATTACTTTAGTATTGGAATCAATTTTCAAATTTTTTCTAGTATCTGTATAATTAAACCTTATTTGGGAACGTAACAAACCTCCACAGTTCCTAACTGAAACATAAAAGAAACAATTTATTAAAAACATAGATCTATGATATTCTACCAAGACATTCATTAGGACAAGTTATCTTTAATTACTAGTTTAATATTTAGTAATAATTTAAAAGTAATGAAGTAAATGGAAATTTTATGTCCCCATTGTCTCAACATTGGCTTATTTATAGGAACAATATCAAATTTCTCAACTTTTAGGTCAAGGTTCATTGAGTGAACATCATCCAATAAGTTCATATGATTTGACATTTATTATGACAGGATAAAGAATTACAACAGAGATGTATTACAACAGTCATATAAGCCATTGATTTCCAGTAGCAGTACAGTATGATGTTAACAAAAAAGATGTGATATCAGTGGCATAAAATATATGTGAAGTTAAAAAAAGTTAAAAAAACATGTACTATGACATGTATATAAGAAAGAAGTAAAAATTTAATACATAATTATATAATGCTTCATTAATAGTCAAACGAAACTACATATCAAAGTCAATTAATTGTATGTGTATTCCCCCATAAAGAATGAATTATGAATAATTATATATATCCTTATATAATGGGAACATTAATATGAACCCAGGATGTATTTTTAGTTTTTGAAATTATAGCAGGTTCAAAACGAAACACGGCAATAGGGCGTGCAATCTTGCAATATCGTACAAATAAATTTCAAGTGTTTCGAAACGTACAAAGATCCTTTTATTAACATAGAATAAACTACCCGACAATTATTCGAGTTTTACCTGTGAATTTGGAAAACGTCCTGACAGCCACAGCCATTTTTTAACTAATGTTTCTTTTAAAAAAGATCACTTAATAAAATCGAATTATTACAGAACAACCATTAAGAGGACTAACTTCGAAGAACTAGCGAGGTCAAGTTCGAAAGAAAATATGTATACGGACAAAGTGCACTTATCGCATGTACCCAACCCCACCGTACATCGTTACGGAATTGTCAAATGTCAGGAACGTTGAACAACGAAATGATTGGTCAAGTACTTCTTGAAGCCTTTATTTAAGTCTGATTTTCAAAGTAGTTCGTTCATATAATTTTGTAAGAACAAGTAATTTGTTAAAATAAATGTTCTTTCTTGTAATAAACTTGTTCTAAATTCCTGTAAAATTATGGTCGAATCAAAGCATGCGATATCCCAGCTTTGATTACTGGTAGATGCATAGAAACATTAGTTCTATTTCTATGTGATATTTTTTGCCTAGAACATGGAAGTTATGGGTACATATTAATATATTGCCGCGCGTTATATTGCTCATAAGCGATATATCCAATGACAATAATAAAGAAGAAAACTTTGTTTAATTCAGGCTTCAAGTCAATTCTGTATAGAACCACTCTCGAAATCCATAGAATTTAAACGTAAATTGAATAAATTGGAATAATTTTTTAAAAATTTCTACCCATACTCCATGTACGATTAAATTCATGTTGCAATTATTATTTGTAATAAATGTAATGACAATTCTATTGTACGGAAAGGTAGTGTGCTGCATAATCAACGGAGACCACCTATAGCTGAGCATTGTAGTTAATGAAAGCTACGATTGATGGTATCATAGTTTGGCAAATGTAGATTACTGAAAGAAAGTCTACGTAAATCCTTTTTCGATTTTATTGTTATTACTGACACAAGAACTTAATTATATACAAATTTTCATATGGATAAAAAAGTTTATTGAAATTCCTAGTGATCCGGGTATAAGAGTGATATTGATGCGTATAGATAGTACGACATAAATGACAGTGATGTATAGAAAATAAATATCTCGATAAAAATGACGTGGTGAAGAGAACCTTATCGTTTTACAAAACCATCGAGGAAATTGCAAGGTACGCGGCTTTTCTTGCTTGATATTGTTCCTTATTTATGTTGTTCCAAATGTTTAAGAAGTGATTAACAAAATGTATTTAAAACGCCAATTGTATCAGATATAGTTTTGAAGATGATTGAAGAATATCTTTTGTAATCAAGAAGCAATTACACTCATGATACTTACAGACTATTCGGAAAGTTTTTTACTATCTATTGTTACGTATTACGTGTTATGAAATTATTTGCTATTATAGTGGTGGCTAATATTTTTATATGTTTGAAACGTATTTCATGTAAGGATGAGAAAAACGTTCTATTAATAAGAAATGAAAAAAATATGTGCATATTTTTGACTAGCATAACAGATATTTATTTCAGTATACAGTTTTTGATACTGTTTTATGTTTTATTTCATTCTTTTGTCATTTAAAAAGTGATTTTATCTTTTTATCATATTTAATTATAGTATAATATAAAGCAGACACAATAATTATCATATATTAAGTATTGAATATATAAATATTAAGTAATCAAGTATGATACATAAAACAGGATGGAAGAAAGTACAAGTTCTGAAAATGTTTGGTGTAAAACTAAAGCTGAAGAACAAAGTAGCTTATACCATGGAGAATCTATAACTCAGTCTATGGAAGCTAATTCTACTTCTTTAGCAGATATATTTGATACAGCATTTACATCAACGGTTGATCCTTCTCCACAGTCCAGATTTAATTCAGGTATAGGAAAAATGTTGATATTCAATGTAGGATAATGTTATTTCATAAAAGTTTATCATATGAAATGATAGATAGAATAAAACATTACAAATACACATAACAAATATTAATAATTCAGTTTTTTCGTTATAGCTAATGAAATGGAATACGAACATCTATTCGCAGAAAGTGATATAGAGGATTCAGATGTAGTACCTCTTAACCGTTATGTAAATTCACCGCATCATCCTACTTCAGATAACAATTTTGTTTTTGGAAGTTATTTAAGTGCACCTGAAACTGGGGGAAGAATTTTACATGAACGTGATCCTCCGGTAAAACATAGAAGTAAAAAAAGGGAAGAACATAAATTAATCAATCAATCAATTGATAGTTTAAATGTAGCTGGGCCGTCAAGAATATCAGATGGAATTTCTAATAGGTAGTAGCTTAGAATTACCTTTTCTTTACTACTTTTTCATTGATGTTACTTTTTCTTTCAGTGCAATTAGATCTACAGCCAGTAATGGAGCCATTTTAAGCAGAGTTATACAGAACATTGAAAATGACAGTGCCAATGAATCCAATACTTTGTATCATTCAGTTTTGCCAAATACAATTAATCCACAACAGCATTCTATGCATACAACAAGTATAATTACAATTTTTATTATGTTAACATTAAATGACAATTATGATAAAAGACTATATAATATTTTTCAGTTAATTGCTACATTCTTAAGTAATTACATTTTGTTATACATTGTATTAACTTTCATAATATAGGAAATGATGATACACCATCAGCACCAGATCTGCAACTAGATTGGTCCTCAAGCAGTGATGATGCCACCAGTAGTGATGGTGCTACCAGTAGTGATGATGCTACTAGTAGTGATGATGAAGAGGGGTCTGTTGAAGTCCTTGGAACAGTAAATCATAATAACAAGGTAGAACAGCTCAAACATAACTTTCAGCAATTCACTTCTAACATAATATGCTTTAATGTATTTCAATAGCAAAATTCTGTACAAAATAATGAAGAAGGTAATCGTCCAGTTACTGTAGTTGATTTAACTGTGGAATCAGATGAAGAACATACTCCACCGACTTCAACAGCTACAGTTGTAAATCCAACAGATTATGTACATAGGTACTAAAAGAAAAGTTTTTAATATATACATATTCTCGTATTATTTTTAATCATTATTTTAGTGGGAACTACTCTTACTGCATGCATGGTTCACCAGACTACATGTATCATAACAGATGTATGCACCACAATTGTAGAATTCCAATTCCAGTTATACCCGTTGGGTATGGTCAAATACCAGGTAAATTTTTCAAGCTGTGGAAACAAGTGAAATCAAATGTTTTATAGGATTATTACTAATTTGTTTCTTTTTTAAATACTTCTATAGAAATGAGATCACGTATGCATCCTGTACAAGAAAGATTGTGGAGGGTACAGCAACGCATGCAAGAAGTTCGCAGAAGAAGTCTTCATCCAAGATTTTCGTCGCATCACACGTTAGTATTGTAGTAAATCGACGTAATTTTATGTTACGTAATAATTTTTATATTTAGTAGCACATCGTCGTGTAATCCACACGTACACCAACCGAGCCAACATATGTGTAACAACGGAAACCCTAATCCTCCGAGTAATCGTTACAACGGTTCGGAAAATATGGCATTCGCAGAAAATTATCTTCCGCCTCCAATACTACCACCACCGCAGCAGCCCACCGTTTACAGTCATCCGGAAGCTAGAGGAACACCGAGTTTCAGTCCACCTTGTCCCGTGCAACCTGTATCGGTAATTCAGTACATCCTTTTCTTGAGAAATTTAATTGTTATTGAGGCAATTAATATTATTTTACATGTTTAGGACAATTCTTTGATTGGTGTTGCGGAAATGGAACCAACACCATCGGTGTTACCATCAATGTCGGTTCATCCTTATGTGCATCATCATATGTATCACTATGGTCCTCATCGAAGACCACCTGGGCCACATATCCATATAAATTGGTTACCACATCCTCATTTGGTACGATTTTAATTATGAAATATGGAATATTGAAAATTTCTCTGTACAATTTGCACTACAATTTTTTACATATTTTGTGTATAGCAAGGATCGGGAGCTCATGATATGATGTCATTTTCACCTTTGGGTTCACTCCATATGCGCCTCGCATATAATTTACGACGTATAGCTCACATTAGTTGTGGAGCAACGCAAGAGTCAATTGAAAGTCATACATTCCGCTATAAGTACAAACGGGTAATAACTAGTAATAAATACGACTACATGAATATTAGATAGTATAGTATTATTATTAGTGTATATTCACTGTATTTTATTTGGCAGGTTAAGAAAGTTGAAAATGGCGAAGATGCTATAGAAAAGTGTACTATATGTTTGTCTGAATTCGAAGACTGTGAAAGTGTCAGGTACAGGTTATCTTTTGTATACGAATATAGACTTGCGATATTTACAACATCTTTTAGATTAATTATGTTTATAATGTTTTTCTTTTTATTGTTTTTGTGCAGAAGGCTTCCATGTATGCATTTATTTCACATAGACTGTGTTGATCAATGGTTATGCACGAATAAGCGCTGCCCTATATGTCGAGTGGATATCGAAACCTTCCTACATAAGGAACTTGCCAGCACTGCATAGTTTAAGGTCGATTTTATCCAACTGTTTTCGTTTTTAAATATAATCAGGTAATATCCAGATCTTTTAAATACTTTGAGATATCCTAATCACGGGTAATCCCATTTCTGATGATGTTATGGATGTTGGTGTAAAAAAATTTCACTGTGAATAATCAAAATATCAATAACTAAAATAGAACTAAGTTCCTGGAGTAGTAGGAGAGGTTTGTTTTGATTTAACATTATTATCTTTGCATTCGTTTTATGAGTATTAATAATGCTGTATATAATGAATGTTAGATTTGTTACATGTTATTACTGAAACTTGTATTTTTTTTTAATGACTTGTCGCGTATATAATGCTTCGGGTAACAACAAATTGTTGAATTGTATCGAGCATTTGAAATCGTATATGTCTTCACATTTTTTTATCCAATTTTTTAATTACATGTAATAAGAAAAAAAAGATGTTACATTATTGAAACCTCTGGGCAGTTGCCAAGTTGTGAATCCTTTTTTGAAACAAATGTAAACTAATAAGGATCATATAAAAATAGTTCATTTCTGAATAATAGTAATTCTACTGGGTGCTATCTTGATATAAATTTTATATACGCTAAACATGTATTAATAATTTATGAAGCAGTTAAAAGTTTCGTATTGGAACGATTCTTTGAGGCTATATCTGTAAATTTTCGCTAAGTTTTTATATTAAACAAATTTTTTTAATAAAATTGTACTTGTTATACTTAAATAAGTAATTGTAAAATTTAATCGGTTAGTTACGAGTGAAATACGTTTTGATATTTTAAATTTTGAAATTTTTTACTGTGTATAAGAAAAACATAATGAACTTTAAATAACACCAAATTTTACAAATAGAGTGAAGTCTTCATAAAAGGTTAACATAAGTTGGAAATAAAGAGCATAATAAAAAAATATAAAAACCATATAGGAGAATTTTAATGAAATAAGTATAATTGAACACACAACTACTAATATTATGTGATGTTACTGTATATTATTATTGTATATATTAAACATAATAATATATATATATTATATATTATATATATACTGTTATACAGTGACATTACATAAAATACTTTCAGCAGCATATTAACTGTATGCAATGTAATTTTATAACTTAATTTTATAACTCAATGGCAAAAAGTTTAAATCTATGATATTGATTCGATTTATTCAACATAATAAAACAATTTTCACCAAGTGTATTTTCAACTTCAAAAAGGAAAAGCAGACTATTTTCACTTGTTTTTTATACAAATAATATAAATGCCTTTTTAAAACAAAGATATCTGATAAAATGTCTAAACTGCCAGTAAATGTTTAAACTAAGTCAACAATTTAAGGCCGTTAAATTGATCATGCAAACTTTCTCAGCCTAATTAGCGAAGCTAAGCCAAAGAATTTAAACGTAAACTAAAATTAAATACTTGATTATCTTTCTGGAATATTAAATCACAAACACACACACATACACGAACACAGGTTCCACGAATTCTAATAGATTTCTATCAAAATTTTCACGACACCAAAATGAATTTATAAAGAAAACTCATTCTCTATGCGTAATGAATATCAGATGTATATTTTAATTCATAATCATTCAATGAGATCAAAGCTTTGCTGTTGCGTATAAAGAGATTGTTGTAGAAATTATTTACTGCACTCTGCGGGCCTTATGCAATATTAGATATGTAAATAGTTACTAGATTACGATGTAATCAAAATAACACCGAAACGATAGAGAGCAGCGTTCACGTAAACAAATGTACTATCATTGGACTGCCCATACCTAACATTACAAGGAGGTAATCCACAAGCTCTACTATTAACATTGTTAATATACCAAATCATTGATTGTGAGACATGATTCTACATCGATGTTTGCGGTATTGATCATTGATCGTTTTCGTAAAGTAAATCAGTTTAAGAGCAGTGTATATTATGGAAGCTACGTTAAAACTGTAGAGACATTAGAGAAAAATTGACCCATCGGGAATGTTAATTTTAATTGTGAACGAAGAGGCGAGAAACGTAACTGTGTTAAAAATACTAACTTACGTGTATTCAACGAAATACCACGATCACATTACACACGTGTACATTCGTTTTTTCTTTCAACAAATCACACGACTTTGATTTATCGGATCAAAGATGCAAGATTTAATTTGTCGACGAAATTTGCACTTAATATAACGAAACAAGAAAAAGCTTATTTAAAGTGAAATGTTTTACAGAACAACTAGCAAGCGTGATTAACAAATTATTGTAAATATCGAAAGGCTGCGTTTTTAATAATTTATTGAAGTCAAATGTATCGAAGGATTGTGCGAGAAGAAGAGTCCTATTCGCATATCGTAATAAGTTGATATTAAAAGGAAATTTGTTAAATGTCAAGAAAGTTTCGTCGCATTGCCATTATTGGACAATGATTCGAAGTAACCAGCAGAAAGTCTACATGTACGATTATCTTATTTATCGTTTTAATATTAACACGATTCAATAAAAATTTATATTATAGCGTTTAACATGTACATTTTCTGTTCTACACACAAATGCGAATGCGTTACAAGCTTTTCTTTATGTAGAAATTATTGACAGCGGGTTCAGAAAGTTCTGTTTCTAAGAGAACATCGTATATTAATGATTCGAGTATACGTGTATAACAAATAAAAAGGAATTTACATAAAACCCACGTATAATTTATTTCCTATTTTCATTGTACAAATATTTATCAGATATTGCGTTGTACTTTCAAATTTTTAGTTTCAAACTCTCAAATTCCGAAAATTACAGATTCATGAAATCACAACTTTCCGAGCTCTCGAATTCCTGAATTCTTAATCATTTTATTTCTAATTAAAATTTCAATACTTAATGATTTATCAATATTTTACGGAAAGATATAATTTTCATTCAGCTTTTTACAAATTCGCGAAGCATTCATGAGATACCTATTACGTTGTACAGATAGTGAAAGGGGTGCAATAGAATTAAAAAAAGAAACTGGGTCATGCATGGTAGCCTACGTCTTTAGAAACAGGTTTCACGTTCAAACTGATCGTAGATTATAATAAGTTCTAGTATCTAATTATTTTCTGTAATGAATGTGAAAACGTTAATAGAATAACCGAGTCAAATATCATTAAATAATTCCATCTTATTATAATTACAATTTATTTCATGCATAACATTTTTTATAAATTCTTCTTTTCACAATCATAATTTCCCATTTAAAACTATTTGATAAATACAATTTATGAAGATCTTCATATTTTACGAGATATGTTGCAATACACATCACATGTATGTTTGAAACATTCCATTCTTATTTCGTTTCAGAAAATTCATTTTCGAGGAATTGCCTCTTAATTCTTCGTTACGTGCCGCTTTAAACAGCAAATACTAAAAACAGAGAATGTTCGCGCTTCGTATTTTCAAACATAAAATAAATAAAACTATAAAACATGGAACAGTACTTGATTGTTAACAATACTCATATTTTCATGATTTTGCAAGTACTATTGCGTTTGAATGTAGCGTCCCTGTTACGTGTGCACTGTTATCTTGCAACGCAATCGTAATCATTGTAATATCTCCATTATATGTAGATACCTGTATCCTTTTTTATCAACGTTTTTATCAAACGCGTCGAGTCGTTGCTCGAATATTTTCGTAAACATGTTTCAATCCAGCGCAAGATCCGATTAAAGCGTGTCGCATAAACTAGTATCAATATTCTAATCAATCTCAGATAAGATCGTTTAATAAAGACATTTTCAAGCGTTTATCGACCTATTCTTTTTTCACGATTTACCGAATGATACTCGCGTGTTTAATATGTGACGAAAACCTGCGAAGGGGGGAAAAAATGGTGTCGACGATGACAAAGCCAGCTATGCGAAAAGAAAATTGTCGATGAGAAGTTTGTAATTATACAAACCGTTTAATTATGAGTCAGCTGGTTGTCTCTCGTTAATTACAAGTCATGACGTGAATGAGATAGACTTCTAAACTGCTGACGCACCGTATGCGTCATACAAAAGTATCGAATTTGGGGTGAACACAGATTTTTTTATCGACAACGATACTTGTTGGATTTGTAGGATTATAGCGACATATTAAGCACGATCAAGTTTTTGGAAATTTCGAGAAAAATGGGAAATTTGGGAATCTCTTAATTTTTAGAATATGGGAATTTAGGAACTTAGGAATTAGAGAATTTGGGGAATTTGGGGAATTTAGGAATTAGAGAATTTGGGGAATTTAGAAATTTAGGAAGTTAGGAATTTACAAATTTAGGAATTTAGGGATTTAGGGATTTGGGGATTTAGGGATTTAGGAAGTTAGGAATTTAGGGATTTAGGGATTTAGGGATTTAGGGATTTAGGGATTTAGGGATTTATGGATTTAGGGTTTAGGAATTTAGGAATTTATGGATTTAGGGATTTGGGGATTTGGGGTTTAGGAATTTAGGAATTTAGGAATTTAGGAATTTACAAATTTAGGAATTTAGGGATTTAGGGATTTGGGGACTTAGGGATTTAGGAAGTTAGGAATTTAGGGATTTAGGGATTTATGGATTTATGGATTTATGGATTTAGGGTTTAGGAATTTAGGAATTTAGGAAGTTAGGAATTTAGGGATTTAGGGATTTAGGAAGTTAGGAATTTAGGAATTTAGGAATTTAGGGATTTAGGAAGTTAGGAATTTAGGGATTTAGGGATTTAGGGATTTAGGGATTTAGGGATTTAGGGATTTAGGGATTTATGGATTTAGGGTTTAGGAATTTAGGAATTTATGGATTTAGGGATTTGGGGATTTGGGGTTTAGGAATTTAGGAATTTAGGAATTTAGGAATTTACAAATTTAGGAATTTAGGGATTTAGGGATTTGGGGACTTAGGGATTTAGGAAGTTAGGAATTTAGGGATTTAGGGATTTATGGATTTATGGATTTATGGATTTAGGGTTTAGGAATTTAGGAATTTAGGAAGTTAGGAATTTAGGGATTTAGGGATTTAGGAAGTTAGGAATTTAGGAATTTAGGAATTTAGGGATTTAGGAAGTTAGGAATTTAGGAATTTAGGGATTTAGGGATTTAGGAACTTCGAGACTTTGGGGAATTTTTAGGGTTTATGGAATTGGAAAATTTAGGATTTCAGAAGCTAAGGGATTTGAAAATTTGTAGAAATTTTATTATTTAGGGAATTTGGGGTATTTTTAGGATTTATGGAATGGGAAAATTTATGACTGTAGAAGCTAAGGGATTTGGAAATTTGTAGAAATTTGTATATTTAGGGAATTTTGTGGGATTTTAGAAATGCAGATATTTGGAAGCTAGGAGATTTGAGGAATTTCAGCTTTTGGAAGCTAGGGGTTTGTGTTTAATAGATTGGGGTTTTGTAAATTCAAAAATGTGGAATATTTAAAAATTTCCGAGCGAATAATTTAACTACATATTACAGCGACCGCGAAGCAATCCAACGGATCTAACGTGATCTCCGATAGCACAAGATGCGCATTGTGATTAAAAAGTCTCTGGGAAAATGTTGATACAATCAACTACGGTATATTATCCCAATTTCGTAAGGTACCAGTAGAAAGTAGGAATTGCAACGCGACTCTATCGCAATCAAAGCGAATTGCGGCGCAGCGCGTATCAGATACTTTCTCTGCAACATTTATCGACGCGGGTAGACAAAAGTCAGCGTCGCGGCGTCTTCGGGGAGAGCGCGAGAAGAAATTAGCCGGTCGCCAATGGCGAAGATAATCGACGCGATCCGCGTTCGGTTCAATGCCGTTTGCAGAACATTGAATTCTGCTTTCAGGAGGAAAGGAGAGGGAGTAAGTCTCACCGTCGGTTATATAGCCAGCTACGAGAACTGTTCGTTTCAGTTCTGAACACTTCGGTCAGGATTTGACCGCTGCACTATCGTTTCCCGCCATTTTTCACCACGTTCTGAACAACAGATTTACGTCGAGTTTATTCGTCAACGAGAAACATTTAAAGCCGTTGTGTGGAAAGGAGCAGAAAACCGGAAGTATGCTATCAGGCACGTGAAAGTTAGGAGTCTACGAGTTCTCTAAGCTTCGAAGGAAAATATGGTCCTTTGAACAGCAAGGTTCGAGCAAAAATGTCGCCGCAGAAGAAATTCGACATTCCCGTCTATCCGGAAGATGCACAGAAGAATTGTCGAAATGTGGCTCCGGAAACGCGTGTGTCCAGCAAGAATGACAAGGAGGAAGATATGGACTTAGATTTTGACGAGTTGTTGCCTTACGTCGGCGAATTTGGACTTTACCAGAAGATTCTGTTCTTGCTGATGATACCGTTCGCCTCTTTCGTCGCGTGGGTATACTTCTCGCAGATATTCATCACGATCGTACCGGAAGGGTACTGGTGTATGGTGCCGGAGCTGGAGAACCTCACTGTCGATGAAAGGTGCGTGATTTCCGTTGTTCGCGTTTTGTAAAGTGGAAGAGGTAAATCATGAAGACATTCAGTCATTGAATACCTTGGCAAACGTAAACCTTTTTCATTATTTCGCAACGTGAGGTTTAATCGAAGTTCACGTTGTCTGCACACTTCTGTCACTTCCATGGGGATTTATCTGTTATTACTGTAGAAGAAACTAGATATGGGGGTTATTGAAGACATGACAGACACTATTGATAATACTAATAAACATATAACGAGTACATATGGAAAATAAGCAAGAATGAACTGACCTAACGTAACATTCATTTGGCACAAAACGAGATAATAAATGTCATCTGCGTTTTGATATCTGCCAAGTTTCGTACCTAATAATACATTTGTAGCCTAATATACTAGACGGTATTGATACAGTTTTATTAAACGAGGAAGTAGATGCTGATCATCTGAATTTACATATTCAAATCATTGGAATATGAGATAATAATGTCTCGTAGACATGTAGAAAGGTAACTATTTAATGTGAATACTCGTTAGACGTGAATCATCGTTTTTCACAATGTTCGCGGAATCGAAACAGTAAGGTGCTTATTATCGTGTAATTGTCGATAGCTACTGGTCTACAAGCTTTCCAGTTATCTGTTGAACCATCTTCTCGTGGATACGCTTTTGATGCTAGATATAATTTCACATGCAAAATTTGCTTGCGGGAGAAATTTTGTAACTCAGAATGCTGTACAAGTCCATAGTTTTATTTTGGTGTAGTAAATAAATGTAATTCATTCGTAACTTACTATTTGCAAATTTATCTGCTGGTCGGGATATGGGAATATGGAGATATATGATTCGGGGGCTATAGAAATCTAGGGTGTAGGAATTTGGGGGTGTAGGAATTTGGGGGTGTAGGAATTTGGGGATGTAGGAATCTGGCGATATAGGAATTTGGGGATGTAGGAATTTGGGAATGTAAGAATTTGGGGATGTAGGAATTTGGGGATGTAGGAATCTGGGGATATAGGAATTTGGGGATGTAGGTATCTGGGAATATAGAAATTTGGGGATATAGGAATTTGTGGATATAGGAATCTGGGGATATAGAAATTTGGGGATATAGGAATTTGGGGATGTAGAAATCTGGGGATATAGGAATTTGGGGATGTAGGAATTCGGGGATGTAGGAATTTGGGGATGTAGGTATCTGGGGATATAGGAATTTGGGGATGTAGGAATTCGGGGATGTAGGAATTTAGGGATGTAGGTATCTGGGAATATAGAAATTTGGGGATATAGGAATTCGGGGATGTAGAAATCTGGGGATATAGGAATTTGGGAATGTAGGAATTTGGGGGTGTAGGAATCTGGATGTATTTCAATTTTGAGACATAGCAATGTGGGGACATAGAGATTTGGAAATGCATGAATTTCTAGATATAGTGACCTACAGACATAGGGAACCAGGAATACAGGAATCTAAAAAGCTAGAAATATGCCTTACAAAATACCACAAACAATTTTACCAATTTGAATTCCTAATTATAACTTCGGCAATTTGCACGATAAGCACTGAACCCGGTAGAAATATATTGAACAAGGTTCAAGGCTCTTTTTATCGACGTAAACCTGTATTTAATGATAAGGATTCTCGACAGACAGTGAAAAGCAATTTTATCTGTTTATGCAATTTTTCCCGTGTTGGCAGTAGATTAACGCTTTGATAACTGCATACTTCGCAAGATTTATGATACTTACAGTTTTACGTTTCTTCTTCATATCTTCGAAAGGGTACGAGAGTTCTTTTTGCGAGGAAAATGACAGCTCGTATTATTTGACAATCATAACAATGTACTGACGTAGAAATGCTTGTACATAGTAAATGAATGTTACAGATTTACAATCCGAGGAAAAGAGTTAAAAGGTGTGCGGTAGAAGTGCTGTGCATGTTTTCATAAACGTAAAATGTGTACTGCACTACGGACACCGTAAAGTAGTCAACTTTATCACGCTGCACTTATAATTTTCATAATTTATGCAAACGAAGTTTGATAAATTAAATAACAGTTTTTCTTCGCAAAATACGGAAAACAGAATGAGTCATACAGAAATCATCGATCACGAGCGGTTACTATGAAAATTCAAAAGATGAAATTGAATTGCTGACATCTCGCATTCAGTGAGAGAAAAAAGTATATGAATGATCATCAATGTTTGACACGTATTTTGTTATTTAAATAGATAATGATCAATTGTTAACAATTGCGAAATGTGTGAATGTGCTTCTTTGTGAGATATTCGGTCTTTCAAGATGGCGGAGACTGAACCACTGATTGAGCATTGAGGTGGGTTTGTTGTGATGCAGATCTCTCAAAGAAGTTACAATGGTGCTTTAATTATTAAGACTTTTTAACAAAATTTTGAGTTTCTGAAAAATTTTCATATGGTGGAAAATTGGGGGAAATGAGATTTACCTAACCTAAATTTTAATTTAGAATATATTTGGGTTATTGAAGATTATGAAGTGGGGATTTTATGAAGTAGTAACTTAAATTAGTAATTTTTGAAGTTAAGAACTTAGAAGTTAGTAGTTAATTTGTAAAATTTGTAATTTTTTTGAATTATTGATTTTACTAATTTATAAGTCAGAAATTTTTAAGATAGTAATTCGCAAATCAGTAATTTTGCAAAATAATCAGTGGTTCCACGAATAATTTAATAAATTAGTCATCTTACAAGGTAATAAATAAATAATTTCAGTAATTTCAGAATCAGTGTTTCTATAATTTAGTAATTCACAAACTAATGATTCCACAAATTAGTAACATACAAACCAATGATCATATACACAAGTAATTCGCAACCTAGTGATTTCACAAATCAGTAATCTACAAATTATTGATTTTACCGCGCACATTAACTCTCAAACACGATTCCCTTAATAACCACCTATTTGGCACAAATAAAAACGAACATAAAATATTAACGATTATAAAAAGAAAATACACGAACAAACTTCGAATGCCTTTCTCATAACTCCATATTGCACAATCAATTTGACACGACAAATTTGTTACCATGTCATCAATTCATCGAATATTTCTTCTTTCAATCAATTATCGTGTGATATTAAACGAGGTTTAATATCATATTAAACTGTGATATTACCTACCAACTTAATCTACAAAATAGATCAGCATTTAGATATACTTAGATTGCAAAATAGAAAGGGGTTCTCAATAAAATATATTGCAACAGAGTATGTGACAAATATATTTTTCATTTATTATAAGTAGTAAATAAATGAAAATATATTCAAGCAATCTATTTGTTTGAGTTATTTATAAGGTCCCAGAGAAATGTCGAGCCACATTCAGGAGTGTAAAGGAGAATTATATAATTATAATTAAAGAAGAAGCATTATACGACAAATAATTTTAATCTTCGACAAGCGTATGCCAGTACCGAGGTCCCATTCGAAGTTTCCATGAAACTCTACTCTCCTATCGGACATTCTCCTCGAGAATGGTTTCCCAACGCAAAACCGTTCTTGGATTTCACGATTATTTGCTATCGAAACCTTCCAGTAGATTGTGCCTGCTTCTGGTCAGACTGCCTCTAAAGAGGCATAATGTATTAGCGAAAACATGCGGTGACGAAACACTCGGAGGTGTAACTAGATTGTACCTCGGTTACGGTATAAGAATCACAGGTAAAATTGCAGCGTTTATTATGCAAATAACACAATTCCTTAGGGTAACGATTGATTAATGTACTCGGAGATTAATAGCCTGCATTGCATGCATAATACTCAAATCTATGTGGTTTTCAATTTATTAACAGTGTTGTAATTCTATGCGTCGTATGCTCGTGTGTTGCAATTTCGCGCTTTTTAATTTCATGCGCTATAATAACCTGTGGTATAATTACGCGCGTTGGAATTTTATATGTTGTAATTTCACACGTTGTAAAATATAAACAAACTGAGGTGTGGATGCATATTTATGAGTTTCATGGGTTGTAATTTGATATGTTCTAATTTCGCTTGTTGTAATTCCACGCGTGGTAATTCCACGCATGGTGATTCCACGCGTGGTGATTCCACGCGTTGAAATTCTAAGCGTTTTAATTTCACGAGCTGTAATTCCACGCGTGGTAATTCTACGCGTTGAAATTCTAAGCGTTTTAATTTCACGAGCTGTAATTCCACGCGTGGTAATTCTACGCGTTGAAATTCTAAGCGTTATAATTTCACGAGTTGTAATTCCACGCGTGGTAATTCTACGCGTTGAAGATCTAAGCGTCCTAATTCCACGCGTTGAAGATCTAAGCGTCATAATTCCACGCGTGGTAATTCTACGCGTTGAAATTCTAAGCGTTATAATTTCACGAGTTGTAATTCCACGCGTTGAAGATCTAAGCGTCCTAATTCCACGCGTGGTAATTCCACGCGTTGAAGATCTAAGCGTCTTAATTCCACGCGTTGAAGATCTAAGCGTCCTAATTCCACGCGTGGTAATTTCACGCGTTGAAGATCTAAGCGTCCTAATTCCACGCGTGATAATTCCATGCGTTGAAATTCTAAGCGTTATAATTTCACGAGTTATAATTCCACGCGTCGTAATGGAGTTTGGGCGTTCCCGTTTAAAGAAGTCTCAATAAAATAATCAGATGCAGATATGTTCGTCGACGTATTTTAAATTCATTTTGCACCGAAGTTCTTTGTACACCAGGTGTTGTTTGCAGTTCGAATATTTAGCAGGAAATGTGCAACGTTTCACGTGGAACCTTCGTGAAAATAATGAGAGCGTGAACACGTTGCGTTGAAAAATGACGTTGAGCACGTAACATTTGGTTAGAAATTATTGATTACGTGTGAAGGATATGGAAGAAATGATAGTTATGACACGTTGAAATGCGATAAGAATAGTATTAATTGGCGCGAAGCGAGTTTTATGTTTCGACAACGAAACTTTAATCTCCAAACAAACAGTTACCATTCTTTAATAACAGGTTTGTAATTTCTGAAGATGTTAATGCCAATTGCAGTCACTCTTTTCATTTATTAATCAAATTCTTGTATTTAGGTACATTATATGAATAATACGTGGCACTAATGCATTTGTTAGTTTTAGAATTGCATACATGAGGTGCATTTCGTACATCAAATTGCACTATAAAGTGCAGTTCACATTTGTGAAAATTGCATACACGAAATAATGCAGTTTATTTATTTAAAATTTACGTATGTAAAATAATGCATCTCATGTACTTAAAAATTGCATATATTAAGCATTTTGTATTGCTGAACATTGCATATACAAAGTGCATTTTATATTACTTACAATTGCATAAATAAAATGCATCTCATACTTTTCGAAAATTGCATACGTATAAATTGCAGTTTACATTGTTTCTAAATTACATACACGAAGTGCAGTTTACAATAAACATTGCATATATAGAATAGTTCATTTCATATAAAAACTGCAAACATGAAGTGCTATTCATATTTTAGAATTATATAAGTGAGGTGCATCTCATGTTTATTAAAATTGCATGAACGAACACTTTGCATTTCTTAAAACTACACATGTGAGGTGTATTTCACCTTTGTAGAAATCGTAAATACTACCTGTATTTCTCAAAATTGCACATGTGAAATGCACACGCGCAATTGCTCACAGCATTGACCTTCACAACACGCACGAAGGTCATTGAAATCAGAAGCATATTCTACCTAATCAACGATCTTTTTCTACGTGGTTTAAAAATGTTATTAACGAAGTGCTTCTTTTTCTCGAAGTTTTCACTTTTTTATAAAGCCTTGTCACCGTGAATCCAGGATGAAAAATGCATCGCACGCGTGCATAATGCAATCCATCGTTGTTCGTTCACTCCTCATGCAAAGGTCAGACGATGCACGCGATTAATCGCCACGGTATAAGAACTCGATTTGATAACATCATCGTTCTGCCGTAAATATTCTTCTTTTTCTCGACGAATTCTTCCGTCATCGGAACGTCAATCAACGCGTCACAATCACCAAAAATCTTGGTTAATTCGTCACAAAAAACAAGCATTGTCGTCATCAAAAACGAGCATTCGATCGAATCAAGCAGCCAGAATTATTTAACAAAATTTATTTAACATTTTTGCAAGAAAAAAACCTTCGAATAAATGAGACGATTAGAGTCATTAAGAAAATTGCCTTTTAACATTTTGCTAAAACAGCAACAAATACTATTACTATTCACTTTCTTTAATTATTATCACGTTTGTATATAATCGTGGACATCGAGATCTTGCACACGATGCAAATACAATAGACTCTCGTTATATTGCCGGTATATATCTAATCATAACGTGGAGTTCACACGAGCAGAGTTTTTCAGAAACAATAAAATTTCTCATAGAATTAATTTCAGTATTTTGTTTTATAATAGTTCCATTTACGGCGATATAACGAGAGTCTACTGTAAATACGTCAGTCGATCGTTGAAGTTGAACGTGAAAGTCAATATGTGAGTTATTGAAGTGAAATGAAATGTAATTTATATCTTTTTTTCTAGATTATCACTGGCAATACCGTTCGGTAGTAATGGTTATTCGAAATGTAGTATGTACGATGTAAATTACACGGAGATCTTGTTGAATGGAGGCCGCTCACCGGATCCAACCTGGCCAACTAAATCCTGTCAGGACGGTTGGGAATTCAATTACACCGACGTCCCTTACGCTTCCGTAGCGAGCGAGGTTTGTTTTATAAATTATTTATCGCTCGTATGTGGGTCGTTAATCAACTTCTTATCAATTAGAAGCTAAATATGTGCACCTTTACGTAACGCACCGAGAGGTGACAGTGGACATTTCGGAATTTGGGCATTTGGGGACTTTGGGGGATTAGAAATTGGAGATTTGGAGATTTGGGGATTTTGGGGACTTTGGGGACTTTGGGGACTTTGGGGAATTTGGAGGAGTAGCGATTGGAGGATTTGGGGAATTGGAGATTTGAGGAGTTTGGGGAATTAGAGGTTGGGGATTTGGGGACTTTGGGGTCTTTGGGGAATTAGAGGTTGGAGATTTGGAGATTTGGGGATTTGGGGCTTCGGGGAATTAAAGATTGTAGATTTGGCGATTTGGGGATTTTGGGGAATTAGAGATTGGAGATTTGGGGATTTGGGGACTTTGGGGACTTTGGAGAATTAGCGATTGGAGGATTTGGGAAATTGGAGATTTTGAGATTTGAGGAGTTTGAGGAATTGTAGATCTGTGGAGTGTGGAAAATTGAAAATTTTGCGAATTTGGAGAAATGACGATTAGCGGATTTGGGGAGTTGGAAGTTTGATAATTGGGGTATGTCGAAATATAGAAATTTGAGAATTTGGGGATGTAGGGAATTAAACCTTTGGAAATTTGAATATTTAAGAATTTGGAAATGTAGAAATTCGGAAATTTGAGAATTTGAAGTGTTGGGTATTTGGAAATTTGGGAAATTGAAAATTTAGCAATGTGGAGACCTGGAAATTGTGAAATTTAGGCATTTCGTGATTTTCAAAATTGTGGGGTTGGGAATTTGAAAATATAGAATATTTGAAACCTTGAAAATTTCTAAAGTGGAAAAACTTAAAAACTTGAAAATTTTCCACCTATAAAGCTTGAAATTTTAAAAATGTCCCACTCGGAAACCTTGAAAACTTGAAAACTCTAAGTTTCCATCCGAAATGCCCTCAAAATCTATCTCCCCCGTCAAAGAACCCCTTTAAAGTGATTCTTTGTTGCAGTTAGGATGGGTATGCGAGTACGATTCGTTGCCAACCATAGCCCAAAGCATCTTCTTCGTCGGCGCCATCTTCGGAGGATTGATCTTCGGATGGATAGCCGATCAATATGGCAGAATACCGGCATTGATTGGCGCAAATCTTACAGGATTTGTAGCAGGAGTTGCTACTGCATTTACTAATAACTTTTGGCAATTCTCATTATGCCGTTTCTTTGTTGGATTCGCTTTCGACAATTGCTTCACCATGATGTACATATTAGGTAACTATCTTTTACTTCTCTTTCTTCTCTCAATACTTTCTGGGAATTTATACTAACACATTCTTTCAGTATTGAGATTCTTGTGTTGCAAGTTTATTATTTCTTTTGATGGTATTTTTAAAAAATATGTATAGACTGTGCATGATTTTCTAAGTACTTTTGAGGGGGTTGTTTTGTAGTTGTTCCTTGCGGCCATCTTGTTTGTTTATATTAGCATCTGTCTTGAACTTTCACCTTCCAAAATTATAAAACATATGGAATATCCACCCTTGATAATTCAATAAAAATTATATTAGGGTGTGCATATTTTTTTACTATTTTTGACAATTTAACAAAAAGTATATATAGGGTGTGCATGATTTTTCAACCACTTTTGATAATTTAACAAAAAGTACATAGAGGGTGTGCATGATTTTTCAACCTCTTTTGATAATTTAACAAAAAGTACATAGAGGGTGTGCATGATTTTTCATCCACTTCTGATAATTTAAAAAAAAATTCACTATCTGTTTTAAATATTAGTCTGTGCCCAAAAACAAATTGCATCATTTGAAATTGTCAACAAATGTTTCTCCCAATAAAATATCAGGATCACCTTGACTTTCTTTCTAAATGACGCAACGTATTTAAAATTTCATAGCACAAAAATTGGCCTAATTCCTTTCGTATCATTATAACTGACATCAAAACGAGTTCAATGTCTCACAACCGCAATTGATCTTGAATTTAGAAATTCGAGCTGCATCGAAAATTTTCATTCGTCGTATACGTCGTGTTATGTGATCGATTATATCAAAATTGCGATGCTGATCTTTGGCGACCCCCATGATAGTGAACGTGTTAAACAGGACATTCTATTCGTTCAACGACACGTTGTCGCGTGTTTTCTTTATTATACGAGTGGTTGTCGAGCCGACAGCATTCCTGTCGTGAAAATCGAGTCAACCGTGACTTAAGTCAACCGTGAGTTAAGTCGAGGTTGGAAAAATTCACGGCGGACCCAAGTTACTGCATTGTCCAAAACTAGGCCAAGTTGACCAGATTCGTGCACTGGTCGGTACTGTGATCTTGTTTCCCAATTGCGAAGGTCTTTGTCGTTCTACATTCTATAGCATGGTCAAACCGGTCTGTTTTATCTGTACCATATCCATTCTTTTGATGGAGGTGCTGTAGGATGAAAGTGAATGAGAAAAGTGAAAATTGTAGACTTGTAGACATGCAGACTTGTAGACATGTAGACATGTAGATATGTAGACATGTAGATATGTAGACATGTAGATATGTAGACTTGTAGACTTGTAGGCATGTAGACTTGTAGACTTGTAGATTTGGAGATTTATGCATTTTTGGATTTGTGCATTTATGATTTTGTGGATTTGTGGACATATAGATTTGTACATTTTTAAAAATGGTTAATTTATAGACTTCAACATTTTTTTATTTGTGAATTTGGAAATTTGGAATAATTATGAATTTGTATATTTCTAACCAAGGTATTTCTGAATAATTAAATTTTGAAATTTCTAAATCTTTAAAATTCCTAAATCACTGACTTTTAAAATTTAAGAAAATGTTAAAGCTTCAAACTCTCAATTCCTCAGGTCTAAAAAATCCACAAATCTCTAAATCCCCAAATCTCTAAATTTCCTCCAAAGCCCCAAGTCCCCAAATGCCCAAATTATCAAATCCCCAAATCCATAAATTTCCAAAGTCCCATGTCCCCAAATCTCTAAATTTCTGATTCCTAAAACACCGCAATCCTAAATCTCGTAAATTCCAAAACTCCGAAATTCCCATAACTCTAACTATAACTGTCATTCCCAAATTTACAATATCTTAAATCCCTAAATCCCTAGATCTTCAAATTCCCAAATCTCCAAATTCTCAAGTCTCAAAAGCGCAGCATCGTCAAATTCCTAAATCCCATAAATCTCCAAAACTCTAAATCCGTAAATCTTCCAAATCTCCAAATCTGCAAATCTGCAAATCTCTAAAACTCTAAATCTATAAATCTTCCAAATCTGTAAATCTCCAAAACCCTAAATCCCTAGTCCTCCAAATTTCCAAAGCTTTAAATCCATAAATCCCCAAATCTGCAACATCTCCAAAACCCTAAATCCCCCAAATCTCCATATCGTACAAAACGAATGAAGTATACAAAGTTTCTTCCGTTTAAAAATTGAACGATTTACGATCGCGTGTCACGAATTATAAGAAAAAAAAAAAAGGAAGTGGACGTTAATTCGTTTCGAAATGGTTGTCAAGGACCCAGCATTTAACGCGTGTCGAACGATCAAACGCCTGTTGGACACGCAACGAGCAGACAAGATCGTAATTACATACATATTATTATTCCCGATACTGTTGTCTTATCGGTGTATCATGGCCATCGTTGTACATTGTTCATCGTTGAAACTCGCGTCTAACTGGGGACAACTAGAAATTATCTCCTATCCGTGATGAACGATGGAAATACTTTAGTGAAAAGTGATTGCTTCAAAGTTGAAGGCAATAAACCTTGATTTAACGAGTGATGAAACGAACTGAGAAAATGTTTCCCGTTTTCTCTTTGCAGTGTACGTTTTGCAACCATTTTTGCTGGACACATGATGTTTGCAAAAACGTGTACTTTGAAACAAATTATTAATTCTTTATTTTTGGGAAATGGTTCACAGAATGGGCCTCACATTTTGAGAAATGTTAGGATTGTTATAGTTTTTGGTAGGTTGTAGTTTTGTGAGAGAATGGCGATGGGGGAAGGGTTAGGTTAGGACGGTTATTGAATTTTTGCTACGAGTGGCTGAATAATGAATTGTAAGACTAATAGATATTTTGTATACGATGCGTTTTTAGTATAACAATACAATTTTTAGTTGACAATACAACAAGTTGCGAATACAACGTTCTTAATACAATGAGTAGAGAGTACAACGCATTGTTAATACAACACGCAGAGAATACAGCACGTAGGTAAGTCAACGCGTAGCTAATACAACGCGTTGATAATTCAACGCGTAGCTAATACAACGCGTAACTAGTTCAACGCGTAACTAGTACAGCGCGTAGCTAATACAACGCGTAGCTAATACAACGCGTAGATAATTCAACGCGTAGCTAATACAACGCGCAGCTAATACAACGCGTAGCTGGTACAACGCGTAGCTAATACAACGCGTAACTAGTGCAACGCGTAGCTAATACAACGCGTAGCTAATACAACGCGTAACTAGTGCAACGCGTAGCTAATACAGCGCGTAGTGAATACAACGCGTAGATAATTCAGCACGTTACTAACACAACGCATATCTAATGCAACGTGTAGATAATTCAACGCGTGGTTAATACAACTCGTAGTTAATACAACGTCTAACTAGTACAATACGTTGTTAATATAACATATATCTAATACAATACATTCTTAATATAACGCATAGCTGATGCGACACGTTGCTGATACAACTCGTTGTTAATATAACTCCTAGCTATTGCAACGTGTAGTTAATACAACGTGTAGCTAACGCAACCTAACCTAACTTGTACAATACACTTATATGTACCTATACAACACATGCTAATAAAATAATGATTATAAAATTCAATCAATCAATCATTCAATAATGAACGTCATCCGGATACGTGTCCACACATTGCAATAAAGCAACACCATAATAAAGCAAATGTCGATAAATCATACGGAAAGTCGTGAAAACTATTGGTAAAATGGCACTCAAACGTGCAGCCTCATACATATGTTCCACCAATCAGGACACACAATATACCTATAAGCCGTGAGCAGTCATTTGCAACTTCAAAAATAAATCAGTCATCTGCAAAGGTGTTAACAATAAAGTTACAGCGACATGGTATATTCGAACAGTAGAACGTTTCCGCAGATTTGTATCTGTCCGTGGCTATTAAACACGTGCACACCGTGCATTAAATATATGGTCAAGAATCTGTCGCTCTATTTCAGCCACAGAATGCAGCTTACGCGACAGGAATGTGGAAATATTACATACTCTTGGAACATTTACAAATTTGAGCGTTTAGCGGATACTCGGAAATTGTTCAGGGATACATGTGGGTTTCAGCGACGTTCTGGAATATTTTGTTTCGTTTCGCGTTGCTAATTTTCTTGGTTTCGTGGTGCAGGGGCGTCAGAACTTGTTAATTATCTTGTGCATGTAATTACTGTAGCTGCAATTTACAATTTATTTTTAAGCCTGTTTATTGTTCTTTAGTTTCTAGCAGTGATGTATTGAAACTTCTAAATGTTCAGAGTGAAGAGAGAAAAAGAGAAATTTTCATTTTTTAACTTTAATATTTTTGAGTATTATTAAGTTTGTAATATGCAGTTTTAGGGTTTTCAACTAGGAGATATATTTTGAAATAATTTTTCGTTCTTAAACTTATATTTAAACTACACAGTTTATGTTTAATAATATATAAAATTTTTCATTTTCAACCAAAAGATATTTTGCAGTAATGTTTCGTACTTAGATTTCGAAATAAATTCAACTAATTAAGAAACGTCAGCGTAACGCCAATTGCTCTATTATGCAATGGTTGTTCAACTGGAAATAGTTGATATGTGGAAATCCATTGCCAACGAATTACGTCTATTCGTGCATGTCGCGAAATAGGAGCAATTGCGTTTAATGAAGAGACAACGTTACTCATTTAACAGAGCTTCTTTTTCTTTTTTTTTTACTAATCAGCAATCATCCTTAATTAGCTGTAAGTGCAGGCTTAACTGCGATCGTTGGTTGCTTCTCTAAATTGCGTTACTTCACTCGTGCTTCGAATTAACGAAATTATCTTGTTAAAATTATAGAAAGTGTATCGGTAATGTTGTTTGATAAATACTCAGATCTTATACAACACTTCGTTACATACATTATCTCATAAAATACTTTTATAAAATTTTTATCAATTTTATAATGTGAAACTTTTCGTATCAATTTGTCCATTATTTCGTTATTTGGCAATTTTTTATTTAATTTTTCTCGTATTAATTTTTTATCTCATTCTTCAGCTTAATTTCGTTCTTATTCATATTTTAATTCATTCTTCATCGATTAATTTTTTAAATTAATTCTTTAATTTATTCTTCACCTATTAATTTTTGTATTAATTCTTTATTTCATTCTTCATATATTAATGTTTTAATGAATTCTCTATTAACTTTTGAATTAATTATTTTCCTATTAATATTTCAATTAATTCCTCTTCTATTGATCTTCAATGCTTAATTATCGGTTTTCTATGTTTCAGTATTAGAGTACGTGGGACCAAAATGGCGGACCTTCGTCGCAAACATGTCGATCGCCATATTCTTCACGATCGCCGCTTGCATTCTTCCTTGGATTGCCTACTATTTGGCCGATTGGAGAATGACCTGCATCGCCATATCTGTTCCTCTCGTTTTATCAGTGGCAGCACCGTGGTTGATCCCAGAAAGTGCTCGATGGTTAGTCAGCCAAGGACAAGTCGATAGAGCCATCAACATCCTCAACAAATTCGAACAAATGAACGGCACCAAGGTGCCCGACAATGTATACAAACGATTTCGGGTAAATAATGTCCAACTTATGCAATATACTGAAGGTGTCCTACATTTTTCTGCATACGATTCAAGATTTCAATATTCTTCGATAATGTATTCTGTATTCTGTTTAAATATTCTGATAATGTATTCTGCTTGTAGGTAAAAGTAAGACAAAAATGTTATATAACGAATGGCTATATGTATAGAACTAATTGTTAATTCTTTGAGATTTTACTAAAAGATTGATAACTAGTTTAACTGTAGAATTAACTAGTTATCAATTTAACTAGTTAGTTACTAATAAACTGACCGTGTCAATTGATTGTTACTTAATTTATAATTTGTACTTACTAATATTTTAATATATGAAATATGTGAGTATATACATATGTGTACATTACGACATATGTGATGTATAAGAAACGTATGTAATATACATGCAATACATGAACAATATTTGCTTGTAGCTTTAATTAAATATTTATAGCCGGTCTTCGTATAACATCTATTTTAATAAGAAAGTGGTAATGATCAGATTAATTAAATAGAATTATTGATACAACAGGAAACCTGTGACAGGATACGCAAGGAAGAGGAAGCGGACAAAACCTACTCTGTGTTCGATCTATTCAGAAGTCCACGATTAAGAAGAATTACAATTTTGTTCATCGTCATGTGGTACGTATTGTTCTATTATTTATAAATCGATTGCAAATTGCGAAACGAAAGATTGATTAATAGAATTTGAATAAAGAAAAGTACTCTCCTACAAATTTTCCTCTATATTATATTACATCGATAATTTATAAATCTTGAACCGTGCTTTTGGCAAAAATTCTTTCATTATCATCCGGAATTTTGCAGTACGTTTTTTGTTTAAAAATTTCTCCACGTGTCGTTACACCGAATTCCTCTTTCGTATCAAGTTATTTTTTATCCACAAACAATGTAATCGTGATACACAAAGCGTGACTTTTGATTGTATAAAATTTCTTTGTGTATCCAGGATGGCGATTTCTTTGGTGTTCGACGGTCACGTACGGAACGTCGATAACTTAGGTTTGAACGTATTCATGACTTTTACCGTCGCAGCAGCGACCGAGCTTCCTGCTGATACTTTTCTCACGATTGTCCTTGATCGATGGGGTCGAAGATGGCTGGCTTGTGGATCGCTCGTTATTTCCGGAATTTTCAGCATTTGGGCTTCTACTGTTTCGAACAGTTAGTATCTTTTACCTTCCTATTAGTGAAAAATATTTTCAAATGCCTAGAATTTCAAATTTTCAAAAACTCTCATATTTTTAAATCCCTGGTTCAAATGTTCAAAAGCCAACATTTCTAAATTTACTAAATTCTTAAATTTTTAAACCTCAGAAATTTCCAAGCTCCCAAATTTCTAAATCCACAAATTCTCACTTTCCGAATCCCTAAATTCCCAAATTTCCTAAGTCCCCAAATTCTCATTTTCCGAATCCCTAAATTTCCAAATTTCCAAATATCCAAATCCCAAATTTCCCGAAATTTTTCAAGCCCCAAATTCTCAAATTCCCAAATTTCTAAATCCCCAAATTCTCATTTTCCGAATCCCTAAATTCCCAAATTCCTAAATCCCCAAATTCCCATTTTCCGAATCCCTAAATTCCCAAATTTCCTAAGTCCCCAAATTCCAAAATATCCAAATTCCTAATCTTTAGAAATTTCTCAAGCCTCAAATTCTCAAATTCCCAAATTTCTAAATCCCCAAATTCTCGTTTTCCGAATCCCTAAATTCCCAAATTCCTAAATCCCCAAATTCCCATTTTCCGAATCCCTAAATTTCCAAATTTCCCTAGTCTCCAAATTTCCAAACATCCAAATCCCTAATCTCCAGAAATTTCCCATCTCCAAATTCTCAAACTTCCAAATTTCTAAATCCCCAAATTTCCATCTTCTAAATTTCCCAACTCCTCTACCCACTTACTCTTAGCTTCTAATCAAAGTAATCATAATAAATTCACAAAGTCAAAAGTAAATAATTAATAACAAACATTATCTCATCCTTTTCAGATATATACATGGCGACTCTGGCAATCCTAGGTCGCTTTTGGATAAACATTTCCTACAACATCGGTCTTCAGTACGCAGCCGAAGTGTTGCCAACAGTAGTTAGGGCTCAGGGTGTTGCCTTGATTCACATAATGGGATACGTTGCAAGTATTCTGTCGCCCTTCGTGGTGTATCTTGACGTTGTGTCATCGATTCTACCGCTTATGGTGTTGGGTATCCTTGGTATACTGAGTGGATTTATCACTTTGTTTCTACCTGAAACGCTGGACAAGGATTTGCCTCAAACCCTTCAGGATGGGGAGAACTTTGGAAAGGATCAGAAACTATGGGATGCTCCTTGCATCAGCAAGTAAGATAAACAGTTAATTGTGATTGGAAAAGTTATACGAAATTTGATTAATTCAGGTAGAAGAAGTTAGATAAAAATTGGGAGATACAGATAGGGAAAGTTAGAATCAAACGAGGTAGGTAAAATTATGCAAAAATTAATTCAGATAGGGAAAGCTAAAGTTAAAGTTTGACAAAAATTAGTTGTTTTACATAGCAAAGGTTATGCAAAAATTAATTGATTCAGATAGGAAGAGTGAAATAAAAATTACTCCATACAAGAAAAGTTAGATCAAAATCACTTGATTCAGATAACAAAAGTTAAACAAAAATTAATTGATCAGGTACAAACAATTATACAAAAATAAGTATTTGCAGATAAGAAAAGTTACATAAGAATGACTCAGATAAAAGTTGATTCAGCCAGAAGTTATATAAAAATTAATTGATGTAAGATAAAATAAATTACACGAATGTTAATCGATTTGTAAGAGGAACATTTTCGAGAGAACTTGCGGAAAATCTTCAGAAGTCTTTCAAGTTGAAATTAATTGACCTTTCAATTTCAGAAAACACGAAGATGAAGAGCTCCCACCAGCCATATTCAGATCCATATCCCGAGACAGTGTGAGGAACTCGATGAGAGCCTCCCTCCGTGGTGAGCCCTTGAGGAGCAGCATGATACGAAGATCCAGCGTGAGATCGAGGAAGAACGGAAATTCGGTCGTCGAGGTGGAAAAATTGTAGCGAACTTCAGTAAAACGTGTCGAGTTACTTGATCTCGATCCTCATAGTCTTCCAAAAAAGGGGTGTGTCAGCGTTGACCAATTATTTGCGGCATGATTGTTATTTACTCGTTCAAAGGGATTATGATACTGCATGGTTAGGTGATAAATTTAAAGGTAACCATTTTGAATGAACGAGAATCGAAATTAGAGTTGGATTATGTGTAACATGGACACGTGTTTAGGACACTATAAGTTCAAAACACGGAGAGCTCCAAAATTTTGAAGCGAAAAAGACCTAAAGTTTGAAGTTTTGAAGTTCGAAGTTTTGGAAAAGTGAAAAATTCGGTAGATGTTGAAGTCGGAGAGTCCTAAAGTCCAAAAGGGTAGAAGTACCAAAGTGTCAAACTGCCAAATTTGAGAATCTTCACAGTCTCAAGTTCTTAAATTCCCAAATTTCTGAATCTTAAAGTACCTGGGGCTCAATGTGCCAAACTTTTGAAAGTCCAAAACCTCAAAACCCCAAATTCTAATGTTCCTAAGTCTTCAAATATCAAATTCCTGAAATGTCCAAATCTCAAGCCCCTAAATCTCCAAATCCCTGGATTCTAAAATCCTAAGGATGAAGATTTAACTTCAAATACCAAATTTCGGAATTTTCCAAACCTCAAACCCCTAAATCCCCAACTCTCCAAACTCTACAGCCCCTAGGACATCAAGTGCTAACTTTGAGCAACGTCAACCCCCTAAATCCTCAAATTCCCTGATCGTAACCTCCCTAGGTCTCAAAGCGCAACTGCCTAACTTCGTAAACTTCAACTTCGCAAAGTTCCAAAACTGCAAAATCTCAAAATCTTGTAATAAATAATAAATAGCAAAAGTTCAACTCTAGAGATGGAAATAATTTGGTGAACGCTGGCGATACGCCATGATTTGTGTACATACGTACCTATAAAAATGCCTAGATCGAAGCTAAAAGTCACTGAGAGCCTCGAATGTGGCGTTCGAGGAAGCGGTGCTAGTGACATTTATTTCACCGTGTAACATTCGTAAGCAACTAGTAATAAGATTCGACGATTATCGTTGGATTTCCTCTAAAATCTTTCGAACACCTGTTTTCTATCGACTCGAATATGAATAGGGATGAGGATTATCTTCTTACTGGTATGAATTGATGACATATTCGTCTACGTTTCTGTTTCATATGTATATACTTTAATAGTGTCTCGTGGATCATTGATAAAACGATTCTCAACCCTTTCGTTGCAGATAGTGTACATATAACTATGTTCCAGAGTTCAAGTATATTATTTCTGTAATTGTTTAGAAACGTGGAAATATGATTTTGTAGAGAAAACTTTATATGACAATTTTTCTGTTAATTATGTACAGAGAGAATATCAATTTCTTCCTTCGACAACTTACGGTATACCTTTGTCCGAAGAGTCGACGACGCACGAGTCATTCTTATGTAATTACAACGAAAGGGTTTCTCATGTACCACGCTTTGAAATTGTTATCTGTTGATCGTGCGTATTTGTTTCATTCATTTTTTATTGTTGCTTCGTTAGGCGATTCAGTATTACTTGTACAGGCTGTTAGCAAATCTTTTACCGTCTACTCGATGGCGCGATTCTACCTGCATTGGTGAACATCTGTCAGCAAAAGCGATTACAAACATGACCTTAAGGTCAAGGTCAACCAATGCAGAGTGGTAATAACTTTGAAATTCCCTGTACATTGTTTTGCAGTATTTGAAATAAAGACAACTTATCTTAATTTCTGCAATTTAGTATTTCTGATGACGAAGAAAATTAAGATTTCGACTGTGAATGTAAATAATTTATCTGGACAGTATTGGTTTATACTAAAGTATAATATTAATTGATCTCGGTATGCTACTTCATTGAATTATTCCAAAGGAAATTATATTATAATTTTAAAAGAAATGATAACTATTGTAAAATTAATAACAGAATCTGTAATATAATTTCTGTAAAATAATTAGAATATCATGTATCATTTTTAATACCACCGTTGACAGATAGTGTTAAGGTAATTGTAAGAATTTCGAATAAATTACGCTACCAAGTGTCGGTTTACGTAACGTTCATTTATCCTTTCATTAATAATTAGTCCATCAACAGCAATCTCCCAAAGATTTCGCTAGCATATCAAACTATTTCGGTTAGCTGGTAGTCTGCGAAAAGAAAGCAGAGGTTTTCGTTTCGCAACATGTTTTCCCTTCTCCACGAAACATTTCCATTGAGTAGTTGACAATGCATTAATTAATCTCGATGGGTAACCATACTAGATCCAAGAATAACATTCATACGCTCAATGTTAAGGTTCAACAGACTGGAGTTCATGACCTTTATTGAGTGTTATCGTTATGACCAATTAATACTACCGTAATGCAATCGAAAGCTCGGATACGTGTATTCGCCACGAAAAACCGATCGTTCCTATTCGTAGTTTCATTTTTAGCGACTAGGTGTGTGTATATTAGCATTAATATCGGATTAATACTATTATAAATATGTAACGAAGCGGAATCTAATTAGTCTATTCAAGACTGTTAAATGGAACACATGTGTATATTTTTATCTTCTTGAACTTTTAATTCTACTTATATAATTATGGGTCTAGTAATACGAGGCAGAGGTAATTAGCTGTCAACGATCATTATTATCGTTACAAAAAATAGATTTTTAGACAGCTTCTATATCCCTAGACCCCTATACAGTCCCTAAATTCTTGTATCTACAAAATCCCTATATCGCACAAATTCTACACTTCATAAATTCACTATAATCTCAAAATTTCTAAATGCCTACCTTTGCTAGTTTAAAGAATATCTAGGTTTCTGTATTCCCTAGATTTCTAGATTCCCTACATTTCTACATTCAAAAATTCCCTAGGTTTCTCATTTGTGGATTCTAAGATTACCTACATTAATAGATTCTCCAAATTTCTAAATTCCAAGACTTACTAGATTTCAACTTCTTTTAGATTTCAAAATTTGTTAGATTCCCTAAATTCCCTAGATTACTTAGATACCTTAGACTCCAGTCCCTAGATTCCAAGGTTTCTAACATTCTAAGAATCTCTAGATTTCAAGGTTCCTAAATTTCTAGAATTACCCAGATTTCAAGGTTAAGATTCTAAAATTCCCTAGATTCCAAGATTCCCTGGATTTCAAGGTTTTTGAGGTTTGTATGATTTCCTAGACTCTAAGGTTTCTAATATTCCAAGATTCCCCAGATGTCAAGGTTTTTAAGACTGCAAGATTCCCTAGATTTTAAGGTTCTTAGGATCTATATGATTCCCTAGACTCCAAGGTTTCAAAGATTCCAAGGTTCCCTAGATTTTAAGATTCTCAAGATTCAAAAATTCCCTAGATTTCAAGCTTCCTAAGATTTGTATGATTCCCTAAACTCCAAGATTTCTAAGATTTCAAGATTCCCTAAATGTCAAGGTTTTTAAGATTCCAAGATTCCCTAAATGTCAAGATTCTTAAGATTTTTATGATTCTCTAAATTCCAAGGTTCTTAAGATTCTAAGATTCCCTAGATTTCAATGTTTCTAACATTCTCTAGATTACAAGGTTTCTTAGATTTCAAGATTTCATTAAATTTCACTTCCTTAGACCTTCTATATCCCTTTAATTCCCTATATCCTTAGGGCACCTCAAATTTCATAGAGTCCACATATGTTTTATATCCTTATATCTCATCTATTCTGAGATTGTCTAGACTCCCTGGAATATCCATTAAACTTGCATATCTTCTAAATCCTTAAATTCGTGTACATCGAGTTTAGCAAAATTAAACATTTTAAAGTCCAATATATTCAATATACCTAATATACCCAATATAATAGTATTTAGAAGAATTTCAGTGTCCGAATGCATTCGGATTCACACAATAATCCCATTCGAAATGCAATATTTTCTTCTATCGCTCATTGTTCAGCAACGTCGTCGAAATGCTTCGGATGGCTGCGACACCGGATCCTCCAAAGGATTAACGATCCCGCCTGCCTTGATGGATTACCGACGAGTAATACGAATGGAATCCGCGGGTTTCGCGTTGCATCGCCGTCGTGGCGAGTGCACACCATGACACGCGAGAAAAATAGAAGGACGAAAAAGAAAAGGAAAATACTTTCGCTTAGAATCGCGGAGGCCGGACCGAGCGGTTACCCTTTATTAAAAACAGAGGAACTCGGCGAGTCCGCTTCTGTTTTATGTAACACTTTGTTCTTGAAAGATGGACGTATTTCACAGCGCTCGCGTGTCATGAATATGTAATGAAACAGAATCCACTGGGATCGCATGGAATCGATCCTTTATCCGAGAATAAACACGAATCGTAACAATCTATTCTATGATAATTCTTCGAAAAGTCACGCAGTCGGTACGATTTCATTTCTTTCTGTGACTTGGTCAGCTCCGTTACGTAGTCTTCTCGAAATCCCCTTTTTTCTTTCCGTTAACTGCTCGGATAACACCTAAAGCTTCTGCACTAGTTCGATGCAAGTGTCGCATTATCTTCGATCGTTGTGAAATAGACCCATTATCATCATTACCTGCTGATACGACGGTAAATAATCTTTGAACAGGAAATCTTGTTTACGTCGCGACTCGATGAAGAAAAAGATTCTAATTAGATTCTTCCGTTTGGTAAGATACGGTAGACGAGATGTCCTTGTACAGGATTTAAATGGGTCGCGTATTGTTATCGCGTTACAATCAACTCTATTCGAACATAAAAGATACTCGTACGTGACGACAAAATTAATATAATAAATATTTCGTTAGAAGTGTTCAAATGTCCGCATAATTTCGAATTACATTGTCTGTAGGATATTTACACCATCTAGGGATATTTAGGTTTCAACGGTATTTAAAATCCGGGTATACTTTGGATCTGGGGATATTTTGGTTGCAACGATGTTTACAATTTTGGGATATTTTAATGACAAAGATATTTAAGGTTAAGAGACATTTAGGTTATACAAAATTTTAAGATCTAGGGATATTTAGGTTACACAGATGTTTAAAATTTGAGGACATTTAAGTTACAAAGATATTTAAGATTAATAGATAATTTGTTTACACAAATGTTTAAGATCTAGGGATATTTAGGTAACAAAGATGTTTAATGTCTGTGGATATTTAAGTTACAAAAATGTTAAAGATTAAGGGATGCTTAGGTTACGCAAAATTTTAAGATCTAGGGATATTCAGGTTACAGAGATGTTTAAAATTTGAGGATATTTAAGCTACAAAGATTTTAAGATTAATAGATAACTAGATTACTCGAGTTCTTAAGATCCAGAAATATTTAAGGTACAGAAATGTTTGAGGTCTAAGGATGTGGATAACAGATATGTTTAAGATCTAGGGATATCCAAGATCTAGAGACATTATATTTCAAAAGATACAAATATATGTCCCAACATAATACATCAACATTCGTCTTCATAAATAAATATCTATATTCGGATAATGTTCTAAGTTTTCCACCGCACATTTTCCTCCGTCGAAAGCTGTACCATTTACCGTACACTCGGCAGATTTTTTCAGGAAATAGTTGCGGCCTTTAATTAGAACGAGTGAGAAATTATTTATAGACCGTTACGGAACGTTAACAACATATCTACCGTTGCTCCGTACATACATACGTGCTTATACGTATACATATGTGCGTCCTTTCTCGCGAGCGTGGATTAGGAACGGTGCCAGATCGGGTCAGACGAAACCCGTTCAAATGATACGAGACTTGGTAACAGAGTCGTAACTATGTCTTTGCTATTATCAATGTCAGTGACCGTTAAACTTGCCTCGTCGAACAAGCGTTGTAATTAATGTTGAATTTCAAACTCGTTCGCCTTGAACTTACATCGACTTTTAACTCCCCAACAGATTAATCGAGAAGATCGTTACGAAACGTTTGGGTTTCTTTCCAAACAATGGAAGCGTGGCCTTCGACCACATCTCCCAACCTTTGGCAAATAAAAAACTCACGAAATCGCAGAGTTATGTTCTTAAACCTGTTTTTGAACATTTACCGATAAATATTTGCAGCAAAATATTATTCTCGATAACAAGAATATGTTGCAGGTAATTTTATTACGGAGGCTGTAGGCTGTTTAGGAGGCTGTAACGATTATAGAAAGAATTTTCAATATTATATTACAAATTTGATGTATCTTCAATAAAGTTTCACAGACATAGATAATTTAGGAAGCAAGTCAAATTTTTTACTTTCAATTCTATTTCTCAACAATGATAACATAAAAATTGTGGTTGTATGTACGCCTTCTCGAAAGAAAGAAATTAAAACTTCATTCAATAATTGAATAATAATGGGGAGGTGGTCAGACATGATTAATTTTATTGTGCGTTTCAAGGTAGAACTCGAGAACAGAAGCAATCTTCGATTTCTGCGAACAATGCCAATAGCGATTGGAGGGAACAATACGATCCTCGAGAAGAGTATATCGAAATTCGTTCGTTGACAATGATGGCCACGTGGCCTTCGAGGTCCTCGAGTACACTCAAGCAAGTCTAGTTTCCCTAGGGAAAAATGTGGCAGTGAAGGAAGAAGCATCGCATTCTTATTTTATCTCAATTTTTAGTGATTTTTTTATGATTTGTATATTTGGGGAAAGAGGACACAAGAATTTGGATGGATAGGTATTTGGGGATTAAGGCAGATGGAGATCTAGGGATTTGGGAGTCTAGGAAATTGGGAATATGGAGTCTTGAAGGTCTAGGGATTTGGAAGTTCAGAAATTTGAAGATTTAGAAAAATTGAAAGTTTAGAAATTTGGAGATCGATGGGGATTTAGAAATTTGAGGATCTAGGGATTTGGGGATATAGGTAGATGGGGACGTAGGAAATTGGGGACATAGGGATTTGGGGACGTAGGAAATTGGGGACATAGGGATTTGGGGACGTAGGAATTTGGGAATCTAGGGATTTGGGGACGTAGGAATTTGGGAATCTAGGGATTTTGGGACGTAGGAATTTCAGAATCTAGGGATTTGGGGACGTAGGAATTTGGGGAAGTAGGAATTTGGGAATCTAGGGATTTGGGGACGTAGGAAGTTCGGAATCTAGGGATTTGGAGACGTAGGAATTTCAGAATCTAGGGATTTGGGGATATAGGAATATGGGAATCTAGGGATTTGGGGATATAGGTATTTGTGGAACTAGTAATATGGGAATCTAGGGATTTGGGGATATAGGATATTTGGCGAACTAGGAATATGGGAATCTCGGAATTTTGAAGACTAGGAATTTCAGAATCTGGGAATTTGGAAATTTGAAAATTTAGATATTTAGAAATTCGGAAATTTAGGAAAATTGAAAGTTTGGAAATTTGGAAATTAGGAAATTTGGTAATATTTACAAATTTGCAAGTTCAGTCATCTAGAAATTTGGGTATGTGAAAACTTGAAAATCTGAAAACTTAGAAAACTTGGAAAATTGGTCATACACAAATGTAACTACTCGAAACAGCAATAATTTGAAAACCAAAAAACTCGAAAACTCGAAAACTTGAAAAGTTAAAAATACAAAGATATCTAAATGAAAAAATTCGCACGTGGTTATCCAAAGAAAGTCTACATTGCGTTCGAATGTACACAAGTGCAAAATCGCTAACCAACATCCGATCCTCTCTCTGTTTCTCTCCTCTCTCTCTCTATTCTTTTTCCATCCTCTTTTCACTCGTTCGCTTCTTACTGGCGAACAAGTGTCGCCGGGCATTGCGTCTTCGCCAAGCAGAGTTTCTACATATATCAGCGATATACTCGGCGCTCTCCCCTTCATATTCGAGTAAGGTCTCGCGAGTATCGCACGCGTTCTTCTTTTCCTCATCGCGGCTGAAACCGTTCGAGTGACAATTTCCCGTTGTTTTTCTCGGAGAAAACAAGTTATGAAGACGTTCACGGCCCAGTGAATGATTATCAGAGCCGCTCGACGAGGATCTTGGCGAGAAGAATCGAAGACGCGTTTCCGGTTGGATAGTTTCGAGAGGGATGATACGATCGAGCCGGCGAGCGTTTTTAATTACTAGTTACGTAATTCGAGGTTAATCGCGCGGCAAAACGACGCCAGCTGAAACGGAGCTGTTTGATGCCGTTAGGGTCCATTGTCAGATAGTGCGGTGGTCAAACAGGACTGAGTTCCGACAACATAGTGTGATTTTAATCGTGTCAGCGAAAATTCGTCGAGGATTACTTCGAAAAACGTAAGCGATTACTGGGATATTTTCTTCGTTGCTTATTTCAGTTTGTTGCACGAACACATTCAATTTTTTAAAATTAATTTAAAATAAAGAATTACGATTTCTTGAATTATTGGAAATTCTCAACTGGTATCATTGTTTCTACACAAAAAACGGATATACTAATTGTATTCGAATATTCGAATAATCAATTCGTAACGAAATACACGAACCATGCAACCACGTGGTCACGAGCCACTTATAATTAGAAGTGACATAATTTTAATCAATTAAAGTACTTTTATTACCACAACTTTAACATCATTGTGATAAATATTAATTACGATACTCTATTTATGACTGAAGTTTTTATGACTTGAAGATGTTTACGATTTAGGGATATTTAGGATTTATTTGAGATCTAGGGATATTTTGATCGGGGAATATAGATGATCTAGGTATATATTAGCTTTGGGAATATTTGAAATCTCAGGGTATTTTATACCACGAAATATTGGGATATAGGAAGATCTAGGGATATTTACTATATGAGAATATTTGGAGTCTAGAGGTATTTGGATCTGGAAATTCTTACTGTTGGGATATTTAAAATTTGGTGATATCTGGTGCATGGCACTTTAACGTGTGGCTATCTAATGCGTAGAAATTTGACGCATGGCAATATATCGCGAGGGAATTTAATGCGCGGTATTCTAACGTGTAGCTATATATCGCGTGGCAAATTAACGCGAGTTAATCTGATACGTAGAAATTTAACGCGTGGCGATATATCGCGAGGGAATTTAATGCGTGGTAATCTAACGTGTAGCTATATAGCGCGTGGCAAATTAACACGTGGTAATCTGATGTGTAGAAATTTGACCCGTGGTAATCTAAGGCTTAGAAATTTAACGCGTGGCAATATATCGCGATGGAACTTAACGCGTGGCAATATATCGCGAGGGAATTTAGTGCGTGGTATTCTAACGTGTATCAATGTAGCGCGTAGCAAATTAACGCGTGGTAATCTGATACGTAGAAATTTGACGCGTGGCAATATATCGCGAGGGAATTTAGTGCGTGGTATTCTAACGTGCAGCTAATTAGCGCGTGGCAAATTAACACGTGGTAATGTAACGTGTAGAAATTTAACGAGTGGCAATATAACGCGTGGCAATATAACACGTGGCATTCTAACGTGTGGAAAATTTAATGTGTGGTAACGTAATGTATGGTAATTGAACGCGTGGTAATCTAACGCGTGGTAATCTAACGCGTGGCAATTTAATGCGTGGTAATATAACGCGTGGCAACTCGACCCATAAATTATCTGCTGTAAGGCAATATATCGCGAAAAAATCTAACGCGTCCTATTATAACCTGTAACCTAACGCATATACCGCGTGGTTATACAACACACGATAATATAACGCGTTGCTGTCCATCGCGTAACGATACAGATGTAGATCGCGTGGTGGTCTTACGCGCGATGATCTAACGCCTAGACAAAAAAGTTAATGACGCCAATGATTCTCATAAACGCTCCGAAAGCGTTTCTTTCAGTACGCTTTCACACGATATTCGACCCGGCAGACAAGTCTTGAGGCTCCCTGTGTTGGTTCGCGTTCGTGTCTCGTTTACAATTCAGTTTACAATCGAGCTGCGTGTCACGATCCACTTGACTCTCGGTTACAATAGTAATTGAACAGCTCCGACACAAATAAGTCGCATTTAATTTATCGTTTGATAGATTCGAAAACAAGACACACGGCGGACTTTGCTCGACAATTTCAGCCAGTTCGAGCACCAATTGGTGCGGCTAGCGTATTCCACTTCGACGACACCACTTTCTCAAGTTCGACTGTTGTGGAAACATTCTCCAGGAAACATGAACTCCGGGTGAGATTTGTAATAGACTACTCGAGGTCATTCTTTGACCTTTACCGCGAACACTATGGACTTTCATGTCTTTCTTTCCTGTATTTCGTGTTATCGATGTTCATTAATACACTTGTCGGCAGCATTTATCTTCGGCTACAAATCTATTCGTTACTCGACTCTTTCTAATCTTACAGTATAATTTCTTTATTTTGCGGGTGGTTCGTGTGTGGCCCTCTATTTCGGATCATAACAGATTCATTTTTTAATCGTAGAGGTCGTAATTTCAACGGTATAAGTGCTGACATATTTCTGATTATGTTACTCGCGTCAGCATTCTTCGTGATTATCGAATTATTTGCTAAGTCATATTTAAAAATTGCTCGTTCCGTAACACATCTATGAAAGTTGCTGAACATATTAACTAATCTCTTTCGATACGAAAAGAAAAACACTTCGAACAAAACGAAATACTCGGTACAATTCGATATTCGAACGTCATTCGAAGAAATAACGTGTTCGAATGGAGTAATATGAAATGTTCCAGAGAAATGAAGAACATGAAGAACAACGTGAACAACTTGAACAACGCCGTGGGGCCAACGGAGACGACGGCTTTGAGGCAAAAATTGGAGAATTTCGATGATATTCTACCATATGTCGGTGATTATGGTAGATACCAATGGTTGTTGCTTCTGTCGTTGCTACCTTATGGTATGACGTACGCTTTTTTGTATTTCTCCCAATTCTTCATCACAATCACACCCACGGAACACTGGTGCAGGGTTGAGGAATTGGTGAACTCGAATTTTACCGCGGAAGATAGGTGAGATTTACAATATTTATTGAATTTAGTTTAAAATTACTCGATCATTGTTTTAAGTGCATTGATCACAACAATGTTATATATAATAATATGTTTGATAATAACAACAATGTATTAATAAAAGCAATACACATATACTGTAGACAATATGTTAATAAAGGCAATACATTATATAGACAATGTATTAATAACAGCAATATATTGTGTAGACCATATACAGGGAATATATTCTATAGGAAATATGTCGATGAAGAACATACATATATAGCACACATTTTTCAAAAAAGGCCAAATAAATAAGAATCTCTTTATTTCTTAAATACGAATTGATTTTCGAAAGAGACTTAACGAAGACAAGTATTATAGTTACTTTTGAATATTTCCAGAATTCGAATAGCAATTCCAGAGTCAGGAGAGTATCCTTATTACGACCAGTGTCATCGGAGAGATTTGAATTTCGCGGAGCTCCTTAACAGCGGCCAGGACCTGCGCTCCTTGGAATTTCGATCGAACAAAAGTGTGGGTTGTACGCGATGGGAATACAATTTCACGCAAATCCCGTATGCTAGTGTGGGTGCCGAGGTGAGGTATTCGGAATAATTCAACGTTTCGATCATTTGAATAGTCGAGTGCGTGAACTCTAGTGAAATACGCGGTATAACTCTAAATTGGGGTGTTCTGAATATTCAGATATTCGATATCTAGGAAGATATTTAGTTTAGTTCGAAATTAGCGCGCACTGAATGTTCGAATGTTCGAAATCTAATAAAATATAGTTCTCAGATTCCTAGATATCAAGACTCATAGGTACCTAGATTTGTAGATACCTGGTTCCATAGATACCTAGATCTATAGGTACCTAGACCCATAGATACCTAGACCCATAGATACCTAGTTCCGTAGATACCTAAATTCATAGATACCTAAAATCATAGATATCTTGATCCATAGACTTTTAGATCTTTAGATACTTAGATACCTAAACACCAAGGTACCTAAACATCTAGATCCATAGACACCTAGGTCTGTAGACACCTAGACACCATACATACCTAGAATCCATAGACACCTCCAAATCTTGATCCCCTAATAGATCCCTAGATACCTAGATCGCCAGATGCATACATCCTTACATGACTATATCCCTACATGACCACATCCTTACATGACCACATTCCTACATGACCATATCCCATCTCTCAAATCCTTCAGATCTCGAAATCCATAAATTTCCAGATCCGTAGATGTTCAGATGTTAAAATCCCTAAACGAATATATTTGTGGTAGCCCCAGTTTCACCGACTAATCCTTAGCCCTTGGTGATTAGCTAGATTGGGTATGCGACCGAGAGTACCTCGTATCGACGGCGCAGGCGATCTTCTTCTGCGGATCCATCGTTGGCGGTTTCTTGATCGGCTGGATAGCAGATCATAAAGGTCGGATACCGGCTTTAATGTTCTGCAACAGCATCGCTCTTCTAAGCTCAATCGCCACCGCCAGCGCCAATAGCTTTTGGTCTTTCGCTGTATGCCGATTCCTCACTGGACTCGCGTTCGACAACTGCATCAACATTCCTCTTATAATCGGTGAGGTTTATCAATAATATGTACAATGACGATAACCTCTGATTCATCGTCACTTCTTTTTGGCCTAATTATTACATCGATGAGTTATGAGCTTCGTTATCTTTCATTTTTTGGACTACATTAATTAATTGTCAAGTATAATGTTTATATGAAAGAGTAATTATAATACTATAAAGTCAAATTGTAATTGAATATGTGAATGCTCTGATCGTTTTGTGACACGTGGGGCGAGACAATAATTATTGTTTAAATTAATTCCTTGTGTATCGATTGTTTTTCAGGAAATGTTTTTAGCAAATTATGATTATAACTTGATTGTAGTAACTTTATTATGATAACTTGATTATGACTACTTGAGTATGATGACTCGACTATGATAACTTGACTGTGACAACATGACTCTAATAACTTGATTATAATCCTGAATTTCAATAGCAGCGTAACAAATGTCTTTCACAGTGTTGGAGTACATGGCGGTCTCCAAACGCACACTGGTGGTAAATGTGGCTTTCGGTATATACTTCGCAGTAGCTAGTACCATTTTACCGTGGATAGCATACTACGTATCTAACTGGAGGTATTTCACTTACATCACTGCCATACCATTGCTGTCCGTCGTCATTACACCATGGATCCTACCGGAGAGCGCCCGGTATGTAAACTTGCGATTCGAGTCTGTGTAAAGATTTGCTTATCGATTCGTTCGTCGAAAATTTACTTTTCCAGATGGTACGTTTCCAACGGAATGATGAACAAGGTTGTAAGGAAGCTGCGGAAGATAGCGAGGATCAACCGCATGTACCCGGATCCTCGTATTTACGATGTCTTCGTTGTAAGTGAAAGAAGTAAACATTCTCGTCGCAGTTCTTTTAACTAAGCGATATTTATTTTAAGAGATCTACCGAGATAAGAATTCCCATATGTTGCATATTATGTTACATAACATACTTAAATTTTATCGTATGTAATTTATGTTACATTTTGAAGTCATTTGTTTTATCTTAAATTGTATTCACTTGCATGCTCATTCATATTAATTACCGTTTTAATCAACTATTTTTTAACGAAGCACTATGACAACAATTTTCAGAACTATTTTTACCACTATAGTGGCCGTGCATTTTACGTAGTTCAATTTTTGTTATTCTATTTGTTCTTTTACTTATAGAATTGCATTCGGGAATGTTATTTAACGTATATTGTAAAATTGTCATTTATTCATTCAAAATTATATTGTTAATTCAAAATTATATGATTCAAATTGCCGTTAGCTAAGAGAAAGTCAAATGGTTGTATCGCTTGTTTAATTCAAGTATAATTTTATCTAAGGATTATAACTGATCCCAAATACCTATCTATTTAAAAATTGTTCAATCGAGCAAATATTTGTACGACACTTACCATTCGCTGTTCTCGTTTTGATCCTTCAATCGCCCATGTGTTCAGCTATCATTTCCCGATTTTATCGAACAAATATTTGATTTCAGACCAACCTGGAGGCTTCAGAGAGAATGCAAGAGACAGCAACAGTGTTCGATCTATTCAGATCACCTAGGTTGACAAGGAACACCATTCTTCTGGTCCTCTTTTGGTAAATACAAGAAAACGAGGCATTTGTGTAGAATGTCTACCTTGTCGATTCAAATGAATTTTCATTGTTCAAAACAAGTGAACTCATAGATCATGCATCAAGTTATAGATCAAATCATAGATCAAATAGTAAATCAAATTATAGATCATATCATAGAGCAAATTACAGATCAGATCATACAGCAAATCATAGATCAAGTCACAGATCAAATCATACATCAACTCATACATCAAATCACATATCAAATCATACATCAAATCATACATCAAATCATACACCAAATCATACACCAAATCATACACCAAATCATACATCAAATCACAGATCAAATTATACATTAAATCATACATCAAATCATACATCAACTCATATATCAAATCATTTCCAAAACATATATCAAATCGCACATCAAATCATATATGAAATCACACATCAAATCACAGATCAAATTATACATTAAATCATACATCAACTCATATATCAAATCATACATGAAATCACACATCAGATCAATGTCGCTAAAATCGTCAAGGTGAATCATAATCTACATAGTTGTCAGAAATCATTCTTGAAACTGAAGTTTGCTAATTGATCAGGTGTTATTTTACAGGTGTCTCACCGTAATCTCATTCGACGGCCACGTGTACTCGTTAAAGCTCATTCAAAGCTCGGTTTTCATGTCTTTCTCCGTGGCGTGTTCTACGGAACTTCCGGCTGGATTGTTACTGACCCTGCTGCTGGATCGATGGGGTCGTAGATTATGTGGATTTCTCACGTTGGCGGTGACCTGTTTGTTCACTATCGCCGAACTGTTGCTGCAATCAAGTAAATATATATACATTTCGAATGGTTACTGTTCGACTGTAAGGTGTTTGCCTGGAAATGTAGGGCACTTGTGATAAACTGGAGAATTTTAGAATTTGGGGATTTGGGAATTTAGGGATTTTGGGATTTGGGGTTTGAGAATTTGGATATTTAGATATTTGGGAATTTGCAGATTTGGAAATGTAGAAATTTGGGGATTTAGCGACACGAAAATTTGAGAATTTGGGAATATGAAAATTTGGGGAATTGAGAATTTGGGAATATGAGAATTTGGGGAACTGAGAATTTGGGGATTTGAGTATTTGAAAATTTGAGAATTTGGGGAACTGAGAATTTGGAAAACTGAGAATTCAGAAACTTGAGAATTTGGGAAACTGAGAATTCATTACATTCTCCATTAATTTGTTATCCAGTAACCGCCAAGCTGGTTATGTCGGTGATGTCACGGTTCTGTCTAAACATGGCAGCTAACATTGGACTTCAATATGCAGCTGAATTGCTACCAACTCCTGTCAGATCACAAGGTGTATCATTAATTCATATTTTCGGGATAATTGCACACTCCATAGCACCATACATCACTGATTCCGTAAGTAAACTTATATCTATACATTTCTTCGTTTTCTATTAAAGTCAATTATTAATCACCTTAAAAATAAAAGTAGTAATAATTTCATAATATAGTTTTACAATTTAATTTAATTTATAATATAATATAAGAAGTAATAAGTAATAAGAAGTAATAATCTCAACTTGAGATTATTGAATATTTTTCATGAATACCTTTTAAATTTGTTTTTTAGGCAAAAGTTTGGGAGGGATTCCCAATGTTAATAATAAGCGTAGTATCGTTCCTCGGCGCCATGTTGGTTTTGTTCCTACCGGAAACCGTCGGTCAGAATCTTCCCCAGACGATCAAGCAGGGCGAAGAATTCGGAAAAGATCAACACTTCTGGTCGTTGCCGTGCTATGAAAAAAATTCGTACGATAACCATCGACATTACGGTTCCTAAATATTTATAATTATTCAATTTGCATTTTTTATTTCAACGAAAACACGAACTGTAACAACTGTGTTCCGTTGAAGTATCACCGTGATACTTTTAGTACGCGAAAATCGAGCATGTTATTTTGTATTTCTCTACTTTTACTATCTGTTTTAATTTCTAAGTCTTGTGATAGAATCACCGAGAATACTTAGAATTTATGTTCCTACATAGTTTTTTAATGTTACGTTTTACTTTAAGAGTCTTTTTTCATCTGTTTTCGTATTAAGTCTAGTTACTCGTTTGTTCAAAAGTCTCCAGCAGTTGGTTCCATCATTTAAAAGCTTAACGATCTTAAATAAAAAATGGACTAATTACACATTCTTCATTTTACAATTTCAAATATCATTCTCTTTTATAGTTTCTTACATTATAACGTTTTAACCATCTGTACTTAAAAATGTCTCTCTTTTTAACAGTATCATTATGATAAATAGTTATAGTTAACTATAACAACATACAATCACGGTTAAAACGATAATGTAACACTGTAGAAAACATTGCGAATCGAGCTCCAACTGCTGGTTTTTCTTATCCATGCTTAACACCGTGGATAGTTTGTATGATTTAGGAAGATGAGAAAGGAATTGTCATAAACTGTGCCATCGAATGACGATCAGTGTTCGTCGTTGTATCAATAACAACGCTATCAACTGAAAAATACGTCTTACTTTTATTCTCGTATCAACCTCTCGTTTCACGCACGTTTTACATATTTCTGTATACCATCCAACTTCGAGCTGTGACCTACTTTAGGTTGTTACAAAACTTTACTTCTTTTTCATGCAGGATTCTTCTCCCTGTGAAATATTACGTTATTTTAATTTTGCATTATCATAATTTCAAGCTGTATTTTATAAAATCATATTACTAAAGTAGTAAATTTATTAATAAATTTATCATACTAAAGTTACTTATACTACTATTTATCATACTACTTCACTTACTAAAAAAACGTGAGTGTACGATAAATAAGTGTTAAAAATCTTTACAAGATTCCAACAATCCATGAAGATTAGAAGTACAACCAGTGTAATAAATAACACTGTCAGAAATAATTAATGTTATTACAAATAATTGCGTTTCCTGATTTTTCAGAAAAATCACGCTATTCAACATGGCGTGTGAGTGCAGTAGAAGGTCACGACCTACAAGTAGGGAATATGTAAACGCTTCTCATTTCTGTTCTCACAGACGTCGTCCTCCAAACGATCAACTGAATCATAAAATGTTTGTGGAATGAAATGAACGCTTGATGTTTATCACGAATCATTTTAATTGTACGTATCTTGTAAGTTGGCAGCTGGAACGAGGCCGGAGCTTATTGGTTCATGCGTCAACTTGCTAGACACGCATGGTACATTAACGGTTTCGAATACTATTATGTTATAGAATTGTTTGAGATATATTGTGGTATAGGTCGATAAACTGTCACTAGGAAATATAATTGAAAATTAATTTGATGAAGAAAGGGAGAGGCATGGTAAAATTATTTTGGACGCAATTCTGGTATTTTCGTTATAAAGTAAGCATTCTTTGGATGGGAACAAAATATTGTGGAATTATATGCTGAAATTTTTGAATAATTAAGTTTTTAGATTTGTGGAGGTTCGTATACTTTCTCAAATCCTCAAACGTTCGTTTGTGTAATAACTTTTAGACCAGAGTTCAAAATCGATCACAATTCTTTAATAAGTTACAGTTACAATATTTCTCGATGTAACATTTCAATAAAGTACACAGAAAAACCGTGAGACAAGAGTTCGAAGAATCTCTGAGGTCTTTTATGATCAATTATAATACTTAAGGTATCACTGACAGTTATCAAAACATTCCTTTTCTATTCGATCAAATTTTGAGGTAAACTTTTGGGTTCAAAAGTCGATCGAATCTCTCGATTGACGAATCGTAGGCAAACAAGTGTCGCAGTAAATAAGCCTATTCGCAGTAAACGAAAGCTGAAACGTTCTATGTACTTGTTCACCAAGCAATTTATTGAATCTTACTCCAAGATCTTCAAAAAAGAATTATTTTTCTGTATCGATATATTTTGTTTTTAGAAAATCTCAACTTTCATAAAGAAGGACAATCGAGAACTCGTAATCGAAAGCTTGTTATAAGAACCCTCGGTGAAATTTTAAGAACTAAAATAAATTCTGTCGACTTCACGTCAAGATTAATTACGTATCTGTAAGTTCGAGCTTTGTAAACAATCGATCATCGATCGCGGGACGTTTCAACAGCTCTATGAATACTGTAAACATTCGTTTCCTTTAACTGCGCTAAATTGTACCGACGCTCGGTAATTTCGTGAATGAGTTACACTCGATAATTATTAAACGGTATACCTATGGAATGCGCCTTGTTTCACATCATTCGCGGTGTCTCTCATACACCTCTCACATCACACACACACACACACACACACACACACATTTAACGACTATATTTACAAAGGATTTGGCAAGTTTCAACAGCAGTCGCTATAATCTAGTGCAGTCGATCTTTTGAACGCTGCCGGTGAACGCGGGATTCGAGAGGCCTTCCTTCTTTCTGTGCTTCTTCTTCAATGGCTCACTCCTGTAGCACAAAATGCAATTTAGTATTAATTCGATCTATGCTTAGTTGAGATATAAATGCGAGGAAAATACTTACGAGGATACGCAGGGAACCCACCAGAAGCTCTGGTCTTTACCGAAGTCGTTGCCCTCCTGAAGAGTCTCAGGCAGCTCTTGATTCAAGGTTTCTGGCAAACCCAAGGTCAAGAACGCGTGAACAAAGGACAGCAAGCCCAGGGCAACCAGAGGTAGAGATGGGTCGACGTCAGCCTTTATTCGAACAAAAATTCATCAGTGAACATTTTTTTGTACAGGAGTACTTAGAACCAGAATAACTTGTCTGGTGTTGATAGAAAAAAGCACGCATAAATTATTTGCTATTCTGACCTAACTGAACCCAACCAAATAGTTTTGACCTGATGCATTTTTTCTTATAACGGCAGTCAAATTATTCAGGTGGCTTTAAGTGTATATTCAACTGATTATTGAAAGACTAAATTGTGATAATAAATTGAATATACAGGTTCAATGGGTTTGATATACAGTAGATTGTATATAGAATAGCTTGAGAATGTAATAAGTTGAATATATAGTAGGATGAATACAGTAGGTTTCGTTATATTGCCACATTTTGTCATGTAAGTTAGGATAGAGGTTAGAGATGTTTCCTTGAATCTGTGGCGCACGAAGATTGCCGAACATAGCCGAGGGCTATTGCGAACCCTTCGTTGAATACTAAATAACTCACTAGAATATTTATTCTACATGTGTCTGCAAATAAGTCTGTACTGCAAATAAGTTTGTACGTTTGCAAATAAGTCTACATATGTGTACAAATAAGTACCCATGTTACGTGTGTGTTCATACAGCGTCACTTGTGGCAATATAACTAGACTTTATTATAAACAGTATACGAATAAATTTCAATCTTGGGACAATTGAAAGTTTGTATCGCAGTGAATATTCTTTTACTCACTAGGTAAATGATGTATGGTCCCAAAATATGAGCCACGTAGCCGATGATGTGGATCAGAGAGACACCTTGTGCTCTCACCACTGTAGGAAGCATTTCGGCCGCGTATTGAAAACCGATATTCGCAGCGATGTTCACACCGAGACGTGCCACGATCGCCATGGCTACCGTTGGAGCACCTTTGGACAAAGAATTGAAAATGCAATCGGTTGCAATGCAAATATACTTTAAATAACTATGACTTTGTAGAAGCTTCCTTATTTGACTTTGATAGAATTTAGAAAGAGCTTAAGGATATAGGGGAATCTAGTCTAAGGAGAATTTTGGGTAATCTAATAGTATGAGAAAGACGTAGAAATCTAGGAAAAGCTTAAACAGAATTTAGGGAAAATCCAAACTTAGAAGTTTGGAAAGAATCATGGGGAATTTTGGAAGATTCTAAAGAGAATCTAGGAAGATCTCTAAAGATTTGAAAGGACAATCTAGGGGAAAAGTAGTAGTCTAAGAAGGATATAGGGATCTAGGAAACCTAAAAAACAATTATGGGGAATTTTAGAAGATTCTAACAAGAGCTAAACTGAATCCAGAAAAATTCCAAAGGAGAGTTTAGGGGAATCTAGTAGTGGTCTAACAAGGACGTAGGGATCTAGGAAAAGCCTAAAGAGAATCTAGGAAAAATCTAAGCGTAGAAAAAGCTTAAACGATAGAATTTTGCAAGATCCTAAAGAGAACCATACTGATAATAAGAGCCCAAAGTTTAGGGAAATCTAGTAATAACCTAAGGAGAATCCAGGGATGTAGGATAAGTTTAAAGAGAATGAAGGAAAGAATCCAAGAGGAATATAAGGAAAGTTTAAACAGAATTATGGAAAACCTAAAAAGAGTTTATAGAAAGGAAATTTTCAAGCGCTTTATTAAGTACTTTGAATCGACGAGCGATCAATCAACGAGAAAAAGGGAACGTACCATGAGGCGTGGCCAAGGCAATGAAAGAGAAAACTCCACATAGGAACATGGACGCGAAACCCATCCATCGTCTGCCCCATCTGTCCAGAAAGAGTGCGAGGAGAATCGCGGCCGGAAGTTCGGTGAGCGAGGCCAAAGAGAAGGACGTGAAAACGTCGGGATCCAGAAGTTTCATGTTCCATACGTGGCCGTCGAACACCCACACCATCAGAAGCCTACAAACCAGTCGATTAATAAATGCTTTAATAGCTTTTCCTTTTTCTATGATTCTCAATGTCAAGTCGTACTCATTTGCACGCGAACCAGCTCTGTTCGCTAGCGAATACATTCGATACTTATAGGTACATAGTCGAAGGCCGTAACAATCTACTAAATGCCATATAGCTAATTTTAGACTGTTACTTCTTTATTTTAGTTATTTAGACTTTGTGCATTATGGTTGCACTCTGGGAAGTATGGCCATATGACTCTTTGGAGGGCTTCAAATTTGGGATTTGCTGATATTTGGATTCTTAAGTACTGGGGTTTTTGGATTTCCGAATTTGCAATTTTTCAAATTTTCAAATTTCCAAGGTCTCAAGATCACAAATCCCTAAATCCCTAAATTCCCTATATTCCTAAACTTCCAACTTCTCAAATTTTCAACTTCCCAAGTTCCAAACTTAAAAATTCCCAAATTTCAAAATTCCCAACTCCCCAAATCCCCAAATCCCTAAATTCCCTATATTCAAAAACACCCAACTACTCAAATTTTCAAATTTTCACTTTACCAAGTTCCAACTTCTCAAATCCCCAAATTTCCAAATCTCTAAATCCCTAAATTCCCTATATTCCCATACTCTTAACTTCTCAAATCCCCAAATCCCTAAATTCCCTAGATTCCCAAATTCCCAACTTCTCAAATCCCCAAAACCCCAAATATCCAAATATCCAAATCTCCAAATCCCTAAATTCCCTATATTCCCAAACTCTTAACTTCTCAAATCCCCAAATCCCTAAATTCCCTAGATTCCCAAATTCCCAACTTCTCAAATCCCCAAAACCCCAAATATCCAAATATCCAAATCTCCAAATCCCTAAATTCCCTATATTCCCAAACTCTTAACTTCTCAAATCCCCAAATCCCTAAATTCCCTAGATTCCCAAATTCCCAACTTCTCAAATCCCCAAAACCCCAAATATCCAAATATCCAAATCTCCAAATCCCTAAATTCCCTATATTCCCAAACTCTTAACTTCTCAAATCCCCAAATCCCTAAATTCCCTAGATTCCCAAATTCCCAACTTCTCAAATCCCCAAAACCCCAAATATCCAAATATCCAAATCTCCAAATCCCTAAATTCCCTATATTCCCAAACTCTTAACTTCTCAAATCCCCAAATCCCTAAATTCCCTAGATTCCCAAATTCCCAACTTCTCAAATCCCCAAAACCCCAAATATCCAAATATCCAAATCTCCAAATCCCTAAATTCCCTATATTCCCAAACTCTTAACTTCTCAAATCCCCAAATCCCTAAATTCCCTAGATTCCCAAATTCCCAACTTCTCAAATCCCCAAAACCCCAAATATCCAAATATCCAAATCTCCAAATCCCTAAATTCCCTATATTCCCAAACTCTTAACTTCTCAAATCCCCAAATCCCTAAATTCCCTAGATTCCCAAATTCCCAACTTCTCAAATCCCCAAAACCCCAAATATCCAAATATCCAAATCTCCAAATCCCTAAATTCCCTATATTCCCAAACTCTTAACTTCTCAAATCCCCAAATCCCTAAATTCCCTAGATTCCCAAATTCCCAACTTCTCAAATCCCCAAAACCCCAAATATCCAAATATCCAAATCTCCAAATCCCTAAATTCCCTATATTCCCAAACTCTTAACTTCTCAAATCCCCAAATCCCTAAATTCCCTAGATTCCCAAATTCCCAACTTCTCCAATCCCCAAAACCCCAAATTTCCAAATCTCCAAATCCCTAAATTCCCTATATTCCCAAACTCTTAACTTCTCAAATCCCCAAATCCTTAAATTCCCTAGATTCCCAGATTCCCAAATTCCCAATTTCTCTAATTTCCAAATTCCCCAGTTCTAAATTTAAAAATCCCCAAATTTCCAAATTCCCAATCTCTTAAATCCCCAAATTCCCAAATCCCAAAATTAAAAATTTCCACATCCCGAAATCCCCAAACTTAGTTTGCAATTTCAACTGGAAAAAGCTAGTGAATTAACCTGTTATATTACAGAAAGTTATATTTACCAGTAAACGATAAGCGTGACGGTGATACGAGCGAGCCGTGGCATTTTGAAGAGATCCAGGACGGTGTACTGATTATGCGACTTATCTTTCTCGATCATCGATTTGCAGCTTCTCTCGAACTCGTCGAATACTTCCTGCTTTACTTCTTTCCCGTTCACCTTTGCAAATTTCTTCAGCATCTCGATCGCTTTGTCGACTTTGCCGCTGGTGATATACCAACTGAAAGAGGTGTAACAGGGTGCATGAAATGTACATCTATTTATGCAAATGCACATTCTTACGCAACAGCAGACGCGTAAAAATTCCTTTCGTTTGCCACAAATTCTAATTACACAACTTTTACACAATTCGATTTGTATACTTGCGTGCATCATTACACTAATTATATGCAATTTGAGGCCTTCACTGTATAGTGAGTCACATATGTCACAGATAAAATATTCATACGTTGACCACGTTACAAGTCATATACATAACGATGTTTTCAATAAATAAGGATTTTAGTGATATTTTAATTACCGTGCACTTTCAGGAGCGATCCACGGTCCAATGAAAGCCACCACCATGGGACAGGCGGTGACCATGCTCAGAATTCTCCAGTTCGAGATCCAGTAAGCGAGCCATGGTAATATACTGGACGCTACGGCGAAATAAAGTCCGAAAGACATGTTCGCCACCAGTGTTCGGTACTTTGGACCGACATATTCTATCACTGAAATCAAATTTACAATATCCTCGTTTTATGAAAATTATTATTAGAGCCAAAAAGGTGTAACATATGTACTTTTACGAAAAGCAAAAATATACTGAAATTTCTATTTCGAAACATCTTATACGAAATGGATCGTACGATGGTTAATAATTTAACATAATCTTGTTACTAATTAATAATTTTATAATATGTACATCATGGACGATTTATTTATCCATTCTGACCAGACTTTAAAAGCATTTATTTTTCTTTAGTATCTACACAAACAATGGCTTGTAATATTTATAATGTTCATTGTTTATAAAATTGATCATCGTCTACTGTAACTGTTCTAGTTACTTTCTAGCAACTGTCGTAGTCATTTTAACGAGAAACTAACGAACCAGCACTTGTTTCTCAACAAGCCATAAATTCACGTCGTTCTCACTCCGCCAATATCCCAATATTTCAAACGTCGTCGTTTATTAGCATAACATCAGTTCCCGTGTTCTAATAGTCAGTACTATTTTTGCTTTATCCGTGACGGAAAAGCATTAACCGTTCCTCAAACTCGCTGCTAAAACCAGACGCGTTCGTGGAAAGAGTGAGTGTAAATTACGTAAAAAACAGAGATAGTCCACGTGCGATAGTTCCTCTACGCCAATTGAGCATGTGACTCACCGATAATGAAGAGGACGTTGAAACAGTTGTCGAACGAGGTGCCGACGACTAATCTGGCCAGACAGAAACTCCAGAAGCTGTTGCAGAACGCCGTGCCCACGGACGCGATGAAACCGACCGAGTTGCACGCGACCAAAGCTGAAATCCTGCCGTAATGGTCGGCTATGTAACCGAATATTAGACCGCCGATGATGCTGCCAACGAAGAAGGCTGATTGTGCCGCTGAACCCAAAAAAGTGTTGTCGCAGACCCACTCCAGCTGAAACGCGAAAGAAACAAACGACGTTGTAACTCGGATCAGGCGGATTTCGTGAAAATATGGGACGGTGGAGAGGCAAAGTTACGAGGCTTTAGGATTTTCGGGAATTTCAGGAATTTCGGTAGTTCGGGAATACGAGAAGTTTCGGTAAATTGGGGAATTTGGGAAATTTAGGTGATTTCGGCAATTTGGAGAATTTAGGTGATTTCGGCAATTTGGAGAATTTAGGTGATTTGGGGAATACGAGAGATTTGGGGAATTTTCGGAATTTTGGGAATTTAGGTAATACGAGAAATTTGGGTAAATTGGGCAATTTTAGGAATTTGGGGATTTTGGGGTATTTTGAGAATATGGGAAATTTGGACAATTTTGGGAATCTGGAGAATACGAGAAATTTAGGTAAATTGGGCAATTTGGGTAATTTGGAGAATTCGGAGAATACGAGAAATTTGGGTGAATTGGGGAATTTGGGGAATTTAGGGAATTTGGAGAATACAGAGAATATGAGAAATTTGGGTGAATTGGGGAATTTGGGGAATTTGGATAATTTGGAGAATACGAGAAATTTGGGTGAATTGGGGAATTTGGGGAATTTGGATAATTTGGAGAATACGAGAAATTTGGGTGAATTGGGGAATTTGGGGAATTTGGATAATTTGGAGAATACGATAAATTTGGGTAAATTAGGTAAATTAGGAAATTTGGGGAATTCGGAGAATTTGGAGAATATGAGAAATTTGGGGAAGTTGTGGAGTTTGGTGAATTTAGGGAATTTGGATAATTTGGAGAATATGAGAAATTTGGGTAAATTAGGTAATTTAGGAAATTTGGGGAATTCGGAGAATTTGGGGAAGTTGTGGAATTTGGTGAATTTGGGGAATTTGGAGGATTTGGAGAATACGAGAAATTTGGGGGAATTTGGGGAATTCGGGAAATGTGGGTAAATTAGGAAATTTTAAGAATTTGGGGAATTTAGGTAATTTGAGGAATTAGGTGAATTTACGCACTGTATACAACGTGTAAAATTTAGTTAACTATGTTAGTTCCGTTAACTTTGGTTCAATTCTAGGGTAATTTAGGTAATTTTAAAAACTTATCTCCAGTGAATAATTAAGGTAATTTTTGTAATTTAGATAATACAAGAAAATGTGATAATTTGGGTAATTTACGTAAATTGAAAAATACGTGAAATATCCCTAGACCTATATATTCCTAGATTTCTATTGTCCTAGATTCCTATTTCCCCAGATTCTTACTTATCGACCTAACACAATTGAACCGACAAAAATTTGACGAGTTAAAATTGAAATTATCACTGACAATGTGAGCGTAAATTGTCCTAAAATTATAAAGCGATAACGTTACATGCGCAGATAACAATTACGTTTGAGTGATAGTAAAAAGGTTTTTATAGTAGGGTATTAATTATTATATCCAAGGATATCTCAGTTAAGTACAGTGTACATAGTTGCATAAATGCAGACACATGTAACAACTTTCAAAGTCTGAAGTTAATATTTGAGGACAAAATTCTAACTATAAATCGTTATCACTACCCTTTAAATATATCGTATCGATGCGATAACGCGTTGATAAAAATAAGAAGAAGAGCTCTAAACGAGAGCCCTGATAACGATGATGAGCACAATAGGTAATTACACCTTTAGCCTACGCTTGTGCAATCAACAAGGACACTTTTCTAAATGATAATGTTGTTTTCATCGTCGAAGTTAACGAGCAAAATCTGTATTAAAATACGCTCGTTGAAAGCTCGTTGATAACTGAAGCGTTAAATTTTCAACAGGTATATAGTATACCTGTTATGTATCTACTAATTGAAACTTTAGAACGAGACGCGGGAAGAAAATAGAAGCACTTCAGATTGGAATTTGCGATTCAAAGTGGAATTACAAATTATGGAATTGCGATTCAAATTTCTGATTATATACTTGAGATTCATATTTTAGATTATATACTTGAGATTAAAATCTCAGATTATATAATTCAAATTAAAATTTCGGATTATAAAGTTCTGATAAGAAAACATAAATCACAACATTATGATAAGAAATCATAAATCATAAGATTCAGATACGAATTACGAAATATAACATTCAGATTACTGTTTGTAAATTTCTATTCAAGATAGGCAGATAAGGAACAGTGAAATAGCGAAATAGGGAAATGGTGCAATAGTGAAATGGTGGAGTAGTAAAATGGTGCAATAGTGAAATAGTGGAATAGTAAAATGGTGGAATGGTGAAATAGTGAAATGATGGTATAATGAAATGATAAAATAGTGTAATAGTAAAATGGTGCAACTGTGAAATGGTGGAATAGTGAAATAGTGAAATGGTGGTATAATGATATGGTGAAATAGTGAAATAATGTAATAGTGGAATAGTAAAATGGTGAAATAGCGAAATAGTGAAATGGTGAAATAGTAAAATGGTGGAATAGTGAAATAGAGAAAAAGTGTAATAGTAAAATAGTAAAATAGTAAGATAGTAAAATAGTGAAATAGTGTAATAGTGAAAAAGTGAAATAGTAAGATAGTAAAATAGTGAAATAGTGTAATAGTTAAATAATGAAATAGTGAAACAGTAAGACAGTAAAAAGAATGAAACAGCATAACAGCAAAATGGCAAAATAATGAATAATGAAGCAATAAAATACCAAACAAGTAAAAGAGTAAAATGGTAAATTAAAGTGACTTACCTCGACAGCAATGGACTTATAAGGTATCATCGAGTGATTGAAATTCCATCCGTTTTGACATCGTTTGATAGGCCAGGACAGATTTCCTTTTCTAATACCCTGTGACAATATTTCCTCGTAATTTACATCGTACATGGTACATCTTGAAAACGCCGTGGCATCTTCCGCTTTCAATTCCTCGATCGACGCTGGTGGTATCGATAGCGAGATTCTGAAAATAGAACAAATTATCTCTTTATCACTTCCATCACTCAACTCAATATATACCATAATAACCTAACCTAACCCACACCTCATCTCTAAATCATACTTAACTGTTATCCCGTTCATCACATATTAATTTCACGTAGAAATAAATCGCCATACTTGACCATTCAAATAAAACCAGAAAAAGAAGTCCAAAATAAAAATAGAGGACATTCGACAGAGAAAATAAAATGAAATAGCAAAAAGAACGAAGTATATAATTTCTAATTAGAACGAAAAACGAATGGTATAAATATGTTCGAATGACTAGGAAGACACGAAGTTAAACATTCGAGGACCGTTTTGCCATATAATTAGATTCCAGTGTTGATCGGTTTAATTGCCGATCGCAGCACGTTTTTGTTATGTCTATTTCGAGATAAACGTCGTGGAATTACCGCGCGAAACAAGAAAGAATTTCCTGGCCGGCGAGTTCGAGGAATCAGGCGTCTAGAATCAACCGGAGGTCGTCGACCAAACTGGTTTCCGGTGAAGCATCGAACGGTACGAAATCACCACGCGACTATTTTTCGTCGTAGATAAATGATTCACTGGGAAACACGATCGTTCATTGTGAAAAACTGTCTCACTTGGAATTAATTAGAACTCGCGTTACGTTGCTCATTCGATTAACGCGAATACTTGCGGTTTCCGTTTACGCGGTTTCACGATCGCGTATATGGAATTTTGCTTACTCATGTAATCATGACGATCTCGATTATACGATGATACTGAATATGTATGTACGCATGTATGCGTAATATCATGCATTTGGTTCGCTGTTGCAGGTGGAAATGCACAACAAAAGAAAGAGAACACTCATAGATTTAAAATTTAAAAGGTTTCTCAAGTTTCAGAGAAGTCTTAAAGGCTTCGAAGTTTGGAGATGTTGAAGTTCCATGGTGTTAAAAATCTTAAAATGCTTAGGTTCCGAAGTTATTTTCTGTAGTACAAAAATTTTCAAATATCCTAATAACAAAATTTCGTGAAAAAATGTAAAAAAATTAAAAATTTCTAAATTGACAAGTTTCTAAGTTATTATATATTGACATTTCCACATTCCCACATTCCCAAATTCCTACATTCCCACATTACCAAATTTCTACATCCCCAAATTCCTACGTTCCCAAATTCCTACGTCCCCAAATTCTCACGTTCCCAAATTCCCACGTTCCCAAATTTCCACCTTCCCAAAATTCCCATATTCCCAAATTCCTACATTCCCAAATTTCTACATCCCCAAATTCCCACGTCCCCAAATTCCTACGTCCCCAAATTCTCACGTTCCCAAATTCCCACGTTCTCAAATTTCCACCTTCCCAAAATTCCCATATTCCCAAATTCCTACATTCCCAAATTTCTACATCTCCAAATTCTCACGTCCCCAAATTCCTACGTCCCCAAATTCTCACGTTCCCAAATTCCCACGTCCCCAAATTCCCACGTTCCCAAATTCCCACGTTCCCAAATTCCCACGTTCCCAAATTCCCACGTTTCCTAATTTCCACATTCCAAATTCCCACATTACCAAATTCCTACATTCCCAAAGTCCCACATTCCAACACCCTCACATTCCCACATTCCTATATTGCTAAATTTCTACATTTCCACACTCCCACATTCCTACATTCCTACACTCCCAAATTCCTACATTCCTACATTCCCACATTCCCACATTCCTACATTCCTACATTCCCACATTCCCTCATTCCTACATTTCTACATTCCCACATTTCCAGATTTACGAACTGCTACGGTTTTAAGATTAAAAAGTTCAAGAGTCTCTAACATTAAAAATCCCAAATTTTCAAGTTCCCATGTTCCTGCAATTTCTTCATTCACAAATTCTTGAATTTCTCAAGATCCAAATTTCTGAATTTCTAAATTCCGGAATACCGTAATTCCAAAATTACCAAGTTGTAAAATTTGTCGAAATCCTAAACTTGTATAATCAAATTTCAACGCGGAAGATGGGATGTGTGCAATGTACGGTACACCGTTGCAACTGGTATCGCACGTGTTATGCATACGCCGTGAGCAAATATTATGACTGCGTCGGTTATACTGCCGTGACGCGATTCGCTATCGCGACTCAAAAGTGAAAATTCTCTAATAAGTGGAAAATTCTGTCGTTGCGAATTTACTATTGACACGTTCGCAAATTACAGGATTTGGTTGCACACGAGGCATTCCGCGGGAGATCCTCTTGAACTCGAGCTTCGTTCTGGTATTAAGTACCTCGAGTTGTTTGTGTTTAATGACACACAATCTTGTTGCTGATGAGAACACAAATACACTGATTTGTCACGGATTATTTTGGACGATTCGAGAGGTTCTTACGCAACGTGATGAATTTTTATAACGCTATGACTGGGTGCTAAAAGTTTCAGACTTTCGAGTTAGTAAATTCTGAAATTTTTGAAGGTACGTATTTGGAATGAGACTTTAGAACTTTTAAATATTGAAACTTTGAATGTTTCGAGCTAGAAGATACATTCATTTTGTTGCAAGTGGACAATTTATAATTTTATAGGAAAGTTTATAATTGTTTTACGGAAGTGTCAGATGTTAAACACTTACTTTTCGTGGTCTGTGAGGTTCCATTTTTCAAGTTCTGGCACCGCACACCAGTGCTCGGCAGGTACCAAGGTGATGAAGAATTGTGTGAAGTAGAGGAATGCGTAGACGAAGGTGAATGGCAGCAGCAAAATGAAGAGGAACAATTGATATCGATTTGCTTCGCCAACATAAGGCAAGATGTCATCGAAGCTGCTGATCTTCGGATGTTCACCCTCCTCCGCTTTCACGGCCTCCACCATCACAGTCATTATTCCGATCTCTGTAAATTAACCATCACACGTTAATTATCCAACAAGAATTAACCTTTTACGAAGTCAGATTCAGTTCAAGCTTAATCGAGCCACATGAACAAAAAATAAAATATCAATATATAAATCAAATTTTAAAGAAATTTCAGTTTTGATTTTCAGACTTCAAATTTCAAATCTTATCATGATAAAATGGTTTTAATTGCGAATTTTATTACTTGAGTATTACTTTGAACGCAAAAGATACGACAGACGAATAACATAATTAACCGATTAAAACACGTTTATTCAATCCCTTCTTCGAAGATTATTACATCTCGATTACGGTCAATAAATCATCTTCAACCGGTTGTTATCCTGTCATTACACCATTTGTTGTAACATTATTTCTTCCATTATTTCATCACAATATTAACGCATACGAAAATTACAAAAATGATGTCTTCACTGTGTAACGAAATACGATAAGGCGCACCAGGTGTGTCATACGTTTTATTGTGTAGATAACATAAATTATTACTTTGAGACAAGTTCAAGATTAAACAGTAAAGTTCACTGATATAGTCCAAAAGTCCCAACCATGTGATTTGCATCGTACAACTGAATACTATATGACGCAACAGGTGCGTCACATGTTTCACAATACAACATAAGTCATTGCTTTGAAATCAGTTAGAGATTGAACAGTATAGTTCACTGATGTAGTTCAGAAGTCCCAACCATGTGATTTGAATCGTACAACTAAATACTATATGACGCAACAGGTGCGTCACGTGTTTTACAATACAACATAACTCACAGCTTACAAATCAGTTAGAGACTGAATAGTATAGTTTACTGATATAGTTCAGAAGTTCCAATCATGTGATTTGCATCGTACAACTTAATACCATATGACGCAACAGGTGCGTCACGTGTTTAACAATACAACATAAGTCACAGCTTAGAAATCAGTTAGAGACTGAACAGCATAGTTTACTGATATAGTTCAGAAGTTCCAATCATGTGATTTGCATCGTACAACTTAATACCATATGACGCAACAGGTGCGTCACATGTTTAACAATACAACATAAGCCACTGCTTTGAAATCAGTTAGAGATTGAACAGTATAGTTCACTGATATAGTTCAGAAGTTCCAATCATGTGATTTGCATCGTACAATTAAATATCATATGACGCACCAGGTGTGTCACAAGTTATACTGTGCAGTTAACACAAGTCAGCGTTTCGACACGAAATAAGGATCGAACAGTGTGGTTTGATATAGTTCAAAGACCACGACCGCGTAATTTATACAATGTAATTAGTGCCCCAAAAAAAGCAGGCGTGCAAATGAGATTTCTCTTTGTTAACAAAAAGAATGGTTGCAGGAGAAACATGCTTAATTGATGTCAAGGTAGAAACTCAATCGTGAAAACAAAATTTTCAGGGACACTTTAGAAAATTTGAATATGGAATTTTTATAAATTTCATGTATTAATTACGATAGATGTAATGAAGGTTACATTGTAACAATAAACTTTGTCCGTTGTTTTTCTCTCTAATAAACGATAATTATGTAAATATGATAAACACTATAGAGATCTTTAATTGTCTGAAACCGTAAGGATATCAGGGTAAACTACAATTCGATAAACGGCATTTTGTTATTTAAATGAGCTTGGCATTAATTCAGCTCGCACTCTGTATGAAAGACATTCTATGCTCCTAACTGTCATTTTTCACCCGTTAACGATTCTAATCTCCGATCGCTCCGTTACATTTTCTTGTGAAACCTTTTCCGTATTCAACGGAGACTATCGAAGAAAAGTCACGTTAGGTACAAAACATATTTATGGGAAACCAAATAATCGTTAACATTAATAATGGAATTCGTTCGTTTGATTCAAAAGGATCGGTCGAGCGAACGAATGGTAATTAACTATTAAAGGATTGCAATAGTCTTGCAAAAGATATCAAGGATCTTTCGTTTTACAGTTCAGTTCACATCAAATCGTGTATCCTGTTACGCTTATTTCGAATTACATGATAAAACGAGAACTGTAACATACGCAAATATTCTACAATATTCAATAATTCCAAAAATTAGTTCATATTAAAGATGAACTGTAAAAATACTTTCTATTAAACTAACCAGACGTACTAGTTTATTTTAATAAATTAGTAAGAACAAACGAATCTACATACATGTAAAAGTAATTGCGATACATTAATACTGAAATAGTGACGTTAACCTAGTCATTGAAGCATTAGTTCAAATATTTATATAATCGACACGCAAGCTGAGTCAAGAACTACTAAAATACGTAACTCGTTATCTATTGACCGCATTAAAAAATGTTTTAAGCTAATTATATATGAAGAGAGTATAACGTAATTCTTTTAAAACCTTCCTCGAGTCCATCGACAGGTAATAAATTATTTACGACAGTATTTCTAACTAGCTAATGGTGTAATCGTACGCAGAGAAGATCGCTTTTCAAATTTCCCGCGCAGAACGCCTCCAGCCAGAAAATCTGAACGAAGACTATTACGCGTCTACCTTCAACGACCGATTACACAAAACGGTGGACCTTGAAGCTCGGATCCCAGAAGAAGTAATAATTAATGGATTAGTCGCGGTCTAACACAGATCCATGATTTTGCATACATGATTTTCCTCGCCTTCTCCTTTGATCAGGGAAAGCGTTCGCCATTGGAAATTCAACGATGTACGCGCGCGTAAACGCTGCGCACGCGCAATAACAATTCGCGAACGTAAAAAAGTAGATCGACGATGTTTCACCTTTCTTTCTTTTGTCGTTATCCGTTCCAAAAAGAGAAACACCGTAGAAGAAAACATGGAGTAGACATTGCGTGTCTCATGGCCGATCCATTAATTGGCGTGATAGCGTTGTTCTTTCTAGGATACACGGGTTTCTTTCATCTTTGATAATGAGACTCTCAACGAGACTGATTGTTAAACGATTCTTCTCGTTTCTTTTTTGTTTATTGCACAATGGGAAATTGCGTTTATCGGTTGTAGCGATCGACGGGAAGAGAAGGTAATTTAAATTCTTATTGCGTGTTAATAGTCACTGTGTATGATAATGAAATTTCGAGTAATTGAACGATGAGTTAGTGTGATAGCGATGGATAATCGTGCGATTTAATGTTGAAAGAAAATTAAATGCTCTGGGCGATGTCGAGGATGACGATAACTATCCTTTCTCGCGATTAAATTATGAAAATTGAACGATTAGAATCATAATATATTTAGAAGTTCAGTAGCTTAGCAATTTCGAAATTAGAGATTTGAATCTTATATACCTCGTGGCAATATAATGCGAGGATGTGTGGTAATACGGTACATGACAATGTAGCATTTAACGACACAGCGGGTGGCAATATAGTACATGACAATTCATTGTTTGGTCATATAATGCGAGGAAATATAATGTGTGGAAATATAATGAGAGGTAATATAATGCGAGATAACATAATGCATGGAAACATAATGTGTAACGAAATAACGGCTAGAGGTGCAGCGCAAGGCAATATAACGCGTGGCAATATAATGAGTGGCGATATGACGCATGATAATCTAACGCGTAACAGTCCAACACGTAGAAATACAGTATGTGGCAATACAACGCGTGGTAGTACAACGCGTGGCAATATAACGAGTGGTAATATAACGCACGATAAACTAATGCGTAGCAATACAATATGTAGCAATATAATATGTGGCAATATAACGCGTGATAATCTAGTGTGAGGCAATATAACGTATGGCAATACAACGCGTGGCAATATAACGAGTGGCTATATGACGCATGATAATCTAACGCGTAGAAATACAGTATGTGGCAATATAACGCGTGGCAATCTTGTGTGAGGCAATATAACGCGTGGCAATGCAATGTGTGGCAATACAACGCGTGGCAATACAACGAGTGGTAATATAACGCTTGATAAACTAACGTGTAGGTACAACATGTAGCAATACAATATGTGGCAGTATAACGCGGGATAATCTAGCGTGAGGCAATATAACATATGGCAATACAACGCGTGGCACTATAATGCATATTAATACAACGCGTTGTGATATACCACGTAACGATATTAAGAATAACCGTACGAATATATAAAAGTTGCAAATTTATTATAATCGTATTATGCAAATATTTGCATATGTTTAAATCGAAGTAGAATATTATCAGGATTAAGAATGGTTACAGGCTTCATGCAATGACTGATAAAGAAGCAGTCTTTAAACTCTGTATTTTTCCTCTTTAAATCTCAAGACAGATGCGAGACATATGCGAAAACAAGGAAGAATTAAAGACGCTGCCCCAAAAGCGCATTGAACGATGATTCATAACTTGCTTGTTTTACTCGAAACAATTACAAGGTAGAAAATCATCGCAGATCATAATAAAAATATACTCTTACTTTATACATTATGCTATGCACCAAAGACTAGATACGAAACATCGTTAACGAAGATACACGAGTGAATGTACACTATTATGATGCTGTGATGTCGTATAAATGCAACGGTGCAAACATTGAAATTAGCATAGGTTATGCATCGATCTAAGTTCTTTGTTTAGTTCGCTACGCGAGGATCGTCTACTTTTTAGTAGGATTTATCACAAATTCCATTTGCATCCACCTCTAAGATTCAAGATACGTGCAGAAGTCATTCTTTTTTAGTCGTATCGATCGAACAGCCTGCAATAAAGCACTCCTCTATTCGTGGAAAGACAAACGCGAATAGCATACCAAGAAATAGACACCGACAATAACAATGTGTACACTTTACAACACGATTTCGCACATTTACCCTTAGGAATGTTTAATGCCACGACATATTTTGTTGTACGTACTCACAGCACTCTGACCCGAAACTTTTGTACGATTAGTATTGTAATTGGGTGAACAAATGATGTGCACGTTTGTGAGATTCTTCAAGGGAAGTTTCGAAACAATGTTTCTAAGTGTTTTTTTGATGGTGTAATTTGCTGAAATAAATTGAAGTGGATGTTCGACGTGAAGATTTGAACATTTGGATTATGAGAAAGTTTGACTTCGAGTGCAGCTTTGAATTTTTGTAATTTAAGATCTGCGATTTTGTGATTTGTGAAGTTTTGTAATCTTGTAACTCGAAAATTTGAGGAACCAAAAATATTGGAATGTAGAGATTTTTAAATTTCTTTGAGAATTGAGGACTTGAGAATTTTGAAAATGAACAGATAGAAAATTTGATAGTCCTCATATTGAGGACTTGTAAATTTGAGAATTTGAGGATTCAGAACTTGAGATCGAAAAATCAGGAACTTCAAAAATCTGATTCAAGTACGTGAAAATTCAAAAACTTATTCTTCCAAAATAGATTTGCAAAGCTTGCACTTTTCAAAACTCTCAAATCTCCCAATTCATTCATACGAAAATCACTGGAAAAAAATCTCCACGATATGCACACGCTCCAATTCACGACACTGATCACAACCGCGAAAGTGGTGCAAATCGAAAAGCCCAATCGATACGAGAAATCGAAGAGAAGAATCACTGAACCTTACAGAATCCAAATGAAGGCGTTTACCTTTAGTAGATAGTTCGTCACAAACGGAAACTCGCGCAAAAATGTCTCGCGACGAAAATAAAAGATCGCAACGATCCGTGCAGGCAGCACGTGTTCGATCTCGATCGTGACAATGATCTTGGCCGAGCAGTGCACGAGAACCACGCGATTTTTCGTTGACGCCGGGCTACATATCGTCGTTTAAAAGAGGGCACGCACCGACTGTTGGCCGCGTGTACAATTAGTGAGGCTTTATAGCGCGTGCAAGAACGAAAGCGGTGCCCCACCAGCGGCGCCGTTCAGCCATTGGACGACTGCCTTTGGGCCCCTTGAATCGCCCGTGACGTCACTGGAGAACTCTTTCAACGGGGGATTTCGCGTCTGGTTTCGCAGATCTCGTTTGCCCGTGTCCCGTCATGGATCAGCGGTGTAACGTGTTTTCAGTAGCCGTTGGGTTTTCTCGTGACGCGTTCTCCATTTTTTTTCTTCTTCTTCTCTTACCGTTTTCCTCGTTCGCTTCGCGAGAAAGACGCACGTACGTGTTTGCAGGTGATAGTTAATGATGGATATCTGAAACGTTCTACAAGTTTCTAATGATACGAGAATTCTTCAGATTACGCGGGGATTTTCAGGAGAATTCTGAGTTAGAGATATGAAAGTCTTGGAGCATTGGAAGTGTTGCAAGTTTTAATTTCTTCGAGTCTTGGAGTTCTTCAAATTCTGAATATTGTAGAAGGTTGAAGTTTTGAGAATTTTTAAATTGTTGGCTGTTCTGGAAATCTTCATTTCATTCACGGTTTTGGACGTCTTTGAATGTTCACAATTTTTGGAATTCTTCAAAATCTTGAGAAACCTCAAATTCATAAAATTCTTCAAATTCATAACATTTTTAAAATACATAAAATTCTTGTAATATATAAAATTGATAAGATTCATAACATTTCTAAAATTCATAAAATTCATAAAATTCATAAAATTCATAAAATTCATAAAATTCATGAAATGCATAAAATTCAAAAAATTCATAAAATTCTTAACATTATATATTTCTGAAAGTCCTACTTCCTTCTGAAGCTTAAAGTTCTTGAAATTATTCAAAGTTTTGAATGTATTAAAATTGTTAAGTTATTCTTTAAAGTTTGGAACTCTTGAAAATGTAGAAAATCTTATAATTCTTAAAATTCCTAATACTCTTAAAATTCTTTAAATCATAAAGGTTGTGAAATTCAAGTTATTTTTGAAAATTATGCAAGTCTCGAAATTCTTTATTACTTATAAAACTCCTGCAAGTTAAAAGATTCTTAAGATTCCCAAGCATCTTGAAAACCTTGAAACTATCGAAAACTTTGAGAAGTCAAAAACCTCGAAAATCCTTGAGAGTCTCGTAAGTCAAGAAATCCCTGAAAATTTTAAAAGTGTTGAAAGTGCGGTAGTTCCCAAACATTTCAAAAGCCTTGAAAGTGTATCAATCCTTGAAGATCTTGTTAAAATATTGAAAGTGCCTGTAACGCGTTGAACTTGCAAATAAAAGAATCACGGTTAATAATACGTTTTTTATTAGTAGAAGCATAAGCGGATGTTATTAATAAAAATGATACAGAAACGATAAGAGTTGATGGAGCGAGATCGGGTTTGACTTCGATTGAAATAGTTCGATCGTGTTTGCGATCGTATTTATATTAATGGCAGATTGATTGGTTATGAGAGCGTGAATCAATAAGCGTGAAAAATGATCAATGAATGACTTACTTTAGTTTCAATCTGTTTGTAACAAGAACAATCATTGTTCAAAATACTAATAGTACACGCAAGTACAAGTAACTGACAACAAAACACTTAAAAATAAATTAACAATAAAACACTTAATTTTATAAAAATTTCATCAAATTAAATCCCTCTAAATTGCAAATGACTCGTACCTAAATTTCAAGCGGAATGGTATTTATTTCGGACCGATCGAACCAGAACAAAATTAACGTCATTAATAATTAATTAGCAAAATTGAAATTCCTTCGAACAGAATCGACAGTGATCCTTCGATATCCAGTTCATTATAACTTCGAATAAAATCGTTCAATGTAGTTTCTCTGAATAAGAAAAACCTAAAATGTCAATGTCCCTAGATCCCTATGCTCCTAGATCTCCATACTCTTAGATCCTTATGTCCCTAAATTCCCATGTCCCCTAGATCTGTGTATTCCTGGATTCCCATGTGCCTAAATTTCCATGTCTCTGAATCCCTATGTCACTAGATTTCTATGTCTCTAAATTCCTATGCCCCTAGATCTCTGTGTCTATAAATCCCTATGACCCTAGACTCTTATGTCCTCAAATTCCTATGTCCCTAGATTCCTACGTCCTCAGATTCCGATGTCTCTCAGATCTATGTGTTCCTGGATTCCCACGTGCCTAAATTTCTATGTCTCTAAATCCCTATGCCCCTAGATCTCTACGTCTATAAATCCCTATGTCCCTAGACTCCTATGTGTCTAAATCTCTATGTCCCTAGATTCCTATATCTCTATTAGTATATCCGTACACGTAGATCACACGTGTGCCAAGATACCTATGCCCCTAGATGTCCACAGATTCGATGCACGATTCTGCCATAAATCGTCGATTCTTTTGTTTATTCGTGAAAGCAGCAAACAATAAAATTCAACAGGTGATCGATTGACCCAGTTTTGGCGAAATAAATTCGCCCGATTACGGAGCTTCCTGATCCTCGAACACAAAGTGATGAATTGCCCAAGGCGAAGTCGCAGTGAGTAATGAAATCCATTCGCGAAACTCCGGATACGGAGAACCCGAGAACTCGGGGACTCCGCGTGTACAACGTACACCCGATACCCTTGAGTAATATAGAACTATGCTTTTTCGCCGGCCATAATCGTTCTGTAACATTTGAAGTGTCCGTAATACTTGCAAGGAGACAAAACAATCGACAAGATAACGAATTACGATCCGTCTTTTATGCTCGTTATTTTCGTGCGAGCATTTTTATCGCTGTAATCGCGTGTTTAATCAGTCGTAGTGCCATACTAGCCACGTCTATTTCCATCGAGGAAATCATCGCGTCGATTATGTGTACACTTCGTTAATTGTACACATTTTTCGCCGAAGATCATCGGAAAGACTCGCGCGAATCGACCTTCGTTCGGATTCTGCGAGAACGCGTATTTCATTCAAGTCAACCCGACGTTTCGTAATGATCGCATCGATTTATAGCGAATCGATCGAAGTGTCGGTCACAGAATTTTTTTAGAGGAAATTCGGGTGTACGATGTACAAGAAAACGGTCTGTGCATTGGTTCGACGAAGTTGTTCCCAATTTTCAATTTTCCTTTACAATATTAGACAACGATCGCTTGCGTTTAACTGCATATGTATACAATGCAATTATTGCTCTTTATCGCTATACAGTAAGCAATTATTGCTTAACCTTCGGAGAGCTGAGTCGAGACTTTAATGACCCAACGCTACGTGCGATTTAGTTTCTGCTTTTTATGTTTCCCACATTTTACGCATTTTACAAATTTTCGTCAATTCCTGCAATTTCCTTAAAATTTCCGAATTCTTGCAATTTTCTCGACTCTGTGGATCTTCTCGATTTTGCCACTTTCTCAAGTTTTATGAATTTATCAAATTTTTCAGGTTTCTGAAATTTCTCCAATTTTCCAAGTTTCTAAAATTTACCAATTTTCAGTCTCATCAATTTTCCTATCCTTTTTAAATTCTATAAATTTTCCAATTTTTCTGGTTCCCACAATTTTTCTAAATTTTCAAGTTCTATAAATTTTCATGAATTTGTGGTACTCTTTATGTTGATACTATTTTGATTACGTTTCTTGATTGATTAAACGATTGATTGATTGCTTTTGTTAGGGCCTCTATAGGTGTTACCATTGGCTTATCTTTTATTATTTTTAAAAATTGTATACTTAATGATATTGTATAATATCTGAATAATAATCACCGTTCTCCGTTTATTGTATCGCGTGCTAATTACACAATACCTGCGAAACCGAGCGAAAACGATAAAAACATGTCCGGTCGTTGTTTCGAAAATTAATGAGACGCAGATGTAAAACATGGAATGTAGAAAAACAACATGAAACGTTATCGTATTTATGTACGTAACGTTTACTGAAATTTATGAGTGGTTAGAATATTGAGAAAAGGAAACCGGTAATAACAAAATCAAGTCATGACGGCAAACGGTTCAGTATATTCAGTGAATTTGTTTGAAAACTGCAATTCTCTCTTTCGCAAACAATTCAACATCTTTCTCAGTAATATTGACACTGACATCAGTACCATCGGTTTTAATTCATGGAACTTTTTTTATCATCGGTAAATGCAGACGGCGAACATGATTCTGCCGATTCGGAAAAAATTTCTTAAAAAAATAATGTCTCCGTTGAAATTTACAAGGGATTACCAAATTTTTTTTCAGCGTTTGCCACAATTATTTATCTTATTTCAAGTATTCTCATTCGGTGGTTGTAAATTTCACATTTGACTAAACACCGCTGCATTAGGACCATGAAAGGCTGAGTTAAATTCAACGCGTGAAATAAGATTCTATTTGAGTTCGAGTGTGTTCACGTGTCCGAAGTGCTCGCAAAATGTTCGATCGGAATCTACCTGAAACAGAATTTGCATCTCATCCCCGGGTGATAACGTGTCACCTTTACAGGGATTTGTTCGAATTTTAACGAAACGCCGATTACGAACAATTCCCCATCGTTTCGCAGACAGAAAACATTTGCATAGGTAATTGCTGCTATAAATATATTCGAGCAGTGTCTCCGGCGAATTCCGTTATCAGAGCGATTCGAAGACCCGCGCAGGAAAAGAAACAAATATTGTACCGTTGCAAATTCTGTCGTCGGCATTAATTTAAGATGTGTTAAATAATTAGAACACCACGTGACTATTTGAGATGAGTCTCCTACAGAACATGGTGTGAACCAGTCGGTACATATACCACACGCGCTCAGCAAGTCTACAATCGTACATCCACTGTGCAAGTTTTGATGATTTGCAACTTTTAGCTATTGCTAATTTACGAATTATTTAGACTAGAGTTATCTAGGATTATTGAAATCTAGGGTTATGGTGATTTACGGTTACTGAGATCGGATCTTGAGATTTCGGGTTACTGCAATCTAGGGATCGGAGATCTGGGGATTTTAGACTCTAGGGATACTGCGATCTAGGGATATCGACATCTAAGGATATCGAAATCTAGGGATATCGGTATCTAGGGATATCGGCATCTAGGGATATCGGTATCTAGGGATATCGATATCCAGGGATATCGAAAAATCTAGGGATATCGGTATCTAGGGGCATCGGTATCTAGGGATATCGGTATCCAGGGATATCGAAAAATCTAGGGATATCGGTATCTAGGGACATCGGTATCTAGGGATATCAGAATCTAGGGATATCTACATATAGGGATACTGTTGTCTAGGGATATCGGTATCTAGGAATATCGGCATTTAGAGATATCGCTATCTAGGAATATCGATAACTAGGGATATCGGTACCTAAGGATATCGATATCTATGAATATCGACATCCACGTACATCTATATCTAGGGATATCTAGAGTCATCGGTACTTAGGGATATAGAGATGTAGGGACGTTGAAATCCAAAACCTGTAGATCCTCCGACCTATTCAGATCTAGGGATACTCGAATCTCGAAATTTAAAGTTATTCAAATCTTCGAATGTGGTGATACATGGACCCAGAGATCCAGAGAATTTACTTGTTAATTCGAAATCGTCAAATTCGAGTTTGATTCGCTGTGCATAATATTCGATATCTCTCGCTAATCGCAATGAGGAAAAGACGGCTTTTCCAAGAAATCATCCAAGAAAGTAGCAAAGTACACAAACGCTTATACGTCTTCCACATAGAAGAGATACAACTAACAATCCTGGTTAAGAAGTTAATGACACCGGATCGAGGTGTCCGTGGGAGCATTGTCTCGAGTCTCTAAACTTCCCGAATCGCGTTAATCATTTTTCACACTCGATAATGGTGTAACGCTTTGTTTGTCCAGCGTGTAACACCGCAGCTCACAAGTTCGTCGGTCGAAGGCCGTCACGTTTGCCAACGAATCGATTCGAGATTACGAAACGCATATACGCACGTGCTATCTTTCGGTTTTTCACAGACACCGTGTTCAACACAGCTTCATTGTGCGCCTTAAGCTGTCATCTCGCATTATCGTGTCACTCGTGTGAAGAATATCGCTGCTACGAGTTTGTGCTTGAATGAATCGTTTCGGGTGCAGTTCCGAAATAGTCTTGAGACACAATTAATACGTTATTGTAAATACCGCTTTCGCTCGGGAGATGCCGATGACCTTGAAGGCGGACATCCAAGGAAGGCACACGGTTCCCAACAGGTCGTGGAGCTGGCCACAGACAAACAACCACGAACAACCGGAGAAGGTCGTTCCTGTGATTACCAGAAGCCACGAAGACGAGTTTGAAACCGGTTCGTGCCAGAGAATCAAGATGAAGGAGTAAGAAGACGGGTCCGGCGAAACTCGCCGTCCACCTCGAACGGGAGGAGGACAGAAATCGATGCAGAATTTCTTTCAGACGATCGTTTTACCCATCGATCTACAACTTTCGGTCTGAAACCTGATGAATATACAAATGTAAACTTCACCGTAACTGTAATACCGTATCGCGGCAAATTTCGGTGGTAGATTAGATCGGATTCAAAGATATCACTATCACCTGCCGTATTTAGTCGTTACGGTATCTTTGATTGTTTTATCCGTTGACCCATTTTGGTATTTCGTAACAAATCGAGAGAAATGTCTTATCTCGCTATGAAAATTCGTCTTTATTCGGAATCGGTATAAAACATGAGTGCATACTTTTACTCAAAATTAATGATTTTTGTCTGTGAAATTACTACAGATGGTTTACGTACCTTTAGTCAAGTATCATACTTAATGTCAAAATTATTATATACGACATATTACTAGCCTGCCATAGAAAATATATGAGTAGACGCATGTTAAATAACAAACTTGAAAACGTAAGATACACGAGATGATTTGACGGTTTCGTTTTAAGGTCTAAGTGCATTCCGAGAACGATGAATCTTTTTCCGCTGCAAATTGATCGTGACATCGATAATGGGTGATCAAACTATCTTCAGCAGCAGTGCAAATATATTGCCATTAAAAACAATAATTTATCAGTAAAGCGTTAAGCCAATAAAAAAATTATCTTGTTCTCTTTACAATACAGTTACATAATGCAAAATACATGAAATTCTGAACAAGTGCGAACACTAAACTGATATTCTAATATGTACAGAAATTGAGTTCACTGTTTACACAAATTATACACTTCAACTCTGGACCATTTTTATTACAACGTATCGATCAAACTTGTGTCCAAACGAAGGTTAGATCTATTACAGGGGTTCAATTCGGAGGAGCTGGAATATTTTCAGACACTTGCCCTCAAAGAAGGCGGTCCACTTAATTGGACGAAACGTAAGTGACTGTTCAAAACTGGCATATTAACAAACTGACGTAGGCAACGAATTTCGACGTTAACTTTTTAACAGGAACAATGACCGCCAGGGATTCCAGTTAACCGTTATATAAGGAAGACGTATGGTCGAAATTAATTTTAAGTAGTGCTAATCGAATGGCGCAAAAACAAATACCTTCAGTTCCGATTAGATTAGAATTGAAGATTCGAACGATTAAATGAGAGGACATTTAGCGATTTAACGCATGGTGAGAAAGCGCGGCATTATATGTGGCGATATAATGTGTGGTGATACAACGCGCGCCGATATAATGCGTGGCGATACAACTCGTGGTGATACAACATGCGGCGATATAACATGTGACGATATAACGCGTGAAAACTTAACGCGCGCGATATAACGCGTGGTAACCTATCGCGTGGCGATATAATGCGTGGTAACCTATCGCGTGGCGATATAATGCGTGGTGACCTATCGCGTGGCGATATAACGCGTGGTAACCTAACGCGTGGCGATATAACGCGTGGAAACTTAACGCGTAGCGATATAACGCGTGGTAACTCAACTCGTGGCGATATAACGCATGGTAATCCAACGCGTGGTGATATAACGCGTGGAAACTTAACGCGTGGCGATATAACGCGTGGAAACCTAACGCGTGGCGATATAACGCGTGGTAACCTATCGCGTGGCGATATAACGCGTGCAAACTTAACACGTGGCGATATAACGCGTGGTAACCGAACGCGTGGCGATATAACTCGTGGCGGTACAATACGTCGCGTTATGCAATGCGTGGTATTGCAACACGTAATGATTTATCGCGTGGCGATATAGCATGTAGAGCCACGATTCTTGTCGGTCTAAAGCTATGCGATATAGAACATGGTGAGCGTTCCAAAAATTGGATCGCAACTTTCCGCACAGAAATTGATAGCAGGGAGTTCTGAAAAGCATCAGTGATAATGAAAGTTATTTAATTCATAAGTAACTTCAAACACCATAAATCTTTCAAGTCAAAGTTGCAAATAATTACGGTAAATATTTAAAAAATGACTGATATCTACATCGATCAAATATTTGTTATCGGAATTTTGATAAGTTCGAACCGGAAGTCTCGAATTTAATTGTGAATCGAAGGATGTTAATAGATGAAAAATGAATGTAACTTTATCGGCAGTTTACAATTAGTTCCAGCACAAATCGGTAACTAATCACGTACGCTTGGCGACAAAAAACGGGAACAAGTGGACACGCAAAAATGTCTATGACGTAATAATTTGTGGGGCAAACAAAGTCACCGGCTGGTTTTGCGCGTAAATCCTTGATATTTAAAAGCAAGCTGCGCGCTCGAGACTAGCATTAAAATGTCACCGAACGATGCACCGAAACGTGTATCGAAACGTGCAGTTATCAGTGTCATTACACTATTGCACCGACGACAAGTAACTAACCGTGGATAGGTTTAAGCACGTAAACGGAAAGATACCGCGTGTTCATGTACGTAATTGCATAACAGAAGTATGCAGTTGGCAAGAGACAAGGGGTCAAATTTTCGAGGAGTTTGCGATAAATGATGTTTCACTTGCTTTACAATTAAGTTGCCTTTGCGGTACGTTTGAAATATTCTGTCCGAGAAAATGATACTTGGATCAATTAGTTGATACACCATGTATCCATGAATATGTAAAGTTCCTGTAAATCGTAGGAAAACGCTTCTCAGAAATTTTAGAGTACCTTATAATTTACAGATATTGAAACGAGCGGTTTTAATCAAATAGCATTCGGAATTATTTCTTCTTGTAAGAGAGATTTTCACAGAAGTATTATTAGTTTTAAACTTCAAATCTTTGCGAGGATGACGTGTCATTGACGTTCGAATATTTTTTTTTTATCGGACATTCTTTGAAGCTGGTGTTCTATAATTAAAATATATATGATAGGGGAAACCCATGTTTTAATGAAAATATATATAATAAAAGAAATTAGTATTTTACAAGTTGGTAAATCAAGGTTGAAAAATGGCTCGAACGTTATGAAACTAATGACCAGATAAGATATTGAATAGAAAATTAGAGTGTTTCGTTACTCCAGCGTTAAAACGCTGAAAATGAGTCAGCCCTTTCCGGTCAGTTGCCGAACACTTTGTAGATCCTTGTCTACAAATACCTGTGCGTTTCTGTTGCATTGATATCGGGAATTATCGTCTTAAATCAAGCACAATGCGATTACTTTCCCCATTGGTTGAGAAACCACCAACATCGCGTCATACACCCTTCTCTCGTGACGCAAATCGCTCTCACGAGCGTGTATTCGAACGAAAAATTCGAATAAAAAGGTCGGTGATGCAAATCATGAGGAAAAGTTAGAACGACGATGGTAACTTTCATTCAGGTCGATTATTGACATTTTCGAACAGGAAAAGTGGCAGGTTGTTAATTAATTTTTTACGGAATGCTCATTTTGCTTCATTATTTATACATTATGTATAAATATCATTATGTGTGTGTAGTGAAAGCTTGAGTTTTTCCTCCTGATTGAGAAAGTTGCCTACGCACGACTTTTATCTTTTTTATAGGTGAAGTCTTTTGGAGACACTTATAGTGCTGTTTACAAGTTTCAAATTTAGAAATTTTGAAGTTGCAATTTTAAAAAATTCGCAAGTTATAAAATATGAAGAACAATGTTAAAATTCTCAAATATCTAGGTTTCAAAGCTGATCTTGCAAAGAATTTCACTTTAGTGGAAAGCGAGAAATTTAACCACTGTTCAGGTTGTCAGTTTCCGAAGTTTACGTAATCATTTCGTAATATTTCAGTGAAAAAAAAAGAAGATATAATTTTTATGCTGGTTGTTATCGAATTTAGTTTCGCGACAGCTTTGGCTGAAAGCGAGACCCGCAGAGTATTTCGTAACATCTATCGTTGCTAACCGTGAATTATGCTTCCTCTTGAGAACACCTTCTAATATTTTACGATTCTTTTTTGTTCCCACAATGATACAGTTTTTTGTATTCTACAAATTCTTGCATTTCTTACAATTCTGCTCGATCTCATAACTTCGCGATCTTAGAATCGTGAGCTACTAATTAATCGATCATTTCTGTAACTAATTCACCAGTTTACTAACTGATAATTTCATGCGTGGTAATCTAACGTGCGGCGATATAACGCGTGGCGATATAGTACGTAGTAACTCAACGCGTGGTAATATAACGCATGGTAACTCAACTCGTGGCGATATAACGCATGGTAATCCAACGCGTGGCGATATAACGCGTGGTAACTCAACTCGTGGCGATATAACGCATGGTAACTCAACTCGTGGCGATATAACACATGGTAATCCAACGCGTGGCGATATAACGCGTGGTAACTCAACTCGTGGCGATATAACGCATGGTAATCCAACGCGTGGCGATATAACGCATGGTAATCCAACGCGTGGCGATATAACGCATAGTAATCCAACGCGTGGCGATATAACGCATGGTAACTCAACTCGTGGCGATATAACGCATGGTAATCCAACGCGTGGCGATCTAACGCGCGGCGATATAACGCGTGGCGATATAGAACGTAATAACTCAGCGCGTGGTGATATAACGCGTAGTAACTCAAATCGTGACGATATTACGCGTAGTAACTCAAATCGTGGCCATATAACGCGTGGTGATATAACGCGTAGTAATCCAACGCATGGCGATACAACGCGTGGTAATCTAACGTGGCGATATAACGCGTTGCAACTCAACGTGTGGCGATAGAACGCGTGGTAATCTAAGCATGGCGATACAACACGTGGTAATCTAACCCGTGATCTAGGCCGACTATTTCATAACTTACTCCCGTATTCGAAGATACAATAGAACTAAAGGTACCGTAGAATTAAAAGTATCTAATTATTAAAATTTTCTATTGAATGCAGTTCCGTGTATCACAAGCCATCGAAATGCATAGATCTAATGCACACGCAGATGTAATCGCAAGACACGTGCAGTCGAAAGTACAAAAGCTATAGAGCAGTATAAGCGCACAAAGTAGAAATCGCTGTCTATGAAATGGCTTCCTTGAACGGATGAAACGACTGCCGGCAAGGTCACGTACATAATTCTGGTCGTCTGACAAGTAGTATTCGCATTTCACGAATCCACTTTAAGTTCAAGTGCACCGGCGCAAACGATCCTGAACGAGTTCGGCACAATGTTACCTAACACTTCCTCGATTCTGGATAACACTCGTTCGACGTTTCAATTAATTGCTACATCGCGTTCGTTGATCGTCGCAGTACAATTTATTCGCTGACAGAAAGCCGGCGATCGGCTCGCGAACAAAAGAAACGGCAACTTTCGCTTGTTAAGTCGGCTCGATTGTTTCGCACAAATTCTTCGCGCAACTTCCTTGAATCGTTCATATTATAACAAAGCTACGTTGCACTTGAATGAAGTTGGACTTCACACGAACTGATCATACACTCAGGGTCTTTCATCAAGGCTATTCATATTATAACTCTTCTGTTTAACGGTAAATATGCAAAATCACCGCGACCTTCGGCGTCTAGGGAATTCAGGGACATATAGGACTCTACAAAAATTTAGGTTCCCTCAAGAACGTGGGGTTCTAGGGAACTAGGGAAGTACACGAAATGTTAAATTTATGCCAATTGAAGTCTAGGGAATTTAGAATTTGCGGGCTGTAGAGAATTTTTGGGACTTCAAAGATTGTAAATCTAGGGCAATTTTGTGCTGAGATGTGCTTGAAAATATTTCGGGGTCCAGGGAATTTTTTATCTGATAACGCTACAATCCAGGAAATTTTAGAATCTAGGGAATTATGGTTTCAAGAAGTTTGAATTTTCTAAAATTCTAGCGAATTTTCGGATCTCGGGAGACTGAGCAGGTAGATAATTTGGGGATTCTAGGGATTTTGAGGATTTGGGGGTTTGAAGGATTTAGGATTTAGAGAGTTTGGGGATTTTGGAAATTTAGGATTCAGAGAGTTTGGGGACTTTGGAAATTTAGGATTTGGAGAGTTTGGGGATTTTGGAAATTTAGGATTTAGAGAGGTTGGAGATTTTGGAAATTTAGGATTCAGAGAGGTTGGAGATTTTGGAAATTTAGGATTTAGAGAGGTTGGATATTTGAGAAATTTATAATTTAGGGAATTCTGAATTTCGAGACATTACAATTAGCCTTAATTTAAGGATTTAAGAACTTACATTAGAAATTAGGAATCAAGATTTAGAAACCCAATATCGAACACGTGTTTCTGATTCGTAGTATAAATTGCCTAATTAATGATACGTAAAATATTGGGCGGTAAATGAATAATATCACGATAAGAAATATTGGAGCAGTTTTAAAATATCGTACAAATATGTATAGATTAGCATGCTTTTAATATCGCGATAAAATTGTTCCTACGAAAGAGTAAACGGTATATCATCGAGCGGTGTATAAATTACAGGTGCAAATAATGTAACAGAGCATTTTAATTCGCGTCATTAACGGCACAGCTCGTTACGGGTGCAGATAAGATCTTCATTACTAATCCGCCAGTTCGCGTGCGATGAAAAGAAAGAGGATTATCTTCGACCTTTGTTTCTTGTGCAATAATAGTAACGCGTACTCTTTGTTCCTGTCTTAAGTAACACTCGTATACTATTTTAAACGATCTTAACTCTTTATCGACGTTTGTTACTTTGTATCGGTTCGAACGCGATTACACTGCAAGATTAATTATACGAACATTTTCGAAATACCTAAACTAAGAATATTTTTGCTACACCGAATATTTTCAGTTATTTGTCTTATTTTGCGAATCTAGGGAAAAGTGGGCCATTTCGAAAACTTGCATAGTTAATAAAATCTGAGATACTGCAACATTGAAGAAAAACCTTGCAAGTGAAAGGTTTGAGGAACTTAACAAGTTTGAATTTTGATAAAAATGATATTAAATAATAATTTCTCTTTAATTTACCTTGCAAATTAGGGTGCTATAGGGTTATCGAATGATTCAAAAAGAAAACTAGCGCTACATTGAAATATTAACGAAAAAGTCTGTAATTAAAAAAATGTAACGAATTCTCAGAGCTGTAATATCATAACAGAGCTTCAGAAGCAGGAAGAGGAAAAATGTGGGGAATAATAATACTAGCGTCCGTCGACGATTATGTTCAATGTCACTAGGCGAATCCATCGAAAGAACGAAGTGGTTCGATGTTTCACGGTGACAGTTTTTGTGAAACGCGAGGAAACCCGATCGCTCGCAGGCGTGTTCGAGTCGACTTCCGGTTGCGGTATCGTCACGCTGATAATTGGACGAGGCTGAATATTTCGAATGATTCGAGATGTCTTTCGTATGAATAATTTTTTTTGCCACGGAGATCCTCGGTAACTGGCGCAATTAACGAATAGCCAGGTGTAATTGATTATCGAGGGTACCTGTAACGTTTGCTGCACGTGTCGTTCCTTCAGCCGGCGGAAGAATTCTTCAGAAAATCCGCTGTTTGCTCGTGATCGCGTGCCATGCAAGCTTTAAAGTGATTCTCTTGACAAACAATTATTGAATGATCTTTCCAATCGGAATTCGGAATGCATTGAATTTAGATTCGACGTTAGATATGCAATTCCTTGCTTCAGTTTCGTGCAATTATATAAACAGAATCGCTGCTGTCAATGTATTGATACATTGTGTGACGTTATCGATACATTTTCTAGTGATTTTAATTTATTACACGTACTATTTTTCGTTCGGAAAATAATTATTGACGTAGTATCATTGAATCAACGAAAATTCTTGGGAACTTCAGAATCTAGGGAAATCATAGGTCTAGTGGACTCTTGGGAATTTGGGTATATAAGATACATGGGGACATAGGGAATATTGGAGCTAGGGAATTTGGATTGTGAGACAATGAAATATCTAGGGAGTTTGTTGCTGCAGAGAACATTGAATTTTAGTAATTTGTTGTCTAGGGAATTTGGGATTTGAGTAATTTGTTGTCTAGGGAATTTGGAGTGAGTAATTTGTTGTTTAGGGAATTTGGAGTGAGTAATTTGTTGTCTATGGAATTTGGGATTTGAGTAATTTGTTGTCTAGGGAATTTGGAGTTTGAGTAATTCATTATCTAGGGAATTTGGAGTCTCAGTAATTTGTTGTCTAGGGAATTTCGAGATTGAGTAATTTGTTGTCCAGGGAATTTGGAGTCTCAGTAATTTGTTGTCTAGGGAATTTGGTGTTTGAGTATTTTGTTGTCTATGGAATTTGGGATTTGAGTAATTTGTTGTCTAGGAAATTTGGAGTTTGAGTAATTTGTTCTCTAGGAATTTGGGATTTGGCAGTCTCATTATATCGCCTCTCATATCATCTGATCCGAAAATATCTCGTTACACTGAATGTCACGTTAGTCATTAAATTACATAGGGAGAAATTTCGAATTTACATATTTCCTAGTTTCCGAATATCTAAAATTTTTTAGTTCAAAAATCTAAAAATGTAAAGTATGAAAATATTTACATTTCCAACGTAAATCGAATAGAATTAATTTTCTTCGCCACAGTTCGAATCAGGGCTATATAACGAGACTACTCCAATTTATTACCGTAATCTCGATGCCGAGTCTATTTCATCTACCCATTAATTATCGTTTCATTCTTTCCGAGAAACACGTATCGATTCATACGAAACAGTTAAACAAAATGTCTACATTGATTAATGCCACTTCGAGGCGTGGCATTGCTAAAAACGGGAAAAAATCTTGTGGAGCCTATCGACGATACATCAATTGTCCTTACACAAATACACTTATTATACATAGAACTAATTGTGAGACTTAAATAAATCATAGTCAAGACCCTTGATTTTTTAATTGATTGTAAATGTAAATTCCAAGAAGGATTGGCATTTCCTTCACGATAAATCTAGTCTCGTTCCATCCATAATACAATTAATTCGCTTGAAACGCAGATAAAGAGAGAACAATCACCCATATATCAAGATAAAATTCATTTTTAATGCGCACATATGCTTAATATGCAACAAACAACGCTCATTAGAATCGCGTGCACACGATTGATATTATCTGATGTTTTAAATAACTGCCATAACTATTTACCGATCTTTCAATCACATTTTCTTGTTCATACGATAATTCAAATAGGTACTTTATTTTTCGCGTGCTACTATTTTCTTTGTCTGCTTATATTTACTTGACGATAAATACCAATCGTTAAATTAATAATTTTTATTCAATATAGCTTTTAGAATTTAATTTATAAAAATTCAACGTTTCAGGAAAAATTTAACTGTTTCGTATCTTTTTGTTGTAGAAAGTGACGAAGCTTAAAAATTGCGATAACAAAGCAATTTTCATTTAAATGCTTTTTTACAAACCACTTATTTACGTTTGATATGGATATTTGTAAACCGGTTGAAAGAAAAATAAATAACACTCCTATCAACAATTGGTAATAACAGTCAGTGATACGAACAAATGATATTTTTCTCGAAGAACTAGTTCTTTATTCCTTGCTATGGCTTAGGGACCTTTTACCGCCATGCGTCGCCGGTTTCTCCACTTCCGGCGCGCGTAATTCAATTTATTCCGCGCTGCAACATGCTTCTAGCAATATCCTTGAAAATATCTACTCGGTTACGCTCAGCTGGCTTGATCGATATGATACGCAAGGAAAAATATATCGATTATCTGTAATATTGGCGATTCCCTTCAAATATGGTGAGAAAAACGCGAACGAGCGCTAATTGCGCGAACAAAGGAGAAAAAATGATATCGATAATGAGAGCTCGCAAAAAGGAAACGAACTACATTATTAATTCTGACGATATTTTCACTGCACTGTGAGATATCACTCGAAAACCATATATAAATTAAACGTTTCGTACTTGTGTAACCGTGTAAGGCTCTAATTCGTACAAGTTCATAAGAACCTGATTGATTGTACATTATCGATCTACTAGTGAGACAAAATGAAACATAAAAGAATTTTTAAACATTTATATAGTATAATGCATTTAAATAGTATAATGAAATAGTGGGATAATAATGATATTAACATAATGATATTGATGTACAATGAATAGTTACAATTAATTTGTGGTATAAGTAAAGGCATAGTAAAATAGTAGAACAGCTGTATAGCTGAATATTAGAGTAATAGAATAGTGGGATAGTAGGGTAGTACAGTAGTAGAATGGTAGGATGGTCGTATGATAGAACGATAAAATGTCACAATGGTAGAACAGTAGAACAGTAGTATAGTAGTATAGTAGTATAGTAGTATAGCAGTATAGTAGTATAGCAGCATAGTAGCATAGTAGCATATTAGTATAGTAGTATAGTAGTATAGTATAGTAGTGAAATGGTATAGTGGTAGAATGGTAGAATCGTAGAATACTACAATGATAGAATGGTGCAATAGTAGAATGGTAGAATGGTACAATAGTAGAATGGTAGAATGATAGAATAGCAGAATAGCAGAATAGTAGAATAGTAGAATGGTTGAATAGTAAAATAGTAGAATAGTAGAATAGTAGAATAGTGGAATAGTAGAATAGTAGAATAGTAGAAGAGTCGAATTGTTGAATAATAAAATAGTCGAACAGTATAGTAATGAAATGATTACGCAACACACCAGTAGAATAACGGTGCGGTGAAATAATAACATAGTGAAGCAGTAGAATAATGGCATAGCGGTGTAACGAAACAGTGATACAGTGTAGCACAATAATAGAACGTGACTCTATTTGAACCGTAACTAGTAATTTTATAATTAACGATAAGATAAGATTTCTAAATTACCAGTGACTGTCGATGAATCAATACGTCAATGAACTAAAGAAGAAAAAGATCTCTTTCACAGCCCCGCCAACCCGCTAACCGCGAACAAAGGAACCAGGCGAAAAAGGAACGAATAAATTTACGAGTCGTTCGAAGGAACCAATAGGTGAAACGACCGCGTCGTCGACGATGTTCGGCGATTTCTTTCGCGATGTCGGCCCGAGTCAAATCGATTCAAATGTCTTATCAATAATTCATCAGCACGATTATCAAGGCTACGAATCGTCCCGTGCACCGGCGAGATGATTCACGACTCTCGGAGAATGTCGTGAACGTAACAGAACCGAACGCAAACAATAATATCAATCGATACAGGTTTCCTGGATTTTGTTGTCTGAGCGTGGCGGGGAAGTCCCGCGTAGGCTCGAATGAAAACGAGGAGTCTGGTAAACCGGAAACACGAGCTCGTCACCGCTGACGAAAGCAACCGGAAGCTCGCACGCGATTCACCCTTTCTCGAGGGGCGAGCACTTTATCTTAAGCGACAACCGCTGCGCGAACGGAGTTACCGGCAGGAAATGAGTTTTTTTTCGTTCTAGGATCTTGATGTAACTCTGCACATTAATCAGCTTTGTGATAAAGTTGGGCGAAACTGCAGCTAATCGATACGGCGCAATTGAATTATCGAAACGATGGAACCAAAGTGATAACTCGATTAGGTCGACGCACGGAGTTTGGGCTATGTGTAGTGTTGGAACTTTGAGACACTGGGATTTTGGGTTTTTAGAATGTTGGGATATTGGAATTTTTTAATTTTAGCACTTTGGAATGTTGGATGGAATTTTGGAATTTTTTAGTGTTGAGACTTTGAGACTTTGTAACTTGGGAATATCAAACTTTGGAGACTTCTACATTTGAAACGTTACGACTATGGAACTTCAATATTTTGAGACTATAGCTCTATAAAAAGAGTTTGGAACTACGGCACACTGGAACTGGTTCCTTGAAGCTTTATAAATAACCAACGATGGATATACTTTAAATGAATCCACCCAAGAAATAAAATATACCTCAGTTTGTTCGCAATATATTTTCCTTGGAAAGGAAAACGATCCAGTTTCATCGAAGCAATCGTGATAAAACGGTTCAAGAGAAACGGTAAGCGACGTTTACGTCAAACCAAGCTCAGCCTTAAAAGTCCCGGCGACTTAGCGTGAAACGATCGAATAAAATTGCACGTACGATTCCACTAGCAATAGGACATGTGTAAAACGGTTATCTAGCTGGTCTACCTTCGGCAGGACGCAGGATAACAACTCGCGTCTCCTCGAGCTGTCCCGTGCGACAACGTCGAGCAGGTTCTCTGACGACACACCTCCTCGCAAGTTTCTCGTTTATTAGGAATTAACCGATGTAATAACCGATCGATGGAAAATATGCGTCACTATAAACTCGTTTGTTCCGATGGTATATATTACAACCGCGATATGATCGTATCTGGCGTGGGTACCTTGTTATTTTTTAGTGACATAATTATTTAATTGCTTAATTCATGCTTTCAGCTTTCAACTGTACCTGGTAGTAGCGGGTACGGTATTAACCCTAAGAGGCGGAGTCGTGAATGTAACCATTCATTACTAGTACTTTTATTTGTTTCAAATAAAGTTCTTAGTCGATCGAGGATCTTTTAGTTACATCGAAGGAACAAGTGGAGATTAATAGTTTTAATAATCGCTATCACCTCCGTTCTTATATCTGTACAATTTAATATTATCGTATTTCAGTGGACCAACATTATCACAATCACACATTTCTGTATTGCTGCATATTCATTTTTTAACACATTTCTACATTTGCACATTTCTATATCTCAACATTCACACATGTCAACATTTCATAATTTTCACATTCCTGTATCTTCCCACGTTCATCTTCGACAGCAATGTAGCATGCATTAACAGAACTAAATAATCCTGTACGAATAATAATTAATATTAATGCAAGTATTAATAAAAGCGATTTAATCTTGTTCGACGAGTCAATTTATGTTTTACCACAAGTCCCATTCGTTTTCATTTTCAATAGTGCCTTTCAAATGAGAGGTAGTTGAAATTTGATCTTTTTCCTTTACCGAACACACGGCATATATTGCATAAAAGCATACATTGGTCGCACTTCCGCGAAAGCTTTCGGAGATCCTATCTCTGATACCACTTTTTCTTTTCTACGAGTAAGTATCAGTGTCGACGAAAATCATGTATTCAGTCGAGGGCTGATCGAGAGGACGACTTTGAGAGCTTCCTTTCGATCGATCGATTCTATTTGCATAAAGATGATGTAAATGCGCGTTGTTGTTGCGCTAAGACGAGTTTACACGCGCGATGATGATCCTTCTTTTTCCCATCCTCTTGCAAAACCGCAGAATTAAACTTCTGTCCGGTTATTATACGCGCGAAATACGCGAGAACCACATCAAACGAATAATTCGGGTTCCGGCAAACAATTCTGATAAATTGAACAACGCAAACCATATACGTTATTTGTGTAAATAAATGTCGCGACAAATTGTTTATACGGTAATTATATCTCCCGTTCGACAATGTACAATTTCAAATTTTTTCGAACTTTCATTCAGTGTAAATATTTGCTGACACGAAAACATCAAATATTGCAAGTTTTATTAGCGAGTAAATATTTCAGAGAAATCGAGTTATTTCGCTAACAACGATCAAAAAATTGTTATATTTTCATAGGGTGAATTTTACCATTTTTATCACAATTTTCAGCGAATACTGCAGAGACAATTAAATTATTCGACCGAGTAAGACTTTCACAAATTGTCTCCGTTTGTCTTGTACATAATAAAATTGTTGAAACGAATTTGCAGTGTAAGGACTCTTTCCCTGATCGATCACCATCGCCCCAATTTCTCTTCTTCGCCGCTTTCGATCATGCGGGAGTAGCGTCGAAAAAATGGTAACCAGAAGGGATGAAAGGACGGTTTTAGGGTCGAAGATGGAGAAAACCAGGCCGAGAGAGAAAGGAATAGGCGAGATTGGTCCGATGTTTGTTCAGCATACAACCGTTTCGTGGGTGGAAAGTGTTCATTCAGCTTATAGTAGCTTCTCTTTATGTGCGCAGCCAATAAAACAAGCTGTACATATCGACACTGTTCCTTGGATTTACCATCAGGGCTTTTCAACCTTTCGTTTCCGCCTTCTGACTCTCCTGGGATCGCTTAAAACGATCCTCGACGTCCCCTTCAATCTTCTTTCTTGGTAAAAATATTTTATTCGCATTTCACTTCCAAATGTTCATATCAAATTATACCGACCTTTCATCTACACTTTATTATTGAAACTGAATATCTATATTTTTGGATTTGGAAATTTCGGTATTTGGGAATTTGGAAATTTGTGGCACAAAATATTTCTGAATTTAAGTACCTGAGGACTTGAGTACTTCTGAAGTTGAATATTTGGAAGTCTATGAATTTGTGAGTTTGTAAATTTGTTGCACAAAATATTTCTGAACTTAAGTACCTGAGGACTTGAGTACTTCTGAATTGAATATTTTTAAGTCTGTGAATTTGTGAGTTTGTAAATTTGTTGCATAAATTATTTCTAAACTTAAGTACCTGATACTTGAGTACTGCTGACGTTGAAAATTAGGAAGTCTGTGAATTTGTAGTTTCTATAAAAAAATTTCTAAAGAGAACTTGAGACCCAGTGATTGAACACTCGAAAGTCTGTGAATTTGTAATGTACAAAATTTCTAGAGTACACTCACGAATTTGTTAAAAATATGCAAGCTTGCAACTTTGATTTGAAAAATAAAACTTTGAGAGTCTAAATGTCTATATTTAAAAATATACAAATTTCCGTATTTCTAAAATTATAAATAATTATAATGACGCAACCTACCACAAACTGAAAGTTACGAGAATAAAGTACGTGTTACTTTAAATGTTAAATAAGAAGTGACCAAGAGAACTCATGAAATTAGTATTTTACGGGGGAAGTATAATTATTTGGAAGGTACATTGAATGCTTTGGTGAGCATTCACGAGGCACAAGTATCGTTGTTATGGGGACGATGCACTTGGGTGAAGTAGGCTAATGGGAACTTTCGAGTGGCCATCTTCATAACCCGACGTATCTCTCGCGAACAGCTTTGCGGTTCTCTGCGGAAATTCGTTTCACGGTCCTGTTTTTCAGAAGCAACGCGACTTAAGCCCTTCTCACGATGACACTGAATAACAGATTAATTACGACCGCTGTTTTCATTCTGAGATTAATCTTGCGAATAAAATAACTGTATTATTAAAACAGAAGTTGTGGCAATGATACGTCACGTTTCCCTCGCATTCCCGATACTTTTTCTCCCTCGATCGAACCGATTTCGTCATCGAAATTGAACTACATGTATCGAACGTCGCCGTCATTAATATTCAAGGCGTTTAACGTTAAAGACGAGGGCGTGTCGAGTGCAGTGCCTCTCAGTAACAGGGAATTCAATTCGCAGAGGCGAGGGAACGGTTACGCAATAAAATAATTGCTATTATATGACTAATCGTGTTGGAGATCTGACCCTGAAGGTTAGTGGTCGAATTCTGGAAACGAGCACACGAAATTGCGAGTGGAGGAATTATTGTCGCAATGTAACCCTTGCAAAAGAAACTTCACATATCCCAAAATTGTTAAATTCTCAAAATTCCTTAAACTTAGGATGAACATCAGTTAAACCTAGATACAAAAGCTGCATTAATTCTCAAATTCTCTAGATTTCAATATTCCGTAGATCCGAACATGTTATTATCAAATACCACAGATTCTAGTAAATTTCCAAATCCCAAACCTCGAATTTTCTATATTCCAAAATATTCTTGACTCATTAGTTTCCTAGTAAGTATAGAATTGAAAGTTTTCGATATCTTCCAAATTTCGAAATTTTCCGGATCCTGAAATTCTCGTTATCCTCAAGTTCCTAGTTTCTCTAGATCCAAAAGTTCTCGATATCTTTAAATCCCATAGATCCATAAATAGACATCTATCTCCAGAACCTTGTACTCCAATATCTCCAATTTTCTATATCCCTAGATTCGTACATTCTCAAATTTTTATTCCTCCAGTTTTGATTTTGTGAATAACCTCCATTCGTCCAACGCATTTTTGATGACATAATATTATCTGAAAATAGAGCCTATGCTATCTGAGCCTCGGAGCTGGACGAGGGTGACCCAACGCAAGACCATGAAGAAAACGATGGATTTTGAATGGTAATATCGTTCAATTGACATCATTTTACCGTGGTAATTCTCCGTTACGTAACTTTTCGGCTTCCAGAGATATTGAACCGTAAATCAATCGATCGTGGATCGATGGCTTTTAAAGTAAGTCAAAGCGTTCTTAGATTCTAGCTAAGTGGTTTGTCGTGTCAACTTCGAGATCCATGACGTTCGCGGCTGTATAATGATCGTCTCTGCTCGAAACAACGTGACGAGAATCGTGTTGAGTAAATTCCCATATAACGCGAGTTCTCGCAACGCGAATTCCCAAAAAAATAAGACTAATTTTCATGTAACGCGACTTGATTAAGTATCAAAGATACTCTTTAACATTTTATCAACCCCCAGGGGTAAGTGCGACCCCATTGGGAACTGTAAAGTGAATGTGATAAATAAATACAAATTAAACAAGCAAATAAAATGAGTGAAATGACAGGATGAAATAAATGGATAAAATAAAATAAATATATGAAACAATATGAAATAAAATAAAGTAAAAAATAAAATAAATAAACGAGATAACATGAAATAAAATAAATAAACAAGATAGCATAAAATAAAATAAAGTGAAAAATGAAATAAATAAGTAAAATAAAGTAAAATAAAATTAAGTAAAAAGTCAAATAAATAAATAAGATAAGGTAGAATAAAATAAAATAAAGAATGAACTAAATAAATAAGATAAAAAAAATAAAGTAAAGAATGAAATGAATAAATAAAATAAAACAAGTAAATAGAAAAAATGAGATGAAATAAAATAAATAAAAATAACTGAAACAAATCCTATAAACAACAAACTCAATTCCGTACAATGAAATGAATTTATACAGCATTTATCATTTTTGTCCATTTGTACATTTGTAACCCGCTGTCTCTCTCCAAAAAGGCAACAGTACAACATTTCATTCAAACAAAAACATTTTTCGTTCTCGTATACGAGTTGATCGTTTCTGAAGGGTTAAAGTCGTTGTCGTTCAAGGATCGCATTTCTTCCAGGTACAACCGTGAAATTTTAACCCGGTCCAGACAGAGTTTGCGGACCGACCACGCGATACGTTATGCAACCCAGCTTCGAAGTTTAGGAGGGACGTTCGTCAGACAATGGTGTAACCCGACCTATGTGGTGATTGCTATTAATCTTCTCAATTTATTTTGTTGTTCCGTTTTGCCTTCGGACTTCCTTGCTTTTCAAAATGCACCGATCGATTTACCTGGGACCTCGTAACACGCGGCATCAGGTTCCATGTTTAGCGATGTGACCATATATCGAGAGAAAATGCAGCGAGGAATTTGAGTTATCGGGAAGATGTGTACAAGTTGAATAATTATGGGGTTTAGAGGTACCCATGATGTTTTTGTTTAAATTGAGACTTTTTGTTTGTAGTGAGACAAGTGTTTATTAAGATTTTGGGTATTTTCAACTTGCAAATTTGGAGATTTAGGAATTTAGAGATTTGGAAATTTAGAATTATAGAAATTTGGTACAGTAGAAATTTGAAACTGCAGAGACTTGGAAGTATAGATTTAGAAGTGTAGAAATTCGGAGCTATAGAAATTTGGAGTCATAGGAATTTGGAGTTATAGGAATTCGGAGATATAGAAATTTGGAATTATAGAGATTCGGTGCTATAGAAATTTTGAACTGCAGAAATTCGGTACTGTAGAAACTTGGAACTATAGAAATACAGAAGTGTAGAAATTCGGAGCTATAGAAATTTGGAGTCATAGGAATTTGAAGTTATAGGAATTCGGAGATATAGAAATTTAGTACTATAGAAACTTGGAACTATAGAAATTTGGAAGTATAGAAATTTGGAACTATAGAAACTCAAAAATTCAAAAATGTGAAACTATACAAATTAGAACTATAGACATTTGGAGCTATAGAAATCCCTAACTATGGAACCCCCTAAAAATTTGTAAAAATAAAAATCCAAAACCATAGAAATTGAAAGATGCAAAAAATGTGCAAATGAAAAAATTTGAAAAATGATTTCTTAATCGAATAGGATTCGCATTCAAGTCGCAAGATTGTTCGTCATCTAATTCGCGAGTTTAGGATTTTTCTTCAAGTTATGCACGCGGTAATCGTTGTCGGACCTGCATCGTGATTAATCAGAGTTTAACGCGACGGAACGAAAAACGCGTTAATTGTTTCCGTGAAACGTGCCTGCACCCGAGCACTTCATTTTAATTCCGTCGCCTGCAGTCGCAAAACCGGAGAATTTATTTAGTACGGAAATATTCGAATCAGATACAATGTCCGACCGTCTGTCACCTTCATAATTTAAATGAACTATAAGCTTGTTAAAATTTCCGATATCCGAGAAATTTAAACAGGGAAGTATATTGAAAATCGGAAAATCAAGACCAACCCTTAACTTCGTGGAATCCATAATTAATTTCGTTAATCAACTGTGAAAATTAATCACTGATTTATTAGATTATTAAAAATTACTAAATATTGTTATCGGAAATCAAAGGTATTACAAAATTATTTAAGAAGTTGTTAAAAATTATTGATATCCTGGAAGTGTAGAACTTCGTGAGTTTCTCAATTTGATTATTTATGGGTTTCCTAATTTTTTAATTTAAAAATCAGTGAATTTTTGTAGGTCTTCAAGCCTTAATTAATCATTTGGGAATTTGTGAATTTGTGAATTTGTGAATTTGTGAATTTGTAAAACTGTGAAACTGTAAATTTATAAATTCATAAACTTGTAAATTTCAATGCTTGAGGGCAAATGCCCCGTTTGCGCTAACGGCGATGATGCAAATGTGAAAATGAACTATTCCATTTTTCCTACTTACGTATGCATAATTTTAAACGCGCTTATCTCGGAAACTTGTTTTCACTGTCACGTACATGTATTTTTAAGTAATCCTCTCATTCCTATTCTAACCACATGACTATATATATTTCAAACTACAAACTACAACATTACTATCACACATCGTTTCATTTTCATTTTTCAATCACATACAGTTTTATTATTCTTTGTTTCTTTCAAGAACAAACAATATTTGTAAACAATTATCGTTCACAATTCGTAAATAACGATCATTTGCAAACAATATTCTTTTTAAGCAAATAAAAAATCATGGAGAAACAGGATCACCAAATGTTCATTCAATATCGAATAAAAATAGAAGAAAGTGATTTTTAGAACAAATAATTTTTTCACAGAAAATGATATTAAGAACAAGTAACTTTATTGTCAGAAAGTGACTGTAAAAAACAATTTTCTTATGGAAAGTGATTTCAAGAACAAGTAACTTTACTGTTAGAAAGTGATTATAAGAACAAATAATAACAAAATGATTTAAGGATGTAAAAATAAGTCAGTGACATAGTGATGCATGAAATCAGTTACGAAACGACGCGATATATTAATTATGGACGGAAGATATGAACAACAAGTACTCACATTCTACGAATCCTTCCGAAAATCCTTCCTAATTGCTACCGAGGAACAATGGCCACGTAGATGCTCGACACTTCACTCATCGCCGTCTAACCTTGCACTAAACTCTATCACCAGGCTCGTGCAACGATAACAAAACTTGCGGACGCGTTACTCGCATTTTAGAGGCCCTGCACTCGATCAGGGTACGAGGAGAGCGTGCCAGCGTGCAATTCTTTGCCACTTATAGTGGGTCATTAACGATGCCCTCCACGATCCTTCGAGCCAAGCATTCACGCTTTCTGCTACTCACCATCTTCTTCGTGACCAATCCATTTACGCCTTAATCATCCGTATTACTAGTTTTCTAACAACAATTTTTATGATCTCGCTTGCTCGTCATGTCCATTCGAGTTCCGAAGGATCGAGGAAGAAAAGTATTAATAACCACTAATATTTTTGAATAAAGTATTAAAAGTGTCATTATTAAAATGATGTTCAACTATAATGTTTATTTATCATAATTCAACATATACATGCTTTTATTTAGACTGTTAAAATTTGAAAAATATACACATGTGTATGTATATGTATGTATGTACATATGTGCATGTGTGACTGTAGGTGTCTTTAATATAAAAATATGTACAGGTACATACAAATGTTATTCTAAAATTCTCAAGATGAGATTCAAACATCAAATTGTCAGACAGTACTAAAATATACATATGCACACATGTGTATGTACATGCTTCTTGTACAAAAGTATTCATATAAATATGTACATGAAATATTATTCTGAAGTTGTCAGATATTAAAGGCACCCATAGATCAGTTTGTGTGTTAAACATGTACATACATGAAAATACTTATATGTAAAAATATATGCAACGTATATAAAATACTGCTCGAAAGCTGTAAAACATTCATAATTGTACGAAAACATCCAAGCTTAAACTTACTGTTACAGCACCTTGAAGAAATATACATATGTAATGACTGGCTGTAAAAAATATATTTACATACAAAAAATTGTAAAGCTAACATACACGTGTCAATAACTTGAATTGTTATTGGATACCTTAAAGAATATACGTATTTAAATATTCATAATAAAAGAATGTATGTGCATAAATGTCCCTAGATATCGGTAAAATAATACCAAACCAACAACACCTTATAAACATCTAATTACAAGAAAATGAAGCAAGTACAAAAATGGCGCGAAGCGATCATAACCTCGGTTTTGTACGATGCTTGGTAAATTGTCGATATAATCGATATCGTCGATCATTCTAATTATACCTAATTGATATCTATGAAAATTTCGTGAGAAAATGGTCTCGTTGCAATGAAGGGACTCTAGAACGAATGGAGGCCTAGTGGCCCCGATACCAGAAGAGGCCTCCATTGTGCGAAACCCACGAAGATGGAGGTAACGTAATGAAACTAACTGGCTTGCTCTGACCAATTAACTAACCCGTGCACGGCATAATATTTAACGTACACTAGCCGCCTTCCCCTGTTCACGTGGCCGTTTATGCCGAGGATATAGCGTTACATGGAAAGGCGTTAAGTTCGTGGGAAATATCGCGACGATCGATTCACCTCGTACAATCACCCTTTCTGCCATTTGTCTTGATTTAACGGAAGTTAAATCGAACGAAAACAGAAGGTTTCCACACTTTCGACGGGGACTTCTGTGACAAGTCGGTTATCGATTGTAGGTAACGCGTTTGCGGCTTCGGAAGGAGGAATTGGGAGGTGTGGAAATGTTGGGAGTTGGAAATTTGAGAATTCGGGATTTGGAAGTTTGGAAACTTGAGAATTTGGAGATTTGGAAGTTTTGGAACTTGGAATTTTGGGAAATTGGAGGTTAGGGATTTGGGAGATTGGGGATTTGAGAATTTGGAAGATTGGGGACTTGGAAATTTAGAAATCTGAGAATTTGAGAATTTGGGGATGCAGAAATTTTGAAACTAGAATTTGAGAAATTGAGAATTTGGAAATACGAAAAATTTGTGATTTGGAAATTATGTGATCTAGGGATTTTTCGATTAAGTTATGTTAGATCTAGGGATTGTGGATCTAATGGATTTGTGAATCTAATCTTTACCTAGAAATTTTAGATCTAACAGCTCTGTGACCAACAAAATGCATCTAGGGATCTTTACCTAGGAATTTTTCGACCCAGACATTTGTGGATCTAGGAACATTCTACCTAGTCATATTAATGTTTAACCAATGCACCTATGAATTTTCAAAGTTCAGTACTCGTTCAACACCAACAGTTAAACGTTAAAGTAATGTAATAAATATAATTGACAAGTTGAAAAATTAGTAAGGATAATGTGAACTTTCGATGATAACGAGAACGATGGAACACGGTTATGTGGATAAACAAGGCTCGTTTTAATAGGACAAACAAATTGTATCGAAACGTCAAGGGAACAATTGTATGGATTCCTGGCAGCCGCAGTAGAGCGTGCCTGTCTATGGTCAGACACACGTAAGCAAACAGGTGGAGGGATCGAATTATCCGCAATATCCTCTGCACAGTAGCAAATCCTCTTTCCATTAATATACGTAATATAATTTCACACGTGCTGCGTTATACCTACGCGAGTTATGTATTCATACATTGTACAGTTACATGTTTTATCGCTACACATTTTATCGCCGTGTGTTCACTTCTTTTGAATAAGAACTGGAGACTTCAATTTTTTTGAGTTAAACCCTTCTGTTTTGGGATTAGAAAAATTATTTTTTGGGTCATTGGGTTAGGTTCTCTGATTCAAAAGTTCCTATATTTTGAAATTTTGCATAATCTTCGAATTCTAGGTTTGAAATTTCGAAATTTACAAGCTTCCTTTATGAATACGCAAATCTTCAGATTTTTAAATTCCCGAATTCTCAAATTTCCTAATTTTCGTTCCCGAATTCTCGAATTTTCAGATTCTCAAATTCCCGAATTCTCAAATTCTCAAATTCTCGAATTCTCAAATTCCGGAATTCTTAAATTTCCGAATTCTCAAATTCCCGAATTCTCAAATTCCCGAATTCTCAAATTCCCGAATTCTCAAATTTCCGAATTCTCAAATTTCCCAATTCTCAAATTTCCCAATTCTCAAATTCCCGAATTCTCAAATTTCCCAATTCTCAAATTCCCGAATTCTCAAATTCCCGAATTCTCAAATTTCCCAATTCTCAAATTCCCAAATTCTCAAATTCCCGAATTCTCAAATTTCCTAATTCTCAAATTCCCGAATTCTCAAATTTCCCAATTCTCAAATTCCCGAATTCTCAAATTCCCAAATTCTCAAATTTCCAAATTCTCAAATTCCCGAATTCTCAAATTTCCCAATTCTCAAATTCCCGAATTCTCAAATTTCCCAATTCTCAAATTCCCGAATTCTCAAATTCCTGAATTCTCACATTTCCCGAATTCTCAAATTCCCGAATTCTCAAATTTCCGAATTCTCAAATTTCCTAATTCTCAAATTCCCGAATTCTCAAATTTCCCAATTCTCAAATTCCCGAATTCTCAAATTTCCCAATTCTCAAATTTCCAAATTCTCAAATTCCCGAATTCTCAAATTTCCCAATTCTCAAATTTCCAAAATTCCTAAAACCCCAAATTCTCCAAATCCCCAAATTCCAAATTTTCCAAATTCTCCTAATCCCCAAATTCCAAATTTCCCAACTCTCCTAATCCCCAAATTCCAAATTTCCCAACTCTCCAAATCCCCAAATTCCAAATTTCCCAACTCTCCAACCTGCCAACCCCCAAACCTAAAAATGTCCAACCTCAAAAATTCAAAAATCCTCAAATTCCCAAATATTACTACACCTTCAAAAAAATTTCCAGCTCTTCCTAAATCGAGCAGCACTACGAACAGCAGAAAAGCCACCATACACATATTACAGTACACATCGAGATGTTAGTTAACCGCGAAGGATACGTAATTAGTCGGAACGGTCTAGTAAGGAAGTCAGGAAAGAAAGTCGATCCAACATCTCGTAGCGATGAAACGATTTTGGTTCGAAAAGCGGGTTCGGGAGGGTGGAACGGAAGCGGGACAGGGTGGCATAAATATTCCGAGGTTGCGCATCGTGTTCGAGGATGGAAAGCGGAGGGAAGCGGCGGAGAGTAAGTGGCGGAGAAGGAACACGAGGTGCCCGGATTCGTTTCGCGTGGCAGCCTTCTCTCAGTGCGAGCCGTGCTCTGCACGAGTCTTCGTCCGACTGCCCTTAGGCTACTGCTATTTCCGCCTCACGACACTGGCGGTAAGTTTGAATCGAGTACTTGCCTTCTTCCTCTTCGACTGTTCTCCGTGACTTTTCACCCTCTCTTTCCTCCGATTTTCGTCCAATTCTTCACTTTACTGTTGTTTGTCGTACAAAGCGGGTGAATTTGTGTTATCGAGTTAATTTGTGAACTTCAAATTTTACAAATTTTATGTCAAGTTTTTTAAATTTTGCTGTTCTTCTAAATTTTTCTAATTCTCCAATCTTTTCAAGGTTTACTAGTTCTGTAGATTTTACATGCTTCACCAATTTTCCGGTTTTCACAAATTGTTTCCCTAGTTTTTCCAATTTCACAAGCTTTCCTTTGGTTTTCCAAGATTTTCACAAACCAATGTTTTCATAATTTCCTCAGATTTCCAAGTTCCCGCTATTCTACATTTGACAAGTTCTGCCAATTCTCCAATTCCCAACTTTTCCCATTTTCTGGGCTTTTCTAATTTTCCAATCTTCTCAAGTTTATACCAATTTTCTACAATTTCACAAATTTCGCGAACATTTCGCTTGTCTCAAGTTTTTCAATTTTACAGGTTTCAATGATTTTGCTAAATTCCTAAATCACTAAATCGCGAAATGTTACTGTTCTCGGTCCATGAAATTTCAATTTCTGAAATGTGTAGTTTTCCAAATATCAAATTCCTCAAATTTTCAAGTTTCCAAATTCTCTAAATTCAGAATTTCACAAATCCCAAAATCCCTAGATTTCGATATTAGCAAATTCTCAAACTTCTGAAATTCCCAAAATCCCTAGATTTCGACGTTTTCAGATTCACAAACTGTTCAGATTCCAAAAATCCCTAGATCTCCACTGGTACAAATTCTCAAACTCCTAAAATTTCCAAAATCACTAGATTGCGATGTTCCAAATTCCCTAAATCCCTAGATTTCAATATTTTCAAATTCTCAAACTCCTAAAATTCCCAAAATCCCTAGATTTCATTATTTCCAAATTCTCAAACTCCTAAAATTCCCAAAATCCCTAGATTTCAATATTTCCAAATTCTCAAACTCATGAAATTCCCCAAATCCCTAGATTTCAATATTTCCAAATTCTGAAACTCCTGAAATTCCCTAAATCCCTAGATTTCAATATTTTCAAATTCTCAAACTCCTAAAATTCCCCAAATCCCTAGATTTCAATGTTTTCAAATTCTCAAACTGCGAAAATTCCCAAACTCCCTAGATTTCCAAATTCCACAATTTTCATATCTGCAAAAGTCCCCAAAAATTCTCCTCTTTCAAAATCCCTATACCCCAAATCCAAATATTCCAAATTCGCACAGGCAACTCTTCAAATGTCCACATCGAAATTCCCCAAATCCTAAAATTTCCAATACTTCAACCTAAATCACCGAAATGTAAGAATAGAAAAGTGTGCACCAGTGAAAAATACAACGATTAACAAAGTTAAATGCGTTATGCACGTTGTTGCGAATGTTCGACAATCGTTCGCGTAAATATACCTTGCTGACAATCGCTCGTAAATGTTTCGCAAAATGTTTCCGTTTTAATATTCATCGAGGTGAAAGAGAGACGAGGAAATAGGTCGCCTGGTGTTGACGACATATTTTTTATTCATACAACCACTTCAAACTTGTCTATACGTACCTTGCTAGCTTTTCACGTTTTTCTTCTCCCATTTTTCTTCCCTTTTTGCCGCCGTTCCTTCCGTTCCCCTTCAATCTACCCATTTCTCTCGAATTTCCTCCTCGTAAAATCGATCACGCGGCCCGATAATGAAAATTTACCAGCTATAATAACCGACGCTCTCTCGTCAAAGGAATATTCCAGTCACGTGCCTGTGCGTTCTCTGAAAAATTATCATGTACTTCGATTAATCGCGTTTTCTTGTCACGATAATTACTGTAATGTTAATAACGTGCATAATTGAACACGATGGCTTTGTTTAAATAACGCGAAGTATAAAACAAATAGCGAGTAATTTTGTTCGTGTTTTAATTTACACGAGAGATCGAATTTTTTAGGAGTTGCTTAGTGATCGAACATTTATTGAATACTATGCATTTGTATTTTGTTGATATGGTACTTGTAGGTGTTATTGGGATTTGGTTGATTTGCGGGTTTTGTGATATTCGTTATAGATTTTACTTAGCTAGTTTTTATTTTTATATTTATAGGATTCTATGTTTTTCTAGATTTCCACAAATTTCTAGGTGCTCAAACTTACAAATTCTCTAAATTGCAAAATCTCAAACTTACAAATTCTCAAAATTCCAAATTTTCAAATTTCCGAATTCTCAAAAATCCGAATTCTCAAAATTCCAAATTCTCAAATTCCCAAAACCCCCAAATTTCCAAATTCTCAAAATTCCAAAATCTCCAATTCCCAAAATCCCAAAATTTCCAATTGTCAAATTTCCAAAATCCCAAAATTTCCAATTCTCAAATTCCCAAAATCCCAAAATTTCCAATTCTCAAATTCCCAAAATCCCAAAATTTGCAATTGTCAAATTTGCAAATGTAAAATTTCCAAATTCTCAAAATTCCGAATTCCCAAAGTCCCAAAATTTCCAAATTCTCAAACTTTCAAATTCCCAAAATTACATATTCTCAAATTTCCAAATTCTGAATCTCCCAAATTCTAGTCATCCAAAAATCAATTAATACCACCCATAAACATAATCCTTGTATATCGCAATAATTTAATACATTCACTTACAACACGCAAATTGTATTTCATAATTACAAATGAAGTTACCCCTCACGAAACAATTAAAGGTTTAATAATTGCCTAGCGAATGAAACAATAGCCCGTATTCGTTGTTTTCAACATTGAATACCTTCCACTGGAAACATTCACGAAAATTTTGTTCGAAACTATGGTAACATTGAATGTAACTTCAATTCCGTTTCAAATTAACGGAATACTCGGCGAATGGACTACAGACTCTGAGGGTTTCGAGATAAACGTTACTTCTATTATTAACATTAACAAAAGAGGATTCGAAAGATTTACGATTTCGTCCGTTCAAAGACGGGGATTAAAAGGACAACGAAGAATGAGATTCGATGAACGAACTATCCACTAGTCCTCGAAGCAATCTGTCTCTATAAAAAAAAAAGAGAGAGGATGAAGCTGAAAGACCACGGACGTAGATTTATTTCCCCGGATGTTCGCGAACGCAATTGGAGTCCATCAAACTCTTGCGTGATATTTGAATTTCATTCATTTCGAACATTTTTTTTACCAACTCCAGAAACTGTAAATTTAGTCTAGTAACTTTTCATTCATTTCTGCTGGGCTTTGAAATTCTATATTCTCAAGTTTACAGATTTTCCAAAATACCATAGAACTCAAATAACATCTAGATCAGGATATTCCTGGATACTACAAGATCTCTAGATCTCAATATTCCTAGATTACAATATTAGTATATTACTAGACTACAATATCTTACAATATTAGATTACAGTATTAAAATATTCCTAGACTACAATATCTTACAATATTTGATTACAGTATTGGAATATTCCTAGACACCACAAGATACCTAGATCTCAATATTCCTAGATACCACAAGATCCTTAGATCTCGATATTCCTAGATTACACTATTAGAATATTATTAGACTACAATATCTTACAATATTAGAACATACCTAGACTACAATATCTCTATATCCCCAGATCCCAAAACTCCCTACATCCCTAGAACACCACGTACATTGATCCCTATGATCCTAGACTCCAACTATGATCGAACTGTTTGGTCCAACGATCGAAAAGTTACACTTTCGCTATAAAGTTGATAACAAATTTGTTCAAATAATCAGACTTGCATTCCGGAATGAACAAGTATAATAAAGATCGATAGGTGACTTGGCGAGATAGTAAGAAAATATTGAAATCGATGTCGGTGTAGCATAGATGGCCATTGAATGTCCGCAACAACGCGCATTTCCTCTATCGGCGTATATCGTTATCGACTTGCCAATCATCGAAGACAAACGGCAGCCAGTTTATTCAATAATAAATTATCGGACGCACGGATTGATCAGGAACAAACACGTATTGAACGCTCGAATATCTGCGTTTTACTCTAACGTTCGATAGTTCTGTCATTAAATTGCCATGTGTTACCTGTTTGATGGTTAGGAGTTTTATTTCGGTAAAAATACGGTACATCATTAAAATAGACACTCTTCGTAAAAAGGGACGTAGGAATTTCGGGACGTAGGGTTTAGGAACGTAGGATTTGGGGACGTAAAATTTGGGGACGTAGGAATTCGGGATGTAGGGATTTGAGACGTAGGAATTTCGGGACGTAGGGATTCGGGACGTAGGAATTTCGGGACGTAGGAATTTCGGGACGTAGGATTTGGGACATAGGAATTTCGGGACGTAAGGATTTGGGGACGTAGGAATTCGGGATGTAGGGATTTGGGACATAGGAATTTCGGGACGTAGGGATTTTGGGACGTAGGAATTCGGGATGTAGGTATTTGGGACATAGGAATTTCGGGACGTAGGGATTTGGGACGTAGGAATTTCGGGACGTAGGATTTGGGGACGTAGGAATTCGGGATGTAGGGATTTGGGACATAGGAATTTCGGGACGTAGGGATTTGGGACGTAGGAATTTGGGACATAGGAATTTCGGGACGTAGGAATTTGGGACGTAGGAATTTCGGGGCGTAGGAATTTCGGGACGTAGGATTTGGGGACGTAGGAATTCGGGACGTAGGAATTCGGGATGTAGGGATTTGGGACATAGGAATTTCGGGACATAGGAATTTCGGGACATAGGAATTTCGGGACGTAGGGATTTGGGGACGTAGGAATTCGGGATGTAGGTATTTGGGACATAGGAATTTCGGGACGTAGGGATTTGGGACGTAGGAATTTCGGGACGTAGGATTTGGGGACGTAGGAATTCGGGATGTAGGGATTTGGGACATAGGAATTTCGGGACGTAGGAATTCGGGATGTAGGGATTTGGGACATAGGAATTTCGGGACGTAGGAATTAGGGACGTAGGAATTTCGGGGCGTAGGAATTTTGGGACGTAGGATTTGGGGACGTAGGAATCCGGGATGTAGGGATTTGGGACATAGGAATTTGGGGACGTAGAAATTTCGGGACGTAGGAATTGGGAGACGTAGGGTTTAGGGATGTAGAATTTGGGGACGTAGGAATTCGGGTTGTAGGGATTTGGGACGTAGGAATTTCGGAACATAGAGTTTGGGGGCGTAGGTTTACGGGACATAGTAATTTGGAGACGTAGGGTTTGGGGACGTGGAAATTGGAGATGTAGGATGCAGGGATGCAGAGATTTGGGGACATAGAATTTGAGGACGTAGGGATGTGGGTCACAGAAATTTCGGGACGTAGGATTTGGGGACGTAGTATTTGGAGATGTAAGATTTCAGGATGTAGAGATTTGGGGTTTTAAAGTTTGGGGGCGTAGAAATTTGAGAACGTACGGATTCAGGGAAGTAGAGATTTGGATTTGTAGAGGATGGCCGAAGCATGTGGCCACAGAGTGAGGAAGGCGAAGACGCCTTTTGGTAAGAGGACTGAACCTCTCAGCACTTACCCCAGTACCTATAAAAGACACAGATCTCTGCCTTCTTACTTTCTTTTGAAAATAATTCCTAACATATCCGAAAACATTGACGACTATAAATATTGCTATCTGTAAACATTGATGACTCGAAATATTGGTATCTGAAAATATCGATAACTAGGTACATCAGCATTCACAAATATTGAAACCTAGGAATGTAGGATTACATGAAACTGGAATACAGAGATATCAGTGACCGATCAGGATCGTGCCGCCGATTGCAATTCCGATTCCGGTTAATCGATTAAACCCCGTCTATAGACGAATTTCATTAGCAGTAATCGGATCCGGTCGATGATTTGGTTATTGTCGCGTTTGCCGGCAACTTAATCTCGCGCAAACAATGCGACGCGTCACGAGCAGCCGGGACCAGAGGGTTCAAGAGAGGACGAAGAAGATCAGTCGCCAACGCCAGAATCGAACGATCCTTTCGTCGCGATTAATCGAATTGATTCGCCGCGATGGAAGCGTTAGCCCGAGCTCGTGGACGGAATAATTGATCCGCAGAATCATGGCCGGCTTTTCACGGTCCGCGGATGCGAACTGTGACCGGAATAAATCTTCGTCGGCTTAATAAAGATAGCGAGAGCGCGGAAGCCAGTTGAAAAGAGTGTTCGTTGCGATCCTTTTTTTTTCTTCTTTTTTCTTTAAACTCGTTTACATGTAGAAACGTGGCAAATGGTTGATCACTTCTTGTGCACTATTTGAATATTTTTTACGTACGTATTCGTGCACGAATTCTAAATTTTGAAAGTTAGAAAGTTAGAGTCTTCGCAATTTTGGTACGGGGAGATTTGGGGATTTAGGGATTTCGGAATTCGGGGTTGACTGTTTTATTGAGATTTGGGGATTTTGATGTTAAGATATTTGAGAACGTAGAATTTTGGGGATGTGGGGACTTGGGGATTTGGGGATTTAAGGATTTGAAGATGTAGGGATTTAGGATATTTGGGGACTTAGAAGCTTGGACACATGGTGACTTAGACATGTGGAAATTTGGAGATATGAAGATTTGGGAATTTGAGTATCGGGAAATTTAGGGATCTGGTAGTATGAGGATTTAGGGATTAGGGGATTCTGAGATTTGGAGATTTGGGGGGTTTAGGACATCTAGGTATCTTGACGTTTGGATATGAGGTGATTTGAACATGTGCGAATTTGGGGATTTGCGAATTGGGAAATTTAAGAGTCTGGAAATTTTAGGATTTAGGAGTTAAAAGATTTGGGGATTTAGAGATTTAGAAACTTTCGAATCTGGGTTATTGGTAATTCGAAGACTAGAAAATTAAAAATGTTGAAAATTGCAATATTTTGGTAATTGAAGATTTGGAGGTTTAGAGATTTATGAATCTAGTGGTTTGGGAAGTTACGAGTTTGAGGACTTAATTTGTATATTTATGAATGTAGAAATTTCCAAATTCTTAAAATTTGAGAATGTACAATGTTGTATGCTTAAAAAGTTTGAGTTTCAACTTTGAAAATTAGAAATTTCGAAATGTACAGTTAACAAATGCAGTTATTATTATACTGATTACTGGAATTAATTGAACCAATTTTCTATCAGCTTCGAAGAACCCGAACATGTTGCACGTACGAGCGATTGTACACGGTCGTATTAATTAACTCGGAATTACATCGTGCTGCAGGATAATCGTACAAAACCGAATAATCCAGGACGATTGATTCGCTAAAAGCACGCTACTTGTCATTACACGAGTCGTTGTCTCAATTATTGAATCGTTCATGGAACAATGTCGCAAGGAGGGTGTGTTTTGGAGCGAAAGAGACGAATATTACAATTTAACCGAAGGAACTCTATTGTGGCTAGAGGACGCATTTCACCAACGATTTCCCGCGATTAAGCGAAACGCGATACATAATTACGCTTTTATAATACCACGTTTCTGTACTTGCATGTCATAACGCCAACTTCGCAAACAGTTCGAAGGATTAATAATTTTAATTGATTTATGATGCTTCGTACACTTTCGGGAAATACTAACGAAGCTTATTCGGTGTGTCACTAGATTTGTGTCATTAAATTGGGTTAAACTTTCTGTTTGAGGATTCTGTTTGTTGTGCAACACTGTTACAATTACCATACATTTTGTATAGAACGTTTGTACTGCTATTTTCATCGATCTTCTCAATTAATGAACCATGAGAATTAGTTTGCGATAATTTCATACGATGAGGTCTTATCTATCGATGTCTCTGAGACGCGACAACCTCTTTCCTTACAACATCGTTCCACACGTGACGCACTGACGCTTCAAAAAAATCTCACAATCTTCCTCAAATTAATACACTTCATTTTGGAGTTTAGTCCACTTATAATCTGCATTGTCAAGGATTACTGAATACAAGGTTCACATAATATTTCAACTTTGTTTCTCTGTTTTAATATTGTAGCTCCAATTAGCTAGTTCCGCCTGACGCACCGAATAAGTCAAGGGGTTGATACGTTCGATTAGTTGTATACTTTAAGATACGAGTAATTAATAATGTTATTAATCAACCACCTTGTTCTTTGGGCCGATGTTTCGTAGGTCCTCCGTCATTTAATCTGAAGCTAAAACTCGAGTGCACGTGTCGGTCGGTTATAGTTTCTGGGACGAGTGGGTTAATAACTTCGGCTCGATATCCAGGGAAAGAGTGGAGCTGCGGTTCCTGCACATCCTTCGTAAATTGAAGCTGTGCCAGATCGTCCAGGATTTTTCGGAGCTTTCTTTAATTCGAAATAAATGAAACACGAGATGAGATTGCTTCCATATTTCTCTTTTACGTTGATACAGTACACAACAATTCTAGTTCCCTACATTCAAATACCCTTAGATTCAAGTATCCCTAGATTACAATAAACGTTAACTTCCCCAGATACCTGTAGATTTCAATATTCCTAGATCCTAATATTCCTAGATCTCAAACCCGTATAATATCCCTAAACTCATCCATAAATTGCAATATTCTTAGATTGCGACATCTACCGATTCCAATATCAAATAAATTCGATTACACTGAATCTCCAAATTTCTAGATAATCATATTCTGACCCATTTATTAATCCCTGTATTCCTAGATTCTTCAAACTCGTTAATTCCTATGTTCCTAGAACCCCCACATTCATTGATCGTGTACCCAAGATACCGTCCCTGTTTGATCGTTAAGTTAGCATTCTGAAGAAACGCGCGTTTCTAGTCATTTCTGAGAGATCTCAAAAATCGTTAGCTTCCCTAATCCTCGAAGTCGTAATTTATCGACTCATCGTAAACCGCTTCCGTAACCACGATGGATTTTAATCTGTTCGCGAATCTCTGGCCCGCCGGTTTCGAGGGTAACGAGGGTGTTGCGTGTTCACGTGCGTGTAGAAGAGGGTGCTATCAAGATGGGGCGTGTTCCCGGCCCGATAAACTCGGGAATATGCCCGCGGAAATCGTCGAGATTCATTGCCGACACCTTTCGACCGATAGGCCAGAATTAACCCCTCGCGAAAGATCTCTCCTCGCGGACTTCGCGGTTCTCCGACACGAAAACACCCGGTCGTAAACCGATACCCGTGAACGGACGATCGAAACGAGAAAATCGAACAGACGGTAAGAATTATGCAGAGAGAAGGATGCTCGTTTTTATGACGTTTCTTCTTGCCGGGAACAGCCGAGATTTATGGGAACGAGAATCGTTTGTTACCTCCTTCGAGCGTTTAATTCGATCGATGTTTTAACGATCGTACGAAAGGAAACACGCGTTAATCACAGAAATAGTAAAAGTCCGGCAGAAAACGTAAGCTCTCCCGACGGAATCGGATTATCTCGAACGATTTCGATCGAGATTTTTCCACTGATTGGCAACGGTGCAACATCGCGAGAAAACTAAGCTCCTCAGGAGCGGCGCGGTCTGAACATCGCCTAGCAACAGGCGGTGGTCGTCTTTGACGCGACAATTTCGTTATTGGAAGTTCGATCTTCAGTTGCTTAACGTGATATCGATATTGGAACGGTGTCTCGATTCGCCAGTTTCTGCTTCCGAGGAGTTAGTATGGCTTCGGTGATCTCGTGAAATTAACGCGGACAAATTTCAAGGTCTCATCGTATTCGTGTGTATTTAATACGTCGAGCGATCTTTTCAATATTTCGTGTAAGCGTTTGGGGAATCTAGGGAGCTGGAAATCCAGAGTTATAGAATTCTGGGCATTTGAGGATTTACAAAATGGGAAATTGGGAAATGCAGAGTTTCTAGATCATGGAACTTGAGAGTCTAGAAATTTGAAAAGGTAGAAATGGAGAAATGTACTTCTACGAAATCTGAAAATTCGAGAGGGAATAAATTAAAAAGGAATTCACGTTTCATTGATAAAAGTTGGAATCTTCCTACATTTGCAATCTCCATTTCAATTGAATCGTTGCAATCGATACTGTTTGTCGCAGCACAAATTAATATCAACTGCTGCTACCTGCTATACCTTTTATTTCCGTGAAACTCGATGTCCGGTTTAAAGCACTAATGAAGTTCGGTCGGCGTTACTGCACGTGGAAAGAAGAATGGAAGAAGAAAAAGAAAGAATCCGAAGGAAGAGTTGTGACGTAACGATCGATACACTACGTTAAATTGCTCGGGAAAGGACGATATCTGACCTCGCGATTTCATTTCGCTCTCAACTTCGCTTGTATCTATCAATTTCTACGAGATTGATTTTAAATTTCGCTACGCGGACGACGCTTCAATAAAGAGTATTGTTTGGAGAATAATATGATTAACCATTTTTTACGCTTGACGCACTTCTTTCTTTTGTCTGCTTTTTTTTTTTATTGACTCTATTAACTTTGTTTGACGCAATATTTGCTGAAAATTCATTTCCGCGTACCTTTGTGCACTGTTATTGCTGTTACATAGCATTTTTCTGCTAATCAAAGAAAAAGGAATGAAAGCGGAATGCGTTATTACTTTTTCGTAGAATTCATTTTTATAATTTGTAGTGGCTTATAGGATGTCTGACGTTAATACCTTCTCACTAGGTTTATGGTATTCTTTTCTTAGGTGTTTAATACATCACTGATTTCCGAATTTCTAGATTTCTAGATTTTTATTTTTCGTAGATTTAGATTTTTAGATTTCTAGACTTTGACACTGTTAGATTTCTAGATTTCTAAATTTCTAAATTTCTAAATTTCCAAATTTCTACATTTTCAAACTTTTAAATCTCAAATTTTCAAATCTTCATATTTGCAATTCCCACATACTAGAACATCTAAATCCCCAAATTCTAACCTTCAAAGTTAAATATAAAAATTTATATATACTAATATTATATACTTACCAGTTAGGAATGAATCGAGTTCAACTCGATGTGGAACCTCTCCCTCTATCGCCACTTTCCCAAAAGAAATCCGTCTCGCACATACTCTAACAACATACCCCAGCACAAAGAGAAAAGAAAGCAAAGCGTATCTCTCGAACAAGTTAATTTCCGTCCTGAATGGAAAAATTACCGTGACATTTTTATTGACGAAACTTTCGCGAATGAATGCAAAACATCACGGGGCAATATTTGAATGAGAGAAACCAACGATACATAAATACAGTTATCAAAATTTACACAGTAATCGAGACTGTCATTGTTGTTCGTGCATCGCAAGCCGCGTAGAAGGCTACAAACTAATGTTTCAACAAGTGTTCCGTCGACTTTCGTGTCGTAAACAACAATTACAAAGCTTTATATAGGCATTGTATATACATTGTACGCAGGTTTGTCGACCAAATCGAAGGAGATTGCGATACACGAGGTTGGAAAAAAAAGAGGGTAGACCGAGGGTAGAATGGACGGGATGAAAAATCTTTCGAGAGAGCAGAGAAAGCTCTGGGAGTATTTTCTGCTTTCAAGCTTCTTTTCCGAGATGGGAGGCAGAAAGTGTCGGGACTATTGTATTGTTCGGCGATTTCGAGAACACAACGGAATCTCTTCGACGAGAAATAATTTATCGAACGACCTGGTGGTTAACTATTTTTTCTCGTTTGGTTACATAGCACACCATGGAGAAGAATTTCTTCAGACTTTAACTGAATTTTAATATGGAATCAATTTGTAATTTGCTGTAGCAAAACAGAGATAGATGCGTTAACGCGTATGTACAGTATAGGGGATGTTTTTGCTGAAGATATATTTTCGATTATAAAAACGCATGGTTTTAAATTTAAAAAATTATTTCTTAAAATACTGAATGATTATAGAAAGATATGGTGAAAATTACTCGATGAAGAAATAACAAAAATAACTACTATCAGTTTGAGTTGCTGCTCGTAACAATGCAGCATGATAATTAATTTTAGTCAGTATAGGTTAACTCCTTGTACTATTTTGAGTCTAACTCATGACGCACTCGTATTTTAGTTGTGATCAATTTTACTTCAATTTTTAATACGCTAATTTGAAGTTCAATAATTTGCATAGTCAACGATTGATATCAAATTGACATAACATTTCAACTTTCTTTGTCTATTTTAATATTGTAGCTGTGTCTGTCTGACCAGACAAATCATAGTGCGAGGGTACATTATCAAAGTAAGGTTAAAAGCACTCCTAAGATACTGAATTAATTTCCGTGCAAGGTGTTAATGAAACGAGTGAACGACGAGAACGGAATATTCAATTGTTTCAGATAATTGGAAGAAAAGAAAAATGACCGAGGGACAACCGTCTTACAAACTGATCTACTTTAACGCCCGCGGTCGTGCCGAGCATATTCGCTACATATTTGCATACGCAGGAATCGATTATGTCGACGAGAGAATTTCCAAGGAACGCTGGCCGGAATTGAAGAAATGTGAGTACACGGCGTCCATTTTGTACTCGCGTTTAAACGATTCTTATCGAGGAGAATATTTCGTATCCACAGGTGTTACCGAGTGAAAATTGCTCTCGATTTTGTTAATTGCCCGTGATGTGTCTCGAACAAACAATCGATCATCTATTTTTGTTTGATCAATTGCTCAGGGGTTTGGAATGATAACACAGACGCGTGGTGTTCAAAAATTATCGTTTTGTTTTTTGATGCGGAACGTGTTCGATGAACCAGGTTCTTGATAGATGGAAAGTTAGGGAAGGTTTACATCATTATCATTTGCAGTTATATTTTTAGTAGTAATTTATTATAGTAGCAAATTTTAGTACTACTTATAATACTACTTATAGTAGTAAATTTGTTAGTAGTTGCAGTGACGATTACGCGATGATCCTTCGATGATTAATTCATAAAACGACAGCCATAATCATCAAACTAGCCTAAATAAATGTTTCAAGCAGGTGAATATCACGGTAAAATTCTTGAAAGCTGCTGTCATACTTTGTGATAATTCTGCAAAGATAGTTGAGAGTTAATAACCTGCAATGTTGTTAAGGCCAGACATAATTGTTAACTAAGCTTAACAGGCAATTAGGCAAATGTTTTCCTCTTCGCAGTTTTTAGAACGTTAAAAATAGTCATCGTAGTTTATGATAACGCACCGATAATGTTTATCAGTTCTTTTACAAAATAAAAATTGCCCATGATTGTCTTGTCGCTGACTATTTCACTGAACAATTTTTGCAAACGGTATTTTACCTTGGTATTTAACGCAACGAAGGTATTCAGTGATTTGTGTTGTATCGAAGGACGAACATAATTATCAGCCTGGCCTGAATAGTCGACCGAGTATTTTTCATTCGACGACGTACCGGGTGGTTTTCCTAAAAATGACCTTGACATTCTTTGGAATATTCGTCTTTCGATACCAATCAAATTGCGTAGAGAATGTTATTTCGTATCGCCGCTATTAACCGATCAAAGACTGCCATATAGTACAACTATTACCTGACTTCGACACTTGGAAAATATACTACTATTTTGCAATAAATTTCTAAAAATTATCAGTGAAGTTTGAGTAATTCTAGTTATATCAATTTCATGTATGGTATATTAAACTCTACTAACAATTAAACGAGTAAAGAATGTGGAATGAGTCTAACCAGGCGAGGATTAAAGGAGATATTCGGATCGTTAGCTTCACATGAATCACCCTGTACATTTTCCGCAAAAAAAGGAAAACGGAGGGTGTTTCGTTAGTAGGACGCGTTGATTAAAACCGGCATAATTTCGCCCGGGCTATTCACGGCTCGTGGCTCAACTTATATACGTACAGTCAAGAACAAATCTGGCTCCCCTATGAAAAATACAACGAAAAGCGAAATTTCACTAGTCGATTTTTAGGGATTTTTTTAAATTTCAAAACTTGGAAACGTGGTAAGAAATTGAAACCACAAGAATTCGTACAGATATGTGATTTGCGAATCTAGAAATTTGGAAACATAGACATCTAGGGAATTTGGGATCGGGGAATTTAGGGAGCTAGGGATGTTAGTATATAAGAATTTAGGGATCTAGGGATATGGAGAGTTTGGGATTTGGGAATTCAGGGATCTTTTGGGTCTAGGGATTTAGACATTTAGAATAGAGGGATTTGTAATTTAGGGATTGAAAGATCTAGCAATTTTGGAATCTAGGGACTTGGGGATGTAGAGGTTAGGGATCTAGGGATTTAGGGATGTAGGGATCGGGGTATCTAGGGACTTGGGGTATAAGAATTTTGGAATGTAGTTTTGAGGATGTAGAGATTTGGGGCTCCAGATATTTTGGGGTGTAAAGGTTTGGAGCTCTAGATATTTTGGGATGTTATGATTTGGGGATCTGGAGATTTGGGGATCATGGTATTTGAGGATCTAGAGATTTGGTGATCTAAGAATTTAGAAATATAGAGATTTGGGGCTCTAGAAGTTTGGGGATGTAAAGATTTGAGGATCTAGAGATTTGAGAATGCAAATACTTGGGGATATAGAGATTTGGGGCTCTGGAGGTTTAGAGATGTAAAGATATGGAGGTCTAGGGATTTGTAAATGTAAATACTTAGGGATGTAGAAAATTGCTAATCTACAAAATTTGGAGATTCAGAGATTCGTGTATCTAGAGACTCGCAGGTCTCTACAGTGTATGTCTAGGAATGTAGGGTCCCAGGAAGTTGTGGACCTAGAAATTTATGGACACATATACACTTGAATGGCTTGGAATTCGTAGATCCAAGAGTTTGGTGATGAGGAAATACGAGAAGTTAGATACTTGGGAATCTAGGAATTTAGGAGATTCATGAAACTGCAATTTCGAAGATGGGGAATATACTTAAGTTGCGTAAGTCTACGCTGCGTCCGACTGTACATAGATATTTCGGCGCGGCCGCAATTTTCCATCGATCGAGTCTGTTCGAAGCTAACAGCATTTGTTCTTAGCGATGCCTTATGGAATGCTGCCTGTGCTGGAGATAGACGGGAAACCGATATCGCAGAGCAACGCTGTGGCAAGATATTTGGCGAGGAAACACAATCTAACAGGAAGGGACGAATGGGAAGCGATGCAGTGCGACGTTCTCGTCGATACTCTTGGGGACCTCAAGCAATGTGAGCGATCAGAATGCGAATCGATGTTCCCTTTATCTGCTTCGTTTCTGAACCACGTCGTCTCTATTTCTTCCCTAGTTCGCCTATTGTTTAGTAACTTTCCTCTGTTTGTCAGTCGCTGAAGCGGTCGGAATAAAAACGAAGCGTTACTCGACACAGGAAGATCTCGGGATGCGATAACGTTGCTGATTTTCAATTACGAAATGCATGATTGTGTAACCTCGGTTCGTTTGCATAATGCGTTGACTATCGCAACAAAAAAAAAAAAAAAATTACGAGCTTCATTTCTAATTCCGTGCATGCATTCCCCTGTCGTTCGCAAGATATGTATGAATTAAAAACAAGGAAAAAAACAATTCAAATTGTTCCCAGCAATATCCATAAGGTAGAAAAAGGAAATAATCGCTGCGGATATCATTTGCGATTAAAACGGACGTCGATGTGTTTTGCGCATAGATTTCCACGCTTTTGCGCGAATGCGTCTCTTTTTCCGTTCGTCGCTTTTTTCTGTTTCCTTGTAGTCTCCTTTTTTTTCATCGTTTCTACAACTCTTCGTTATTTCCGTTTCGCTTTAATCCGTCGATGATTCACGATTCGATGCACCTGAACAGGTGGAACATCGCAGATTTTCTTGAAGCTATAATGATGCATGTTTTTGATAGCCCGTTTAACCGTGACCATTACCATAACGAGCGTCAATAAGAAACCACGACATAATTCGATGACACGCCTACGCGATTTCATCTTTTCCTCATTTCTTTTCATTCTTCGTATTCGAGACGTAATAAGGGCAAAAATGCTGTTATTCGCGAGTGTTCTCTATATGTATATCATCGCGTTGATCATAATGGAAATAACAAACATAATACACTATTATATGAATACATAGTTACATATATTAGAAATTAACTAGTCTCAACTTGAGCCTTCAGTTTGTTATTTCACATTATTGCAATTATAATGATTTCGGAATTGGTCTATTGCTGTCAATTTAAAAATATTTAATCGACAACAGACCCTTGTTATATTGCCACTTTTATATGGAATTTCATGCACATTAATTTCCTCCACCATCGTAAAGCACGAGAATCCACGAAAGCTGTAGTGTATTTTATATTAGCACTATGCAATATATCACCACGCGTTATATCGCCACGCGTTATATCGCCGCGCGTTGTAAATCAACATGCGTTGTATCACCACGTGTTATATCCCTACGCGTTGTATATCACCGCGTGTTATATCGCCACGCGTAGTATATTGCCTCGCGTTATATCGCCGCGCATTATATATCACCACGTGTTATATCGCTACGTGTTGTATATCACCGTGTGTTATATCGCCACGCGTTGTATATTGCCTCGCGTTATATCGCCGCGAGTTGTATATCAATATTCGTTATATCGCTACGCGTCACATATCATCTTGTGTTATATCGCCACGTGTTGTATTACCGCACATATTATATTGCAACGTGTTATATCGCCACGCGTTATATCACCATGCCCCGATATTGGTATGCATTGTATCATCACGCATTGTAACATCATACATTATATTGCCATACAACACTAACGCCATTAAAATTTGTCTCCACTTTTATTTTTTAATTAAACTTAGTAAATATCGTGTATCCTGTGCGACGATAAAATGAAACGATTCAAAATTGTCTGAGCAAAGTTAGAAGAACGAAATTGTAGCAATCTTAAACAACACATAAGTGTGTCCTCTCTTTTACCAACTTTCTTAGTTACATTCTCCGTAAAAAGGATAAATAACGGTACGTTTAACGTCATACGTTCCAGTTATATCCCAATATCGTACGGAAGAGGATCTCTTCAAGAAGGAAGAGAAGAAGGCGAAACTTTTAAAAGAAACGATACCGTTTTACTTGAACAAGTTCGAGAAAACTGTCGGCGAGAACGGAGGCTACGCCGTTGGCTCCACTGTAAGTCATTGTTCTTGCGGATTTGATATTAAGATTTTTACCATTTACGCGGGAAACTTCGAAGCCGACAACGAACGACTAGAAAGAAAAAAAACTATATCGAAGTTCTTACGTAAACTTCTGTGTAAACTTTTAACGCGACGAGGAAAATCTCGCTTAACAATGTTTGAACGTAAAAAATTGACCGAAACGTTCAGTTATTTCATTATGAATGTCACCGTTATACTTTTTCTCTTCGAATGCAACGCGTAGGAAAGATTTTTTTCAGAGAAATAAATTGTTATTTTTCAGACAACGTGGGCAGATTTTGTGTTTGCAGTGGCACTGGAGAATTTTGAAAATATTTTCGGCGCGACGGCCCTAGAAAATTATCCCGGTCTTCGAGCTTTGAAGAAAAGGGTTCACGAGATACCTGCGATCATTGATTGGCTGGCCAAGCGACCTAACACAGAATTTTAAAACGTTCGAAATCACGCGGGAGAAATGAGGACGACTACGTATCTTACTTCTACGTGTGCGCTTGGCCGAGTAATATAATTCAATGTGTTCGTTAACGTTGCGAGTTGTCAATGTTGTAATTTTATCAATAAAATGATACGAATGTTTGTCTATAAATACGCCGCGATATTTGGCGAAAAATTCAAATGTTAAAACTGTGTTAGATTGAACTGTACATTTCTGATACAACCTGAACACTTGAGCTTAAAAAACAGTCAATATTTCTGGAATATATAAAACACTATATGTACGTTTATATATAAGATGTCTTCAGACAAAAATATAAGATACGTAGTATTTTCTATATTTTTAGTTAAAACTTGATATTCACGAAGAAAAGATTTATTCTTGTTCTGTTATAATGTTCTATGAACAGAATAGATATTTACAAGCTTATGTCTCCTTCGTGATTATATATTGTTCTTGTATTTTCGTGACAGCGATGTATAATACTTTTGAAAGTATTGAATCTTTGCTAATATTATATTTCAAGGAAAGAGTCATAGAAATCTAATTGCTCGAATTATGGTACAATGTTTAATTTACACATTAATCGACAAAAATTTACTGAACAACACTAAATTCGCGGTTAATTTGAGCGGATATGACACTGAACTGCGAAATAGGTTAGTCAACACTCAAATCGTTGTAGCGTTAACTCGACAATTTGAATTCTGAACGAAACTATAATTAAATGTTACTGATTAAGTGTTAAGAAATGATGTAATATGAGATAAATGATTGTAATTTAAAAAATGTCGACTAATGGAACGTAATAATAACATCTTACAAAAATAATCAATTTTCCATTACTTCCTTTACTACTTATTTTCTTGTATAATTGTTATTTCGATAAGATAGTATTTCGATGACAGTATCGGCACCGCCATCTAACAGCGAATAGCGCAAACTCTTTACTTCACATCCTCCAAATTCGCGCAATGGATACATATTGTATAACATTGTACAATATTTTGGAATAATTGGAAAATTTGAAATCTTTTAATTTAAAATCTTCTAATCTAATGTAATACGTGCATATAAAAAATAATCAGTTGTTTCGCATTAACATAAGATTTTGTATTAATGGATCATTTTTAGCTTCTTATAATTCGCGCTACGGATCATGCGTAGAAAGCAACCAATCAAACTTGAACATCGACTATTACAGCTCATTGAGTTTCTCCTATCATGTTGGCTTCACTTTCCTCTTATGTTCGTAAAACACTTCTTTATTGAATAAATTTGATTCTTTTTATTAAAACATAGTTCTTATAGACTTATATTTATGAAGAACGTTAACTTTCATTCATTAAAGTTTACAAGCGCAGAAATCAATTAGTTCTTCTAGATGTTTCTATAGAATCTCATATTTTTTTGGTATCAACAATCTCAACCAATGAAATACCGTTAACGTAGATTGGGAAGGGTAGACTATATATAGCAGCATAATAAAGTACCATTAAATTACGACTTGCCGGCCGGTTCGGAAGCATTTTGCTCTTGTTTCACATTTTGCATCTTCCAACAATAAGAAAAAATGTAAAGTATTCATATTTTATTTCTGCTTTTTAGTTATTCACGTTTTATTTCTTATACAAAATTTCACATTATTCTTCCGTATATTTACTTGGAAATTCGTGATCGATAAATTGAACTTTCGCAAAAAGTAACTTAGTGTCATTGACCTGATCGCTGATTTAACATTGTTAGAAAAGCGTGTCAAAGAATTTACGATAAAATTGTTGCTGAAAGTTGAAAATTCAATGTTAACAGAGAGTAATACATAAATGTCTTTCACATAATCTTGAAAAATGCGTATAAACAGAATTTGCACGCGTACCTCCATGTTGTAAAACTAACATCGTGAAGTAACGTTTTTTGAAAGTGATAACAGTTTTATCTAAAAAAGCTTTTAGCAACAAAGTAAATAAATTAGTTAAATGTTATATATACCGATAAAATTTAATCTTTCTTGTAGTAATTGTTTTATGTTTAATTAATGTATTGTAATAAATTAATTTTATGTTTATTTTTCCTTACAGCAACATGCCCCAGTACAAGTTAACTTATTTCCCAGTTAAGGCATTGGGAGAACCAATTCGCTTTCTCTTCAGCTATGGTGGAGTTGAATTTGAGGACTTCCGTTTCAACAGAGAAGACTGGCCAAAACTAAAGCCTGGTAAGCCTAAATTTCAGACTAATTTCATTTGTTTAGTTATGTTTCTACATGTAGCCAATTCATTGTTTCAAATCTTTCTGTTTGTAAAAATGTAGATTATGTTGTAGGATGTTTATGTAATTTTTGTTTATCCTTCCATGAGATATCTTGGGGACAATAGCTATTGTCCACAAGACAATGCCCCTTGTTCATCGATATATCATCAATAAAGTAAAATTATGACTTCTAAATAGATATTTGTAATCATACAGGAAGCAATAAATCTATGTAATGTTAAACAAATGATTCAAGAAGAAATAATGACTTTACTTTATTTTATTTTTGCTTCAGTATTCAGAGGTTTCTGATAAGGAGGATATACTTTCTATTTTGTCTTTCCTGTTACTTTCAGACATGCCATTTGGCCAAGTTCCTGTATTGGAAGTCGATGGAAAGAAAATTTGTCAGTCTGTAGCCATTTGTCGCTACTTGGCCAAACAGTTTGGCTTGGCTGGTAAGAATGATTGGGAAGCCCTTGAAATTGATTCCACAGTTGACACCATTCATGATCTAAGAGCAAGTAAGTATTTAACACAATTGCAGAATTCAAATTGAACTTGTATTATACAATATGTGATTAGTTTTCATAAGAAAAGGTATATTTTATAAAGAGCATGATTGTTTAAACAAAAATCTTATTTTTCAGAGATTGGTGCCTACCACTATGAGTCCAATGAGCAAGCCAAAGCTGAGAAACTCAAGGTTGCACAAGAACTAGTGCCATACTATTTGGAACGTTTGGACGCCCAGGTGAAGAAAAACGGTGGTTTCTTCGTTGGCGGTGCTCTTAGCTGGGCTGACCTCACCTTTGTTGCTCTTCTCGACTATCTGAACTTCATGATGGGTCATAATATCATAGAGAAATATGACAACCTGAAACAACTGCAAGAGAAGGTCCTTGCTGAACCTAAAATTAAAAGTTGGGTCGAGAAACGTCCGCAATCTGATGCCTAAAAAAATTACTGTTTTCGTATCAACTTTTTTATTTGTAAATGCGTAGAGTTCGCGGTCAGAAGAGAATTGTAAACCCATGAAGTATTTTTATATGCACATGAAAGACTTGTGCTGTATTATTTTGAATACCCCTATTACAGTTTACTTAGTAACACCTGTGCCAGTTGGTTATGGCTTATTTTAGATTACCACGTTAATACACGGTTAATCAATATAACGAGAGTATTCATATACCGTACAGAGATATTTGTATACCATAAATAGACTGTTGATATTATGTTGTACTTTTCTGCAAAAATAAACATTTCATTTTATTAATTGTTCTGACTTTCTTTTTAGATCACATCCTTGAAATTATTTATAAGTGTTGAACTTGTATCAAAATCAATATAAATATCGAATCTATTCATAGTAGTTTGAGAATTAATATATAGTACATCGGTACCTTTTTTTAAAACTGAAGTTTTATGTATTGTGAGACATACAGGTGGCGGATTGCCAATTTCTTGATTTGAAGGTTCGGAGATTCTGAATTTCTAAACTTCGAAATTTGGACTTGATTTTCACGTTCCAGAAAATGGGGAGATCGATAAGGATCAATATAAATATCCTCTACTTAAATAAAAATCAATTGAAGTGAGAACTTGTGCACAAACAAATTTCTTATCACGAATGATAAAACGTACATTTCTATCTCTGTTTCTGTTATGGAAGAACATAAGAATTATATTTACCAAACAAGATACGAATGTCCGTAGTTAATCTAACAAACCAGTTGTTGGATACAGATAAGACGTTGAAAAATAAAAATCATTCTATATAGATTATTTGACTTGATCTGCACTTTGTGAAGTGGACAAACGTGACAACGATTGTTTAAAAAATTAAAAATTATTTTATTATATTATCACATTTCGGAATCATTAAAATTTGGCTATCTTCGTTTGTAATACAATTTTTTTTTATATACTTTACTATATTTCATTGTCATTATGTAAAATTGACAATACGTTGTTTTGTTCGTTAATGAATAGTGCGCATTGTATACAGATCAAAAGAGGAAAATTAATCTTCTCTCGACTCATACAACATTAATTACTCGTTCCTCACCTTCGGATGCCTTGCAGTCTAAGGATATAAATTATCATGCGTGACTCGCATTTACAACAATAAACGCGAAAATGTAACAATGATTTTTTATTAAATTTGAAAGTTGAATCTCAATTGACAAATTCTCAAATTCCTAAATCGTCAATTACCAAATTCACGATTATCAGAATCAAGTTATTCATTGTACAATGTAACTAAATACAATAATGTTCCTCTCACGAATTATAAATAAACAAACTATGTTAGAATTAAGTAAGATTGTATAATGATATTATTTGTACAATATTATAAAATAACATTCACGTCGAAACAATTCGTAAATCAGTTTTTCCAGCAGGACGTTTATTGACTTACACAATGTTACGCAATGTATATTGAGTAATAACTGTTCCTATGCCTGCTCATGGGTTGCTATTTACAGGACGCTGACTCATTGTAATACACAAAGACAACGTTAACTCAAGCTTTTATAACGACGAAGATGAATCGATATCTGAAGGATTAAAACTTGTTATTTTGGATAATCAGCTTTGCAAAATGTATCATACACCCGTTCCCTTGACAAACATCGAAAATTTTGGTTTAGCAATCTTTTACAACACATGACAATAAATTACGACATTATTAACACTTGTACAGCAGGTTAAATGGTGTAATGAGATACTGAAGTTAACGAGTAATTTGTCAACGTCGCGAGTTCAATTATACATATTCAATACACCTTTTGAACTCTTTTACACCTTTGGCTGATCTGTGGTCCTTGCATGGTACATCTAATTATTACAAGATTCCAAGAAAAAAGTTGTGTTTATTGATAATCTTTACATGGCAATTCTGATTATTGTAGAAATTGAAGCGAAAAAGTTGCAGTTTTATCTTCACTGCTGAATTATGTAATAGAGTAAACACACCCCCCTGAGACCATCTTTCGATGGTCACCGTGACTTGCAGAATTCGTAAGTTCTCTGAACCTCTCCTTTCTTTTTTGTAATGTGATGACATACAATTTGAATTGCGTAATATTGTTACACTTTCTCGAAATTTTCGGTACTTGAGATCTGCGGACGCCAGAACATCGAAATTTTGAAATTTTATGTTTCAGGACTTTTCGGAATATTTTTAGGAATTTTTGGGATTTTAGGGCTTTGAATTTTTGGGGTTTTGAAATTTTTCAGATTTTGGAGCCTTCAGACTTCAGAGTTTGGAAATTTTGGAGTGGGGTTTTGAAATTTTTCAGATTTTGGAGCCTTCAGACTTCAGAGTTTGGAAATTTTGGAGTGGGGTTTTAAAATTTTGGGAAACCAGAATTTTTCAAACATCAGAATTTTGGAATTATCGAGATCTTGGAGATTTGAAATCTTGAATTCTTGAAATTGCAAGTTTCAGAAGTTTTAATATTTTGACTTTAAGACTTCATCATTTTTTCATTTTTAGGATTTAGTGATTGTAGAACTTCAGAACTTCAAGCGCTCGAATTTATTAAATCTTCAAACTGTGAGAACAAATTTTCAAGTTTTCCAAACTCTGGTACTTGAAACTTGCATTATTTAAACTTGCACTCTTTTTAAATCAAATTTCAAGTTTGAATGCAATGTACAGTCAAAATATCAGCATATGTATAATATAAGTGTATATAATATATAATATTACATATTATTACAATGTATTATGTAGTGCAATACAATACATGACATTGCATTTTGTCGAGAAAAGTGCAAATGTATTGTCAGGATTGTAAAGGATTGTGGCCGCATAATAACTGTCCCACCACATGACCTCCATTTCTAAATGGTGGGGAGTGCAGATATCGTGAATTTCATACAGGCAATAAATACCATGTAGGAATAGAGTATAGAATCAGTAGTTCTCCAGAGATCGCTGCTTCTAGTTCTATCCCAAGTGTAAGTGCATCATCTTGCAACTTTATAATAAACCCGGAAGTCACGTCATCAACATTAACTCTTTGCGGGTGACGTGGTTTTAAACTTCACACACTGCACGCACGGAATATTATTGATTTCAAGTATAATATGCCCAATAATTCGTTTTGTAAAATCATATATCATTTGTTGTGCTTTTAATTATCGTTTTGTTTCGAGTCACAGGCGTAGCATAATTATTATATTATTTATTATGGAAATTACTATTATATTATTTATTTTAGCAATTTTGAACACTCGAAATGAAATTTTCTTTTGTGAAAAGTAAATAGTGGAAATTTTTTTTAAAACTAGTTGCTGTCCATTGAGTGAAATTAATACTAAATTCGGTACAATTTGTAATTGAATTAATTAGAATTGTATTTATAATCATTACGAAAACGTAGAATAATATTTGTTAGATGTACGTACGGATTTTACTATTTTTGACACGTTTGAACACACATTCGTGCATGCGTGTGTGAAGAGTTAACAAGTATTTAGGTACTATCAAGTTTCAACATTCAGTGCTAATTAATGAGCATCTGTAGATCCTCCATTGAAATCGTTTAACCGATGTTATTCAGCTTCCTTCAGCTACAATAGTAATAGCACTATTATTTGTAATTCTGCGAAAAAGCCAAGGTTGTAGTACCAAGAACTTGTATAGCATGCGAATATGTTTTTGCGATCTAATAATAAATCCGCTGTTGTCACGACAGAAAAACAGAATGGCATTGCAAATTAAAATGCTTTCAAACATTAACAGGATATTTATACAGATTAATTTATAATTTTTATACAGTACAAATATAAGTGTATAATTTATTAACGCAACAGTATGAAAAAATTAATCTCAATTCGCGTGTTCTACTTTCGAACACAGGCACATAAGTGTTATGACCTAGACCTACGAACGGATATGAATAGTTTAAAGTTTATACAATGAAAATATACGAAGATCTAAAACTGAATCTTCTTCAAACTACCAAGTTTAAAATTCCCAAGGTCACTTTACCTCGTTGACTAAATTTTACTTTGCAATTTTTTAAAATTACATCAACTTTCAACTGGTACTTTCACAAGAACATATAAATAATATTTTTCTGTAAATCACAAAGTGTTTAAAAAATTAAAAGTCTCTATTATAATAACATGTAAAGAGTCAGTTATATTTTTAATTTTGCATGAATGTACCAAACGGTACGTTTTATTATCTAATTAGGTAATACCAATGATTAGGCTGATACCGATAGACGTAACTGATGCGATATAGTCGTGGAAAGCGATCTAAGATATCACCAATTAACTTCAATGTTGTGGTCGTTAAACTGGCCGATTTCACGTAGCAATGAGTTACAAATTGTCGGTGATGATTCTTTCGGAATGTTCTCGAATCTTGCACTGTCATTGGTTGCGTGACTGATTGAGGCCTTCTGCCATTATTCCAACAGATACTTGTTCTGTAACCTTCAATACATAGAAAAGCAAATAAAGCGAAAACGATAAATATTTCTGTGCTTGTCGATATTTGGCAAATTTTACTGTAATACTAATTTTACAATTTTAATTCAAGATATTTATTTTCTGACATTTCATGGTTATCGTATTTAGATCATCAGGTCAATCGAAGCTTTATTAATTTGTATGTTGTTCTGATCGTTTCTATGGTGATAATTGATTAAGATACACTTGCTTATTTAGAAGGATCAATTTCGAATAGGATTAGTATGACTTTAATAATTATACTGTGGATGCATTTGTAATATAAAAATCTATGGAGCTCTTATCTGCAAAATTAATGTATCTACAAAATTTACAATTATCCGCATACATGTACAAACTCTATAATTATTTACAAAATTGAGGTACTGCAAATCAACAATTATTCATAAAATTAAAGTACTACAAACTCTACAGTTATCTACAAAATTAAATCATTCAAGTCAACAATTATGTAATCTATGATATCCACAATCTACAGATAACACGACTTACGCTCATTCTGCAGATTTTAATGTATCATAATCATTCAGTCCTAATATAACAGATGTTCATATACGTGTATATTTTCAATAAGGCATACGCGTTAAATCGAATACACAAGTTAAAAATTCCAAACATCACTGAAACAACATTGTTAAAATCCAGAGTAACTAGAGTAATAAATTAGAAAAATCTGACAGCCTCAATAGAATCTTGTATAGCGTCTTAAACATGGCTACCGTGTCACAGTTCAATTGTCCGACATTTTTCCGTTTCGATCAATTTCTTTGCCATTTATCTGTTTTGACATTCGCAGTTTAAGTTTACGTGCTTCCCTCCGACGCGGTCGTTCAATTAATTGGAGCAGCGATAAATCGATTTTGTTCTATTGAAAAATGGCGGATCGAACGAAGGACGAACGATTAAAGTTTACCGTGGCAACATAAATAATTACCAGATAATATACGATGTTTTCACCTTGGTACGCAACCTACAATCATCCGCTCTGTATTTAGCAATCAGCAACTGTGTCTCCTGTTCTGTAATCGAACTGCAAATTGAAAATCAAACGAATCTCGTTAACTCCAATATCGAATCTCGCAAATTGTTTCTTTCTCCGATATCGCTTATCTCCTTTATATATCGGTAAAAAGATAATACATTTTTGAAACGGTAAATCCTTCGACATCGAAGCAGACAAAAAAATCTTCGAAATAAAATTACTTTCGTTTCGCGTACTATTGTTGGAAAAATTGATGAGTCTTTTATCTTGTAATACGTAATGGTTGATTTACAAATGAGACTTGGAGGGAAACATCATTTACCGTGCAGATAATGTAATCTTAAAATTGTCGCATTTTATGTAACAAGTGCTCAAGGCTTATTTGTGTGTACTATTTTAAGAGATAATTATTTGCAGGAACGCGGGAGATAAGTTTGAGAAATTGGACGATTGTGTTCTGAATAATTGCAATTATGTGTTTCATTACATATGGATTTATTACGTGTGAAGCAAAGTTTTCATAAACAGTTTATCAAATTTTACATCTGTTACATAACAAATTCATCAGATGTTATATCATAACAGATATTACATATCATGATAGATATAATATATCATAACAGATATAACATCTTAACAATGATTGGTTTCTTTAAATTGTAGAATAGAACAATAGATATTAGTCGGTGTATTTAAAATTGAAAACGTTTAGATAAATTATGGAGTCATGTTATTGATTGGACGAAGGTAAATAATATCGGACATTTTTTTAATGCAGACAATGCCCAGCTACAAGTTAACATACTTCAACATCTCCGGCCTTGCTGAGCCAATCAGGTTCCTCCTGCATCAGAGTGGTATCAGCTTCGAGGACAAGAGGTTGACCTTCGAAGAATGGCCTCAATATAAAGCTCGTGAGTATGCTAAATGTCTGCTAAACGTATTAGAAGAACTACTTATTGTTAGATACGTTTAGATAGCTAATACTTTCAGGGACAATTCAAATTATACAACTCTTTATCCGATATTTATAATTTTTCTAAATTCTAAATTTTCGAGTTTATCATTTTTTTGATTTCGAAATTTCCGAACTGCTAAATCCCTAGATTAGTAACTTTTCGAATTCCTAAATCCCCAAATTGCTAAATTTCTAAATTCCCAAGTCCTCAGATTACTAAATTTCCGAACACCTAAATTCCCAGATTAGTAACTTCTCGAATTCTTAAATCCCCAAGTTACTAAATTTCTAAATTCCCAAGTCCCCAGATTACTAAATTTCCGAGTTCCTAAATCCCCAGATTATAAAATTTCCGAACTCCTAAATCTCTAGATTACTGATTTTTCGAATTCCTAAATCTTCAAATTTCTAAATTCCCAATTCCTAAATTTTCCAAATGCAAAAATTTGCAAACTCTTCTATATCTGAAAAGTTCAATTGAAAAATTTCCTCCAGAAAAATTGATTCAAATCTTTTCAACTGTTTATTGTCCATTTTTCAGAGATGCCATTGGGTCAAGTACCCGTACTTGAAGTCGATGGTAAACCACTTTATCAATCAAAAGCCATCGGTCGTTATCTCGCGAAGAAGAACAATCTGTATGGTTCCAACGACCTTGAAGCGTACGAAATTGACGCCACCATCGACACCCTCGATGATTTGAGAACTGGTGAATATTTCTTTTAAGCATGTGATTAATACCACACAAGTATAATTGACGATTGATCAGCAGTTTTAAGTTGAATCGTATTTCTACAGCGTTCTCGCAATATTATTGGGAAAAGGATTCCGCTGCCAAAGCGAGGTTGAAGGAGGTCCTTGACACAAAAAAGCCCTTCATTCTTCAGAAACTTGACGAACAAGTGAAGAAGAACGGAGGCTACTTCGTTGGAGGAAAGGTAATTTGCTTTTCACAATTTACACATTTATTATGGAGATTTGCTAATTTGGAAATATGGGATTTGATAGGTTGGTGAGTTGAGAATTGGGAGGTTTAGAAATTTCAGGAGTTGAGTATTGAGAGATTTAGATATCTGGCAATTTGTGAGTTGAAGAATTTAGGAATTTGGAAATTTGTCAGTTGGAGGATTTAGGATTTTGGGGAATTGAGAGTTGGGGTATTTAGAAATTTGGTAATTTGTGAATTGAGAAATTTAGAAATTTGGTGACTTGAGAATTGAGAGAATTAAGAAATTCGATGATTTGAGTATTTAATAATTTAGAAACTTAATAACGTAATTAAAAGATTAAGAAGTATAGAAATTTCATCTTTTAAAATCATTCCTAAAGTTTTCCAAAATATACACCAACCATAGTAACTCATTTTTCAGCAAATACTTAACTTAATTCAAATTAAATTTGATTCTAATTTGTGAATGATATTTTTGCAGTTGTCGTGGCCGGATCTAACGTTCACTGCCCAAGTAGAGATGTTGAACTTCATCGGCGAGTCCGACGTGACCTCTGGATATCCATCATTACAGAAATTAGTCCAGACAGTGAAATCCTTACCAAAGATCAAGGCTTACCTGGATAAACGTCCAAAGACCCAGTTCTAAATTCGACAGCAGGAAATGATCGCTGATGTCTCATCATTCCTTTCACAAACGATTTCCTCCATTTTGTTATATATTTGATACCAAAAATACTATTCTTATGTTAGACACTTGTGATTAACACGTTGAATTACTGTTTATAAGTATTTATGCACTTGGCTGAAATTCGTGGTGGCAATATAACGAGACTCTGAAGTAAATGTCTTTTTCAAAATTTAAATAAGAAAGTTTCAATTTCGATATCTGATAACTGTCCTGGTATTTAATCAACGTGTTGTTTGAAATGTATTTGCAATTTATATATTTTGTTACATAATTATGTGTTCGATAATAAATACATAATGTTAAATCCAATGTGTTCTTATTTTATATTCGAGGAAGTTTCTTTTTGCGATGGTGATTGATGGTTAGGTGAATATTGATTTGTTGATTTTGCGATAAGAAGGGGATGTAAATGTGCGTTGAAATTATGATTAATTATAACGTTTGATACGATGTGGGGGCAGCGAGGGTTGCTCTCTTTAATTCTGGTAGATCGAACGAGGAGAATTGTTTGATTTTGTTTTCTCGTATGTCAGATACGAACATTGATAATATGGATTTTTGTTTAATAAGTAAAAATTTTGTCGCTTTTTAATATTGATTAATGTTCAATTTAGTACCAATTGACAGAGGTACACTAACTCATATGTAATTTCGATGCAATACAAATTTGAGAAATGCTCAACAAATTTTTACAAGAAATTAGAGTCGAAATTACTATTGGGTGCGAGTAAAAAAAGTATGTTGTGCTTCTTGAAATAAGAAATTTCGTTGTATAAATTACCTTTTCATGCTGTACAAATAATATTCGATCTTACATTTAAATTTATTACCAAATTGTTTAATAATATTTTCGTTTTGTTTGTTAATAAATATTTATAATTACATTGCACTGTAAAGTACAAATGGCAAAAGTCAATAAATAGTTCATCTGCTCATACAATGTTACGCAATGTATATTGAGTAATAACTGTTCCAATACCTGCTCATGGGTTGCTATTTACAAGAAGCTGACTCATTGTAGCACACAAAGACAACGTTATCGACGAAGATAAATCTGTATCTGTATCTGAATTTTTGGGATTTTGGGCTTTGAATTTTTGAGGTTTTAAAATTTTGGGAAACTTCACAATTTTTCAATCATCAGAATTTTGGAATTATCATGATCTTGGAGATTTGAAATCTTGAATTCTTGAAATTGTAAGTTTCAGACGTTTTAATATTTTGACTTTAAGACTTCATCATTTTTTCATGTTTAGGATTTAGTGATTGTATAACTTCAGAACTTCAAGCGCTCGAATTTATTAAATCCTCAAACTGTGAGAACAAATTTTCAAGTTTTCCAAACTCTGGTACTTGAAACTTGCATTATTTAAACTTGCACTCTTTTTAAATCAAATTTCAAGTTTGAATGCAATGATTAGTCAAAATATCAGCATATGTACAATATAAGTGTATATAATATATAATATTACATATTATTACAATGTATTATGTAGTGCAATACAATACATGACATGGCATTTTGTCAAGAAAAGTGCAAATGTATTGTCAAGATTGTAAAGGATTGTGGCCGCTTAATAACTGTCCCACCACATTACCTCCATTTCTAAATGGTGGGGTGTGCAGATATCGTGAATTACATACAGGTAATAAATAGCATGCAGGAATAGTGTATAGAATCAGTAGTTCTCCAGAGATCGCTGCTTCTAGTTCTATACCCAGTGTAAGTGCATCATCTTGCAACTTTATAATAAACCCGGAAGTCACGTCATCAACATTAACTCTTTGCGGGTGACGTGGTTTTAAACTTCACACACTGCACGCACGGAATATTATTGATTTCAAGTATAATATGCCCAATAATTCGTTTTGTAAAATCATATATCATTTGTTTTGCTTTTAATTATCGTTTTGTTTCGAGTCACAGACGTAGCATAATTATTATATTATTTATTATGGAAATTACTATTATATTATTTATTATAGCAATTTTGAACACTCGAAATGAAATTTTCTTTAGTGAAAAGTAAATAGTGGAAATTTTGTTTAAAACTAGTTGCTGTTCATTGAGTAAAATTAATACTAAATTCGGTACAACTTGTGATTGAATTAATTAGAATTGTATGTATAATCATTACGAAAACGTAGAATAATATTTGTTAGATGTATGTACGGATTTTACTATTTTTGACACGTTTGAATACATATTCGTGTATGCATTTGTGAAGAGTTAACAAATATTTAGGTACTATCAAGTTTCAACATTCAGTGCTAATTAATGAGCAGTCATAGATCCTCCATTGAAATCGTTTAACCGGTGTTATTCAGCTTCCTTCAGCTACAATAGTAATAGTACTATTATTTGTAATTTTGCGAAAAAGCCAAAGTTGCAGTACCAAGAACATGCACAGCATGCGAATACGTTTTTGCGATCGAACAATAAATTCGCTGTTGTCCCGACAGAAACGCAGAATGGCATTGTCGGCAATATCGAATCGCTTATCTCCTTTTCACATCGATAAAATGATAATACATTTTTGAAACGGTAAATCCTTCGACATCGAAGCAGACAAAAAAATCTTCGAAATAATATTACTTACGTTTCGCGTGTTTATCGTTTGAATTATCTGCAGATAGCACAAGGAACTTATTGTTAGAAAAATTTATGGGCCTTTTATCTTGTAATACGTAATGGGTGGTTTACAAATGAGACTTGGAGGGAAAAATCATTTACCGTGCAGATACTGTAATATTAAAATTGTCGCATTTTATGTAACAAGTGCTAAGGTTTATGTGTGTGTACCATTTTAAGCGATAATTGTTTGCAGGAACGCGGGAGATAAGTTTGAGAAGTTGGACGATTGTGTTCTGAATAATTGCAATTATGTGTTTTATTACATATGGATTTATTACGTGTGAAGCAAAGTTTTCATAAACAGTTTATCAAATTTTGCATCTGGTACATAACAAATTCATCAGATATTGTATCATATCAGATATTACATATCATAACAGATATAACATCTTAACAATGATTGGTATCTATAAATTGTAGAATAGAACAATAGATTTTAATCGGTGTATTTCACGTCACGTTCTAATTAATGATTGAACGAAGGTAAATAATATCGAACATTCTTTTAATGCAGACAATGTCCAGCTACAAGTTAACATACTTCAACTTCACCGGACTTGCTGAGCCAATCAGGTTCCTCCTGCATCAGAGTGGTATCAGCTTCGAGGACGAGAGATTGGACTACGAAAAATGGCCTCAATTTAAAGCTCGTGAGTATGCTAAATGTCTGCTAAACGTATTAGAAGAAATACTTATTGTTAGATACGTTTAGATAGCTAATACATTCAGGGACAATTCAAATTATAGAACTCTTTATCCCATATTCCTAACTTTCGAAATTCAAAAATTGACAAACTCGAATCTTCACAAACTTCCAAATCATCATTGTTCTATATTTAATAAGTGCGTAAATTAAAAAGTTTACTCTAGAAAAATTGATACAAAATCAATAGAAAATCTTTTTACCCATTTACTGTTCATTTTTCAGAGATGCCATTGGGTCAAGTACCAGTACTTGAAATCGACGGTAAAGTATTTTGTCAATCAAAAGCCATCGGTCGTTATATCGCGAAAAAGAACAATCTGTATGGTTCCAACGACCTTGAAGCGTACGAAATTGACGCCACCATCGACACCCTCGATGATTTGAAAACTGGTGAATATTTCTTTTAAGCGTGTGATTAATACCACACAAGTATAATTGACGAATGATCAGCAGTTTTGAGTTGAATCGTATTTCTACAGCGTTCACGCAATATAATTACGAAAAGGAAGCCGCTGCAAAGGCGAGGTTGAAGGAGGTCCTTGATACAAAAAAACCCTTCATTCTTCAGAAACTTGACGAACAAGTGAAGAAGAACGGAGGCTACTTCGTTGGAGGAAAGGTAATTTGCTTTTTATAGGAAAATTTGAGGAGGGTGCTAATGTCAGATCAATTTTTTAACATTCATATTTAGAAATTTGCTAATTTGGGAATATGGAATAGGTTGGTGAGTTCAGAATTGGGAGGTTTAGAAATTTGGGGAGTTGTGAGGTGGGAGATTTAGGAATTTGGGGAGTTGAGAGTTGGGGACTCAAGATTTGCAAAATTGAGAATTCGGAGATTTAGATATCTGGGCGTTTGTGACTTGGGGAATTTAGGAATTTGGTCATTTGTGAGTTGGGGGATTTAGGAATTTTGGGAGTTGAGAGTTGAGGACTTCAAGATTTGCAAAATTGAAAATTGGGAGATTTAGATATCTGGGCGTTTGGGACTTGGGGAATTTAGGAATTTGGAAATGTGTCAGTTGGAGGATTTAGAATTTTGGGGAGTTGAGGTATTTAGAAATTTGATAATTTGTGAATTGAGAAATTTAGAAATTTGGTGATTTGACAATTGAGAGTATTAAGAAATTTGATAATTTGTGTATTAGATAATTAAAAAACTTGATAACGCGAGACTTAAGAGATTTAGAAATTTGATAATTAAAAGATGAAGAAATATAGAAATTTCATCTTTTAAAATCATTCCAAAAGTTTCGCAAAATATACACCAACCATAGTAACTCATTTTCCAGCAAATACTTAGCTTAATTCAAATTAAATTTGATTGTAATTTTTTAATGATATTTTTGCAGTTGTCGTGGCCGGATCTAACGTTCGTTGCCCAAGTAGAGATGTTGAACTTCATCAATGGGTCCGACTTGACCGCTGAATATCCATCATTACAGAAATTAGTCCAGACAGTGAAATCCTTACCAAAGATCAAGGCTTACCTGGATAAACGCCCAAAGACCCAGTTATGAATTCGACAGCAGGGAAATGATCGCTGATATCTCATCATTCCTTTCACAAACGATTTCCTCCTTTTATATTTGATACCAAAAATTCCATTCTTATATTAGACACTTGTGATTAACACGTTGAATTACTGTTTATAAGTGTTTGTGCACTTGGCTGAAATTCGTGGTGGCAATATAACGAGACTCTGAAGTAAATGTCTTTTTCCAAATTTAAATAAGAAAGTTTCAATTTCGGAATGTGATAACTGTCCTGGTATTTAATCAATGTGTTGTTTGAAATGTATTTGCAATTTATATATTTTGTTACATAATTATGTGTTCGATAATAAATACATAATGTTAAATCCAATGTGTTCTTATTTTATATTCGATGAAGTTTCTTTTTGCGATGGTGATTGATGGTTAGGTGAATATTGATTTGTTGATTTTGCGATAAGAAGGGGATGTAAATGTGCGTTGAAATTATGATTAATTATAACGTTTGATACGATGTGGGGCAGCGAGGGTTGCTCTCTTTTAATTCTGGTAGATCGAACGAGGAGAATTGTTTGATTTTGTTTTCTCGTATGTCAGATACGAACATTGATAATTTGGATTTTTGTTTAATAAGTAAAAATTTTGTCGCTTTTTAATATTGATTAATGTTCAATTTAGTACCAATTGACAGAGGTACACTAACTCATATGTAATTTCGATGCAATACAAATTTGAGAAATGCTCAACAAATTTTTACAAGAAATTAGAGTCGAAATTACTATTAGGTGTGAGTAAAAAAAGTATGTTGTGCTTCTTGAAATAAGAAATTTCGTTGTATAAATTACCTTTTCATGCTGTACAAATAATATTCGATCTTACATTTAAATTTATTACCAAATTGTTTAATAATATTTTCGTTTTGTTTGTTAATAAATATATATAATTACATTGCACTTTAATGTACAAATGGCAAAAGTCAATAAATAGTTCATCTGCTCTTGAATAGCTTTAAACGATTACCGAAATCTGTTAACACAATATTGTCAAAACGAAAAATCAATACATTCTTTAAATAATAACTTATCAATTATAATATCGTTATAGCTATACACACTTTTCTTTAAATTATTTAGATAGAAGCATTTAGATCAACACTTTCGTCAATTTCGCGCTTTAAGCTTAAAATTTTGTACAATTACATCTTTTCAAGAACTGGAAAATGCATTATGTACTTGTTTGTCATGTACATTTCTTAAATTTTCAATTTTTCAATTTATTGGTTTACGAAATTTTCAATTCTTAAATTTGTAAGCACTTAGTTTAGCAAGTTTTCAATTTTTCCATTTTTCCATTTTTCAATTCTTCAATTCTTCAATTCTTCAATTCTTTAATTCTTCAATTCTCCAATCCTTCAATTCCTGAATTCATCAATTTTTTAATTTTACAATTATTCAATTATGCAATTCTTCAACATTTTAATTTTTCAATTTAAAGATTTACAACTTCTTAACTCCTGTAGTTTTCCAAATTTTCATATTCTCCAGTTCCTGGACCATTAAACACTTCAAAAATTGTTCAATTTCTCAATTCGTCAAGTTCAAAGATCCCAAGTGTTTAACTATGAAAATTCTCAGATATCTTTGACCATGGCAGCTGAATGTCCACACAAATCGAACGTTTTCTTAAGAAATATCATTCGTAAGAAGCTTATGTGTCCATTTCCGTAGACGGGGGTCAAGTAATCAAGTCGCAGTTCAATTCGCCCATGTATCTTGCTAACTCCGTCCCGGTAAACTCAGTTTCGTCGAAATCCTGTAAACTGGAGTTGCTGATGGTGTTCGCACTCTCGATACTTGGGTGACTTTGAAACCGCGGTTGCTGCTCGGTCGACACTTCCGGTTTCGACACGGGGATGGTCGGCACCTTCTGTTGGTGCGAGAACAGTCCTTTCGTTCCTAGTCTCAATCTTTCCGCGATTATTCCTGTTGAAATTCAGAAATTTCCAAATTTTAGTCTTAGAAATTCCAAAAATTATAAACTTAAGAATTCCCAAATTATTATCTTGAAAATTTCCAAATTTTAATCTTAAGAATTCCCAAAATTGTAAACTTAAGAATTCTCAACCTCCAAAATTCGCAATCTTTCGAATCGAACAAACAAACAAATTTTACCAAAAGTGACAGCCCTGGGTGGTGACTGCATCTTCAAGAAACACTCGTTCACGCACGCGGCGGCCATGTTGTTGTTCCCTTCGTTAAAACTTCTGCTGATCGAAGTCATCAAGGTCAATTGGCTGGAATTCGATCCTCTGGACATGCTTCTACCGTATTCCCCGTGATTATTTATTCTGTTGATTTTCGAGGTTGATCGATTGTCTTGGCTCCTTCGTTTGGCCAATCCATTCAGATCGTTCGAGTTCGTTGGACGTTGAACGTTCCCCGTCAGCTTTTGGTTCTCGTCGCTGACGGATATTGATGTCGAATTTTGACGATCGTCCGCCTGCCTCGTCGTGGACCTTGGATACTTTGACAAGCTGCTGTAAGTCGGCTGTCGAGGGATTGACTTCTGGGAGGACCACTTCCGGCCGCAGTGATTCGACAACATCGACTGAAAGTTAACTTTACTTTGGTTAACGTACTCTGTTCTTTCCAACCTTTACTTTCCACGCTTACTCTTTTCTTTCATTTATTCACTTTTATTCTAATGAAATTGTCTAACATACCTCTTTTGATTAATTGAAAGTTTCTAATCATAATTCTAAAGCATTGCAGAATCTTAATTTCATTCACAGTCACTTTTTAATAAGCATTCGTAAGATCACTTGTTGCATGTTATTTTACTAGTTCATGTGTTGTAGTATGTGTTACAGTATGTATTTCTTTCTACACACGAAGATTAAATAAATTGTTCATAAACAACAGCATATCATTTCAATGTGTTAGAATATCATAATATGTACTTCATTTTGGGAATGATTAATAAAATAGATTATTTATGAACAAGTACATATTATTGTATGCACACAATACACAACTCATTATCAATCTACTATAATTATATCACATATTACAACACGTATTTTATAAATAATTAATAAATGGTTTATAAACCACATATGATTGTATGCAGCACATGTGTTATAGGAGCATATAAATTTTGCATTTCTCACGGTTACGAATATCTTAGGTACTCTCTAACTCTTGAATATTGATAGGATCTTTCCTTAATATAGAAGATATGAATTCCTTGAACGTGCAAGAACATGAAAGTTTAATTAAGAATTCTCAAGTGATAACTCACCTTGAAGGCTTCTCTAAATTTGTTGGACATGATGTTGTACAGCAACGGATTGACCGTCGTGGAAAGGTAATAAAACACCCCTGACACGTATGTGAGGATGGTGTAGACCATTACGAGGACGTCTTCCGGTTTCCCGTCTGTATTCTGCGCGTAGACAGCCAACAACCTTTGGGCGTGGAACGGCGCCCAGCAAATGAAAAATGCCACCACCACTGCAACTGAAAAGACAACATTCCGTTCTCTATTTTACGCATAGAAGCCTGACACATCTTCGATAAACCGTCACGAACATAGTTCGCAAATTCGATAATATTTCAAAGAACTTTCAAACCCAACCTCGAAGGCGTCGCGACAATTTTCAAACTGTAAAACAGCCTCGTAATAAGAAAATAATCTGTTGTAAGAAAGCATAACTTCGTGTGCATGAAATACGTAAGGAATAATTTTTTTCGCTTGAAATATTTGGTTCGTTAAGCCGAACATTATCGCCATTTTTCTCCCGCTCATTCTGACGTTGATTTATTCCGGGGACGAAAGAAAAAACAACTTTGCGAGAAGTAACAAAAAATGATGGGTGCGAATGCTTAATTATCCGAAGAAGATATACGGCTATTTGTAAATTCGTCGCGTTCGAACGTACATTCCATTTTATTTAAACACCTTACTGGATGAATATTCAACGAAAGACGTTCACTGACAAAATTATCCGGAATTTGGTGATTTCTTGAAAGATCTACGATGTTTTCCTATCTGTAAATCACTTGTTTGATAAGCAAATGCTGTTCAATAAATAACGGATCAGTCGTTTAGAATTAACCGCTCGATAAGTAACCCTCCGCTGAGTAACCGTTCGATAGGCAACCGTTCGCTATATAACCGTCCGATAATCATCACAATACCAGTATCAGCAGCAATATGCAGATGTATAACCAATGATGATACCAGCACCAATTATCGATACCAATTGATGATAGAGAAGAACAAGCGTGAACATTCTGTTTACATGCGAGAATTAAATTGTCATTTGTGTTGCGAGTTTTCACGATACTTTCAGTGACCGTAGACATGCAGTGTCAATTCATTGCCAGAAACAATCGCGTGATTCGGTTGATTGTTTCTGAATCGGTCGTTTCATCGTCGTGTGATGCATATGCATCGAAATCGACTCTCCGGGTCCGGCGTGTGTTACAGCTGCACGCTATTTGCAACGACCGTCTAAATCGTTCCTTGTCAAATATTTGCTCGGAAAATAAACGCAATCGCGTGTACCCTCTGTTTGAAACGGCGGGACTCAATCGTTCGTTGATTCCGATTCTTAACTCCGTCGGGAGAACGGGATAAATATTATGATCGTTGTCTGGCTAGAATAAATTCCGTCGAATTTGGGAAAAGTTGTTTGGTAACATTTATATTCGCGATAGAATGATGCTCGACGACTTCGGTCCGAAGCGCAAATAAAAGTTGCGAGGTATCGCGAACAAGGACAGCGAGAAATGTCCTGACTTGGAGGACACGAAATTCTGCCGAAATATTTCTATCCTGACTCCTCCTGCAGATCCAACGGCAACATCTCGCTGCAATTTAAAAAAAGGAACGTCGTTCACCAAACACGTTTCGTTAAAATGTTTCCTCGAGCTTTTAACCCCGCTGTCTTTATTTAACCTCGCGGTTTTATTACCATTCGCTTTTGCGCCGCGTTCGGAATCTCGGATGAATCTTTTTCAACTTCTTTCTTGTATTTTCTCTAAGCGGAGGCTGTTTAAAAAAGCGTCGCTAGAAATTCAGTCACGAAACTGACCCGGTTAATTAGAAGTCCAGCGTTTAAGAAACGCGGAAATTATTGCCGTTACGTGAAACAGTCGTGAAATTCCTTGAGCCGTGGGCTATTTATAGAGAAATAAAGCGACGAGTTAACGTCGAAACGCTACCGTAATAAATCCTGCACGTAAATGGACGAGCAACAGCCTGCTATCGAATTCGATAATACACTGTGGATGCATTTCGTTGCATGATATGTCGGCTTAAAATAGATCTTGCTGCAACGATGATGTCTCGTAATCTGATTCCGGTCTCGTCTTATTGATCGCGGTACGTTTGATAGCTTTCGTGAATCGAATTAACACGATCGATGTCGGAGAGCAAGAACGGACAACTTTTTACGAAAAATAGGGCAGTACTGACAATGGATGATCAATATTTAGCATATTGTAATTTATATTTGATATTTAGTGTATCTTAATTTGGTATACGGTAATTGGTATTTGGTTTATGATAATTAGTAGTCTACACTTGTGCCTTCTTGGTACTTATGGTGATTGTTGATTGATGAATAGTGAATGATAAATGTATAATGATTGATAATTTTAGATGAATAAATAATTGTATGTAATTGTCTATTGATACCTCATACTTGGTAACTAATAAGTGATATCACTAATTTATAATTAATCATTGACAAATAATTAATAACTAGTAATCGATAATTGTTATTAACGATATTGAAATTGACGTGTAAATGTTTCTTTTTCCCTGCATTCTCCAACAATTTTTTTCTGTTTCCATCAAATCCATTTACATACCCCGTGAAAAAACCATCTGTCATAAAAGTCAGGAACATTTCGCGCGAATGAATTTGACGCTGACAATTTCGAAAAGCGAAAATCCATAAAAACGTCGTAAAAAAAAAATGGTCCACGCGTATCATATCATTCGTAAAAATAACCGGAGACTTGTCCGATAATTTGCATGGAGGAGCCTCGATATTTCACGTTTTAATCGAAACGCGAAAATCTATCCTACCCCCAGCTTATGATGGCTGTAATTTTTGTCAGTTATCTTCCGATCGCTGAACGCACCAATCGAGGATGAAGATCAACTGGCCCCCTGTGTACTCGTAAATTTCTGCGCAGGCATTATCTTCGATCCCCCGTTTTTTTTTTTGAAAATCCGTTTTCGAACTTCTGGTCACGATGGGGGATCGCGTGCGGCATTTTGTCGCGACAGCTTTGCGGTCCTCGAAACCGCTGCCAACCATTTTATCGTTCGTTCATCGTGACAAAATAACTGTTATGTAAGTTGTGAGTTAAGTTGCAACATTGTTGTAGCGCTTATCGATACACCGATCGGTTTTACTAATTTTTTAGACACTTGTTTACATACCTTTTGAAGTTATTTTTAAATAGAAATATTGGGATCTGGAGTTTTCTGAATATACGTGTACTGTTAATAGAATTGTTTTGTCATGAATTTTGTCAGATATAATAATTTTGCAATTTCTTTTAGTTCTATCCATACACACCGAAAGACTATAACTATTATTTACTATAGTTATTATTGGTTATTACTTCAGTTATTAATATATAAATTGTTATATAACAAAATTCTACATATATCATAGTATTGTTACATGGTAAACTATAATATCGTTATTGATATAGTACTGTTATTATACATCATTACAACAAGAATTTTCATATCATCAAATTGTGTCCCCACATTTATTCTTCACTTAATTTTAAGAATTACGTTAGTCACACTGTGAACATATTATAAATTGCACAATGATGTTTTGATAATTTTTATATTTTTTTTTTTGTAAAGTGAATCAGCAACAACGATTTTGAGAGATCTATTTACAGCCTTACTTTGGCAGCACCGTTTGTATAACATTCTACGAGGTCTGCCGCGATTGCGGTCTATTTCCTGATCTATCTGCTTACGTAAATCGTGAAAGATCCAGGCGAATTGCACCCTCCTCGATGAGCAAGATCAAAACACTGTAACGATATGTATCCAGTGTGAGAAACGAAATTCATGTCGTTCCAGATATTTTTACTGATGTTTTGTACTATAATTTAGTCATCAATCAGGCTTGATACATATGGTAGGTTATATTTCTTTATATACTATCAATATTAATAATGTTTAATGATAATATCAATATTCTACTCCGTATTGATATAATATTAATATTCTGCACTAATATTTTATTAATAAATAATATTAATTATATTTATTCATACATTAAAATTAGTTGAACAAAATTGTTTTACGGAATTAATAACAAAGTTGTGATTTTACACAATCAATTTCATACATTTTCATTAAGTTACAAAAATTTTGCATTAAATAACATTGTAATTGATAACATAATTATGAAATTGTGATTTCATGGAATTATTAATTGAAAATCGCAATTATTTCTGCAGCTTCGTAACAACGTAGGTTAGGTTATATTACGTTTCGTGACTGTGTATCGAACTTGATCCTCACGAGCGTAAGAGTAGTTGAAGATGAGTGGAAACTAAAGAGAAGTATTAATAGAGTGTTTGTGCTACCTTTAGTTGTTGGCAATAAATGGCCTCGTTAAATCACAAGAAGAAACATTGTTCGAACGATTTCGAAGGTAACGTGATAATTTGAGTTTCTGAATGAACACCCGAAGAATGAAGAGCTTACTTTCGCTTGATTCGTGTAAATATAAAACTTTATAGTTGAGTAATTTCAATTTCATATAAACTTAACAAAATATATCAAAAATACTTTTCAAAGTTATACTTGTTCTCCGATAAATCGACATAAAATTTATACACTTAAACATTATGCGAAAACAAACCATGAAAAATATTACACTTTGCATCTCAATATCATCGATAACTAAGTGAAAAAAATCTAACTAAAAAAACGTGTAAAGAAAAAGAATTTGTACGAGAGAGGAAAAAATTCATTACTTTAACGATGACAAATTAAATTAATAGTGACAAGTTGGACACCGATGTTTAAAATCTTGTAAAGTTTCTTTTACGAAGGACACCATTTCGATGCAAAATGGCCGCGAAAATGGTCAACAAGTTTTCGTCGTGCCAATCAATTTGTCGCAACAAGAAACATCGTAAACAAACTTGAACAATTCTGTCTAGGATTTATAGAACGAGAAGTTTCCGGTGAAATTTTATTGTCATCGTATTTCAAAGTTAATGCGAACTAAAGAAAGCGTCACGACGCCTCCGACTTCTTAACAACGCAAGCGATTTTGCGTTACGGCGAGAATATAGCTTGGTGAATAGTGGAAAAATAGGACTTTTATGATGGCAAGGAAAGAATTAGAAATTTGTGCATTGGGGGATTTGAGGATTTCGGGATTTGCGAAATTGGGTTTTTGGTTTTAGGAACCGTAGAAATTTGGAAATTTACAGATTTCTAAATTTGAGAATTTGGGTTCTTGAGAGTTTGGGAATTTAGGGAGTTGGTAACTTGAGAATTTGGGAATTTTACAATTTGGGGGTGTAGAAAGTTGGGAATATAGGAATTTGGAAATTTGAGAATGTGGGGGTGTAGGAAGTTGGGAATATAGGAATTTGGAAATTTGAGAATGTGGGGGTGTAGGAAGTTGGGAATATAGGAATTTGGAAATTTTAGAATTTGGGGGTGTAAGAAGTTGGGAATATAGGAATTTGGAAATTTGAGAATGTGGGGGTGTAGGAAGTTGGGAATATAGGAATTTGGAAATTTTAGAATGTGGGGGTGTAGGAAGTTGGGAATATAGGAATTTGGAAATTTGAGAATGTGGGGGTGTAGGAAGTTGGGAATATAGGAATTTGGAAATTTGAGAATGTGGGGGTGTAGGAAGTTGGGAATATAGGAATTTGGAAATTTGAGAATGTGGGGGTGTAGGAAGTTGGGAATATAGGAATTTGGAAATTTGAGAATGTGGGGGTGTAGGAAGTTGGGAATATAGGAATTTGGAAATTTTAGAATTTGGGGGTGTAAGAAGTTGGGTATATAGAAATTTGGAAATTTGAGAATTTGGGAGCTTGAAAATTTGGAAACTTCAAAATCTACAAACTTGAGAACTTGTAAGCTTGAGAATTTCTAAACTCGAAAATTTCCAAATTTAGAAATTCTAGAATTCCAGATCCTAAAAATTCATTTTAACTATTCACAAACATCAACACTAAAAACTCAGCAAATCTGAAATAAATTCTAAAGAAAACATGAAAGTCTTACTCGTGTTTGAAAGCTGAATCTTTGAACTTTGCTAAAGAGAGTGATGCAAGATGGTGAACTTTTTCTTGAAACGTGATCAAGTAGAACTCTCCTCGAATGGTCGAGCTAAGAAAGTCGTAAACGGCATGGAAAATCGATGTTGATGCACGTGGAGGGAAAAATATGCTTGTTCCCCTATCGCACGAGTAAATGTCTCTTTCTATCATTTCGTTTCCTCGTTACACGTGGCGCGTTGGTGATCTTTATCGTACACGTGTAGACAATGCTCACACGTTTCTTTAAATGATGCACATCAAATAAACGACTGCAAAACATAATAAACCTTGTAGTATTTTATGTCACAAACGTGTTACAAAACATTATTTATAATCCAGAGAGAATGAGAACGCTAAACTATTTAACTTCATTTTTTTATTTTTGCTAAATTTTCAGATTTAAATTAAAGTTAAAGTTTAGCATTCTAATTTTCTTCCACAAGAAGAATTTCTTGTGGATTTGGACAGATGGACAGATTTTCTTTGGAATTTTTTCTACAATTCTCCCTAAATTTCTTACAACTCCCATCGAATGCTCCATTCAGCTAAAGTAACAACAATCTCAGAAGATTTCACAGATGTCATACCTCCGAATTCTTTATGTTCCTTTCGAACGACCAGAGATAACACATCCAAGGTTTTATCACAAGGACGTTCGGTAATTGAATTAGCTATCATCAATCTGATGGATGGCGATCCCCAAAGTGTTTTTCGACTTAGCGTATATTCTGGTACCTGACTCTCCCGATATTCCCAAAAGGTGGTCCCGTAAAATTGAATGACCTCGTGATTTCGGCCAGTTTATGGTCATGCGGTCGCGACCCTCGCCTCTATTGTATCGACGACCATATCGAACGGTACAAAACGATTTTCGTTACCGCCACATCAAACAGAACTACCCTATCAAATTCTCTGCAAAATCTGTGCGTATTTGTTTTACAAACGATATTCGAAATTTTATATCTTTGTTATAATTATTCTTACATTTTTTGGCTTTACGTAGGTAGTTTTGTTTAACCTCAAAGTTTATATTACAAGCGCCATTTTGTGATATTTTCAGGTCTTCTTGTTGGACTTTAAACAGTTCGTTTACTGTCTGTTTTAAATTATGACTAGTAACTTTATACAGGAATTATTAACTAAAGTTTTGAATAGTTATTTCTGGTAAACTTTAAGCTTTAAATTATTGTGCCACAAGCGCCATTTTGTTACATTTTTGTCATCAAATCGTATTATATTCTCTCAAACTGTATTATATCTCTCAAAGTCGATCATTGTCTGCTTTAAATGGTGACTAGTAACTTTGTGCTGGAAGTATTAACTAAAGCTTTATACTGTTACTTTTGGCAAGCTTTAAGCTTTAAATTGATGTATTACAAGTGCTATTTTGTAACACTTTCATGTCATGAAATTGCGTTAGATGTTACATGTTTTTGAATTTGTGTTTGTCGACAGCAGTCGGCCATTTTGTATTGAGAGCGTCAATTCAGTAGAGTAAAGGAGAATTTCATAAGATTTAGTGGTAAAGAAAATTCAAGGAGAATTAAGAATCAATAATTATAAAAAAAGGTACGAAGAAAATTCTATAAAATTCAGTAAGAAACAAAGAGAAGTTAAATTCAATGCAACTTAGAAGAAACCCTAACACAACTCTATGAAATACACTAAAAATTGTGGAAATTTAAACAAAATTCCATGGAAGTCAACAATCGGTTAAAATTAAAAAAAAGCTCGATGAAGTTCAATGTAAAGTGACAAACACTTGAGTCCTACGAAATTCAATGTAATTCTAAGGTTGTCTTACAAGAATCCGTTCAAATCACAATATATCTTCTTGACTCACATTTCTCGTCGCTTAACCCAGAAAATTGTTATTAATTTCTGACACAAGTTTGAGCAATGCTGATCATTACTTAGCAAGGATTGCAGAACGACTCGAGGGTGTATAATAAATCCTTCACGCGGTCTAAGACCGTGTTGAAGCTCTTAAAAGAATTTATCACCGATGAAACTATTTTTATGGGAACGTAAAACCGACTGATCCTCTGCCATGCCGCAAAGTACACTCGCGGTTGGCTCAACAATGAAGACAAATCATTCTAAGATCAAGTTAGATCTCTGTTTCCACTATTTCTATTATTACCCTCATTATTATTGATCAATGGATGACAAATACTTCCTGTTGTCTCTATTCGTGGAATGGAACGTCTCTGATATTTTAATTTTAGAACACAAAGTGTTTTGAATATTCGGAGTGCGACGGGACGCTTTCAAATATGGCCGACAATTGAGAAAGATGATTAGATCGATTTTAACTTGTTCGTTTCTAATTTTTATTATTTGGGATAGTAGAACGTAAACATGTCACGCTTGTGTTATTTTATTATTTCAGAAAATAGATTAAGTATGTAAATATTGATAGTAGGGAATATGAAAGCAATTATTTTACTCTTGATATGTGTTGTTAATGTATAGATGTGATGACAAGTTTCGAGGTTAATGTCGTTAAGGTCAGACTTCATTTCGTCAGACCTTATAAAATAAAATGAAGACCACACTGAAACAAAATGAAGTCAAATAAAATAAAATACTATACTATAGAATAGAATGGAATAAAATAAAACACTATAGAATAGCAAAAAATAGAATAACATAGAGCAAAATGGAGTAAAATAAAGTAAAATGTATAAAAATAAAGCAAAATAGAGTAAAATACAGTGAAATTGAGTAAAATAGAATAAAATATAATAAAGTACAATAGAGTGAAATAAAGTGAAACGGAGTGTATTGAAGCGAAACAGAGCGAACAGACTAAAACAGACTAGAATAGAGTAAAATAAAATAGAGAAGCACAGGGAGGCAGAATAAAATAGAACGAAGTAGCCTAAAATAGAATAAAACGAACGAAAATAAAAAACAAATAAAAACAGCAAATGAGTATTAACTATTGGTATTAAAAATATTGTAAAATTCGAATAAAGATCGTAAAATTAAGAATATAAAATTCGAATAGAGATCGTAGAATTAAAAATATAAAATTCGAATATAGATCGTAAAATTAAAAATATAAAATTTGAACAAAGATGAAAGTCTACTCACTCAACATGCGAATGACATTTCTCTGAGCAGAACCCTTTGCCCTTCCGGTTTCGCAGTGATTCAAACCAGCCGGCAAATGGTTCCTTTTGACGGTGCTGGCCGTCAACAGTCTCGATCTCCTCAGCTTGATGGCGATCAGGATGTAGAGAACGGTGATGATCGTCATTGGTACAGCGAAGAATAGTATGGTCGATATTTCAAAGGCGTGAGCAATCAGTACCCACTTTAACGAGCATCTAGCACTGTCCATGATCGCAGACCCGTTGTTACTATACTCGTAAATGACCCCAAATTGAATGGCCTGCGGTACCGCCAGGCAAAGTGCCGTCAACCAGATTGCGATCACGAATTTTACCGCTCGGGACAGCTTCGACATCGTGTGAGAGATGAACGGATGACAGATGGCGACGTATCTGAAATTTGAAGAATAATGGCCTTTTGATTAATCTTGCAATTTCAGAATTTAATGGAAGTGTATAATGGTGATATAATGAGAGGGTTGGTAGGCTTATGTTGGAAGATTTGAAGGTTTGGCAATTTGAGATTTTTATATTTCTGTGCTTATAAGTTTATAGGGAGCTTAATTTTCAATTTGTGCAATTTTTCATTTTACAATTTTCAAAATTCGAGGTTTACAAATTTTCAGATTTGGAAATTTATGTTTCTAAATTTAGATATCTGCAAGTTTGAGAGTTGGGAAATTTTTATACCTTTTTAAATTTGCGAACTTTAAAATTTCCACATTGGGTATTTTTGTATTTGTGAATTTTCGAATCTGTACATTTCTACATTTGGTATATTTATATTTGTGAATTTTTAAATTTATAAACTTACAAATTTGATATTTTTATATATTACTATATCTAATTTCATAAATTAAAAAATTTGTAAATTTGCAATTTCTGTGCATGGAAATCTCTCAACACCAAAATACCAAGATTCCAAAAATTCCGAAGTGATTATACGGAAAAGAGGTTCCACGAATCTGCCAGGAAGCATGTCAGATAAGAAATAAGGTAATAGAATACTATACTAAAGGTTCTCTGATTTCAAGGCAGATTCAGTTTTACTTTCACAAAAGCTTTCTACGCTAACTGTTTCCATGAAAAGCTTTCTATTACAAAGAAGCTTCTTTTTTTGTCCAGGAAAGCACTGTCAACTTATCATGCTGAAAACGCTTTTCACAAAGCCGCCTTGCCTTGATATTTTCAATACTGAGAAACAACGAGGCAAAGAGACAGAACATAGTGAAAATAAGATCTAAAGACCTTTGAAAGTTTACTATTTTTTTAAGGCTGAGAATTGTTAATGTGCTCTTTAATCGGGTGAAGTTTTTCCTTTGAAGTCTGAATACTAGCCTTTTGAATTTAAATAAATTTAATTCTAACAAAAGCAATTAGAGTGGATCAGAATTTTTCTACAAACATTTTAGAAAATAAATTTGACAATTAATGAATTATTTAACTGTTAAGAAATACATAATGTTTATGTACTGCACTGTATTGTTAATATTATAATAAATAATTGGTAGTGATAAACAAGTGTGACAAAGAGTAGCTTTATTTTGGATGGAACAATTCATAATTGTAGTTATAATAAAATACATAATTATGATCATAATGAATGGTTAGTATTCATTATAAAATTATGATGATGTATGACAAACGACTATTAGTTATACTAAAGGGTGCCAAAAATTTTGTAACATTTGTAAATTGCAAACATAAAAAAGTAAAATAGTGCAATAGTAAAATAGTAAAATAGTAAAGTAGTAAAATAGTAAAATAGTAAAATAGTAAGGTAGTAAACTATTGAATCAGTAAACTAGCAAACTAGCAAACTAGTAACCTATCAAACTATTAAACTCGCAAACAAGCAAACTAGTAATCTAGCAAACTAGTAACCTATCAAACTATTAAACTAGCAAACTAGTAACCTAGCAAACTACTAAACTAGCAAACAAAACTATTAAAATAGTAACCCACAAAACGATAAAACAGTAAAACAGCAGTTACACCTCCCAAAAAATCGCACTAGCCCAAAACAAGCCAGAACCTCCATTACCATTGACACCTTAAAGAAACCATTAACATCCCATAATAAATCACTCAAACATCAATCAATCGCGCCCTAATAAATCACTTAAGCGTCAATCATAAATCAGTAAGAAGTATCTTCAAGTTTGCGTGTCTCGACGTTTGCCACGATATTTCTCCTAATCGCCACAGAGGAACACAGTCTAGAACCACACGAACGCGAAACAGTGGCAGAGATCTTTATTTTCGTTCTCCACCCACCCCCTATATGGCCGTCGAAATAAAAGAGAATAACAGTCCCGAAAGTGGCAGGTCTTTGTTTGCTACAAAAACGGTTGCAAGGGTTGCTTCTGTCAATTTCGGGAATCTCCGGTTGACAGGGGGATGACATGTAACCGTACACCCCGAAAGCTCGATGCTTTTAGATGGGAAACGTTTAGGTCTATACTTATAACGTTTCGAAACCGCGTACAAGATATGGAGAGAACGATTTATCGTGCGATAATATTTGTCGAGTAAGAACACGAGCGGCGAGGGTAATTTTGAATGAAAGGGAAAAAATAAATGTAATTCGCTGGAAGCTTCAGACGATGTTGTAAGACAGAAATTAGAGAAAAGTAAACACAACGGTTATTTTTGTCATCTACTCATTCTGTTTCGCGTTTCTTGACACGTTTATTTTCGTTTAATGAAGTTTGAGTGTCAATCACTCTGCTTTCAAAGTATTCATGCATTTCTTTGTGGGCGTGTCCCTGTAATAATAGATTGGAAAATGTTGCGGGAATTTGGACAGGTGACCAGAGGTGTTGACGTTTCGGCATTATATTAATTGTCTTAATCTCTCGAACGATACACGGAGTTATTTTGGGGAGGTGACGAGTCATTTAGTATCTGATATTTTGGGGGATGTATAGATTTGAAAATTATCAAACGTGCAAGTCTTTTATTACAACGTTATAAAACATTGTAAAGTAGCATGTTGCTAAGTTGTTATATTGATAAATTTCCTAAATTTCTAAATCTCAAATCCTAAAATTACTAAATTCCCAAATTTCTAAATTGCTAAATACCCAAATTATTAAATTATCAACCCTCAAACCCCAAAACTACTAAATTTCTAAATCTCTAAATACCCAAATTCCTAAATTTATCTCAAATCTCAATTTCCTAAATTTTCAAACCTCAAACCCCAAAACTACTAAATTCCCATTCTAAATTCCCCAATTACTAAATACCCAAATTCCCAAATGTCCAAACTTCTAAATTTCCGAATCCCACAATTTGCAAATTTCCAAATATTCAAATTCTCAAACCACTGAATTAAATCTCTCTCCAAAGATATTTCCTTCTTCGTTTGCACAATACAAAAACAGCCCCCGAGAGAAATAATTTGGAAACCCTCCGGGTTGTATTAATGGAAGAAAGTTTAGTCGGAAAGTTCGGAAAAGGAAAAGAAGAAGATCGATCAATTTTTATCACGTAAACGTGCAACATTCCTGGCTGCTTATAATTATTGCCCGAAGGGACTATGGGATCGTAACAGTTCCAGAATCACGAAATCCAACGGGCGAACCCACGGGGAGCAATTTCACCCTCGATTGGTGGCTGAAATGCTTGTTACGTAATCGTTAAGGGCTGACTGGGCTACCATAAAAAGGACCGACCGCAATATACACTTCCTCTTTTGTCCGAATAGAACCCTTAAAAGTGAAAGTGAGTCAAGGTAATTGTATTCAGTGTGTTGGCATTCTTCCTTTTAGTCAATAGCCTTCGGTAGGAAACACTTGAAATCCCCGTACGAAAACTTGGGGATTTCAAAATCTAAGAATCAGGCGATTTTTTGAAATTTAAAGATGAAGATTGGTAGCTTTGGAATTTTGGTGTTTGAAGATTTGTGGATTTGGGATACAGGAATTTGGGAGTTAGGGATTTTGGATATAGAGATTTGGGATTTGGGAATTGAATTGTAGGGATTCGGGACATAGGGATTTCAGGACGTAGGGATTCGGGACATGGGGATTCGGGATCTAGGGATTTGGGATATAGGGAGTTGGGACATAGCGATTTGGGACATAGAGGGTTGGGACATAGGGAGTTGAGACATAGAGAGTTGGGACATAGGTAATTGGGGCGTAGGAATTTGGGACATAGGGAGTTGGGACATGTGGAGTTGGAACATATGGAGTTAGGACATAGGGAGTTGGGACATAGGGAGTTGGGGCGTAGGAATTTGGGGCGTAGGAATTTGGGACATAGGGAGCTGGGATGTAGGAAGTTGGGACATATGGAGTTGGAACATATGGAATTTGGGACATAGGGAGTTGGGACATGTGAAGTTGGAACATATGGAGTTAGGACATAGGGAGTTGGGACATAGAGAGTTGGGGCGTAGGAATTTGGGGCGTAGGAATTTGGGACATAGGGAGCTGGGACATAGGAAGTTGGGACATATGGAGTTGGAACATATGGAGTTGGAACATATGGAGTTAGGACATAGGGAGTTGAGATATAGAGAGTTGGGATATAGGGAGTTGGGACGTAGGGATTAGGGACATAGGGGTTCCGGAACGCAGAAATTTGGGACATCGGGTTTTGTGATATAGGTATTCGGAATATATGAGTTCAGGATATAGGAATTTCGAGATATAGGAGTTCAGAGTTCAGAGATTCGGGAGATAGGAATTCAGGACATAGGGACTTGGGATCTAAGCATTCGATATTTGAGAATTCGGTATCCATTGATTCCGAAACAAAAAATCTACCAAATCCCAAATATGCAAGTTCCAAATTTTCAAAATTCATATACCCAAACAATATCCCAGAACTGAAATCTCATATTTCTAAAAACTACCCTCAGTCACAAGTCCCTACACTAACCCTAAAAAATGCACCATCAAAAAGTACATAAAACCACCAAGAGACCTATGAACATCCAATAAATCGTTCGTGCGGTAATTTGCAGAAGCTAGACAGTCCCGTATGAAGCGAACAAAAGAAAAAAGTGGAAGGTTAAGAATTCCGTAAGATGTACGACGGTTACCAACCTTTCAACGGTGAATGCGGTGATGGTGAGGACAGTGGCGTTCGCGGACGTCTCGGCGGCGAAGCTTTGAATAATGCAAAAGGGTTCACCGAACACGTACGGGAAATGCGACCATATGTAGTACATCTCCGGCGGTAGGCCAGATATCAGCAGCAATAAATCAGACACGGCCAGGCTGAACAGATAGTAGTTGGTGGCGGTGTGCATCGACTTGTTACGCGCGATCACCACGCACGTGGACACGTTGCCGACCAGTCCCGTGAAGAAGATCACCGCGTAGATCACCGTGATCGGCAACACGATGTACAACGGATCCCGTCTCGTCGGCGAATCTTCACGTTGCAGAAACGCCACTATTGGGCTCGTGTAATTCTCGAACATGTCCGCTGCAACTATCGGACATACATTCAACGCTCTATATTGCATACCTTTGCTGTAATGTACGTGCACATATTGAATGACAGTTAGTGTTGCATTTGACAGCACTTAATTATTCAAGTTTGCGTGTAAGTAGACTGCGGGTTATAGAGTTTTCGATGTTTTGGATATTTGGAGAAGTAGTTGACACTCGCTATATTGCCGTAGGAAGGAAATTGTTATTTTCGACAGCGATACATGTGTGGGTGTTATGTCGACGTGTGTATTTTTCGTGTTTGTAGATTACTATGTACCTGGATTCCTATATCCCTAGATTTCTACGTCCCTAGATTACTATATGGTTTCTACATTCTCAGATATACAGTATAGAGATGTATATGTACATCTCTAGGTTAATTTCTTAGCTTTTCATACTCTAAGATTCATAGGTTACTATATCTCTAGATTTCTATATTCATACATTAATATATCCCCAAATTTCTAGAGACGTAAATTAAAAAATATGCAATAGTAACTTAACGATTTGAAAACCCAAAAATTCTCTACTTTTGTTAAGTAGAACTTGACGAATACAAAAACATGCGCGTTTACAAATATGAAAGTTTGAAAACCTCAAGTTCACACATTTGCAAAACAAAATGGCGGAGCTCTTCGTAAATCACTCCTGATTCAAAGTTCCGATTTTCTGCTATAAATAATTAACCCTGAATTTTGTCCAACAAATAATTAAAAGTAGCAATAATATTACCTGCAATCAGCAAATTTTCCTTTCCACCGTGATCCATCTTCACGAACGATTCTTCGGTATACAAAAACTAGTTGAAACCGTTAGAAATCATTTTTCTCATACTCTCTCTTCGAAGATTTCTGAGATCTAACAGATTCCCGAGGCTCGTGTCGTCAACAACTAATGCACCGTTGATCCGACGATCTATGGATTTGTTTCTATTAACATCGTTTCCAGTTTCAGTCGAAATTCAAGTCAGCCATCTTCGAACGCTCGACTTCCTCGTGTCCCTCGACGACGATCAACTCAATTTCGTCCAATTTCACTCCGCTCTAACTAACTCATGGATCGATTCGAATTACCCTTCGACGTCCGACTGTTTGTTTTCGATCTGGACGATCATCGGGACGCCATCTCGATTATCGCGAGGGGCGACGCAGATAATTTTTGTTTCCTGTGGAACGTATTTCAGAATTTCAGAATTTGGGGACTTGACAAATTTCGATTTGGGGATTTTGGGATTCTGGAGTTATGGAAGGATTTGTGAAAGAGGAAATTTTAGAATTTGGGGATTTGGGGTTCGGGCATTTGGGGACTCGGGGATTTGGGGATTTGGAAATTTGAGAATTAGGGGATTTGGGGATTTTAGGATTTGTGAAGGAGGAAATTTTGGAATTTGGGGATTTGGGGATTTGGAAATTTGAGAATTAGGGGATTTGGGGATTTTAGGATTTGTGAAGGAGGAAATTTGCGGGTTTGGAGATTTAGGGATTTGGAAATTTGAGAATTATGGGACTTAAGTATTTGGGGATTTTGGGATTTGTGAAGGAGGAAATTTTAGAATTTGGGGATTTGGGAGTCTGGGAATTTGAGGATTTGGGGATTTGGGGATGTAGGGATTTGAGAAGTTGAGAATTTGGAAGTTTGGAAATTTAGGACTTGGAAATTTGGGAATTTAAGAAGTTAGAACGTTGGGAATATTGAGAATTTGGGGATTAGGGGACTTTAGGATTTTGGAATGACAAAATATGGATATTTGCTGATTTAATAATTTAGAAACTACAGATTTTAGAATTTGTAAATTGGAGGTTTCAGTACTTGGGGATTTAGAAACTAAGGATTTGGGAATGTGGGGATTTAAATACTAGATTTGAGAATTTATGTACTTAGGAAGCTAAAAATCTAGGAACCGGGAAATTTTGATGCTTAAAAAACTGTGAATTCGAGATTACAACAATATAACCAAACAATTAGCAAATATAAAGTTTCGAAAATTGTAAAATAGAAAAATTTGATATTTTGAGATCTGAAAATTTCCAAATTTGTGAATTAAGCAGTGTATCAAAAACTAGTATACCTTCAAAATTTAAAAATCTTCTAATTCAATATAACCTTAAATCGTCCCAGACGATTCGGATTCGCTTAGGTTCCGATTATCATTGTGTAGAATCCGACATTCTCGCACGAGAATGTTGCATAGCTGTACCGTAAATTATCGGAATAGTCGAAAAACAGGTCGAAACGGTATCTGGTTATGCTTCGGTGGATCGAGAGCCTCGAAATCGATTGGTGATTTTGAAAATAGATCGTTCGACCGGCACATAGACGCCTGTTTCCTCAGGGACGACCAGGCGACCAATGGAGAATGTCGTTCGTTCAGGCATATTAATAGAAAATCGCCAATGTGGAAGGACAGGTTTATTATGGTTCCTGTGAAATGTACACAAGTTTAATCCACGTGTCGAAACGGGATGACCAACATATTTTTTTCACATTTCCGGTTGATTGTGTTCACCTGGATCGCCTGACTTCGCTCCCTAATTTACCTTTCTTTTTATTTAATTAATTATCTATTGTCGATGTCACGACGTTGATGATTGATTATGTAGACTAATTGTTACAGAAAATTTTTTATTTTTACATGATTGATTGTTACAGAAAATTTTTTATTTTTTCGTGATTGTTTGTTGCAGACAATTTTTATTTTCTTTGTGACTAATTATTACAGAAAATTTGTTATCTTTTCATGATTAATTGGTACAACACATTTTTTTATTTTTTTCGTGATTGATTGTTACAGAAAATTTTGTATTTTTACATAATTAATTGGTACAAAATATTTTGTATTTTTTCATGATTAATTAGTACAAAAAGTTTATTTTCTCATTGTTATTAATAATAGTTAATTCTTCTCTGTACAAGTCTTGTTACCACGATATAGTAACAGTTCACACAATTATATTACTGTTTTATAATCAACAATTTTTACGTTTGCGATAATTGAGTTCCTATTGTAGGTTGCGTTGATTAATTCATATCTTTTGATAAGATTTTCATATGAAATCTACGTATGATGCAATATAACGAACAGTCCGTTGTGCAAATAATAAACTTATTAAATATGTGATTGAGATAAAAGTATAATTGATATAAAATTTCGTGATAATTTCCGTCATACTTCCACTTCTTCAATTCCTGTATCAACTTTATTATTACTCGATCATCACGCAATTTTCATATTTATCACACTGAATGAAAGTTCAAGAAAGAAGAGCTTATTGACCCAAATCCAACACGTTTATCGTATTTCTTGTGGAAGTGTATTAAAGAGTGAGTGAAATTAATGCGCCATTAGTTCGGTCATTTATCAAATTATTCATGGGGGGTTGATTATGTCATAGGGGTTATGGGTGACGCTTTAAAAGAATGAGGATGCACAATTATTAATATAGCTGTTAATTTTGTTGGGATGTTACTGGGTTATTAAGAGAAAATTGATATTGCTGTTACTATTATTACGATGGTATTATTATAAATTATGTTAATTTCAAAAGGAAATTTATAATTGTATTTTATTTTGCTGTTAACAGGAAGTTACTGTTATAACCTATATTATTATTACCAAGAAATTACTGTCATAACCTACATCACTAATCCAACTTATTAATAAACAAAACGTAAGATACGCAAAATTGACAAAGTTCAAAGTAAACAAGTGAATACGAAAGATATACCACAAACTTGTTTCCTCATTCATAACAATCTGTTTTTTAAAGCTAAAGCGTTATCGTATTTCAGAAAATTTCAACAGCTACGTGAAGTATTTAATCAATAAATTAATCGCACTTCCTCCACTAATGCTCCAAGAACTTTCGTACTCTATAATTTCTTCTCTCATAATTATTAATTAACATCCTCTCGCAGTTTCATCCCGGAAAAGATAAGTTTTACCTTCAAGTTATAATTTTCCTTGTTCACTACACTTTTAACACGTCATGAAAATTATCCTTTAATAATTTCTTCACCATAATTCATCGACGAATTAATCACTTATGAATTAGCTGTATTTATAATTCAAGGTTCTCATCAAATTCTATTCGTTTAATCGCTGTCAAGCAATTCGGTCTTTCGTACTTTTAATAATAAAAAGAGCTACACGTTTCGAACAGTTTCTTTATTTCACCAATCGATTCGGCTTGCAGCGATATCGTTTAAATTGTTCGCAATCGCTTCTGTTTTCCAATTACTGTCAAGCTGTTCGCTCAGTTTTCAAATAAAAAAAAAAAAGAAGGAAAAGAGGATAAGAGAAACAGATTCACGTTTCAACTTGCTCTTTCGTATCTTACACTCACGTTTCAACGGTACTTCGCTTCATCAATCAATTCCGACTCTAACAAGTAGCAGAAGCAAGTGTTCCGAGTTATCGCAGGTAAAAAGGATCCTTTATCCGTAAAATTGAATTATTTCTTTTAGTGCGCTTGAAGTTGAAGCTTTCGACGATTTTTTGTTTTGAGAGATTGAAACTTTTATTGATAATTGTCTTTATTCGCTGGATTTTTTAATACATTTGGGAATTTGGGAAATTTGGGGATTTTTGGGAATTTAGGAATTTTAGGAAATGCAGGGTTTTGGGAAATCTAGGGATTTGGGAAATTCAGGGATTTGGGAAATTTAGTGTTTTGGGAAATGTAGGGTTTTGGGGAATCTAGGGATTTGGGAAATTTAGGGATTTGGGAAATTTAGAGTTTTGGGAAATTTAGAATTTTGGCAAATGTAGGGTTTTGGGAAATTTCGGGAATTGGGAAATTTAGGGATTTGGGAAATATAGGTATTGGGAAATCTGGGGATTTGGGAAATTTAGAGTTTTGGGAATTTTATAATTTTGCGAAATGTAGGGTTTTGGGAAATTTAAGGATTTGGGAAATTTAGGGATTGGGAAATCTACGGATTTTGGAAATTGAAGGATTTGGGAAATTTAGGGACTTGGGAAATGTAGGGTTTTGAGAACTTCAGGTATTTGGGAAATTTATGAATTTGAAAAGTTTAGGGATTTGGGAAACTTAAGGTTTTTTATTAGTTTATGGATTCGGAAATTTGAGGGTTTGTAACTTTAGAGATTTGGAAATATAAGAATTTGGGAATTCAAAGATTTGGGAATTTAGGCGTATGGTCATTTAGAAATTTGAGCATCTAAGAATTTGGAAAACTTGATAAATGTAAAATACTGAAATGTTGAAGTTCACCTACCTCATCTTCCAAAATAAATCACAATCCTTCCCCCACACTCATCCTGAGTCAATGAAAGTTCATATTTCACCGAACTATATTTGAACTTGACACTTCACTATCTTCAGTGCACGAATCAATCTTCTTGATTGAGTAACCTCACTAGCTGCTTTTTAATCACTAATCGACTCGATTGTTAAAAACCGATTCTTCAAGATTCTCTCATTTCTATACATTCAAACTGTCCTCCCAATTCTTCATTCGATCACAATCGATTGTACTTAATTTCAATCTTCGAGTTCTATTCAAGTTTCTTTATGATCCTCATCGATTAAACTCCATTCAAATCATCTCAAATCAATCAAAAGCAGAAACTCGAAGAAACGCAAAAGAACCGAAAAAATCTCACTTGGAATTGTCTGCGATCAATAATCAATTTCATGCATTGTTCGATCAATGCGTTCTGTTTGATATATCTTCGACTACTCTTCAGTATCGTCTCGTATCACAGTTCGCACGCGACTGAACATTCTTCTTCGATCGTCGGTCGAAGCGTGCACGCTGAACGACGCGTTTAATCATCGCAAGAACGCTTGATTAATTTCGCATCTGGCATTATTTCGAGCTAGCATGCTAGTTTTGTAGTTGACAAGATGGCAGTCCGCTCCGATTCGCCATGACTCTGCACCTCGACCTGTAAGAACGTTCACAAATTTCTTTTATTAAGCTATTTATTCTTATTTCGAAGTTGAGAGCTAGTTTTAGGATTGACAAAATAGCAGTTCACTCTAATTTGTCATAATTCTGCATCTGAATCTTTAGGAAGGTTCACAAATTATATTTGTCAAGCTACTTATTCTTATTTCGAGGTTGCAAGCTAGTTTCGGGGATGACAAAATGGCAGTTCACTCTAATTTGTCATAATTCTGCATCTGGATCTTTAGGAAGGTTCACAAATTTCTTTTATTAAGCTACTTATTATTTTTTTGAGGTTGCAAGCTAGTTTCAGGGATGACAAAATGGCAGATCACTCTAATTTGTCATAATTCTGCATCTGAATCTTTAGGAAGGTTCACAAATTATATTTGTCAAGCTACTTATTCTTATTTCGAGGTTGCAAGCTAGTTTCGGGGATGACAAAATGGCAGTTCACTCTAATTTGTCATAATTCTGCACCTGGATCTTTAGGAAGGACAGGTAACGAGAGCACTGATGTTTTTGCACAACTGCCATCTTCTCAGCTCCGTTCACTTGTTTATAATAACATGTTCATTCGTCTTTCGTGAGATGAAACTCTGCATTTTCTTTCTATCATCGCAGGAACAACATTTTGCTATCGGTGTTATCGCAAGCGTTTCGCTCGACCGCCATTAATTATCGCGGCGATAGGGGTCATTGCTAATGCGGTACCACTTTCATACAGAATCGATTTTCTTCTCACTTTTCGATCCACATTGTTTAGCCGGAAAGCGCAAATAACGGAGTTTGTAGAAATTTTCACTGTGTACAGGAACTCAGTTTCTCATTTAGGGTATTTGCATGGTGAACACAGTCAATCGGGGAACTTTGAATGGACGCAATTATGTAGACACTGTTATAACTGTTAATTACCAGTGATATACTGAGGGATGAATATTTGTATAACTGAGATTATTGATTATTGAAACTGAGAAAATTGAGATTTAGGTGTTTAAATTTGAGGAAATGAGATTTTGTGAATTTTTAAATTGTGAAGTTGAAAATTTGAGAGTTTGAAGAGTTGAAAATCTGACAATGTGATAAGTTAACATTGTAACAATGTGACAATTTGACAATGTAGCAAGTTAACAATTTGACAATGTAGTCATTCAACAATGTAATAATTTAACAATGTGACAATTTAACAATGTAGCAATTTAACAATGTGACAATTCGACAATGTAGCATTTCAAAAATGTGACAATTTAACAATGTAACAAATTAACAATGTGACAATTCGACAATGTGACAATTTGACAATGTAGCTAATCGACAATATGACAATTTGACAATGTGGCAACTGGACAATGTTGTACTTCAAAAATGTGACAATTTGACAGTGTGACAATTGGACAATGTAGCAATTTGAATATGTGGCAATTTGAAAATTTTCCTAGGTCACAATTCGGAAACTTGAAATCCTGCAAACCTGATAACATAGAATTTTGAAAATTCGAAAACTTCAAATATTAAAGTCCTGAAATCTTGGAAACTTGAAAACCAAAAATTATAAAATATGAAAATTGATAACCCAAAAAGAGTACAAGCAAACTATAAGCACTCAAACCAACTTGAAGAATAGATTTGATCAAATATTTCCAGTATACTAAAATATTCCACAAAGAGTTCCTTTAAAGTTGAACGAAGCCCCGTGAATGAAACGTGTTTCATTCAATAGAATTTACAATTTCGAGAGATCTCTGGTCATAAAATATGCACCTTGTTTATTGAAGCTGACGTTCAACGAAGTGTTTACACGCTTTTTTCCTCATCCTGAAAGCTGTGTGAAGATGTCGGGCATATTTTGAAGTAAATTGAAGATGCTCCTCAGTGTTTCAAACAGTATCAAAGACAAGAAATCACAATTTACAAGATTCTCAGTCATTCTTTGAACATATTGTTCACAAACATAAACACTTTACACGAACTTATGGACAGAAGACGCTTTGATAGCATTCAACAGATCATTCACAGTTTACGTGCTAACCATTCATTTCTAAGAGGGTTACAAAGATTATAATCACAAAGGATCACGATCGTTCAAGGAAGCTTTATATAAAAATACATTATTCATGAAAGCTTTGATACACGAAGAATGGACTTATTTTTGGTATCATTTGCATTTCGCAAGATTCTATTATTTTTGAGCGAATCAGTCAAATCTTTTGTGGACTTTAATGTGACGTATGTTTTTGAATATATATTCACAAATATTTTTCGTGTTATTGAAGATATTTTACAATTTATGAGAGTGTCAGGCATTCATTTTGAAATGAAACGTTTAGCGAGACCGCATAAATGACTCATTTTCAGAAAATAAATAAATGAATATTGACTTACATTTACATCATCAAACATTACGAGACTTCATTCGCAATCATCTAAAGCTTCACAAGTATTCACAATTTTACTTAATATTTTCAAATTTTTCAAAATCACGGTTTTTATAACTACACCATACATCATTTACAAAAACGTGCAGACACAATGTTAACAATTACAACTAGTCTCAACTAGTGATGACAAACATCACAATTTTTTAATATCACACTTCACAGTTACTCGTTGAATTTTGGCGGAGTCTCTTGTGATTTTGTAGAATAACTCTTATGATTTTGTAAAACGACTGAAACTCTTGTGATCTTGTAGAATAACTTAAACTGGTCTTATAAAATAACTAAAGCTATAGCGATTTTACAGAATAACTTCAACTGTTACGATCTTATAAAATAACTACAACTTGCGATTTTGTGGAGCAACAACTCTTGTGATTTTGTCAAATGACTAAAACTGAGGTCTTGTAAGACAACTTACACTGTTGCGATCTCGTAGAATAATTAAAACACCTTTTTGTAGAACAACAAACTCTTGCGATTTCGTAAAATAAAAATGTGATCTAGAATAACTGGAACACCTATGGTTTTATAGAACAACCAACTCTTGCGATTTTGTAGAGTAACAAACTTTTGCAATCTCATAAAACAACTCACACTCTTGTAATTTTGTAAAATAAAACTCTCGTGATTTTGTGAAATGGAACTCTTATGACTTTGTAAAATAAAACTCTTGTGACTTTGTAAAATAAAACTTGCAATTTTGTAAAATAAAGTTCCTGCGATCTTGTGGAGTAACTAAAACACCTGCGATTTTGTAGAACAGCAAACTTGCGATTTTGTAGAGTAACAAACTCTTGCAATCTCATAAAATAACTCACAGTCTTGCAATTTAGTAAAATAAAATTCCTGCGATTTTATAAAATAACAAACTCTTATCCTGTAGAACAACTAAAACACCTGTAATTTTGTAGTACAGCAAACTTGCGATTTTGTAGCGTAACTCAAACATTTGCCATCTTATAAAAGAACTCACACTCTTACGATTTTGTAAAATAAAATTCTTGCGATTTTATAAAATAACAAACTCTTATCCTGCAGAACAACTAAAACACCTGTAATTTTGTAGAACAGCAAACTAGCGATTTTGTAGAGTTCTCGCAGTCTTGTAGAATAAACCCTTGCAATCTTATTTGCTAAGATGCTATATTTCAATCTTGTTGAATAACTTGAACTCCGACGTTGAAGAAAAAAATCGCGTACCGTTTACGGCGCACAGGTGACAACACTGAATCGAGTATTTTCGAACGATGTTCACAAAAAGAAAGATGGAGGTGTTCGAAGGAGTTTCGTAAACGACCGATATCCACGAGAACCGAACGCGTTGTGAGCGGTTTCGAGCGGCGCCGGGAATTTGAAAGAGGCATCGCGCGGCATTAAGCTGTCCTCACAACAAAATATTGCCTTTGCACCTGCGTCTTTCGTCTCGTTCGATAGCCACCGCTTTTCACGACAATTATTAAACCTTAGCCCTAAAATATTGTGTCACACCTGTGACGCAATTTGTAGATACAATGCGATAAATTTATACTCGCAGTATAATCGAAACTTAAATTGAAGTAGTGATTTATGTAGCTGTTTTTACTTGTTTTTATATTTTGGTGGGGTTATGGTATATGAAAATAAACGTTTTTGTAATTTATGCAGTTTTTGGGGGTTTTGGAGAGGGGTAGGTTAGGTTAGGTACACTTTAAGGTTTGAGTTGATAGATTCTTTGGAGTTTAGGTTGTTGGGTATATTGTAGAACACATTTGTCTTCTGGATTATAGATTTGTGTACGAATTTAATTTTTAATGAATTTTGTGTAGGAATTTTTGAAATTGCAAATTTGCAAATTGAAATTCTGTAATTTTCAAATTACTAAACTTTGTATTTTTAAAGATGATAATTATCAGATTACTAGATGTTCAAAATTCTAGTCCCTAAATCTCTAATTTCTTAACGATTCAAATATCCAAATGGGCAATTTCTAATATTTCTAAAATTCTAAAATTTGACAATTCTCGAATTTGTGAGTCCTCACACCTCCAAATTTCCAAACAATTTTCTAATTGTGTAGACTTTTAAATTGTGTAGACTAATTTCCCAAATTCCCCATTTCCCAAATTCCCAATTTCCCAAATTCCCAATTTCCCAAATTCCCAAATCCCCAATTTTCCAAATTCCCCAATTCCATAAATCCCAAATTCTATAATTCCCAAATTCCATAAATCCCACATTCTATAATTCCCCAATTCCACAATTCCCCAATTCTATAATTCCCCAATTCCATAATTCCCCAATTCCCAAATCCCCAATTTCCCAATTTCCCAAATTCCCTAATTCCTAAATTCCTCAAGTTCTCATATTGCCTACTCCTCAATTGCCAAATTCTCATTTCCAAAAATCTCAAATCCCCAAATTCCTATATTCCCAAACTCTCTAATCTCCAAATTTGCAAATACCCAAATTCTCACATTTCCGCTTCCCTAAACCCCAAAATTTCAAGTCCCCAATTTCCCAAATCCCCAATATCCATCTCCACCGATACCCTCACACCTCCAACCCCAGACCGGCAATATAACAAATGTACCACATCTAACACAACAATCCAATAAACCGCCATTACTCCGTGCAATCAACACCTCATCCATTTCTAAGAACATCAAAACATTACCACAATCATCTCGATCAACCTCTAATTTTCAACCTGACTGTTACAACATCGTACATGTACACATACACATTATACAACACATGTATTCAGTACATGAGTCGATAGCCACGCACTCGATTCTTTCAGATACATAGAGAACTGTTTGTCGCGATGCACTGTGTGCAACAGGTGACGTACATCCTGTGTCTCGAATTAAAACTCTCGACAATAGGTCGCCACGATTCTCGGAATCGAAGGAAATCGATTACTATCGTTTTGTCCGGCGTTCGGGGTATCGTGCAACGAACGAGGGTAGAAACTCCTCACGGATGATCGCTTCTGCTCGATAAGGCTCTGCGTTAAAAATTAAACGGGGCCTTCGAACGTGCAACAGGTGAGCTGCAACTTCTTTCTTTAATCCTTCCTTCGTTAACACGTTGATTGTCACGGTAAAAACTGATGTTTGACGCAATATAATACTGATTATTAACATATCGACACGATAAATACTGATGTTTGTCATTGGACATCCTACAACACAGATTATTAATGACTAAGATGCTTAATTTTTCGATTTCATTTTTTATTTGTTAGGTTAGATATATCACTGTTAACATTTAGAACCTTCAAGTTTTTGTTTGGTTTTTGTAGAAATAATTGATGTAACTGAATTTGCAGCGATCACGTGTGAACGCCATATTGAATACTGTCGTTCGTGGTTGGATACACTATAATAGAGATTATTAATAATAAATATACTCATCTTTCAATTTTGTCTTTTAATCGATTAGTGTATATCACTGTCAACATTAAGAGTCTTCAAACTTCTTGCTTTTTTTAGAAATAATAAAATTAACAAAATTTGCAGCGTTGACCTCATATGAGCGCCATATTGGAACTTGACGTTCAGACACTATAACATTATTAATAAGATACTTAAACTTTCAATTTTATTTCTAGTCTATTAGTATACGTCACTGTCAACATCAAGAGTCTTCAAACTTCCTGCTTTTTTTAGAAATAATAAAATTAACAAAATTTGCAGCGTTGACCTCATATGACCGCCATATTGGAACTTGACGTTCAGACACTATAACATTATTAATAAGATACTTAAACTTTCAATTTTATTTCTAGTCTGTTAGTATACGTTATTGTCGACATTAAGAGTCCTTAAGCTTTGTTTTTCTTTTCACGTAAATAATTATTTTTACCGAATTTGCAGCGTCGGTCACGTACGCCCATCATGGTAATTAAAGTGCTAACCTTTAACTTTTCCAGCGAGCAATTGTTTTCAAACAATATCAAGCTTCCGAGAAGTGTCGAAGGAAAAAAATGTATGAAAGTTTCATGAATTCCAGTGCGAGCTGATAATCGTTATTCAAATTAATTTGTCCGCTGTTTTTTACACGTTTCAGTGACTGAAATGAACGATGTAAAAGAGAGAAAAAAACGTATGAAAGTTTCATGAAGAGGTGACAGATCAATGAAATTGTGATTGCGTCCTTTCTCTTGGATTTTGGCTTGAAATTCCTTGTTGTTTTGTCCTTTTTAATTTATCTTGTCACGAATAAATAATAAAAGTTGTGCAGAATTGTGTCATTCGTTATTTAAAACTTGTCCTCGTGAGAGAATGTAAGGCTTCTTCTTTAAAAATGCGTTTCGGTTGTTAATTTACTTTTAACAATTCTTTTATGTTACTTTTCTATTTAATAGACTCTGAATTTGTTTACTCTGTCAATTCTTTACTATTTAATTATTGTGTACATCTTTTGAGTACAATGAAATTTGGGATGATAATAAATATGGGAGATTCCGCCATTTGCTTTTGGTTTAGTAACGTAAGCAAAATGGCGACGTAAACGGTTCATCAATATTGTTATATGAAATTGATGCATTACTGTATATTTTCTAAACTTTCAATTTTTCCAAATCTGTTTTATATGTGATAATAAATAATAGTAATTTAAGAATAATATTGCAAGATAGAATAGTAATATAGTATGTTAATATGAATAATATTAATACTTTCAATAACATTAAAATTTCCAATGTAATGTGCGCTAACTTATTATACAATATAATATTGTTATTACAAGCTTAAGTTAGGTTATGATAGGTTAGGTTAGCTAGCATATTAAATTTTTTAAGTACGAAAATTTTAATATCATTGAAACTATTAGTATTAGAAATTATTATTACTATTATTACTGTTTTTTACTATGTGTTCTCCTTTTCACGTCGTTAGAACTTCATCCAAAGGAAATCTCTTAATAACGATAATAAACAAGAGTTTCGACGAATGCAATAATTTTTCCTGAACGACGAACTAATATTTCTCGACAAACTCGATACTTCTTCCTCGGTATTTGAATTATCTGGCCCACTCGTGCGAATAACTACGACTCAAACGCGTTTATAATTTGATAAGAAAATTGGATCGAAAAGGTGTTTGCACAAAGTTTCTTCGTTATTTCGGTAGGTCAATATCGTTGCTACGGAAGCAGAAACGATTCGGTAAACTCTATATTTTATTCCATTCTTCCTTAATAATCTGCTTTATTAAATACAAAAATTCCAACACAATTATTAATAAAAATTCTTCGGTTTCAAACATTTTATCCAACACGACGCTTTTATCCAAATCAGTCTAATCCTTACATGACAATTTGTTTCTAATGTTAACCCTTTGTTGTGCAATTTAAGAAAGTATCAGGTAGTAATAATAAATATTTCCTGTTGCAAAAATTTATTTGAACAAAAATTATGATGCAAATCTGCAATATATAAAGAGACAGAAGACTATACGTACAGTCAATAGCTTTAATAATCTCATGAACTATAAAATTTGTAGTTCACGTATGTTTAATGAACATTGATAAAGAACAAAATTCCTCGTTATAACTAACAAAATAAATAAGTTTATAAAAATTGTGTTGATAAAGAAAATACAAATTCATCCTTACAAATAATGTCCTACTCAACAATATACATTGGTGACTATGTAATAAATAATTTTTTAATAAAAATCTGGTCCTTCAGTTCCAAAAGTCCTGAATCTTGCTTAAAATAGATGAGTGACGTATTACAGTGCAGAATAGGTTAGAATTTCAGGATAAATAGCCGAAAGGTTAACTCGCGGTATCGGGAAAAGAAAATTTCATTCTTTTCCTGAAATCCAACGTCATCTCGTTAACATTTCTCCACGCCCATTGTCGCGTTTTATCGATCGATCTGCTTCATAGTTCAAGCTTCGCCGAATCCTACGAAAGGTTGGAGGTTCACGCGTTTTCGCGTTGATGCACCGGATTTAGACGAACGCTGGCCGAAACGGCGATTCGTATTCAGGAACTATGACGAACAACGGCAAAAATTTCCACGCGAACGGAATCGGAACTGGCAACGATCGCGTTCGCGAAATCAGGTTGAAAGATCATCGCTGCGACATCGAATCGAAAATTGCACTCCGCGGATGGAAAAATTTAATCCTCGAAATATCATCATCACTTTTTTTTTAATGCTTTTTATTGCAGAACGTTGGCTCGTAAAAGAGTCGCGCTTCGAGTGACAAATCAGAGAAATAGGGAAAATATTGTGCAGTTCGATGCGAAAAAGGTGAGAGGCAAACCTTTAAAATGTCAATTCACGTTTAATCGAAACGCGATTCTTTTTGAAGGAAAAATTGCTTTGATGTAACACAGCGCGTTTTATTACGAGGGAATATTTTTTAATCAAAGGACTTTTAATAAACGCTTTCGAAATTGTCACATATTAAAATCCTCCAATTTTGAAATCCTCAAATCACCAAATTTCTGTAATTCCTTTTACTAAGTTTTCAACAATCCTGGAAATCTAAAAGATCCATAAATTCTCTAAAATATAAAACATCCCCGAATTTCCTAAATATACAAATTCCACAAAGTGCGCAATTTCCCTAAACTTCCCAAATTCTCCTAATCTGTCAAATTTCTGAAATCCACAAAATTCCCCAAATTTCAAAAATTCTTCGTACTCCCAAAATTCCCAAAATTTCCTAAACTTCACATGTCTCTAAAATTTCCCATGTCTCCAAATTGCCAACGTAATCGAACAACGCTCTGTACACCGCATATGCTCATACGCGCATATATCGAATTTCCTGATGTGTTGCAACGTGCGTACGCAAACATTTACATTAGCCCGTTCTTTATAGCGTTGTTACACGTGCATGCGTACACATTTAAAGATATGTTGATACAAACAACCATTCAATTCGTTTGACCGCTGGAATTACAAAATAGCGTCGCTCATAAAACATGCATAGGAGAATTGCACGTGTCGCTGATCGCGTTCGGAGGACAGGAAAGAATCGTACACCGGTAACCGGCGGAAACAGTTTTTAATTAAACGGACAGGAATCATCAGACTAATTAACCGCGGCGCGAAATCGTTTGTGCCGAACTGTTGAATAATTGATGCCGCGATGGAAATATGGCCAATTGAATAGCCAGTCGAATGGACTACGCTGGAGATAAGAATAAAACCGATCGTGTTGCGTGCCCTCGGTAATCAATTTCATTATATTCCGGTTCAATGGAAACATTACATATGTACAACGTACACCTATGTATGCTACGTTGTACTTTGTTTATTTTTGTCTCTTGCTTTTGCTCATTATCATTGCTTATTCGATTATGAAAAATTTGTGGAGATACAATGCGAAATTTTACGAATGGTGATATAACGCGTGGTGATATGACGTGTGGCCATACGATGCGTAGTGACGCGATGCGTGGCGATATAACGTGTGGCGGTACAACACGTAGTCATACTACGCGTGGTGATACAGTGAGTGGCAATTCCACACATGGTAATAAAACGCGTGGCGATATAATGCGTGGCAATATAATACGTGGCGATACAACGCGTGGCAATTCCACACATGGCAATAGAACGCGTAGCAATACAATCGTGTAGTAATACAACGCGTGGCAATATAACGCGTGGCGATATAACGCGCGGCAATTCCATGCGTGGCGATATAACTCGTAGCAATACAATCGTGTAGTAATACAACGCGTGGCAATATAACGCGTGGCAATTCCACGCGTGGCGATATAACTCGTAGCAATACAATCGTGTAGTAATACAACGCGTGGCGATATAACTCGTAGCAATATAATCGTGTAGTAATACAACGCGTAGCAATATAACGCGTGGCAATTCCACGCGTGGCGATATAACTCGTAGCAATACAATCGTGTAGTAATACAACGCGTGGCAATTTAACGCGTGGTAATTCCACGCGTGGTGATATAACTCGTGGTAATTCCACGCATGGCGATATAACACGTAGCAATACAATCGTGTAGTAATACAACGCGTGGCAATTTAACGCGTGGTAATTCCACGCGTGGCGATATAACGCGTGGCAATTCCACGCGTGGCGATACAACTCGTAGCAATACTATCGTGTGCTGATACAACGCGTGGCGATATAACGCGCGGTAATATAACGCACGGCGATCTAACACGAGGTAGTAACACATGGCAATCGAATCCGTGGTAATACAACGCGTGGTAATATAAGACGAATCAATTTAATATGTAACAATACATCATTTTATATTATTTCTGCATTTTTTCGGCGTTTGCTATTTGAATCTTACTTTAAGTAACAACTAAACTAGACGAGGAGTGCATTTCGCTTTTGGATGTGGGCAAGCAGCCAATTATAATGCGTTCCAGCAATATTCTCCTATCTCCTATTTCGAGAAGTGACTGCGTTTTACAAATTTATCGGAAATTTCGACTGCACGATGGTGCTAGTGTAATTAAACAACGACCACATTGAGACTTGCTGCCCGGTTTAGAAGATATTAAGAATCTCGTAAACCGTGAAAACATCTTTAAGCGAGATTGTTTCGATAGTTTTGACGAGAAGGTAGGAACCATTATAATCATGATTTATTTATGGAAATTTGAGAATAATCGCTGTCTGTTTATTCCATGTCCGCCATCAAAATTCATGGTATGCTGAAAAATGAATGAAGGTTAAATGATTTATCAACTTGTTACACGCGACGATGTGCACGAAAACAGAAGAAGATGAGACTGCAGAATGAATTACAGAATGAACATTCATTTCTACTACTGTTTATTAAAAACAAAAAATTAAGCTCTGTTCACTTTTTGCAAAATCCTCCATATATTTCACCTAAGAAACTAAGTTAAACGATCTTGGTCATTTTGTGATTTTTATGCGAATAATTTGATTTAATATCAATTATTAGTTATTTGTTTGGTTCTAAATTCAGAAATAATTTATTGTTTATTTTTCTTCGTGCTTCTACGTTTGTACTGGTTAGAGGATGCAGTAGATTTTCCAGCGAAAATCGTTCCAGCCATGTTCGCTAACGATAAAGTTCGATTAACGCGATAAGTAATGGGTAAATTCGTGGATTTACCCAATGATTCTGGAAAGTGGACAGCATTCATGCTTTCTTTTATTCTTTTTTTATTCATAGAAGATAAGGAACATCGATAAGAAGGTAATTGGGATAGCTTTCAGCACTGAAAGCTAATTTGTCTCTTTTCTGTTATCGTTTATTGCGATCGCAATTTACTGACGAAATCTGACCATATTCTGTTTAATACTGTGCAGAAAAACTGTTGGGGTCCTCCGAACCTATTTGCAAATTTTTTAAAAGAAATTTTGTACCCGAATAATTTTCTGTTCTATTTTATTATTTTACCATTGTTTCGTCATTTTTATCATTTTGTTCTTTTACCATTTTACTATTTTTTGGTTTTACCATTTGATCGATTTATCACAGTATCATTTTATTAGTTTACTACTTCATTTTACCATTCTACTATTTTTTTATTTTATTATTTTACAAGTTCATCGTTTTATCATAACATTACTCTACTATTTTAACTTGGTAACCATTTTGTTATTCTATCAATTTTTTATTCTGTCGTGTTGCCATTTTACCACTTTATTATCTTGTCAGATTATCATTTTATCATATCAACATTTTATCATTTTATCATTTAACCATTTTATTATTTTGTCACTTCATCATAGCAACATTGTATCATTTTATTATTTTATTATTTTATTATTTTGTAGTTTTTTCATTTTACCATTTCATTATTTTGTCACTTCATCATATTAACATTGTATCATTTTATCATTTTATTACTTTGTAGTTTTATCATTTTACCATATTATTATTTTGTCACTTCATCATATTAGCACTGTATCGTTTTATCATTTTATTACTTTGTTGTTTTGTCATTTTATCATTTCATTATTTTGTCACTTCATCATATTAGCACTGTATCGTTTTATCATTTTATTACTTTGTAGTTTTATCATTTTACCATTTCATTATTTTGTCACTTTATCATATTAACATTGTACCATTTTATCATTTTGTCTTCTTACCAATTTATTATTTTGTCGTGTCATTTTATCATTTTACCATTTTACTGATTTACAGTGTTATCACTATATTCAATTTACAATTTTATCATATCTTCGCAAATCTTCCACCGACCATTAAATATGCTTCATTAAATTTTTACGCTTTAAGGCACTGCGAAATAAATGTAAAATGTACGAAGAACGAACGGACTTCGATGAAAATGGAATTATTGATTGAATGATTCATAAAAACTGGGACAAGCTATTATTCCTCTCGTAAAAATGAAGAAAAAAGGTCCGCGACGATAGAAACCGAATAATTTGTCTGCTTACCGTGTTTTTTCACCTTAACTAACAGAGGAGTGTCTTATGATATTATAAAATCGGTATACACAGCTGAATTTATTCGATAGGACCACAAATAGGAAGTCCCGTCGCTCTGTACAATTCTGAATTGATTATTCCGTTAATCGAACAATTATTCAAATCATTTAAATTCAATTAGAATCGCAAATTTCAATAATAATTTCGTCGTGTTCGATTTGTTCTTAAAAAACACATGGCTTTCAACTTTCTACTATCAACATCTCATTTATTATTAAATATTAATTTTTATTAAATACTAGTTTAAAATAATTATTCAATATTATTACTGTAAGACTTTTTACAACATTTTATATCAAAATTTTCTGTACTTTGACTTTATAATAAATATCTGTGAATTTAATAAATTAATATATGTATTTTAACGAACACAATAGTTTTTGTGAATTGAATATTTTACCGAATCACTTAACAGTTTTTCTGAATTCCACATTTTGAGAAACTCTGACAAGAAAAAAACAGTATAATTTTTTTTAATTCAACATCATTTTTAACCTTGAGGAAACAACTTGTATCCTTGAAAAGCGAAATCAAATATTTAAAGAAATGTCCATGCAAAGCAGGTGTTTTTGTATCGCGATCATATTAATCCATATTCAATCGGATAATTGCGTTAATTAGCTAGTAATAAACGACCCGAGCCAATGAATAACGGAACAGGAAAAGTCTAATGAAAATGTTGAATAAATAATATAACGTAGAGTTTCGAATCGAAAATACAAGATGTATTACTACACTTAATAGTCAAACACGCCTCGAATTACGAGCTCCTATATCGCATTATTGGAAAATGAAAAATCAGAAAACGTCATAAACCTTATCTGTCGATAAAATCCAATAAGTGCTCGAGCTTTTAATCGCTTGGTCTACGTATGTACATTTCAAGTATAAAAATTATTATCTCAGATAACGATCTGTGAAGAGTCACATCGGAAGTTCTTCGAATCGATACAGGTGGTCTATTTTTGTAAATAGACACTGTTCGAAGCTTTACCCCTTTGGCAAACAGTAGCAGAAAGTGACAACGAATTTCAAACTTCGAACACGAACTTTTCCTCCACGTAAGGACCTGTTAGCTTATTTCCGTGATGACGCGTTATTACACCTTTCTGGAACTTACTTCCCGGACATTTTGTTCATTCCTTTCCCGTTTCTTTAAGGAACTTCTTCTCTTTTCCGTTCTTTTTCGGATATATTAGTTTCGTGTTTTATTATGTGGGACGCCTTGTAACTGTTCTATATTTATTATATTCTTCTTACTATATTTGTTTTCTTGTATATTTATGGGCTGAAAGGGGATGTTAATTTCAAGATTTTGTTACAGTTTTTGATCAGAGTATTTACAGAATTTAACACATTGAACTTGACACATTATTTTAGTACTTTAACAAATCTTAACAAATATATTCACGATGTTTTATGCTATTTATTATTCACAGTTCTAGGCAGTTAATATTTCTGGGTAGTGAATATTTTCAATGAAGTAATCAAATTTTTAATATCATAGGTGATTTATATGAAAAAAGCGACACCCTCATTGCGTAACATGGCAATCATGTTAATCATTAAAATTGGTATTAATATTTGAAGCAGGTTAAGAACCCTTAGAGCACCCTTAAAATACCCTTAGAGCATTTTCAGGTCCATTCCCTTGGTTCACTTTCATCAAACAAATAATATTTCCCTAATTTTAATATTTAACACTCTTTTTTTGACTTCCACACTAGAACTGTCAAGATCAAATAATGAACATTTGTTCATTCAAGAAACATTTGTTTAATGTGAACAAATTTATGCATGCTCTAAATAAACAATTTAGAAATATAAAACTTTCCCTCTGCAGAAAATTTATTGAAAATTTAATTTTGTGGAAAAGGCAATTATGAAAATTTTGAAATAATCCTATTCATCCTGAAATAATCCTGAAAGTCAGGATTAATTTCCAGACACCTTCTTTATTTTCTTATTAAATCAATGTTTAATCCATCTGATGGAAACGAAGTCCTCTCTTGTATATTATAAATTTAATTAACGCTTCACCGGCTGGGGATTAACACGATTAAACTTTGACTCTTGGAAAGGAACTTAAGAACGAATTAACTCGTCACGCGCACGATCAATACGATTCAATAGAATTGTCGAATGCGAAAGTTTCTGTGTTGTGAAAACAAAGCTGTTATGACATTTTTAAGTTCTTTGGTGTATTTTGCTATAGCTCTACAATCTAGAATTTCTACAAGCTTTTGTCTCTGTAGGTTCGAGTTTTTATAATCCCGAGTTTCTATAAATTCCAGTTTTTATAACTTTAAGTCTCTGTAACATCGAGTTTTTACTGCTTCGAGTTTTTGCAACCCCAAATTTCTATGAATTCGAGTTACTATCATTTTTAAATTTTGTAACTTCGAGTTTTTACAACCCCAAAGTATTAATTCTAGTTGCTATAACACCGAGTTTCTACAACCACTAATTTCTATCAACTCAAATTTTTATAAATACGAGTTTCTACAACCCCTAGTTTTTACAATCCCGAGTTCCTTCAACCCCGAATTTCTATAGTCTCGAATTTCTATAACTCTAAATATTTATAACCCCCAATGTCCATAACCTCGAATTTCTACTGTTCCGAATTTCTATAACCTCGAATCTACTGTTCCGAAATTCTATAACCTTGAATTTACAGTCCCGAATTTCTATAACCCCGAATCTACTGTTCCAAAATTCTATAACCCCGAATCTACAATCCCAAATTTCTATAACCCCCAATCTACGATTTCCGAAATCCTATAACCACAATTCTACAATTCTAAACTTCTATAACCCCCAATTTACAATTCCGAAATCCTATAACCCCAATTCTACAATCCCAAATTTCTATAACCCCCAATTTACAATTCTGAAATCCTATAACCCCAATTCTACAATTCTAAACTTCTATAACTCCCAATTTACAATTCCGAAATTCTACAACTCCAAATCTACAATCCCAAATTTCTACAACCCCTAATTTACAATTCCGAAATCCTATAACCCCCAATCTACAATCCTAAAAACCTACAACCCCAAATCTACAATTCCAAATTTCTACAACCCCCAACCTACAATTCCGAAATTCTATAACTTCGAAGCTACCCCCCAAGTAGAACTTACCCCAATCAGTATCCATATTTCCCCAACGCATTTGCCTCAAGTCTCGCAAACTTTGCCAGCAGCACCGGTTCGACGTATCCCGAAACAAAAGGCTCGTTCCAGAATCTCATTAACGTATACCATTAAATCACCTCCCAACATCTAATCAAGTTTAATTCAATACCTAATCTCATCGCGATCAATCATACGCATTCCGATTTATGTATCCACAGCCAACGATCAAGTTTTAAAGCAACTTTGATTAGTGTTTGAACTGCGAGTGACAATAAACGATCAGGTTTCTGGCAGACGTCCAATTGAAACATAAAAGCGAATCAGTTAATTTACCACAAACCGGACTAAAAACGCGAGCTCTTAGCCGATTTATTCGACACGCGAGATTCGCAAAAGAAGCCGAAGAGATAATGGGTAATGAAGATAAGTGATGAATTGGATGAAGTTGTGACGTCAACGCGATTCTTTAGCGAAGAAGCTAAAACGTTCGTACGTCACACGTTCCTTGGATAACGATGAAATTGTGGGCAGAAAGTTGGCGAGTCGAGAAATTAGCTAGATTACAAAGGGAATCGGTCGATGCTGCCTTTATAAATTATTCTCACGATAATACAGCTCTCAGACAGATGAATGTGGCTATTTTTCAGACCAACGAACACTGCTTATATGTTGAAAACCAATTTTAGTGTGATTAATAATTTCACTCGATGATTGCGTAATGTTGGCGGCCATTTTGTTATACATTCTATACGAGGCATGAGACAAGTTACCTTTGTGAGATTAATTTTTATATATGTTAATTACACAATAATGTGTATTAGTAGAAGAGTTTACTTACGTAGAATATTTGTGAGATTATTTATTTTAATTGGGTGTCTTGTGGAATATCATTTCAATTGGTTCTATGAACAGTTCATTCTTGCAAGATACTTATGGGTCAATGTACAACTATGTAATATTTATGAGATGTTTGTTTTGTCATTTAAATAATTTACTATTGGTGGTTATCTAGGATTTAATTCTCTAAAGTATTTTAGACAATTCATAAAATATGTGTATCGACTGATTTATTTTTAAGGGACATCTAAATAATTTTTAAGGTCACTACAAAACAGTACTTTGTGAAATACTTGCAATTTAAATGATTTATGTATGTGATGTTAAAAGCAATCTTACATGATACGAATTACAAAGTTTTCCAAAAGTGGCTTAATTGTAGGTCTACTTCGGGTTTCCCTCGTTTACACGAATCTCACGGTCGAAACGTTATTCTTGGACTAACGAAATGGGTGTCAATTTACTATGCTAATCAAAGGTCCATTCAGTGGCTGAATGGAGACCGCCCAAAAGCAGCAGTTATTATGAAGGCTAGTTGCCGGCTTCCATTGAAATCTTTCGATACTTGTTAGTCCTCAATGGCTATTTATTATTCGACGAAGACTAATCGCCGATAATGGATGACTTTTCACGCGACAACTTCTCGACGAAAAATATCTCCTCCGATGGTCAAGCATATTTAACCTTTCGGAGGCAAAGTTTAATTCGGTTATGACGTACATTCGATTTATTATATTTAATCCAGCAATTAAGGATCGAATGCAAATATTCGACACAAAAGAGACGTCGTGGCAGATTTACGGAATTAAATTTTTAAGGAGAGGGCTGCTGAGAAAGCGAACCAATGTTTTCTCAACCTATCCGGCTCTCGAGGATAGCCTGAGGTGCTCCGATCAAATTCAACAACTATTAAAAGTCGACAAGCTTTTGCTCTTTCCTTCATTCGCACGATTACCTTTAGAAATCTTTTGTTCTCAGTCATCGAAACGTAACCGACGGATAATCCACAAGCTATATTTGCGAAAGCTCAATTTCGGTCTCCGTTTGTTCAACGAATCAATTTACGTGGCTCGTTTTGTCAATGACAGATCAATTGGCGGATTATCAGGTCTCCCGCGATGACGAGGCAATCGATTGATAGCGAGGCGGACTATTACAACCGATGATTTCAAATGTCGGTGAATCGAACGATTCACATTTATCTGTTTACCTGGTTGATTCTGTCGATGATCGTCCGATGCAGCGAATTCAATTGTCAAGGAAAAGTGAACAATTACGGGAACATGTTTGATGTTACAGCGAATTCGCACGGTGATAACACTGATGAATGTTTAATACAATTCTTCTTCGATTGAAATAGATCTGATCGGCAGTTGGATTAGTGTCTGACAATAGATTTAAGAATAAAATAAATAGGAACAAATTGTATCTGAAAATAGATTTCAAAAGTAAAGCAAATTATACCTGAAAATTATAAAAATAAATATGCAAAGGAGAAACAAATTATGGGATATGTTTTTGAGAAGAAACTAGAGGTTTATTTGTACCGTCTTTTATTCGTTGAAAAAACATTACAAAGCTTCTTGTATACAAACACTCTTACAAAATGTGTGAAGTAAAAAAGTTAAATGCATGGTTTTATAAAGCTTCATAAGCATCGTGTTTCTCGTTGTCCTGAGAACAAATATTTAAGTATATCTGTTTCCAAAAAGAATTATTTGAACAAAACTTTTGTAATACGTTCTTTGATTTTTAAAACTCTTTGATTAAGACGATCTATCTCCCCAGAAAACTATAATTTATGTTTCATACGAAAATTTCTGCAAAATCCCGGTGAGTTAAATTAAAGAGATCAAATCGAACTATTGATAGAATCTTTTTTACATTACTACCGCCATTCAACTTAACCTTCGAATGACGCTGGCTCATGGTTAACCTATAACTCAAACTTCAAAAATTTTGTACTATTTTTTTCATTACGATTTCGTTAAAATATTTAAGTAACCAATTTCAGTCGATCATTCTTAAATTGCTTAGACCACAATCCAGCCATCTTCCGAGGGTTAAGTTTTAAATATTTATAGTCTTCAGAAATCACTGTAACTTCTCTTCAAGCATCGCAATCACATTGTCCATAAAATCTTCATAAGAACAAGTTTTCTCACTTCTTCAGTATCATCTATATCCATTGAAATCAACGACTGATATTTGTTTTTTCTCAATTGCTCTTTTCACGACCGTTCAACCAACTGTCCAATTTCTCCCGATTCTTCGACAACCATTTGATATTATTCGACACAGTTTCCAAAGCTTTCGCTCGATTCATGACGCCAGCGCCAGCATCTGGGTATTTCGCGAAGAACGCCTTCATTTCTTCCAAACGAGTCTCCGTCGCGAAGGTCTTCGTGATCGACGGAATCAACGAACCTAGGTACCGATCGTTCAAGGTATATCTATTCACCAGGAAGTCCCAATTGGACCGTACCCAGTCCCAGACCAACGGTGTTCCGAGAGGGTTCTCAGAAATGGCGGATAAACAGTTCAGGAAGTCCTGAGAGCGGACGTAATTCTCGTCTGTGGCTGTCGTGATGAATCTGAAACGAGAGAAGGTGGTTAATAGATGAAGAAGATGAATCTACATTTTCAAATGTTCTAGTTCCAAATATTTATACTTTTAGATATCTTAAGTCTTGAATTTTTATGTTTCTGAATCATCAAATCCATAAATCATCTATAAGTTCACAAATTATGAAGTCCCAAAGGTAAATCTAGAAATCGTCAAATCTTTAATCCTCATCATCAAATCTTCAAATCTGTATACTACTGGATACCTGATTCAGGAAACTTATAAATCTCCAAGTGTTGAAATCACTAAATCCTCAAGTTATCAGATTCCTGAATTACTAAGTACTTGAGTCATCGAATACCCAACCACGTCAAGTCCTTAAATCCCTGAATCCTCAAATAACTAAATCTCTAACGTACCAAATCCACAAATCCTCAAATCCTTAAATGACCAAGTCCTCAAATCCCTAAATCCTCAAATGTCTAAATCCCTAAATTATCAAATCCTTAAATGACCAAGTCCTCAAATCCCTAAATCCTCAAACGACCAAGTCCCCAAATTACCAAATCCACAAATCCTCAAATGACCAAGTGCCTAACTAAACAAATCCCCAAACTGCTAAATCACAAAATCTTAATAAAATAAAATTACTAAATGTATATCTAGAACAGAATTACTTGTTCAAAATCCAAACAGATCGTATGGCAGTCAGTCCCCGCAGCAGCATCAGCTTCTCCGCAGCGTCGCTCTCAGCGACAAACTTCTTGAACACGATGTTCCACGAAGCCTCATCGCCAACGTGATGCATTCCTGAAACAAAGACCAATAATTACCCGTTCTTGAAAACTTGTCAGCAGAGTGCAAACAATTTACCGTAATAATAAACTAGGCTGCGAATGTCAGGATGTGGACGAACATCCTTGGGGTTCTCCGTCCAGTTTTTGAACATTTTTCCAGCGTCCTCCAGGCACTTTCCGTGCTCCACCGAGCAGGCCAATCCGAGAATCGTCGTTCGCAGTTTCCTGATTAAGTACAATGATAACGTGATAGAATACGTTGTTCAATTGTTAGAGAAGGTTTGTAAATAACGAAACGTACAAATGAATGCGATCCTCGTTGCTGTCTACGGTCCATCCTACTTCTTCGTAAATGGAGCTCACCAAATCTCTTACGTATTGCTAAACAAAGTTTATTTAGGTTTAACAAGTTCAGCTTAACAAGTTTGATATACCTTGAAGAGGTATAATACCTTGAATTTCGATGAGGAGGTGGTTGACGACAATAAAGTGTCGATAGCAATCAATTTAGAGGACGCAACGCTCCACGGAATGGGGTTGTTTTCTCGAGAGAGATACCCCGTCATGTTCATCGCTATCTCATATTCGAGTTCTCCAGCACTTGCCAAGCTGAAGGCGTCTTCCAGAAGATGCGCTCTGTCCGACACCGACAATCTCTGTAAGCGAGTGTCATTGTCTTAATAATTGGAGATATATACAGCATATTAATCAATAAAATCAATATTAATTGAATTTTTTCGAAAATGGAACAAGTGGCGCCATCTCTCCGGCGAACAGGGTGAACTACACACTTTTGAAACAGTAGTTTAATTAGTTCGTATCTTCTATCGCTAGATGGCAGCACATAAGACAGAAACGCTTAGAGTAATTAGAATTAGCCTAAGAATGGTTAAATATTGATAAGAGTTTGGTAAAGTTAACATTTCGAATTAAATGGTCTTGTACTCCGATGTAATTCGATTCATATTCTAGGCAATTAAGCTTATCAAATCAACAATATCAATTGAATTGAATGATAGGTATCTACTTTACCGTGTGAGCAGTTTGGAGAAGCTTGTTGAGAGCGTTCCATTCGCTTGTCTCGTAATTGACGCGATAATATCCGACCTGATCCGCATTGAACTTGATCCACTCTTGTGGCTCCTTAAACTCGATTAGTACTGTAAATAAATAGTCTCTTTTTAGTACATCTTTCGACACGTGCTAGAGGAAAATTCCTTCAGTAGGAACATGTAGATGGAGAATTCTCTCAAAGCTTAGATGAAATACTAAGATTTGAAGGATTGAAAACTTTCATGCAATAATGATCAAAGAATAATTACAGTAGCTGGCATCCTTGTTGAACCACAGAAGCGCAGGTTTGGATGTTTTGTTGGAGATGTAAGTGATAGGGATGGTCCACTTGTACCTTTAAAGTCAAATAATTAACTTTCAATCATTACATCGTTTAACCGGTACTCATTGTTAAAAATATACATTTGCAAATTTTAACAACTAAGTTATTATCAAATTATTATCAATTAACAAGTATCAAATCTCACCCATATTCTGACTCCGAAACGTCAAATTGAGCATCGGGATCAGCGAGGAATCGTTTCTGAGTTAGCATATAATTATTGCCCGTTCTTTTCACGTTTACAACCGGAAATCCTTTCTGTCTGGTCCACGTATCCATGATGGCGGTTACGTTCAATTTATCCGGAGAAGATTCTTGCAATATCTTGAAAAGATCAGCGGTTTCCGCGTTGTGATACTTGAATTTGTTCAAGTAGGCAGTAATGGCACCGTAGAACACGTCAGGTCCTATGAAATTTTCCATCATTCGAATGACCGAGGAACCCTTGAACACAATGATCATGCAATTTGGTGCAACCAAGAATTATTTGTTATAAGTTTGGTGGGTGGTAGACACCTTTTTATAAGAGATCTCGTCGAAGATCGCTGTTATCTCGTCGGGGTTGCTGACAGTTTGAACGATCGGGTGAGAGCTCAATTTCGCGTCTGTCACGAACACAGAGTGCATTTGTTCGACGAGGAACATTTCCATCTGTAAAAAATAGTAACACAATTCGTACACTTTTTTTATGCAGAACAAATATTATTGCTGCAGAATATACTGATCGGAATAAAAATGAAAACTGGAGGTTAATGAGAACTTGAGATCTGATAGTTAAATTTATTTGGAAGAAAATTTATATTCAAATATTTAAAAAAATTTGTGTGTACTCTACTTCTCGAATTTCCATTTTACCAATACCTGTTTAAGGTTACTCTTTTAAATTAGAAAAAGAACAAGAGTATATCAGTAGTTAGAGAAAGAACCTGCATAGATTTTTAATTTTATTAAAGCTTGACAAATACGGTTAAATAAATAACTAACCAGACCCCAACCAGGGAAGACACCATCAGCACTTTTGTATTGCATGAAGGATGCAAAACCCTCGTTCAGCCACAAATCGTTCCACCAGGACATAGTGACTGAAAAATGGCCACGAAGAAAATGAAAAACCCGTAGAATTACATTGTTAACAAGTTTAACAAAAGATTTGATCATCGATGCTCACCCAAATTTCCAAACCACATATGAGCAAACTCGTGACTAATTATAGTGAGGATGTCATACGTCTTTGAAGTGGCACTCGACTTCGAGTCGAATAATAATCTTGCTTCTCTATACGTTACAAGTCCCCAGTTTTCCATAGCACCGGACACGAAGTCTGGAATGGCCGCCATATCTGAAAAGATCAAAGTTTTGGATTATAGTTTTTCGAATTAGTATTATTCGTAAACAATTTTTGTCAGAGATTAAATTTTGAATGGGTTCTAATTCACTACAATATATGGTGATATAACAAAAAATCATAAATAACTCAGAAGATATCAGTTAAAAAATAAAAAGTATAATCGAAGATGACTCACCAAGTTTTGGCAAAGGATAATCGATGCCAAACAACTTGATATAATATTCGATAATCATTACACCGACATCGAGAGCAAACCAGCCTTTCTGTTGCTGATCTCTGGTCGTATACACGCTAACCGGAAATTGACGGCCATCGAGGCCGTTCGCCATTTTGGTGAGCGCCACGAAATCGCTGACTATGAAACAGGATAAGTACGTGGACATCGGCACGCTTTTAGCAAATGTCACCGTTGTTAATCCTTGAGATGGTTGATTCATCTGTGTACACTGGAAATTGAAATAAATATGATTGATATGGTTGAAAGAAATGATGGGGTATTAGTGGTGTACCTCGGCATTCATGTTTGATAGGGCATTGTACTCGCCGGTTGGATGTACTAGTTTCACCGTGAATTCCGCTTTGAATGCTGGCTCGTCGAAACATGGAAACGCTCTTCTTGCGTATGTCGGTTCGAACTTGGATGTGGCGATGTATCTGTTAAAGGGGTTGATTGTGATGAATTTTCAATTTACGGATTTGTTGATTTTCGAATTCTTGTTATTTGGAAATTTGGGAAAATGGATCTTTAGACATTCGTGAATTTAGAAATTTGGAAATATAGAAATTCAAAAGTTGAAAAACTTAAAAATATAGAAATTCATCAATTTAGAAATTTAGAAATACTTCTCATATAGAGAATATATAGAATCACATATATAGAAATAGTACTCATAGAGGGACCTCCTCATACAACAAATGCAACAGCCCACAGTAAAAGAACAAGAATCCATCAATTATAACAACATATACTCGTGTTCGAGCCCGAAGTCCCTCACCTGGTCCTATTCTGTGCATCATTATATTTGCTCGAATAAAATCCGACAATTTTATCAGGTTGCAAAGCCCCATTGAACTCGAAGCTCAAATTATACAGTCCCGTATGTAGTTCATTCTTAGTCCCCACCACGAACATCTCGTGTTTCGGGATCTGTACAATATCGAGCACCTCCAGCTCATAATTTTCTTCGCGATCATAGGTCTTCAGCACAGTGGATGTAATATTCAGTTCCTTCTGATGCAGCGCTATGAACCTCCTTGTGTCCAGAACGTCGATCAGTATGGTGACTTTGCCCTGGAAGGTGCCCTTGGTCAAGTCCGGGTGCAGATAAACATCATAGTGCAAGGGTTTCACTTCCTTCGGCAAACGGAACGACAAATCGGAAATGGTGTCCTTGTTCATGGCGGTGAAACCTAAAAAAAGGAGAGAAAGATACCGGATGAAATGAGAGTGTCAGCGCGGATATTGCACGAAGAGGATCAAGTAGTGTTTTGCATTCTCGTCGCCAGATTACGATAAAAATGTTCGAACGTGTGAGATAAGCTGACAATACCGGTGGAAAATTCCTTGGCAACGTGTTTGCGGCAAAAATAAACGGTCGAAAGTATTCTGCCTCGGGGCAGAAAGAAACATTTTAAGCTTAACGCCATTTGTGCACTCTGTTTATGCGATTTTAATTATAGAATCCATTCGATTCGTTGAGGCTCGTTGGCGGGCAATTTTGTTCCATAGACTTAATTCGTTCAGTGATCGCTAAAATAGAAAGGGACTTCTGCTTTACATTGTTAGTATTTATTATTGAAACTCGCGATATAGGGTTGTACATAGAGATCTAGAAGATAGGAATCTATGGATTAGGATTGAGAGATGTAAGGACGAAGGGTTTTGAGAATCTAGATTTCAGAAATCTAGGGATATACAGAATAGTGTAAAAAATCATCGAAATCATTTATAATACAAATGGAGCCGCATATGTTTTCAGATGGAAGCATTAATATCGTTATCAACATTCGTGCAACGTGTTATCATTGAACTGCCAATTTTCGAGGGCTACTCGATATTCGATAATACTTAAAGTTAAAATATGATTAACATCCGAGACAAATAATTAAAATTAATTGACCGTATTCAAGGTATATTTCCAAATATTAAATTTCATATTTAAGATTTTAAATCTCTATAATTTTACTTTCAATCTTCTTAGCAAACTGGGACCTGAAACTTTGTGTAATATATTACAAAATATTAAATAAAATTCAAAACATAAGACATACAAAACATTAAATAAAATTTACAATATAAAATGTACAAAATATAAAATAATATTCGTAACATATAATTTTTAAAATTACAGTTTAATATGTTATAGTAAGTAATCCCTTAATATTCAATATTTAATGACAATCTATCGAACTATAAGTTAATCACGATCGGTAGTTCACGTTTTGGATAATAGTTACAAACACTACTGTGGTAATTGGTTCAAACGATTTTAAATTTCCCGCCAATGATAGACCCGATTGTGAGTCATGAGTATACCACTAGGAACACTTGCCGACGCAATCAAAATTCACTCACGGTATTGATAGACGACTGCTTCGACTTTCTGATCGACAAGTACCAGCAACGTGGCCAGACATGTGCAAATTAGGCTGAGGATACAGCAAACGCTGCAGGTGAAGCAAACGAGACCACTTTCGCGATGCGTCGTTTTCCTTCTTGGAATTGAGTAGGCGACACCGCGGTACTCAGCGCCACTCGAGCTGCGTTTAGTCGCTTTCGTCGCCATCCAGTGCGCATGCGTCACTTATAAGAAAAACAAACTATACCTGGAACATTACGTTTCATCTTTAATTAATTTATCCACGGAGCATCAAGATCGTTCAAGAAAAACATTACTCCAGTGTCGGTTGCTTTTCGAACGCGATTCTTTCGGAAGGAGATAAAACACCCCGACGTGGCGGGAAATTTGAATGTGCGAATAGCGAAAGAGCGCGGCGCGACCGAAGAGCTGTTTGCAGTGTGTTTAAATTGAATTCATTCGACACCTGTTGCTTCAAAGAACATCTTTACAACATTTTTTCTGGAAAATACTTTTTATCAACGTGTATATTTTGCAAATGTACTTGAAGCAATCAAAGGTGTCAGATTTAGTTGAAACAGTATGACTGATAGGACATGCGTAGGTGTTAGACAATTTTCTTGCTTCTAATCGATCAACAGCAACCAATAACATTCTAGAAGAGTTGTCCTATCAAATGTTCTATCGCTTTAAAGTAACTGGTTATTTCGTTCTATTCTCTCTCGTTAAATGGCAATACACAGCGAAGCCGTTCAAAATGTGCAGCTACCGGAAAAGGAGGTTTGTCGAGCAAACGACGAGCATTATTTAGAGCAGGAAAAACAGAACGGAACATGCATTCCGGAAAACTCACGCGCGAGACACCATTGACGCAACCGTGACTGTCAACACTGAACGAGTTCACTATGATTATTGAATTAGCTCTTTTCTTGCAGAATGCTTGGTGGCCTCCAAGGTGACCCGCAAAATTGAATAATCGTCGACGAGAGACGGTGAACTTACTCGTGGACGATCAATTTCGCGTGACACCGCCGATATCGATTTTTTGTTCCTTCGAACTTATTCTTATTTCATTCGATTACGTAAAATATATAATATATATTACGTAGTGGAGATGATGTATTTTTGGAATTTTAAGACTTTTAAATTATCGATGTTCCACATTTCGATATTTCTACGTTATGGGTAGGATAGATATTGTTGATCCCATAATCAGATATGGTATTCACATATTTTTATATCCGTATGTTTTTATATTTGCATTTTTATATCCCTGAATTCTTATATTCTTAGACCCCTATGTCCCTATATGCCTAAACCTGTGTATCCCTAAATCTCTACATATATCACAAAATCCCAATATCCATAAACTCCTATGTCTCTAAATCTCTATATAACCTAACCTAAACACTTATAGCCCTAAATTATTATATCACAACCCCTACAGTCTCCATATCCCTAAATCTCTATATCTCTAAATTTTAATATTCCAATATTCCTACATCCCTTACTATATCCCCATATTCCTACATCCCTATATTCCTATATCCCCACATCCCCATACTCAGATTCTTAGATTTTTGCCAAAGATATTAAGAGTTTAAAATTTGTTAACAATTTAATGTTGAATACGTTTGAAATGAAACTGCTGTTTTATTTTAAAGTCCTAGTGTGTCTCGCTTTTTGTCCTTCGAGTTAGAGTTTCACCGTCGTTTCAAGGATGTTGGTTAAAATTCTTGTCAACGCGCTCTGCCGATCCGTGTCATTGCCTTTTCTGTGACCTTTCATCTTGCAATATTGAAAGATTCACAAAAATCTATTGCTAACATTTGCCAATTTTTGTTGTTGCTGAATATCGTTTTATTGTTATGATAATATTATTTAACACGTTGGTTGTGGATTCACAGGTGAACTCAACCGCAAATTAAATATTCAACGATAAAACTAGAAAATGCGAAATAATTGCTGAAGAATATTGTATTACTAACCGTGCAATATAACAAAATTGATTAAATTACAAATTTGAACGATGAAGTTTCCAAATTTTTGATTGTTTATCAACACACGAAATTTTTCTGCTAAAAATACAAAATAAAATAAAATACATAATCTGGTAAAATACAAAATTTTGTAATTAATAAAATAATTAATTTTTTAACGAATTAACTTTGCGTACGTCTTGGTTACAACTGACACCCTCGATTAAAAATAAGTATAAGCAATTATAAAAAATGTTAACAAATAACTTAATTATTAAATGACTCAATAATTAATTGAATGCTCACACTACCTGCGATCTTCCAAGAAATGGACAAAATCTTCACACGTTCTTTCACTTTCAATCCGAACACAAAAGCGGAGAATCGATCATCACTTTCGTGTTGTTCTTCGATCGGTTATCGAACAAAGACTGCCATAAACCGACCGGTGGTGAAGTGACCACTTCTCTTGCTCTTAATTGAAAGTAACAGGAATACTAACTGCATGCATATTCTCCGGTTAATTGGCTGAAATTGATAATGCAAAGTTTGCGTTCATTAACCAGCCACCAGTGATGTCAAGTAAAAGAATAACCTTGCTCGCATTAATGATAACCTCGGTGCGCAGTCGAACTGCAAAACGAATCTTTCTATTTTTATTTCTTATGTAAAAAACAATCACTATTAATTATCTCAAAACAATCCAAAATATTTGTACATTCTTTAAATTATGATAAAACTTTGTTATACGACGTTTCTTTAAAATTAATTAAGACTGAAAGTGTTTACGTTTGAAAAATAAAAGAACGAAGATGAATGTTTGTACGTATTTCATGTTTAATGGAATTATATGTAATTGAATAGTTGACAACTGTTGATAATTAAAAAGGTGTGGCTCGAAATGAGAATGTAGGTGAGATTTGGTTCTTTTTTAATGGAAAGCGTCTGTTCGTTTAGATTTAATGAAAGTGGTTAAGTGAGTTATCCATATACTGAAGGGTGATATAATATGTTATGACATTATTTAAAATGATATAACGAGTTGATGGTGAGGACTACACCACGAATTAAATAGCTAATGGAATATGCAACGCGTCAAATGTGCAACATGTCGATTATACAATACATTGACTATACAACGCGCTGACTATTCAACGTGACGACTATGCAACGCGTCGACTATGCAACGCATCGAGTATGCAATGCGTTGACTATTCAATGCTTCGGATATACAACGCGCCGACTATTCAACGCGTCGAATATGTAACACGCCGACTATTCAACGCGTCGAATATGTAACACGCCGACTATTCAACGCGTCGACTATGCAATGCGTTGACTATTCAATGCGTTGATTATACAACGCGCCGACTATTCAATGCTTCGAGTATGCAACGCGCCGACTATTCAACGCATCGACTATGCAACGCGCCGACTATTCAACGCATCGACTATACAGCGCATTGACTATACAACGCGTCGAATATGCAACGCGTCGACTATTCAACGCGCCGACTATACAGCACATTGACTATACAACGCATCAAATATGCAACGCGTGGACTATTCAACGCGTCGACTATTCAACGCGTCGACTATTCAACGCGTCGACTATTCAACGCGTCGACTATTCAACGCGTCGACTATTCAACGCGTCGACTATTCAACGCGTCGACTATTCAACGCGTCGACTATTCAACGCGTCGACTATTCAACGCGTCGACTATTCAACGCGTCGACTATGCAACGCGCCGACTATTCAATGCTTCGAGTATGCAACGCGCCGACTATTCAACGCATCGACTATGCAACGCGCCGACTATTCAACGCATCGACTATACAGCGCATTAACTATACAACGCGTCGACTATTCAACGCGCCGACTATTCAATGCTTCGAGTATGCAACGCATCGATTATATAACGCGTCGAATATACAATGCGCTGACTATTCAACGCGTCGAATATGCAACGCGTCGACTACGCAACGCACTGACTATACGACACGCCCACTATTCAACGCGCCAACTATTCAACGCGCTGACTATTCAACACATCAACTATGCAACATGCCGACTATTCAACGCGTCGACTATGCAACAAGATGACTATACAACGCATCGATTATACAACGCGCTGACTACTCAATGAATCGAATATACAGCGTGCTGACTATTCAACGCGTCAGTATACAGCACGCAGGCTATTCAATGCGATGAATATACAACACGCTGACAATACAACGCGTTGAATACATCAAGCACTGACTATATAGCACTGAAAGTACGACGGGAAATAATTACTATACAATAGTTGAACATATCGTCAATACAACGCGATACTATAAAACGAACAGTAATATAATACAATGTGCAATATAACAAATCATCAACCCAAGACGATAGTACAATAATATCTCAACAGTTTGCAACAAATTCTGCACCTTATAGTCCACAATAATAACAATTCATGAAAACGCCAATATTAAATCTGAAAGTTCATATAGGGAGTTCATACGGCAATATAGCGAGAGTTCACTATATTTGCATCTTAAGAGTATGTAAAATATAAAATGGTACAGCGATTTATTGTCAGTGTAACAAAGTATATTTTTTGGAACGGAAGGTGGAAAATTTAAGAATTGTTGTTTTGTTTAAAAGAAAGATTTTTAATAAACCCTTATTGAGCTCGAACGGATTTATCATGATGAATGCGATATAAAAGAATTAAAGTATCTTGAGAAAAGCCTCCGCACGCATAAAGAATGATAAGTTTCTTACAATTTCAAGATAAACTAGTTAATTCTATCGTTTTTCCAATTTCATCGTTAATGCGAATTAACGACACGAGAAATTACTTCCACGATAAATTTAATACGTTTTCCAGTTTATTGATCTGGAAATATATAGCTTGAAACCATTGACGTAACTACGATTTTTGTCCAAGTATAATTAGGTCTCTTAACATAATTGGGTACCTACAATTTTATTAAATAAGAACATTATTTTATTTTCTGTATTTTGTATCGGCTGACCCGAAATATTTGTTTCTTTGTAAAACAAAATTTTACTGAATCGATTAAAGTTCGTTTAGCTACGCCAATGCTCGAAATTGTGAAACGAAAGTCACGCTCTGAAAGATCACTGTTTTATCTTTCAATTAATCATGTTTTATCGGTGTTTGATAGCAGATAATTACAATTTGAAAAAACATCTATCTAAGTTTTCTAGAATCGTCTTCTATCGTTCACTATTTATTTGTCAATAAACTTTCTATCGATGGAAAAGTTGGTTCACTTGTTTTATTGCTCATTTCGTTATTTTACAACGTTACAAGTATCCGGGGAAAGTCATGGAAACATAAATTGAAACGTATTCATGTGTTTGAAGCAAACACGTAACTTCAAACATCGTAGAGAAATTTCTTAACGTTGATATTTGTTTTGAGCAAACAAAACACATCTGTGTAGACACAGAAACGGATCCATGTTATGAAATTTTTAAAACAATAAATTTTTATTGTAAAATAAAATTACTTTTATCGTTCTCTTAATTTTATTGAATTCATAGTTAAAAATAAACATTTAAATAAATAAATATTTAAAAATAAATAGAGATTTACTGATAAAATAAATTATTTAATCGCATGTACTGATATAATATAATTCAACGTATGTATTATAAAAAATAATTTATAATTTTTCAACTTCTGTATTGCATCAGTAATGTAAATCTTATAGGATGAAAATTATAATAAATTTATAACAAATTTCAAGTTGCACGATGAGGAAAATCTAAATACATTGTTCTAATAAAATAAATTGTTTAACAACTTCTATGAAAATTCCAATGTACATTTTTACAAATATTTCACCCCCTCTGCACCCCTGTCAAAATATTTAATTAAATACGTAAATGCAATTATTATGAGATTGCAATGCTAGTGACAGCTATTTTGCAAATTTTGAACAACAATTATATGTGTCGATGTATTATTTATGTACAAAAGTATTGTAAATAAAAATTACAAAATAATTAAACTTCTTTTGTATTATGTCGATTAATTCTATTATTCCGAGGAATTTCTGAAAACATTTGTAAATTAGATTTATAATGAAGATCATTATGCGGTCGAAAGAGTTAGGTTAGGTTAATAATGGTGGTCATTTGCTTTCTGATAATCTCTATCATTTGCGGCGAAGAGTATAATTATTTTTTTATTATATCGTTAAATAACGATTCAGATAAGTTATTACAGAATAATTTATAAACGATGTTGATTCAACGAATTTTATTCAATAATCGTATATAATACTCGTAGATGTTTTAAATTATCGAAGTATCTTCGTACTTTGGGTATCAACGAAACCTTAATCGAACAAAACCATTTACCAATGTTCAAACATAATTCAACATAAAAACTTTTTATTTCGTTTTTTCATATTCTACTTTATTCCCTAACGTTTGTACAACACCAATTAAATAAACTAAACCATTAAATTACCAGAAATTTTCTCTCAGTGTTCTCCCCCGTGTCGATACCATAAATTATAATAAATAAACTAAATCGATACACTGTACTTTATACAAATAATATTCACTGTGTAACGCACGAAATTTTCGATAAACTAATATACTCGTATCTACAAATCCTATTTATCGATCTCATCGATAATTCTCCGAGGAGTCACGAAAATAAATCGCCAGGACTTCGGGTGAATAAACAATTCGTATTGTAGGATCTAAGACTAATCCTGCGTTTATTCAGAAAAGAAATAATATGTTAGGGATGCACACTCGCGCTGAATACTCTCGACAAATTATTATTTTTCGATTATCATTTCTCGACAAATTAACTTTTCCCATAAAATTAAGGGAAGTCCTCGAGGAAGAAACAACTTGTGCGCTATTCCCTTCGTGTATTGTATATACATAAAATCGCGATGTTACTCGGCAACGAAATAAATAATCACCCGGTTAACAAGAGAAAAGGAAAGGCACACGTTCACCATGAATCTTCACGCGACAGCCTTTTCGTTAACCTGTCGCAAATATTCGTGTGCGACGTGGAATTCAACGAATTGGGTAAAAAGAGAGAAAGGAAACAGGAAGTCTACGAAATGATCCGAGATTTTATACTTTTTCGGCCCTTATACATTTTCGATCTGAGACGCTTGAAAATTTGGGGATTCTTTTAGCAATTTTACAATTTGCAATTTGAAGATTAAAAAATTCCAGTCTGAAAATTGAAAATTTTGAAATCCTGAAAATCTGCAAATTTAAGATTTCCAGAATCTAATTTTAAAGATATAAAAATCTGCAAATCTGCAAATTGAAATATTTGAAGAGCTGGAAATCTGAAACTTTGAAAATCTGCAAATCTGTAAATTTAAGAATTTGAAGAGCTGAAAATCTGCAAATTGAAGAATTTGAAAATCTGAAGATCTAAAAATTTGAAAATTTAAAAGTCAGATCGAAAAATCTGAAAATGTAAAAATTAAAAAATCTGCAGATCTGAAAATCTGCAAATTGAAAAATTTGAAGATGTAAAAATCTAAAAATTTGAAAATCTGAAATATTTTCCCGGATCATTTCGTAAAATTCCATTAGCCCCCGAGCGATACGAAATAATATTTTAGTTTAAGCTAAGGCAAGTCGTCGATGTTGGATTGTCGCGCTTGTGGCTATTGTTTTCATTAATCGATGAACGATTATTAATCGAAAGCAACGCTCGCATCGCGTCCGTTCGTAATCGCCACGATCTAATTGTACGTTTAATTTAATTGACGCTATTTAACGACAAACGATCGCGATTTCACGTAGAGGTGCTGATATTATCGACAACTATTCAAATTTTATTATCGACAATATTGAAATATTATCGGTAACATCGTTGAGATACAATTATTAGAATTATGAATTTTATTGTTCAAATCATATTCTAACCTAACCTGATATACAAATATAATATATATCATTTTAACTTGTTACTATTCTTGTCTCAAGTTAAATTTCGTTAAGCTTTCCCAAACTGATAAATAAAATTGCGCGACGAAAATCGTATCAGGTTAGGTTAGATTCGTTTAAAAGAAAAATAAATAAATCAAGTTAATATAAATCTGAAATGGAATAAATGACAAGGTTAAATTTGAAGTTTAAATAAAAATAAATAAATTTGAATGATACAATTAAGTTAAACAGAAATAAATAGATGCGAATGATTTGCTCCCCATTAACCTAAATATCTCAACGATATTATCGATGTATCAAGTATACTGATAACTTTTCCATAACGGCACCTCCAGTTTCATAAACTCGAGCTCGATTTCGCGAAACACATTTTTATCGGAAGACGAAAGATCGAAGATCGAGCTCGAGTTTCGACATCGAATTTCTCCAACGATTTTCGACGCTCGGATCAATGCAATATTAAATTAACGACGTTGCTTCGCGAGTACATCCTTAATATATTTTATTACGTATATAAAAAAGAGAGATAGTTCTGTATGTTTCGTAAAATGGAAGGACTCGTGATCCAGTTACAATTCAAATTCTCGTACATCCTCATAAAATTACTGAAAACAAACGTTTGGCACAAAATGGAAAAAAGGGAAAGACTTGAAGGCTGGGATTTAAGCGACATCTTTGAACGACGATCGATCAGTTGATATAGTAGATAATACTCTAATAAACAACTGTACAAAAGCTTGTACCATAAAAACCCCGAAGATAAAATAATAAAAGATTTTCTACTATTTTAAACAGGTACGAAAAGTGTTAATAAAAAACTACGTAACGATTGAACAAGTTTGAACAAGTTCTGAGATTGAATAAATTGTGCGTTCAGTTTAAGCTGTATATATTGCAGCCATCACACAGAAGAAAATGGATGGATTTCGTAATCGATCCCAGCTTCGATAATCGTGGAAATTCGACGACAACGCGCGTTGAGTGCCTTTCCCGTGTATCAAACAACTACTCGATCGATATACAGTACACGTGCTTTGGTTACAATAATTCTACATCGCTGGAGATACAACAGGACCAGATGATTGATCGATCAGCTGTCCATGTATCGTACAGGTATCGATTCTTCGGACAGAGACTCAGACAATACGATCGAATCGAAAGGCCACGAATTCATTTGATTCCACGATAGTCGACTGCAACAGTTCGATCATTTTTTTTACAGTTCGTTCGATCACATCGAAGAAACGATAGAGAAAAAAGAATTCCACGGTATTGCTTCTCTCTGCCCGATTTCCTGGTTCGATTTTTCATTTAGGAAGAATTTTCCACGATAGTCGATTCTCCATGGAAAAACAATAACAATAAACAGTTCCGATGACGCGTCCAATAAATATTAATTGACGTAGTGAACGATCGATCGCTGGTCGATCAACGATCTATCGTTCAAATTCAATTGAAAATGTTTGCGATATATATGTAGATAACGGTTGGTAAACGACCGGTTAATTAGTCGTATTTGTTGATGATCTGCACTTCTTGGATCTCTTCGGGTTTCATATCAACGTCTCCCCATCCCCATTTCATGTCGACGTGACTGTGCTCGGAACCACTTTGATCGTACCTGGAAATTTATATTGTTCTATGTGAGATAGTTGTGAGAGAATATAGATATAACACTCTTTTCTTTTTTTTTTATAATAGACATGTAATTTGTGGGTGTAGCAGACTCTTGTGTTGCTACGACTTATGAGAACGCTTGGGAAGGTTCTTTGTCATTAGAAAAAATTTGTAAATTTTAATTCTCAAATTCTAAAATTACCAAATGTTTTAATTCCATTAGATCTTTAAATTCTTAAATTTTCAAATTCACAAGTTCTCAAGTACTCAAATACTCAAGTTTTGAAGTTCTTAAGTTTCCTAAATTTCTCAAATTTGTTAAATTCCGAAATCTCCAAATTTCTAAATTTGCGAAGTCTACAAATACTAAATGCTCAAATTACGATATCCCCAAATCTCCAAATCTCTAATTCCCCAAATTCCCAAATCTCTAAACATCAAATGTCCAAATTTTTAAACTTGCCAAATCTCCAAATCCCTAAATCCTCAAATTCCCAAACTCCTAAATCTCCAAATCTCTAAGACTCCAAATCCCCAAATCCCAAAATTTCCAAACCCCAAGTATCAAAATTTCTAAATTTGCCAAATCTCCAAATCCCCAAATTCTCAAATTCTCAAACTCCTAAATCCCCAAATCTCCAAATGTCTAAGACTCCAAATCCCCAAATCTCCAAATCCCCAAATCCTCAAATTCATATATTTCTGAATTCTTAAATTTCCAAGTCCCCAAATCTCAAAATCTCGAAATCCTCAAATTTCCAAATTTCCAAATCCCTAAATCCTTAAATTTCCAAATCCTCAAACTCCCAAATCCCCAAATCCGCAAAATCACCCCAATCTCGAATTAAAAAAAGTTTCCGCAAGTTTGTAAAGAAAGTAACTAAATACCTGGATCCATCGCCAGTCCTGTTCGCGCGTTTCTTCACTATATGAGCTGGAACAGCTTTCATGTCGTATGCCAATCCTAATCTGGCACAGAGATCAATGAACGCCGTAGTCAAATTAAGCTTGTAGTTCCCTAACTCGGCTGCTTTGTAATCCCATGGGAACACATGGTGGTAATTGTGCCAACCCTCGCCGACCGCGAATATGGCTACACCGATGTTCTCCGTTGGTCCAATATTTCTGCAAATTTAATTTATTTATTTATCCACTCGTTCCATATTTATTCCACCAATGCTTACGAAAATTGGAAATTGTTAACAAACTCATTGGATACTAATTATTGCTAAATATACATTGGATACAAATTATATATGAATTTACAATTTTTAAGTTTTAATTGCTACTACTATGTATACCTTCTAATTTATCATGATTCATGTTTCAATTTTTTAATTCGATTGACCATATAACTTGTTAAGTTATTCAATCGAATTTTTATTGCAGAGTTACGGCTTGTTTATGGTGTTTAATAGAGTATACTGTTCTGTTCAGTTTTTTTACGAAGAATGCAGGTAGGAAAGATCTGGTTATTTACTTGTCGTAGGGTTTCATGCCCCATATATGGGCAGCCGAGTTCACCAACCACGTCACGTGCAAGCTTAGTGTGTATCTACACACTGTGGTGTACCACGCATTCAAAGGTTTCTCATTCCAGAAGTTGCACGGTATCCACGTGGGCAGTACGAAGCAGAAGACTGGCATTAGTATAATGTACAATCTGCGGAAACAAGGGAAGAAAGTTGTGTAATTATACGTTCACACTAGAGTTCTCATTTAGTTTGATAGGTACAGCTTAGTAATAACCTAATATTTAGTTTGAGTGACTTTTAACTATAGTAAATAACTAGCAATACATATAATCAATTGAATTATATCGATGCTAATAGTTACTGTGGAATCTCATTATTTCCCTGCGTCAGGGGCTCCGCGTTCTATGATCGCGCGGTAGGTCACGCGTTGGAATATCATGCATTATTTTTATACGCTCTAAATTACCACACGCTGTTTTTCTACGTTTTGGAATACTACGTGTTGTATTTCAATACGTTCGTTTCCTACGCTTTGGATTACCACGTATTGATTTTCTATGCTTTGAATTACGACGCGTTGCACTGCTGCGCATTGGATTGCTACGCGTTGGGTTAACACTCGTTGGATTGCTAAGCATTGGATTACCACGTGTTGGACTACTACGTGTTAAATTAACACGTGATGGATTGCCACGCGTTGGATTACCACCCGCTGGATTACTACGCGTTCGATTACTACGCGTTAGATTGCTACGCGTTGAATTACGACCCGTTGGATTACTAAACGTTGGATTGCTACGCGTTGGATTACTATGTATTGAATTACCACGCGATGGATTGCCACGCGTTGGATTACGTCCCGTCGGATTACTAAGCGTGGAATTACCACGCGTTGGATTACTACGCGTTGAATTACGACCCGCTGGATTAGTAAGCGTTGGATTACTACCTGTGAATTACCACGCGATGGGTTGCCACGCGTTGGATTACCACCCACTGGTTTACTAAGCGTTGAATTACCACGCGTTAGATTACTACACGTTGGATTACCACCCGCTGGATTACTAAGCGTTGAATTACCGCGCGTTGTATCACTGCACGTTGGATTACCACCCGTTGGATTACTAAGCGTTGGATTACTACATATTGAATTACCACGCGATGGATTGCCACGTGTTGGATTATCACCCGCTAGATTACTAAGCGTTGAATTACCACGCGTTAGATCAGCACGCGTTCAATTACCACACGTTGTATTTCAATGCGTTGAATCACCACGTATCATTACGAGTTATATATCCACAAGCTACACTTCCACGCGTTATATAGCCATTATATCTCCACGCTCTGCATTTCCACCCGATAGGAATCGAACGTTGCGTAGAACATTACTCTCTCTATATTGCCAATTTCAATAATGCTCCATTCCTACGGCAATGTAACAAGATTCCACAATATTGAACATCAAAGAAAATTGAACAGACTATGCGAGTTTTGTTTTTAACTATTATTTACAAAATTATAAATTTTGAACAAATTTTTAATTTTTAATTATTTACTCGGTATATACATTCATTTATTGTACCTTCTTTGCCAAACAACAACGGGATCACTTATCACGTCGCTCATATCGATCGTGGCTCCCTTTTTGAACACTTCCGGATGTTTTCGAATCAGAAGCCAACCCATGTGAGAGAAGAAGAATCCTCTTTGCGCGTTATGGGGATCTGCGTCGGTGTCGGTGAATTTATGGTGTACCCGATGATCTCTTACCCATTCGTAAATGTGATTCTACGGAAAAATAATGTTTCAGGTACTTTCTACAAAATGCGCTAGTTCCTATTATTAATAGGAGAGTTATCAATATTTATACAAGAAACAAAAAATCATGCTCGTTTATGAGTAAACACAAGATCACAGAAATTAGCCTTTGAAATATCGCTGGGGAAATTTGTCGAATTAAAAGATGGGAATAATGGCTCACTTGAAAAGCAGTTGATTGACAGAACATCAGGAAAACTCGCATTGGCCATTTTGCTTTGTAGGATCGATGAGCCCACAATCTGTGAGCGCCAGCTGTGATGCCCATTCCCGCCAGCAACGTCACGAATAATTCTAAAAATAAAAAAATATGTGCAAAATATCTTTGCACCGATGTAACATCAATTTATTATAGAAAGCCAGACCGATAGGACTCCATCTTTGTTATTTTTCAGAAAATGGCGGGAAAACGTCATTCATAGGTTATGATTATGATGAACATTGTTCGTAAACACATTCTACAGCAAATATTTTGTACGAATGTAATTTTATAATAGATATTACGTAAAATTGTAATTTTATAACAAATAGGATATATACATTTCATTTTGTAATAAATGTGATGTATATTGTTCTAGAGATTCTATAGTTCTACAGATACACAAATATCAGTGCATAATAAATATTCTACGTAGATATAACTTCCAAATAAATATACATAAATGCAACAATATTGTAGATGAATATAACTTTATAATATTGTACATATTGCACATAGAATATTGTACATAAATAATATACACGAACTGAAATGTGCCTACAATTTATAGTTAGATATTGCAAAGTATCTTACATGAAAAATAAAAATAATTTTAAAGTAAAAGTTTTTAATAAAAATAAAAATTAATAAATAAAATGAATTGCATAATGAACATTATACTCGGCTACATTTATGTAACAAAATCAACTAAACAGAGAAAGAAAAAGTGGACTTAATGTCTCGAGTAAAAATTTCTCAGTCCTCGAAGAATCATATTCAAGATGGAGGTTCAATGAACATAAATTTAACATTTATGCAATAATTCCATTGTTAGTCCTTCTTTTCTTGCATCTGACCCACTTGCAAGATTTCCTATTGATACTAACTATAATCGCATCAGGTATTTAGAGATCTCAGATCATCACTTTCGAAACCGACCAACATAGTCACGCAGGTGACGCATACCGTGTAACCAGTTGTCCGAACATGTTCCGTTAAAGACCATAAAAGAATTTCATTGAACTCACCGTTGACAAAATGAGAATAATTCAGCGTGTAATCGGGTCGTAAAAGTGTTCTGACACTCGGTGAAATTTATAACAATTGTAATTGTTTGTCTAAATTAAACATTAAGTAGCGAAGAGGAAATATTTGAACGGAACTTACGCCAAATTATTGTGTAGAATTTAGTACTTCCATTGAACATTAGATACAATCCGTAGAGAGATCCTATGTGAAGGTAGATAAAAGCGATCACGTTCCTCCAGACGATTTTCCATTTGTATTTCTGTTGAACGTTCTCGGGTGACTTTTGTACTTGTACTGTCTGACTGCTCGTCTTCTCCGTCGTTGATTTATCCTGATGGACACCTTGCTGGGAGGCTTCTAAATATAATGTGGACGACGTACCAAACAAGTTTGGCGCCATCTTGAACAATCTGTAACAAATGTTTAAAGTATTACATTTATTCCGACATTTGGTAATTATAAATTAACAATTTTTAATGTTATAAAGTAATAACCCTTAACGGACCAAAGTCGCCATAGATGCAGCATCATTCTCATTAGAGTTATTCTACACAATTGAGTTTATTATATTCTGGTTTGTTAAAAAATATTTTCTTTCTTATACACAAATATTTAGTACATAGATTCATAGTTTGAACATGGCAACAAGGCTTAAAATACTTCTGGTCCGTTAAGGGTTAAGTTAATGTTAACTTGGTCTTTAATAGAAATTGTGTAACAGTACTCCACCTTCGCATTAAAATTAAAGTTAGTGAAGTAATAATAGGATTTAATAATAAGTATGTCAGAACGCTCCTTAAAAGCTACAGCGTGAGAGTTTGCAGTGTGGAGAATTGTAGCGCGTGGGGATATAGCGCGGGGAATTACAACGCGTGACAGTGCAGAGCGAGTGAGATTACACCGCGTAGAACTACAAGATGTGAGACTGCAGCACGTGGAATTACAATGCGTGGAGTTACGGTGCGAAGAATTGCAACGCGTGGAATTTCGGAATGTGGGATTATAACGCGTGAGATTACGGCATGTGCAACTGTAACGCGTGGAATTACGGTGCGTGGAGTTACAATCCGTGAAATTACAGCGCGTGAAATTGCAGATCGTGGAATTACGGTGCGTGGAATTACGGCGCGTAGTACTACAACGCGTAGAATTACGACGCGTGGAGTTGCGGCGCGTAGAATTGCAGTGTGTAGAACTACAACGCGTGGAATTACAATGTATGAAATTACGGCGCGGAGAGTTGCAACGCGTGAAATTACGGCGCGTGGCGTTGCGACGCGTGGAATTACGGCGCGTGGAGTTGCGACGCGTGAAATTACGGCGCGTGGAGTTGCGACGCGTGGAATTACGGCGCGTGGAGTTGCGACGCGTGGAATTACGGCGCGTAGAGTTGCAATGCGTGGAATTACAACGCATGGAATTACGGCGCGTAGAGTTGCAACGCGTGGAATTACAGCGCGTGGAGTTGCGGCGCGTAGAATTGTAGTGCGTAGAACTACAACGCGAGAAGTTACAGCGCGTGAAATTAGAATGCGTAGAACTACAACGCGTGGAATTACAGCGCGTGGAATTACGGCGCGTAGAATTACAATGCGTGTAATTGTAACGTGGTATTATATCTATTGAAACGTCGAAAGCATCTTCACGATCGAAAATCCAGTGACCTAGTAACAAATACTTTCAAAAATATAAAAACATCTGGCAATCGAGTCTCGTTCTACTTGTAATGTGTTCTTTCGTCGTGTGAAAGTTTTCGCAACATTGTTCGCCGAAATTGTATGCAGAATATTTCAATACATAATTCAATACGCAATTCCGTCACTTCCAAATTCACAAATCTTCCAATTTCCAGGTTTCTAAATTCCTATATTCCCAAATTTCCAAACTAAAAAATTCGAAAATTCTAAAATTTCCAAACTCCTACATTCTCCATCCTCAGTCCTGATTTTCTAAATTATCCAACTTTCCATATTTCCTAGGTCCTACATTTGCAAACATGCCAGCCAAAAATCTAAACTAATAGCACAAACTATATCTCGTAGTTGACACTTTTGGTACCTACAAGATATCTCATAGTGAACAATGAATGAGTTAATGTATATTGCCAGGGCCGTCTTGTGAACGGTAAAAGTAGAGAGAAAAAAAATGTGGACGTAGAAAGAAGGTCCATGCACCGAGCACATGATCACCCGCGTGATACGAAGTGACCCTGATAGAAGGTTAAGAGCACGTTCCAGTAAAAGTGTTCCTCCATCAGGCACGAAACGGTACATGCTGTATCTGCACGAGAGTATCCGCAGGAAAAGGGGTCGAAACTGGTAGGAAAAGAGAAGAGGAGAGGGGTGGGGCAACGAAGCAGGAAAGAAGCGAAGTTTCGAGCCTGGAACAGGTTTCCTCTGCAAAGGAGGTCAATGGCATGTTTGAGCTCATTACCGATCAATCTGAAAGAAGGCTCTGTGTACACTCGGGTGCAACGTGTCCTTTCTCTGCACTATCGCTCGAGTGAACTTGAAGAATTTCCATTTCACAAATTTTCGTTCAGTCGAATTTTGCAACGTTCCATTGCAATTTTTTTTTTCTAACATAAGTTTTTTGATTTTTTAATTCGCGTTTGTAAATTTTTAATTTGTGTTTGTGGGGTTTCAAGTTTTTAAGTTTTTGGGTTTTTAAGGTTTTAAGTTCTTGGGTTTTCAAGTTTTCAAATTTTCTACTTTCAAATATAAAAATAAAATTCCCAGATGCTTGAATATACAGATTCATTAATTTGCCGCTTTCTAAATCGCTAGATTCTTAAATTCCTAGGATTCGACAACTCTTGGTCCCGAAATTCCTAGATTCCTTATCTTAAAGGTCTCAAATACCGACGTTCACAAATTCTAGGCTATCAGATCCTTAGACCGTAATAATTTTAAACCACCAGATCCCTAGATCTGTACATCGCTAGATTTTCAGTACCTTGGCTCCACAAATCCTTAGATAGTCCCTCGATACCCGAATCCCTAGATACCAAATCCTTAGATATCCAAATTCTTAGATTCCCAAATCCCTATATTCTGGAAATAGTTATGTCAATTTCTAAACATCCAAGTTCCTAGATATTAAAATTGCTAAATACAGAAATCCCTAGATATCGAAATTCCTACATACCAAAATCCCTAGATACCCAAATTCCAAAATACCGAAATACCTAGATGCCAAATTTCCAAAGCCCCAAACTTTCAAAGTCTTAAATTTTTAGATATCCAAATTTCTAAAGACCCAAATCTCTACATATCCAAATTTCTAAATACCTAAATCCCTAGATATCGAAATTCCTACATACCAAAATCCCTAGATACCCAAATTCCTAAATGCCAAAATACCTAGATGCCCCAATTTCTAAAGCCCCAAATTTCCAAAGTCCCAAATTTTTAGATATCCAAATTTCTAGAGACCTAAATCTCTAGATATCCAAATTTCTAAATACCTAAATCCCTAGATATCCAAATTCCTACATACCAAAATCCCTAGATACCCAAATTCCTAAATGCCAAAATACTTAGATTCCCCAATTTCCAAAGCCCCAAACTCTCGAAGTCCCAAATTTATAGATATCCAAATTTCTAAAGACCCAAATCTCTAGATATCCAAATTTCTAAGTACCTAAATCCCTAGATATCCAAATTCCTACGTATCAAAATCCCTAGATACCCAAATTCTCAAATATCCAAATTCCCAAAGTCCCAAATTTTTAGATATCTGAATTCCTAAAGACCCAAATCTCTAAATATCCAAATTCCTAAATACCGAAATCCCTAGATAGCCAAATTCTTCCATCCCGAAATTCTAATCCTCAAATTCTAAATTGTCCAAATACCTATGTCTTCAGATTCCTAGATTCATATATTTTTAAAATCCCGAAGACTTAGCCTCTAATGTTGAAATCCCGAAATCACACTTCCCAGATCCCAAATTCCCCAAGTACCAGGTGCCTAAATTAAAACCCTAAATTCCTGGACTCGTATATTTATAAATCTCCAAAGTCCCATCTCCAAATGTAGAAATCCCGAAATCACACTTCCCAGATCCCAAATTCCCCAAGTACCAGGTCCCTAAATTAAAACCCTAAATTCCTAGACTCGTATATTTATAAATGCCCGAATACTCGTCTCTAAATATCAAAGTCGTCGAAAGTCCAAAAAAGAAATGATCGATCGCAACGTCCGTTGTCACTCAATCACGATATTTCTCTGAAGAAAGACATACTTTCTCTCGACTGTACAAGTCCCGTTTTCTGCGGCGACAAAGATCAGCCGCAGGAAATCCTCGTCATCCTGCCCATACAGCATCGCACGTTTCTTCCATTAACGGGAAACGTTCGGCGATATATGTGCGGTCGTTCGTCCAAAAGAAACGACTTTCGATAGATAAATACTTGGACAAGGTGTCGTCGACTTCGAAGAAACTCGTGAAACTTGACCCATTTGTTGTTGTACGAACTTTTCGACCGATTCGATCTCCTTTTGGGATCACTTTGTATCGATTATGACGTCGGAACGAGTTTTAGATTATCACCGGAACATATCGCTGTGCTGTTCCTCTTGCCTACATTCTCGTTTCATGGCAATTGAGTTATGCATAAGTTCATTCGGTGTCGCGAGACGTACTTTGTAATTAGAAAATGATTCTAATATGGCTTGGAAAATTAACAGTCAAATTAAGCTGCTGACCCCATGAAAGGGAAATAGCTCGAGTCCATGTTGCATGTGTGTTGTTTTTGTTATGGGCGTGTGGAGAAAGGATGTTAATTATACGGTTACAGATAATAATGTGTATTAATATATTACATGCGTATAATGTGTATTGATATGTGTTATGATATGTGTTACATATGTATAATATGTAGTAACATGTATTATATGTGTTACATATGTGTAATATGTATTTTTATTACATATGTACATTCAAATCTGTCATTCTTCGTTTCTCATCGACAAAACTCATCTATTGAAATAATTATATCTTCATTACCTCGACGAACGACGATAAATGATATTTTAACCAAACCCCTCGACCCGATTAAGAGTTAACCTAATTTCGAACGAGCACATACTAATTACCAACGTCAGATTAATTCGCGAGACTCGTATGAATTCCGAAACATTTCATTGAATATAAAGAATTAATCAGCCATGTATCAAAAAGAATTCATCGAATTCGTATGCATCGTCGGAATGCATGCATTTTTCACTCGCGTCAGCGACTGGTGTTCAAAAAATTGCAACGTGGTTGAAACTTGCGAGGAAAGAATTTCTGTTAACTCCGCTTTGATCTTCGTGCGAAAAGAAAACAACAGAAATTTCATTATTATTTTTTTTTATCGTAACATGTACAAATGTTGTACAAACGTTATTGGACAAGTTCCTGTCGGAGAGGAATCGTGATGTGCACTTGGGGGTGCTAATGAAGAGGTTAGATCGCGAAACCAAAATCTGTGAATTTTGGACAAGATAAATTTCTACACTTCAAGATTTTTAGATTTTTAGATTTTTAGATTTTCAGATTTTTGGATTTTTAGATTTTTAGATATTTCAATTTCTGGATTACTAGATTTCTAGGTTTCCACTTTTCTAGTCTTTTATTTTCTTAAATTTCTAAATTTCTACAATTCTGAATTTCTAGATTTCTAGATTTCTACAATTCCGAATTTCTAAATTTATATAATACTACATTTCTAAATTTCAAGGCTTCCAAGTTCTCAAATTCCCGAAATTTCATTAGCTCCCAACTTTCAAAATTCCCAGATTTTCAAATTTTTGAATTCTGAAATACCCAAACTCTCAAATCCCCAAAATCTAAAAATATCAAATTCCCAAGCTTGAAAATTCAGAAATTGTCAGGAACACAAAAAAAGTTCTTAACTTAATTCAACGTCTACCGAGCACCTGACCTACGACAAAACTAGCTATAAAAAACCGGAATATCCCCATTTCAAAAATAGCATGTTACTGAGATTGTCTAAATTTAATAATCAACGTGTTCACCTTGCTCGATTTATTCGTATATGGTATAATAACCGTAGTAATACAGAAAACAATGTTCAATATCACTGAGTAGACTATCGAGTATTGCTTCAAGGAAACAAAGTGATAATAATATGACTTATTCAAATTTTATGCAAAAATTGTACGAGTGTGACGAATAGCAGACAACAATTAAAACTACGAAAGATATGAGAACCGCGAAAGAGCGGAAAAGTAGGTTTTTATCGCTTTATGTGCACTTTCGACTTTTCCTTTGTTATTGAATAGTAACAAATAAAATACTTGAAGTTAGGTACTTATGTAGAAATACACGAACTTTGTTCGTTTACATTGCAAACGAAAATGAAATTTTGATTTTGAGGGATTCCATTATTTAAATACAGTAGACTGTTGTACTTATACATTACAAAGCATATTTATTAAATGCTATTTTATTGCTAAAACTGATTCTTCAAACACGTGGCGGTAAAACGTGTGGACTTACAATTTGTTGTTATGCAATAACGATTAGAGTGGAATTGTAAGGTGCGTGGTATTAGCAAGTGTGAAAATACAGCGCGTGGAATTACGACGCGTGAATAATGCGTAGAATTATAAAGCATAGGAATACAAAACGTGGAATTATGGAGCGTGAAAATACTACACGTGGAAATATAAAGCGTTAGAATACAACGCGTAGAATTATGAAGTATAAGAATACAAAACGTGGAACTATAAAGCATAAGAATACAAAACGTGGAATTATAGAGCGTAAAATTACTACACGTGGAAATATAAAGCGTGAAAATACAACGCTTAAAACTATAAGCTATAAGAATGCAAAACGTGGAATTGTAAATCGTGAAAATACTACACGTGGAAATATAGAGTGAAAGCACAACGCGTGGAGTTATACAGCGTGAACATACAACGCGTGCAGTTATACAGCGTGAAAATACAGCGCATAGAATTACGAAGCGTGAAAATACAACGCACAAAATTAAAATTCGTAGAACTGCAACATATAGAATTCTATTTATAGAATTATTAATCACTTCTATTTACTAAGTTTCCAACAAAACAAGCTAGATAAAAATTCATTGAACAAGTAATCAAAGTAGCCTTCCAAGAAAAACTTTCTGAGCAACACTGATAATGACACAGAATATCGAACCATAAAATAAGTATCTAATATTCGCTCGCCACAAAATGAACACTGCTGAAATATCTATAACAATTGCTCTCTGAGTACATTTTATTTTTGTAATAAAAAAATTTATAATGCATTCTCGAGCAAACAATCGATTGCAGTCGTAGATCGGTCAAAGTAAAAATTGGAACTCTTCTAAATCTCGGAACTCATCTTGTGGCGCGTACAAACCTTGCAGAAACTTTCGAAAGCTCGAGTCACAGTGTTATGTATCATCGCGATAAATTAACGAAAAACTTATAGTTATCGTAAATGAGAAGTCCGATTATTGTAAACTTCATGCGTCAACTCACGAAATCGTCGAGGTGACAAGCCGCGAAACGAACGAAGACGTCCCCGTCATTCTTCCGAAACTTCGCACGTTGTGTCCTTTTTAATAGCACAATTGTAATTATAGCGATCTGCCAATTCGAATCTCGATGAACCCGAATATTCTATCCGGTAAAAACGGTCGGGCGAGGAAAAAAGACATGAACCGACTCACCAGAGAAGTCTGCACGTTGTAATTTTCGACGCTCGGAACGGTGATATTTAACACGTAAATTTACTACCACTTTACTAGCCAGTGCCCACTGATAGCGGGCACACGTGTTATTTCTTCCTTGTGTGTTAATACACATATTCCTATTGACACGTATTGTTATTCTTGTTTTTAAATGCGAACAAACGTGTCGGGCATTCGGAAAATTATTTGTAACACCTTGCAGAAGATAGTACTGCGAAATAAACGTCTTGAATGTACATTCGAAAATTGACATGATTATTTGTGTACGAAATGAACATTGTATACTTTCATTTTATGTATGTTGAATGTGTACATTAAATATGTACCTTAGGAAAAGTTTGCAACTATGAATTTATAAAACGAACATTATAAGTGTACGTTCATTCTATGTACATTAATTGTGTACACTAAATGAGTACATTAGAAAGTGTACATAAACATAAACGTCTAAAATAATATACACAATTGACATTGTAAGTATATGTTCATTTAATGCACACTGGATACGTACATTAAGTATGTGCACTAAATATGAGCATCAAATAAGTACATTGAAGATTGTGTGTAAATATAAATATTTTAGATGAATAAATCGAATTTTTCTAAGTATCAAAGTGTATTAACAATAAAAAATGATCGGTTGTTTTATACCACTGGTCCCAAAGCAATACGAGATGACTTCGTACACGACTTAATGACTCTGATAGAATTACCATTATCGTACTGGCAAGTCCTACATAACATTTTTTTATTTGATAATAGCGTAAAGCTGTGAAAACTTCTAGTGCCTGTAATAATAGTGTTTTAGCGTGTAAAAAATGATCTTGATTTGAATAATGCAGAATTATCTTGATTTTACAAGATCATGAACAGAATTATCATTTTTAAACGTAGCATTTAATTAAGTAACACAAAATGAATACACTTTACATACTAATTGTTCACAAGATCACTTTTTACACGTACTAGAACACTGTTATTACAGGCGCAACAAGTTTTCTCAGCTTTGCGCTATTATCGAATAAAAAAATTTTATGTAAGACTTGCCAGTACGAGAATTATAATTCTATCAAAGTGATTAAGTCGTGTACGAAGTCATCCCGAATCGCAGACGATGACTTCCAAAAGTGATCGATTTGGCGTGGAATGACCCTATGGTATTTATCCTGACCTAACATAACCTCAACATGACCGTCCATCGGTTTCATCGTACGTCGACCTAACTATGTGCTGACCTAACCTAACCCCGTGTGTTACTCCATCGTATATGTTATACATAAACCATGAGAATTTGGAGATTTTACAGTTGGGAAATTTTTGAATTTGGAAACGTAAGAATTTAGGGGCTTGGGAATGTATAAACGTGGAATTCGGGGAATTTGAAATTTGGGAACTTGAGAATTTTTTAGAACTTAGAATTCGGGAATTATGGAGTTGGGATTTATGGAATTGGGGAATTATGGAATTGGGGAATTATGGAATTGGGGAATTATAGAATTGGGGAATTATGGAATTGGGGATTTATGGAATTGGGGAATTATGGAATTGGGGAATTATGGAATTGGGTAATTATGGAATTGGGGAATTATGGAATTTGGGAATTATGGAATTGGGGAATTATGGAATTGGGGAATTATGGAATTGGGGATTTATGGAATTGGGGAATTATGGAATTGGGGAATTATGGAACTGGGGAATTATGGAATTGGGGAATTATGGAATTGGGGAATTGTGGAATTTGGGAATTATAGAATTTGGGATTTATGGAATTTGGGAATTATGGAATTATGGACCATGAGAATTTGGAAAATTTGGAATATGGGAACGTGAGAATTAGAGAAATATCTCGAAATTTATAAACGTGAGAATTTTGGGATTTCAAAATCTAAAAATGAAGAATTTAAGGACGTGAGAATTTGTAAATTTCTTAATGTAGAAACATGAAAATTTGTAATATTTTGTATTCGCAAACGTGAGCCTAAGAGAATGTGAAAATGTAAAGACTTGGCAATTCAGAAAGTTGAAAATTTGAAGACGTAGAGATATGTAAAAATAAAAATGTTGTATAATGAGTAACTCTTCCTCTTATCCTTAAGATCTTGTTGCGTCTACAAGAATGTTGTATCTTACTCATTCTAGAGTAAATTGTTTGTGTATCTTAGATCGTCGAGATGATTCAATTCCAGTCTAGTAAGCAGAGCTGTCACTTGAGAAAGTGTGCCGAGCAGAGAGCTGGTTGTACACACGTTCGGGACAAAAAGAAGATACGTTCGAAAATCATTTATAAAATGCCATGATTTTGTTGAATAAACGTAAAAGAATTTCACTATTGAGTCTATAAGACATTCCGTTAACCAATTTTATTAACAAAGAGAAAATAACAATTCACTATAAGAAATCTTTCGAAGAATAATTTAAAATTTCATGAAATAAAAATATTTCAACACTTTCTACTAATTTCAAGATTAAATTTTTAACCGAATAACTTCAACGAAGATTCGTGAATTGTTAAGATAATATTATTTTCTTAAGTGTTACACAACGATGTATTTCTCGTACCTAAATGGATTCTTTGAAATATTTCAAAACAGGAAGTATTAAAACACGGTTCTAAAAAGTACAATTCATATTTTCTGAATTCTTAGACGAAATTCATCATTTTTCAGTCTTTTCTTACGAAATATTAGTTCTTTTAACACTTGACATATGGCGTGAAATTACATAAAATGCATAGTATTTCACGTAAAAGCAGAAACTCGACTTTGGAACTTCCTCCACTTCAATCGTGAAAAATATTATTTATACCTTCATTTATGTCACATGTTTGTTGTCACGTTATGTCCCCATCGGATCAAACAACGCTTTTTAAAACAATCTTTTATGTAAATATTCTTTTCTTCCGGGGTATTTCAGTAATCGTGTACTGTATAATATAAATAAAAAATGTTAATACTGCTCCTAAGACTTGTCAACTCAAAATAGACAAACTATGGTCGCCACTCAAAATTTTCCTACAATTTCCCTGTTCTGGTGTTTTCATAGAAGTATATCAAGTGACATTGTTTATTCAATATAAATAAAAAATGTTAACACAGCTCATAAAATTTGAGTTGGTCCAAAATGAATACTCCACTGAATATGTACTCCGTTGAAAATATTCCGAAACCCCCGATGTCTATATCCTTCTAATACCACAAAAATGTATCTAATAAGAAATAAAATTAAAAAATGTTAACGCTGCTCATAAAATTTGAGTCGGTCCAAAATGAATACTCCACTGAATATGTACTCCGTTGAAAATATTCCGAAACCCCCGATGTCTATATCCTTCTAATACCACAAAAATGTATCTAATAAGAAATAAAATTAAAAAATGTTAACGCTGCTCATAAAATTTGAGTCGGTCCAAAACGAATACTCCACTGAATATGTACTCCGTTGAAAATATTCCGAAACCCCCGATGTCTATATCCTTCTAATACCACAAAAATGTATGTAATAAGAAATAAAATTAAAAAATGTTAACGCTGCTCATAAAATTTGAGTCGGTCCAAAATGAATACTCCACTGAATATGTACTCCGTTGAAAATATTCCGAAACCCCCGATGTCTATATCCTTCTAATACCACAAAAATGTATCTAATAAGAAATAAAATTAAAAAATGTTAACGCTGCTCATAAAATTTGAGTCGGTCCAAAATGAATACTCCACTGAATATGTACTCTGTTGAAAATATTCCGAAACCCCCGATGTCTATATCCTTCTAATACCACAAAAATGTATCTAATAAGAAATAAAATTAAAAAATGTTAACGCTGCTCATAAAATTTGAGTTGGTCCAAAATGAATACTCCACTGAATATGTACTCCGTTGAAAATATTCCGAAACCCTCGATGTCTATATCCTTCTAATACCACAAAAATGTATGTAATAAAAAATAAAATTAAAAAATGTTCACGCTGCTCATAAAATTTGAGTCGGTCCAAAACGAATACTCCACTGAATATGTACTCCGTTGAAAATATTCCGAAACCCCTGATGTCTATATCCTTCTAATACCACAAAAATGTATGTAATAAAAAATAAAATTAAAAAATGTTAACACTGCTCGTAAAATTCGACCCGGGGCAAAATACACAATGCCACTGAAAATAATCGGAACCCCCAAAAGTTTACATTCTCGTACCGCAAAAATGAAATAAGAAATAGAAATGAAAAATCCGTAACACTCGGTTGTTGAAAAATCACAAAACTGATGAACGAGCACTTACAGTTAAGTACGCGTGACGATGGTACCCACGTTCGGATGTCTTTAGTTTCCCAGGAGTCGCACTTAAAACGTGTTGTCCGTTGCGGTGTCGTAGCAGTGAAAAGTAATATATATTTCGCGGTGAGGCTCAGGTGATCGATCCAACCTGATGAAGAGTTCACTACGAAATACCGAGATGCAAGAGCCGTATGTCCCACTTATTAACCGAGCGCCGCTCCATAAAGCCCCACCATGGCCAGCGTCGTCGGCCACAAAAAATGTCAGAGGTCTCCGATGATGTGCCGTTCAACGAGCTGTACATTCATTACATAAAATTAACGATTGTTCTTTACCGTGAAATTGACACCTGCATTCGTATTAGAAATACGCCCGGAAACAATGTTGTACCGTTTTTTACTTTCGTTCGTGTGAACGCGACTTTTCGTTTCGAGGATTTTAACGAATCTCGGATCTAGGGCGATCAAGTGAATCTGTAACGTTTCTGCGTCTATCGAGGCAATTTGAAATGGTCGAGGTAATGAATTTGACATTTTTGGATGGAGATATTTTTGAACGGATGAAGGGTCGATTTTGTTTCTTCATTTTTTTAATGTACATTCAAAATTAGTGGATATTTTGAATCGTGAGTTTGGAAGTTGATTTTTGTGAAAGTAATGTAATGATTTGAGGATTTTGTTAGGTACATTTGTTATATTATTATATTTTTATATCCACCATTTACCGAATCTCATTCGCAGACTTCTGTATTCACAAATTTTTATATCCGCAATTTCTACATTCCCCGAATCTCTACAGTTTGAGATTGCTTATTCTGACATTTTTAATTCAAGCGAGAAGATGCCCCCATCACCGATGATGTCTCTCCTTGATACTCTGAATTTACTCGATGACTTTGATATTTGACAAGTTTATGCTAAAAGTTTAATGTTCACATCGGTATTGAATCTATTCGAACTCTGACCACACGATTAACATCCAATGATTAATCATTAGGAATTTGCAGATATGTGAGAAAGTCATTTTGCAAATTCACCTGTTATACGTCTTACGCAGCTTTCTAATCGAATACAATAATGCATGAACACAATGGGAATAAAAGAAAGAACAATGAACACCTTACGCCAATTGAAGATTTTATAACACCTGCCAACAATGTGAGATCTATTTCATTCAGAAAATTTGCAATTACTATTATTTGATGTTTTATTTCTACACGTCATTTCTGAATTCTCAAGTTTTCAACTTCTACAATTTCTAAACTTTTGTATTTAAAAATTGTCGGAGTTTCAAAGTTTCCTAGTACCCCAAATCTTGAAATTTTCGAATGTCTCAAATCCCAAATTGATTAGAATCTCATTGCACGTCTACGAATTCTTCAATTACCAAATCTCTAAATCTGTGAATTTCCATATTCTCAAATCTCCAGTTTAGATAATTCCCAAATTCTCAAATTTTCAAACTCCTAAACCCCAAAATTTTCAAGTTCTCGAGTTTCTAAATTTTTAGATTCTTAAATACTCAAATTTCCATATCTCAAATCCCTGTATCCTTAAATCCCTGTATACCTAAATCCCTGTATACGTAAATCCCTGTATACGTAAATCCCTGTATACGTAAATCCCTGTGTACGTAAATCCCTGTATACCTAAAACCCTGTATACGTAAATCCCTGTATCCCTAAAATCCTGGATACTTAAATCCCTGTATTCATAAATTCCTATATCCTTAAATCCCTGTATCCTTAATTCCTTGTATCCCTAAATCCCTGTATCGCTAAATCCCTGTATCCCTAAAATCCTGTATCCTTAAAACCTTGTGTTCCTAAATCCCTGACTCCTAAATCCCCGTATCCTTAAATCCCTGATCCATAAATTCCTATATCTCTAAACCCCTAAATCCCCAAACTTTGCAACCCTTAAATTCAAAAATTTCCCCTCAATTTTTCTAACAGTAGAACCTCCCTAGATTGTTCCTAGACCTCAAAACTCTCCATGAATCTCTCTATAATTACATGAATTTTTCTCTTCTACAATTTTTGTCTAGGCTTTCCCCGGGAGAGCTGTTGCAACGATTCCTGGAAGATGTGCTCACATTCGTGTATCTAAAGCGGAAGGTGCAGCCTTGAGCTGGCTAAAACTCGCGTCAATATTAACAGATGCACTGGAAGTTTATGTACGACAAATATTTGACCGATACTCTCCTTCGGTTTGCTAGATTTCTTTCTACGTTCGTTCTTGTCACATAGAAGTATTAATAACGGTTCGTTTGCAATTACTTCGGCCACGAAGAACATAGTCGTTTTTCGATCGAATTTAACGATTAGGTAACTGTTCCTGTGCAGGTCAGTGGTACGGTTGTAAACCGATCTTCTTCTCTCCACAATGTTTCCGTTTGTTTCGATTACAAAATTGCGCTTTTATGACTTAACTGTGCACGACGCTATTTTCATAATTCGCGCGTTAACCTCGTCAGCCATTTTTCTTGCGTCGGAAGAAGCGGTCTAACTGTTTATTTTATTGAATTGTCGTTATTTGAAATTGGTAACAATTTCATGATCCTAGAATTTTAATAAACCTAGTTGATATATGATAGAGAAACTATAAATAATGTGTACATGCCTGTTCGATAATTAGTTCATTTGTATAACATATTGAAGTGACTGTCTCTTGAAAGGTTGAATATTTCAATTTCAACGTTTCAGTTATTTGAAGCTGGTAACAATTTAATGACCCCAGGTTTTTAATAATTCTAGAAGTGTTGATATATGATAGAGAAACGATAAATAATGTGTACATGTCTATTCGATAATTAGTTAATTTGTAAAACATATTGAAGTGACTGTCTCTTGAAAGGTTGGATATTTCAATGAACTGTCCGGTAAAAAGTTGCAAGATAGTAAACATTATCTTTTTGTTAAGAGCTAAGTGGTATGACTTCAATCTCGTTATCGCGTGCATACATCTTACCGCAGTTTATTCTTCATTTTACAACTTCCACCAGCGAAATTTCAGATAATATAGACTTCAATAGCTATCCTTTTATCATGCTGAAGACATTATGCAACTTTATGATACGTAATTAAGTGTCATAAAGTGCAATAGTACATAATCCGAGACTAATTTAAACAAACAACTCTGTAGTTTTGTTAATAAATTATTCTTCTTAACTGGGATTATCTCACTCTCAAATCCAAGTTCACAGTTAATTAATTGCTGTTTGTCTCTTTAGCTAATTCTTAATGAAGTCTTCTCGTTCAGTATACAGTTCTTTCTTTTGATGGTAGTAAATAACTTTTCTTCAATAATTACATGTTCGAATTAGAACGAGTTAACCACCAATTACTGATAACTACTTCTTGGAAGACTAAGTTTCTCCTATTAGCTTCAAACAACGCACATTAATTATCGATTATTCTACCAACGCGTCATTTCGTCTTCCATATACGTCATGTCATTTCCAATATAGCCTTTCGATTACTGGACACTGGATTAAATGATTTCCACCGAGATCCAAGACTAAATTTAATTGACTTGATCTTACAGTTTGCGTTAGGACAGAATTAAAGTACCACTAATATACTAATTTTTGTAAATAACAGTGAAATAGTGCAATTTATTTAATCTTTAAAAAATATAAAAGCATCTACTTTTCCATTAACCTTCTTTTAGATAGCTCAAACTTGATGCATGAACGAATACGAATAAATATTATTATCATATCATATATGAAATATTCGTCAAATAAAAGAGTATGCGAGACAAATATTCTCACTTTGATTGATTTTTAATTGATTGATTTTATGTCTTCTCCAGGTTTCGAGAGTATCGAACAACAAAAACGATCTGAAGTCTCGAATTCTTGGAACTCGAAACTTTCTTGCGTTTCGAGATGTTCCGATGCTTTGAGAAATTCGTGTTTAATCGATACATAAATTTATGTTCGATCGATAGTCAAAAATAAGTGTCACGAGACGCGCAGTTCAATCTAATTCAAGAAATCGATTGAAACGTAGAGATTTCAGTCTGTTTCCTTTACGTTGATATAAAAGAGATGCAAATTGCATGTACATAACTTACGTCAAGCGATTGTGTGAAGAAAGTATAAATCAGTAATCGAATTTCAAAAATTCAATGCACCGGAAATTATGAAACTAGTGCTATATCCGTTCCTATGCTTAATGGTTTCTTAATCGCGGTAATTGCTTAATTGCCTCGATAATGTCGTTGCTCCGTCGCTCGATGTGCACGAATATTCTTCTTTTCATTTCATTTTGCATTTATAATATTTTTATTTAAATATTTGCACAGTGAAATTCGATTGCACGACTTTCTTAGAACTCAGCCATCTTAAAATTTGCCAGAATCTTAAAATTAAAATTCAATCACCTTAAAATTTGTAATAAACACGTGTATGTGTTTGTCTCTAACATCGACTATTAAAAAATGACCTCGCAACGATTCGAAACCATGAAACACCTCGTGTAAGGTTAACCTAGACCCAAAAATGGCGGAGAAATGTCCTTAAAACGTGGAAGTGACAATTGTAAATCATTCACACGTGACTTTAGCAATACTTAACCCTGACCTACAATCAAATCAAGCTAGATCTCACAAATACATGAAAATAAAATAAACAAATCAAGCTCGAGATCTAATAAATAACAAAAATTCCGTAAAACAATCAAAACAGGGATGACCTCATAAAATTCAAGGATGCCATAAAATAATCAAATCAGGCTCGAGATGTCATAAATAACTAAAATGTCACAAAACAATCGAGTCAAGTGCGAAATGACAAATATTTATAATTCCATAAATAAAATCAGGCTCGAGATGCAGACACTTAAAAAAAAAATGAAATCAACCTCGAGTTCTAGTAAATAAACTTCTTAAAAAAATCCAATCCAGCTCGAGATCTCATAGAAAGCAAAAATCTCATAAAATATTCAGTATCGAGAATAAATAACTAAAATTCCGTGAAACAAATCGATCTCAAGATCTAATAAATAATAAAAATTTCCTAAAAAAATCCAATCCATCTCGAGACCTCATAAAAAGCAAAAATCTCATAAAAATAATTAAATAATAAATAATTAAAAATCCGTAAAACGATAAAATCAAGTTGGATATCGCATAAGAGCTAAAACGTGATAGAACAAACGAGTATCTCGTAAACGCCTGAATCCATAAAACGATTTAGGTAAAGACATAGAATTCGATAAAGTTATCTCGTAAAATACGCTGGCAACAGGATTCAGGGATGAGATCGTTGCTCTATTTGCCGAGTATCCTACCGGAGGACGTCGAGGTACGACTTTCTCCCACGATCGAATCTGATTAAACCCATTCGTGTGTCTTCTTGCGGTAAAAAGAAACGCAAGGAGGAAAGGAACAGAAAAAAAGGAAGATGGAACGCGGTGGAAGCTCGGAGGTGAGGTTCCGTTTCGAACGAAACCTGGGCTAAACTTTCGAAGCCCCCGGGCGATTATGGTTGTCAAACAAACGGTACCAGCGGATAGACGGCTACTCCGTACGCGAAAACAGCTGTTCGAAAACGCAAAACGAAAATGGTGAACGTGTAACACTTTTAGGAAAGTGGGGTGCGCAGCAAATGTAGCGAGTGCGATTTTACACGTAGTCCCACCAAAAATCGGGACTTTGATATTTTTAGCATTCGAAACTTGCTGCACTCGAGATTTGTTATCTCTGAGACACCCATTTTTGGAGACTCGAACTTTTTTAAGTAACAAGATTTTGTAATTTTGCAACCTTGTAATTTTCGTACTTTGAGATCTTGTCTTTGCAATCGGGACTTCGGGATACCAATTTTTGAAGACTTTTGAACATTCAAGCATTCAGATTTTGCAATTTGGTACTTTGAAACTTCTACACTTCGAGATTTTCTATCTTTGTATCGAGACGCTGAGATGCTGATTTTTCGAGACATAACTTTTTTAAGTAACAAGATTTTGTAATTTTGCAACCTTGTAGTTTTCGTACTTTGAGGATTTCATACTTTGAGATCTTGTCTTTGCAACCGGGACTTCGGGATACCAATTTTTGGAGATTTTTGAATATTCAAGCATTCAGATTTTGTAATTTGGTACTTTGAAATATCCACACTTTGAGATATTATCTATTTGCATCGAGACTTTGAGGTACCTATTTTTGCAGACTTTCGAACTCTCAAGCATGACTGTAAATGTGAAATTTTTACACTTTGGTCTCTGATATCTTTGGAAATTTTATACTTTGAGATACCAATTTCTTTTACTTTGGATCACGCGCCAACTCGTAGGTCATCTGTACACGTTGAAAATTGCAGCAAAGACGAGTCCTGGTGTGAGAATGCACGATCACAAGTTTTAATGCTTTTAACGAGTGCTATGCGTGTCGCAAACTTTTACTCGTTTCAGCAAGTTTCTGTGAAAACAATTATCACGATAACACACGCGTCAGAAATTGCAAGGTGACAACAATAAAGATGATTATATTCTATTGTTCGACTAACACAATATAAACGAGTGAGTGGGAAACATTGTAAACGAGAAAAGGAATGACAGTGAAAGAGATACGAAAATCAGAACGATACTGCATACCGTCAAGCTACATTTGTTAAAAGAGAAAACAATCGTGTTTCACTACGATACAGTGCGTATCAAAATTTCATATGCATTCTTATATTGGTTAAATTACATTTTCTAATGTTCAATGTAATACTAAATGTTACATCTTTCTCATTTTAAAGTCTTAGAGATTTTTGGTCAACAAAAATAGTAAAAGTTTAAATGCATCTTCTCAAATGGCGCGAAATTGAAATATTTTAAAGAGGAAATATAATTTTAGAATGTATTTTAATCATCTACCATGAAAAAATGCAAAGATATATCAAGAATTGAATTTTTGTTTAAAAGAAACTGACAATGAGTGTCGGGAGTTCAGACGCACCCTGTTTTCTCGAATGGCGCGAAATTTAAATAGTTTTTAAGAGAAATTGTAACTCTGCAAAGTATTTTAATCATCCACCATGAAATAATGTAAAAATTTATCAGGAATTAAGTCATTGAAAGGAACGAAATATCCAGAGTTCAGACGCACCCTGTTTTCTCGAATGGCGCGAAATTTAAATACTCTCGACGATAACCGCGAGCAATCTGATAACTCCAAGTATTTTAACAATTCAAACTTCTGATACGCACTGTAAATGTTACGCTACGACACCAGATACGTCAAAATGACAATTCCCACATTAAAATGACTAAAAATAAACATTCTCTAAGAATTTACATGTTGACGAATCTGGTAAAACTACGTACACACAAAGCTAGTACTTCTAACACAAATTTCTATAGTAAATGACGATTAGTATACCCACAAAAAAGCACCGTTCTCAAATTGAAGCAAGTTTGCAATGATGCATCTTTTTCAAACGAATTAACACTCAATCTCGTACTTTTACCATCGTTCAAATTTCACTTTCAATATTTCTTAATACTTAACAAAGTGTGATCGAGAAAAATAAATCACGTGCCCCAGCGCCGTTTATTACACGAAAACTGAAGTTATACAATGGAAACGAACAAGTTTGCGAGTTCGATTGATTCGAAAGAAGGGTCGAACGAAGCTTTTCGTGAACACCCCAATCGTAAATCGTACTGCTACCACTTCACACCGATCAGATCGCCATGATGGATCGTGAAAAATGAACGAAACAGTCCACTAAATCTCGGATTTGAAAAGCAGAACGAGCATAGCTGTACCGATGAGCCAGGGGTTGCAGCCATCGAACCATCCCCAGGCTCGACTGCGGTTTTCCACCCCTGGATCCTCTTGCTGCCCCTCTTTGCCCCGTGAAATCATCGTATCACGCGTGTACCTTGAACAGCAGGCGTCGGTGCATGCGCGTCACCACCGCAAAATCAAAAATTCCCGAGCAACAGAAATTATTTAACGGAATTCTGAAGACACTGCGTACCCGGTTCGTTGGAGGACGCTGCGATTGATCCGCGGCGCCGCCGCCGCCATTTTCGGAGACGCCGAGAACTAAATGCCTTCGGGTCTCATCGATAATTGGGTGAAGGTTGGGTTTACCTTCTTCAAAAAAAAAAAAACAAATAAAAAGTTTTGTATATAACTGGGATTGTTAGTTTAAATATCTTGGAAGTTATGGTAATTGTGTGACAAGACGAGTACAAAAGATTGTTCTACGTATTTCAATTGTAGAATGTTCAAATTTTGAATTACTTTAGTATTTGATGCAATTGAATGTGTGATTATTTGAAGATTGGAGGTATTTGGATGTTTTAGGATTTGAATTTTAGATTATTCGAATATTCAACGCATGCAAATTGTACTTCTGAATATTCGAATTATTGGAATATTTAACGAGTAATATTTGAATTATTCAAATATGAAATGCGTTTAAATACGAAACATTCGAATAATCAATGCATTACTCAAACTTTTGAATGTTTGAATTATTCGAATATTCAATGAATTCAAATACTCAAGTATTCGAATATTCGAATCATTCGAATTACCCATAATTCAACAAATTCAAGCACTGAAATCTCTGAATATCGATTGAATTTGAATACCAATAAATCTGAATTATTCAAATATTCAAATTTTTGAAAATTCATTTCGTATGTCCATTTTTATTCAAATAAAAAGATGGTTTCGCACAATGATCGATAGATCCAACATCTTCTACTCAAGTGCTGCCAACGTGCTGAAGTCATACTTCTGTTGGTAAAAAAGATTTCTACAATTAACAATTATTAGATTCATTATATCCAACATAATTAAGTAAAAATAAATGCATTACAAAATTTCGATTTTAATGAAATACAATAATTATTAGTTTTCATAAATCGTTTAACTGTATTAGTTGTTCATTCTTTATTAACTGCTGTTAACTTAGACTTAGCTGTTATCTTACATGCTAGTCATTGATGAATCATCGATTAAGCCACCTGTTACGTGCACGAGTCTCTTAAGTGACATGTAACAGGTGTAGAATGAAATGAAATGAATTGAATTTAGATAATACGCAGTATCAAAAGCAAGATCATTAACGCTCGATATCAATCAAAAGGCACATGTGTTTTATGAGTACACGTATAAAACATTGTGCATATTTGAATGCGTTCGATAACGTCACGCACAGTACTACATTCATGAATCATCGGTGAGAATGGTTGGTCCAAACGGCACGTCGTTCAATGTACGATAATTGATTAATCAGGAACTTGGCGCTCTGATATAAAACCGATTAGTCAATTACAAAACGATTTAATTGCTCGCCGGAATTAATGACACTTATTATACTTTCCGATCTCGTAAATTATGCACACGTCCAATGTGCAGAACTAATTTTTTAAAGCAGTTTTTATAATTCCACGACGGCGAATTGTCCGGAACTGCGAGAGGAAGCTGTCGAGCGGAATAGGATGGAAGGATGTCATCGAGAGGGATGTTACGAGAGGATGTTATTCAACAGAAATTATTTGGAGCAGTATAAAGGGTAGAATGTGGCGAGTGAGGAATTATCGGGACTGAAATTTGGGAGTTAAGAAATTTTGGGATTTAAGGATTTAGAGACCTAGGGTTCTTAAGGATTTACGAATTTAGGGATTTAGGAATTAACAAATTTTTGAATTTTGGTAGTTGAAGATTTGGGGATTTGGAAATTTGGGGAATTAGGGATTTGAGGAGGTAGGAATTGAAAAATTTTAGAATTTTGGTAGTTGAAGATTTGGGGATTTGGAAATTTGGGGACTTAGGGATTTGAGGAGGTAAGAATTGAAAAATTTTAGAATATTGGTAGTTGAAGATTTGAGGTTTTGGGGATTCGGTAATTTGGGGAATTAGGGATTGAAAAATTGTAGAATTTTGGTAGTTGAAGATTTGAGGATTTGGAAATTTGGGGACTTAGCGATTTGAGGATTTAGAAATTTAGAAGAGAGAAGAAAATCGAAGAATCGAAGAATTGAAGAATTGAAGAATTGAAGAACTTGGAAATTGGAAAAGTGAAAATTGCAACAACACGAGGCTATTTTCTTTCAACTTTAGTTTTCCATTAACCCAGTCGCAAATGTTGCTAATATATACTAGAATTTGGCGTCGATCCTCATGCGATCGAGGCTGTTCATGCGACTCTAGTTCGCGCACGCAACGAGCGGATTTAAGTCGTACAAGTTAACGTCAACAGCAGTGTTTATGAGACTTTGGGCGCGGAACTCGAGCGTGCGAGCGGTGAATAGGTGTTAGTTCCTCTTCATAAGCCACAATTGTGTCAAACACTGTTGAACAGATGATCTACTCAAAGTCCATTGATCATAATTTTCTCACCTGTTTAACCTTCTTCTCCGATCTAATATATAATCGTTCAGATACGTAATCTCACAGCTGCGTTAATCGTTCGAGTAGAGAACACGCGCGTCGAAAATTGTTTTCGCTCGTACAGAATTGTTCGGTAGAAAAACAGAAAATTTCGTTAGAATTTCGATAACGAAGAATGATTTCATTGGATAATAACAACATCGATGACGAAGTAAGTCGATCGAAAATTGAGATTTAATTTTTTACGACTCTGTGCAAAACTCTTTATGTGACCTTTGGATACAGTGATGGAATAAATGATTATTTATTACGAACGGATTTTCGAGTATCGAACACCTGTGAAGCTTGTTGCGGAGTAAATGTAAGTTCAAGTGGTTTTGCTCGTTTCTACGAAAACGTACGGCTCCGTACTTCGCTGTTATCTTCTTTGGGAATTCTTGAATTAGAAAATTTCTGCAGTTAATCATTTTTCAAATTCCAAGTTCATTTCCTAATTTCTCAAAAACAATTTTCACGTTTTTCAATTCCTTATATCAGAAGTTTCCACATTTCCCAAGTTCTTATATCGTAAATTTCCACATTTCTCAATTTCTCATATCCCAAATTTCCATATTTCCCAATTTCTCATATGTCAAGTTTCCACATTTCCCAATTTCTCATATCCCAAATTTCCACATTTTCCAATTTCTCATATGTCAAGTTTCCACATTTCCCAATTTCTCATATCCCAAGTTTCCACATTTCCCAATTTCTCATATTACAAATTTCCACATTTCCCAACTTCTCATATGCCAAATTTCTCACATCCCAAATTTCCACATTTCCCAATTTCTCATATCCCAAATTTCCACATTTCCCAATTTCTCATATGCCAAATTTCCACATTTCCCAATTTCTCATATCCCAAATTTCCACATTTCCCAATTTCTCATATGCCAAATTTCCACATTTCCCAACTTCTCATATGCCAAATTTCTCATATGCCAAGTTTCCACATTTCCCAATTTCTCACATCCCAAATTCTCACATTTCCCAATTTCTCATATTCCAAATTTCCACATTTCCCAATTTCTCATATCCCAAGTTTCCACATTTCCCAATTTCCCAACCACAAAGTTCAGATCTCCCAATTTCTGAAACCTCAATTTATCACGTTCCCAATTATTCAAATCTATTTCCTAAACCCAAAATTTCATTTCCCAATTTCTCAAACCCCAAATTTCCACATTCTTCAATTTCTCAAACTTGAAACTGTCAATTATCCCAAATCTCAGCCACCACCTTCCAAATTTTGCAATTTACAAATCTCCCCATTTCAAGCTTCTTAAACTCCCAAATCGTCAAACTACCTAAACTTCCAAATTTTCCAATTCTCTTTCCAAAAGTTACTAGACATCTCCACTATTTCTCCAACCCCGCTTTCTCGATATTATTTCAATCATAAACAACGTACACCCGAAATTAAAAAATATTAAAAGCTATTACCTATTTTGCAAGCTGTTACAATGATTTATCCACGTTCATCTAATTCGAATTTCAAAATGGCGCACGCCGCAGCAAGCGTCGAAGGTAACCAACATAAATATTTATTTACAATGGAACTTTTTATTTCCCCGTCAGAAGGTACAAATTTCGATGAGCAACGTTTCGCTTGAAAGATGATTCATCTGGATCACATGTCACGTTAGTTGTATAATTCTCGAGTTCCAGCGAGTGGAATATTCTTTAATAATGTCGGATAACCTCGAGGGAGAGTTAGACACATTTCTATGTAGGTCGATTCGGCTCCGGGCAACACGTGGCCAGGGCAAGTAGCCTGTTAGCTTTTGTGTTTCACGGTATCGACATTTGTCCTTGTGACACGGTGACGGGTGTTCAAATTATTTATAGGAATTCGTCGATGCTCTCAGCTAGTCCAATGTACATGTGTCTTATCACTTAATTCTAATTTTGGCGCATGTTTTTTACAGTGTGATTGCGTTCTTTCATAAGTTTCCATTCAACTGTTTTGCTTGGTGGAGCCTCGATATTTGAGAATTAGTGGAATCAGATTAATACAGTAGTGTCACAATACATAAATGGAAAAAGCAAACGTATTTAACAAGGTGATTATTTAAGTAATAAATGTAACGGAGCTATAGTACGCAGTCAAGCATTTATTACAAGTTTGAATTGTTAAGGAAAGTATAACAAGCTTTAAACAACAAAATTTGGTACTCATGCTTTAAATAAAATTAATAATTAAAGATTCGGCAGATGCTTCTGTCCGCACTGTGAAGTAGGAATATAAATTACTTGTCGAAAGAAAAATATATATTAATAAAATTAATGTAAATACGTCTCTAACTGTGTATTTATAATTATTCTAGTTCTTGTTTATGATATTTAAAACGTACGAAAGTTCGAATCGACAGGCGGGAAATTTAAATACAAAGAACGACTGTATTCTGAATAATTGTTATTACTTTCTTAGATTATCATTATCTGAGCTGTATGAGTAAATTGAATACTGAAAGTGTACGAGTAACATGGCTAAGTTTACGATAAAAAATGAAGACAATGTTCTGACAAATCATCTGGAATTCAGTATACAATTTCTCGACAATTTTAATAATGAATAAGCATCTCTAAATAAACACGATCTGAACAAGAGGAAGAACGATTCGGCCATGAACTATAAATTCCCAACAATAAATCCTGATTAAAGGCTGTTGCGTTGTAAACGAAATATGCGATCGAGCATGGAAACCATGTGTCGTTATCGATAAGAGGCCTATTTAGTATCCCGCATTCCGATCGACTTAAAACTCAACCTCTGTGAAATTAAACGCTAGGACAATTCTGAATAAATAAATAATTTAATTTTTTCGAAACCGGACTCTACCATAAACAAATTTCTTAATAAAATTCTGGATAAAATAAAATTTACAAGTTTTGTGTGTTTGATCATTTTGTGAAATTTAACAAAAAATATCTATCGTTTAATACTTTCAGATTACAATGTTCAATGTTCATCATGAAATAATGAATTAAAATACTACTGTGTGTTGGATAAAATAACAAATATAGCATTGAAAACTTTGTTATTAATACATCGTACAATTTATTAAACATTGCATTAGAAAATATTTTATAAAGTATAACAATGAATAGTATAATATATTATACTAGACTATAACAATGTACAATATGTTACACTAATGTGTTATACTAGAGTAAGCAATTATTTCTACCGTGAAGGTCAACGTGTCCGAAAAGAAGAAACTAAAAATAGTCTGCTAATTCGATAATCATTTACTACATTCTGATAATCATTTATAAACTTGCATTAACATAAGAACTGTCTGTACGTCACACTTCCCGCGGAGCAGCAATATTACATCGACCTCCTATGGCTAACCATAAGACACGTGTCGTCATTCTTCTTCTTTTAAACCTTTGAACAACTTTCGAGAAAACTTTTGTTTCGAGCGTACTTTGTCATCTTGACAATATTGTCGTCGTGATAATATTAAATCCATAATTTTTGGGGTGACATGTGATGCCACATTGAACCATTTATGTAATTTATATACTTTGAATATTATTGGACGCAGAATTGAGAGAGTTGATTGCTATGATGTAGAAAGTTAGGTTAGTTTCTTACTTCGAACAGATATGGTATAGTTAATCATGTTGACACGTTTCTGTTACGTATATATTATTTTATACTATGTTATATTATTTTGTATATTGTCCATAAACACATATATTATTCAAGTACAATTTCCCACAAACGAATATTTCAATTCTCTTCTACATATTTCCAACCACGAAATAATTTTCGAATTACGTTCAAAATTCCTCATTTTTAAATCCTAAATTATATTTAATATAAGATATGAGTAAATTATATTGTCGTAAGATATGACAGAATAGTAATTTATAAAAGGTGTGGATATACGATAGTAAAATGTTTTCGTTCTGACGTATTTTCTGGTATCCTGGCACCATAAGTATCATTTCGTGGAACGTTATCGATGATTTAACACAGGTGAAGTATTTCCTGTATCCAGGTGTGGATACTTGTCGGGAACTATGATAAGGTGGCAGATGTAATCGACTATCAGCGAAAGATCGGTAGATATACGGCACGACGCTTATTATATTAAGAGCACTATCGATCTGGTTGCTATTAATGCGAATCATTTCGCACGAGCGTTACGAAAGTGATCAATGCCCGAATCGCAGTAGTGAGTATCTCAAAGCAAATAACTTAATCAAAGTGCGTAGCGATACCGTAAGTGGCGGTCCTACAATCGATAGAGAGGATCCTTTAACGTTCAGTCTCTCCCCGAAGCTCGTCGTGTTTAGTGATATCTTTAAGACCTTCGGTAGATGAAAGTATAGTTCAACCTAGAGATTTAATGTACTTGTCTTTTATATATGGGATAAACAAAACGGTCAATTTAGGGTAAGTTCATTTCAGAGTCAGATTTAACGAAAAGGGGGGATTACATTTATTGTAATTTATAGAAATTAATTTATGGAGGATTATTTACGAAGAAAATGAAATAGTTATTTTGATTTGGGATTTTTTATTTTTGTTAAATCTGTTGGTACTGTGAGGAATTGATGAGTGCAAATTACTGTAAGTATCATTTGTCAATAATTCCCTTTTGTTTATAAAGTTGTGCATACACCAATGTTAGTGAATGTAGATAAAAATGCCAGTTATCCAACATTTTTAAGAAACTAGTTATTTTCTATACCGAATAAAATTTTTATGGACATTTTTCCTAAAATCTTAATATCGACATGTGTTTACACTCGTGACACAAAAATTCTATATTAATTTAACAAATAAAGTATGAAATCAGTAAATGAACCAATTCTACCAACTAACAAAATTACTCGAGCATCTGAATTTGCAAGTATACTGCATTTCAAAATAAAAACATATTCGTAGAAACAATATTCAACGTAACTCCGCTTAAGTCTCACTAAAACGTCAATAATTAGTGCAGTGTCAAAATTAGCATCATTCGTTTGAAAAAGAACAGTTCGATTAAAAATGAATAAGTCAGGCGTAAAACATCGCTTGAAAATATATTATATAAGCCCTACACGTGGCGCTGAATTAACGAAAAGTGAATTTGTGTGATGAACAAGAAAGGGAGAGAAATGGCGTTGGACAAGGAACGGGTTCCACCGACGTCACGCCACGTGTTGGGAACCGAAGAGGAGAAATTAGAAACGAAGAATGGTAGAATAGCGGTGACGGATGACTTTTTGGCAGCCGATCAAAGTTATCGCAGCAGTAAAACTGAATACGTCCCGCGAATTACGTGGCCAGACTTGATCGCGCAGATCTTCATTCATGCCGGCTGTGTTTATGGATTGTATCTGATCTTTGTGGAGGCGAAGCTTCTGACAATTATTTGGGGTAAGTTTATAATTTCACTTAAACGTTAAATCGTATTTTTATTTAAATTCAATATTTTCATATTTTGAACATTTGGTGATCTTGAATTTTATTGAATATACGACGAAGTGTAAACTGCGATGGACGTGCACGGGGATCGAATTTTAAATTGCACCAAATATTTGTTGTGTTTAAATTACGAATTGCACCGAATATTCACAGTGTGCGAATTTCGGATTACACCGAGTAGTCAGCATTTTCAAATTGTGAATTGCACCGAACATTTGAAGAATTCAAGTCTCAAATTGCACCGAACATTCGGCGTGTTTAAATTTCAAATTGCACCAATTGATCCGAGAGTTCGAATTTCGAATTGCACCGAGTAATCGAAGAATTCAAGTTTCAAATTGCACCAATTGATCCAAGAGTTCAAATTGCGAATTGCACCGAATATTTTGAATGATTTGAATCTACAATTGCACCGAATCTTTTGAATGATTTGAATCTGAAGTCGAATGTTTCTAGCGATATAAATCTACAATTGCACCGAGTATTCCTAACGATTTAAGTCTACAATTGCACCGAATATTTCGAATACACGAGTTGTAAGAAATATACTAAAAAATTACAGGAATTATATAATCAGTTCCAAGAATGATTGTCGCAACGGAAACACTTTGCGTGCCGATTTCTCGTAAGACACAGCATGTCTGCGTTGGAAAAATTGACACCAACGACAGAAATAACCTGTAGTCATTTCCTGCGCGATTATTATTAATCCATGACGTTGCTCTTGGCCAAGAATTTCATAAATTACAGGAACTACTAGATCAATTTTCTGTCATAACTTGTACAATTATAAAGATAGTCCTTGTCTCACAATATCATTTAAATGCAATTTAATATAACCAGTCCTTTATTATCTACTATATTACTCACCTCTTTCTATTTTTACCATACGTATATTTAGCAAAAATTATTTCAACGAGAAATGTTGAAGACTGTTCAATCTTATAATTCAATCTTTTCAAGATAATTATTAATAAAAAATAAATATTGAAAATGGAAAGATATTTCCTCGGCCATATTTGAACCAGGCGCAACACCTGATACGTGCTTATCTCAATACAAATAAACACGAGTGTCCTCAGATAATTCAACACAATTGAGATAATATAATCGATTACTCAAAAAATTACTGTAATTACAAGTCTATCTGTACTATTTTTTATTCAATAATTGTTTAAATTTCCTTTCTTCGCAATTAAAACAAACATGGTTTATTGCAATTTCGAGTGACAGCTTTATTTTTAAGAGCCTCGGTTACGAAACCTTCGATACTTCCGGTGCAAGTCAAACTGACCCGGGAAACAGTTAATTGACAAATCGACAACATTTTACGCGGTCAAGTTCTGAAGTATAAATACTCGACCCGTTCCGAGTTCGAAAACTATAAATACACCTGATGTACGTTCTGTTGCAGCATTCGTGATCGTGTACACTTCCGGTTTCGGCATAACAGCGGGTGCACACAGATTGTGGTCCCACAGGGCGTACAAAGCAAAATGGCCCCTGCGACTACTTCTAGTTTTTCTTTTTACTATAGCGGGACAGGTTTGTACAGTTTCATAAATACTTCTGTTGGCTGTGTGCCAATTATCAATATTTAAACGAGTGAAATATAACTTTTTGAAAAGGGAAATATAGAACTTGAGAATGTAGATGATAATGTATAGAAGATACATATATAGAACTTGAAATAGGAGTTAAATATATGTAGAATTAATGAGTATATTTAGTGTAGAACGTGAATGTGTAGAAGTTAAATGTACAGAATAGCAGGATGAGACGACAAACACGTAAAATGGTGGATGATTCAAGATCCAAGAAAATGGCGACAATCTACGATCAATACATTGATTAGTATCGATAATTATTAAAATTGATTTTAATTCTCATTTGAATATGAAGGACCTCTCAGATTTTATCCTATAATACATCATATATTAGAAGTAGCTATATTAAATAGTATGAGACATATTATATAATTTTTCTTAATAATTCAAAGACGAAGCTTCAAACCCCATTTTTGCAAAAGAAAAAGTTGTTCAGGATCAAGTCACCTAAAACCCCTTACAAGAAATATTAGTTGCGAGACACCCTATACAATCTCAATTTCAAGAACTTTTTTATCCTACAATACAAGAATCTGCAGTATAAAAAATAAAAATTTGATCACTTCATGTGTAGAGACACGTGTACGCGTGGGCGCTGGACCACAGGGTGCATCACAAGTACAGCGAAACCGATGCAGACCCCCATAACGTGAAACGGGGATTTTTTTTCGCCCACGTGGGTTGGCTCTTCATTACACCGCATCCTGATGTGATTTCGAAAAGGAAAGCTGTCGACATGAGCGACTTGGAAGCTGATCCTATTGTCATGTGGCAGAAAAGGTACTATTGTCATGTGGCAGAAGGGTGCTCATACTTGCAGACATTTTGTTTTAATCAGTTAACGCGTTGACGTCAATATTAATACTAAATAATTAGTAAATTGATGAAGTTATAGTATAATAATACAAATATAGTATAAACATACTTGTAAAAAGAAGTTAGCTTCTGAATTGTTGTGAATTACCATTTTTTATTTACAGACTGTACATACCCCTATTTGTTCTATTAACCATCGTATTTCCGGTGGCAGTGCCATGTTACTTCTGGTCAGAATCACTATGGATATCTTTCTGGGTGAATTTCAACTTCAGGTTTTGCGTCACCCTCAACATTGCGTTTTTTGTAAATAGCGTTGCTCATCTGTGGGGTCAGCGACCTTATGACAAGTAAGTTTCTGAAATACGTATTTAAAATTGAAAAAATGTAACAGTGTATTCAATTTTTAAATGTCTAAATTCCCAAATGTACCTCTACATCCTTAACTTGCAAATTTCTCCAAAGTACCCGAAATTCCAAGTTTCTAAACCCCTAAATTTCCCACGTCCCCACTTTTTAAGCTTCTAAGTCCATAAATTGGCAAATTTTCAAACATCTAAATCCCTAAATGGCTGAAATCCCCAATTTTCAAGTTTTTAAATCTCTAAATTTCCCACGTCCCCAATTTTCCAATTTCTAATTCCAGAATTATCCAAATCCCCAAGTTCCTAAATCTGGAGAATTCCTATTACAACTATATCCGTACACAAAATATACATAATTATTTTGCTAACGACTTTGATAAATTGCAGATACATCTCGCCAGTGGAGAACGTCGCAGTGTCCATCGCAGCCCTCGGCGAAGGCTGGCACAACTTCCACCACGTGTTCCCGTGGGATTACAAAACGGGAGAGCTAGGGAATTACTCGTTGAACATCACCACGGCGTTCATCGACTTCTTCGCGTGGATCGGTTGGGCCTACGATCGCAAATACGTGTCGCCAGCGATGGTGCGACGAAGAGCGAACAGATCCGGTGATGGCAGCCATGTTTGGGGATATGGCGACGCCGATATCCCTGCTGAAGATCTTCGGGAATTAGAAACGATGGACAGGAAGCATCAATGACTGAACGTACAATAGTACAACGTTCTTGCAATTTCAGAAATAATGCGAGGAATTTGTTTTATGTGGTGAAAAACCGATTTCCTCGTCGACGACGTGTTTCGAATGTTTCGGTGTCAAGTTTCGAAGTCAGTTGAGCGAACTTTTTATTGAAAAGCGCTGATTTTCTTCGAGTTTGTCGAACTTTTGAGGAGATGTGACAGCGAACAAAGTAGTTAATATTTTTATGTAGATATGCATAAGAATTAGGGAAGATATTCTTTGCTACTATTTAATGAGAATATGTACTTGTGTCTACTGCCAGGGAAGCTTATACAGATTGTAAAAAGGGATTCCTCGATCAACAAATGTTATTTATTAAATGGTATCTTTTTTATTAAACAGATGTATTAAATACTGGTTTATTTATTTTAACTTTACAAGTGATTATGGTTATTGAAATTGTAGGAAAATCTGATTTAAACAGATATATCACAAAGTGTGATTTTCCTTTTGAAAGCATTTATTTAATGAATTAGTTTAATAAAATACAGTGATTTGATTTTAAAGCGAAATGGTCTTTTCGAAAAGCCCGCCACAAAATAGTTATCGATGCTATCTAGAAGCGAACTCAGAAACTAGTTAGGTTATGTCGGTAAAATTCCAAAGTCCAATTGTGTTATTTGACAAATAACTTCTTTCTATTCAAGATTTTCATATGTTACTTATTGTTTACTTATATAACAAATGCAATCACATCCATCGAAAATGAATCGATAAGTTATTGATTGAGTTATCATCGACACGATCGACAAATAGTTCACGCAGCCATTGAAAATGGCGCCACAACTCAGTGTGAAAGCAGTAATTTTAAAAAGTGATATAAATCTGTAAGTTCATAGATAACACTTCTAAACCTATATTCTAAAATAAATAATATTAATAACGAATTCTAAAGAATATGAAATATGTTTAAAACGTTTAATTAAATTCTTTAATTAAAATTATTTCGAAAGACCTACTCGTTTATGGAAGGCACGTGAATAATTTCTCAGTCCGTTTATAAAAAATGTATTTGGAGCACTACAATTTCAATACTTTTATTTCAAATTCTAGTTCGAGTTATTTGAAATTCATTAGGTAATAGTAATGTGAGATTGAAGTAGTTCATGACCCATCAATGTGTATTGAATGAATATTAGAAGTGAATAAACAATTTTGGTTCATTTATTTTATTAATTATCTAAAGTAATTTTTAACATTTGTAACTTGAAACTTTGCCAAGTTTCTACATTACTAAATTTTTGGGGAACCAAATTTTTAAATTATCAAGTTTCTAAATTACCAAATTTTCAGAAAAATAAATTCCTAAATTGTCGAACTTCTAAGTTCTCAAATTTCTAAATTGTCAAATTTTACAAAACTAAATTTCTGAATTGTCAAATTTTTATAAAACTACATTTCTACATACCCCAATTTCTACAAGACCAAATTTTTACAAAACTAAATTTCTGAATGGTCAAGTTTATATAAAATTAAATTTGTAGACTGCCAAATTTCTACAGAACCAAATTTCTACAAACCCAAATTTCTAAATTGCCAAATTTCAACCGAACGAAATTTCTAAATTACTAAACTTCTGCCAACCCTTTCTACAAAATCAAATATCTAAATTATCAAATTTCTCAGTTCCAAATTATAAGATAATTTGGCTATCCTCGCTCCACCAGACTACATAAAAATGGCCGCCACGAAATCGTCAGTTCACCGACATTTCCCGTAACGGAGTCGGCGAACATGATTCGAAGTCTGTCACCAAAACAAAGGAAATGACAGTGTGAAATGCCGAAGACTAATGAAATTCGAACAGAGGCCACGAGGTTGATCGGCGAGGCCTGCGGCTAGCATTCGTTTAAGTAGTTTTCCTCGGCTGCTCTAGAAGCGTGTTTCGTGCCAGGGTAACAGTTAGGTAAAACCAGCAGTTCACTTAAAATTTCAATCTTTCAATCGCCAACAATCCGTTTCTGTTACAATTGCAACAAACTAGAACGTTCACTGATCTCTGATTTATCTTCGTGGTCTTTTCGTTAACCCTTTGCAGAAATGGCGCATGCATCAACCTAGAATCTTTAACAAATAATATAATAGCATAACAAATAATCTGTTTTAAAAAATTTTCGAGCCATGAATTTATTGGTGAAATGATTTGATCAATGTTTTGTACGATATCGTTTGAAATTCTGTGAAAGATAATTTTAGACACCGGTTGAATGTAAGATTTGGTGGTGTTTTTCTTAAACGATAGAGGAACATCCGAGTGAAGTTTCGTTTGTGATACCAGAATGTCGGCCGAGAAGAAACCGGTGAAGTGGGCAGCCGTCTTGTGGTACATTCACCTACACATTCTTGGGGTCTATGGCGTATGGTTAATGCTCACTTCCGCCAAATGGATGACTGTGTTCTTTAGTAAGCAATTTCGCCCTTTTTTACCAACATTTCGTTTCGCTTGATGGCGCAGTTTTTTACTTTCAGTCGATCAATTTTATTTCATGTTGCTAGCTTTAGTATTGCCAATGTTAGTGTGAACGGTTTTGTACGTTTCCGAATAATTTTATGTAAATGGGTTTATTTGAATATCGGGTGGTTCAAGGGTTCAGACGAAATTTTAATATATTTATGTTTTATGTAATATGCAGTATTGTCCTTGAATATTGACCGTGTAATAGCTCGAAGAAGTATAAGTTTCTTTATTTTCAAATTTTTGTTTATGCAGATGGGTATTGTTTATAAAATTATCCAATTCACTAATTTCAAAATCACAAATTCCTCGAGATCCACAAAATCCCTAAATCACTTTAGGCATTTTCCATAGATATCCAATTTCTAAATTACAAAATTTCCGAACTTCATAAATTTGAAATTCATCAAATTCTAGATTCCCATGGTCCACAAAATCTCTAAGTCCTAGAGTTTCAATTCCCGTAGTCCTCTAATTTCCCAATTTTCGTCAATGTCAAATGTCAAATTTTCGAATTTTCAAATTCCAAGTTACCCAGGATTCAAATTTCCTAAATTCCAAATTCCCCAAATATCAACTCTCAAATTCCAAATTCCTCAAATACCAACTTTCAAATCCCAAATTCTCCAAATACCAACTCTCAAATTCAAAATTCTTTAAATCTCAAATTCCGCAAATTCCAAATGTGAAATTCCCTAAATCTCAAATTCCCAAATCCCAAATTCCCCAAATCCCAAATCCCCAAATCTCAAATACCCCAAATCCCAAATGTGAAATTCCTCAAATTTCCCAAATCCCAAATTCCCAAATCTTAAATTTCCCAAATCCCAAATTTCCAAATCTTAAATTCCCCAAATCCCAAATTTCCAGATCTCAAATTCCCCAAATCCCAAATTTCCAAATCTCAAATTCCCCAAATCCCAAATCCTAAATCCCCAAATCTCAAATACCCCAAATCCCAAATGTGAAATTCCTCAAAATCCCAAATCTCAAATTTCCAGATCTCAAATTCCCCAAATCCCAAATTTCCAAATCTCAAATTCCCCAAATCCCAAATTTCCAAATCTTAAATTCCCCAAATTCCAAATTTCCAAATCTCAAATTCCCCAAATCCCAAATTCCCAAATCCCAAATTCCCAAATCTCAAATGTGAAATTCCTCAAATTCCCCAAATCCCAAATTCCCAAATCTCAAATTCCCCAAATTGCCCAAATTCTCAAAGACCCCTAAATTCTACAGTTTATAATTACTTCACGTTACAGCGATTCTCATAACAGCCATCGGTAGCCTAGGGGTGACCATGGGCGCTCACAGGTTATGGGCCCACAGGACATTTTCGGCATCGGGTACTCTCCGATTGTTCCTCATGTTAGCGCACACACTTGCCGGAGTGGTAAATATCCTCGGAGCCTTCTATCCATATACAAATGATCAATCGATAAAACTTGATACCGATTTGCAGGGTTCCATATACGACTGGGTGTTGTACCACAGACTCCATCACAAGTATTACGGCACCGACAAGGACCCTTACAACCACAAGAAAGGGTTCCTGTTCAGCCACTACATAGCCAACGTTCTCTCGCGAACTAGCGATTACGAGCAAGCGAAAATCGACATTGATATGCGTGATATGGATCTAGACGGATACGTTTGGATGCAAAGGATGTAAACATCGATTAAATGTTTACTTTAACTAGAGCCTATATATTGCATGTAGGGATGTGGATGTATAGAGACATTGAAATATTAGGATATATTTCAATTAAGGGTGATATGGGAATCTAGGGATATAGGGATACGTGGACATAGGAGTCTAGGTGTGTTGGAATATGGAAATATAGGAATTTTCAGGTATAGAGATATGGATATTATAGACATACGGTATGTAGGGATCTAGGGATATAGAGATATGGTATGTAGGGATAATGGGATGTAAGGATGCGGGAATGTAGCGATGCGGGAATACAGCGACACGGGGATTTAGAGATTCGGAGATATAGGCATATGGAGATATAGAAATACGGGGATATAGGAATACGAGGAAATAGAGATACGGGGATTTAGGGATACGTGGATATAAAGATACAGGAATGTAGAGATCTACGAGTGTAGAAATGTGGGGATACTTATCTAGTGGTATACAAGAACATAGATATCCTGGAGTATAGAAATGTATACGTAGATCTAATAGTATCTGTATGTGGGAGATATAAGAATCTAGGATGTAACATTGTAGAAATATAGGGACCTAAAACGGACCTATCTACAGTATACAATCTAGAGTGTACAGAAATCTAGAATATATGAGAATTTAAGAAGATTTTTTTAGCAGTTTTTCGTTTTTATATCTATAGATGAACACTTTTGATGACATACTCTTTTTCCATCGATATGTCTAGGTTCTACTGGCCAATGTTCATAATATTCGGAATAATACTGCCACTGAACGTGCCACTGGCATACTGGGACGAATCGATGGCAATCACCATAGTGGTCACCGGATTGTTACGGTTCGCCATTACCGTGAACGTTTCCTGGCTGGTGAACAGCGCGTTGCTGGTTTGGAACATCCAAGGGAACAAGTTAATGTCAATTTTGCACACTCTACGTTTATTGTACACGCTCTTCCTTAACATGCCAAAGAGCCATGGCACCGTTGTCATTGACCACGATGGTATTCGCACCAAATAAAATGAATCTCTGACAATTTACAATTTCGAGAGACTTATATTGTCACTTTCGCGTGGTCATTAATGTACAGTAATGAATAGATTTATGGAGGTCGTTACAATATCGAAATAAAGCTTCTCAATTAATACAACTCGTTAACAACTATTTTGAGATATTCAACGTTTATACACATTTGATGGCGATATAATTGTTGCGTAACACTCAGAAGTACATGTAATGATTTTCTTTCCGATTAAAAATTTTAGTACTTCTGGTACTTTGTTATTTTGTTTATACACAATGTGTAGGGTTTAATTAAAAACTTCTGTAAACACAGGATTGTATTTGTTGTACGGTTAATTAAGCATCACATAGGTTCACACATATCTTGTACATGAATCGTCAATTTTGCTGACATCTTTTGTAGATGAAACATTTCCAAGTTTCAGGTTATGTGTTCACCAAAAAGAATATTTAACTTGTTTCTACTGAATAACATTGTGTATTATCAAATCAGTTAATTTTTGTTTGTTTCAAGAACATAAGAATATTAAACATCTACATAAAATCGATCGCAAGTTACGGTTACAAAAACGGCAATTGTTTTCACAGTCATGCATTATTTATCGATTGCGAAACATTTCTGTTCATTATTCGTTGGCATCATTGACAAAAGAATATATGATAAAATGTCCTCATAATCAATGATATGTAAGAAAGTTATATTAAGCGTTGAAACTTGAAATAAATTTTTTCTTAGAAATTTACGAAATCACGAAGCAAACTTGGAAAGTAAACCGGAACTTGAGGAAGGTTAATTTGAATCGATTGTATTAGCAAAATAGAGCAGCTGGTTAATTTATGCGCAACGATTTCAGGGTTCCACCGGATAGCATCAGCGTGTTCTTTCTGACAAAATCTTTTTGGCCCGAGTACCATTACGCGGTGCCATGGGACTGGAAGAGTGGTGAATTTGGAACTTATGGTTCTGGTTGCACCACCTTCTTCATCAAAATGTTCCACGAACTCGGTTTAATCAACAAATTACAAACTACGGAAACGGAAGATGTCAGGGAGGTTCGTATACATATGTATATTCGTTATTCATTCATACATTCGTTACCGTTTAAAAAACTCGAAGAACGAAGTATTTCACCGTGAATAACAAAGTTCCGAATAATTTTTATATTTTTCGACGTCTGATTTATTTTGTGTGAAATTTCAAGAATTTCAAAGAAAAAATTGTTTTCTTGCAAATATGCCTATTAACATATTCGGTGAAGTACCATGTTTTTTAACGACTCTAAAAATTATTTGTAATTTGAAGAATTTTAAAAATGAATCATCTCGTGACATATTACGAGACAACGCATTGTTTGTTGAACAGTATTTATTTTATCTCAGAACGTAATTTATGGCTTGGAATTTGAAAAAAAGTTCTTTCGCTGTGAATAACATATTACATTCGTTGCATTAACATATCTTAATATTCTTAGAACTCTATTTTAAGAACTAATAAAAAAGAATTTAAAAGATTGGAGGACAAGGCTGTGGACAGAAGATTGTAATGGACTCTTGTTATACTGCCATACGTACAGGAGTCTTAAATGTATAGAAGTACAGTGAAATACTTAAATATCTGACAGAAATAAAAAATAATGATATGAAATAAACAGATCATGATGTAGTCAAATAATTCATGATGATATAAACAAATAGTTCCTAACATAATTCTATATTTTTACAACATACTATACCACATTATAGCTTGGTATAAGCTCAGTTAACAATATGAAAGTATCGATATAATTAACGTAGAACATTAACATTAACATAGAACTAACATTAACAGTATTAACACAGAACTAAGTTAACCTATACAACTTATAAACTATTATTTCTAAATTTATTTCCTGTCTTCCGTCTTCTGCAGGTTCTCCACACGATGGTGAAGAAAAAGCTGCCACTCAGCGAGGGTTTGTCGCAGCTGAAGCGGAAGTCCGAATACAACACGCTGAAGGAACAATTGATGATTCGTCATTGAAGAAAAAAACAAAACATTTGTCGAAGTATAGAGATTCAATTTTACCGAGCTTTTGGTTATTGATGATTCAGACTGTACCGAGTATTAAATCGCTTCCGACATTGTGTAGGAAAGTTCTTGTCTTCCACTGAAATTATCTTTACATTTTAAGTTTAAGCATTTCCGTCTGGAAAATATAAATCTACATAACAGATTCGAAACTATTTCATAATAGTTGTACAGAAATAAAGGGTACCCGATTTCTTATATAATAAATTATCGATAACCAGCAACTGTAATTGAATTAACCTTCACCGACTAACCTTCATTGCAGAAATATAATAAATCGTACAAATAACAAACTTGAGCCATAATGTTTGATTGAAAATAATTAATTCAAAAGACAGGAATACAAAAGGAAAATCGCGTGATTCCCGAACACCGTGTACCTTCGAAATCTTTATTGATCCATCAAGTGTTCCAAATAAAATACACTGGGCCGCACTCTGATCGATAAACCGACAAAACGAGATAACGAACGTATCTGGAAATAAAGGATCCTCCATGATTTTTGGTAACAAAACATCATATATTTGTCTTTGAAAACCTGGTAACAGCACACTTTTTTTTTTCAATGTTTTAAATCTTAGAGTTAATCGCGACAATTTTTTTCGTGTACCAATCGACGATTTTTCTACGCTTCATAGAAAAACGTGTATACATGCTTGTACACGTTACGTGTGTGCGCATTCGTTCATCGTATACGGTATTACACATAGAATAATTTATACATCTGTTATCTATACATCCATCGAGAAAGGACACGGACGTGCGAAACAACGAGTTCGTCGTGAAAATACGTCGCCACGTTTATAACCCAGGTAAGTCTTCTTTAATCCCGAAGGCATCGCGCCTTTTGAAAATACCGGAAACGCCCCGCGTTTCTGGTTCTAACCGTCCCGTGACGAAATTGTGCAACGATCATGCGTTCGACGCGTCTCGCGTGCAACAAGCGGAGAAAGAAACCATTTTCGAAGATAGAAACGAAGACGGATGATCGTTGGTCGTTTTTGGAGAGTGGAGGGGACGAAACGAGTGGAGACAAACTTTGCTGGACGATTGAAACTTCTCAAATTTCTGAAATTACCAGTTCTCGAATTTAGAGAGTTTTCAATTTTTAAGTAAAGATATTTGGAACTTTTGAGGTCACACATTTTCAAACAAACTGAAGTGTACAGATGTAACTTCCAAGTTCATAATTCTTCGAGCGTAGAAAAGTGCGCAAATTCTCGTCTTTAAAAGCTAGAAAAATGTTCAAAATCACAAACACTTAAATCGAGAAATTTTCAAAATCTCAGATTTAGAAACTTCCGAATTCTGAAATTGAGAAATTTTGCTTGGAAGGACCCCTTTACATATTAATTCCAAGCTGTCGCTTCTACAGACCTGTCCAAGGCAATATAGCGAAAGTCTAGTGGTTGTCAGTACAACTGCCCATCACCGCTTTAATTGATTATACGCATTTGTAAAATGGGATTGTAGGAATTTTCATGGTCGGAATGTCGCTGAAAATTTATGAAATATCTTGTAGGGTGTTCAAGAGATCGTATAACAATCGTAAACATTTCCATTGAATATACAGTAAGCGTACAATGTTTCTTGATTTTTTTGTCGTTTTTACAATATTTGCAACAAATTATCTTGCGTACAAATATACACGTATAAATCACCATGGCGCAGGGTGTGTACCTTAATCTAACCGAAAGTTTTTCTCGACTTTCCTTTTTTTTTTTTAATCTTTTCATAACTTTTTTACAATTGCTCGCTCTCATCTCGTACAAACTGTCATACCACACAAATCCCCAGTCCTTTGTGTGCTCGTTTGTTGTTTGTTTTTGTTTAATGAAACGGGCGAATAAGTTAGATGATGACATTGTTTTCACCTTTAACCTTCAAAAGCGCAAAATTACATATAAACGTTTGTTAAAGCCGCTACGAAAGCTTGTAATCGCGACAACATTCTTTATTTCTAAACGAAGTATCAATTTTCATCATTGGTACCATAAAAGCTTTCGACCTTTTGCACGCTTAACTATTAAATTGTAATTTCTGATAGACCAGTCATCGTTCAAATTGATTCGCTGATACAGAATTACTTTATTACGTAACCGAAAAAAAAGAAGAACAATATCACCCCTGTACTTTATGCTTTCCAAGATTAAATTCGATACAATCATGAATACAAGTCGATGAATGGATCAAGAATGAATGAGAACAGAAAAAGAAAAGGACAGGGAAAGGGAACAACATTCAACTAAGTGCTGTCTGACGACACTGTAGGAACAAAAAGAGAAATGTATAAAACAATATTTACATCGTACCTGTCTAAATGACCGGATGTGAAGAGGGATGAAAGATATACTGGAATGTGTTTTACTTTTCTGTTTTAATCTGCAGGATAGTAGCATTTCCGGATCATGAAGGAAGTCCTCGGACAAGAAAGAAGAAACACAAGATACAAGAAACAGGTGAAGAAATCCGACGTAGTTACACGGATCGATCTTCAACGATTTCATATCGACGTGTGACAACATGTTCGGGGATCGAACGAATGCTCACTGTATTAAGCTTAATATACACATATACGTACATGACATACTTAAATCGTTCGTTTATTAATTTTTCATTTTAACCGAACATCGATTTCCATCTCGTTCGATCTGTCATCGTTAAATTAACGTTCGACTAGCGTTCACAGAATGCGTGCTTCGCAAATTTGCCACCCTGCGCTGTTCAAATGTTAGCAATACGCTAGCATCTACGGAGAGCATAAAATAGAATCTACATTCTAACCGAGCCCACTACTACTTATTCAAGAATAAACTAAACCTTAAATTATGTATGGAACAGTCTAAACAGGTTACGGGTCGAACAACCGTCGACTAGAATCGGGAAGCCGATCCGGTTTGAACGCGATCAACGAACGCTAGTCCATCGCTGCAGTCTAGGAGCGTCATCAAGGAAATGCGAAACGATGACTGATCGTGGGATTGTTTCACTCGTTTACGCAGGGATCATTGATAATACATTTAGAACCTGCCAAATGATTATATGTTGTTCCCTGAATAACGACAATGTTCCCGCTTAGAAACCGATTCCACTGGCGTGTACAAAGATCCCGCACCAATCATCGATATACCATCATAAAACAAAAAGACGTTTTACAGAAGAATAAACAATCAAATAGAAAGGAAACTATTGATCTCCGTGTAACAACGAAATCTAAGATTCGTTTTAGAAAAACTAAAAGAAAAAAAGAAAACAACAGTGCTTGTACTCTTGTACATCGATCGAAGATTATGCAGGGTTGATGTTAGTAGAAGAGACAACGTAAACCGCGATCCTCGTACAAGCCACGTGGTCGTATAATTAAGTGACATTCCAACTAGTTTTCGACTAATTCTCAGATAACTGTCATCCCGCCCCTCTCGTAAGAACCGTACAAAAAGACGCGATCGTCGTTTGTAAATCGATGAAACGAACGATCGACTCCCCCCCACCAAGATTCAACAGAATCGTTTTTTATTGTTCTTTCTTCAGACCATGTATTATCACCGTCTGTTCCCTGTCGTCCTGTGATTGATCCTTGTCACCCCAGCCCCACACTTCGTGGCTTCCATCGCCGGTTCTCTCCACTCGCTTTCTCACCACATCGTCGGGAACAAACTTCAAGTCGTAGGCGAGACCGAGCTTCGCACATAGGTCGATGAAAGCTGTTGTAAGACTGTATCTGTAGTTGCCCAACTCTGCCGTTTTGTAATCCCACGGGAACACGTGGTGATAGTTGTGCCAACCCTCGCCGAGAGAGACGATGGCTACCCCTCTGTTCTCAACAGGATTGATGTACCTGAAACGAGTTGACAGTTCGTTAATTTTTGAATCTAGCTTTCTAAACTTCGGGCCTTCAGAATTCAACACTCTGATGATCTAATTTACTGTTTAACGTACTAAATGTCACGGTGACTCTTCTATTTGCTAACTTTACTCCTACTTCATGAAATGAATACCATGTAAGTAGAGTGTTAAAGATGGACAGCACCAATTAGGTTCAAACTTAGCATAATCATAGGAGCCTCAGAACTTTGCAAAATTATAGCCCACACAAAATAAGGAAAATATTTGAGTATGAAGTTTGTTCAGTAGTCAGAAGTAGTCGCAAATATTGAACTTTTCTTTTGGGTTCTACCTGTTACTGTTACTGATACTAACTTGTCGTATGGTTTGAATCCATATAGATGAGCAGCGGAGTTGACCAACCACGTCATGTTCAAACAAAACACGTATCGCAATATTGTCGATACGAAGTAAGCATTTGACCAGGTCTCGTTCCAGCATACAACAGGTACGATAGTCGGGATGATGAAGCACATTAAGGGCATGAGGTATTTGTAGTACCTTGAAACAAACGAAAAAACAAAGTTATTATTGTGAAAACTATTATTCTATTACATTATCTAAGTTAATATTATAAATAGAAAACAATTTTCTTTCCGAAACAAAATTAGCAAAATTTAATCTTCTTGATGAAACCGAACTTGTAAAACTTAATTTGTAATCATCTGACATTTCACAATTTTTTCATTTTCTTGCTACGTTTCTTATTTTAAAATTCAAACTGTATGTGTAATTTGTGATCAAGGAACGAGTTAACGAGGTATACTAACTTCTTTTGGAAAGCAAGTATGGGATTGTTTTTCAGGTCACTGAGATCGATTCCTTTGCCCTTTTCTGAGATGTCAGGGTGTTTTCTGCAGAGTAGCCAGCCCATGTGCGCGAAGAAGAAACCTCTCTTTGCGTTATGGGGATCTGCGTTGGTCTCGCTGTATTTGTGGTGGAGCCTGTGATCTCTTGCCCAGTCGACCGCTGCATCCTGTAACAAGAAGGAAATAAAGATTAGAGAAGATTAGAAATATGGAAATCCGAAGAGAAACTTGAGGATATGAAATTCAAGGAGATTCCAACATTCGGGGCTTTGGGATATTTGAAATTTGGGAAATGAGACGTTGGAGAATGCAATTTGGAATTTGAGAAATTGAAAATGGTGGAAATTGGGGAATGTGAAATTTGAGCTATTTAAAATAAATTAAACTTACCTGGAAAGCCATGGTGTTGCAGATTGTGAGGAACAACTGAAGCGGCCATTTTGCCTTGTACGATTTGTGGGCCCATAATCTGTGTGCACCAGCTGTGATTCCCAAGGCACTTAAAATATAGAGCACAAATGCTGTCGAATGAAAACAAAAGAACGATTATTTATTAATTGTACCTTATAGATCAGATAGTAACAATTAGAGTTGTAAAATTAAAACGTTCTATTATAATGATGTTAAAGTCTTTTCGTTACAAGCCTATTTATACACAATGAACACAGAGTATTTTTCCAGTAAATTTACTCCGAAAAAGTGACTTTATTCTAAATTTTTGGCAACGCTACAAGCCAGAAACGGAGAATACAGAAGTTTGTGCGCATCAACAGGTGGAGCAATTCGTCACCCCCAATTTACATCAATTTCTCTGAATAACTATTTAACAAGGACATCTTTTTTCCTTGTGTTTCATTTAACTGCACTGGATGGAGTTCGTTATTTATATTCATATTTTCAATTACTCTGTCACTTGATACTCAATTGGGGTAAAACTACGAATAAAGGGATTAATTGAATGATCACAACATCAAATTAAATCTATACAATTCGCAGCCGGATAATCTGCGGTTCATCGTTTATAAATAGAATGTGTAATACTGAAATGACTATAATTTCCATCTTCAATAAATCATTTCTGCATATTTTGTTCTAATTGTACTCTAATATTACTTAATGACTATAATATTACAGCTATCAATTTCATATATTTATATTAAATAACGTCATGTACATACATGTACGTCATGTATTATATGTATGCACTCTATATACGAATCTCTAAATTAATATTTAATTTACGAAGAAAGATAAATATTATCTTTGCTAAAACGTTTTTCTTTCGTTAACTTTGTCAAGAGATATTGAAGATTATTTTTCTGAACAATTGTGTACAAAGCTTTTTAAACGGGTGATTATAGACAGCATTTAATAGTTTCATTGTTTAAGTGAATTACTGATGAGTGACTATCATTTTTAATACACAGTAAGCGTTCAATCATTGCACGCTATAATAACTAAGGAAGAGTTATAGTTAATGATAAGCGACCATTATCGTTCATAGTGTATGATTAGTATTCGACGGATATAATCACGTGAGTTTAGAAATGAATGATGACTATAGCCAGCAGTAAAAGTTTAATAATGTGTAATCACAAATATAATATTGAAACATGGTATAAATTAGTGATAAGTGATTATAGCTAGTAATAAGCGTTCAGTAATGGATAACTATTGTTCCACATATGAAGAATGTACATATACCATATGTTCCACATGTATACAAGAATATTAGTATGTTCCACATATTGAAAATACAAATTATTGATAAGTGACTGTAACCACTATCAGCGTATAAGCATTCGACAACGAATGATTCAATAAAAGACTATCAAGTAATCAAGAAGTTAATGTAAAATAGAACAATGTGTATTAACTCACCAAACAAGGTCGTTACAAATTTGGCGGACGTAAACACTAGGTATAGTCCATAAACAGCTGCCAGATGAAGATAACTGAAGATTATCACATTTCTCCAGACAATACGTCTTACATATTTTTGTTTGACTGGTTCCACCACCACCGGCGTGTCCTCTAACGTCTCACCCTCGAACAGAACGCCCGTTGGAGAGCTGGTGATGTTTGGCGCCATACTCGTTTTGTTCCTGCAAGCAAATCGTACAAGCCTTCCGTTAAAAATTGTCAACTTCCCGAATTTATAAATTTCTCAAACTTCTGTACCCGAGAATTTGAATGATTGAAAATTAACATTTCAGAAACACGAAAGTTCAACATCACACACGGTAAACTGTTTGTAAATCACAGAATTGTTATAAGGTAATATTTATTCAGTTAGACAATTTAATGTTGCTGTCCATATATGCAAAAAGTAATGGTCAGTAAGCAGTTATAGTGTGGATGAACTTGAAAATCGAAAGGAACGTACACGTACGCGGTCGGCTATTGCCTGATTAATTATTTAATACGTGTTGCATAATATATGGTAATCCGGACGCAACGAATTTTTAACTGGCCATATCAGTATGTAAATTACGAAGCACGAGGACACCAGGCGTTTAGCAAGAAACAGCGCGAAAGGAAGATGATGAATTTTTATTCGCCACCTCGAATCTCATGGCTGCCCTTTCAGATATCATTAACCTTGTTCAAACAGTTATTTTCTCAATACATTAATACAACACGAAATGATCACTTTCCATTTCGAAGATCATTTCGATTCAACGACACGTTTGTTTATTTATTAATTCTGAATTCATTTGGTTGGACCTGTTGCTGATTATTATCTACGAATTTTAAATAATTTAGTATCGAATTTTATTATAATTAAGAACTTTGATTAGAGTAACATCTTATTCTGTTCTAATGTCACGTACTATAGTATCTCACGTTATATTGCCACTTGTTGCATTTACACGCGTACGTCACCACATGATGTATCTTCACGCGTTATATTGCCACGTATTTCCATGCGTGAAATTGTCATCGAGTTTATTTCCACGCGTTATATTGCCACGTATTCTATTCCCTCGCGTTATATTGCCATATGTTCAATCTCCACGCGTTATGTTAACACCAATTCTATTTCCACGCGTTATGTCGTCACCGATTCTATTTCTACGAGTTATATTGCCACCGATTGTATTCCCTCGCGTTATATTGCCACCAATTTCATTTCCACGCGTTATATTAGCACTAATTCTATTTCCACGCGTTGTACTGCCACAAATTATATTTGCACGCGTTAAATCGCCACCAATTTCATTTCCTCGCGTTATATTGCCAATTTCATTTCCACGCTTTATATCGCCATTTCTTTAAAACCTTCGCGTTATAATACTGCTTATTCAATTTCCAAGTGTTATATTTCCGTGTATCTAATTTCCACGCGTTATATCGCCACATGTTTGTCCGTACATTAAATTACCACTTGTTTCATTACTACACTTTAATTATACACTTTGTTACATTGCCACGCGTAATTTCTCAAACTGAAAATCTAAAAGTTCAATTATCCAACTTTAATTATTAATAACTTCATACATAATCAGTTCCGAGCTAAACTCGCAGATAGAACTTTTAGTTACGAATTCCACCCTCTTTTACCGCCCGCAAGATTAATTAAAAGTTACGGAACATCTTGTAACAAATATAACGCGTATCTTACCGCTTAGGTTGAAACGACAGGAGAAAAGGATGAACGTGAAAGATTTGAAAAATACGACTGGTTGCCATTGTGGTGAAATGGTGGTTGAAAGGGTGTAAGTTTGTGTACGTGTGCAAGGGTGCGCATTTACGAGGGTGGATATTGCGTACCGAAAAAGCTTTCAGACAAGCAAAGAAAGAAACACTATACCCTTCGAATATTATACATCTCGAATACAGTTAACTTCTACGATTAATATTATACAATATTATTAACTGATATTATTTCACAATTTAAACTACGGAAAAGAAATTCCTTAAAATAACGCACGAAGCAGATTGATTATTTACCCCATGATAGAACACAAAACAAATTGTTACAAAATTCAATGTCCGTAATTGACATAAAAAATATCGTAACTCATCCTATATTGCCTACCTTGCAATTTGTCCACGAAGAATAGTAAAACGAAGCAATTGTCGCAAGCAACGAATCGAACAATCCGTTCGATATAAAAGTTACGATCGTTTCGTCGGATGAAAAGCAGAAAGAATGGCGTAGAACAGGTGGGTCGAGCTGATTTTATATCGTTTACGAATAACGTGCCTTATGCAATATACATGCAACAATATGTAGAATTGTCCGCGATTTTTTAAGAAGCGGTACTTTCCGAGCAACGTGTTCGATAAAACTTTATCAAGATACAACGTATCATTTTTTCTGTTCATTTTTTGTTAAGAATTTCGTACACGAATATTCTATCGGGCCGATTTACATATCTACAAAAAATATTCCTAAGAGATAACGTTTCGAATAAGGCAACTTTGACCGAAAATGAACGACGCATAGGTGACTGTGGACTTTGCGATGAACCAAATTATCCAGAAAGCGATAATAAATCGTAACTCGTTAACCGCGTAATACGTAATTAATATTCATTTATTGGAGCTCGTTAAATTCCGTGATGTTACATAATTACGTTTTTGGGTAATTAATTGAGGACAAGATATTTTAAATAACATGAAACTAATGTACGAATTCCGTGTACAAAGATATCTTTTCGATAAAGTGGATTTGGAGATATAGAAATTTGGAAGTTGGAAAATTTGGAAATTCGCAAATATAGTGATTTATGGGTTTAGTTATATAAGGATCTAGGGATTTAGAGATCTAGGGTCTCAGCGGGAATTTTTAATTTTGAGAATTGACAAATTTAGAAACTCGGAATTTACAGATCTAGGGACTTGAAAATGTGAGGACTTAAAAGTTGGATATTTGAAGATCTGTGAAGTAGAAAATCTGGGAAGTCCTAGATTCGGAGGGTTAGTTTGAAAATTCAGAGATTGGAAAATCAAAGAATTTAGGTTTTGAGATCTTTGAAATTAAAGTGTTTCAGAGCTTTAACACCTTATGTGCCAGAAATCCGCTTTGAAACTTAAACTCGAAGAACTTGGTGCAGATCGATCGTGAATCCAAGAGAAAATGTCCGTAGCACCCCCTTCCCTCGACACCATAAGCACGTGCGTACTTAACTTGAGGTTAAATCCAGCTCCGCAACGCTCGTGATATAATATCGTACCTGTCCATGAGTATGCCGGTCCGTTTCACCTACATTGCGCAGCTCATCGTTCGTCCTTCGGATGCGAACGTCGGGCAACGTATCTCGACACGAAATCTACTAACAACCCTTCTGCCTCGTCAAAACAGGACATCCCCACGAGATCAATACGAGCCGCAAAAGCAGTGTCCCCGATCAAATCAACGAGTCGACCACTGACACCTGCCGTGGCTCCCATTCTCTCGACCGCCAACAGCCAGGTGGATCGAACCTCCTTGCTCTTCTATCAACTACGTGTATGTTCCAACTATGTACGTATGTATCATATACGGAGAAGCACGACAAACTTCGCCCGCGATCTACGAGTAAACACCCCCTCCCATGTTCAAACTAGATCGAATCCGCGAATATGGACACTTTCACGGATTGTTCGCGTCATTTGTTCAACACCGGAAGTCTCGATGACACCTGCAATCCTTTGTTTATCGACGAAATAAGAGGCGAGGATTAAGCAGGATCGGGGAACGTGGAGGAGCCCGAAGGATCCGTCGCAAACCCGAACGAGGTCGCCTATCGACTGGCAGCTGGATCCCGAGAAATCGTCCAGGCGCAGGCTCGAGGCACCGGCGTCCCGACGCCGACGGTTAGAGCAGGACGTCGACGACGTTGTTACTCGAAATTTCCAACGTTGGGGTCTGTTGAACCCCCGGAGAATGGCCGAATGCTCGCACGACCAACCATCACCTTGACACTAGAATGCTCGACAGGGGTGGGGAACTTTTGGAGAAAGAAACCAGTGGAACTGGCTGGCTCGGTCAGCGGGATGAACAGCGAAGCTGAATGGATATTGGTTTAACCCTTGCTCTTGTGCTCGGAGAGGGACGCAGCTGACGACTGTTGTTATGGAGGATTCGGTTTTCAATTTCTCGCGTAAAATTAATCGGATTTTGTCACTTTACTGGAGATTTTACATCCTTTAAATTTTTGGATATCAATTTGCATCTAACACGTCGTGAATTTTGCGATTAGAAATTTTTGGGATTTACAAATCTGACAATTATCGAATTCCATCATTCAGAAATTTAGACAAAATTTTTAAACAATTTGCGATTTTGTATACTGAAACATTCGCGTATCTTCAAATTATTAAATGTCTAAGCTACTGAATTCGAAAATTCGAAAGTTCCTAAGAATTCGACAATGTTTAAAGTTCGGAATTGATAAATCCCCGAACTTCTAAATTTATGAATATGACTGCGAATTTCAAAATTCGAAAGTATTTAAGTTACAAAATCTGAAAATTAATGAAGCAGTCACGCGTGACTCAATATCGATCTATAAATTCATAAAAATTCAATATTTTCACATGTACGAATTTAAAATTATAGAAACGCATGAGAAGCACTCTATCCACATTTTCGATTCCCCGAATATCCGCTCGAACAGAATTTGTAGTAGAATATTCGTTCGATTATTCGGACCGCATTCGAAATACACAACTAATCCGAGCATATCACGTTATCAGCAATCTACAACACATGTATGTACATATAGCAAGAACATGTTCTCCGCGTGTACTCTCGCGTGAAACTAAAAAACCGTCAAGTGACTTTGATTTGTTATCATCGATAACCTTTTAACATCGTTTCGGTAACTTCTTCGAGCGACCTCATCTAGAGAAACAAAAGTGATTTTTCATGATTTCCAATACATTATACGTGCAATTTACATTTGACGTTATGCACAAGACCATTCAATGTCGTGACAAAGATATTAGAAATTATTCGTGTCGATTACATTATGCATGATCAATTCATTTGAAAAAATTGAATGTGAATCACTGTCAATCGTAAATGTACAAAGTCCAATTATTTACGTTAACTAAGAAGTGACACTGAATGATGCTTGAAAAATACGTTTCTTTCGCGAATATATTCAATTTACTTAACGTTAGTTATTAAGTTCTTTGTTGAGTGTCATTTTAATTGCTTCCTCGTGTCAACAACATCTGAGGAGTTTTAATAACATGCTTGCAAAGATGTATCAATAAACATTTCAGGTAATAATTACGTTACATTTGTTTTGATAGATCAATTTTTATGTTTCGTGGAATTCGTTGCATATACTTTAACAAATTCTCGTGTTATATGACCGTTTTTGTATGAACTTACACAAATTAGTGTTCTCATTAGTCACGCGTTGTGTTGCCACGTATTCTATTTGTACACGTAAAATTATCACGTACACAACTTTCTCGCGTTATATCACCACCTATTGTATATTCGTGCGTTGTATCACCACACACTCTATTTCTAGATATTTTATCGCCACACTTTGTATTTCCACGTGTTGCATTAACACATTCAATTTCCTCGCGTTATATCGCAGCGCGCCTAAAATTCGGAAATCCTCGCGTTATATCACCGCATATCTCACTTCCATGGAAATGTATTATATGGAAATGCATTTTATCATTGTGCGTTGTACGACGTCGAATTTTATTTCCTCGCGTTATATAGCAATATATTCTATTTCCTCGCGTTATATTGCCACACATCCTATTTCTACGAATAGGTGGCGTTCTATCACCCTTAAGCGTTATATCGACTCGTGATAGATCTCCTCGCGCTACATCGCCGTATTAGATTTCCTCGCATTATATCGCCGGACATAAGATTTACATGCGCTGCAGTTACGCGTTAGATTACTACAGGCTGAATTATTACGTGTTGCATTACATCGCTTTATGTCGCGTTATATTACCGCGTGTTGTATAGTGAAACTTCCATGAAACTTTAATGAAAATTAATTTGTGTCATTAATCATTCGTGCAGTTGAATATCACTGCTCACTACCTCACCGTCTCATGAAAGTCTAATGTGTTATCTACTGAATAAGGCACGTAACAATGTGCGCGATTAAATATTCGTTTAAACATGATGTTTGAAATGTAGTTAACGCTTAGTAAATCAAATCGATCGGCACTCGAGTGCAGCGCAGTGTTGAAAGTGTGCGTACAGGAAACTCGCGAGTTCTCAGTGCCAAGGTTGTGCGCGGTTAACGACTTTCAAAGCCTTCATTGACCATTCACTGAACTTGACCATCCGATACGATCGATTGTGACAACCGTGTAGGGAAATCGCGATGAATTTCGATTAGCGATCATTTTGTTTGAAATAATGAGGATATGAGTAATCACCTCGGTTTTTTCTCATGTTTGATCATCCAATGACGCTGTGACCCGACTATCGACCCGACAACACGCGATTCATTGCAAAATCCTAGCTAATAATCTTTAACCCTTTCGCCGCGATAGCGTTTAACCGTGTAAATAGAATTATAACAACGTGGTTCGATCTGCTAACTTTTCCGTCCGAGATACTCTTCGAATGACATAAAAATAGTTATCCACGTAAATACATAATCCACAGGTATTTTTCTCGCTTTCGAACATTATGATTACTAAATAATAATATAAAACACAGAATCTGATTTTCGCCTAATTTTGCCAGTAACTACGCCACTCTACTTCGCTGCGCACCGTCAACCCCCTTGAGCGATTAATGCCTCGTTAATTACAGCACGAACGTCAACAGAAGCAATGACTAGTTATTGTTTTTACCGATTACTGCGATCGATTTTGTCATCATCTTTTTTGTTAGTACATTACGTTAACGCATTTGACATAACACGATAAAACACTTCGCTTCGAAATTTAACCGTAGCGTAATTGCCTTTAACGAGAAGTTTGCATGTATATATTAATATATTACGTCGAAATGGATGTATCGTGTGATTAGGTAATAAAAATGGAAAAGAAGGAAGACAAATTACATAATTTATCGAACAAATTGACCTTTCTGTCTATCACGTTCCGTGATGTGCGCATTCTTAAATATCATATCGCATCATTAAACGGTTGTGGTTTCGCAAACTTTTATCGTACATTTATATTGTTAATCGCGGTACTAATGCCGGATCCATTAAATTTTATTGACCGTTGATAAACCACGGTTTATCAACAGAACTTACATGTATATAATAGCACGTACATAAAGAATAATTATTATCTATTTTTTGTCAATATTTGATATTTGCAAGAACGAGTAAAAAATTATATTCCATGTAAATTCCCGTTTTTAGAACGGAGAACAGTTCCATTTTAAATATTTTCCTTTAGATAATCGATTGTTATGATCTTTTTATTTCGAAACCATTATAATTTTTGATTCTACTCATTTCATGTATTATATCCGTTTTACGGTACCATGTTTTGTATCTTGCGTTCCAATTCTTTTCAAAAATAAACCATTGCCGTTTGAAACTATATGCATACATATAATTTAGCACATTACGATTTATTTATGTCAACGAATGGAAAGATACCGTGTTGCCGCGAACGAGCGGTACAGTGGACGATCGATAAAGAGTGGAATTATAAAACTCGATTCGTAGAAAGGATTTTAATGTACAATAAGGTTTTAATATAATTTCACGACAACGAAACAAAACACTTGTTCACCGGCATAGTATTACGTTATGTTGGTGTTGCGTTTCGCGAGTGCACAATGCCGTGAACAGATCGGTGACACCGGGCTTTGAAAACGTTTCGATTTACAACAACATCCGTAGATTGCTCGAAGAACTTGTACCCTCGCGTATAATGGAGGAACACGGTGGCACGGGAATCTAGGGAGAATCTAAGAATCATAGAAAGATTCTTAGTCAGAAGACTCACGATTCTTTACAAATCCTTAACAAGAAACATACATTCCAAAATTCTTAAATATCGAATTCCTGTATTTAGAAATGTACCAATTTCTAATTTTTAAGCTTTCAAATATACCAATTTCTAACTTCTAAGCTTTCAAGTCCTAACTTAATTTTTAAGCTTTCAAACCCCAAATTTCTAATTTCAAACAAATTTCTAAATTTCCAAATTAACAAAATCTTGAATTTTTAAATCCACACATTTCTAAGTTTAAATTTACAATAACACAAATTCTGACTTCTCAAATTACCTAGTTCAAAAATTATGAAATTTCCAAATTACCAAGAATCCAGATTTCCAAGTCCCCAAAATATGTTCTAAAATTTTCAAAAATCCAAATTGTAAATCCCCCAAATTCCCTAGATCAGGAATCCTCAAATCTCCAAATTACCAAAACCTGATTTGCAAGTCCTCAAATTGCTATGTTATCAAATTTTCAAAAATCCAAATTGTAAATCCCCCAAATTCCCTAGTTCAAAAATCCTCAAATCCCCAAATTACCAAAACCCAAAATTTCCAAGTCCCCAAATTATGTTCTGAAATTCTCAAAAATCCAAATTGTGAATCCAACAAATCCCCCAAATTCCCTAGTTAAAAAATCCTCAAATCCCCAAATTACTAAAACCCGAAATTTCCAAATCCCCAAATTATGTTCTGAAATTCTCAAAAATCCAAATTGTGAATCCAACAAATCCCCTAGTTCAAGAATCCTCAAATTACCAAGATCTGATTTGCAAATCCCCAAATTAAGTTCTGAAATTCTCAAAAATCCAAATTGTAAATCCAACAAATCTCCAAGTTTAAAAATCCTCGAATCCCCAAATTCCAAAGTCTCGAAAAGTCTAAATCCGCGCCTCATTAAATTCCCAAATTTTCTAAGCGTCCAACCACCCAAATCTCTAATTTATGTTTTGTGAGAACGCGTTGAAATACCAGGGAGCGCGAAGGCTCGTTTCTTGGCAAGTTCCCCAATGTTAACCCTGCATGTGATCACACGATTTTCAAATACTTTGACGATTACATTGCCGACTTAATGGACTCAACCTCGACCTCGAACTTCCTGTTCGAAGTAAAGAAATCGAGGTTCAGTTTCAAACGACAAAACATCGGAATACAACGGAAACAACTAGTTGAAACTAGCCGATGAACAAGCTATTCAAATCCGTCTATTTCAATATTCAATCGATGTTTACAATGAGAGTCCTACTCGTTGTTGAAACGTATTCGATATATTGAGAGAACCTGCGCGGCTCAGTTATTATTTATAATCTGATTTAAGAGTGTGCTAGTTTTTTGGCACTTATTCAAATTGTTATCTTCCTCTTGGACTTGACATTAAGCCCGTTTGATAATTTCTTAATTCGTCTTTGTCAACTTATAACAATACTCGTACCTTTTATCGGATTATCTTAATGATTTTCTAATCACTTTTTAAGAATGTTTTATATCAAGAAAGGGATTAAGATAAAAATAAAGAGAGCTAGATTTGGCAGTTTTTATAATTAGAGAAGTCTAGATTCATAATTGGAGAAGTTTATAACCGATGGGTCTCTAGGGATATTTGAGGTATAGAGATATTTGGAATTGAGAAACATTTTATGTTTAGAGATATTTGACACCTAAGGATATTTTGTAGAAACTACAGTTGTCTAGGGATATTTGGCCAGTGGGTCCAGTGATATTGTAAATCTAGGAATATCTGGTGTCCAGTAATCTAGGAATATTTGTAGTTTAAGAAGATATAGATCTAAGAATCTAAGAATGTAGAAATAAATAATTAGGGATCTAGGTATAAATATTAATGAATCTAGTAATTTAACAATCTAGGAATATAGTGATCTAATTAGTGATCCGAATAGGGATTCAAAGGCGTAAAAATTGATCTAGGGATGCAAGAAATAAGAATTTAGAAATCTTGATGTAACACAAATGCACACTATCCCTTTGTGCGGGAAAATGATTAATTGTTAAGTTCTAACAATAAAATGCCATGCGAAAAATCAAAATGTTAATCCCGGAAAATATTGCCATGAATTGAAAATAAAGTATTTAAAAGCAATAAAAGTATAGGAGGCATGAATAAACGTGAGAATATTAAGAGATTTATAGATCAGTGGCAATTAAGTATAATAGTATCATTTACATATTATGCAGATGAAAACTAATAATTACTTGCCGACGCATAACGGAAAAGTCATAATGAGTAAGCGAAAACTATAATAACCGGAATTTCTCCTTTCTATTTCTTATTTGAATTACTGGGACATTTTCTTCGTAGGAAATCAACTCACCTTTCTTTAAAAAAAATCGATTCTTCAATAATTTCTTCCCTTCCCACGAATACAGAATCACCGTTTACATAAAAGTAGAGATCAACAAATGTAAATGAATGGCATTGCGTCAATGGAACAACGTGATTACATATTTAGATCGTTATCGTTTCCACCAAGTATATTAACCGTTGAATTTAATTTCTAACACTCATGGTAATCCTAACAGTAATGACCGTTTTTGCAACGAAAATGTTATATCAGCATATCGTATTAAATATAAGACAGTAGTAAAATAGAGAAAAAAAAGCGGACAAAAATAAATTCTTACATCTTTCGACACGCGCACGAGGTTCAAAACTACCGGTGTAATTGGCCCGTCACGAAGCAAATGGTCAAATATTCGATTCCATAAGACTATCGAAAGGTTTTCGGATCCGAGGGCACAAAACAGAGTGCAGAAATCGAACTGAAATAGTACCCATCATCTGGTCGTCGCCAGCTTAGATGATAGTTATAGCCGAGCCTTTTGACAGAGGTACACCTAAAATCAGACACGTTGCGACGCTGCTCAGCCGAGACGGGCTGAGCCAATCGTATCGCTTGTTGCTGCTCTCGCCACCTGAGTCGGACGAATAGTGTCCATCGAAATTCGTACGACTCCTAGCGCAAGCTGTCGTTCGTGTTCGGATAGAATCGCCGGCAAGTCGGTTTGCCGCGTGGAACTCGCGCACGTGTATATATGGATGCGTGCGTGACGTGCAGCCGAGCGAACACCGTTCGGCTACGTTCGGCCATCCTCGGCAGGCCTGGACTCTCGCGCGATGAACACCGAATTCAACGAACCGCTCGCGATCGTGCGAGTGGAACGAAGACGTAGAGAGGTCAGTTCAGCGAATCGGATCGTACAGGATGGTTGATTTTCGAACGGTGAATAAAGACGGTACTTCCTAATCCTTTCCAAACAATTTATCGAACAACCAAGTAAAATAGCTTCGAAGATAAAGATATGATAATGACGATAACATTGGCCTTTCCTTAATGTCTTAAACTTCTATGAAAAAAATGCATACGGATCTGCATATGAATGGTTCATGAATATTTATTCGAATCTAGAACTGCCCGATTGATAATGTCTCTTGTTACAATGTTCTTTACGTTGTCGACTTTTTCCTCCTTCGAAAAACACATCGTCACCTGACTAATACTAATTGTAAATCAAATGTCAACAATTTCATGACTTTTCAGGATGATTAATGACGTTCGGAATATGCTAAAAGAAAGACTGATCTATGCGTTATGCTAACGCATTACGTGTGGATTCATGCACTTGTAAAGATCATATTGACGACCTATGCACGCACGATATGATTCATTGATATACGTTCGTAATAAATTTTCTTAAACATTATGATGATATAATGACTATGCTTCAATAATGCAGTTCATTCACGTGCTGACGCTTGAAACAACCACGTAGGAACACGTGTACCAATCGGTGAACTTGAAATCCCGTAAACAAGTCGCAATGAATCTACACTTACCACAAGGTTAGCCGAATCTTAATTGAACTAACATGTTGATGCAGTCAGGGGCATTCATCATGAAATATGATCATGTTCACAGAAAGCTAACATGGCACCATATCGTCGCTACTTATTTCATCTCGTAGTAATTTAAGTTCTAATTTAACTATAATTTCAATCATCAAATGTTCTATGTAATTTAAATGAGTTATGATGTATTCAGCGTAATTTAGTGTTAAGTACAATGTGAATTTACTTCAGCTTTACTTTTACTATTTATAACTACCGTCTATTATACGTATATCGTAATTCGAATTACGGCATAAAACTTGAATTGTAAATTAACCGAGATTATAATAACGTGACTTTGAATTACGTATAGTAGAAGAAAATATATTAAGAATACATCCAAAACTGGGTTAATAAGAAGTGAGATAAGAACAAAGTTTATTAACAACTTTTAAAAGACTTAAATTACGTTTTTATCTTGTTTCGTAATTAACAATTATTGTCGACAAGTGAGAAACGTACAAAACAGTTTTGTCGGCAATTCATTATGGACTCGTAATAAGCACGTAAGTATATAAATTATGTTGTTAAAGTTAATAAAGTAAATTATGTAAAACGATATTCCTCGGGGGTTATTTTAGGAAAAGGAAAATTCAAAGAGTTTCAGTTGCATAAAATTTGTAATGATCTAGACAGATTTGAAATCTTAGGACACATAAATAATGCTAGCAGATTAGCTTGTAAAAATTAACCAACACATTTGAATCTTGTTACATAAATGTCCAGTCGTTTGTGTTCTAGTAGTACTTAACGACAATATAAATCAGAATTCAAGGCTAAAAAACAGGAGATCAATATATGAAGCGTACAAAGTTTCAAAATCGAACATTATCACTAACGAATTCCACTTAATTTCAATGTTAAAAGGACTTTCTACAAATATTTTCTTTCACGATATGAATCACAATTCTGAGGAATATTTTTTCACAAAACACGACCGATGCTTGAGTAACACTTTTCGAACATTTCTTAAATATTCCGTAAATATTTTTAAATGTTTTTTAGAATATTTGACAAATACTCGACACTTTACACCTTATAGCGTGTAAATATGCTTAACTTACGATCTTTTAAAGCGACGAAGCATTTCAAAATTAACTGTTTACCATTTGAATGTTGGAACCGGCTAAAAGAGGAAAAATCTTCAATTCTGAACATTGACATTCGGAATATTAATTACTATGTAACGATCTCATGAATATACACTATATTCTGCCGATTGAACTATAAACTGTCGATAGCCGCGATGTTAAGCAAATTTAAAAAAAGTCATTTGTCACCGCTAATTGAATAATTATTGAAAGATAAAAATTCAGATTTATAATTAAGACAGTAAAGTAAAGCTGAATGATAATGAAGTCGGAACTTTGTATAAACTTATACTTGAAAGTATACAATTATTATTGTATAAGAAACGTCAGATGAATCCATTTTCAAAAGCATCAACCATTGCGCATGCGCGTGCGCATCACGTGACCGGTTAAGCACGCACACGTACAAAAGACTGATTTATCCTGCGAGCCAGTGTCAAACAGCAGAGATATGCAACGCGAGAGGATCGCAAAGACTTGATTCGCTTCCTTATCCGCGTGTTACGTGAGCCAACAACTTGTAGTTTGCCGGACATCAATTTGGAAAGTGAAAACCGTCATTACATCACTCAAAGAGATTACGTGTCCTTTATGGAAACGCGACTTAACGAAAACAAGGATAGTCAGCAGCACGCGAACGGCCCTTGTGATTTCATTTTCTCAGAGAATCGTGATAGTAAAACGTCTTCAGGGACCATTACCTTAAAAAAGATTGTAACGACGATTACTCGGAACCGGTTATCTAATTTTGCATGTAGCTTTTTACCTTCGCTATTTATTATTATTAGCGATAGTTAATTCTGCTTGAATTAATGGCCAAGTAAAGAGACAACATTTCAAAGCTCATACTTTTTTGTACAAGATTCTATAAACGATTATTCACAGTATTTTAACATTGAAATTTTTATGACGATGTATCCCTGTCAATACGTGGATAGATCGTTGGAAATTTATTGCAAATGATTAGTTTAAATTATATCGTATCTATGTATCGCTGATAACTCATTTCGATGTCACTGGAGATTAAAGAATTTACTCCGCATTAATGTCTTGTTTATGTACCGTTTATTACAATTTATTGAATAATAAACACGATATGATTATGAAGTAAATAAATCCTGTAACGGAACACAGTCCACATTTTTTTAATCAGAATATAATTTATAGATGTCGAGATTAAATTGTATCAAAACACATGTGCGAAACATATAAAGGACTTAAGTTTGAGCACACACGAAACGTATAATCTCTAATTTTTCAAAGCTGGATAAATTATCGGGGTTATGTGGGTTTTGAGTGATTTAAGACAATCCCTACGTAGAAATGTTTCATTATAACGTGTGACGATACAATGATTGGCAATATAACGCGCGGCGATATACTTAATGTTACAATTCGTGGCAACGTAACGTTACAATCTGTGACAATACTAAGCGTAGCGATATAACATGTAGTGACTACGCGTGACCATGTAAAGAAAGCGTTAGTATGTAAGAACATCTTGTAGCTCCGTAGGAACTCAACCGGCAATATAATGAGAGTCTCTAATAATCTAAAATATACAGAGATCAACATAGATTTGTTGTTCTAGGACATTGGAGTAGCGCTACCAGTGAATATATAAATTCATACGAAAATGGCAATATAACGAGAGCCGAGTTCCTACCGTTCTTATAAAAATTAGATGATTATTTTCATAATGTTTATTGCTTTAAATGTTACGAAACCGAAAATCACGATAAGCGTAAAAGAAGGCATTAACTGTCATATAAAAAATATGTTTCACTTATGATAAGTAATTATAAGTTGTAACGGTAAAAAGTCTATATTTACGACACGACGTAAATATGTTATTCGCGTGATTTGTTTCTCACTCTTATTATACTTTAACATTCTCACAGAAAATGGTAACAAGTGTGTGAAAATGACGCATGATATCCACGTAGTATGTATAATGTTTACAAATCATTGTTGAATATGCAAAATGATCTGCTACCAGCTATTTATGCGGTATTTGAAATTTTGATGTTTCAATAGACTTCAGTCCTTCATTTTCACGCTGATTTATTTTCTCTTACTAATAATATGGAACTATAACTTCATACATAATATTAATTGATAAAATATACACTAAAAAGTCCTTTTTTGCAGGACTTGACATTACTCAGTCGTGTACATTTCAAAAATAAATTGTAGACTTTAAAGGTTAAAATCAATAAATAGTTGAGTATATATAGATTAATTATTGTTGATTATTAATATACTATGGTTATAAAAATACTGGTAAAGATAGACAGTTTTTTGAGTAAATCACTGTAGATCAATTTTTTTAACGCCGAAGACTATTTTTCATCGTGCAACGCGCAACACGGAGCTGGATCGAACCGGTGCCATCAATCGACCCTAATCGAATTGGCGTTTCCGGTGGGTGATTACACCCTCGCGTCAATTCGCGACTGCAATTGCGACGTGTCGCGAACAGATTAAACATAAAATGCCAATAATTATCAACAATTCTCACGGTTATATAGATTTCCGTCGATAAAATATTCGAATTTTGATCAAATTCATCAAATAAATATTTTTCATTTAATTGCCAATAGAATAAATTAAAAATAATTTAAAATAACATTCAAAACATCATTGGTAAACAACATTCCTCGTACACACGTATTTAAATGACGAAAATTGATAATATAATTCGTAAATTAAAAAGTTTGAAATCTACATATCGTGTAAGGAATGTTTTTACGAATAAGATTTGAAAGATGCGAAGAATATTTGGCAGCCGGTTTAGCAGCTTAATTTGCACGGCGAAAAAACAGTCTTGAATTTTGGTAACGGTGAATGGAAACCTTGCCTCAAGCAAAGAGACGTACGAATATCGAAAATTACTTAAAGCTGGATATACGTTCATATTCTGCCAGCAAGGAAAGAAATGTTTTCAAACAAACAACTCAACAGGTGCGTTTCAAACGCGAGATCGTTCGGGAAAGTTCGAGAAACTTCGCTTCCCTCCAAATTCAAACGAATGAAACCTTTGCAAGCGATTACAGTTTTAATAATAGTTACAGTTTTAATTTTAGTTCAAAATTGGTCCTACTCTATTTTCAATAGATAAGTAGCAATTTTATTATTTAAACTTTTATTTATTTATCAGTGCAAAATGTATAAATCATATGTCACAATGATGATGGAAGCGAAGCACTGGAAGATTGAAATCGTTTTGTCGAATTGCTTGAAAATATGAAGACTACTACGATTTTCGTGTGGTATTCGATAGATGAATGTAAAAAAAGAACGCTAAGGACATGACGTGGTACAAATTATACGTGAAGAAAAGCACGAACGGATACACTCAAATGGACGTAGTATAAAGAGACCAAATATACACGACATAAATAAAACAAACTGTCAGGCGTAACGAAAAGCATTTAACTATTTTTGCGTCGTATCGAGCGATGTATGAATTTTATTAATAACACTTTCGCAAATTGACGCACTGACTGACGCTCGTTATCGTGCGACCGTAGTTGCACGCTTTTACTGTTATCGTTGCCAATAAAGTATGTCACACGACTCACGATACAATATATTATATTTTAGATCTCCGACAATCAATAAGCCAACTTTTCATTTTACTAGAGCTATGGAACAATACTGCGTCGTTATCGATATTCGGGTCGAATTTGCTCTTGTGTGCAACGCGTGATCGAAAACTTAATGCTGAGAATTTTAAAGTTTAATTTGAACTGCGTCTTCCAAGATTAAGAATTTCGGATTAATTTTTGAATTAAAAATAAAAAATTTGAAAATCTGAACATTTGTAAAATGGAAACTTTGAATTACAAAATTTCTGGATTTATAACCGTTAAATCTCTATTCGTTGTAACTATGGAGAAACAGTTCTAGCGTGCGTGAAAGTCCGCGTGAAGTTCACTCAACGTGTCATATAAAAGGCAGCTAAATAACGATCCTACGCTACACTGGCATTGCTCAACTTTTCAACGGTAACCGAATGACGTGCTACCGAAACGATATACAATTCAAAGAGTAAAAATTAAAATAAATTTCAAACTAAATCTTATATCGTTTTCATTTAAATTGTACGCTCCATCGCGCTGAAGTGTCCGTTAGTTGAACATCGACCAAAAATGTCGCACCTATCAAACATTAGCCGGTAATTTTCGACAAAATTTCCGTCGCGGCAAAGAAAAATCATTGCCAGAGCAAAAATAAACGGGTCCGCAAACGACGCGATATTAATCAATTTCTATCGTCCGTTGAAGTACCGAACAACGTTAAATTACATCATCCAGAAACCCCGATAAATCTCAAACGACGCGAGATGTCCGATCACGCGATGTCACGGTGACCGGTGGTGTGACGAGCAATTCCAAAGCCAATCGAAACGGATACACACTTTAATTTAAAATAACACTACCGGGATAAGAAAACGAGAGAAAAAAAGGCTCGCCCGTTAGTTTACCTCTCGAACGCGTGCCGGTACGTTTTATTCTAGAAATTCTCAACTATAATACCGGCCGTAACGGATCATCTTTATTGGTTGGAAAAAAAAAACGGAGTAACGTACCTAGATCGCTTATCCTCGTCGAATCTGGCAAGTTAACCTTTTCGATGAATGTTAGTTCGCCCGTTTGTTCCCTGGTGTGTGGCACGCAAGAAATACGATCGTAAAAAAACGCAGAATAATAAGGTCACACCAGACTTGTTTCTTTTTAACGTTCGATTATGTTCACCTTTTAGTGTAACGTGTCTCGTCTCGCAACTGAAGGATCTGACATCAAAGCACGACTGAAATGCCGGCTCCACGCGACCGGAGTTAAATACGATTGCCGGCAAACACCAGCACGACGATAAACGCGCCGCGACGCACGACGGAAGCGACGCTAGCGCCGCGTCACGGCGCTCTTTCGTCATTCGTCTAGGAGCAACTTGCGTCGATTTATTGTCAGTTGCCTGATCTTTCACCGAACATCGCTGAGAGTCATTTTCTTTTGTTCTTTTTTACCTTTGTCGACAGTCAATATCTTAATTTTTCATTTATTTCTTTGGCTCTGGACGACATCATTGAAAAAAAAAACGTGACAGGATTATATATTTTCATCTTTCTTATATGCATTTTTGTAAAACTGTAGGTAGACAGTTTAAAGGTTGACATGATAAGGAGAGAAGATTCCTATTTCTTTTTTTATTTCCTTTTAGTATATTGGCACTGCTTACGTCTGAACATGTGGATGGAGAGTGACCGAGGATTGAAATGGAGGGAAATCTGTTTGATAGTGTATTTCTAAATTAAGTCATTTTTTGTTAGAAATTTGTATTGTTCGGGATACTGTTATGAAAAATGTTACTACACGTAATTATTGATTATTGGATGTGATTGTAATACACGTTGTAATCTTGGGTCAAGTATGACTCGATCTGAGGAAATGTATACAAGAATTTTTTGATTAGAAATGAACGGTTCAATTTTTTCGTAGAAAACTTTCTTTTGGGTGGAAAAATAATATTCAAAGAAATAGCTCAAATTTTTAAAAATGAAGATGAAAAATTAGATGAAATATTCAGGTGGAATTTTATTGAATTAATTTATATTTAAATTTTTATCGCTAGTGGACTGTCGCTAAAGGGCCATTTGTGCTCAAAATCCCACTGTTACCTTCGGTCGATCATGCAGGTCATGGGGGTTTCCTTTAACCAGTGCTTCTCAAACTGTTTACTTCCATCGAGTCCTTAGAAATGAAAATTTTTATCATTGTACCTAAAATGGCATAAGCAACTTCACTCATCTTCGCGTTGTTTTACTATACTTTCTTCTTGAATGACTCTTATTCTTCGTACCTTGATATGGTTTATCTTGCAAGAGTTTATGAAGACTTATCGATCTACCAAGTTTAGATTGCAGAAGATGAAGCGCATAAACAAAATTTATCAGAATTGGAGACAAAGGTTTGATTATTGTTAGGGTAGGATCTTATGTGATTGCTGTCAGATTGCAATTATTTATGCATTTATGATATACAAAAGTAGTATCGTAGGCTCTTTTAAGTCATTTAATGACTTTCAAACTCTGAAATTGAACATTCAGGAACTTTCAGAAATTCTTTAATTTAAAAATTAACTAAAACATGTAGATATTTTTAAATTCATTTAGTATCTTACAAATGTAACCACAAATTTAAAAATCTACAAATTTTCAAAATTGGTATTTTAGAAATCTTCAAGTTTACAGCAATTTTGAAAAGGAAGGAGCTGCCAATACTTTCTGATGCATATCTACGAATCAAATACATCACTCCATGTCACTGCGAATCAAATACATCACTACATCAAGTCATCACTCTTTACCTCCGTCGAACACGTTTAAAATAAATAAAAATCTAAAATTATAGAGTAATAATGCACTAAAGACATCACGTTTTTAAATATAGTTACAAACACAATGCGCATCGGTACTCTTCGTGAACGAACGGTTAATTGAATTTGTGCAATGTCCACAAATTATCATTAATGTCAAGGGTTAAGTAATATAGTATTACTGTGCATACAGAATAATGTTAATAACTGTACGAGTTGTGTGACTAAAATAGCTGTTCGGGTTTTATTACTTGTGCATTGTAATGCGCGAATGTTGTACGTATTTCATCACGTATGTACTAATGACTTAACTACTAGTGGCTTAAGTAAAATTTGTACTTGTTTCGGATTCTAAAGTTGGACTATTTGAAGGTATGGTAAACTGTTATCCTCTCTATTTTACAATAAAATAAATCATTACGCGTTTTCAATTACTCGTAATTGTCAAGGTGAATTTCGTACCATCGCTTTTCTTCGTCCTTCATTTTATATCGACAGGTTTGCCTGGGGCAGTTCCTATTTTTCATTGATTGCTGTCATCATTCATGGAAGTTTAGTCATCGTGTTCACTCCTTCGTATCTCTTGAAATTAATCCAAACTCTAAAGTCCAAAATCCTTCTCGTGGCTCCGTTGCGTCAGCGATACGCGTGTATTCTGTCGCGAGAATCACGTGAACATTGGAATATTAGTCAAAACGCCGAATTATCAGGGTGCACTTTGAGATGGCATTAAAAAACGATATTCGTTCCACACATAGCGTGCATGAAATTTTGCACGTATCATGTTTTGAAACATATATGGATATATGCATGAGTGGACATTCATTACTTCGATTGATATATTTATGTCGATATGTTATTACCACAACAATATGAAAGTAGTCCTACATCTCCAAAAAATCGCACTTCGATTTTTCTTTTTTTACAGCTGGCATAAAATCTGAAAAAAAACTATAATATGTTGCAGAATATTTTTTAGGGTTTTTGTACGAAACTAAGTAGGAAAACAGGGCAAACATTTTGATTTTGTTCTTTTACTACCACACCAAGGGGGTTGAAACTTGATGTTCCTTATGAATATCAAATGATGTTTTGAGTATTTGTTTCAAGGGCATATTTGACCATCTCGGCTAGAATGTGTTTCTCAAAATTTCAAATCGTCAGGTTCATAAATAAATCACCAAATTCTCGAATTTCCACTAAATCACCAAGTTCTCGAATTCCCGACATAATCCTTGAATTAATTTACTAACTCTCAACTTTACTCGACTAACTTTACTAAATTTAATACTTGATTCGCTATTGATACTAACTGAATTAAATTAGAATGAAATAAAAACTAGGCAGAGTAAAAGGTTATGCGTCACAATCATAAATTAGTTTCTTCCAACGCATCGAAAATGTACGAACATATTGAATAAATTGGTATACTAAATGAAAAGCAGTGATTAACTCGCGAATAAGCAAAAGGTTAGTATTCGATCGTCGGCAAGAATAACGAGCATAAAGCAACGATTCTCACGGTTGTTCGCTGTTCGATTGGCATCAATTCTATCGATTTTCTGTCTACGCCAAGTAAATACTATTATCGACACATCATTGTCCTTATTCAACGGGTTTTCTGCGCGAACGCCAATACGTCTGCAGCTGTGACTTCTTTCCATCGAAGAAATACCAATAAATCCGAGATTCTGTTTGCATGTTTTCGAAACAATGTATGCTTTTGTGAAATCATCAATCATCAATAACGACGCCAAAAAAATGACGTCCAAAAAAAGTGGCCATTTTACATAACAAATAAATTGTCAAAATTCCTTGGCAAAAAGTAGTATAGTATTCGAACTGTTTACCTGTGCTTTTATATAAAATTTCTATTAGAAAATTGTATATGTAGTTCAAGGAAAAAATTAATTAAATACGCTGACGTGGGAGCATGTTATGGCGTAAACACACTAGCTACAACAGTTATACAACGATTCTACGATAGATTATGGGGAAATGTGTGTGTCATCATATCTGATTTTTGTTCGTTGATCAAATATTCGAACATAGAATTCATTTTCTGGTTCATTTCCCTGGAGGGTAGTTTGCTGAAATGTGACGTTAATTAACCACCTTGAAAGGGTGGAAGGTATTCTCATGGTACAGAGGTTAATTGCTGGCGATAAAAAGAGGTGAAAATTGGATACCTTGTATAGAAGGGACATTTTTGTTGTTTACTTTGAAAGGGAGGGGGATCTATGCAATATTTTAGGGTTGCTTACTCGGAAGAACAAATTTTTAATCAGAAGTTTAGTTCTCTAAAAGTTAGGGAGAGAAATTTTCATTTTGTCAAACTTCGAAATGTTCAACTTCACAAATTTCCACGTTTTTAAATTTTCGAGTTTACACATTTCGACTTTCTGAATTTGCAAGTTCATTTTCCATGTTTCTGAATTTGTAAGTTCATTTTTTCCAGTACCTAAATTTACAAAATTCCAAATCTTCAAACTCCAAAAATCTCAAATAGCCAAATTTCGAAATTTCCAAATTATCGAATTGTAACGTCCCTAAATTTCCTAAATATCGGAATCTGCAAGCTCCAAATCCCCATATCTTCCTTTGCAAATTACGAAAGCACCAAATTTTCAAAAGATAGCAAAACTAACTTTCGTGAATTTTGCTAACGGCGGGAAAAGTATAATATTTAAATTGCCCTATGTTAAATGTTCAACCTTATCGTCTCGTGGAATTCATCGTGTACGAACATTTTATCGCTCCTTAGGGACTCGTTTTACTCGTAATTGGTTAAAAGCATGAAGGTATCGCTTTACTCGCTACAACTTTTCACAGTTGGGAATAAGAATCGAATACTATACTTAGAATGATCTTCAGTCCATGTTCGATCGTTGTCGAAGACGTTCAGTGTCTCTTCTGAAGTTTACTATACTAGTGTCGTTATAATTATTTTATTGCGTTTCAAACAATCGCACAATAAAATCTTGTCAATTTTTAGAACGTCGGATATTACATAAAACATAAATATTTTACATAGGTACTTCTAAAAGGCTTTAATTTTCGTTTGCTTTTGAGTAAATTTGCTGCAAGATGACTTTGAAACTAATCTATAAATAAACAAAAAAAATATTTAAATGAACTATTTTGAAGCGTTTAAATAATAAATAGGTAAAACAAATAAAATTATTTATCGTACAAATGAAGGGTATCGTATCACAATTCCATTAAAATCGACGCGAGTAATATCCCTTGTCAGTATAAATCTTCTTTGAGTTCAAAAAATAATTCGAATCGAATACCTTCGAGTATTATACGAGAACACATAAATTTTAATCTTGATATTTCATAAAAAGGGGGATGTTTCATTCGTACGTTGGGTAGACAGCCCATCAATTATTCTCACGGTTTTCGCCAGTGGAACAATCAACGTCAATCGAAACAGCATCGCTGATTTCAAGTCGGACGAAGCTTTATGCTCGCCCTTACGAAAATAACTGTACAACGGGTCAGTTATTAAACCGACTTCGCTCGTTTCACTAGCCACGAAAAGAAAATGAAACAAGGGTGGTTTATAACAACAACTTTTTACGTTGCAACGAGTACTTGTATTTTACCGTCGCCATTGACTCTGCAGTTGATTCTGGAATTTGCTAAATGGAAATCGTGGGATCAGTTAGTGTTATTTGAGAATTTGTCTTCTTTTGGTAAGTGCAATCTTTTTAGTTGGGGAAATGCAATTTTTGATTGCGAAGTGCAACTGTTTTGTTTCTTTTATAAAAGATTCGGTATTTTAATGAATCTTGAGATCTCTACGTTTTCGCTTATATAAATCCTTGAATAAACAAAATCCCTAGAACCTCCGGTATATTACCAAATAAGTAGATACGTTACAGTAGATACTATACGTGTGTGAATTCATAAATCTTCAGAAATGTGTAGATGTCTAATCTACATTATCTACATTTTATGTTACCTACATTTTCAAGTACTTAAACCCTAAATCCCTAGATCCCCAAATTCTTAAATTCCCAAGTACTGAAACCCCAAATCCTTACATCTCCAAATTCCTAAATTCCCAAGTACCAAAACCCCAAATCTCTAGATTCTCAAATTCCTAAATTCCCAAATATCAAAACCCCAAATCCCTAGATCCTCAAATTCCTAAATTCTCAGGTACTAAAACCTCAAATCCCTACATCCCCAAATTCCTAAATTCCCAAGTACTGAAACCCCAAATCTATAGATCCCCAAATTCCTAAATTTCCAAGTACTTAAACCCCAAATCCCTACATCCCCAAATTCCTAAATTTCCAAGTACTGAAACCCCAAATCTATAGATCCCCAAATCTCTAAATCCCCAAATCTCTAGATCTCCATATACCTATATTTCTAAATACCTAAATCTCCTACTACCTAGATACTCAAATCCCTAGAACCATAAACTAATCTCCAGAACTCTGGATCCCTAACCACATATTTCCATTTCATCTCCTTGCATCCCTACTGAACGTACATCTCGAGTATCATACAAATGACAGAAGCTCAACACAAAATGGTATATGCAATATAACACGATTAACTCCGTAATGCGATCAAGTAGCGTTCATTACCGAAACATTGTACGGATTAGAGTATTTGCACATAAAATTATGGAAACGTTTCCAAAATTAATGCGCGTTAAGTTCCCGTAATAAAAAAGATAAACCACCGTGTAATCGGTGGGTCATGATCCCATTGCTGTTATTAAATTTATATTCAGCACCTTTTATTTTTAATACTCTCTGCCTATCGTACAGATTGTGTATTTACTTATATGAGACCTTTGATGGCATGCTTCGCCGAGGAAGGTATCAGCGTATCAATTCAGTCAGCTGTCAATCCGAACGTACCGGATGCCCTTGTGATCCAAAAGCATCGAATCGGATCGATCGTCCTATTGGACGGACTGAATCTCACGTCCCCTGATAACGTTCTACACATGGTGAGAAACACGTGTGCTAATCTTATCGGTGTTTTCGGCTCAGAGACTCACTGCGGGCTTTTCGAGTAACATAATAGTACACATTTGTCACGCTGTCACACGAAATATCGCAATTCTTTGTTTTTCAATTTTTCACTTTCTCAATTTATCAAGTTTTCGATTCATCGATTCAGCATTTCTTAAATTCGTAAATTCTTCAACTCATTAATTCATTAAGTCATGACGTTCTTAACATCTCTATTTATCAATTCATCCACTCGTCCACTCAACAATTCATCCAATTATGCCAAGTTCCAAATGAAGAAGTTCATAAACTTATAAATTTGTATCTTTTCGTATACAAAAATTTGTAAATTTCATGTTTGCCCTTCAGCTATTTGTTACAAACGATGTTGTAACTTTTTATTCTTGTTTCATCATAATACATGTGATCATATCTTAGAAGCACAGGAAGTTTGACAGCAAATACAATTAGTGTTACTATAAACAGAATTATTACTTTTGATTTGTAGGATTTAACTACTAAATTTTTGTATAATCTTTCGTGTGTCAAGAATTTTTACATATCAAATCAGAGAGGTAATTATCGAAATTAATTACATACGGAAGTTTAGATAATAAATAACTTCCATGCTAATCACTATCGATTAGTCAATAAAAAATTATCAATTAATAATTTCCTCGAGTCGTCGGCGTCCCATTTTATAATATCATGCTTCGATAATGACTTTCGGCAGTAATGCAACATCATGTTTCCCAGCGTTTACATTAGCATCTTAATTATGCGCCAGAATCATTTAGATTACACGTAGGAAATCACGTGTTCCAGAGTATTGTATGATTATTTAACATGCGTTGTCTTCACGTAACGATCACGGTTCACTTTTCTTGGGTAGACCATTGTATACACGCCGAATAACTAATAAACGATATACATATATATCGAATATGTAATGGACACAATCACTTGTGATGCCACATGTCGATTAAACGTAAAATTACAAATTCTTTCATTCTCATTACGTCATTTTGTTGAACTTTCATTATTTTATTCGTCGCCATTTTGTTATGTTCGCATTCAGTCGTGATTCATTGTCGTATTATGAAAGCAGTCGTCACAAGAGAACATTAACATAATATATGAAGTCCTACATTGCGACCACTTTTAATTAGTGGCTGTCGTTCGATATCAAACTTGTTTGCGTAATTAACTGATCAAGTTAAAATTACAGATAATGAGTATAGCACGTGATTTCAGGCATCTCAGAAATATCTCTTCAATTATTACATTTCTTGGTTGATGATCACGACCAGGAACAACGATGCTACGATCGACACTGTCCTTCGACATCTGAATATCGGTATCGATAGCGATGTTGTCGTTGCCACTCCTTCCGCTTTTTATTCGGAGATGCAAAAACTACCGAAGACGTATCAAAGCAGGTAAATTCCGAATGATCTTTCAAATTTATAGATTTTTCAATTTTCTGACTCAAATATCCTAGATAACTTTATTAATAGTTGAAACGTCCACAGATTTTACCTTTCAATTAGTAGCCTCTAACTTTCCTGAGTAGAGTAAAATTTTCAGTTTGGGAAATCTGTGTAATTTTTGTTTGCTAAGTTCTTTTATTTCTCCTTCAAAAAATTCGCTATTTAAAACGATCTAGAGATCCCTAGATTCTCAAATTCTTGGATCCCGAAGTATCTGAATCCCCAAACATCAAAATCTCGAAATATGTACATTAGATGCGTACATTAGATTAGATATGTACATCTAGATCCATAAGTATCTAAATCCATAAATCCATTATGTATAATACATAATTCATTATTGTAACATGCGTGACTACGTTCAAAAGTAACAAAAAAAGCTAATCAATACTAATTGTAAGTCAATAAGCTAGTTAATAACAGTTTTGTTTCCTCTCAGAACATGTTCCTTCTTACAACGTTACGGAAGCTCCATCAAGTTCCATGATCCGCCAATGAAACGATTCGACGAGAACGCGACGATCAACTTGAATTACGCCATTTTGGAGAACCGAACCGTGTTCTTTTACTTCATCCACGTCTACAAGATTCGATACGCGGACAACGCTAGTCTAGTTACGGTTTTCCTTGGGTCCTGGAACCCGGACTCTTGGTCCTTTCACAATCCGACGAATGTCAAGTTAAGAAACGACTTTAAAGGGCTGCCGATCGTGTTTGGGGTATTAAATGGGACGATCGATGGGCACATGGACACCACGGAGGAAGAAACGGACGATATTGCTCCTCTTCTCGATTTCGCCAACTTCGTTACCAGTAGCGTGAATGCAAGGTACACAACCTACGAGTTGGCGCGTGAAGAGGCTGTGTTTAGAAGAGCTGCAATTGGTCAGAATAGAAAAAACACATATTTTCGGTGGTAGTATTGGTTCGGCGATAGTTAAAGACAACTTAAGGTCGGCAAACGTTTCACCTCGAACGTCAGAACGTCACATGGGGATTGTTCAAGATGGGGTGCGTCCCTTAAACCTGGCTCAGCCACTACGCGCCAGGTTCAGGGTTGCGAAGAGTACCGATGTCAACCCACGAGTTGGCGCGCGAAGAGGCTGACGTGTTTAGAAGAGCTACGGCACAATTGGTCAGAATAGAAAAATGGACAACTCGCACGTATTTTCGGCGGTATATTGGCTCTCGCGGTCGCGCACCAATTAGGCCAAAAACAATGACAAGCAAACGTCTCGAGATAGTGCTACTTGCGTTCACCAGTTGTTATTGTCATTATTATTCTTATTAAATGTAACGAAGTGTTCACGAGATAGAGCTTCTTTTACTTTGGGTCCCCGCGCCAGCTCGTGGGTTGACATCTGTAGGAATGTAAAGATGTAGCGGTCTGTTGGTCTACAAATCTAGCGACTTATTTATCTACTAATCCATGAAACGAGAGGTTTGATGATCTTAAGATACAATGATCCATGACCCAGAGAAAGAACGCTATCGCAATTTCTGTAGTTTACACCAAGAGATTCCGAGAAGATAGACATGATTATGAAGATGTTTTAACTTGAAAGGTTAAAGATTAATTTTCTTTAACTGCTTCGGCTTCGTTTTCCTAATATACCGTTTCTTTTTCAAAATACAAAATCATTGCAAAAAGAAAAGAGTCAATAGCGATTACGTTATCAGTGGAATGATATAAGTTGACACGATATATCTAATGTCATTTGTAATCAAACATTCTATACATGTGTAAACACGTATAAACGATAAAAGTGTCAGTATAAATTATCGTGACGTGGTATTCTTAGAAAAGTAATTGAGAGGTACAAGGTAAAGTGTAAAGTAAAGTATCGGGTAATCTTCCCTCTGAAAAAACTTGTTTTCATAATGTGATGTCGCTATATCATTTTGACCCAAGAGTGTATCTTGTTTCGAGGAAGAAATACTTTGAAAAACACCTATGCTATAAACAGATGCTTTCTGTAGGAAGAAACATGCTAAGATTTAGGTTTTTATGAGTATCTGAATTGTTCAGCATAGAATTGGTGCCGCACGAGAAGCTCGGCACTCTGAACAACAAAGTTTGGAACAACCTTCTCGGAGATGTCGTCTCCGGGACCGTGGACATCGGTTTAGGATACATAACCGTGAACGAGGAACGACAAACGGAGATGACGTTCAGCCATCCACTGATTCGCTACATGTGAGAACATGGTTTCTTAACCTCTTACACTATGATTTTTCAGGTGCGTTAGTCAGAACTAATCACAGCTGCGGTATTAAAACATAGAAAGGAAGTTGAAATATGTCAATCAGGTATTATGCAGTCGTTGACTACGCAAATTATAATTAGACTTGAACTCCCAATTCGTATTCAAAAATTGATCACGAAGTACGAGTGCGTCACAAGACTCGTTCAAAATAGTGCAAGGGGTTAATTATGGAGAATGATCTTAGGATAATTGTTTGGTGGAATCGATGGTGGTACTGGATGAATCGTTTTGTGCAGGAGGAACATTTATTATCATCCGTTAGAGATCGGGACGATGAGAGATATATTTCGACAACCGTTCAATAATTATCTGTTGGGATGCGTTTTTTCCACGTACGTTGTTATATTGATAGTGATGGGTTTGATTATTTACGCCGCGAAGAATGTTCTACACTACGAAGAGGAGAAACGGATCGGGATTGGGGAGGCTGCTTTATGGTGCATCAGCATAATGTGCATGCAAGGTTTTGTGCATTGTTATTACCGTGACGTTTCAAAGAAATACTTGATGCAGTGTTTGATTAAGTCTTCATTAAATTCATGAATTCAATGACTTGTGAATTAATGAATTCTTGCGTAACGATTCGTCGAAGATACTTGTTTTATTCTTTCTTAATAGGAATACATTAACCGAGTTCTAATTTTTGAATCTGTGTCAGGTTCATTATGGACACCACGAAATCCGTCGGGAAAAACAGTATTATTATTCAGTTTGACATTTTCCTTGGTCACGTATAGTGCTTACGCTGGTTTTATTACTTCTATATTATCGGTACAAGTCAGTGGTATTAAATCAATCACTGACATTCTGTCGCACAATTTCAAACTGGGATACAGCAAAGCGGACGATGAATATATTCGAGTAAGTCTATTGTAACAAAATTAATAATATAATAATAATGCAAAGAATTGTCTTTCAAGTTGTCTTTCGTTTTGTCTTCCAAATTTCACTTTGTCTCTTAAGTTATGTTTCATTTTGTCTCTCAAGTTGTGATTTATTTTGTGCTGCAAGTTGTCTTTCATTATTTTCTTTCAAGTTGTGTTTCATGTTGTCTTCCAAGTTGTATTTCATTTTGACTCTCAAGTTGTGTTGCATTTCGTCTTCCAAGTTGTGTTTCAATTTGTCTCACAAGTTGTGATCTATTTTCTCCACCCAATTGTGCTTTATATTATATTTTCATAATTAACATTATATTTGATTATATTTCTGCTATAGTACACGACATTATACTCGTGAATATTGAACATATCATTTCTTCGTTCCCGTAGAACGTGAACGATAGTAATCTTCGAGAATTGTATATAAGAGCATTCAACAATCGAGAATCTCGATTAGATACGACTTCCGGTCTCGCGAAAGCTGTCAAAGGACGTTATGGTTTTTTCGTGAGCGCCACCTTAGCCAGACGAGCCCTTAGGTCAACGTTGATTCAGGAAAGATGTTCTTTAAGGGAACTATCACTTTCACAAACATTCACTATGGTAGCTCTACCTATGGCTAATTCTTGTCCTTACAAAAAGGTCATTAATTTGAAGTACGTAAATCAAATGATCGTAACATTTAAACCAATATTTTAGTTACGTCAATGACAACAATCCTCTCCAACCCTAATAACAATGAATTTGCAGCATCCTAAAGATTCGTGAACGAGGAGTACTGAACAGAATCACCGAACGAATGCTGCCAGAAATGCCACGTTGTAAACTAGCCACCACTTTCCACAGCGCGAGACTGACGGACGTCTACTCCGCCTTCTTCATTTTGATCGCGGGCGGTGTATCCGCCATTTCGATCGGCATCATCGAACGAATTTGGAACAAACGCCGGCAAATGAAGGACACGATCGTCCGCGGGATGCGACAGCACCATCTGATGCCTAATTTCTCGCACCTGCCTCATTGGCCTCATCTCCCGCACTTCTCCCACTTCCCACATTTTCCGCAATTGCATCCTCGAAGTGAATTTTCGAAGAAACAAGGTTCTACGAAGGTTGGTAACAAGTTCTTCGACTCGTCCACTTCCGCTAGGGAGTCGACCTTGAAGGAAACTTCGAACAGGAGAGAGAAAAATGAAATGGTAGGAACACGTTCGGAGGGCGAAACGAGTTTCCAGCGTTTTGAGCCGAAATTTCGGAGCTGGAAGAAACAGGCGAGCTCCAGGCGCAATTGGGCTCCTTTCCATGGATTGCCGAAGAAAAAGATTGGTAAAGGACCAAAGGATAACGATACTAGCACTGATACCGTATTTCCCTTTCATCAATGATTTTAGCGAAGGCTTGATTATCGAGTATTCAATAATTTTAAGTGCGAGACTTATCTTTAATTTTATATTAAGCAATTTTAATGTCTGAAAGTTTACCAGTAATTTTGGTGTGGGTTGGCCTTCGATCCTTTAAGTATTAGACTATTTTAGTACGGGAGAGTTGCCTTTCAGTTTTATATTTCGCGCGCTTGGGCAGCGCCATTTTATGAGGGAACACAGAACCTTTCGTAAAATAATCAATGTTTTAGAGCCAGTGGTGAGAGTAGAACGATTTGCTATTATGATATAACTATTTTAGAAGCAATTGCAGGTTGATTAATGCTTTGATAGTGGTAATTGAAGATATAGCATTCTTTTAGCTCAGTAGGTTTTGGCAAACTACTGGTAGATGGCTATGTATTCCAATTTTGCGCGGGCTTTTTAAATATTAAGAGAAGAATACAGAAGCATGTTATAACTTCTTATAATATCAATATTATATTTATAAAGATATTGTAGCAGTATTGTGTCTCACTACGTCAATAATCCACGTACACATTATTGAAAATCAATGGAACACAAAAAAGATCTCTATTACTAAAAACTTACTCAATTTATTATAAAATTTGACAGTATTAAAATGTTATAAACGAACAAATGTATGTTAAATAATATAATCAATAAAAATATATGTATCAATCAGTCCGTTGTTTTAATGTAAAATGGAAAAGTAAGAAAGTAAGTTTTTTTTGGAATAAAAAATTTGTTCAGTCACGTTTGCCGTATTTATCGTAGCTCGCAGTGAATTTCACTTTGGCGTTGTAAGTTTTGTACGGCGGCTCGTATTTGCTCAGGTCCTCCATGCTTCTGCAGTCATGTAACATGCCGTGCATACTTCTGAGAAATTCCGATAAAAACGGTTAATTAATTTTTATCGATCAACCCGCTTCCCTTTATTACCGGCACAAAACGTTCGACAAGTTTGGAAAGTTGTCTGCATCCTTGCACCACTGCTGCCACTTTTCGTATAACTGCAGTTCTCCAATTTCGTCCAGATAATAATGACACAGATCTTTTAATCTAAAATGGGCGTGTATATATAAGAAAAATTTTATGGAAATTAAATAAATTCATTTTATTATGGTCAGCTTAGACAACGTGAGATTTTTTGTTGCTACATCTGTGGCAATACACATTACTGTATACGAGAACCCTTATGTTTTTAATGTTACAGTATCGACTTGAGACTGAATTCCATAAATTCTACGATTCTGTCGTGTAATAAACTTCACTAATTATTGTAAAAAGTAAATTGCTAACTTCTCCGGCCACAGTTCATCCCCCGACGAAGAGACCATGGTAGAACCTGGTAACCAATCACAGATAAACCTTCTCCCGTTAATTTCTCGAAGACTGTAACTGTAAAATGAATATTTTTCTATCCATCTAATTGATATATCAAAAATAAGAACATTGTATATACTGTTGGAAGGAATGGTCACAGATGGTTCTCAAAAGTAATTCAATTTCCGTATCATTCAAACATCCATCAGGTAACATTTCCTGGACATCCATCAACGTTTGATTTATCTAAAAAACGTATATATATCAAATTACCTGTTACATAAATCCGTATACATAATTTACATCTTATTTGCCCCATGCAAAAATTTGATACTATATTCTATCATTACACGTAATACTTCGTTACGTAAATCGATTCCTGTTTTCTTCGAATGTCGAAGGAGGATATTATCGATGCAGATTATAACAATATAATAGTAGAGGATTGAACCTTGTCAGAAATGGCAAGACACATGCCACATCTAATACAGGCGGACGAGAAATCAATCTCGATGGTGTTACACGTAGAGCAAGATCGCAAATAGGGTATCTTCTGGACAATTCCGAGCTTGGGATCGCAGTCGTAATAGTAATCAGATGTTTTGTTCTGATCGCTACGGTTGTAAGAACTAGACACGCTCGAAGTGTATTCGCAGTCCGCTCCGCATTTGGAAGATTTTCTTCTGCCAAAAGCTGTTGCATCTGACGTTAAAATTAAGAGAAGCAATATACTGAGAAACAGTTTCATCCCCGTTAGTCGTTTTCTCCAAATGTCCGTCTTCTTCCAGAGGATCGTTACTTTTAAGTAATTTTTTGTACAATTCAATTAGTAAGGCTTTGTTGATGGTAGCAACATTTGGAGTAGGTTATCGTTTTCATATTTATTTAAATAAGCAAACAGAAGAAAAATTTTGAAATTATTTAGCCAAAAAATGTCAAGGTACAATAAGCTTCAGTGTTGTGTGGATTGCCAACAGACGTCGCCACCATTGCTATTATGCGGGTATCCCCCTTGGGAGTTCCAAGTTGTTGAGTAACCACATGGTATTGAAGTTTGAAAGGTTAGGATATTGATTACAACAAATTGTCAACATGGTGAGTCTTTATCAGTTTATAACGTAAATAAAACATTTCCTTAACTTGAGATATTTGATTGATTATCATGGTTCTTGTTACAGGAGGTTGCAATGAGGAAAGAGTATTCAAAAGCAAAGAAACTTGCGCACCCTAATAGCAGGAAGTCTATTGCCATTGCAAAAAGAGCTAAGAAGTAAATTACATTACTATTAAATTGTACGAGTTAATGTATCCTGTTACAAGACAGTGGATGTGGTTTGTTTCAGAATATCCAACAGACAAAAAGCAAAGTTGGGTGGATTGATAAAGCAGAATGTAATAGGAGAGAAAATGTTGTGGATCAAAGAACACATGGTTCCAGATGTATGCCCATACACTCCAGAATTAACTGCTCGTCTGTTAGAAACGTAAGTTATGAATTGAGAATTGGAATCAATACTGTATCTATAAGTTTGCTTTTAATTTGAAGGTACATAGCGAGGCATGACGAAGAATTGGGACAGATTATGATTAAACGTTCTATCAGCAACAAAAGGAATAAACAGCATGCCAGCAGGGAAGATGTGATAAGAATGACAAAACAACGTGAACAGGAAGAGTACAATACCTGTGGAATAGGTAAAAATTGAACTACTTTACTTAGCAAACAAAACTAAACAAATGTATAAAATGTTCTTTGTATTTCAGAAATTCCTGATATTTTAAATGCAACCTTCTGTAAGATGTTGATAAACTGGAATGGTGAACTGAGATACTTGTCCAACTTTAAATTCAGGAGGTTTGGTAAGAGACATCTGAACGAAGCATTACAAAAAATGAATAAACCACCAAAGCAGCATATAAAGAAAGATACACAGACTGAAACGTCTGACAAATCAGAAAGTCCTGTGGAAGAAGAAGGATCTAAAAGTACAGAGGATTCTTTCATAAACAATTCTACAGAAGACAGTAAACCTACAGAATCTTCTATGGAAGTAGAATAAACGATAAATTGTTCCTTTTCTAATTTCCTTTCTATGATTTACCATTTTCTTGTCCCTGCGAAAACCACGTTTTCTTGTAAAACGAAAGTACCAGCACTTTCATTCGTTTCTGCTTGTGTAATTCTACGACTTGCGTTATTTCGTCTCGCTCTCATCTCCCGCGGGGAACAAAGGAGCCATGAGGAAGGAAAAACACGACAAAAAGAAAAAAAAGTGTTCGATTGCGAAATCCAGCACGAAACTGGAACATGTGAATGAGTCACATGTACACCACGAATTCTTGAAGCTCGTTCTTGTGTTTCCTCGATCTTTCTTCATATCGTTCCTTATGCTACTTTATTATATAACGATAGAAACACATTATTCCCAGAAATGGGATTGAAACGCGGGAAACGTTTCGGATGAAAAAAGATCCGAATCTTCGGAAGTGCGCAAGAGCGGCGAAGTAATTCGAGAACGTAACCATGACTCGAGAAAGTTCGAGTCAATTTTTATTCTCCTACGCTCCGGATAGATCGAACCTTCGACTTCCTGTGCGTGTCTCGAACGCAGCTGCAGCGATTACAGTTGCAACGAATTTCTCTGAAACACTATGACGAAGAAAAGCGAAGAGGGGGACACCGATCACGTGGATAAGAGTGAAAGTTAGCGAGGCTTTTGCTTTGATAAATTATTGGCATACGCCGTCTGTTATAAATCGATGAATCGATCTTCGTTATCTTTCTACAACTTTTTACTGATATTGTCAACGAACTTTATATTTACTCTCGATATTTGCTATAAGTCGAGGTTAGAGTTATCCGATTAAGTCCAAAATGAACAAAAAATATGTTTGACAGTAGACTTTCGTTATATTGCAACGAACGGAACTGCAACAGACTTCTACAGATCTAATATTAGTAGATCAGTTGAAAAGTTACTACATGATGGTACAATCTGTAGTCATATAAAATAATACACCGGGCGACGATATGAAGTACATTGCAATTTAAGTGACAGGTGCAATATAATTAGAGTACTGTATCTGAATTTATTGTCAACGAACTATTCGACATATTTGGAAGATCTAAGTTTGTCTAGCTTCCAAATCCGTTCATAAGTTAGTTACGCTTTCACTCTGTCCAGCGTTTGGTTTCAAATGTGGCGCTTGATCTATGGTTGTTACAAATTAAGTAAAAACGCAGCAAACTGGGTCCGAGAAAAGAGGCTAATGAACGTGTAAGGACATAGAATCGATTGATTAAATGGATAGAATTCGATAAAATTTGTACTTAATTCAGTTCAACGTCACTCACCAAACTTGAAATTATATCAATTTGTCGTTACATTTACAAAATAAAATATGTATTATTGATGCAAAATGGTTCTGTAAAAATTTGTAAACATATCTAGATAAAATAATACAAAGCTTTTCATTTACAACAGATGTTCCATTTCAATTTTAATATCTTAATAGGATTATTCAATTTCACTATATCCGTATTAATTTTCAATCAGTAAATGAAGAAATAGATCGTGGCACGAGAAAATTCGTGGCTGGCATTTGCAGAAAAATGTGGTAATAACGAATTAAAAATTCAACAGCGAGCGGAAGCAGTGGCTAAAAAACATCATTCCACGCAGAAATTCTTCAAAGTATCAAGTCTTACCACATTCCACCATTCTGCCACGTTCCATCAATCTCTCTAAGACGCTGATCTCGCGATCAAAAACTTCAGTTACTCAGTAAATTATACAGACGTACAGAATCAAGTATCATTTATCATTAACCGAGGAAAGCATGCGCATACTTTTCTATTATTTAGCGGTGTGCTAAGAATAATTGAAATTTTCATTCCAAGGATGATGGATATTTAATGGGGACTAATTTGGTGCTATGTGGGATAAATTTCGACTGTTTTGAATCGATTTGGAGGAATCCGAGACCGATGTGGACAGTTTGGATTGGTTTTGATCGATTGGGATCGATTTGGAACGGTTCTGATCGATTTCGATTGACTTAGACTGATTTGGACTAGTCTAGGATCGACTTGGACTGATCTGGACCGATTAGATTCGATGTAGATCGATTTGAATTAATCTAGAGTCGTTTTTGGCCGATTTGGAGTGATTCAAGGCCGATTTGGGTCGATCCTAGTCGACTTGGATCGACTTAGACTAATTTGAACTAGTCTTGGATCGATGTGGACTGATTTGGACTAGTCTTTCATCGATGTGGACTGATTTAGATCGATTTGGATTAATATAGGGTTAATTTGGGCTGATGTAGACTAACTCAACTTCGATTTGAATCGATTTAGTCTTGGACCGACTAGATCTCATTTGAGATTTATCTGGTCGGTCTAGATCGGTTCAGATTGATCTAAATCAGCTCAACTCGACCCATATTAATTCAAATCGGTCCAAACTCATCCAAATCAAATATCCAAATTCTCAAGTTTCTTCATTTACAATCTGCATGAGTCATCTTCAACATAATCATGAAAAATGCAACATAAAAAATTCCTAACATACAATGAATTCTTAACTCTTCACTATTCCTACTTCCACACTATGAATATCCAAACATGAGTGATATAACAATTTATTATTAACATTATACAAGAGAGTTGCTCTTCAAATAATACTAAAAATGACAAAATCGTTCCCAAAATCGTGGATTAAAATATCTAATAAAAGTTTCCCGAAGATGGTAAAAAAAGTATCGTCCTTGCGAAATGGAGCGACGCGTAATCGTATCGGAATTACGCAAAACTGAATAATGGCGGACGCGGTTGTAAACGTAATATTGATCGATGGTGCATAGCCAGATACGGCGTAATCTTATTTCGATTCTCTCGCAGGAGTCTCGCAACGGATGCAATCGATTCACCGGCAGTCATTTTTACGCTCGCTTGAGCTTTACGATCTCTGGACGTCCTTGCGTTCTGTCGCTCGTTAGACAGATCCTTGCCATCGAATTAGAAAGTTCGACTACGCCTTTTTCGCGTTTGTCGCCGACATTTTCTACATATTTCTCGGCAATGCTATGCGGAAGAACTAGCCGAATAAGTGTTTACACGATTCAAGGTGTTGACGAAGAAAACTTGGTAGTAATTTAGGATTTAGGTCGTCGATTTGTGAATTTCTTCTTCTGCGATCATGCGTGAAAGGTACTTGGAACTTCATTTTCCACGATGATTTTGAGGTTAATTGTGTTTGAGTTTAATCATTGAACGAGTTAAATAGTCTTTTAAGTATTAAACAAAATACAATTATATACAAGTACGACAACGTGTCACATGACGCACCATACAGCTGGAATGTGATAAAGCAGACCCGTATTTTCACAACAAGTGAATTTTTAGTTCAATTTTAATTGTAGTCTGTATAATCAAGGATGGCTGAAAGCAAAACGTGCTTAACATTTTAACTTTCTTTAGTTACTTAACGTTGAAGTAATAATTAGGTTTGCATGACGCAACTGTCTAGAAAATTCAGGGGTTAAGTAGATTAAATACAATTAAGCTGAGTAAGTTATACATATGATTAAATGAAGTACAATTAAATTAAGTAGTTTAAATTAAGCTGAGTAAATTATTGTACATATTTTCCAGCATATTCAGTGTATTATAATTTAATATATCACGTGGCAGTAAACAATATTATGGACGTGTGACTTATGTCACACATATATTACGGATCTAGTTCATTATATGGAACGAACGGGTTAGTATGTCGTGCACAGAATGAATATTCGTTTGACTCGACACTTGGTCACGAATTCTACAAGTCGTACAACCTCGATATTTCGTTTAACAAAGTATCTTCTACAAGAATCATGATCATCTTAATTACCACAATACAAACTGCGTTTATCAGAAATCTTATTGCAAATTAATTTTTTCTTTTCCACATAAAACAACTAATCTACAAGTACAATTTTCGCGTCAGATAACATGTTTTATTAACTGTCCGGATAAATGTCTTCGATATGAATCATTAATCAAAGCGTGATTTATTAAAATTAAAGTGGTACGATACACTCGTCACTGAATTTAATTACACGTTTCGTAATTAAAAAAAAATTCAATATACGCTGTTAATTCACTCTTGCTATCACGTAGCTAGCGATTTTAGACGGTTACTACGAAATATCTCGTAGTGTTTTTATTAATATACTGTCCATTTTACATCTACAACTAAATATTATATTTTCTGAAAATCTTTCCTTAAATCAAAATCTGCAAAGTACTCTTTTGCAGTGAACCGGTAAGTCATATTTTCACCGGGCACAGAAATTATCCGATTTCCATTCGCCGTTTACCGTCCGAAGGATGACAGTTTAGTTATTATAAAAAGTAAACAACGAGATGATCCGCAGCAGGCACGAAAGTCCGCGGGCTATCATTAAGTCCGAGAGGCGTATCATCAAAACGTGCTCGCGTATCGTGCAATTGTCATTCGTCTAAACAAAGGTTTCTCCGTGGTGTTTTTAATTTTCCCCCGTGTCCAAGTCGCGGAACGTTGTTGGACCGACGTCAGCCGTTCAATTTCGCGGTCCACGAGCGTGACGCCCGGATGCAAAGGCAGCGCAAACGAGCCGAGGGAAAAAGGCGAAAAGAACGATGAAAGGCGGGGAAAGGGAGGGTAATTTCTCCGGTGGAATCTCGGCGAGGGAATTCGAGAATCGGACAGCATCGACACGAATACCCGAGACGATCCTCGATCGCAGACATCGCATCGGAGAGAAGCGTTTTCGTTCCTCGTGAATGTAGGTCCTCGGGTCGCCACCTATAATACGAACCTCCCACTTCGAGCGTCGTCCCACTATCCTCCTGTACAGCTTCCTTCAAGTACCGTGCCCGTTTCTTCGTCGAGTTCATTCCACGCCAACTGGACAACAGGTGAACCACCACCTTATTCGGAAACGACCGGGTTCGCTTACGTACGCTTCGAGCAACTTCGCAGTTCAGATCCGTTTACCATCACACTTTCGGAAATTATTTTCTGGAAAATTATCGGACTTGGTTATTACATTTCTGATGTTTCGAACATTTTTAATGTTTTCATGTTTTTATTATCGAATTTACAAATTTTATATTTTTTAATGTATGTATTGTGTAGCCTGTTACATGTAATTTATAATTTTTATACTTTTTTATGTGTATACAGTATACCTTGTTAGATTCAATTTATGAATTTTATATTTTTTAATGTATATATTGTATAGCTTGTTAGATCTAATTTATAAATTTTATATTTTTTAATGTATATATTGTACAGCTTGTTACATCTAACTTCCTAAACTCTTCAATTTTCAAAATATAAAATTTCAATGGACAAAATATTAAATTTTCAGGTTTCCATATTTGAACATTTTCGAATTCTTAAATCCCTGAACCTCTGAATTCATAAATGTTAATATCATTAAATCTTAAGTCTCCAAATTTCTTAATTCCCAAACCTCTAAATTCCTGTATACCTAAATTCCTGAATCCCTTAATTTCGAGTTCCTAATTTCTGGAGCTTCGAATTTTATAATTCATGAACTCACAAATTCTCAAATTTTTTAATTTCCACATCTCAAAATATCCAAAAACCGAGTCCCTGAATCCCTAAATCAATTAATTCCCTAACCTCTAAATCCCTGTATCGCTAAATTCCTGAATCCCTTAATTTCGAGTCCCTAATTTCTGGAGCTTCTAATTTTATAATTCATGAACTCACAAATTATCAAATTTTTAAATTTCCACATCTCAAAATATCCAAAATCCGAATCCCTAAATCCCTAGATCCCTTAATTCCCTAACCTCTAAATCCCTGTATCCCTTAATAATTAAATCTATAAATCTCTAAATCCTTAAATCTGTAAATCCCTCGATACCTAAAACCCTTGATTCCAAAATAACTATATCCCTAAATTCCTAAATCCCTAAATCCCTAAATCCCTAAATCCCTAAATCCCTAAATCCCTAAATCCCTAAATCACTAAATCCCTAAATTCCTAAATCCCCAAATCCACAATCTCTAAATTTCTAAGTCCACAAATCCCTAAATCCCTAAATTCCTAAATCCCTAATTTTCTAATTCCCTAGTTCGCTAATTCCCCAAATCCCTAATTCCCCAAATCCCCAATTCCCTACATTTCAAAATTTCCAAATTTTCAGCACGTATCATTCACTAGTAATAATAACAAATCTGAATACCGTGCGTCGCCGACTTTCCGGACGAATCAATGATACCTGATGTTTCAACGTTTATACTATAATCCTGATTTTCATATTTCTGCATGATGCATACTTTGATGCAACCGTCAAAGTGTTAACATTTTCACATACGTCCACTTTCTCGCAACGTTTGACGCAATGGAATGTTTAGTTAGTCATCGAATCGACTAAGAAACATTTTACTCGAAACTTTCAAGCATCGAAAGGGACATCTCGTCGATGTTTCGTGTTCTCAGACGATCATTTCGCATACATTAATTTTCTCCTCGGTAGAAAAGTAAATCGAAGACCCGTTATTTTTGAAAGTAATTTTTTGCGATTCCTCGAAACGAAGAGAGTGACCAGATTCCATCGTTTCATTACCATATCTAACCTAATATCTTCTAACGCGTCTTGCGTCCTAATTTACCGTGATTAATCATAATTGACCGTTCCAAACAACCGAGAACTATAATGAAGACGATAACGCGCAATTTGTCGAATTTCAATCAGAACTATGTTCGATAGAATTCAAAAGCAATTACCGTTCTATCAAAAATTCGATGTAGGCCATTTATCTCGATCATAAATCAAGTTTCTAACATTTCAATCCGTGCCAGGAATATTTCCGTGACGATTCAATGCAATTTACCGTGAATTTACAGTTTGATGTACGGTTGTTGCCGCGGATACCGTGGGGTTTCAAATATTTTTCGATTAATGAAACGGTGGCTTGATGGACGGATTAACTGAAATATAACAGCTGCGGCGATGTCATTGGTAGTCTCGCTAGAATTACCACGTAACGGGTGACCATGCAGTACAGTTCGAAAGTAGCAATACAGGAACTACCACAAAGTATAATCACCACGAGAAAGACGAGGAAAAAGAACGGCCGAGCCGGCTCCCTACAGGAATTAATCGAACAACTTTCTTTATGAATATTTGCCGCGATATCTTTCCACGCTGTGTTTCGATCTGTAACGAAGATATTTCCTGCCGACGAGACACCGAAACTGAAATTCCTTCATCTTTTATTAGACGGAGAAATTTTAGCTAATTGGCAATTGTAGAACAACACTGTGGTTATATTTCTAGGGTAAAATTTTCGTCTTTAATAGGAAGTTTTCGTCTTGGATTGTAAATAAATAAATATTAGATTAATTTTGATCTCTTAAATCAAATTTTAAACACTTTACGGTACTCCATAATTTACCTATATTTTTTAATATTCCCAATCTTTTGGGTTTGTATTTCAAGAATTTTTGGTTTATAAGTTAATATTGAACTCTGTAAATTTTCATTTTTTTTATAAATTAACAAATGTTCAAGTTCGTTGTAAAATCGTTTCAAATTTACAAAATTACGTATCTTCAAATTGGAGGAATTTAAAATCCCCAAATTTTCAAATCCCCAGATCTCCAAATTCCAAAGCTTAAAAATCCCTAGATCTCCCAATTCCAAGGTTAAAAATTTCCTAGATCTCCAAATTCCAGGACCTTAAAATCCCAAAATCCTCAATTCCCAAAATCCCCGAATTCTCAAATTCTAAAGTCCCTAAATTTTCTACTCAAAAATTTCCAAATTCCAAAATTGCAAATTTGCAAATACCACAAACTCCCAAATCCCTAGGCCTCAATATCCTTAAATTTCAAAGTTTTCAAATTTCAAATTCCCAAAGTTCCTGAATCTCTAAGCCTCAAACTCCTCGGTCCCAACATTCCCTTTCCAAATCCCAAAATCCACAATTTCCAAGAACTCCAGATCTTCAAACCCAATTCCCTATACCTACAACTCTCCATCCCCCTTTACATAACCCACCCTACACCCTTTCCCAGCATCCAGACTCCAGCAGGAGTGGAGAACAACTAGAACCCCATCCAGGGCCATATACCGAGAGTCCACCTCGCACAAAGTTGAAATCTACCCCGTGCGCGCATCTTCCGCAGGTAAAAAACGACGAAGATCGATAACTCCGCAAGGCCGCGTGTGTCGGCGATAAGTTCCCTCTCGCAATTACAATGGCAATAAAGACAGCGTACGAATAGGAACAGATCGACGCGTCTGGCAAACGGGCCCATTCTCCAGAAGAAGGAAACGAGAGAACGAGGTAAACATGCGCGAAAGACAAAGAGAGTGGGACCGAAGGGATCAAGGTGGGGGCGAGTAGCGATAGAAGAGGGGCCTTAGCTGCTCTCCTCTCGCTCTCTCTCTCTCTCTCTGTGGATACACCTTTCTCCGGTTCCCCAACAGCCGGCGGCGGGCCTTGCTTCCCCTTCAGTCCTCACCGGGACACAGACAAAGTTACGCACCCGGAGAAAGGTCAATCGGTCGGCTGCTCAGCTCGTCGAGTACCGTAGCTCTCGTTAACCGCACTCTGTCTGGTGACCAGGTGGATAATATCGTTCGTCCTAACTCCTGGACAATCGACAAAAAAATAGTCCACCCTTTTGCTCGTCGTTCGTTTGCTATTTCGCGCCTGAAACGCGTCGCGCACGGAGGTGATAAACGGCTCGCGTTAAGTGCACACGTTCCACGGGTTCTTACTTTTTATTTTGGTGCCGATGTAACGGGCTACGTATCCATCCGGGACCAACTTTTACATGAGAGCGCAACACGTAGCCTGGTAATTTCGTGGGACTCACGAAGCAGATGGCAGAAGACATGTGGAGGCTTTGGTTCACCAAATTGCTACTCCTGGCGGTACTATTGCTCGCCGGCGATGTGGAAACGCGATCCCAGGGTGAGTACACTTGTTTACTTCGTATGCGTACAGATTTGGTCCGGTTGGAAACCTTGAGCCATTTGATGGATAGGGAGGGTAGGTTGTCTGTAACATTTCGATTGTTAGAAGCAGCGATTGTTTGCTGTAGGATGCAAATTTGAAGTCCTTGGTGTTAGGATGTTCTGATTGGTACTTTTGATCCAACGCATGAAAGAATACGCATAAAGGATATAACAAGTGAGAAACACAGCGTGTGTGAAATACGACTCGCGAAAAATTCAATTCGTGAGAATACCACGCGTGGAGATACGGCGCGTGAAGATATAACGCGTGGAGATAGAGGGTGCGAGAATTACAACGCATGAGAAATGCAATGTGTAAGAAATATAATTCGTGAGAATACTACGCGTGAAGATATAACGCGTGGACATATAGAGCGCGAGAATTACAACGCGTGAAAATACGGCGCGTGAAGACACAACGCGTGGAGTTACAGCGCGAGAATTAAAACACATGAGAAATACAGTGCGTGAGAAGTAGAACGCGTGGGTATACTATGCGTGAAAATACAACTAGTAGAGATACAACGTAAAATACAATGCATCGAGATGCAACACGTGAAAATACAACGACGAAAGTATAATACGTGTAAATATCACGCAGGAAAATACAAGGTACTACGGTACATAAAATTCCAACGCATGCCAATATAACACGTGGCTATATAACACGAAATACGTGCTACAAACGCTCGAGGTAACGCTATTCAAAATCGAATTGTTCCTCAATTAACGACAAACTCGTCGACAACGAACACGAGTGTTTCGTGTACAGCTAGTTAACTGAACGCGTTTTAATCGCAGGAAAACAGTTGCACACTTAGAACGCGACACGAGCAATCGCCGCGAAGCATCGAGAGAGTCCTCGTAAAAGTGGATGTCCTATTAATGGAAAACAACCGCGTTATCTCGTGTTCGTAGACACGAAAGGAACAGCTGTTCGAATGGTAGCTAAACCAGCTTCCTATTCATCGTCGGGAATTAACGCGCTGTAATCACGCCAAAACCGAAACTACCCGTCGCGAAACCCTTCCTGCATTCGCGAATTGCACAACGCGTTCCGCGACAAGTCTTTTCTCCCTTCTCGAGGCTACCAATTAGAAAGTGTTTAACGCGTTTCCAGCCGGTTGCTGGCTAACCTGATGCAAATGTCGTTTGCACAACAGCCACGGACAACTCTCTTGCCTGACGGAGACTTGAATGCCCGAAGCGCCATGTGCGTCAGTCGACATTCTTTCTCCGCTGCGAAAAAACACTTTTCGGTGATCAAAAAATATTGCCCGTTGCTATGTCGCTGACAATTTTGAATATGTACATAATTTTAGATACGTATGATTCGTTTTTTCAAAATTCACACATTTCTTGATTCATGAGGTACTTTTATTTAGCACTAGGTTCACGATCGATGCACAGTTGCTCTTAGATTAAAAATATAGTACGATAAATAAGGGACGAATAAAGTGATTTATATAATTGTTCTTCGTTCCATCAAAAATTAATATTTCGACCATAACTTCTGTAATTTATAATAAGATGTGTCATTTTAAAGTGTTCTATAAAAATAGTGTTAAAATATAGTATCGTGTTTAGGTTGTATATGTTCGTGACCGAAGGATTCACACTATTCAGTTTAATGCAACAATTTGAATTAATTTTTAGGGTGTTATACGTGAGGGTATAAACATAGTGAACTAGTGGTAATTAATAATGGAGAAATAACTTCGAAAGAATTTATTTATCTTTTTAACTAAATGGTTCCAGAGTTGCTACTCGAGAATATAATTTTGAATATAAATATCGAGGTATTTGTTAAACCAACTAAATATCGAACAAAGTACCATGCATCGCCATAAACGCGAAAGTACAAGATCGGGGTTTTCGTTTCGCCGCCGTAAGCCTCGAGTCATCGTTCGCTCCGGCATTAATTGAGGAATTATGTGCCGGCGAATGATTACATGCATGTTTAATAAAGACGCTCCGTTCTACGAAGACTCGACCGCGAAATGAAACATTCATGAAGCGAGTAAAGAAAGAAAAAGAGAGGAACCCGCGTATTTACTCGTCTCGTTAAAAAAAAAATCATCTCCGGTCTGCTAATTCTTCCCTTAACAATATTTCTCTGCAACGACTCGTTTCTGTTTATTTTCGTCGATCATGTGGGTCAGAGGAATTTACGCGACGCATTGTTACGTCGCGCACACCGTTACGCGATCTCGCAACAGCCGCCATTATCTCGTTAATGTATTCGTAGCCGTTAATGTTAATTCCATTGAATCCGATGCAACGTGTACCTCAAATTTATCTTCATTCAATAACTCCCCTATACTGCATCGAGCAGCTATCAATTTCGATCTGGCGCTCGTTCGCGTCTACTTTCTCACGGGTATGATCAGATATACGTAGACTGTAGACTTTTTGTGTGAATACGTATCGACACGGTAGAAATTCGTTTGTCTGAACGATATTTTCCTCGATCAATGAATCTGTTTGATTGGGCACGTTTTATCGTGGAAACCATCGTGCGTGTATCGTCAATCGTTACTCCAGTTACCTACATTTTGGTAGGGTTGGGTAAAATTGTTCTTCTGCAGCCTTTTATTGATAGTTCCTAGATACTTTTAGGGGAAATTATTTATGGTCTGTCAAAATTTTGGTACTTGGAGATTTGGAAACTTAGGAATTTGGGAATTTGGGAATTTGAGAATTTTGAGACTAGGGAATTTTGGAATCGTGGCATTTTGTAACTAGGGAATTTTGGAATTGGGGACTTTCGGAACTGGGGAATTTTGGAATTGGAAGATTTCTAAACTAGGGAATTTTGGAATTGGGAAATTATGAAATCGGGGAATTAGGGAATTTGGGGATTGGGAAATTTAGGAATTTGAAAATTCAGGGATTCAAAAATTTAGGAATTTTGATATTTAGGGATTAGGAAATTTAGGAATTTGGATATTTAGGGATTAGAAAATGTAGGAATTGGGAAATTTAGGAATTTGGAAATTTAGGGATTGGGGAATTGGGAAATTTGGAAATTTAGGAATTGGGAAATTGAGAAATTGGGGAATTTGGGGATTGGGAAATTTAGGAATTGGAAAATTTGGAAATTGAGAAATTTGAGGATTGGGAAATGTAGGAATTTGGAAATTTAGTTGGCGGCATGGAAATTTAGGAATTTTTGAGTTAGAAATCTAGGGATCTGGCAATCTACAGATTTGGGGTTTTAGGGAATTTCCTATCTAGAGATTTGAGGATCTAGGGATATCAGATCTACTAATTTTGGATATAGGGACTTTGGGTACTTGGAAAATGGAACATATGGGCATTTGGAGGTCTAGTATGGAGATCTAGGGAATTTTTTATTTAGATATTCACAGAACTAGAGATTCGAGGATACAGAGGTTTTTGGACCTAGGAATTTGGGAATCTAAGCAACTTTTATGTGAAAATTTGATCTGCAGACTTTTGCACCTAAAAATTTTGGAATGGTGAAAATTCTGATAAAGACTTTCGAATATCTAGGGAATTTTTGATACCGAGATTCGAGAATCTAGAAACTTGTCGACCAAAGGATTCGAGGATCTAGGGAATTTTTGATACAGAAATGCGAGGATTAAATCAGCAACCAAATATTAAACAATTTTTAAATTCGTATTCCCTCATTCGAGAACTGAAAAGTCCACAAACTAAGAGATAGAAAAATTAAAAAATAAAAATTGTCGAGTTGACGTACGTATCGGAAAACAGTGACAGGGAGTAGAAGATGAAATTTAGTAGCGAGGAACGTATCGACGAAAAATATCCGCGACAGTATTCGGAGAGGAGGCGTTGAATACGCGGCGAAAAACAAACTGCGTTTCCGATAAGATCGCGGTGAAGACGGGGAAGACGTTTTGCAAGCCGCACACGGTCCGTTTGCGGGCATCTATCGTGCATAGGGCCGGCGATACGATCGTATATTACGCATTCACCAGCCGTAGACGACTCTTTCACCGAGAAGACGAACGAGCCTCGCCGGCTGGCTGGAATCGAGGCTCCGTTTACAGGAGATCCTTGCGAACGACGATCTCTCCTGTTTTGCCATGGTGAATGGAACACCGGAGGTAATGTCCGCAAGGCCAACCGGCGCCGACAAAAATACCTGGAATAATGCAACCGCCTCTGTTCCGCGCGCGAACCTCGTTTCCCTGTTTAGCCGTCTCTTTTCCTCGCGTTTCGCCGTGCTCGATCAATCTGGAAGTCGCATCCTGGACACCGTCGTGTTTCGACATCGATCGAATTTCAATCTCAACCTTGAGTAGATTCCACTATTTTTTTTTTCTTTTACGTGGGGGAAATCTTCCAAAGATACCCCTTGAGGGAGGGCGCGGGGTTATGTCGTATTTGTACTGGCTAAAACCCCCATGGTGGTTCTTCCAAGACGCATTGGGGGTCCCAGGAACTCTTGCAGAACACAACTGGGGAGATTCCACTCTTTGGGGTCTTTGATGATTATCTGAGAACTTAGGAATATAGGAAGAGCGGTGGTTTTGGAGTAAGGTGGAGTTTTTTTTGGAATAGGATAAGAATTTTAGGCGGTGTGTTTGGATACTTGAATATCGATGCAATTTTGATTATCTGTTGGTGTACTTGAATACTTGGATACTTGGGAATTTTGGAAGATGTTTTAGTGACAAGTAGATTTTGGTACCTGTTTTTAAATAATTTAGATACTTTGTATATCCGGTGTTGAACACTTGAATGTCAGTGCAATTTGGATTATCTGTACAGTTGGTGTACTTGAATACTTGGATACTTAAGAATTTTGGAAAATTTTTAGATTTTGGTACCTGTTTCTGAATAATTTAGATACTTTGTATATCCGGTGTTGAACACTCAAATGTCAATAGAATTTTGATTATTTGAATTGATACACTTGAATACTTGTATATTCGAGAATTTTTTTAGATAGTGACAAGTAGATTTCTGTGTTTGAATTTAGCTAATTCGAATATTATTAGAGCTTGGATTATAGGAGGATTTAGTGCAATTCAATACTTGGATATCTGGGTATTTTGAAATATATGAAGATATTGAAGATTCTGATCTCTGCCCTTAAATAATTTATATAATTAAAATAGAAGTATATTCGAATGTCATTAGAACTTGAGTTACAACTATATTTGTATTCATAACGTTAAAAATTTGAATATCACTGGGATTTGCATTTCAACATTCAGTAATTCAATTGCAGTAAAGTCTCGAGAACTTTCGTTTGTGTCGCAGAGATGAGTTTCGCTTGCATCGAGATTAGCATAGGCAGCGAACTTGGCTCCGCGACCGCTAGGTGGCCAGTCGTGGATTCTCGTTCTCGCGATTACAACGGACCCCCGCGACTATTAATACACGACCGCGAGTCGCGGGTGGCGGCAACGATTCCGCTTAGCGTATGTGGTTGCGACCCATAGCGCAAAAAGCGGGAACGTTGTCCCATTTTTGATGTTAGGGGATAGCAAGTTGGTTTCGTACCCGCACCCCTAAGTATCCCAAATTATCTCCACCGATGATCCCACCTAGGGAAAGCATTCTACTGCTGACCACCGATGATAACATCGTCCCATAACACATACCCTGCCCTACTGAATAATTCCCCACCGCGGTGACATCCCAACGGAAGCTTCCACCCCAGTCACAGTCCCTGAATTGTCCCGGACCCAGCATAATGCACCAAACCCCTTACTGCGCCCCCAAACCACTGATTGTCTCAGGCCTAGCGAGTGTCCCTGGTCCCTAAATACCCCACACCAATTGCTCAAGACCCAGCGTAGAGTCCTCAGACTCTAAATACCCCCACATCCATAAATGCCACACACCGTTAAGTCTTTAGAGACTCAGCGGAGTACCCTAGCCCCTAAATGCCGCACACTATTGTCCCAGAGCCAGCGGAGTCTCCCAGACCCCTGAATACTCCACATGTCTAAATGCCCCATATCCCTAAATGCCCCACACCACTAATTGTCCAAGACCTAGCGTAGAGTCTTAGACTCTGAATGCCTCACACCACTAAGTCTTTCAAGAATCAGCGGAGTGTCCCAGACTTCTGAATACTCCACATGTCTAAATGTCCCATATCCCTGTATGTCTCACATCCCTAAATGCCCCATATTCCCGAATGTCCCCACACCACTAATTGTCCAACAGAGTGTTCCAGACCCCTGAATACCTCATACTCCAAAATACCACATATCTCTAAATGTCCCATATCCCTAAATGTCCCATATCCATAAATGTCCCCACACCTTTAATTGTCCCAGATCCAATAAAGTGTCCTAGACCCCTGAATACCTTATACCCCTAAAATACCCCATGTCTCTAAATGTCCCATATCCCTGAAGGTCCCTACACCCCTAAATGTCAGATACCTCTGAATACCCCACATCCCTAAATGCCCCATATCACCACATTCCAAAAATGACCGCATTCAAGTATTCGAATACCTCAAAGTGTAATAACATCGTGGCTTTTCAATGTTCAAACGGTAACGTATTATCGCCGATAGCATTTAATTCATCGACAATGTTATACCGCCGTCTCATTGCCAGCATAATAATCGAATACGAGGTCCAATGACTTACAAGGAACTCCGGTTGGCGACGAGTTGGTGGAGCGACATTTTCGTGGCATTTGCGTCACACGGTTATGGCTGCCCACGTAAAAGGACACGCGAGACAGAAGTGTATCGACACAGGAATGCAATTGCAACGATAAACCTCTCGTTGATGTATGCATCAGTGACTCAACTATCCGACTTTCTTTTCGCTATCTCTCCGATCATTCGTATTAACGAGCAAATACTAACAAGTACCAACATTCGATGATTACCGAATACCATCATTTCGATGACACTGCAAGAATCAATTTGTACTCTCGTAAAAGGAAAATTATTTAGCAACAGCGGGAATTGAGGAATTCGTAATAGCAGATAAATAGAAATGATCGTTATCGGCTGTTTAATGAGAGAAAAATACGAAAGTGAGATTGAGAATCGGCACGTCAAAGTTGTAGGTCATCAAAAGGTATCGCAGGTGGGATAGAGACGTGTTTCTTTTTTCTTCTCTCGTTTCGGAACACGGATGGGTTCGAGTTCGTGAAATTAGGACCCTGGTCCGAGGACTCGATACGAGGGAATGCAAACTTTCATCGCCCGAGGCGCTCGGACGCCCGGGAGAGTGATCTCCACGTGTCCACTTTCTTGAACCGGCTATTCCCGTGGCACATTTTTTTATAACGAACAGACTTTACTGTCTCCCTTTTAATTATGTTAGTCATCCATGGTTCACTATCGTTGAGACAGTTTACTATGCTTTGGTACAACACTTCAGTTCAGATACGTGATCCTTTGAGACATCAATTCCTACACACTTACCCATTTTTCTCATACACAAATTTTCAGATTTTTACACATTATTTTCATAAATTATACATTTTTTAACAGATTCATAGATATTTACAAAAAAATAATTCCAACAGAGATATTTTTGTTAAAATGTATATATATGTATATATTGTATATATATGTATATATATATACATATATATGTCACTTTTTACAAATCAGTTATAAAAACACTCAATTAACTGCAAGTTAATTCTTAATTAAATATGACTGAATAACGAATCAAACGTACCAATTAAATTGCAGACATACATAGTTCAATTAAATAGAAAAACTCCGCTCGAATAAAAAATTGACACACATCAATTAAATAGAAACTTTGATTGAACTCGATGAAATAAAAACCAAGTTCAATTAAATTGCAAATCTACTTTGCTGAATTAAATTGCAAATGCAACGAACAGTTTGGTCACGACACTTGCGATTATGAATCAACACTGTTTTCACCTTTTTTTTTACGTAATCAAAGGTGAAGTATCGATCGAAGTCATCGATAATGAGAAAATGATGCGGAAAAATCGATTAACGTCACAGTACGAACGCAAATAAGGACGCTGGGTCACAATGACCGTGACCTGGCACGTCCCTTTCCAATTCTTGTCTCGTCCTTGATCAAGACTGAAAAATCAGTGATTGCAGCTGCTTGAATGTATACACATGGTATATATAGGTATATGTGCTAGTTGTACGCATTTAAATGCGTCCAGCGTTTCAATTTGTTCGATGGCCTTCCAGTAGTCGTCGGCCTTTCATTCCTCGTTTCTAATAGAACGGTGCTGCTGAGACATTCGAGTGTTCTAGTGATCGAATACACCAAAATTTGGATGTACGAATATTCGAATAGTTTAGTATTCGAAAATTCAGGATTCGAATATTTAAATATTTGCGGATTCGGATATTTCAAAATTTGAGTGTTCATATTATTAAATATTAGAGAATTCTAATACCGAAAACTTTTGATAATATTCAAATATTGGAGTATTTAAACACCAAAGATTTCCAATATATAGGTATTTAAATATTTGAGTATTCAAATACTGATTGTTCGAATATCCAGGTATTCAAGTATTTAAATATTCAAATATTCGAGTATTCAATCATGCAAAAATTCAAATATTTGAGTATTCGAAACTTCGATCATTCAAAAATTCCATAAACATCGTATGCAAACATTCAATACACAAATTTTGACAGCGATTTGTTTTATAACCTTAATTGGATCGTGCAGAGAACTCGTGCAAGGCGGACATCATGATGATTGGGAGAAAACGGGGCTACGTGATATTTCGTCGCGGTTTCACTTCGATCGGTTACGAGACATTCGCTTCTTAACTTTCAATTAATCGGAATTTACCTTGTCTCGAGCCCTCAAAACATTGATATATTATCTATCTATTCAAAAGGAAACTGATACAATATTTGTTCTATGTCGTACTGAAGTGTATCATAAAAGTTGTACTACACTTTTTGCAATGTTACAGTGAACATTGTACTACACTTCATGAAGTACTATAATGAACATTGTACTATACATCTTGAACTACTATATTGAACATCGTACTACACTTCTGGAAGTACTATAATGAACATTGTACTATACATCTTGAACTACCACATTGAACATTGTACTACACTTCTGGAAGTACTATAATGAACATTGTACTATACATCTTGAACTACTATATTGAACATCGTACTACACTTCTGGAAGTACTATAATGAACATTGTACTATACATCTTGAACTACTATATTGAACATCGTACTGCACTTCTGGAAGTACTATAATGAACATTGTACTATACATCTTGAACTACTATATTGAACATCGTACTACACTTCTGGAAGTACTATAATGAACATTGTACTATACATCTTGAACTACTACATTGAACATCGTACTACACTTCTGGAAGTACTATAATGAACATTGTACTATACATCTTGAACTACTATATTGAACATCGTACTACACTTCTGGAAGTACTATAATGAACATTGTACTATACATCTTGAACTACTATATTGAACATCGTACTACACTTCTGGAAGTACTATAATGAACATTGTACTATACATCTTGAACTACTATATTGAACATCGTACTACACTTCTGGAAGTACTATAATGAACATTGTACTATACATCTTGAACTACTATATTGAACATCGTACTACACTTCTGGAAGTACTATAATGAACATTGTACTATACATCTTGAACTACTACATTGAACATCGTACTACACTTCTGGAAGTACTATAATGAACATTGTACTATACATCTTGAACTACTATATTGAACATCGTACTACACTTCTGGAAGTACTATAATGAACATTGTACTATACATCTTGAACTACTATATTGAACATCGTACTACACTTCTGGAAGTACTATAATGAACATTGTACTATACATCTTGAACTACTACATTGAACATCGTACTACACTTCTGGAAGTACTATAATGAACATTGTACTATACATCTTGAACTACTATATTGAACATCGTACTACACTTCTGGAAGTACTATAATGAACATTGTACTATACATCTTGAACTACTATATTGAACATCGTACTACACTTCTGGAAGTACTATAATGAACATTGTACTATACATCTTGAACTACTATATTGAACATTGTACTACACTTCTGGAAGTACTATAATGAACATTGTACTATACATCTTGAACTAATATATTGAACATCGTACTGCACTTCTTGATGCATTTCAGTGAACATTGTCCTACAACTTCTCAAGTAGTAAATTGAACGTTGAACCTTGTTCCAGAATTTCTCAAGTAGTAAATTGAACCTTGAACCTTGTCCTACAACTGCTCAACTAGTAAATCGAACATTGAAAATTGAACATTGTTCTACAACTTCTGTAGAATACTTCTTGAAGCACTCCATTGAACCTTGTTCTACAACTTCTCAAGTAGTAAATTGAACCTTGAACCTTGTCCTACAACTGTTCAAATACTAAATTGAACATTGAACATTGAATCATGTCCTACAACTTCTGCATTACAGTTCTCGAACTGCAAGTGTACCACTTCAGGACCCGACAGAGACCAAAATGGCGGTCGCTACGCGTAATATAAAATCGTTCGTAAGTTTCTGCTTCCGCGTTCGTCTCGCGTGCGATCGTTCATAAACCCGCACTTTCGTTGCTTCGAGCGGAGATTCAGAGCGATCCAAGGAGGAAACGCGACGGAATGTCAGGTTGACAGATCGCACGCGATCGTAGTTTAACGGATCCCGTTCGTACGTGTCGCGTGTTCTAAACCGTATAAAGCCTCTCCGACGGTTCCAGCGTAATAACGTAGTACGCCTCAGGATCGAAGCCCCGGATTGGTTTCTCTTGTCCGATCGGTGACCCAGATTTTTGCATAATCTTATGCAACCGTGTTAACAAAAGGCCTTCCTAACGGCTCGTTACGTGACATCACTGGCAAACCTTTTGCTTCCTCGTTTTCTGAATGGTGCCGATAGTGGCACACTGCTCGTCCGGCCGCTGGAATTCAAGTTCACCTGCTGAACGATTAAGGACATACTGACCGAATAAACCTTCCTTCTTTTGGCCTACTTCTCGCAAAAGTTTCGGGCGGCTCGAATGAAAGCCTCTTTTCTCGAACCCCTAATTTTCTTTGATATTATCGATAATATAGTAATTAAAGAAAGATTTTGTTCCTTTAGGATTTCTGATTAAATTTTCTTTTTATACATTTCTTTTATAGAATTTTAGAATTGTGGTCTTTATGCAAAATGTTTCGGAGAATTTCTGTGTAAACAGAAATATATATTTCTGTCAGGGATCAAGCGGATTTAAATTCCTTTCGAAATAAAGAACTTGTAACCTTGTACAGAGGAACTAGTAACATTGAAAAGAGGAGGTAGTAACCTTGTAAAGAACATTTAACCTTGTGAAGAAGAACTAGTGACCTTGTAAAGAACATTTAATTTTGTGAAGAAGAACTAATAACATTGTAAAGAACATTTAACCTTATAAAGAAGATCTAGTAACATTGTAAAGAACTTGGAACCTTGTGAAGAAGAACTAGTAACTTTGTAAAGAACATTTAACCTTGTGAAGAAGAACTAGCAACTTTGTAAAGAACTTGGAACCTTTTGAAGAAGAGCTAGTGACCTTGTAAAGAACATTTAATTTTGTGAAGAAGAACTAATAACATTGTAAAGAACATTTAACCTTATAAAGAAGATCTAGTAACATTGTAAAGAACTTGGAACCTTGTGAAGAAGATCTAGTAACTTTGTAAAGAACATTTAACCTTGTGAAGAAGATCTAGTAACTTTGTAAAGAAACTGAAACCTTGTGAAGAAGAACTAGTAACCTTATAAAGAACTTGGAACCTTGTGAGGAAGAACTAGTGACTTTGTAAAGAACTTGGAACCTTGTGACGAAGAACCAGTAACTTTGTAAAGAAGTTGAAACCTTGTGAACTAGTAACATTGTAAAGAAGAATTAGTATCATAAAGAACTAGTAACATCATAAAGATTTAATCTTGTAAAGAATTCGTAACCTTGTGAAGAAGAGTTAGTAACCTTGTAAATAACTTGTGACCTTGTAAAGAACTATATACAATGTCCTCTATACACAAAGTGAAACGGTTTATTACCGAAAATTCGAAATCCTGAACCGACCGTTCTTGCCAGAATTCGAAAACTCGTTTCACCGATCGATCGCAACAAAAGAGATCGAATTTCTTCTGCCGGTGAAAGTTCGTTTCTTGGTGCTCGCACACAAACTTAAACCCGATTGAAAACGGCAACCTTCGTTATGAACTTGCGAATGAGGACGAAAGAATTGGAAATGGGGGAAACAGAAGAGTACTCTTTTATCTTTTGAGCTATGAACTTTATTTAAGAATCGGAAGGACGTCTTGACTCTTGCAATACTCTTTGAGAAGCGATGATTAGATCTCAAAAGAGGAAATCTGCCCAATAGACAACAGATTCTTTGCTAATAATAATCCTTTACCAAGATTCAGTTCTGTTAATAATAATTCATTAGGACTAGGATCTCAAATTATTAAACTTGCGAGTGCTTGACTCTGCAAATCCACAAATTCCTAACTTTGCAAAACCCATAGAGAACAGACAGTATTTTTCATCGGATTCTTTGCTAATAATTCATTACCAAGATTCAGCTTTGCTAATAATAATCCACTACCAAATGACTAGGATCTGAAATAATTAAACTTGCAAATTCTTGTCTTTGCAAATCCATAAATTCCTAACTTTGCAAAACCCATTGACATCAGACAGTATTTTTCATCAGATTCAGGTTTGCTAATAATCCATTACCAAGATTCAGCTTTGCTAATAATAATCCATTACCAAATGACTGGGATCTCAAATTATTAAACTTGCAAATTCTTCTTTGCAAATCCACAAATTCCCAAATTTCCAAAACCAACAGACGATATTCAGTTTTGCTTAATATTTACAATACTGCCAGATCTGCAACAATAGTTACCTAACCGTATTGTGAAATTGAATGATAGGAAACCAGAGAATTCCTGCGTCACGGGATTCCTGCGAACAGCTTGAATTTCTTTCTTACGCTAGTACTTTCTCCAGCGATCGGTAAAAGAATCTCGTGCCTTTACGGTTTGTTTGCAGCTACCACCTTTCTTCTCTTCCTCCTTCGTTGCTCTTCTTTTTCTTCTTTTAATAATCTGACATCTTCGACGGAGAGAGTATCGATCTCGAGCAAAAAACCCTCCCAACGATCGAATCGTGGCAACGGAATCGAGATCGTGATCCTCCATTCGTGTAACTTTCTTTCTATGTAACTCAATTTTTGTAACTTTCGTTAAATTGCTTTTGTGAGGTTTGTTTAGCGAGATTTTTATGCTTTCTTCACACATGTTTTACACAAATCAGTGACTTCGAATTATACGACTTTACAAGTAATATTATTGCTAAATCTTTTAGACCTTTGGCTTATGACATCTAGTTACATTTGTGACCGTTCTATAACAAAAATAACAAAAGATGGCTGTACGATTAAGTTTTCAGTTCAGTACCGCTGACAGTTCGTACACTTAAAGATCAATGAATTCAAAATATGCATACCATGTGAAGTTTTTTTATTTATTTTAACGTTGCAACAGTTATTGGCTCTGACTGACGCAACCAACGAAAAAATTGTAGGTTGAATTAAAAAGGATTTTCAAAAGAATGTATAAGTCATTCGATTCTACTAAATTTTCATAATTATCCACATACCATCGGATACAAATTACAAATTGCATCTTTGACAAATATTTCGTTAAAATATTGTTAAAGGCTTGAAATTAGGGAGAACCTTATCGAAGATACAAGAACCGTAATTAATTAGAACCCGAATGGAGAAACCTAATCCAAGGGAATAACTAAACGAATCAAACGGGATTTGACGGTGAAAAAAACAGTTCTGTCCCAAAAATTCTTGGTACAAGATCGTTTAGTAGCCAGTTTATGACAACCGTATCCATTTCGACCGATGTCGTTGAACGCGGACCGATTAGAATGTCGAAAATATCGCGACAAGGAATCCAGTCAGCCAAAAGAACGATGAAAACCAGAATTTCAGAAAACTGGTCTCTGTTGCTGTTCCCATGTCTAAATTTAGGTACAATAAGGAGACAAAAGTTTTATAATTATCGGAGTACGAATAACAATTATTAGAAATTGGAATTTAATTATTAGAAATTAAAATTGAACTATCAAAAATTGGAATTGAATTATTAAAAATTATAATTTAATTATTAAATGTTAGAATTCAATTATTGCAAATTAAAATTTAATTATTGGAAATTATAATAGAATTTAATCATTAATAATTAGGGAAGATTATAAATTTTTTTTATTCCTAATTATTCTTCATTTTTTTTAACTTAATTATTAATGATTATTGTAATTAATCCAGTTTTTGAATTATAACTCGAAATTTTTGACAGTGCAATTTTTGTATGTCTCAATAACTAAATAATAAATAACTTTTATTATGTATTGTGTTTGATAACAATACTTTCGTTAGATTTTATGATTACAGTAAATCGGAATTGGTTATCTTTCGTTATTCTCGATCCGCTGTTTTATCACTGATTCCGTTATGCTCCTTTCACACGACTGTTTTCTCGATCGCCATACGTTCGATCACGGATAAATTTAGATCACCATCGATCGTGACGAAATCAATTTTGCAACGGGACTCGATTTCGAAGTTTCGTGATTCGATTTTCTATTCTGGGAGAGAGAAAGAGTCTCTTTATGTAAAACGGAGATACATTACATTCCAAGATTCTGTCTAGAAACTTGTATTTAACAAGTATTTAGTAAATTAAATAGCTATCTATATTCGTACCTATCTTGTTCGTTATGCAATATAAAATGTATAAATTATCTTAATTATTATTTTTTCATATTTCTTTTTTAAACATACAATTTTTTGTTTGTTTGTTGTGAGATATGAAAAGACAATATTAATTATTCATAAAATATACATATAAATGAAATTTAATTAACGAGACTAATTATTCATATAATATGCATGAAAATACAATATTAATTAATCTTGCAATGTAAGTAAAAATACAAGGTTAACTAGTTTTATAATATACCCATGAAAACAACATGAATTAATTATGTAATATACGTACAATGTCAATCAATCATATAAAGTGACATGTACATATAAAACCACAAACGTCATTTGTTGCTAAAAAATATAGCGAACAATTAAACAATTAGATCCACCGTATAAACTGACAATTTTATACTATACCAATAAGTCACATACACAATAAATATTTATTCAACGATGTTTTACAATCAGTGAAGTATATAAAATCACCCTATCGAATAATATAATAAAATCTATAATAGATATTTGCAAACTGCAAATGTATAAAAATACCTGTCAACGAAATCAACATCAGAAGCAAAAAAAATATTAATATCGTGACTCGTATAATTTCGAAAGGATCAATAACATCGAACAGCACACAATAAGTATTTTGTAATTTCTCGTGACGGTAGAGTGTCGCAAGTTCGTTTCCTATCGTAGACGCGATTAAAAGCGTAGAACCGGTGCAGTGTACAGATGTCAACCCATGAGTTGGCGCATGGACCCAAAGTAAAAGAAGCTCTATCCCGTGAACACTTGGTTACATTTAATAAGAATAATAATGACAATAACAACTGGTGAACGCAAGTAGCACTATCTCGAGACGTTTGCCTGTCATTGTTTTTGGCCTAATTGGTGCGCGACCGCGAGAGCCAATATACCGCCGAAAATACGTGTGAGTTGTCCATTTTTCTATTCTGACCAATTGTGCCGTAGCTCTTCTAAACACGTCAGCCTCTTCACGCGCCAACTCGTGGGTTGACATCGGTACTCTTCGCAACCCTGAACCTGGCGCGTAGGAGGCTGAGCCAGGTTTAAGGGACGCACCCCATCTTGAACAGTCCCCATGTGACGTTCTGACGTTCGAGGTGAAACGTTTGTCGACCTTAAGTTGTCTTTAACTATCGCCGAACCAATACTACCACCGAAAATACGTGTGTTTTTTCTATTCTGACCAATTGTAGCTCTTCTAAACACAGCCTCTTCACGCGCCAACTCGTACGTTGACATCGGTAGATGCATTCTAAGCATAGAACTAGTTCCAAGGAGGAAAAAATTGTCCAGTAAGCCAGAAACCCATTTACGTGGTTCGCCTGAACGTCTGTTGGCCTGAAAGATCGACGACTGCTCGTGAATTCTGATTTTCCTTCGGCTATTCGACAGTTACGACCTCGAAAACCTGTAACCACGTTCATTCGTCGATCCTCATTAACGTCATCCTATTAGCAACTCGGACATGTTGCATTAATTCTGTGTCATGTACTAACGAGCAACGTGTTTCGTTCTTCTCTACCCTTTATGAACTTCATCTATTCAGTTGCTTGACCAGAGATCTCGTTATTAATTGCACGTATAAATAACTGTTTTGATTAGAAAGTCAAGACCCGGGAAATTGTTTGTATAACGGATATTTAATGGGCCGAACTGTTTATTCATAGTAATCGGTTCTTGTTTGCTAATTGTGGATGGTAATTTGATTAAATTAAATGTCCAGATTTTCAATTCTGTACATTACTAGTTCCTGAAATTTCTGAATTACCAAGTGCTAGAAGCCTCATCTTTTGGGAAGGTGAAAATTTGAAGAATTACTAAATCCATAAATTTTCAGTTCCTCTAAATTTCCCCAAAGTTCCAATTCTCTTTTGCGACTCCTCAAGTTTCTAAGTTACCAAATTACCAAGACCAGAAATTAGTTAGTCCCCAAATTTGCAACTCTCAATATTTCCAAGACCTTAAATTTCCAACTCTTCAAATTTCCAACTCCCCAAAATTTTAACTCTCCCAATTTCCTACTCCCCAAATTTCCAACTCCCCAAATTTCCAACTCCCCAAATTTGCAACTCTCCAAATTTCCAACTCCCCTAATTTTCAAGTCCCCCAATTTCCAACTCTCCCAATATCTAACTCCCCAAATTCCCAACTCTCCAAATTTCCAAGACCCCAAATTTCCAACTTCACAAATTTCCAACTCTCCAAATTTCCAACTCTCCAAATTTGCAACTCTCCAAATTTCCAACTCTCCAAATTTTCAACTCCCCAAATTTGCAACTCTCCAAATTTCCAACTCCCCTAATTTTCAAGTCCCTCAATTTCCAACTCTCCCAATATCTAACTCCCCAAATTCCCAACTCTCCAAATTTCCAAGACCCCAAATTTCCAACTTCACAAATTTCCAACTCTCCAAATTTCCAACTCCCCCAATTTCCAACACCCCCAATTTCCAACTCTCCAAATTTCCAACTTCCCCAAATTTCCAACTCCCCCAATTTCTAACTACCCCAATTTCCAACTCCTCAAATTTCCAACTCTCCAAATTTCTAAGACCCCAAATTTCCAACTCTCCAAATTTCCAACTCCCCAAATTTCCAACACCCCACATTTCTAAATTCCCAAATTTCCAACTCCCCAAATTTCCAACTCCCCAAATTCCCAACTCCCCAAATTTCCAATCTCCCCAAATTCCCTATCTCCCAAACTTCCAAACTTCCAAATTCCTAAATCCCCAAATTCCAAAATTCCAAACCTCCAAACTTAACCAGAATCCTGCAAAATAACCCATCAAGCACAATAACCGAACAAATTTTCCTAATACATTTCACTCGTAAATCGTTTAGATCGTCGTTCGACCGGACAATACTTTCTTCAGTCGTCTTCCTGTTATTTCGCCGCGCGGCAAATAATTATGGCCAACCCACGCGTCGTCGACATGCCTCATGGAGATCCACGAGAGCTATCGATCGATCATTCGTCAAATTACAGGCTTCGTCGATATTGAACTCGAAGAAATCGCGGGATCCCGTATCCGCGTGTGCGTAATCCCGTTGCTCGCGGACGACGTCGACTTAACGATTCGATGACGCATAATGGAGCCAGCAACCCGTCGTCCTTCGTCCTAGGACTTGTCGTTTACCGTTGTAACCAGGAGGCTTTCCGTGGTTCGTCCGGGATGATCATTGTTCTTCCTCCTCCGCCTACATGCGATATGCAATCAAGCTTATTTACGATACTTACGTTATTCGATCGGGCTGACGGAAACGTGACGAATTAAGTCGAAGGCTGTGAAGATGACACTTATAACAAGATGATTTCCATGTATTTTTCTAGGTATTGTTCAGGGTCTTTCCTGATGTAAGTCGGACTTTTAGATTCAATATTTCCCCATATTTCTATATCTCTACTAATTTATATCAGTGTTTAGGGATATCAATATATTTCTAGATCTTTAGGTCCACATCACACTTGTGGATCACACATTCTTGGGATTCTTTTAGATATTTGTGTTATTGCATTTATGTATCTTTAGATTCGTAGTTGTGCAGACCCACAATTCCCTAGGTCCTTCATTACTTAGTGAGTTAAGTCCCTACACCCTTAGATCCCTAGATCTCTAGGACCTAGAGCTAAATTCATAGATCTCTAGATCTCAAAATTTTTAGATCCCTATATCCCTAGATCCCTAGATTCCTAGATCCCTAGATCCCTAGACCCCTAGATCCATGGATCCCCAGATACCTAGATCTAATTTCTAGAGCTGTAGATATCAAAATTTCTGGATCCCTAAATCTCTAGTACCTATATCTAAATTCCTAGATTTCTCGATATGTAGATTTTCCCTAGATATGTAGGTATCTAGATCTAAATACCTAAATACCTAGATTTCTAGTCTGAAACATTCCTATATTCTAAAGTCTTCAAATTCTGAAATCTCTATATTCTCAAATGTAATATTCTAATAATAATTTAATATTCCCAAATTCTCACATCCCCAAATTCCAACATTCCTAGATCCGAATATCTGAGAATATCTATATCCTGATATCCCTAGATCTTCTATCTGAATCACCTATTCTTTTCTATCTGAAATGCATATAACCACAAATTTCAATATTCCCAAATACTTACATTTCCAAATCCCTATATTCTCAAATTCCTATATCTTCAAACCCCTACTATATTCCTACTATACTAATCCCTACTATATCCCTACTATATTAGTCCCTAGCATATGCTACTATATCCTTAGTGTACTAATTCCTAGTATATCCTAGTATATCCTAATATACATCCCCATGTATATACATATCTCCATATCCCAATATACCTTATACTCCACATCTCAATATCCCTAAACGTCTATATCCCCCAACATCCCCACATTCCCGTGCCCATAGATCCCCACTTGTTACGTCACCTAAAAACAGCACCACCGCAAACGCGTCAAGTGAAAGTAGCAATTAACTTCATTAAAAAAAGTAACTCAATTACGTGTTATCGAAATTACAACTTAATTAAACCCGACTTCTTTATCATAACACCTGGAAGATCCGCGTTGGAAAGATATCGAATCGCAAGGAAAAAAAATTGCAAGTTCACATTTCAGCATTTCACTTTATCTCGTTAAATCTCGGCTCGTTACAAAACCGTAAGAAAAAGATTGAAGAAAGCGAAACGGGGTTCCAATTCGTTACTCTCCGCAAGTTCTTCGACACGTAGTTGAAGCATGAATTCATCGATCGTTGCATTTTCGAAACGTTTCTCGGATCTCGTAACCGCGCTTCGCTCATCCGCAATTAAATAATCATGTTCTTGCGAACACGGTGCAACACGGAAGGCATTATCGATCTGCACGGTCGTCGAATCGCCACGCGAACAAACGTCAACGATATTTTTACATAAGAAGAAAGCAAGACGAATGATCGCTGTGGCACTCGGCTCTAAAGGATCAGATTTGTAATTGTAATAAGCGTCCTTACATTCCTGCGATCGGAGATTAGAGGCTCGCGTTAGAACATTTTCATATTTTCCACTTACGATGCACATATGCATGCGATCTGGAATTTCTAGTCTCGATCTTCGCTCTCGTTGCACAACGTCTGTACAGCATCGGGTTTCATTTTCTTTTACTGCTAGAAGACCAAAACTACCAAACCGAATGACAAATTTCCTACTATACGTTCCACAATTTGTTAAAGTTTTCTTGAAATCTGCATTGGTTTTCATCAAGATAAATTAATTTAGGTTTTGTCTACTTATTTTCCATTTCAAATTAAGTGCATATTATACGACGGTAGGTTTAGTGTTAAACATTGTATGGTAAATGCGCGATTTCTTATTCTGTCGTTAAGATTGATGTAACAGATTGTCACTGCAGTTTATGAAACCGGTGGTTGCTGTTAGAAGTTTGTTATTAATTGTACAGGAAGATTGTTGAATTACAGGATTGGAAGTCTTGAAGAATTTTAATTTGTATTCTCTTTGTTATTTCTCTTCTCAAATTTTATAATAAATTCTCTTGTAATATTTATTTTGGTGTATTACGATTAAGTATAGTTTTCTCTTCCAAAAAATTTTGCATCTCTTCTTTTAAGAAAAATTCTTTCTACAATTTACTTCCCGTCAATTTAATTTTAATAACAAATTATCTTGTAATAATTATTTTACTGCATTTCGAAGTGCAATCCTTGCCGGAATGCGGAATAGCAAAGGCGATCTCGAATTCTCAATAAGGTGGGTCTGCATTCTAGTGATGGCTATTCGATACACTCTGTTGCGACTTTTCAAACAATTACTTTCGAATCTCACATAATTTTGATAATTATTGCAAGTTGTACGAGGAAGTCTTCTACCTGTGCATTTGTACATTGCAGACAATGGTACGTTTTCCCTTTCTTTTGGTATGCTTTTCCTTGAAGAAGAAAGGTACATTCTTTAGGTAGGTATATTCATTCAATTGCGCAAGATGGAAATTGGTCAGAGATTTTGTGGAACAAATTGTGGTGAGTTACGAGTTTGGATGCATTTGAGTTGGATGATGTTGAATTTGGAACTCATCGAATTCGGGTTTTCGTGTATTTCAATTGCATTAGAATTGGGCGGTGGTTGAACCACGTCGAGTTTGGATCTCATCAATTTCGGATTCTGTCGAATTTGAGCTGAGTGAAATTTCGATGATTCCGAGTTGGATCACGTCAGATTTGGATATTGTTGAGTTGCATCACGTCGAATTTGGATTGTGTCGAATTCGGATCTCATCAAAGGGTTGCGTTGAATTTGGATTGCGCCGAATTTGAGCTGGATTGAATTTGGATGATGCCGAGTTGGATCACGTCGAATTCGGATTTCATCAAATTTCGGTTGCGTTGAATTTGGATTGCGTCGAATTTGGATGGCGTTGAATTTGGATTGTGTCGAATATGAACTGTGTCAAATTTGGATTGCGTCAAATTTGAATCACGTCGAATTTGGACTGCGTTGAATTTAGATTGTGTTGAATTTGGACTGCGTTGAATTTGGTTTGTGTCGAATATGAACTGCGTCAAATGTGAATTATGTCGAATGTGGAATGCGTCAAATTTGAATCGCGTCGAATTTGGACTACGTTGAATTCAGATAGCGTTGAATTTGGACTGCGTCCGAAACCAAACTTGGTATTTGATTCAAAATGCATTCGATTTCGAACTGCATTCAAAGCCACCGCTACTCGCGCCAGAAATCTGTACCACACGCGTACTCGTATCCGGCTGCGATCCTTTGGTACCTATAAATATCCTGACTCGTTGCAACGTTCCTAAATCACATCGCGAGCATGCTCCAGGATTCTCTTGACCGTTGTAGCGGCTCGTTATGCCTCCAAGTAGCGTACTGATTACACGTTGTATTGAGTCACTGAATAATTCACCCGCTTTCGACCGGGGTGTCGAACTTTTTATTACGGCTGTTATGAAAATGCTTCCTCTAGCCACGAAATTCAGGGAACGAGCGTTGATACGTTGCCGACAACGTTACGCAACAAACGTAGAAAGTTGTTTGTCATACGCGGGCAATGGTGCGATCAAACGGTGCAACGAAGGAAATCCTGGTAACGTGAAAATTGCCGGGGATCGTTGAACTTTAGCTTGATGGATCGATGAGCGACTAGTACATTTCTTTGTCACTAGATTCCTAAATCACTATATTTTCATATTCTTGTATGTTCCTGTATACCTACATATCCTTAGATTTCTATCTAGGTTAGATGCAAACATATCTAGAGTCTTATATTTCTAGATCCGCCAATTTCTAGATTTTTGTAGATATCTAGAGATTTAGATCTCGATGTCCTCAGATATAAATATCTCTCACCATGTCCCTAGATTTTGATATCTCTCGACTTTGATATATCTAGCTGATAATATTCATAGATCTCGACACTCCTTTACACTGAAATCCCTATACTTATATTGAAATCTGCATATTCTGAAATTTCATAATTCCGTCATCCCTATAACTCAATATCCTAACATCCCAATATTCCTAGATTCTAATACTCTGAGATCCAACTATACCAATATCTCTAGACCTTAAAACTCCTAGATCGAAATATCACTAGATCCTAATATTCTGAAATCTCAACATTACCAGATTCCAATATACCTAGATCATAACATCCCTAGACCCCAATTCCCTTAGATCACAATACCCCTAGGGCTAAATATTTCTAGAGCTTAATATCCCTAGATCCCAATATCTATCGATCTCAATATCCCTAGATCCCAATATTTGTAGATCCCAACATCCCTAAATTCCAGCATACCTAGATCTCAATATCCCTAGATCCCAATACGCTTATATTACAATATCCCTAGATCCCAATACGCTTATATTACAATATCCCTAGATCCCAATACCCTTATATTACAATATCCCTAGATCCCAACGCCCTTAGATTACAATATCCCTAGATCCCAACACCCTTATATTACAATATCCCTAGATCCCAACACCCTTATATTACAATATCCCTAGATCCCAACACCCTGAGATTCCAATATTCCTATATCCCTAGATCCCAATGTCCCAACATTTCTAGATCCCAATACCCCTAGATTTGAATATTCCTATACGCCAATATCCCTAGATCTGAATGTCCCAATATTCCTAGATCCCCGTACATCCCAATACCCCGTGATACCAATATCCCAGTATCCCTAGATCTCAATGTCCCAATATCCCAAAATCCGAATATACCAATATCCCTATAACTCCATGTCCCTAGACGTGCCGCATTCTTAAACCTACGTAAAAGTGGCCATGCGTTATTCTTCAGTATTTCTCAGTGGCAATAAAGTCCCAATAAATTAGTTCGAGCAAAGGAGTTGAGAAATATTTAATTGTCGTCTTCGATTGGAAATTTTTCGTAAAAATCGCGATTCTTTCGCAACGTCGCAACTATGTTGACATTTGTTCGACTGAAAACGGAATAAATCGCGTTCGTCGGAACGCGAAGCTCGCGGGAAATCAAGTGGAATAGAATCTCGTGCACGTTCGAACGGATCACATAGTCCGTTCGGTATTCGACGGATGAATCGAATGATCGTTCGAGCGTATAGAAATCGCAGATGTTTCGCGAACGTAGCGGCGTGTGTCAGTTCGTAGCTGGATAAATAAAACGAAAGCTCGGAACAGATAATAGCGGCTTGTCTGCGGTACCGGGGGAATGCGGGCAAATAGGAGTTTCTTCGCTGTACCGTGAAAATTCCGAGCATACCGTTAGAAATGGATTTTTTTTAGCGATCGAAGAGCGCCCGGATTAGCAACGCCGCTATTAAATTCACAGTAAATTAACGAAAACGCGCGGTGTATACCGGCCAGGGAAAACTGGGGCTGTTTAATCGTTCAACACCTCGATAATCGAACCAACCAGTATGACGGGCCTCTTACAAATTGCACGAATTATGCTATCTTAAATTAGAGATTATATAGTTTATACTTTTATTCATATATTTGCCGAGCTTCGTTGAACTTGCAAATGACTATATAGGTTAAGTTCATTCGTACAATTGTGCGTTATAAATTCTGCAATTTATTCGGATGTTTTTCTTCAAATTTTTGTTCATCTTGACGTCAAGAGCGATTGTATATTCTCCTTTATTTTCTCATAATTAACTATATGTCATAAATAACACATCTTACCGAGACATTTTTATTAAAATATTTGTCGAGCTTCGTTGAACTTGAAAATTACTCCATAGTTCTTCTTTTGTACAATTAATTATGTGTTAAATCGTGCAATTTATTCGGACGTTTTTCTTCAAATTTTTGTTCATCTTGACGTCAAAAGTGATTGTATATTCTCCTTTATTTTCTCATGATTAATTACATGTTATAAATAATACATCTTACTGAGACATTTTTATTAAAATATTTGTCGACCTTCGTTGAAAATGAGGTTAGGTAAGTATAGGTTAGTTCCTTCGTGCAATTAACTGTGTTATAAATTGTCCAATTTATTAAGATTTCCTTAAAATGTTTATTAACCTTGGTCAAAGTAAAACTTGATTGTACATTCCATTTTATACTTCATACAATTAATTACACTTTATGGGGGCATTTTATCAAAACGTTCGATCCTCGTTCAATTACAAAATGGTTCCACATGCTACATTTCGTACAATTGTACATTACATATTATGTATCGAGATTTGTCGAAATGTTATTACAGCATACAGTGGATAGAAGGTTAGATAACCAAGAGAAACAAATAACTTGGTCAACGCTTCCAAGGAAATCCGCAGGCGTGCCTAGCTATGTTCGCGACATATTTGTCAACCCACGTGCGCATTTCCAACCCACTGTGTTTTTGTATCAAACCATCGCCGTTTAATGTACATCTTGATGCGATGTGCATTATGAGGCGGTCACTTTTACCAACGCGGCGCCATGATAGCATAACCAAGAAACGACAAAAACGAACCTTTTACTTTCGTTTTCCGTAATTATTCCACAGTTACCCGCATGGTTTTTGCGACGGGTAATGCGTTCATTTTGTGTGATACATTATCCTCATTTTTATTTATTTTAATATTTTGTGTGTGATATTGCATAGTCACTTTGACCAACACGGGTTTAGAGCTTATGACAAGTCACATATGCATACACGCATGTGCATATATGCATCTGTATAATTGATATATTAATCAATTTATAATATTATATTGTTATAATATTGATATATGTAACAATACATTAATCAATTCATATGTGAACATATGTTAAATAACATATGTGAACAATACATGTTCTGCAAAATGATAAACGCACTCAAATTGAGAAACTTACAGTAGACGAAAACAAAATTATTTGTAATTCATTTGAAACTATGTTTTTGTACGACATACAAAGACAGTTCAACACTATTTGCAATAATCTTAACGAAAGACGAACATGCATTCATGCATCGAATCTGCTGACGTGATCGAATCATAATTCGAGTGATTGGTGAATGAAAATTTTCCCTTGTGCCCGGGAAAAAAGAAAAAGAGTAAAACGGTAGTTGAAACGGCTTCCACGAAGCAAGTGCCTGGAACGTGCATGTAGGTTTTCAATGCGCGTTTTTTTTTACATCGAGCCCATTGCGACCGCAATTAGTGCCGGTGCGACGGCGCGGCTGCATTTCTACGTTTTAAGTGCATTATGCAATCCCGTGTGCTCACCGTTACTTTAATACCATTTAGATGAGCGGACGATTCCGGTGAAAGACAAACAAAACGTGGGACCAGTTCTGGTTGATTCAGCGAGTTGAATATTCGAGCGGGCGTCGGATTTTCCTTTCGTTTGTACGCCAGAACCGATAAGTATCGAGGTTTCAATGTTTCCGACGTTAGACCGCGAATGCGTTGAACTCGAAACGCAATATCCCGAGATTCGTTGGAATCGGCAGCTGGTAACTGCATAGTGAATTTAAATCGTAATTACGGTCCAGTTATTATTGCTTCGGGACTCGAAATTAAATCCACAAGAATCGTAGAACCGTCACGAATGGCGGTGTTAAACCGGAGAAATGTAACGCGAAATGTTGCTACGTTTTGATTTCCGGAACTTTTCAAGTTCGTACACAGAGCGCTGTGAACGTGCATGAATACGTGCGTTGATGTATGGTACATTGACGCAGAGTGGAATAAGGAGAGATAAAGAAACCGGTAACACAGATTTTTTTATTTCTTTTAATATTGTCGAGGAACAGGTGTACAATATTTAACAGCCAATGATTATTTTTTATAATTGTAATAACTTTCATTAATGTTAATTAGCGTAAGTAGTACAGCGAATGTGAGTATTGGTACCGGTATTAGCATTGGAAACTTGATAACTCGTAGGTTGTAATTCTTGTGTAAGTATTCACTGATATTGGTAATTGGTAAACTGAAGGATTGGTGTATTGCTAAATTGGTGAGTTGGTAAATGTCAAATTGGGACTTGGTATATTGGTAGATTGATAGATTGGAAATCGGTAGATTGGTAGATTAGTAGATAGGTAGGTTGGTCATTGATAGATTGGTAGATAGGTAGGTTGGTCACTGATAGATTGGTAATTGGTATATTGGTAGATTGGTCATTGGTATATTGGTAGTTAGGTAGGTTGGTCATTGATAGATTGGTAATTGGTAGATTGTTCATTGGTAGATCGTTAGATTGATAGAATGGTAGATTGGTAGATTGGTCATTGGTAGATTGATAGATTGACAGATTGACAGATTGACAGATTGATAGATTGATAGCTTGACAACTTGATAGCTTAACAGCTGAAGAATTTGACGAGTTGATAGATTGATAGATTGATAGATTGATAGATTGGTAGATTAGTACAATGGAAGGACAGGTTCTTGGTTGATAATCGATGATCGGCAATTAATGTATAGTTGCTAATTATTAGTTATACAGGTATAATTAACAAATAAAAATTGCAATAAACATATAAATGAAATTTCGTTAAAGAAATAACTAGATGTCCTAGTAGTTACAGTTCGAAGAAACGACGTTAGAAAGATCAAAATGTTGCGAGAGATAACTGTATTCGGTTGCAGCTGGTGATCTGACACCAATTCAGTTTTACACGTTAATAATAGCAGCAGTTATCAGAAAGGAACAGCAAGGTTTCGAAAGGGAGATACAAGTTTCGTATATGCGCTAATCGAACCGGTCCTCGTCGCGTTTCATTTATCACCGACCTCGGAACTTTTCTAAACGCTCTGTAATTTCGTGACGCGAAAGGACCACGGAAAGAACAGCAACGTGTGCTGTGCATGCAAATGTCGTACGTTCGCACGTTAATGACCAACCTATATGTACCTTCCTTTTATCCGTATCACCCTTTTGTATCTGCGCTTTCATAACTTTTTGCGATTCAAACTGCTGGACAAAGATATATCTTATTCATCTTACACGGATAAATCACAGGTGTTACTTCCATTTCAAACATTCGACTATGAATTGTAATTATTCTATCGAATTGTTATAAAAATTTATATAACCTGATTAGTTTCTTTCTTGATTATTTTTGTCGATGCAAGAATTACCACATGAAGTTTCATCCGGAAAAATATTTCAAAAACAAGAGGATACGAATAATTTTTGTTTCAAATCAACGTACATATGTGTAAAGTACTGGGTGGTCAAAATAAGAGGCTAGGAGTCATACTGTACGTGATATTTGAATTTGGCGCTCTGGAGGAGTCACGTGATGCATAACCTCCTTTATCCACCCAATATAATATTGCAACTGATTCTAATAATGCTATTTTCTCTAAAATTGGATCATTTCCACAATTTTAACTGAAGAAATTAAGATATCATATCGAAAATGTAGAGAAACTAGTTGGAATTTTAATGAATTTCGTTTTAAACCGATACGACGACCGGTTTCGAAGATACACGGCTCCGAAAGAACTCGGAGTTATCAATGGACGATGAATGGATAATAGTATGACGCAGAAAAAGTGGGTCACACACATAGTAGGATAAAAAAGGGATAAAAAAACGATGTCAGCGTACACACGAGACACGGGGGTGAACGACAAAACGCTGACATGGCGCCGGCCAATAGGTTCCGGGTACAAAAACTTGTTGCCTATTACTGCCGCCTGTTTGAGCACACCGCTGCTCGTTTAAAGCCGATATTCTGAAACATCCTTTAAAGAACACGTATCATTCGCATAGTACTTTAACATACACTTTTAAATACTGTGTAGTTGATTCGAGCTACAAAGCATGGGTGATCATTTATGAAATATACAGGGTGATTCATAATTTATGAAATATACAGGGTGCTTCATAATTTAGGACTGAAACTTAGGTACGTGGGTTACAGTGGATTAAGGGTTGCTGATGGTTAATCTAAGTGTTAAGGGTTAATTACAATATATCATCCAATATGACACATTGTCATACGAATCACTTATATTTTTGAAAATTTGTTTACGTACCTCATTGAAGAACTCATATCAACCCCTTGGTTTATAACATCAGACCCGTGACGCACCTCGTGTGGCAAACTGGATTTTATATGAGTTCGAATATAAAATAGTTTAAATAACGAATTATGAATCGCAGTGTACATTCGTAGAACAGAAATCGATAATATCGAGTACGACGATCGCGCGGTGGATTGAATCGGACACGCGAGGAGAGATTTCGATAATCGAGCGTTTATATAACGACACGAGACGGAATGTCAACTCGCGTTATATAGGCGATCGTTGAGTTTATAACGGTAATGTTTACGCGGAACCACGGAACCTGTCGTTACCCGGTGAAGCCGCAGAAAACAATCGTAGGTTAAAAAAAAAAACGAGAGTTTTCAACGCGGAACGAGCAGTCGTAATGATACCCTGCGCTGGCTGCTTTTAGTTAAGTGCCAGTTACGTTACTTCTTTCTCTTCGCGTACTATAGATAACAATAGTTTAAACGATATTATTCGCTGTGTGTCTAAGCGAGTATTCACCATCTCTGCGTATCTAAAGAGGAGTAGAGAAGTCTACCGAAATGATTTTACAGTTTAACGATGCGAGATAGGAGCAAGTAGAAGTTGGGCCTTCATTATAGGGGTGAATACAGGGTTAGAGCGATTTTGTAAGATTTTGAATGTTTCGAATTTTGAGATTTTGGAATTTGGAAATTTGGGAAATTGCGAACTGGGGAATTTTGGAACTAGGGAATTTTTGGAATTGGGGAATATTGGAATTGGGAAATTTCTGAACTAGGGAATTTTCGAATTGGGGAATTTTTGAAACTGGGAAATTTTTGGAATTGAGGAATTTTGGAACCGGGGGATTTTGGAATTGGGGAATTATGGAATCGGGGAATTCAGGAATTGGGGAATTCAGGAATTGGGGAATTTTGGAATTAGAGGATTTCAGATCTAGGGAATTTTTGAATTTTTGAATTTTGGAACTGGGGAATTCTTGGAATTGAGGAATTATGGAATTGGGGTATTTTGGGATTAGGAGATTTCAGATCTAGGGAATTTTGGAACTGGGGAATTTTTGGAATTGGGGAATTATGGAATCGGGGAATTCAGGAATTCGGGAATTTTCGAATTAGGAGATTTCAGATCTAGGGAATTTTGGAACTGGTGAATTTTTGGAACTAGGGAATTCAGGAATTTGGGAATTTTCGAATTAGGAGATTTCAGATCTAGGGAATTTTGGAATTGGGGAATTTCGGGTCTAGGGAATTTTGGAATTGGGAGATTTCAAAACTAGGGAATCTTAGAATTGGGGAATTTTGGAACTAAGAAATTTTTGGAATTGGGGAATTTTGGACTTGGGGAACTTGGTAATATGGTAATTTGGTAATTTGTTAATTTGGAAATTTGGTAATTTTGGGATTTTGGAATGTTAAGATTGCAACATTGAAATATAACTATAAATTATAAGTCCTCAGAATCCTACAACACAGGTTGTCAAGAATTGAACAACCCACAAACCAAAAAATACATAAAATCGACTACAGTATTTTATTTCGCGATTTAAACAAAACCTCATATAATTACCATTGGTCTCTTAAAGAGCTTAATTAGATTCAACAGTATATTTTTTTAAAATCACCGTAAGGATAGTATCATTTTGTTGGAGAAATGCGTCAGAATCGGTTAACGAGTTGAAATGATGCATCTGTGCGGTAATGGAGGTAGTAGTAACACCGGTGAACATCCACCTGCTATCCCACATTCGACTAACAGTAAATACAAAGCCGTTTGCGATAGGACATCCGCGAGTTGTGGTGTTCTGGTAAAATAAAAAAAAAAAGGAAAAAAAAATACACGCAGGTATAAACTCGGCCATCTAGTCAGCTCTGCGACACGCTTCAGCGAGAAAAGCGGGAACGTCGAGTCGTGACGAAGCGATTGCGAGGCTGGTTGGTTACCTTGATCGCGCGTAATCGTGAAAACCGACCAAATTTCCGTGAGAATTTCCCATGACAAGAAAATTTTCAGGTCGACGAATCGAGAACTCTGTTCGACTCCACTCTGCGACTATGAAGGTCGCAACCATCAGTCGACTAACTACTCGTTTTCTTTTAACTTTTTGTCGGTGAACACTTCTTGATTTTCAAGGTTTTAAGTTTCTTCGCATTTGCAAATTTTCAAATTTAGTAATTATGAAGTGTTGAAATCTTAAATTTTACTAATTCAGTAATTGTGGAGTCTTCAAATCTTAAATTTGACTAATTTAGTAATTGTGAAGTCTTCAAATCTTAAATTTGACTAATTTTCAAGTGTCGAAATCTTTAAATTTTCGAATTTTCAATTCTTCAAATTTTTAAACTTAGTGATCTTCAAGACTTTGAATCTTCAAATAATTTTTCAAGACCCCAAATTCTAAAATTTGCAGATCTGTAAATTCTCAAGTGTACAAATTTTTCAGTATTTTGGTTATTTTCGTAATTTTAGTTAATTGGTTTGTCTTGCAATGTGTGCTACGCATTCTAGAAAGTAGTTAACATTTTGGCCCCATTTTTAGTGTTAGTCGTCATAGTGGGGAAACCTGCTGTACGTTTTGTTTGTATGCTTATGTACCTTTCCCATAGAACGGAGCCTACAGTGGTTACATTGAATATACGCCTTGTCCTTCGTTGTTAACTAACGAGTAATTTTATAATTTCAAGATTTTAAAATTTCCAAATTTTGGGATTTGGAAATTTTGGGACTTTACTATTTTGACATTTGGAAATATTAAGATTTATGAATTTGGGGATTATTTAATCTAGGGTTTTTTCGTATGAGAGATTTTTGGATCTAGGGATTTTTAGGATAAAAGATTTTGTATCTAGGGATTTTTCAGAACCGGGGCTTTTGGATCTAGGGATTTTTTGGATCAGTGGTCTTTGGAACTGAGAATAAGATAACGGATTCTATGATCTAGGGATTTATTAGACTGGAATTGCTGGATCTAGGGATTTTTGATATTTTGAGATTTGCGATTTGAAATTTTGAGATTCGAGGATGCGAGATTTTCAGAATTTGAAAATTTGAGCAACCGAGTACTTCTCGATTAAAAAATGTAGAAATTTGTGGATTTAATATTATATTGATTTGGAAATTTCCGAATTTCTCTATAAAAATAATTCGAAAGTTTAAGAACACCCAGAATATGCAATATGTCACGACACTGTCATTAAAAATAGATAAAAGCAATATTCAAGTCGATTCACGGTGTCGTAAAAGAGCAACAATCTCAGTAGCGACTTCTAATTAGAAAGAAATAAATAAATGAACCGAAAGTCCCGTCGATTTCCCACGACATTCAAAATGCTAATAAAAAGCAATATCCAAGTCGATTCCGTTGTCATGAAAGGGTAATAATCGTCGCAGCAGTGGACTGCGATAATTGCCATACTGTTTCGTGACGATCAATGGTCCCAAAGTCCCAGGTTTCGTTGCGGGTCCCACGGTACGCACCGGGACACCGTACCCGGCCACTCATTATGGTGTTTTCAGTACAGAAGAAGAGCCACGTAACCGTTATTATTTACTCAGTCGGTCGGTACTTTCATCCTTATGCAACGAAGCTAGATCCTATCTGTCTTCCTCCTCTCGTGTCAGCTTTTGCCTCTCGTGCTTTGCGAAATCCTCCAACATTCGCTTGGGAACACTGCCTCGTTCGACCGGATCCTCGATCGATACAAATCGATTCACTGCTCGATCGTTCGTGAAACTGATCGAAACCTTCATTTCCTAACCGAAACTTGTTTACGGACTTTTTTCATAATTTTCTACTTTGTTAAGAGTGAATTCATTTCTCAAGTGTGTTGCTTCTAATTCTTAGTACTTTTGCAATAGTTGTGCGAGGACTCGTATTTGTGCATTTTGACTGTTCGTTAATTAAAGTGTTAATTGGAGTGAGCGGTTGGAAAGTTTCAGACAATGGTACTTGCTTTGGGCTCATCAGATACGGGACAAAAATATGGAAAAGAATCGATGCATTTTCTGCAAAAATATGTCAATTATGTGTTAATCTCTAGTGCAAAAATATGGCAATGATTTATAGTGTACAAATATGTCAATTATGTAGTTGCATATAAAAATTGCGTAAAATATGCAAGATTGATTTTGAATAGTGTGATCTGTTTAACTTCTTAACCTATTCTCTAGGCAGGTGCGTCATGCACAAATTATCGCCACAAAGTGAAGAACGAAGAGAGTTAAAATGTTCGGCACGTCTTCAACAATCCTTGATTATGGAGATGATAATTAGAATAGAACGCAAAATTCAATTACGATGGAAATATGTGTCTTGTCTACCACATGTGAACTGCAGTGGTGCGTCACGAGGGTGACATATGTAAGAGGTTAGGCACAAATTTCATTAATAAAGAAATATGTATAGTTGTCATAATAACTTATAACATACAGTACTTTGATGACATTCTATAAATTTCTTATTTTAGTTAATAAGAACATATTCCCTTGTTGTACGATTTGTCAGGTGCGTCACTCAACCATGCCCTGCTACATTAAAACAAATAAAGGAAGTTAAAGTGTTACATTAATTTTGTATTCTATAATCCTATACAAATAATAATCCGTCTTAAATTTCAAATTAAACCTTTTTAAAAATTCGAATAAAATTTTGTCACACGTGGACTATGAGTGCGTCACGAGTCTTACAGTATAGCGAGAGGTTAATGTATTCTCTTTTCGTAATATAACAAGACACATAAGAGAAAAGTATCGTCCAGAAAGATCATTCGGATTGCGGGTTTTATGGTCGTTTTGACACCGTAACGAAAAAATTGCACGTACGTGGCGAGAAATTGAATGCGCCGTTGCACGGATGCGTTGCACTCGGTTGCATAATTTCTCGACGGCCGCGGTGCTCGTTCAGACACTTTGCCTAACGAAGTGGATAACAATTAAGTGGAAAGCGGTGCGATGTTTAACTCGTCGCTAGTTACGCGATCGCCATTGAGAAACGACGAAACGACAAAGTTGTAGGTTTCTGTGGGATTTCAAGCTTTTGTCGTCTACGGACAATGCGATTTGCACGACTTTATGGAGATGGTCGGTGCAATTCTTTCATTCTCATATTTATGTATTTTTGAGATCTGATATTGGTAAATTACCAAATTTTCTTGTTTTCATATTTTCAAATTTGTTCACTTTTACATCACTATATTTTCAAGGTTTTAATTCCTTAAATTACCAAGTTATAAAATTTTCATATTTTCAAATTGGTCAAATTCTCAAATGGTCAAATTCTCTTTGCAAATTTCTTGTAAATTTCATTTTTGTAGATTTCCATATTTCTACATTTCTAACAACTAAATTGGCAAGTCTCCAAATTTCAAATTCTCAAGTCCCTAATCTTTGAAATCTCAGAACAAGCAAATTCTCAAGTCCCCAGTTTACATATTTCCAAATTTCTAAATTAACAAACTTCGATGTTCCTCAAATTCCCAATTGTTTAAATTCACAAATTCTCAAATCTGCAAACTACCAAACTTTTCACTCAACAAACCAAATTTCTGAAAATTTTCAAATCCTCAAATTTTCAGACCTTTAACAAATTTTCCAATTCCAAAACCTATAAATGTCAAAACATCAAAATCTCCAACAACTATTTTTTACTTATTTGTTTTTTAAAACAAATTTACAAATTTTCCTTACATTATATTTTACAATACATATTTTATGTGAAGTCCCATAAAAATGATTGTCGATATAGAATATATTATTATTAGTATTATTAGATTGTATTATTGTATTATTAGTATGTACTGTATGTTTGTATTATTGTATTATTGGTATGTATTGTATGTTTGTATTATTGCATTATTAGTATGTATTGTTCGTATTATTGCACTATTAGTATCAGTATATCATTATTAGTATCATATTACAAAAGTTTTTCGTTAAGTTGCAAAAACAGTTATATTAAACGTGTTTCGGAAGACTTAAGAGGAAACCAAAAGGAAGCATCGAGCGAAACGAAAGCGGGTAGGTTGTCGATCGACACGCGTGCGATCTCGTTTGCGTGTAAAGCCGTGTTTACATGCTTCGAGGAGCACATGCGGTTGCTTCTTGCGGATCTTATCGAGGCCCATCGTCTTTCGTGCCACGCGATCGTAGTCGTTTACAAGTTATCGAAGACGTACAGCGAAAGTCGATGATTCGGTTTCAACTTCGATGAAAGTCTTATTGTGAAATTACGATTTAATTAATATTTAAATGCGATGCAGCACTTTACTATTTTAAATCCGATAAAAACTAGAATGGTTACCACTTTACATTTAATAGATGCCAGTATATGTATTTTAGATTTGATGGATACCAGTGCAGATTTATAAGTCCTAGTATATGTATAGGTGCTAGCATAGATGCTAGTATACTATTTCAGATGTGATACTTGTCTACTTTCTAATATAGTAGTAAAATTTCTAGATTTAATAGATGATTTTAGACTTGATTGATAGTAATAATTCTAGATTCTATACTGTATTCGGAAATACAATGTCGAAGTCTAAAGTGTAAACTCGCTTCGGAGGCGGTGTTCTCCAGACTCCCGTCTCCTATCGGCTCAGGACGCAAATGTTGAAGGTTTGACAGTTTTCCTAGGGTATCCAGGTGATTTTAGGGGGGGTCGATTCTATGGAAAAATGTCGTATCTCGCACCGTTTGGCTTGTGGACTTATATACGTGAGTCAGTCAATCAGTGGGCATGGGGTTTTAGCTTTTTGATATACATAATACATGTATATTAACTGTTCTATGTACATCTATGTGTTAACACATTGACTGATTCAGTAGAAAGAATCTTATTTAGTAAGACACACGTAGGATTAAGGGTAGCATGACAACAAGGATTCCTAACCTCTTCCTCGGATGACGTCTACATACGCATAACATCAGCACAAGGAGAATTATATCTACATCACATAGTTACGCTACATCTAAATACAGCGTCGATAACTACAATATGTCAGATGTACTTATACAGCGTCAATAATTGCAATAAAATACAGCACTATTTAAGGCAAACAAAGTCTTGCAGAAGTTCATTTCCTTTAGTACCAACATAAGAAATTGCCGCAAGGAAATGGCAAGTATCGAAGTTACAATAAGAACCTTCATGTACAAGAATCTACATATGTACCTGTTTCACATTTCCGAAGTTTTTCGATACATTAGTCAAGAACGATTATTCCGCAGGTATATCGTTGCTCCATCCGTGTTTTAAACGACCCCTTCTTAATGATGCGAAACCACAGCCTCGAGGATTGCGTAGAAAGTGTCTGGGAAACTGCGAGGATCATCGTCGACTATTGACGTAATTCTCATGCTTTCCCTCCAGTCGTCATCCTTCCAACAAGAACAGACCTCGTAACCGAACACGCTGATGATCGTTGCTTCAGCTAACTTTTCCATCGTTGACATAGGAAAAGTCGGTTATATAATACTCAATCAATTATGTTCATTTTCACTGTGGCATTTTTTCACGCACATTCGTCAATTTCTACATTGTTAGAGTAGATTCATACATCCCTGGACTGCAAGGTCTATAGGGTATTGGTCATCATGGACTATAGGTATATTACGTTCATAGGTACCTAGATACATATTTTGATTTATAGGTTCCTTAATTTGTAGATATCTGGATTTACAAGTACTTAGGTTCGTAAATATGTGGATTTATCATATGTAGATTTACAGATATGGAGATATAGGCTTGCAGAAATGTAGGTTCATAGGTACTCAGGTATATAGGTACGTAAGGTTATAGGTCGTTAGGCCCATAGGTACCTAGGTCCATAGATACCTAGGTCCATAGATACCCAGATCTGTAGGTACCAGATTAGTAGGTATCGAGGTCCATAGATATCTCTAGGTCCATAGGTACCTAGGTTCATACATACCTAGATCCGTAGATAGGTAGATCCATAGGTACCTAGATCAGTAGGTACCGAGGTTCATAGACACCTAAATCTGTAGGTATACAGATGTAAGCATGTCCATAGGTATTTCGATCCATATACATCAATCGCATAGGTACCTGGGTCCATAGGTATACAATATGTCCATAGGTATCTAGGTCAACAGATATTTAGCTACATAGGAATCTCCATCTGTAGATATCCATATTCATAGGTCCTTAAATCTCTAGATCTCTAGTTACACACATTTCTACATTCCTAGAACTCCAACTCTCTACTCTCCCTACGTCTCCACATTTGTACATCCCCAAATTGTCGTGCGTCCACATTCTTGCACCTATAATTGCAATTGAATGGAAGTTGTATAATGCAGTATAGGCACTTTCGAACGCAGCCAAGATAGATTCATTAGTAAAAGAAAGTTTCATATGTGTCAATATCTTTTGAAATCTAATTTCCCTTCGCTATTATGCTGCGCGAGGCACGCGGAGGGTGCGACTGACGCCTCGATTGAATTCCGATTAACGATTTTGCCAACGAAGACCTTCTCGCGTTTTCCTTTTATTTTTTTTATATTCACCGGGTTGACGAAACAATGACATCGCGCCGAGTCACGTATCTCACGCGAGCGTATTTGCGAAACTCGAAGGAACACGCGAATACGAACGTGCGCATTCGATAATAAGATCTGGATTGCGGCTTATCTCCGACAGTGACGAGGACGATTTTAATTAACCACTTTCACGAAACGTCGCGATCGCGCTTTTCATTTTGAACAGCGCAATTATAGCGGCTCGTGAATTCGCTTTTTAAGATCGCTGGATACAGATACTGGTTGTTTGCACATCTCGGCATACCAACCGTTACTGAATAATTGAGAACCGAGGTGGATTTTAATTACATTCATCAGCGATTGAAAGCTAGATCCAACCGTTCGTTCAATTGTTTTATTTTAAACATAAATTAACAATAAATTGTAACTGCGCTGGGGATCTTGAGAGGTTAGGATTTTAGAACGTGGAGATTTTCGGATATAGGGATTTTTGTGATATTGCAATTTTGAGATGTGAGGAGTTCGGGATGTGGGGATTTTTTGATGTTGTGATTTTGGGGAATAAGAATTTTAGGATATAGCGATTTTGGGTTATAGCGATATTGGGGTATAGGGATTTTGGGAGATAGAAATTTCGGGATATAGGGATTCCGGGACATAGGGATTACGGTACATAGAAATTTCAAAACATAGGGATAGCCATATAGCGATTTTGGGATATAGAAATTTCGGGACAAGATTTTGGAATATAGGAATTTTGGAACATATCAAATTTGGGAAATAGGGATTTCGGGATATAAGAATTTAGGACATAGCAATTTGGGGATATAAGGATTTCAGCTTAGAGGAATTTTGAGACAGCAATTTTGGGATATAAGGATTTCTGGTTAGAGGAATTTTGAGACATATGTAGGATATAGGGATTTCGGGTCATACACAATTTGAAACATAACAATTTCGGAATATGAGAATATCAGAATTACAAATTTCGGGATACGTAGATGTCTCTAGTGGCACATAGAGACTTACAATATAGGGATATGGAGACACAAGGATTTCACATGTGTCTGCACACATGGTGTCTCAGTATATGTCAGGACTGTAGAATGCAGAAATCTTTGATCATGAATGTTTCACTTCAACTAATTTTAAATTTGATTGCAAGATTTCTAGTAAATGTTCAAACGAATTGCTAATAAATACAATTTATTGCTAATAAATACTAATACAAATTATTGCTAATAAATGCTAATACGATTCATTGCCGAAACCAGTAAAATCAATATCATTAACTAATCCAAAAGCGAACGAAAACTTGATTCGATCTAGCCATTGTTGAAAACACAAGATGTTCTCAGTGAACGCAGGCAGTTGTCGATAATCTAAAATCGTATGAAAAGGGAGAGTTGCATTCATAAAAGGCGGGGACGATACATTCCCGCCGTGAATGGCTAAAAATAATTGCGGCAACAGGCGCGAATGCGATCCACGAAGACGATTACGGTAAATTATTCCAACCAGTCGGATTCTACGTCGTCGTTGGTTTACGTGTTCTCGTTGGCATGCGTTTCGAAAGTGCAAGTGCACGATCCTCGAAGATGCGCCTCACGTTGCTACGCCCCTGTCACTGACATTTGCCGCCATTATGTGCGTCTCGACTCTGACACTCCGAAATCTGCATTCGCGTGTACGACCATCGTAAACTCGCGAATTATTGCCGATCTATGTCTTTACCTTTTACGTCTCCTTTGAAACTGCTGCATTTAAAGGCACATTCCGGTATTGATTGGGAAAAAATTATTTTATACTGCTCGTATTTGTACGTTAATTACCTTTGGATGGTTTCGCACTTAGGTGAATTGCTAATAAATTCACAAATTTTTATGGCAGTATAATTTATAGGTGGTGTACTTATATGTGCTTTAGTTCTAAGATTTTAATGCTGGTTAAAGATGGTACGATTATTTTTGTTTGTATTTTATTTGAATGATACAATTACTTTTTGAATAGTATACTTAAGTCAAGTGCTAATTTTACTGATTTCTTTGCAATTTTTTAGTATCTTATAGTCACGTGTATTTCAATTTTAAAATTCAGTGCTGTTCGAAGAAGTACAAATTGTACTTGTACAATATTTCTACATTAGCAAATTTCTAATTAAATTTACATGAGGAGTTTATAAACTTGCAAATATTTGCAAATGTGCAATTCATGATGCATTTTGTTTTAAAATGGACTTGAATTTTATAATGCATTTCGGTGCTAATAAAACTTGCAATAATCATACAGTTTATATATTATTCCTACATTAATTTTGACTAATTCTATACTCAGATTACATCTAAATTCACGAATTGTATTGCGAATTCTTTACAATTTTTCAATGCAATATGCTCAACTATGTCTCAACTATGAAATCCGATACTCATTAAAAAAGTAGCAACGTTCTGCTTACATATTTCTACACTAGTAAACTAATTACTTCATTAACATTATCCGACAATAAACCAGCGAATACCTATAAATTTGCAAATTTACGGTGTTTGAATTTTGCTTTAAATTCAAATAAAGATATTTAAGACTGTTGAAGATATTTCTAATTAAAACGATAACTATTTCATTATACGGTATGTATATTAATGAACTCACAATGAGGTGCGTTTTAAATTGTTAACAGCTTCATAAATTTTTACGGAGTCAAAGATTCGTTTTAAGACCGCAATCGTTGACCTAATATTCTAGCGTTGGGAAATCGGCAACGTGGAGACACATTTTGGTCCTCTGGTAATCTGAATTCTACGTTCGCAGACATTGATATTTTCATGGCATCCAACCGTTCTCTTCTGAATCGTTAAACGGAGAATTCTCACTCGATCATTCGCCACGAATGCCAAGCCGTTTTGTTGCGAACTCGATTTCGTGGGCGAGGCAACGAGATACTTCGATCTTCATCCACAAAAGAATCGCTCGAATACCGAACGATTAGTAGGTCAAACAGTGATTACAAGAGAAATTTCCTTGAAGAGTATCTCACAGACTTTGTATCCACAAATTCTAATCTACGAAAGTAGATAATTTGACAAAATTATTCTTGTCAATGACCTAGATCTGTTTCGAGATAGGTTAGGTGGTTGGAATTTTATAGAAATTTATTGGTTACTAGGTTGAAGAGTCACGTTTAGCTTCCAAGGTTCTCACGGTTAAAGTTCGCTAGTTTCCCTTCACAATTCACCATGTAAGAAAATGAGAAGCACGCCCTGACCTAACTCGCTACATCGATTCTCAATTCGATTGTACAATCGAACACACATTTTTTTCGCTTTGTTGTATCAAAATAGTATTGAAAATTGATCTGTATTAATAATTAAAAATAGATCTGAACTGTCCTAAGTAATCCTAGATGATGTTAGGCAATCCTAAATAATCCAACATAATAATAATCCTATACAATCTTAAATAATCCTAGTTAATCCTAAATGATCCTAAGTAATCCTCAATTATCCTAAATAATCCTAGATAATCCTAAATAAATCTAGATAGCCATAAATGAACCGAAATAATCTCACCACAATCACAGAGATATCAACATAATATTTTTTCACACTTATTCATGCATGAAGAAGATTAATCTTTAAAACGGTACAAGTACAGTGTGTGTCTGGTAAGTTGACAGCTGGAGCAACATGACTTCTATTGATTCTCGTGTCAACTCACCAGATATGCAGCAACAAATGTAAAATAAAGCAACACGTGTAATATATCTGTATGGAATGTATATGCCACATACGAGTACTCATCAGATATGTTATACAACCATATGTACTCATCACATATGAACATACATGCTCACAAAGGTACAAACCGAACATATAAAATCAATTAACTTAAATCTTCAATAACCATACCTTGAATTTTATACAGTGAGCTTCATACTTTGAATTTCAAATACATACAATTCTTCGCATACTTCATTCTGTTGTGATGCAGCTTCAGTATGTGCTACATACAAAGGTCGGTACATTCTAAAGAACATACAGATGGCAACCCACGAGTTGGCGCGTGGACCCAAAGTAAAAGAAGCTGTATCCCGTGAACACTTCGTTACATTTAATAAGAATAATAATGACAATAACAACTGGTGAACGCAAGTAGCACTATCTCGAGACGTTTGCCTGTCATTGTTTTTGGCCTAATTGGTGTGCGACCTCGAGAGCCAATATACCGCCGAAAATACGTGTGAGTTGTCCATTTTTCTATTCTGACCAATTGTGCCGTAGCTCTTCTAAACACGTCAGCCACTTCACGCGCCAACTCGTGGGTTGACATCGGTACTCTTCGCAACCCTGAACCTGGCGCGTAGGAGGCTGAGCCAGGTTTAAGGGACGCACCCCATCTTGAACAGTCCCCATGTGACGTTCTGACGTTCGAGGTGAAACGTTTGCCGACCTTAAGTTGTCTTCAACTATTGCCGAACCAATACTACCACCGAAAATACGTGTTTTTTCTATTCTGACCAATTGTAGCTCTTCTAAACACAGCCTCTTTACGTGCCAATTTGTGGGTTGACATCTGTACATATGTATAACTCTCGATTTTTCAGAAACCACGACGATTTCTCTGTCCCCGTTCCTGGTACATGCCAGAACGATTCGTTGACAGGGACTTTCATCTCTCTTGTCCTCTCTCCCTCGGGAGACATTGCCCTCGACAATTATGGTGCACTTGCGTGTGCACGATACCTAGCGTGGGTGAAACCGATCACTTATGCAACTAACCATGAGTCTACTGTATATAGATGCACTACGTGTCCTTTTCACCATGGATCCTAATGATGGTTTCCTGGAGAAGGGTCACTCCGAGAAAGTATCTCGTGAAAGCGGTTACGTTTCGAGAACATCTTCGAGATGAGATGATAGCTGTAATTCGGAAAATCAGAAAGTGTGCTTCTGTATGAAAACTGAACATTCTATTTGTGAGGAGATATGTTTATTTAATTGTTCATCTTGGATGAATAAGTAGTTACATTCCGAAATTAGTATATCGTGAAATCTCTATGTGCCGAGGTCCTCACATTCCAAAATTGCTACGTTTCGAAATTCCTATAACCCAAATTTGTTATGTCCCAAAATTCCTACATCCCAAAATTGCTATGTTCCAAAATTCTTACATTCCGAAATCTCTATATCCTGAAATCGCTATGTCCCAAAATTTCTATATCACAAATTTGTTATATCCCAAAATTCCTATATCCCAAAATCGTTATGTCCCAAAATTCTTACATTCCAAAATTTCTATATCCCGAAATCGCTATGTCCCAAAATTCCGTATATCTCGAAATCCCTAAATTCCCAAATTTCTACATCCCTGAATTGCTATATTTTAATATCCTCAAATACCCAAAGTCCAACGTCCTAAAACTCCTATCTGCCAAAATATTGCCCATATTAAAAAATCTCAAAATTCCACAAATTTCATAATCCCCAAATCAACGATGTTCCACTGTCCTTAAAGTCCCTATACGGGCAAAACGTCGGATATTAAGGTTACAGTGGGTCACATCGAATTCCGTGCCGACGAATCGAGGTCTGATCGAGCCGCACGATCCTCTGGCAACATCCGTTCACCTATTTCCTTGTTATCGTGCGATCCTGTACGCGAAATTACGTGTACGCGAGGATTAAATACAACCGTTGAGAAAGTAGCAAGTATAGCCGACGACCTTTGACACGTTTTATGGCAAGAGAAACTACCGTGCGCATCCTTCCACTGTTTGGCATAGCGGCATCGACGTTCGATCACCTAAATCTTTCTAACAAGCATCTTTTTCTTCTTGAAATATACCCTATTCAATGATTCGCGGAGATTCTTAGGTTTCCTTGTTCGAGATGAACCTCAAATGGAAGTGAAACACCTTTAGAGAGTTTCGAACGATGGGGTTTTAGCTGTAAATCATGGGTTGATGGACATTTGACCCCTTTGCTTAATTCTATTTCTAGGTTCAGTGTCAATTACATGTGAAAGGACCAGTAGAGGAGTGATGTGTTGTTGATTCACATTGTTTATATCAGTTTCTTGCGTGTAACATTTATGAACTGCATTATTTTCATGTATGTAATATTTATTGTAAACTATTATTTTCATATGAGTATTTATCGGTAAGTTGTATTGTTATCATATGTGGGTTTTTACTGACGAACTGTATAATTTTCATATGTGCAACATTTATTCAGAAATTGTATTATTCTTATATGTGTAATATTTATTGTGAAATTTTGCTCATATGTGTGATATTTATTGATGAGGTGTATTATTCTCATATGATATTTATTGACACATTGTATTATTCCCATATGTGTCTCGTACTTATCGACACGACTGTATTATTATCATATGTGTAATATCTATTGAGAAATTGTATTATTCTCATATGTTATTTATTCTCATGTGATATTTATTGGAGAGTTGTATTATTCTCACGCGTGTGATATTTATTGACAAATTGCATTATTCGCATATGTGTCTCACACTTATCGACACAGCTATATTATTCTCATATGTATAATATTTATTGTCAAGCTATATTGTTCTCATGTTACTGATATTAATTGACAAATTGTATTATTCTCACATGTGTGATATTCATATAAACCATATTCTCATATGTGTAATACTTATTGACACAACTGTATGACTCACATGTATTCTCACATATACTCTCACAAACAGAATTTCAAATTCCAAAATTTTCAAATTCAAAAACTTCCAAATTACGTCCTCAAAGTCCCAAAATCCCAAAATTCTGTTACCCTAAAATCCCCAAAACACAGAAACCCGATTGTCCCAGTGTTTCGAAATCTCCATCTCGAACCCCTCAAATTTTTCCGGAAACCATCCTAATGGAGTCATCAAACCTAGTCAGGAATCCACACGGTCGACGGCCATCTTTCCATCCGCTTTGTTGCCCTTCGTCCGCCGATTTCCGCGCGGAAACGCAGCGAGTGTGAAAAGCAGCCGGCGGATCCACGCGATCCTCGTAACGCGCGATGAAATTTAATGATTCGAACGTATTTAACGAGAAATCGGCGTAGTCAGGTTGCCGACCAGCGCTCGATTTCATTATCATAGACACGTATCGCGCATCTCGAGTGAAAACGCTTTCTACCGATCGAATAAGCCGGATTCCACAAGATCGAACGATCCACCGGCTATTAATCTCTCGGTTTGCCCTCTCTTGCCCTCCCTTTCGCCCTCTCCTCGGCAGCATCCTCATCTGGGAAGCCGATGACACACATTCTCTCGTTTCTGGCACGAAATTTGAATTTCTTTTGAACTCCCAGGCTTCCTGGTTAACTGGTGAATATTGATGATTCTCGTAAAATGTTTGCGGTGTTAGAAACACCTGTTAACTTTTTAGATATCGCATTTCACGATACTTTCTTTTTTAGATGGTGCGGAGAGATTTTGGTTATCTTCACGCTTCGTGATTTCTATACTTGTTTGTGTTTTATTATATAACATGTTCTTTGAAATGAATGAAAATAATTACTGGAAATTTAAATGACGTATTAATTTATAATAGGTGAAATTATTTTCACGAGAATATTTTTTCAAAGATCATTTATCAAAATTATTGTTACCTTGAATTAAGACAAATCTTAGATGCAGCAGTTTAATGATTAACTTCGACATTGTTAGAAAATAACAATTATTAGAAGATATTGTTTATGCGTTATATGAGCCATTTATTTTGAAAGTGGAGCAAGTCCATTTTTGAGAAAAATGAAAGTGATGTCAATAGTTATTTTTATCTGTAAACAATCTATACTGAAAATATTTAAAATGCCCCATTATTTGTGTGATTGACAATATTGGAAAGATATTTATTTTGAAAGTAGTACAAGCCCAATTAGGTATAATAAAACCTTTATCTCCTTCATGCAGCACTTTAAACACTACCAAATAATAAACACACATTATATAGCACCACAAAAAAGAAATTTGTCCATTAGTGCACCTAAATGCCTACTTTGTCCATTAGAGCTTATCAATACCTATAAAACGAAAAGGATCAAAAACTTTCGGTTCTCCCGATCTCGAGCATGATCAGCAATGTGTCATTACGAGATCTCCGCTGCTATATAGAAAGAGAGGAACTTCTATGGGCTTGGTTCATAAACGACCTACTAGCACGAATACCATGCCTTTCTACGTTCTGGCCATACCCTCCAACACGCTTGGACGTATAGACTCCTTGTATCAATGGCACACGTTTAATGTATGGCTGCACATCGCGAATCACTATTGTTTCTATTGTTTTCTGTTGCCTATCGATGTTTATACACAATTATTCTTTTCTCGTTGCAGTCATAATGTTAACCTTTTTATTGAAGTGTCGGGATTGTTAAAATGAAAAACGATTCAGGTAAATTGGAATGGATAGGCATTCTGTGGAACATTTTTAGTATGAAAAGGTTAGGTTGGGAGAAGTTAATTAGATGAACTAGTTGATCTTGAAAGAATTGGTGATTGAATGGTTAGGTTAGGTTAAGCTGAGGTAGGTTAGGTTAGCTCAGAGTAATTAGATAAAATAATCATGGATGAATTGGTGATTGAATAGTTAGGTTAGGTTAAATTAAGCCTATATAGATTAAGTTAGCTCAAAGTAATTACACAAAATAATTCATCGTGAATGAATTGTTAGGTTATGTTAAATTAAGCCTACATAGATTAGGTTAGTTCAGGTTAGACAAATAATCATGGTTAACTTAGTGATTGAATAGTGAGGTTAGGTTAGATTAGACCGACATAGTGAACATATCAGAACAACAAAAACAGACTATTGCTTCTGTTGAAGTTGATGGAAAATCATACAAGTATTGGAATGAATCTATGATTAATTATGTTCCAATGAGTCACAGCGTGTTCTACATGATTTTCATCTACCTTTCACGAGAAAAATACCCCTACATTGTTCGATAAAGAGAAGGCAAGTGTTTCTTCCTGGGAACGAAAGTCGCCAATTCCTTTCCCACAATACGCATTAAGATCGTGGAAAAGTGTTGGCTGCCATATGTAGAAAAAGGGTGTATCCGCAACGATTCGACGTTATTTTATTTTACTGTCGATTACAGACAACTGTGTGAGCATACACCATGTTATTGTATCCTACACATTTTATATTGCTTATATATTTTCATAAATTTTTTATATATTTTACATTATCGATTGTTTATACAAAATTTTATATAATTTACTTCATATTGTTTATACATTTTATGTAATTTATTTCTTCATATTTTTTATACTACTGCTATATTATTGTATGCATTTCATACATGTTATATATTGTTTATATATATTTATATATGTTATATATAATTTATGTATTATTTTATGCTTCATTCTACACATATCTGTTAATACACATCATTCAAAAAAACCATTCATTCAAAAGTTATCGACTACACAAACTCTTGTTTGAATGATTCAATAAAAAGCTCTGCGTTCTATATTTATAACAAATTACCGTAACATCAAGGATACAGTACGAAGCACAAATAAATCACTGCATCATAGGCTCGTTTACCATACACAACCGTGAATCATTGATTACAGTAATCCACGTTCAACGTTCTAATAAACTCGTCGCGGTGTTTCATTAATTCAACGATATAGAATCATCGAATCAATTAATCAATCATACGTCGATTCACCGTCCCTTTATTTATCGTTCATAATCGTTGATACAAATATCGAGGCGCGGTTTACACGTCCGATGAAAGTGCACGTCGTTGTTGGCTCGGTAAAGGGAAAATACTTTCACAAGTCGTTCGAAAATACAAACGATTTACATCGATGATTTAGATTCGTGCTCATCGCAGTTTTAGTTGCATCTAAACTCATTTTTACACCGGTCACTCCAATTTCATCGGTTTGTTAACTTTGTTTTGCCGAGAGAAGAAAAGTTGTTTCAGTAACACTTGTTTAAAGCTGCGAGAAAAATTGTAAATGCTATTCGAAATATTTCATCGAAGACTTTTCCAAAGTGAAAATCTGCTTAATGGCTCCGTAGATTATTTTTGTGCAGGTGTTTCTAACGTGGACACGCCTTGATACAGGGAAAGTTAATGTTTTCGTGTTCGTCGACCATAATATAGGCCGCGAGTATTTATGCGACTGATTATCTGCGGAGATGCTGAAGACAGAAAGCATTTTCGCGCCACTTTTACCGTGGACAGAAAAAATATCACTGCATGCAGTTTTCATTCATTTATGGTCCACTTATTCTGTAAGATTCAATCTTTTCCTTTTTACTTTGTGGAAATTTCAGATTTTTATATTTAAGAATCTAGGGATCAATTTATTAACTTACGAACTTTCAAATTTCATGGTTGAACATGAATTTAGACATTTCAGATTAAAAACTTTACGAATTCCTAGATTCTCGTTAAAATTTGGAAGTCCCAGATTTGCACATTTGTAATTTTATAAATCTTAATGTTACAAATTTGAAAATTAAGGAATTTATAAAGTTCAAATTTACAGATTTTTTTTTAGATATTTGAGGGTTTGGGTCTAGGGAATTTTGGTATGTGAGAATTTGAACATTATGGTATTGGTGGATTCATGAATTTGGATGTGGGAAGTTTATGGCTTTGAAGATGTGGGTTTGGGGAATTTTTGTATTTGAGACCTCGGAGGCTAGGGAATTTTTATATATAAAAACTTGGGGACTAGAGGATTTTTATATTTGAAAATTTGAACGACTAGGAATTTAAGGTCTATTTAATTTTGGGATTCGAAAAATACAAAAATTCAAGCGTACAATGAGACTAGAATTTAAAGATGTTCAAACTTGAAAATTTTCAAAACTCAAAAATATAAAAACGTATATTTTAAAATAAAATTCCCTAAACTTTCACAGGAAGAAACACATCCCACAATACTCATCCAGTACTCAGCCGCACTGCATCCTCGCAGGAACGTCGTTCATAAATATATAATACATAGACCTTCCGATGTATCTAAAAAAAATATCTCCATAACTGAAGATATCTCGCGAAAAGCTGGAAGCGATAAGAAGCCACGTGCACGCTCGAAAGTAAGATCGAAACGAAAGGAACACAGGGACAGATAATAAATTCGATGCAAATTGCAGCAGAGGCAGCACAAAGGGGTCGATTAGTATGCTGCCGGGCAACGTGTTCGCGTCGAGCGATTACACGAGCCGGTGTTGCCCGCGGAACGAGTCAGTGTGTCGACCCGTTATAGGCCTCGGGCTATGTAGTTTTCGATGGGTCGACACGGCCCACATCTGGGCCCACGTGCACCAAACGAAGTTGGTCAGGTTGAACATCCGACAGGTTCACTATGGACAATATTTGGTTAACAGTCTTTCGACTGATAAGTACGTGACAATTGGGTCGTTCACATCTTCGAGCTACTCTATGTTACTTATGGTTGAAGAATAATTATTTTATATGAAATTACACTAATTTGTGTTGCTTATGATTGCATCAAATATTTACGGAAATTCTAAAATTAAAATGCAATGTCGCACAGTTTTCGTGTGATCACATGTAGTGCCAGAAATATAACTCAGTTGTATAGTGACACAGTGACATAAAAATAACACAGTTGCATAGTGACATAGTGACATAAATATAACAGAGTTGCAACAGTATAACAGTACATTGTGCTAAAAGTACCAAACCCTCGCAAGTTCCGCACGTCGCCGACTCAACGGACCAATCTTTCGTATCTACAATCTCTTCGTATAATACTATCTTATTATCTACTCTTTCAGTAATAAGACAGCTGCGCACACAATTTGCGACAGAGAGTACATTAAATCCTCTAATACGTCTAAAAGTTACATAAATCTGGCTATAAAATTACGAAATTGATTTTGCCGTCGAATCTTCGTTCGCCAAATTAATAACAGTCCTAACCGCAGGCATCACTAATCAATTATCCATTCGGTTCGACGACGGTGCACTTGCAAAACGAGTAATTAATAACGAATGAAATTGGTACGTCCAGCAACAATTAATGATACCGTGTAACCTAAATATCCTCTAGTCACTTTCTAATTCCTATGGAGGATTCGCCAGAGATTCGCTCGAGGGAACGAATGCCCCAGGATTATTAACGGTCTCGTCCGGTGCTATCGATCTTTCGTTCGAGATCGAATCGTCGGCCATTGTTCCGACAGGTACACCGATGAGAATCAATGAAGATCGCTGAAAATTCTGATACACTCAAGGACGTAAATATCTTACGTCTTTTTTATTATTTCGTCTGATATATGACTCAAGGACGAAATTATCCTACATGTTTTTCATTATTTGGGCACTGATTGCTATGGAATGAAGATGGCTGCGAATTGTAATACTGTAAAAATAAATAAATAATGGATAATACATAAAATAGCTTATACAATAATTCCTTATTTCGACGAAGGATGACATAAATCCTTTAATAACGTAATTTAATTTAAATTAACGTAAATCTAATGTTAAATGGCCAAGCTCAAAGAATTGGGGGTGAGGTTACGTTTACGACGCGCGCATCCGAACTGCGCATGCGCGTAGTGGGCAAATATGGCGGTCGGCAAAGAATAGTTTAAACCTGCACGTTCACTGATAATTTATTTGTAACATTTTATTATCTCTCTGTAAGACATTAATCTGTATTTTCTTGCGATATATAGTTCGTTATTTCTTTATCAGTTATTTGTAATAATCATTTCAGTAATTGTATGCTTAAAATATATTGTGTAGAATAATCGTTTTAGTATGTCTTTCTTTCCCAAATTTTCAATATTGTAAAACTGATGTAAATACTTCGGAAATCAATATTAGCAACATACAGAAAATTGACGACAGATTTTTCATTATTAGAGGTCGATATGAAATTAAATTTGCTTGATTTAAATTTCCCGCTCGTTTGCACAATTAATTTAAATGGAGAACATCCTCATTTTTTGACTCAAGGACGTAAATATTCCACGTCTTTCCTATTATTTATTCACAAATTTCCATGGAATGTGTCTACCCGATGTCTTATTAGATTTTCTTGTACCGATTTCGACACCCCACGGTTGGTTCACCGTTTCTTTAAAACGAGACAAAAAGATACTAATTACGGAGAATGCTCAAGTGGGTCATGGACCACAGTCGCAAGAAACAGATGTAATGGGTTCAAAGCGGTCGTGGCGAGATTCAAGCGGGTTTACAGCCTCTCGAACAGTTTCCCGACACAAAGGTAAAAGGTGCCGGACAACCGGAAACTCTCGATAATTGCCGGATCGATGTGCGATAACGAACGAGCGCTTTTGCGATATCCTTGTGCAACCCAGGTTGCAGTCTATCGGAGAACTATGTTGCTTTGAAACGGGTTGCATTCGAACAGTGTTTAAGCTTGGAGATTTAGAGACTTCTTAGGTTCGGATACTTTTATTATCAATTTTGCACTTTTTCAAATTTTTAGAGTTTCAAATTTAATAGCTCTTATGTCACTTTGAAAGGTAGTCATGTTTGCATTCAGTTACTTTAGAGTTTGATTACTTTCAGATGTAGTCACTTTCAAATTTGATCACTTTCAAGTTTAGTCACTTTCAAATGTAGTCACTTTCAACTTCAGTCACTTTCAAATTTAATCACTTTCAAATACAGTCACTTTCAAGTATGTAAAATTTCAAATCTAGTCACTTTTAAGTTTAGTCACTTTATAGTCAGTTTAATCGCTTTCAACTAAATGTTCAAATTTAACATAAAAACACAAATAACAAATATCCAAGTTTCACTGATCAACTGGCGAACGAAAGGGGAGCTTTCGAGGGCACCGGGCTCTTGCCTTTCCTTCCTCGCGCGTAACAATCTTATTGTTTCATTGTACATTGCACAAGGCTTCCTATTTCGAGGCGGATGCGAGCTCGTCGCCCCGTAACACTCGTTTCTCAGCTGAGTCTTTCCGAGCCGAACTCGTAACGGTCTGTGAATCGATTTTTCATCTGACGATGTTTAAACGAAAAAAAAAACAAAGAAAATCATAGATAAGAGTACACCTAGATAGATAACAACATGTTTGAACAAATATATTTGTATGAGAAAATTATGTGTCACATTATGTTAGGTTAGGTTCGATGTTTGACTAGGAACAAATATATTTGTATAAGAAAATTATGTGTCACATTATGTTAGGTTAGGTTCGATGTTTGACTAGGAACAAATATATGTGTATAAGAAAATTATGTGTCACATTATGTTAGGTTAGGTTTGAAGTTCGAGCCAATAAGTATTTCCTCTTAAGAATTTGATCGTGTCCTAGATTCTATATCGTTCTAATTAACGAATTGTCACATCCTTGATCTTCCTGCTTTCTTCGTTACCTGTCTTCTTTATCGGTTCGTTTGCCTCTTAATTTATGACCATGTCGTAGCGGAACTATTATGCACACACCATTGCACGAGATGTCTGCTCTTCATTCTTGTGTAATGACACGTGAAAAATAATTCCATGCTGATCGATTTCTGATCGTCCGATTTATAATTATAGTAATTGCATGGTCTGTTTCACGGACATTTGTGCACTAGTTCCTCCAACATTTCAACATCCTGCAAGTCCAAAATCTTCAAAATTTTTTAATTCCTGAATTCCTAAATTTTCACATCTCAAATTTCCAATTTGTAAATTTTCAAAACCTTATTTTCCAATTTGTAAATTTTCAAATTCTCAAATTCCCAATTTGTAAATTTCCAAATTCTCAATTTCTAAATTCTCAAGTTCCCAATTTGTAAATTTTCAAATCCTAAATTTCCAAATTCTCAAATTCCCAATTTGTAAATTTCCAAATTCTCAATTTCTAAATTCTCAAGTTCCCAATTTGTAAATTTTCAAATCCTAAATTTCCAAATTCTCAAATGCCCAATTTGTAAATTTCCAAATCCTAAATTTCCACACTCTCCAAATCCCCAATTTGTAAATATTCAAATCCTTCACTCACAAATTCTCAAATTCCCAATTTGTAAATTTTCAAATCCTAAATTTCCACACTCTCCAAATCCCCAATTTGTAAATATTCAAATCCTAAATTTCTAAACTCTCAAACTCCCCAATTCGTAATTTTTCAAATCCTCCATCTTCAAATCCCTAAATCCCCAAATTCAGAAACTGTGAATCTCCAAATTTTCGAACTTCCTACTCTCAAAAATTAATACTAAATAACCTATTAATACACCTAGAGTACCTCGTTCATCCTACATAAAGTTATTAGTTTAACCATTTATAACCTCAGGTTATAAATCCTTCGATAAACACGTCGAGGTGAAAGAACTTGAAAGTCATGTTTGAAGTGCAATTTGAAGTTATCAGTTGCGAGTATCCAACGCCGACTATTGTTATCAAGTTAATGAAACCTCGAAATAGAAACTCCTTATGAACAAGCTGAATTATTCATGGACCACTCGAATTCGTTTCAACCGTCTGCATTCTACGTGGATTCGACTTTCGATGACTTTCTTCTTTTCGGGTAATTAGCGAGCTCGGTATAAACAGCTGCTCAGACAGTGCAAATAGAATGCAAGTGCATTCCACTTTTAACCCTTTTCCGGTTATGTCTGAAACTTTCGTTCAGCCAACAGCATCGACCAAATGACAGGAAAACATTTTTTCAAACGAGACAAACTATATAATTCTTTTCTTCTAGCTTTTTTTACCTTGGGTCGACAACTCGTGGGTTGACAATTATACATAATGCAATTTATTATAAAATCCTTCTTTACGAATTTTACTGATCACACAAAGCAGGTTAATTCCCCTTTATTTTACTGAAAGAATCAATATGTAAAATTATTATTTTGCAAATATAAATCCATCGCAAACTGTCCAGGCAGGAATTTTCAATAGTTCACCCTTGAAAAGTTCAATGAAATACAAAGATCTTCACTATTCACATAACACTCAGTGCATATTAAGCGATCTCAGTAGCTAAAGATTAATAAAGACGTTGAAAGTTCATTTATACAACATTATCGTGTTCAATGCAGACATTTCGATGATTTCGAGTTTCCACGATGCTTGTAATTCCCTAGAACGCTTCCGAAGCGTCCGAGCGGAACCGACCACAGACCCGGATCATTATCGAAACGATCGTCTAATGAAAACGGCGATATAGGGTGTCTGAAAGGCGGAATGTGAAGCTGCTCGTTATCGATACCCAGTGATAGGATGCACGAAGCTAATGAGATGTATCGGGGACAAATTCCGATCTGCGTACCAGGGAACCAGTTTATCTCGAAAGTTTCGCGTATCGAGATCAGGCTGCATGGCCGATCTATGCCGGACTTCAAGATCGCTTCCAATTATTTCAACCGGATTACCAGTAGTAATTTACCTTTATGTTCGAGCATTTGATTCACTGATATTTTTATGGACTCGAGGCACTTGTCACTGAAAATTGAAAATTTTGATTACTTAGAAAGATATTAGTACATAATAAGAGACATGTAAGTACTGCATATGTTATATTTAACCTCTGAGTTAAATATACTGAGTTTAACACTCAAGTTTTATTTTTTATCGTTGTCAACTCAGGAATTGGCATGTAGCTGACGCACACATGACGCATACATGACACACACACGTGACGTACACATGACGCACTCATGACGCACATAACTGTTGAAATCAGACAAATCTGGCACACATTTTCCACGATTAAATTTCGAGTTCAACTATAACCCGTCCACTAATGATTATCATATCCAAAATATCTTTAACATATGAACATTCTTTGTTTGTCTTAATATTACAATAATTGTGTCGCTCTCTCTGACGCACTTTCTGACAAAATCATAAGTTAAGGGGTTAAGCGATATACATTATATATTATGTATATATTACATGTACATTATGTATAAATTATATATTATATTGTACATATTATATACAATAAATAAAATATATATTGTATGTATACATTGTACATATTATATATAAATTATGTGTATCCTGTATGAATAAACGTATAATTTTCCTGTAGTACAGAATACCTTAACACGTGGATGAAAAGTTGTAGGATAAGTGAACCTATAAATCATGCGATTGTTAAGTATCAAGTAACAACGATTTACATCACATCCCTTTATACATTCACAACATAAGAGCCTGTAGGTCCATTGCGTGTGGGAACGTATCAAGAAGATTGCAACCGATATTTCTCAAGAACACCCCGTTCATTCAAAGTAATTCTAAAGTCGAACGTCGTGTAGTTCGTAAACGAGCTACCGTTCCATTTTCCTCCGTGATTTATACAGCGAACGACTCGACCGAACGTTGCTACAATTATCACGATATTATCCGCCGGCGAACTATCCCGTGAGCTTTTCAAGCATCGCATAGAAACGTGGAGTAACACGTTCACGTGCGTGCACCACGAGAACACACGCCATTTCCGTTCCCCGCTCGAATACTTTGCCCGGCGATCTCGCTGAATCGTTTCGCGGACTTCCGCTCGCTTACCTTGCTCGATTCCGTAATCGAAGAATCTCGAAACACGCGTATCACATTACGGTTTCGTGAAGGTTCGGGGTTCTCCATTTTGCAATTGAAACGCGTGTAGCTACTTTTTTTGGTGGGACAGATTGGAGGCAAGATTTCGTGAAGAGAATATAATTCAATAGGAAGTTAGGCATCAAAATGACGAATAGATTTCTTTAAAGGATGTAGGTAGAAGGACACACTTTTCAAACTAAATGTATCTAGGTATCTGTAAGAAACATGTCTACGTCCCTGACCATAAGTTTGTCGTTTGAGTATCAACATCTAATAGCAGCATCGAATCTCAAGTACTCAAATGTATTAAACGTCAAATTATATGAAGGTGGATGGACATCATAAGTTAAATATGTCCAGGTACACCTCAATATATAAATACATTCCAGACACTTACATGTATTTAAATACCTAACTACATGTAGAACAGAGCACACTTAATAAGCTGAATATATCTGGACATCAGGAGTAGACTTTGCAAGATAAACATAAGTCCCTGACCATAACCTTGTCATCTAAGTATATTCCAAACACTCAAACGTATTTAAACACCTAAATATTCGTAGGTGCCTGAATAGACATCGTAAGCTACATACTTATACCAAGTGCCTAATGACCTTGTCATCCAAATGTACTTCAAACAGTCAGATGTATCTAAATGCCTAAGTAGGTCATTTATCGAACGTCAAAACGTCACATAAGGTCAAGGTGGGGTTGTCCTTAAACCTGGGTCAGCCTACACTCCAAGAACCGGGTTGTTGACAGTAGATGTGTTCAGATGTCTAAGTTCATTCAGGACTTAGTAAGCTACATATACCTAGTGCATTCAGAACTTAGTAAGCTAAATATCCTAGTCCATTAAGGATTTAGTAAGCTAAATTCTTACGTCCATTAGTGAATATGCTAAGTCCATTCAGGATTTAGTAAGCTACCTAGGTATCTGAATACACCTACTGTCGACAACCCTGTTCTTGGTGCGTAGGAGGCTGACCCTGGTTTAAGGGACGCGCCTAGCTGGGACAATCCTAATGTGATGTTTTGACATTCAAGATGAAACTTCTGCCGTACATATTTGTTCTTTGATTCAATTGTCGTGACTGACTCCCTGATATTAAAAATAAGTATGAGTCTAGGTGTCCATTTTCCTATTCTGATCAATCCTTCCAAACACCTAGGTCCTCCTACGTGCCAATTCCTGGTTAGACGATAAAAAATAAAACAGGGGTGTTAAACTCAGTATATTTAACTTAGAGAGTTTAACTCACTAATACAGTTTTAATTAGAGTTTATCATAAGAGCCCATAAGTATCCTATAGTAGCCATCCATAGTGCATAACTGTATACCTATAGCTTAAGCTTCTGGCTTAACCTCCTATATCCAGCAACAAAGTTGTCGACATTACTGACTTCGCACAACATGTATTTTCGAATAGGTTGCATAGTTCACCGCTTGTACAAGTTGTTCGTGAGAAGGTGTATTAGCGAAGGTGTCAGACACGGAGCATGACCAGCGCCACGTGAGTTGTCGGATGCACGTGACCGACAGCGTGTCAGAGAGTCAAGCAATCGGATAGGCAGACGGATATACACGGTTCCCTCGCAACAAACCACTTCTTGCATCTTTCGACGATTTGCGTCACGACACGCGCCGAGAATGGAGCCGTCCTGAATGCACTCGGCACAATTATTGGGTCAACAAGTTGGCAACCATGGTTGCGAGATGCGTTTACTTATTTTCTACTTTCCTCGCGATTTCGAGCCATCCTCGGGTAAACGGGGAATCGGCGTTCTTGGAATACGTTGACGAGATATCTCGTCTGGTGCTACTGCAATTTACTGGTCTTCGAGTGTCTTTGTGTGAGATCTGAGTCTTTATGCGGTCTGAGAAGAATGTTCTTAAGAAGATGGTCTTAAGATAATGTGGATGTGTTGGAGAGAAACAAAGAGGGTTTTGGTGTGAAGGATCTTTGGACGATGTTACATAGCTCATTTTTATAGCTAAAAATAGTTCACCTATTATTTTGAGGAATATTATATATTATATACGAATTAGAATATCATGTGTTACTTATACATATATTGTTATATATTGTATAGTAATATTTAATGTCATTTACAATGTTACTATGAATGTAATATAATACATATAAGTAACAGGAATATGAATAACATGGATAACATTAATAATGTAAATAATATAGATAATATAAATAATATAAATAATATGAATAATATGAATATTCACATCCTATGTGCACATATTTCAATAATTTGACTATTCTTGCCACATATGATGAAACACACATGTAACCTAATATTTTATTCATGCGAAGAGACTAAACGATTCACTTACAATGTAATTGACACAAGTTCTCATAATTTGTCATAACCTCAAGCATTCAATAATGAGACAAGTAGGTTGATAACACAACTAAATTATTATTGATACATTCGAATATGTAGATATATTCAAATTGTTATTAACAGATTAAAATTAGCACGTAAAGAGGTAAAGTCGTTATTATACGGTCGATATATTACAATGTTATTGTTCTGAAATTTGTAGCAGTCGATTTAACGTTCTTAGCAAACAATCGCAGAACCACGGGCACTTCCTGTTATCGGCTTTCTCTAATTTGCACCAACACCGGAAGCAACTGCTCGTTTTTCCACGAAAGTAGCGTGAACTTCGTTTCCACTGAACGAATCGTGGAACTCGTGAATCAGTTGAATATGGGAAGGCACATTTTCACTCTCTATTCTTCCATATTTAACGCGATCAATCTAGGTAATTATTGATCGGTTATTGAAAAATAATGAGGTTGTTGCTGCAGACATGTTCACGTAATGAACTGCCATTTTTGTAACAGGAAATTATGATTTTTATTGTTGGTGTGGGAAATGTGTTGTTTGTTGGCAGAATAAAGAAGTGCTATGTTCTTTGTTGTCATAATACAAAAATTTGATGTTTTGTGTTGTCATAGTAAAAAAATACATATAATATCACATATCATACATATAATATCACGTTATCTATTGCCCTGACATAAAATATCCTGTTGTTTATTGTCACAATACAAAATGTCATATTATCTTCAGTCATAATGTACAATGTGTTGTTACTACTTATTATGACACAAAATGTCATAACAAAATTATACAAAATGTCTTTCACGTGATATTAAAAATATTTTACAAAAATATAAAAGACGAATTCGTTGTTATATTAAAAAAATGAATAAAATTACCTATGTAACAATGTCACGGTGTTGCCAAGACAAAAGCCGCGACTTTCAATGTCACGTGAAAACAACATGGCATTTTATAGGACGACGGTAAATGTCGCGATTTATTGCCACGTGAAATCGTATCTTAAGGTCGAAACGTGACAACGAGTCTTGCCAGGGTCATTCTCCCCTCTAATGTCGTATCTGTTTCCAATCGATTCTAACCACTTTCAGAATTATCATGCGAGTTTATATGTATATGTATATATATTATACATATGTACTACATTTCGCTCGAAGGAAATGTCAGTTGAAAAACGAGAAGCTTGCACTTTTAACCGAGAGTATACTAGTTCTCACTTCATTCGAAAGTCTTTGTATGGTGTAAGGTATGATAGGAAATATATTTAACATATGTGGATGGCTGTATTTGTTAAATTCCTGAATTTATAGTAGATTTTCAGAAATTTACACATTCCTAAAGTATTAAATGCTAAAGTTCTCAAGTTTCTAAGTTCTTCAATTTCTCATCCCTTAAATTCCTGAATTCACCAATTTTTCAATTTTCAAATTCCTAAATCTCTAAATTTCTGAATTCCTAAGTTCTTCAACCCCTAAATTTCTAAATTTCTGAATTGACCAACCCTCAAATTCCAAAATTCCTAAGTTAGACAACCCTCAAATTTCTAAATTTCTGAATTGTCCAATCCTCAAATTCCTAAACTCCTGAATTTCTCAACCCTCAAATTCCAAAATTCGCAAATGTCAAATTTTCGAAGTTCTTCAACCCCCAAATTCCTAAACTCCTAAATTATTCAACCCCCAAACTTCTGAATTTCTCACCCTTCAAATTCCTACATCCCAACATTTCCAAAATTTTTAACATTCCCAAAATTCCAAAATTCCTCCCTCCCCAAATTCCCAAACCCATAAAATCTTACTAATAAAAATTTGATTAGCCCCAAGAAACGGTAACAAAAATAGTCATCTGATAGATGGTTTCGCAAACGGCGGCCAATCGATCACGATCCGTGATATCGTGACGTCACGCACACAGAAACAGGAATACTCGAACAGACAAGAGGACGAAGATTAAAACGACACATTATCTTGCATTTGTGTCGGAAGAAGGATTCGTTGGCTGGTCGAAGCCACTTCACGAAGTGGAGTAGCGAGCAATACCGTTAAATGCAGTCCTCGTATCCGCGATTGCCTTTTGCTTCTCTTTCCGCGGCCTTTTTCCATCAGGGACACCGTGTCTGGCTCTTGCTTCACCAATTACACTCTTGAGTAGTCATCTGAACCTTTAATATTCGACAACCACTTATTATTAACGATTATAAAATAAATACCAAATAAAATTCAATGTTACTCCTTTATAACCTTTCGGGTTGAAATTTGTAACTTTATTGAACCTGTTGAAAATTTGATGGGGTAGTATTTTTATTTCTAACAAATTTTGCTAAATATTTTTCAAATCTTTTACTGTATTTAGTATTCATGATTTGTTATTACAGTAACAGTAATTATTTTTAAAAATTGTTTTTCTTTTCTAAAAATTGAGTGTAACAGGAACATATTTAAATCATATTGGACTTTTGAGGTTAGGTAGAGATATTCGATGATTATGTGTTGAATTACGGATTATTGGCAATTTCGAAGTTGAAAATTTGCATTTCTCAATCGTAAATATATTACAAGCATAAATTCATCAGTTTATTAATGAAATGTTTCTTGCGAGATGAAATAGCAATATTTACGAAACAGATGTTACTTCGAATAAAACGTTCGTTGTAAATAATCTTGCTGAGAAGATGTCCTGAAATCCTTAATCTTGCGATATGAAATGAATGGTCCTTATAAATCGTCCAATAAAAAAGTCAATTTGTATCCTAGAAACCTAAATTTCTTCGCTTTAAAAGTTTAACTACAGTTTGTGGCTGTTATGTATTTTATACCTGCTCATTTTTATTGCTGTGCTAATAATATTTCATTCATTTCTCATTTGTGAAAATTTTAATGGTTAATGTACTCAAAATTTCCCAGTTCCAAAAATCCCCAATTCTAAAGTTCCCAAATTTCAAAATTCCCGGATTCTAATATTCCCAAATTTCAAAATTTCCCAATTCTAAAATTCCCCGATTCTAATATTCCTAAATTTCAAAATTCCCCAATTCTAAAATTCCCCGATTCCAATATTCCCAAATTTCAAAATTCCCCAATTCTAAAATTCCCAAACTTCAAAATTTCCCAATTCTAAAATTCCCCGATTCTAATATTCCCAAATTTCAAAATTTCCCAATTCTAAAATTCCCCGATTCCAATATTCCCAAATTTCAAAATTCCCGGATTCTAATATTCCCAAATTTCAAAATTTCCCAATTCTAAAATTCCCCGATTCCAATATTTCCAAATTTCAAAATTCCCGGATTCTAATATTCCCAAATTTCAAAATTTCCCAATTCTAAAATTCCCCGATTCCAATATTCCCAAATTTCAAAATTCCCAATTGAAAAATTCCCAATTTCAAAATTTCCCAATTCCAATAATCCCAAATTTCAAAATTCCCAATGCCATAATTCCCCAAATGCAATATTTTCCAACAACGAAACCCCCCAATTATGAAATTCCCCATTTCCAAAATTCAAAAATTCTGAAATTCCCCAAATAGCCACGTTCCAAATTTAAATTTCCTAAACTTCTAACTTCACCAAATTCAAAATCCCAAAATTTTCAAACACAAGATCTCTGAATCTCTAAATCCCAACGTATCCAACTTCCTCAACTATTAAATCTTCAAATTCCCGGCATATTCAAGCAAGTTTCGCCGGTTCGAACGGCAATATAGGATGAAATTCTGTTGATCGAGAGTGCAAAGCGTGTTCGAGAGAGAAAGTGTTCAATCGTGGGAACCGGTAACAGTGCTATCAACGAATGCATGGCGACGCTAATTTCTTTCGGAATCGTTTTGAGCACCATACAACCGTCACTTTTCCTTTGTATAAGTGCATAACCACCGTGAAACATTAATTATCCGCTCGTAAATGCTGGTTTGTGGAAACACGCCGTTGCTTATGGTTTGCGAGACACTTTTTCTGTGTTCTTACGATGAACACAATGCTTCTTAACTCTTGGTATGTAAATGAAACAGAATGGTTTCGATTTCTAAATGTCTACATAGCACTGCTGAACTCGGGAATTTTGGATTGGGGACGTTTAGAATATTGGAATTTTAGAATTTTAGAATTTGCAAATTTGGGAATTTGAGAAATTGGACAATTCAGAAATTTAGGGGTTGAAGAACTTACGAATTTAGAAATTTAGAGATTCAAACTCAAAAGTAGAGTATAAAAGAAGAAAGGTACAAATTTCTTCCCCTCCTATAATATTTCGTTCCCAGAGAAGTGCATCACAACAAATTAAATACATTAAAGTGTTTCACTACGAAATCGTTTACAGATTGTCAGAGAAACACTTTCTAACCGTGAGTGTTAGAAAATCCCGTTTCAAAATGTCCAAGCGGTTGGTTACATAAGAGAACCAGACTGACCTTTCCAGCGTCGAACGCTAAAAACTTGAAGCTTAACGCTTGAATTATCCCCGCGATACTCGCGACAGTATTATATCATAAAACTCTCTAACGTGGTTCTGTGAAAAATCACGTTCATCGGGATATAACCGTTTCGCAGAAATTCTGCCACCCTCGTATATCTCTGAACATGGTCAGACTCACGCATCGACGAGTCCGTTGCGAAAAACTCATTGAGCAAGTAAGAGTAGTCATCATCTTCTATAATACTTATTATACTTCGCGCAATACTCTGCGTTAACGAGCCGCGCATTCTCTCGTCGGTGCGTGCGGCTATTAACGCGGCTGCAGATGTAATTAGTCGTTTCGTGTCAGAGTTATATAACATCAAGCACTCTTTGAAAATCTCTATTACTGTTTTTATGAACATTTGGGGGTTTTCGGGGATTTAGGAAGTTTAGGAGTTGGGTGTTTTGGAGATTTGGGGAATTTGGGGATTTGGGAATATTGGGAGTTGGAGGATTTGAAGGATTTGGGGATTTGGGGATTTGGGGAATTTGGGGAATTTGGGGATTTGGGAATATTGGGAGTTGGAGGATTTGAAGGATTTGGGGATTTGGGGATTTGGGGATTTGGGAATATTGGGAGTTGGAGGATTTGGGGATTTTTGAAATATTGGGAGGTGGAGGATTTGAAGGATTTGGGGATTTGGGGATTTGGGGAATTTGGGGAATTTGGGGATTTGGGAATATTGGGAGTTGGAGGATTTGAAGGATTTGGGGATTTGGGGATTTGGGGATTTGGGAATATTGGGAGTTGGAGGATTTGGGGATTTTTGAAATATTGGGAGGTGGAGGATTTGAAGGATTTGGGGATTTGGGGATTTGGGGAATTTGGGGAATTTGGGGATTTGGGAATATTGGGAGTTGGAGGATTTGGGTATTTTTGAAATATTGGGAGGTGGAGGATTTGAAGGATTTGGGGATTTGGGGATTTGGGGATTTGGGGATTTGGAGATTTGGGGATTTGGGAATATTGGGAGTTGGGGGATTTTGGAAATATTGGGAGGTGGAGGATTTGAAGGATTTGGGGTTTGGGGATTTGGGGATTTGGGGATTTGGAGATTTGGGAATATTGGGAGTTAAAGGATTTGGGGATTTTGGAAATATTGGGAGTTGGAGGATTTTCAGGATTTGGAAATTTTGGGAATTTGGGGATTTTCAGGATTTAGGAATTTTGTAAATATTGAGAGCTGGTGGATTTGAGGGATTTGAGAATTTGGAAAATTTGGGGACTTTGAGAATTTTGAGATTTTAGAAATATTGGTAGTTGAAGGATTTGGGGATGTTGAAAATATTAGGGATTTGGGGATTTAGAGGACTTGGAGGACTTGAAGACTTTGGAAATTTGGAAATTGTGGGGATTTCAAATTTTTGGGGAGCTTAGAAATTTTGTAGATTTTGAAGTATAGGTGATTTGGGAATTTTGAAGTATTGTTGATACGAAGAATTTTTGGTATTTTGAAGTATTGGTGATTTGGGGAATTTCAGGTATATCGAAGTACTGGTGATTTGTAAATTTTGAAGTGTTAATGATTTGGATAATTTTTAAATTTGAAAAGATAATTTAAATTTGGGAATTACCTCTATAACCCCATATTTTCCCTAAAAAACTACATTACTACATAATTCCCTAGATCCAACGTCCCCTACCCTACGAAAACCTACCTGCTGTACACACTAGTAAATCTACCAGTATATCCCCACATAAATTCTAGTTACGCCAACGTATCTCCTTGCTTTAGAGAAGTGATTCGATTACGTTATATAATAACCTAATAAGAAGCATAACATGATATTTGTATAGGTTAATCGGTGCCACAATCGAATGTTACTAAACGTTCTATAAATCGAATTTGAAAGGCGATATTTATATTCTTAATAACCCACACAATGCCAGTTGATTGAATTCATTGGAAAGATTTCCTATCACACTTTTTCATAACGCTCTGTACACAGCATTATTTTATTATTTCAAGACACTTGAACGTTCTTTTGATGTTCACATTAACGCGTTTAATGCCAAGTGGGTAACTGGCGACCCACGAAGTTTATCGAGAGCACAAATCCAATTAAACGACTGTAAATCGAGGTGAAAGCGTAATAAATATGCCTAGCATAATCACGGTATTTTATGATCAGGTATTACGACAGAGTTTTGTAGCGTTTGTAATGAATTGCAAATATTTTATAGATCTTGATCAATTATAATATATGAACACAATATGTGTTTTTGCATTATTACTTTAGAAGTTGTGTGTAAAAAGATCCTGAATAATTAGTTTAATGTTAAAATGCAAAGATTGCAATTCAATTTTGAAGCTGTCGCTCGATAGTTCCCTGCTTTTGGGGCTCTAGGGGCGGGCCTTTCTATTAAACGTGCAATTATTCGACTTATCTTCCTTCTTTCTGTGATTTTTCAATTATTCATTCAAATTAACTATTCAAGTTTCAATTTTTCTTTTCGTTTACTCATATGTTTTGAATTATAATTCAACTAATTGCGTTTAGAAGAAATTGTAGAGAGTGTGATTGAAGTGAATGATAATATTCGTATCAAATTTGACAAAGAAGAAGAAAGAAATTATGAAGCTGGTTAATTTCGTGTCTTCAGTAAGTGATACTCATGGCAGTCGGTTTTGTCGAACGTGCCGAAGGAAATTGCCATGGATCCAGGGTAAACGGCTTCGCCCACGGGCGGAAAGTGAGATCTCCCCTTTTTCGAACGGACGCCAACTGGGTTACGTTGTCCAGCGAGATCGTTGAAACTTGCGACACGTTTTTCTTCAGGGTCACCGTGCCGGCGACTTCGCGCTCGGAATACTGCGTGAGCTGCATGTACAATCTGGTGCAACATGTCACACGAACTTTACATTCACACGTATGCAAATGTCAGGTTTCGTATTTACAAATTTTCAAGGTTCTGAGTTTTCAAGTTTCCAAGTTTTCAAGCTTTCAAGCGTTCAAGTTTTCGAGTTTTCAAGTCTTCAAGTTTTCAAGTTTTCAAGTCTTCAAGTCTTCAAGTCTTCAAGTCTTCAAGTTTTCAAGTTTTCAAGTTTTCAAGTCTTCAAGTTTTCAAGTTTTCAAATTTTCAAGTTTTCATATTTCAATTTTCAAGTACTTAAGTTTGTAGTATCCCTAGATCCCCAAATTCCTGTATTCTCAAATCCCTAGTTCCCCAAAACCCTAGACCTTCAAATCTTTACATCCCCAAATCCCTAGATTCCCAAATCACTACTTCTCCAAATCCATACTTCCCCTGACTGCAACATCCCCAATTCCCTAGACCCCCAAATCTTGACATCCCCAAATCCCAAGAGTCCCAAATCCCTAGATCTCCAAATTCCTAGATTCCCAAATCCCTAGATTCCCAAAACCCTAGATCCCCAAATCTTTGTATCCCCAAATCCCTAGAGTACCAAATCCCTAGATCCCCAAATCATTACATCCCCAAATTCCTAGAGTCCCAAATCCCTAGATCCCCAAATTCCTAGATTCCCATAACCTTAGATCCCCAAATCCCTAGATTCCCAAAACCCTAGATCCCCAAATCTTTGTATCCCCAAATCCCTAGATTCCCAAATCTCTAGATCCCCAAATCTTTATATCCCTAAATCCCTACATCTCCAAATCCCTAGATCCCCAAATCCCTAGATCCCCAAATCCCTAGATCCCTAAATCCCTACATCTCCAAATCCCTAGATCCAAAAATCCCTAGATCCCCAAATCTCTATCTTCCAAATTCGTGCATCCCCAAATCCCTATATCCCCAAATTCTTAAATCTCTAATTTCGCAAACCATTAAATTCTTATATTTCCAAATCTCTCTATCGTTAAATTCCTAGGTTCCCAAATCCCTATATCCCCAAGTTCCATACTTTCCAACTACCTAAACCATGAAACCCCCAGATTCCCATATCCCTAAGTTCTCTAATCGCTAAGTCCTCGATTCTCCATATCTTCAAATTCGCATATGCACTTACTCAAATCCTGGAAAGTTCCTAAAAATCAACATATGCGAGACCTCCTTTACCCTTAGGTGACATATTTCCCCTAGAGAAGCTAGATTTGCCGTTGACTGTACGTCCCAGCCGTATGCGTGGTCACGTTCGATGTTAGATCTAGAGGCTCTCATCGTTGTTGCTCACGAAATTCGTACGAGCGTGGAAGCTTAGAGCGTGACGCGAAGCAGTGAAATAAAACGTACATACTCGCACGAAACGGTATATTTCCATGGAATCTTTTTGTCTACAGTCTACCGTCTCGAACTGCTACGTACCTTTTCCGCTTTCGTCACGCTAATCTTTGCCTCTAGATTCGAGTCCAGCATCTATTTATAGGTTCATGAAGTGTACTTTCGTTTGGTGATTGTTGACAAAGTAAGGTTTGTAAGAAAGAAAGGAATTTTATGTTGTAGTTGGTTAACTTAATAATTGTTCGATTTAGATGTGTACTGGGTTGTATTTATTTGGGGGATTTGGGAGACTTATTATTTGGGGGATTTGTTTATTTTTGTTACATTTATTTGTAATATGTTTATGAGCTTTTGTCAAGTTTTATATTACGATATACTTCTTAATTTTTATTGAAATCGTTTAGAATGCACTTGGTAATTCTTGGCGAACTGATTTAGGATACGACTCACCATGTTTGTTAAATTAGTGTGTCAAACACTTTTTAACCTCGATGAAATTAATTTGTCACACGCATCTGAATTTTTGGTACACCCCTCAATTTTGATTAAACTAATGCATCATACACCTCTCAATTTTTATTACATTAATGCATGAAGCACTTCGTAATTTCTGTCGAATCAATTTAAGATACACCCCACGACTTCTATTAAATTAATTCAGTATGCATTTCAGTGCTTTCTCTAAAGAATAATGTTGCATAATTTGCCGAGAACGTCAGGAAATTTCTATCGTGGAATGAATGTCATAGAAAAAGGATTAAAGTATATAGTTATTCATTGAGAACGAGCGTATTGGCATGGATCGTAAAATGGCCCTGGTTGGCCCCAGGCCAGATCGTCTGCGAAAGAAGGGCGTCTCGAAGTCGACCAGCTGACCTAATGCACCTGAACGAGGATGACCTCGAACCACGAGAGTACGTCGGTCCCGATTGGTCGAATACCAAGAAATGGCCACCGTTGTATAACCGGATGTCACGTGATTCGCTGTCAACTTTTGACCGACGACTGCAACTGACTCTTGTCACGTTTCTGCTTTCGTTCCTTCGAAATTGCCCCAAAAAGTTTACTCCACTTGTTCACTAAACTATAACTAGATTTTTATTATTCATTTGGTGAATTTTTGATGTTCGATTTATTGTACTTTGATGCTGATTGGTGTAAAATTATAATACGTTAATTAAATATTATTAACTTTAACGAGGAAATTAAGTTTGATCTTTTATTTGGTACATTAATTTGTTGCTACATCGATGAACTTCGACAAAAAAATTATTAACTTTTTATCGACAACTTGGTATATTAATTTTTTGTTATATGATGTTGATTAGTGTATTTTATTAACATTTGGAATTTTTATCTTTATTGATTTTTGGAACTTGAACGTGGACCATTTTAAGTGTTGACCAATGTTTCACAAAAATTATAGTTATTCTTTTTAAGATTACCTACACACAAATTCGGAAAAATTGAATAGTCAAAATAAAGAAGTCTCCAATTTATTAACTCTAAAAACATATAAATCATCGCTAGTTTCGTAATTAACGTTTTAATTAAACTCCACTGGTGACACGAATGACACAAGAGGTGCTTGCATAGTTGCTAGCCAAATTACGAAATTTTCGGAGAAATTCGCCTCAGCATGCACTCGTACGAATAAATTGAAACCGCAGGGTAATAAATATTAATTTATTTCGTTGTATTCTGAATATCAGATGGTAAGATTTACACACGCTGTTAAGACGTAAACGCGGCTTATTAATGACACCTAACCTACAATTTGAAAGAAGCACGTGAATTTTGTAACAGGTTCATTCAACATAATACAATTTACATAGATAACACAGATCATGAGTATAAATTAATTATTATTCATTTTGCTTGAACAAAATCATTCTCTAATCTGGAATTAAGAACACCATTGTTCTACTATTTTATTCGACTTCAATTTTTATCTTTTTTTTTATTAAAACCTTACATGAATAATGCATACTATTTTATATATAATGTAATATAAAATATAATAATAATAAATATAATACATAAAATATAATTATACTAATAAATATTGTAAACATAACTGATTAATAGCATCAGTAAGTAATATTAAATAATATTGATATATAACATTTATAATAAAATTGTAAATGATATCATTTTAAATTGACATATAATAATTAACATGTAATATTAATAATGTATAGTAAACAATATATAATATTACTAATACATAATAAATAATAGACAATATTAATAACATACGATATTACACATTATTCAAATAATATATACAGTGTTAATATAAAAAGAAATATGGTTCTTCTTGTTTAGTTACCTGGCTAAGATAACTGTAATGTCGTGATAGCAATTGTTACTGGAAGATTGTAAACAATTTCGAGGTGCAATATCGAGTTAACTGTGACGTAATAGTGATTCCAATGGCACTAAAAGCTAACGGGTAACGAAGTGAACAGGTGAGACAGGTAGGGCAAGCCGGGTCACGAAGACGGTCATTCAAGACGAACGAAATTCTGCGAAATCGGTGAACTCGACAAATCGACCGTGGCCAATGAATGAAACAGCGCAGAAAGAATTACCTCAATTGGGGACTTTCAAAGTACCGAACAACATTTATTAATATTAACTTCCGGTGGAAAAAGGCTTCAATCTTGACAATTTTGGGAAGTTGGAAATTTGGAAGTTTGGAAGTGTGGAAACTTGAGGGATTTGGGAATTTTGGGGGAATTTGGCAATTTAGGATTTGGAGATTTGAAAATTGGGAGTTTGGAAATTTGGAAGAATTGAGGATTTGGAAATTTAGGGATTTGGGAAAATTGAGAATTTCGAAATCTAGGGATTTGGGGGAATTGGAATTTGGAAATCTAGGGATCTGGGGGAATTGGAATTTGGAAATCTAGGGATCTGGGAAATTTAGGGATTTGGGGGAATTGAGAATTTGGAAATCTAGGGATTTGGGGGAATTGGAATTTGGAAATGTAGAGATCTGGGGGAATTGGAATTTGGAAATCGAGGGATTTGGGAAATTTAGGGATTTGGGGGAATTGAGAATTTGAAAATTTAGGGATTTGGGGAATTGGAATTTGGAAATCTAGGGATTTGGGGGAATTGGAATTTGGAAATCTAGGGATTTGGGGGAATCGGAATTTGGAAATCTAGAGATTTGGGGGAGTTGGAATTTGGAAATCTAGGGATTTGAGCGGATTGGAATTTGGAAATCTAGGGATTTGGGGGAATTGGAATTTGGAAATTTAGGGATTTGGGGGAATCGGAATTTGGAAATCTAGGGATTTGGGGGAATTGGAATTTGGAAATCTTTGGATTTGGGGGAATTGGAATTTGGAAATCTAGGGATCTGGGGGAATTGGAATTTGGAAATCTAAGGATCTGGGAAATGTAGGGATTTGGAAGAATTGAATATTTGGAAATTTAGGAATTTGGGAGAATTGAGAATTTGGAAATTTAGGTGTCTGATTTGAGAGATTTGGAAGAATTGAAGATTCGGAAATTTAAGGATCTGGTAAAATTACAAATTTGGGAAAATTGTAGATTCGGAGGATTCCAGATTTAAAACTTTCTAAATTTCAAATAAAAATTTTCAAAATCTTCATCCCTTAGTAAAATTTCCTTGACACCAAGTCACTAAAGAATTTCGCAAACCCTTTGCAGCCCCTTTACAGCCCAAATCCCAGGCCAAAAATCCCCAACGTAACCTCGAAAAATCTCTCCTACAAATCACCAAAATACAATATTCCAATAAGAGAGTTACTTTCAGTTTCTTATAAGCACCTGTATCGATTTCCGTCTTCCATGAATAAATTTACCGCATTGGATGCACCCAGTGCACGATATTACGCGAGTTCTCTTCCCGTCTAGTGTGCGTACAAACCACACACGATTTACCGAACACATGTATACATTTGTATATGTGTATGTGTGCGTTGCACGTGGCACGAGCCGAGAAACGGAAGAGTAAGTAGATATTCTCGCGAAGAGAACGAGTCGGTCAGATAACTGTACGTCTCGGCCTCCGGACGACATCTTCAGCATCGACGAAGCCTGGGACCTCTTCTTCTCTCGTTCCCATACGTATCTATACCTTATTCAACGTTTCGCGATCGTAACGTTGTCTTCCTTCGATCATCGTCCCATTTCTGTCCGTTCACCGGTTTACTTTACCGAAGGCGTCGCGGAATTCGAGGCCTCGCTACTTTGTTATTCTGAGAACGCCTTAATGGTGTTAATATTACACCGGTTGTTGCTGTCTTTATGCATTCAGGTTGATATCGTTATTATTTGGCTGACTTTCGTGGATAACTACTGGTTTCGAAACCTTAATTGGCGTGGTGGAAACAGTTATGTCAATGACACGTGTAGCTGGCTGCCATTTTGGTTTTTAGTACCTTAAATTTTATTCGATATTTTGTTATGTAAAATTGTTATATTAGTTGCAAGCTGCTGTATATGTAGAATTATATGTTTCTTGTTTAAACTTCAAACGTGACTAACCTAACCTGAAACGTTTCAAATGAACTACATTCTTATTGGTTTCATCGTCAAAACCTTTGGTAGTAGAAATATTTATATCAAATATGGCGCGTGTTGTAACTGCACAGCTGTAATTCGAGTCATTAGAGACCTGTGGCTTAAATTTTGTTTATTAAATATTAATTTTGTAATGTAAATTTATTATAATATTAGTTACAATCTTATATATAATATGTGTAATTGTATGTTTCTTATTTAAACTTCAAACATGACCTAACCTGAACTATGTTCAAATGAACCATATTTTTACAAACTGAGTACTTTTATAAAAGTGTAAGGTTATGTATAAAGACAGGTTTGGTTCAAGATTCAAGCAAGGATAAACAGATTTGAATAATAGAGTCATATGCTTGCATTCCTTTTTAGACTTCAAACATAACCTCATCCAACCTAAAATAAAAATAATTAGATTCAAACGATAAAATTATGTATCGGATTAAATTAAATGTGAAATTTAAATGAGGATCAGATTTGGACGGTAAAATGTTATGATCCTGTTCACACTCCAAAATGAACCTAACCTACTTTGGAACAGGAATAATTATATTCAAATGATAAAATTATGTATTAGATTCAGTTGAATATGAAACTTAAATCTGAATGATAAAATCGTGTGTTACATTCTTAAATCATGAAATCTGACCTGATGTGAGCTGAAGAAAGAACAATTTGGTTTATGACACTAGTTTTTGTTACTGGGACAGGCTAAATTTAAAATTTCGACGAAAATGAGAGAATTTGAATGATAAAATCACACGTTGCATCAATGTTCATACTTCGAGTTCAACTTAACCTTCAAACAAGAATAATTTGATCAAATTTTAGATTAGTTTAAGTTGCATTCTGTAATATTTTGGTAAATAACAGACTAGTTTTTAGGATAATTTAAATTTTATTTGCATTTGTTCATACTTCAAGTCCAACCTAACCTTCAAGGATAATTAAACATTTTTTATCAGTTAAGGTTAGGTTTAAATTTCCAACGAAAACAGAATTAAATAATAAAAGTACACGTTACACTCCTCGATTTTGGTAGAAGACGGGTTTTAGTATCATCTACATTTGATTTGCATTTTATGGACACCTCTGACTGCCTGACGTCACTAAAATTACTAGGCTGACCAAATGCAGCATCTCAAAGAAGTATTCTTCGAGAACTTCCCTTCACCACCCACAGCTTCCTTTCTCAAACATGCTATTAAACGTCCTTGACCAATGAATTATACGTATTTCATAGAACGATAAAAAGTGTTAATGCAACTGCGATGGAAATGTCAGTATCATTAGAAGATCATAAAAGAAATTACGTTTTACATCACTCAACTCAATGTATGTACGTAACTTCTCTTTCAAGAACTGATTTCAAATTTACCAGAGTTTATTAATAACTACAATTAATTTCAGAATTGCATTTCATGTATGATGCGTGATTACTAATTTTTTAATTGCATCTAGTATTTGACAAGACATAGATAACTAACTATTAGAATAGAAACAGCATATGATCATATATTTATAAATTGTGGGTTGACATCTGTATGTACATAAATGATCTAAAATTTATGTTGTACTATTTGTTTATAGCCTGCAGATCACGATTTATCTATCCATATACCTATGTATATTTTCATATATTTATGAATTGTGGGTTGACATCTGCATTACATGTATGATCCAAAATTTATAGGTTATACTATATGTTCATACTCTGCAGATATATAATAAACGCATAGATTTATAAAAAAAGGAGAATAATAAAAACGATCAAGCATAAAAATCACGAATCAACAAGATAATTTATTGAAGTATGAACGACTTCACGGTGTACAATACCGATGATTAACGATGATGGAATACGAATGAATTAGAATACTAATGTTAATGTACGTTTTTGTTTGCAGATGAAGGATCGTTAACAGAAATTAGGGCCCCTAGGATAGAGAGGGATCTAGAAGGTGAGTGTCGTGCATTTTAATCGCGGCCATCTTGCATCCATTACTCGAGCCCTGCCAACGGAATTGCATTCGAATGAACAATAATTCTCGCTTCTCCTGAAATTAATGCATTTCGTTGCTCGCGTTCCATTGACCTATTAATACCGAACGAATACCGCGTTCAAGTGCAATTCTATCGGCAACATTTCTCTCTCGCTTTCTATCTCTCTTTCTCTCTTTCTCTTAGCTGTCTGGCCTTTCTCTTTACACAGCAAAACCAATCGTTCAATTTTTATATAAAAAACGAAAGAAATTGCAAGGAAATATCTTCATGTGCGTGTTGACGCGAGGTGCGGCCGTGTATATAATAAAAATATATACTATTGTTACGAAATATGTGTTTCTCTCTGTGTAGCTATGTTTCTTGTCCGCACACTTTGCGTTCCGTTTTCTATGGGTACAAGGGTTGATATACTGACATGCGACTTACTTCTAGCCTCGAGGGACTTGATAAATCACTGTGATCAACGAAATCATTCGAAAGAATTCGTGACGGTTCTATGAAACGTGAAATAGTTGCGTGAATAACGTCTTGTGAATTTTTAGAAAAATCAATTTTATTTTGTTTACAGAATATATGCGTGTTACGCTCTATATCGCCACGTCATACATCGTTACGTGCTATATTGCCACGCGCTGCATCACCACGTGTTATATCGTCACGCGCTATATTGCCACGCGCTGCATCGCCATGCGTTATTTTGCCACGCGTTATATCGCCACGCGCCTTATATAGCCACATGTTATATCGCCATGCGCTGTATCGCCAACTCATTTTATCGCTACATGCCATATTGTTACGAATCATATTGCCAAGCTGGATCGCCAATGCACTATATTGCCAAGCGTTATATTGCTATTGCGCTATATTGTCATGCATTATGTCGCCGCGAGCTATATTGTCACACACTGTATTGCTACACGCTACATTATCTACATTGTCTCTTGCTATATCCAAATCTTGAACTATGAAAAACATTAAACATGAAAATTTAATTTCTAACACAATATACATATCACTTGTGAAACAATAATAAAAAGAATAGTAACTTTTCATGATAGACCACAGGGAATAGACGTTATTCACGTAAAAATACATGAAATCAAATAACCACAATAAACGAGAATATCCGCTCGTTTAAGCGTGAAATTCATTTCGCGTTTCGTGCATGTTTGCGAATAAAAGAAGAAGTAACAAAATTATGAATTATCCGTTGTCAAAGAGAACGAAACGGATGTGGAACGAGTTCTCAGGTCCCTCGAGATGTACATACATTCGTACGTACATAAACCTAACGCCTGTGACATGTTCGATCGATCGCGATCAGGGCCGTCTCGTTTTCCGCGGAACGGAACGATCGGTCCGTGAACGCGCGACGATCGGAAATCGATACTCGTGACAGGGTAACGGGGACATAGAGCAGGTGCTCTAGGCTACCAACAGGATGACTCGTCTACTAAGATCGTCTGTCTCTTTTTTTCTGTTTCTGTTACTGCTCCCGCCTGCTCCTCGCCTCTTCAACTCTTCTCAACAACTGGATGCCGTCTGCCTCCAACGTCCGCCCGCCACTCCGTCTCTCCGACGACCTACATTATCTAAACTAAACAAAAATCAAAACTACACGTATTCGAACAAACGAATCGGCCGATCGCTCGATCGGCTAACAACCGAACACCGACACGACACGGACGAATTAACTGTGACTGGACCTCGGTCGAATCGATCGACCGAATAAATGACCGGTTGAACGAACTCGTGCTCCCCCATGCGGCTCGTGTCCCCCGTTTCTGAACGGTCCCGAAAACTCGTTGATTTCCATGGCTCGATTGTCCTAGGGGTAACCACGGTCCTCCTAGTCTCGGCACGACCCGGTAAATCCGTCCCTCCGGTCGGTCTCCTAACAAAAACCGCGAGAACGTTCGTCCAGGACGGCGCTAGCACAGAGTTCGCCACCCAGGTGGTGGGTACCACCCTGGACAATGGTCGTTTGTACGCTAGGATTCTGGCTACTTCGAGTAGGGTATTTTACGAGAAGGACCCAGCTCCCGATTCGCCCACTCCTTACGTAGTTTACCCCTCGAGGACGCCCAGTGACGATTGGCAGCTCAGGATAGCTTTGGATAACGCTCCTATCAAGGCATTAAAAGAAATCGAAGAAGCGAAGGACGACGAGAGCGAGGAAAAGAGTTCCGAAGACAGCGAAAAGGCTGCGACGAAGTTGGACGAGCTTTCTAGGGAAAACGACATATTCAGCAGAAGAGAGCCTAGCTCGGATCAGAGGTTCAAACCCGCGAAGGTTAGGCCAGCTGATAATCTACCGACGTATACCGTCAAACACGAATACGTGGGCACCAGTTTCGACAATTTGGAGGATGACCAACCTAAGAGCTTCAGGCCCCGGGTGCCGAAGATATTCAAGCCTCAGCCTAAAGCTCAGGTGCAGAAGAAGGTGGATACCAAACCGTTGGCTACAGTGACGTATCATGGTTTCGCCGACTTTACTACTACCGTGGGTGAAACGGTCATCGTTTTCTCGCCCAGCACGTCGCCAGCTCCGGCAGGTCGTCCTGCGACCACTATCAAAGGTGACGCGACCTTGAGACCGGACGACGGGGTTGCCGTTGTGCAGATCAGACCCACCAGCGTCGTTGCGGGTCAAGAGACAACGAAGCACCCTGGAAGGAAGTCTGATCCCAACAGCCCAACGGGTGATCCTCTTCTGGACGCTATTAATAGAGCCAACATTCAACCCAGTGTCACGGAAGACTTTGAAGTCGACTCTTCAAGTACATCCACAGAACCGTTACTGTTGGTACCAGACGTGACAACTGCTTCCTTGAAGCCCACCGGGCTCCTCAAGGTCCTGGACTCGACCACTTCGAAGGATGGTATCACTACGCACTATAAGAGCCTAATTTATGGTACTTATATTGGCACCGACTATGCGCAGGTCATTCATACGTCGTCGAACGTGTACTTCTTCCCTGACGAGGCTACTGCCAGTTATGGCACCGGAGATACCACGGTGGACTATGGAACCACCGTCACGGAGGAGTCGGAAGGTGATCAAGACACCACGTTGGAGATGACGACGGGTACTACACCCAGAATGATCACCACGAGTGAGGAATCTCCTCTAGAAATGAACGAGCTGACCACTCCGTTCAAAGACACCACCGACAGCGTGTTGACGACCTTAAAAGATATCCTGGAGAGCGCTAGGAGGGTCCTAGGTACTACCGAGTCAGCTGCTCCGACCTTGGAGGACGAGTTTCCGAATGACATAATCGCTGGAGATCCTCAGGGTCGCAGCATCAAAGGAGGTACCTCGAAGAACAACCTCGGGCACAAGGACGGCAAGGACAATGTGTTCAATGATGAAGAGAAGGTCACACTCGCTACCAGACTTCTTCCCTCTACGGTGTACAAGACGTTCACTTATTTCACTACCTTCTTCATCCCCGACGGTGATCAGACCACAACTTCGATTCGTTCTAGAGAAGTGGTCTCTTCGGATGTCACCTACTTGACGGAACTGATTGTACCTAGTGCAACTGTGACTGCCGTTCTTCCGACAGCGTTGACTGAACCACCGAGGACGACTCCGAATTTGGTCAACGTACCTGAAGAGGAACAGACTACCAAGCAGGATGAAGAAATAGAGTTGATATTCAAGACCCTGTACACCACGTACACGTATCTGACTACTTTCTTCCAGGAGAGTACGTCCAGTATTTCCAGTCGGGAGGTGGTTGAAACGAACGTGATCACACAGACCGTTGGTCCGAACGGAGTGTCTGCGGTTGTTGCCGGATTGTTTGAGAAGGATGAGTCCACCCTGATATCGCCAACAAAGATCTCGGACAGTGTTCTGCCTTCGACCACACCTGAACGCGACGAGGGAACTGAGAAGTATCCGACGACCTTGGAACAGACAACCGAGGAGACTTTAACCACGCTGCAGGAGCAGGACACCACAACTGATCACAACATCCCTACGGAAGCAGCGGACAGCAAAGATTTTGAGGACACTAAGCAAACGGTTCCTGAAATCGAACCCAGTCCAACTCCGGCTCTGCCAACTGAACAAGTCAAGGAACAGATCAAGACCTACTATACAACGTACACTTATTTCACCACCATCTTCGTTGACGACGAGACTGAAATTGAAACTAGAACCGAGGTGTTCACCAACGTTGTCACAGAAACTATTCAGCCAACAGCGGTGGAGCCAGTGACCCAAGAAACGCAGGTTCCAACTACGCCAAAGGCAGAAGAGAAACCGGTAGAAGCGAAACCAGCTGTTCCTCCAGAGATTCTGGCGTATCTGGAAGCTCTTCAGAGGCAGAAGTCTCAGGAGGAAGCTCTGCTTTTAGCAAAGAAGGTACAACAGCAGTCCAGTACCCCCGAAGAGCCTGTGACAGTACCTGAGCTGAAAGAGACAACGACGGAGTATCCGACTACCCAGGAACCCACCACAGAGAAGGTAGATTTGTTCCGTGGGTTCGAGGTGAACGCTCAGGTGACTCCAAATCCCCCAATGGAGGGAGAAGTGTTGGGCTCCATGATCACCGATGTGGTGTCCTCGACAAGTTCAGGTGGTGGAACGTTGTTGGACGTAATGGACAAAAGGAACGCGGTTCCGGAGGATCAGGAACTGTCCGAGTCGAATCACCACGAAGTAGAACCAGCTCCGACTCTTCTTCTCCAAACCAGCTACACGACCTTCACCTATTTCACCACGATGTACAAGGGTGACGAATCGAACGTGGTCAGTCGTCTGGAAACTGTTACCAACGTGGTGACCGAGACCATCAGACCCACCGCTGTGGTACCTATGGAAGCGAGCACCTTGCCGGTTACTTACTTCACCACGTTCACCTACTGGACCACATTTTATAAGGGTGGCGACACGGTTACCACGAGTCGGGAGGAAACCGTGAGTAACGTTGTGACTCCTGGTGTTGCACCCACTCCTACCGTCGAACTGGGTGTCGTCATGACCTACAGACCACTGTCATCCTTCAGCGAAGAGAGTCCTGTTAGTGACAAGGAGTCCAAAATCACCGCAGATAATGAGGTGACACCTTCGATTGTTAACCCCGTTGAAAATGTGAAAACGGAAGAACTTGGAACCACGTCCAAGGACATCACGACAGCTCCTGTTGAACAGAGCACTTTGGAGTCTTCTACTATTTCACCTGAACCCGTCACGTACTATACCACTTACACCTACTTCACAACTTCGTATATCGGTAACGAGACCATCTTGAACAGCAGACTGGAGACTGTTACCAGTGTCTCCGTACCTGAAGTCGTCGCTACGCCGCAGTTGGCGACGGGGAGAGCAATCGATGGACCCGTTTATCAGCAAAGTCTGGCGACCGAAGAGAAGGCAGTCACTCCATCCAAAACCAGCGAAGTCCCAAAGATCGGACTTATTTCTACAGTCAGGTCCAGTCAAGTTAACGACGGAACCACAACTCATTACATGACCGATGTTCATGGCACTTACATCGACGGATTGTACGCTCAGGTTGTTGAGAGTTCGACGAGAATAGAAACACCACCTCTGCCATCATCGATTGCCACTCCAGTTCTTCCAACGGGTGTTCTGTCGATGAATAAGGGCAGCGTGGTGGATGCCGACGAAGTCACGACGATCTACTTCACCACGAAGCAGATTGGTACCCTGTTGAATGGTCTATATGCCAAGGTCATCGAGAGCACTTCAAGTACCAAGATCAACGAAGAGAGAAAGGCGACCATTCCACCCACTCATGGTCACCGAACTGGCCTGGTGAGGTTGATCCAAGGTCAAATCGAGAACAACGGAACTACCATAGTGTATCAGTCGAAAGTGATCGGCACGAGCATCGAGGGTAGATATGCCCAGATCATAGAAAGCACTTCCAGCTTCCTGTCGACTCCAACCATCAGCATCGCGCCGACAGCGACCTTGCCACCCACCAAACCCACGGATGTCCCCGAAATATCACCTTCACCCGCAGTAATCCAGTCTTCCTTGTCAGAGGACCCAACCACCGAGTCTCCTGACGCGGAAGACTCCGAGCAGAACGACGAGAGCGAAGAGGATAGCGAAGAGGGTGAAGATGGACAGAGTTCCAAGAAAAAGTCCAGACTGACGTTCTCTACGAGAAAGAGGACCTTCACGCCTGCGATCAGGCCGTTCGTCTCCAGGAGCAGGCCCACGTTCAACCCGAAGAGAAAAGGTGCCCAAGGTGCAACCACGATCACCAGAACGGACGCGACCCCGACGATAACGGCGACCTTAGCCGGGAAGAGCAACAGGTTTGCCTCGTCGAGGGGCAGAGTCAGTTCGCCGATAGGTCCGTACTCTTCAACGTTGTCCCCGGCAGGTTCGAGAAGGTTCGCTGGAAGAAGAGGCTCTCCGAGTACAGCGAGCTCTTACGCGTCGTCGGTGGGAAGCACCAGAGGTAGACCGCAGGCTAGAATAACGCCGTCTTCGGTGTTCCAAGGGAACAGACGCGGTCCTACTTCTATCAGGGGCTCTTCGGCAAGGGCTGCGACTCGTGCGTCGAGTTCCGTGTACCCTGGAACCTCCAGCAGGTACAGGCCACCTATTCGAGCCTCTTCGACGCTCCTTCGTGGACAGCCAACAGTGAAACACGATGACCAAGAGAATGACGCTAACGAGTTCACCACGACGACCTTGGTGACGGACGAGACTCTGTACACTGATGATGTGGAAGGTGGGGAGACCGTGACGACACCTCTGCAGACAACTACGGAGTCGTCGAGGAGGTCGACCAATCCTCTTTTGAGATTCCGCAGGCCGATTAATTTGAACAATTCTGGGAGGACTGGAACCACTTCGAGGCCACCCACGACTACCAGAAGAAACGGGAATTTGAATAGGACGACTCCGCCGACTGCTCCCAAGGTCACCAACGGCCGTACCAATGGTAGAGCCAATGCACCCATCTCGACTAGACCTAGACAGGGCGGCACTGGTTTATTTCCTCCTCGAGGGCTATTTGGAAAGAAACCCGAACCTACCGAGGAGCAGTTAGACCCTGAGGATTTGGAAGGAGAGGGTGAGGAAAACTTCGAAGATGATCCTGTCGAGGAAATAGCGGACAACGATTACGAAGGCTCGGAACACGAAGATAGAACCACCGCAAACGTTAACCGTCGATCTGGTAAATCTATCAAGCCAACTGTGCAGATCAGACCGTTCTCGAGATTGAGAAGAACTCGTCGACAGGCGAGTCAATTAAGGTCGCTAACCAATCGATTCCGCCGACCCAATCAATCGAGTTCGAAGGTTGAAGACAAGACCGACGTGATGGAGAGCGCATCGAATAAAGAGGAGACCACGAAAGCCACCACTAAACCCATCGCTCGTTACAATAATCGAGGAAGGTCTCTAACGACCTCTCGACCTCCGTCCAAGTCGGGCAACAACCCTGAAAAAACGTCGGCAGAGTCCTCGGAAACGAGCCAAACTAACGTCAGGAACAGAAAGCAGAATGGTGACAGAACCTCGTCCAGAATAAAACCGTCGCCAGCTTCCAGTAATGGAAGACAGTTCACTTTAAGGGAAAAAGATGGAACCTCTACGAGTAGGTCGAACTATAAACGACCGAGCACTTCAGGGTCCAGATCGAACAGCAGGACCACGAGCAATACGGAAAGAGTGAGACCTCCGAGGTTACGAAATAATTCTAACAAGTCGACCGAGTCGACCAGTTCCAGACGAGTACCGCCATCTCGTGCTTCTTCGAGGTCGTCGAGTAGAAACGGTAGCAAACGAGGATCCTCCTCGCAGAGGCCTCGAGGTTCCCGCGAGGACATTAGGGAATCACCCACCGTTTACCCAGACTTTGACGGGACGATCACGGTGACCCATTACGTGCCCACCGAGGTGACGATCCCCGTTGTAAATAACGGCATTACGGAACAGAGAAATATCATAACCGCTCAGGCCAGCACCGAGGTGTTGGCTCCCTCCCAGTACAGTACCGTGACAGGTGGGGACGGCAGGCCGCTGGTAGTGATCGTTAGCGAAGTCACGGGTACGAACTTGCAAGGTCAAACCGAGGTAACTCGATTCTTGTTACACGAGACGCCCACCACCCGGGTCTCCCACACGCTGACCACCCTAGGAGGTCGCAGAGCCTCGCAATCGGTGATCGTACCCACGACCGTGTACTCCGTAGAGAACGTAGTGTCCACCATACAGCCCTCCATACCTGAAAACGCTCCTCTCGCGAACATCCTGCTGTCGCAGTTGCTTCTCGGTCAGTTAGGTCAGGCAAACCCCCTCCTGCAGCCGCAGGGCACACCGTCCACCCAATACAATACGCGCACCACATCCTACGTCACCACCATCACCAAGCAACAGAGCACCGTGATTCCGCTCACGTTCCGCGGCAAAGAGATCCTGACGACCTTGGTGGACACCTCGACCAACGTTGTCACCGCGACAGAGTTCATCACGGACACGGTGGTGGTGACCCCGACGGCTGCTCTGCCAGCGGCCAACCTGAACTCGTTGCTGTTGCTCCTTCAGCAACCTCAGCCTCCGAAGAACTCGAATCCACTTCTGGATCCCGTGTTCGCGGCGCCTCCTTTCACCCAGAGCAACACTCTGCCAGGTGAGGTCGAGAGGAGGCATCAGCCGGCTGACTCGGACTACAAGCAGGACAGCTACGAGTACTCCGGAGAGGACGACGACGTGCAGGAGTACCAGAAATCCGCCAAACCGTCCAAGATCTCCAAACCGCGGAATAGCCGCGGCAAGTACGAGAAGAAGGAAGATCACTCGAGCGGCCACAAGGAGGAGTCCAGCGTGGTGACTCTGTACGTGTCCGGTCGTAGGCCAGGGGAGTTCAGTACCGTTCTGAGCACCGTCAAAGTGAGCGACGCGGTCAGCTCCTCCAGGAGACGAAGGGATATCGGGGAGGATACGCACGCGGAGGTCCGGGCTTCGATCCCGCCCTCGTTGCACGCGGGATCGGAGATCCCTGTTCTAGCGAGTAGCGAGGACTCGATGGACGCACACGCGCCGACACAGAGTCTCGAGAGCGTAGTGGGTGACGTCGGACGGCACATTTCCACGTCCATCCGTACCTAACCCTTTCTCCCGCGTTACGTTAGAACCTCCCCCATAAATCATTCTCTCTGCCCCTCTAACCGTTATCATTCGATTAAGTCCATCGCCACTCATGAAAGCCCACCTAGATCGAAGCTGACGACCTTTCCGTAGTAAGTCGGTAGTCACGCGTCCGTCCCCGCGTTTCACAGCGACGTTGCTGTCCGTGTAATATAGCGAGTGTTCGGGGACGGTCCTCGCCGAGGACCACGTCGTCTCCGAGAACCGTGGAAAGCTCGCAGCTTCGGTTGATCGAGACCCACGTTGTTTCTCGATCACCGTCACACGTCCTGTTCGCTCCCCCATTTTTTCTCTTCTCTGTTCTCCACACCCGAACGGATCCTCCTCATCCTCTACTACGTCCACGTACTAACACAGCCTTGAATCCGCCGCCGCACGCGCGCCCACACGACAACAAAGAATCTCAACGCATGGTACCTCTCTCTGTTTTTGTCCGGACAACGGCGCAGTATATGCACACCGCGCGATGAGTAACCGCTACTAAGTGCACGAAACCACGTTTGATGGAATGTCTGATCTGGCAATGTTGTTTAACCCACCTACCCGCCCTTTCGCCGGACGCTTAACACACTCGACGACCACCCCGTGTGCGTAGAATCTAATCCACACGCGACGAGGATTATCTCACCCCTGACACAGCGAGAACGTCGTCTTTTCAGATGACTATCCTCACGACTACCAGCTAGGCAACCCCGATTACGTGCACGGGCGAACCGATAGTTGGTCGTCCAGGATTCTGACCGAGCCTGGCGGCGACTATCCCGAAGAGACGCCCAGAAAACGAGTCAGAATACGCGTACCCGTCGTCAGAAAGAACGGACGACAGCACAAGCTGACCGTCGTCAGACGCAGACCCCTGGCACCCAGGACCGAAGAGCCTCCTTCGTTAACGGTAGCTAGTCACACGCCACGAAGAATCGTGGTGACTCGAGTTAGGACTCTGGGTTTGGCTAACTCGATACAGAGCGATTTGGAGCCTGAAAATTATCGACCAGAGATTGGACGACACAAGGTTACCATAACCAGGCGAAGAAAACTCGAGTCGACTACTGTCTCGCCAACGACCACCGAGAAGAAGGCTAGAATCACCAGGAAGAAGCTGGTTGCTGTCAGACCCGTTCAACCGACACCTAGTTTCGCTATCATCACTACTGGTTTCTTCACCGCGTCCTCCGAGTACGATGAAGAGTACACTGAAGAGGGAGACGACGAGGAAGAGAACAAGCAAGATGTTACTTCCACCGTCACTCCGGAGCTGAAGGAACCGCCTAATGTTATCGACAGCAAACCCGAAGAGTTAGAGACTGAAGATAAGGTGGAGGACACTGCGGTGAAGGTAGTCGAAGAAACAACTACAGATGAACCAGTGATCATTACTGATAACTTCTTCTTCCCACCGTCTGATGACGAATATGAAGAGTACGACGAGTACTCGGACATGACCACTGAAAGTGGAAAGGAAGATCTTTCAACGACCACGTCGAAGGCTGAAGAGATTTCAGATAAAGACACAATCACAGAAGCTGCTGTATCTGAAAGAGGAGAAACTACGACGGAAACTGTTGAAACAACTGATAAGTCTGAAGAAGTGACGACCATGAAGGTAATTGATGATTTTGTTACACCAGAGAAAGATGAGGAGGTCGTTGAAGAAGAAACTCCAACTACTAAGTACCCTGAATATGAGGAAGAAGAAGAAAAACAAGAAGAAAATGAAGAAGAACAAGAAGAAAAACAGGAAGAAAAAGAAGAAGAAGAAGAAGAAGAGCAGCATACAACAGTTGAGTCAGTGGAAACAACCAGTGCAGATGTTTCTGAAGAGCAGTTTGAGACAACAACATCCACTGACGAGGAAACAACAACTGTTGAAGAAGAAGAAACTCACAGTACTGACTACCCAGAATCAGCTGAACCTGAAGCTCAAACTGAATCCACATACAGTGAAGAATCAACCGAAGAAGACACTCAACCTGACATTACTACAGTTCCAACCGAAGTTGAAGATACTTCAACTACTGAAGATTCCCAGGAAAAAGAAATGGAGTCGCACGTACCAATTGAAAGTGCCACCAAAGGTACATTGGAAGAACCTGAGGACTCGAATAAGAAGGTTGAGTCTAGTGTCACGGTATCTCAAAGTGATAAGAGCAAAGAATCTGAGACGCTTGAACCTAAAGTTACAGTAACTCAATCTGAAAGTTCATCGAAGGAACTTGAAGATTCGAAGACATCTGAAGTTACTCAGTCCTCAGGAGATTCAGTCGTTCAGAAAGATTCAGAACGTTCCATGAAGAAGATCGAACCTCAAGTTACGATAACACAGAGTGAATCGAAGGATTCGAAACACCCTGAAGAGGAGCACACTGAAATCTCCAGCGTGCAGAATACTGTAGTTTCGGAGTCGGGGTTAGAAGAGAAGGAAGGGGCGTTAACGGTGCAACCGATCGTAGAAACCTCTTCACCTACTTCTTCCTCCACATTCGCTAGCGTTCTGCCTCTGGAGACGTCCCGGTCGACGTCCCACGATTCCTCTGCCTCGACCTCGTTCGACGACACCGAAATACCTAGCGTGATTCCCCTGGAGGTCGATTACACCTCTCCAGAGACGAAGAGGACCTCCATGGTCCTCGAAACGACCCCCAGCCTCGATTCGTCGAAGGTGACGACATCGATTACGTCGCCGACGCCCGAGGACATCGAGGCTGGCTTAGCCGACGACCTCTATCTGTCCCTGTCGAGGCCGGACTTCCCCGAGATTTTACCCTCGAAACCGATCGCCGACGTGCACGAAACGATATCCACGCCCGACCTTGAACCTAGCACGAGCGTTTACTATACCGAGACGATCGTGACGTCGACACGCATGAGAACGTACACGTACGTGGTGACGCAACTGAACGGACTGGAGACGAAAGTGACATCCTCGACGACCGTCAGACCCAGAGTGACGACCCTTACGTTGACGGTGCCCGTCACGGTGACTGTCACTCCTACCGTGGAGACAACGAAACCCGCGTCGTCTGTGTATAGTCCAGTTCCTGTTGCTGGTGAGTAGCCCACGCCGGCTGTCCGAGCATTTTCTATGACGATCGTCGTGTGCCCCGAAGCTTCCACATGATTAGATTGAATGATCAATGATTATATATGAATGATCAATATTAGACGATAAATGATAACACGATGATAAATGATGGATTGCGAATTTGAGATGTGGTGATATATATTACCAAACTTGTATTTACCAGTCTTGTGTTAACCCTTTCTGTGTGTACGACTAAAAGTGTGGTAATGGGGTACGTATTTGAGAACCTAGGGATTTGATAGTTTAGAAATTTGGGACTGTATTTGGGGAATTTTTATCATTTAAGATTTATGTGGGCATTTAGGGAGTTAGGACCTAGGGATATGGGGATCTAAGAGTTTGGATATCTAGGGATATGAAAATCTAGGGACTTGAAAATGTAAAGATTTCGAAATCTAGAAATTTAAAGATCAAAGAGTTCATAATCCATCAAAGTGACAACAATTTTCGGGCCACACGACGGTCTATGTAAAATATATTCTTTAGACTAATAGAAACTTCTCTCTCCCCCTCGAGACTGTACATACTTGTCTCACTTCAAATTGGCTTATGGCGGTCGAAATTGTTCCCTGTACAATAGAAGTGTATATACCTGTAAATGAAGAACCAACATATATTGTACATACTGAATTTTCCGTTCTCGTATATTTCGTCTGCTCTGTACATTTTTTTTTCTATCGAATACTCGTTTCCTCTGTACTCTGAAAGTATACGTGATCAGTGTTCGGACGTCCGTTCGGGCCGAACAGCTGTACAGTTTCTAGATTGTTCAGGTAAACCGATTCGTGTAACGTGTACATTGTCGGCGGACATTTGTCGACGCGAAAACGTGACTCTGTTGTAATCGCTTCACTGTGGAATTATAACACGACAGGAGAATACGAAGCGAAAGATGAAGAAGGCCGAAGGTTCAACTTAGCTACTCGCGTGATGTCGAATGGAGTCGAGGTGATTGTTGCCGGTCCAACGCCGGCATTACGATGGGAGAATTCTATGCCTCAACCTACGCTGACATTGTCCGACACGGTTGTCATGATGCTTCCTCAAGATAAGCCCAATGAATTTGTCACCAAGACGTGTACCACCACGTTCACGTATCTCACTACGATCACCAAGGATGGCACAACTACCGTTTCCACGGAACAACAGGTAATAATGTTAATACTCCGCTGCCGACTGTTTAGATACACGTTTATGTTCTAATGTTGAGATTGCAGAGAAATTTATGCTGGAATTGTGGACCGTAGAGTATAATTTATGTTGAACTTGATGGGGAGGACAGTTTATGATAAAGTTATTATTGATTGTAGAGAACAATTTATTGTCAAAGTATTCTCAATCTAATCTAACTTGAAATGATTCACCTTAATCTAACCTAACCTGAGAGGATCCATCTTAATTTAATCTAACATCAATCTATGTCTAGCCTAATCTAACCTAATCTGAATTGACCTGTCCTAACTGAACCTAACCGTAAGGTACACCTAGGTAAACCATAACGTAACCCAACCAAACCTAACAATAATTTTTACAAATCTTGCAAAATCTAATCTAACCTAATTATAACCCAGTCATAATCTAATCTAACCATAACCTAATCTAATCCAACAGTAACCCCTCCTAATTTTATCTAACCCCAAACAGATAAAATAGTGTCCCAAAGTTCACAAACCTTGGATAATATGAAATTAAAAAATTTCACATCTTAACGTTTGAATATCGTTTAAAATACGTTCAACATAATTTTACCTCAAACTTGAAATAATTGAAGGTGATAGCCAACACAGCGACGGAAGAACGTCACCGGAAACCAGGTTCAGAGACCGCAGCAGTAACCCTAGACGCGTCGCCGACTCTCCGGACGGAGGTGTTCAAAACGACCTACACCTACTTAACTCTGAACACCGATCACTCGAACGTAAACGATGCTCTAGAGAGCAGCACGAAGGTGATAACGAACACGGTAACCGCTCCTCAGCATTATCTTCACATGATCCTCGAGCCATCCGAAGCACCACAACCGGAAACGAACACGTATCTCAGTACCAGGATGTTGGAGAAGACATTTATGGAGGATGGACGAACCAGAATCGAAACTACCAGTGACACTGTTACTCAGGTTAATATTTATCAGACGATTTTCAATATCTTGTAGAGGTTATTGGAGAACAGGTCGTAAAGGTTATTCCTTATGCTAGTGAAAGTATGGGGTCATGTTAGGAAATTTATAGTGGAAATAATATGAAAGTATGATACAGGAAGAAGTGATGTAAAGGACAGTTGGTTATATTTGTTATTATGAATGTATTTTTAATTCTATTAAGTCTTTTATCAAATTTTGAAAGATTTTTAGAGTAGTAGCAGTAAAGTGAATTAATAATAAATAATAATAGTAAATAAATCTTTTTAGCTGATAGTCACAGAATCTGCACCACCACCTCGACCAACCAGCGTCACCACCACGTTAACAGCTTTGGATAGCACGGAGGAGAGCATGACCGACATGATGAAAACTTATTATATCACCTATACATATTATAACACCTTCCTAGAGAAAGGCAGCACCGTAGTTCGAACGAACGTTGCGACATCGACCGATTTGGTGCTGGAGAAAGTGCCTGTCAAGAAGACGACCACGAAGACCACCCTAGTCAACCCGACTCCGGAACCAATCCAAATTTTTGCCACGAAAACCTATTTGACGACATTCACGTACTTCACCACGCTACTTCAAGTAATTATTTCAACTGTAAAATGTTTGTTACGAACTTTTAGTGCATAGATTTGGACTTTTGGTAACTTGGGAGCTTGAGGATTTTGGGAATTTCAAGATTTGGGGATTTGAAGATTTGGGGATTTGAAGATTTAGAGATTTGTGGATTTGGGGAGCTCAAGGATTTGGAAATTTGAGGATTTTGGGATTTGAGAATTTGGGGAGTTCAAGGATTTGAGGGTTTGGGGATTTGAGGATTTGAGGAGTTTGAGGATTTAGGGAGTTCAAGGATTTGAGGGTTTGAGGATTTAAAAGTTTGGAGGTTATGAAGATTTAAGGACATGGGAATTCATGGAATTGACGATTTTTGATCATTCGAAAGATTTGAGGATTTCCGCTTTAAAAATAACACATTATTTACAAAGAAATAAAAAATGGCCATACATAAACCAACTTTCTCGTTTCATTACAGGCTGGACCAGACGGAGAAACCTCGACAACGGTCTCCTCCAGGTCTCACATCGTAGAAAACGTAGTCACCGAATCAATTGCACCAAGCTTGCTAGACGCCGGCTACATGAATGCTTTGCTAACCACCGCACACCACTCCGATCCAGTGAAAAACGTCGTCACAGGATCGACCATCATTTTCTTCGACGAAGAGGATCAAATAGATCCTACCACAACCAGCAGTTTCCTGGAAGCAACCTCTTCAATCGAAACCCAGAATGATGAAGCAGTCTCAGCAAGTTTGGTGTCCACGGAAGCGTCTTCGGTTGTCAATGAATCGAACTTGAAGCCCTCTGAACAGATCACTCAGGTAATTAATCATCTTATTACGTGAAAAAAACAAAGTTTTATTACTTAAGTAACATTAAGTCAAATTTTACTAAAATTGAAGGTACATTGTCAAGTATAAGAAATGTGTGAATACTTTATGTATGTACTGTATGTAGATAAGTGTAGTGTTTATTCCAGGATTATAGTGTATGATGTTCGTTTTAGGAACAAAATGTAACATCCTCCGGGGAGACCGTTCAAAACAAGAAGCCAGCTAATCAGAACACCAGCGATCTTCAAGTGAGCAACCTCCTCAGTCTCGGATCCTTGGGAATCAATAGTTTGTCTGCCCTGGGGCCGGTTATCACCGCGATGGCGGGTTTGCTTCAAGGAAAGACGTCGGCAACCCGGAGAAACGACACTATACCGCAAGCGGAAGTTCAGGAAGTAACCACTCAGAGGTCGCCGATTTACATTCCCGTGGCCGAGTTCGCCGATGGCGATATAGAGGCTGCTGAAAGCCAGAACATTGGTAAGGAAATACCTGCCAGTTTCACTTAATATTTTCCTGTAAACTATACTTCGTTTTCTCTAACATCTACGTAACTGTTCGATATCGTACTGTTGTGAATTACACTCTTCAGCTATTAGCTTTAACATGTTGACCGTAATAGTGAAAAATGGCGTTTGTGGTCAGACATATAATACAGAAATAATTTATCCGAAAAATCATCTAGATAATTTTGTATCTGGAAGATAATTGTTCATCTGGAAGATAATTTGTTATCTGGAAAATCATCTAAATAATTTCTTATCTGAAAAATCATCTAGATAATTTCAACCGAAATATAGAATTTAATGAATTAACGATGTGTTCGTCTTCAAGGTACTCATCTGGCGAACCTAAACCACAACTACATCGAGACACGTCACAAAGTGGCCTCCAGTCTGGCAGATGGTATTCCGATCTCGCCAGGAGAAGTGATTACAGCAAACAGCGACGTAATTATCGGCAAGCCAGGAAAGATGGCGCCGAGACCGCCCCAGACGTTCTTAGAGGACGAAGAGCACATCGGTATGAAGCCACCGCCATTGCCAGTACCAAATATACCGGTACATCCGGTTCTGGAAGTTCTGGAGAACGATCGAGACGATTCTAAGCCGCAACAAACTCTTCAGGGTCACAAGGGACCTCAGATACAGATATATCCAGCTCATCAAGTGTATGAAGAGCATTTGAAGATACCGGTGTCGATGCCCATCGACACGAATCAGGGTTCGATACCCAAACAGCCTCAGAAGTTGCATTCCATTCAGTCGCCGCCTAAGAGGATGGGTTCGAAACAGGATGTTCTGGAAAATGATCCTTTGTTGAAACCTCCGGATAGACCTAACGTTGAGCAGTATGCTAATCCGAATTTGAAGTTGAACGAGCCGGAGTGGAGTCCTGAGAAGCCGAGGAGACCTTGGAGCGCTAAGGATCCTCTGAAACTGTCTCCACCGCATCCGCAATTCGATCAGGTATGGTTAGGAGCAAGTCCTAGGGAATGCATTGTCAAGGATTTGTTGATTTTTATGAACTTTTATAAGAACTCCAGACGAATGAAACTATAATTTTTTCAGAAGATTGATTCGGTGAAGCCACCACTAGAGAAGCCATGGCCCACACTTCTCTCCGAGGACCAGAAACGACCACCATGGGCTCAGAGGGATCCTCTGCTCCCCGATACCTCCATCGTCATTCAAAGTTCCGAACCCAAACCCAAACCCGCGGAGCCAATAGTTCATCAAGTACCACACGTGATCGACAGATCAACTGGACAACCATTGCTGGTCAACATCCAACCCAGTCAGGTGGCCAATGTGGTGATTCCTCAGGGTGGGACTCAAGCTTTAATATTCGGTGACACGAGTGAACCACATATCAGTGGACAGTACTTTGACGATCCTTCACCGTATCCTGAATCTGAAGTTGGATTGGGTTTCGTTGGAATTCAAAGGGTAATTGCAGTTTGCGATTTTCATTTATCGAAATTTGAATAATTGTAGCAAACTTAAAAATATCAGATGATAGCAATATACAGTATATTATATATGTACAGAAATGAAATAAATTGCTAAATATTATCTAGGTGGAGGACCTGCCACAGTATTCCAACGGAAAGGACCCAGCGGACTACATGGTCCCACCATCGCCACCTATGAACTTCAAGACCCACCTCGACAAACACCCTTCGCACAATCGTCCAGTGATCCCATTGTCACCAGGTCGTTTCGAGTACGACAGACCGCAGGACAAGTTGGAAGCTCCCATGGGAAGACCCGAGAAAAAACCATCGGACATGCACCTGATCAAACACCCTGACGGTTCAGGTACCCTAAGTGGTCAAGGACACGTGCACACGGAGATCCTGGTGCACCACAGGCCGGAAACGGTGAACATTCGTCCGCAGGGTGTACCACATCCGTCTCACGTCCTGTCCAACAATCATTTACCACCGAGAGGTCAATATCCTAAGCTACCGAAGCCCGCAGACCCAAATACTCCGCCGAGGAGGACGGAAATGTCCGGTTCGTCGGACAACGCTCATCGATACATCCTGTTGGCGAAGCCGGACTCCGGGAATGAAATACTTTTGAATACCAATTGGAAGGCGGACAAAAAACCGCCGAGGATTTTGGTGAATAATAGAATGAGACCGCGTCCTCCTTTGAGGACTACTACTGGTCGTCCTTTGGACAGACCTGTGTACGTTGAGAGGCCTAACGTGAGGAAGCCTGTTTATAATGGGTCTCAGAGACCCCCGGTGAAGAACCAGAATACCTTTGTGCTGCCTCATCGACCACCGACGAACCCGCAGATTCATCATGAACCACCTAGGATGTCCACATCGAAGCCAGATGTGAAGGAGGTGACTGAGAGGCAACCTTCGTTTGGATCTCGTCCTCAGGTGAGTAACCTGGTTCCTCACCTGGTGTTTTACCTTTGGGCCAATGTTATGTTGATCTGGTCCACCTTACCCTAACTTACTATCCTAACTCTTATTCAGGCTATATCTTCTTTTGAAAATATATACCAGCTACCTATGTTACCTATGAAAGGCAATCTGGAAGATATCAAATACAAAGATGTTTGTCTTTTCAGCACGTAGACGTTCAAGACAGACCACTGCACTTCTACCCTGAAAACAAACGTCCTACGAACGTAGTTCCAGTGAGACCTCAAACGGAAGAACATATACCAACAGGAGCGATAGAGTACCACAATCCTTCCAAACCCAAGACAAAACCAGAACCCACAAAGCCAGCAGTGAATAGTCAACATCAGACTTTTGATCAGACTCCGACAAATCAAGGACAGCCAGAAACGTGGCAGAGTGGCAGTCAGACTGAAAAGACCTTGGATTCCGAAAGTGAAGCCTCGGAGCAGGTGAAATACCATAACTCAGCGAAGGAGGGTCAAAAAAATAAACCAACGGAGGATGCTACAGTTAGTCAAACTAACAATTCAACTAAGAACACATATGCAGGATCGAAACAGGTGGATCAGCAGAGTCAGAAACCTGTGTGGTTCAATCAGGGGGCGCCATTTACACATAAAAATATTCCTACGTCAACCCAAGTACCATACGGACCGAACTATTACAACACCAAGCTGCAGGAGATGCCGATCGTGCAAGGAAAACCATTTGGAGTCTACAGTGGCCACGAAGACGCAATGACTTACGGTTATAAGTGGAAGGAGGGCAAACCTGATTACGAGATAGTGCAGGGTGTACCCTCGACTTATTACGGTACCCAGAAGCCATCGAGTCACAAGAATCAGCAAGGTGAACATACATCCACCCCACAGCCCCATGAACGGGATGACACCATAGATCTGAAGCCACCAGCCATCATCCCACAGTTCATGCCCGACTCTGACAAGCCTGGCAGACTTTATCCCAGACCAAGTAAACCGGAAACTAGACCCGTTTCGTACCCCAGGCCCAAGGTTCCGACTCAGCCAGAAGCTAGACCAGATCAGACGAAGACGAGCCCTGAAAACAAGCCAGATCTAGAGTCCTTCAAGAACGATACTCAGGGTAGCAAGGTGAACCAGAGCCACCTGCAGTTAGGTGGTTTCGTGGATCTGAATTGGAACAGCGGTGTGAAGGTTTCGGAGACTCAGAGTAACAGGAATGAGACGGTGAAAACTCAGTTCAGGAACAGTACGACTCCCTATCCTGAAGAGCAGTTCCCCCAGTCAGACATGGGGATGAGCGCAGAGAATAGTCGTCCTACGGTGACCCAACCGGAATATGGACAAGGAACAAGGATCCATCCAGAGTACCCACATATCATCACCAAGCCCAAACCTCAGGTACCCGGACCAATAACCATCTCTTCTGGTCATAGCAAACCTGAAAGACCTAACATAAGGTTCTCCATGCCTGTAGAGGCAATGGGCGAGGAAGTGGACAGTAAGACCCAGACTGAAAGACCACCCAGCATGTTGATCACGAAGAGTGACACCACTGACACGAAGAAGAACGATGAGTCTCTCGAAACGTCTTATCAGACTAACTTCGCGTTATCAGACGCGAATCAGGGTGACTCAAACATTAGGATTCGTCCTGCTGAAACGTCTACCGACATGTTGAGCAGCATGGAGGGAATGAGTGTGCCATCCAGAGATATGATGCCACCACCCCTGAGGCCTACTATTGGCTCGAGTCAGTCGAACAAGAACGAGGAGGAGGATTTGAAGCCACCACCCATACCTTCGCGAGATGTCGTCGGTCTATCACCACCTCCTGTTGACATTACCACAACCAGTAGACCTACCGAGGACAGGTTCTCGTTTGGAGTTGCGAACGAGTCTGGTTTGAAGCCTCCTCCTAAGTATATTCCTCTGAAGGACTCATCTGTGGCACCTCTACCCAGTGTCAGCATGGTTCCACCTAGTCCCAGACCTTCCGTTGCCAGACCCTTCATCGTGGAATTACTGTCTCAGGTGAATTTCAGCTTAAATCTGTTCAAAACTTATTTGAACACTTTACTTAAACTATTCAGAGGCAAATTAAATTTATTTATTATGGTTCGTGTGCATGACAGGACATGGTACCACCACCTCCAGCAACACAGACCACCAGACCTCTCGAAATTGCTACAGTTAGACCCGCAGTTGCAGTTTCTGGGTCCATTCAGATTGCAACAGCAGTGGCAACTTCGCACATCCCGGTGGTCCAGGATATGGAATCGAAGATTCCGATCATACATGGCACAGTCGATCTCCCGGTTGTCGTGGATGTACCAGAGATCCTCAGACCGGTTGAGACCAGGATGACGGAGCACGTCAGCATCTACACCGTGAGGCCTTTCGACACCAGGCCAGTGTCCAGGTACAGATCTTTTATTCTAAGTTACCTAGAGCGACTGAATCTCTTGTCACGTCAAATCTTGCAGAATATCGGTACAACCCACTGCCATGCTGTCTTCGAACATGGTGATTCCAACGAAGTTGAGACCACTGCAAGTGAATCACATTCAACCCAGCAGATCTTCGTCAACGAGTCGAGAAGTTGAACCAACTAGGTCCCATAACTTTGAGATTCCCAGAAATCCCGTGAAACGTCCGGAGCATCCAGTCTTCCTGGAGTCCAGTTACGATAATATTTTACCGTCAACCAAAGTGGAACCTACGGAAAGTCTGACTCACGTGGTCACCACCCAGAAGAAGGAGCCGCGTCCCACGATGACGAAGGATGAAAAAACGAAACTGGTTGTAACATCCACAACGGAACGCAAACGGTTAAACGAGACTAGTGTGAAGCATTCACCCACTGTGGTGATTAGAACTGACAGTTCGATCGTGAAAGTAACTGGTACCCTGCCGGCGAACAATGAGAAGACGAATGGATCGATAATCAAGATGACGAAGAGCAGTGTCAGTAGTACTGTACGTAAAGCTGCTAATGCATCTACTACCATGCGCACGAAACCGAAAGAGGTATGATTTGAGTACTATATGTACTCTTTTGATTATGCATGCTGAAATTTTTATGGCCGATGCACAATTTTAGACAGATGTATTAGATTGATATTTACAGGGAGGGCGATTGGTAGGTTAAGTTTAGTTATACTACTTGTTTAATCATGTATAGTTTCATATCACTTGTCTGATCACTTGCAATTTTGTATTAATTGTCTGACAATCTAGATACACTATAGTGCTTGATTTACTTGCTGGCCACATAAAATCTGCTACCACTTGTCTGACCACCTGCACCTACTACTTGTCTGACCCCTTACAATCTGCTACCACTTGTCTGACCACCTACAGTCTACTACCACTTGTCTAACCACCTACAATCTACTGCTGCGTGTCTGACCACATCTATCACTACTTGTCTGACTACCTAAAATCTGTTTTCACTTGTCTGACTTTCTACAACTTGAACAGTTTGTTTGATCACACGATACCTATGCTACTTATGTGGTCAAGGATATTTCATACGACTGGTTTGCTTTCCTCTTTCTTTATTCTACATGTCTAACCACCTATTGTCTGGCCACCGTTGATTTCATACCTATTGTCTGGCCACCGTTGATTTCATACCACTTGTCTGGCTACTTGTTTGACTATTTGTGGTCCTACTTTACTTACCTTGTGTCTTACCATCTCGTTGAATTTAACGAAACATGCACCGTGAACTTTCACTTATCTGACTAGTTACGATCACATTTTACTTATCTCATTAAGGTCTCATTTCACTTATTTGATGGCATTCGATCGCACACTAGTTTCCTATCTCCTAATTATCTAATCACGCGCGAAGTTATGTACTATTCGTCCACTTTCCCGCGGTCCTATTGCACTTGTCAAACCGCTCTGACTTGTCCAACCACTTGTCACCAGCACTTATCTAATCTGCTCAACCTGACACGCATCTTTCTTTCTATCACTGCGATTATAGTTTCTGTGTACATACTTCTTTTGCTGAGTGCTACGACTTCTTACACTTAGGTTACCCGATTCCAGACATCTACAGTGACTAGAACGGAAACATCGGTCCTAGGTTCACCACCGACCACACGAACCCTTCTTCTCACCCACACAATGACATCTACTACTGTGGAGACGGTAACGGAGACACTGTTACGTCCGACAAGCTTGATTTCTACGGTCACGTCGACCATTCTGCAGTCAGTTGTTACCAGGATACCTTCGTCGTACGAGAACGTGGTTGATAATGACTCTATCTTTGTGGTGATGAGTGATCAGAAGCCTCCTGCACCTGGAGCTGAAGAGGTAAATTTAAGAATCAGTTGTTGTTTTATATTGTAGTGTAAGGTAGGGTCAGAACTGGGTGATGTGGATTTGAATGGTTGACTTATGTGAATCCTGATTATTTGGATTTGGGTAGTTAACTGACCTGAATCTTGAGGATGTGGATTTGAATGATTACCTTATCTAAATACTAATGAAATGGATCCAAGTAACTTATTTACCTAAATCTTGATGATGTGGATCCAAATAACTGACTTACCTGAATCCCAACGTTATGGATCTGAATTACCGTTCTCATAAAAATTTGTTCATAAATTTCCTCACAGGTTGAGGCAGAATACGGTGACGACATATCACGGGACGAACAAGACCCCGTCGGAAACGAGGTGCACAGAGTTCTGGCAGGTGGTGTTCTCGGTGCACCTGTGGTGTCTCTTCAGCCCATATCCAACCAATGTGCACCCGAATGCAGAGCCTCCAGGGCAGAGATGTGCATAGAAGTTGGAACCGAAATGAGATGCATTTGTCGACCAGGTTTCGCGAGGATGTTCCCTGATCGACCTTGTAAACGTAAGTTACCACTTGTTCCACACAATGTACACATTGACTCCCAAAAGTTAATCTTCATATTTATCTGCAGCTACTTACACCTACACATTACGAGTCGGTCTGGATCGCATTGGTCACGAGCCGATTAATTACGAAGCCAGCGTCAATGATTCCACTGCCTATAGAAGGCTATTAGGGCCAATCAAAGATGCACTCGATCGAACACTGATGCAGAGCGATTTGAGGGATATTTATAGGGGATTGAATATTGCTGGTTTGACACCGGACCCAACGAAAGTGGAATTCCATGTCCAGCTCAGTGATAATGCTAACGAGACCAGGTTGAAGGAGGTCCTTCGGAAGTATTTGATCAGCAGCAACTACAGTTTGGGAGGCACAGAAGTGTATGCCTCGAAGAACCTTGATGTGGTGAGTGACTATATCTTCAAATTATTAGTCAACAATTTTGTTATCTATAAATCAGGGTATAGAAACAAATAATTAAACTTAATAAACTTGAAGTCTAACTTGAACTAATTTCAGTCTGTGTGACATAAGTCTGTGACATAAATTCAGCGTATAATTACCAAAGTCATAGGTCACAATTACCAACCTGCAAGGCATTATCACACAGTTCTTAACCCTCTAGAATTGCAGTTCTAGAGAACTTCTCCATTGCAAACAAAACATAATATACATTTCAGATCGATGCAGTCGACTTCGACGAATGCTCAACGGAAGAGGGTGGACCTTATCACGATTGCTCTGCAAATGCAGCCTGCTTCAATTTACGTGGGTCATATCAGTGCTCCTGCAAAGAGGGATGGGCAGATCTGTCGGAGAATCCTATGTACCCCGGAAGAGTTTGCTCTCAGGCTCCTCTGGGATGTCCTAGCTGCAACAACAAAGGACACTGTGTCACCAACACGAATGGTCAAGAAGTTTGCGAGTGTTTCCCTTGGCACAGTGGTCAACGTTGTCAAGTTAACCTCAAAGGTATGATTTATGGTAGATCGTAAATTTGTCACGAGTTCTAAGAATTCAGGATGAGACTATTTTTCTTCTTTGTTGGCTACTATTTGTAGACTAATTCGTTTAATTAGTGTCACCGTTGCTTTTGCAAAGTATGTATGAAGGGAGACTGTCGCTGAGGAGTTTCAGTATCTGTCATCTTATGGTAGGCGAATAGTACTATCTGTTCAGAGTTGAAATAACTGTGAATAACTATGAAATAACTTGAAGTAACAAGTTATGATTAAGTAAGAAATAAGTTATGATTTTGACTATGAAGGTTGATGACAGTGAGCTCTCACGAGTCTCAGATGTCCACAATTTGTAACATAAATCACAGAATGAAATAAATTATAAAATAAAAGTAACTGAGTGTTCCTGAGATTTAACTTGAAATGTTTTAAGATTCATAAATCTGTTTTTAGTGTTACTGATAGCCCTGGTTACGACCGGTGCAATACTGCTGGGCCTGCTGGCAGTTTGTGTGGGCATGGCGTGTTTCCGTCAGCCAAACCGAAGACGAAGAACAGGCGACCGAAGGGCGATGATTCCTGGAACTGGAGGAGACACCAGTAGCGAGGGCAGTGTGACGGATCTGGCGATCCCTCACCATGTGCCCCACGTTCTGCCCCCGCCACCGCAGATGATTGCACCCTTGCCGCCATCAAAGAGACCAGCTCGCAAGATCAGTGGTAAACCGAGACATCCGCCGAGGAAGGCTACTATGGTTCCTGCTTCAGGTTTGTTCGAGTTCTTCATTTCTTTTCTTCTCTAGTCTTTGGTATATCTTCTGCTTTAGTTTTCTTTTATCTTTCTTCGTTCCTTCTTTTCTTTTTCGACTAATCGTCTTTTATGATTTTTTGATTGATCTTCTTTTATTCTTTTCTTCTTTCGATCAATTTTCTTCTTTGTTCTGTTTCATTTCGATCTTCTCTTTCTTCTTTCTTCCAAGCATTCTATTTAATTCTTGCTTCTTCTTTCAATCAATTTTCTTCTTTCGTCTTTCAATTATTTCTCCTTCCTTTTGTTCCTCTTGTGTCTTTTAACAAATGATGTTACTATGATGCTACTATCAATACTATGATGGCTGCACATATTGTCTTAACCTTATCCTCAAACGATCTTTACACCACAAAGTATGATTGAACATTTTATTCTACAATAATTAATTATACAGTTAATGTTCATAATAATAATCTTGATTACCATCAGCAGTGGCAGTGAGCGATGAACAACGAGACCGTTCACTAACAGTGATGATCCCACGTGCCAAATATCGATCGGCCCCACAATCTCCTCAAAACTACAAGTCCGGCATGAGCACCTTCTCGACAGAGGAGCATAAGCTGCTCAATTACCTCGACAGCGGCACGCACAACACCGGAAACCGGAAGCAAAGCGTCTCCAGCCAGAAGGACTGCAAGGAAGCTGAAGTGCAGGTGATCAGAGCACCGGCTGCGCCAACTGGAGCTCTCGTTAGCGCCGGTTTCCAGGTAATTTCTGTTTGCTTAATTAAAAACCTTTGTCAATTCATCTTAACGGAGGATCTGAGGTTTAGCCCAAAGCTTTGACGAACAAATTGACTAATAGGCTCTAACTTTAGAGGTTCTTCAGGGTTTAATAGACTCTTAAAAAATTAACAAAGTAACAGATGTTTTAGGAACATACAAATTGGTAAGTTCTTTACGTTCAAAGGTTCTAACAAACTCTTCAGGGTTTGACAAACATACCAACAGGCTCTTTGTCTAGCAAACAAGCTCTTCAGGTTCTAACTCTTCACAACCTGAATTCCTAAAAACAATGGAACAGATAAATCTCTTCAAGATTCGCATACAAGTATTGTTACAATTAAATTATATCAGTAAAATAATATACTCAGTTCACACTGTCAGTTTGTTAGTTTTTGAGGAGTTCCCGAAGAGCTGATGAATTTGTTGGAGTCTGACAATGTGACGTACATCACGATCTCAATCAGTATCCCATGACACTCTTCAACATGTCAAACCTTCATATCAATTCAAAGTGTATGTTGTCCACAAAGGTGTCAGCCACAGTGACACGAACGATGGACGCCGATTCGACGTTGGCCAGATCCTGCGGAGAGACAACGGTGGAAACAGCGACGAAAGTGTTGAGAACCGCTGATCTCCAGGGTGATCTGTGCTCGACGTTGGCTCGATCCTGCGGAGAGACGACCATCCAAGCACCGACGAAGTTGCTGAGGCTCGACTTAGGCGAGGCGGGCTCTACGCTGGCCAGATCTTGCGGGGAAACTACCATTCAACCTCCTACGAAGGTCGCGGAAGCCAGAAGAAACAGCGTGAAGGATTCTAGAGACAACAGAGACACCAGAGACAGTGCCAGCGAAGGGCACACGATGGCCGAGAGGGATCTGGGCAGCACGCTTCGACTTCCGGCCCAGCATCCGCCTCTTTATAGCCCGGACAGGGTATGTTACTATTGAAATTCGAGCTTCTTATTATCACTTCCGTTCCTTTTTCCTGTTTTCTTTTGTTCTGGAGGATGGTTTTGTGTTTGGAAGTGTTTCATTTGGTCACTAGTTATTTTAGTTTTCTATTTTTTAGTGGGATTGTTGATATTAGTGGTATATGGTGGGTGGGGGTTCAATTTTGAAACAGTAGATTTCTAGATTTCTGGATTTCTAGATTTCTAGATTTCTAGATCCCTAAATCCCTAGATCCCTAGGTTCCTAAATTCTTAAATTCCTAGATCCCTAGATCCCTAGATCCCTAGATCATTAGATCCCTAGATTCCCAGATCCCTAAATCCCTAGATTCCTAAGATACATAGATTCCAAGATCCCTAGATTCCTAGTTCCCTAGATTCCTAAGATACATAGATTCCGAGATCCCTAGATTCCTAGATCTCTAGATCCCTAGATCCCTAGATCCCTAGATTCATAAGATACATAGATTCCGAGATCCCTAGATTCCTAGATCCCTAGATCCCTAGATTCCTAAGATACATAGATTCCTAGATTCCTAGATTCCTAAATTCCTAGATTCCTAGATTCCTAGAGTCCTAGAGTTCTAAATTCCTAGATTCCTAGATTTCTAGATTCTAAGTATCCCTAGTCCCCTAGTTGGTAACTATCTCCCAATCCCGAGATTCCAAGAATTCCTAGATCCCTAGATTCCAATTACCTCTCAATCCCAAACTTTCAGAATCCCTAGATCTCTAGATTCCAAGAATCCCTAGATCCCTGGATCCCTAGATTCCAAGAATCCCTAGATCCCTGGATCCCTAGATTCCAAGAACCCTTACATCCCAAGATCAGTAGGTTTCTACAACCCAAGAATCCCTAAATTTCGAGAGTTCCCAGATCCTAAGAATCCCTAGATCCCAAAAGTCCCAAGATTGCAAGAATTCCTAGATATTAAAAATCACTAGATTCCAAGAATCCGTAAATCCTGAGAATTCCCATGTCTTGAAAATCCCTAGATCCTGGGAATCCTCATGTCCCAAAAATCCCTAGATCCTGAAAATTCCTAAATATAAATATCCCCAGATATGTAATCGAAAACAAAATAAAATCGCAGAGTAATTAGAGCATTTCGGTCACTGTTGAATTAATAGAATTTATTGTTCGATTGTTGCAGACCAGCGATCGAGAATCGAACTTCGACTCTCTCTAGACATCGAAGATCATGCGATTAAACCGAAAGAAAAGGAAACGATCCAGTCGACGGATTGATCGTGGACGAGACCGCTGGACGGTAATCTCCACATGTTCAGAGATCGATTAATAAAAGAGGAAACGAGTCCTTCCATCGACGCAATCGATTCCAATATTCTCGAAACGATTGCCGGTATCGAGACGAATCAGGGAGCTTTAATCGTCTATCTCGTTAAATTAAACCCGATTATTTATTGACAGGAAAGCGTCTCGAAGTAAAAAAGGAAATTTTTTTCTCGACCTGAACCGACGTTCGATGGGACCAAAAAGTGGAGAAAGAAATTTTTATTTTGACGAAAAAATACACGAAATTCACGTTGTGAGCAACGCTTTCCTCTATTTATTTATGGACGTTGATTCAGTGCTTAGATTACGCGTGCGTTTCGATCGCGACAGGCGCTCTCTTTGCCGTCGACGGAAATTTTTGCTCTTTCACGTTTTTTTTTCTTTTTTTTTTTTCTTTTTATATCGAACGCAAAGAAGCTCAGATTCAAAGAGACGCGCTGGTTACTTATCCCCGTGCCAAAATACAACCAATGAAAGAGAAAGCTACAGCAGCTTTCCGACTGTCGTTTTCACGTTTTTATTTTCTTCTTCTTCTTTGTTCTTTTTTTTTTCTTAATGGAGAGCGGACACGAAACGTTGTTCAGAAATTTCATTCGAGCGTTTTTTCTAATACTTCATCGACGAACATTTTGCAAAATGTATCTAATGCTATCTTCCATTTTATCCTAACCTAACATGTCGTATAAGAAGGATAAGAATATAAATAATTAAAATTGATATTAATCTTTCAAAATTTATTATGAAGCCTAAATTGTTCGATAGTTATGAACATTTGAGATCAGTCTTTTTGATGAAACCAGATGACGTCACAATTTTGAGTTAAATAATTGTAAATGATGAAATTATAATACCATGAAATCATTCAATTAGCTTCAAAAAATACTAGTAATAGTATGTTATTATATCGATACATTTTAATAACTTTTCGACTTCAATAATGCAACAATGTGAACTCACCATTGATATTGAAATATCGGTATATTTTTTAGGCAATCTTTCTACATTTTTTCTTATGAGTCAATTTTTTTACATTTCTTTCTTAACAGTCAATTTCTTGCATCTTTTTTTTGATACTTTTTATTATACAATTTGATGTCTCATCAAGAAAATAAATCTTTAAATTTTCAAAAATAAACAATTTTGTATTACAAAGATTTTTGTGAATATTGTATAAAATTACAAATTTGCAACAATATAGTGAACTGCAATTAAGACAATAAGAATATTACAATTTTAATTACAGTAACGTGCAATGTTTGAGGAAATATAGCAATTGATATATTTGTAAAACAATGCAATATGAGGTAGGAGTGAACTGTAGTATGTTTTTGCAAAATGTTAATCGAACTCCTGAAGGATAATGAACAAATTTCGAGCACGTTTCGTGATTATCCGCAAAGGCTACACGCGAATCGACGCGTGACTGAACGCAGTGTCATAAGTCGTGAACGGCGCCGATCGCCCGCGGATTCGAGAACCGCTCGCGATCGCCCGCGAGAGCAGACATTTTATTATTATTGTTGTTATTGTTTGTTTGTTTAGTCTATTCTTTGGCGAGTCTCGTCATGTTGCCCGGCTTCGTCGCTGCGTGGTAAATTCAATGCGATTTTTCGAACCAAATCAATCGAACTCTACCAAAACCTCTGTTCGCCATTTTGATTTTCAGTAAATGTGGGACCAAAAATATAATTGACATTTTGAACCATTTATTTTAACATCAGCTACTTTATTTCATTTTTTTTTCATTTCTTGCAAGCAGAGTTATTTTAGTGCAAAATTGTTAGAAATTTGTTTTTGACTATTTAGGGGTTTTTAAATGTTGAATCTTAGATACAGGTTGTTTGAAAACGTAAACGACTTGAATATCTTAAACTGGGATATATAGTATTGTATAAAAAAAATTTGAAACAAAATTTTAATAATATATTGCAAAGTATCTCCTGATGCAAGTATTCTTACAAAAATTCACCCTTAAATTAGTGGCTAATAATTTTTCGTCCCAGCGTTGCAATAAAATTTTAATAATATATTGCAAAGTTGGCTCTCATGAAGCCAATTTCACCCTCGAAATGAGTGACAATTTCATCCTCGAAAAATTCACCCTCGAAATGCCTAACAATTTTTCGAGCTTACCAAAAATTGTATTTACACCCTAATTAAATTCTACTTATCTTAAAATTTGTAAACTGAATGTCCCACTAATAAGATGGAGTTCAAAATTTGTTAAGGAAAGATTAAGCTTGAGACCATAGTTCGATTGATAATTTTTCGACATCGCATCGGACACTTCGTCCACGTCAATTAGCCCCGGATCAATCAGCCCGATTGACGCTCAAATTGTCACGGCTAATTGAATATCGAGTGTTCGTCAATATAATACTTTCATCGAGACGAAGCCGCGGCAACGTCGCTGAATCGGACTCGAGGAAGAGCGAGCAGTACGTGTTTTACATTTTTCACCCCCCTTTTTTTTATTTAGCTCAATAGATAAGTAGCGTAGTAATGCGTACGCATTACCGAGGACAGGTGTGTATCATTAACGATGTTATTTCTTTCTGAATATTATTATTATGTTTCTTTTCCTCTATCTGTGTAAAATCACGTTTAACCAAAAAAAATATGCCTTTCGAGATTGTATCGTTAAATGGCGGCGATTATGCTCGTAACTAACTTGTCCAAAATCAGTTGTTCTTTATACATACAGCATACCACATGTACGCCTAGATATTAATTTTATAAATATATATATATATAGATATATAATGATATACATATGAATATATTCTGTTGTACATACCGTCTCCATGAGAACCTCTTCTACTTAATTTTATTGTAATTTTTGTATACTTAGCGTCTGTATACTGCTACGTAATTTTAATAAAACTGAGTAATACAAACGCTGTTTTGTTTGTGATTATATCCTGTCATTGCGACAATAATTTAATTATATTATTTATTATAGAAGAGTAATTTATGTTGTCATTAAATGTGTTACAAAGTGAGGCACAATTTATTGTTAGTAATTTATCTAATTTTTAGCAATAAATAGTTTCGTCAGAAGTATTGTTAGCATAATTGCATAATTTAATTAAAGTTTAATACCAATTTAATAATATTATATGTTTTATGAGTTTATCAAATTTATTGCAGAGCCTACCGATAGATGGTGACAGCAGTGCAGTCTACATGGCGCGAATTGTTATGAATTTAAAAAGCGTATAAAAACAGTGCAATATTATCCTTATATTGTATTCATGGAAATATAGTTACACCTACATTTAGTTAATAAATCATAAAAGTCACGTGTTGGTTATTATGTATAGAGAAAGAAAAAATATTCTGGTTCGGTATTTACGTCGTTCAACGATAGGTGACGCTGGTGGTATAGTTTTGAAAACTTGTAAAATTACATTTGTATCTTCAGTTACGTGTTTAGTATACTACCAAATCTGAAATTTCGACATTTGGAAATTTTTGAACGGAGAGTTCGGAAATTTGAAGATCAACAAAATTGAGGAGGAAATTTGGAATTTCAAGAATGTAAACATTTAGAGAACTAAAAAATTCAAAACTTCGACCTTTGTAAATTTGACGATGAACTTAGGAATATATCAATTAGTGCCTACAAAAATTAGAGCCATCAAGAATTTCCAAATTTAAAAATACAAGCTCTTGAACACCTTTGATCCTCCCGAATATGTCATCCTCCGAATAAAACCTCCACATCCCCCAAGAGAACAATATCAAATCATCAAGCCGTACAAGACAAAGAACACCCTTTTTAAAAAGAATTCTTCCGATTTTTGTCCAAGCTTAATACCCATAGTATCCAAAAAACGAGAGACGTGTGCCGGCTTAAGTCTCCCGATTCGACTCGGTGCGAGCAATGTCCTGGGCGGCGAAAAAAAAAAACACGCGAGCTAATCCACAAAACAAACCGATCCGTCGAGGGCCCATTCCACTCGTGTGACACGGATCGACGTGGTCCACGGTGCATTGCGAGGTCTCTTTTACACGCGACGAAAGGGCCGATTCGTCGAACGGCCCTCGGACGAGCGGCAACTACCGCAAATGACTTTATTTATACCGTCGTCCCTTATTAGGAGTGGCCGAGTCGTGGCCGTGTAAGGTTGTCGGGAAGGTAATTTCGCCTGTATCGGGCCTCTTTTGTCGGGCCACGTTCTTTTTGCCCGGCCCGTCTACGTTGAAATTACCGGCGACGAAGCGTGCAAGTTTTTCGTGCGGAGCGAACGTTACTCGAACGCTTCGAGGCCCGACCGATCCTCGTCCCCGTCGTCGAATTCGTTGGAAAACCGGGTTAGCTCCGCTTCTTCTGCGCGTTCCACGAGCACTCGGGGCGTAGCTGGGCCCTCTCGCGAGCTGCACACGCTTCGCTCCTGGAATCGAAACGACGTTCAATCCTCCTTTTGCTAAACGATACCAGCATCCTACACTATTCCACTGACTTCGAACGCGATATCATACTCCTAACGTCACAGGCTATTACTCAAACTTTCGTCAAAATATTACAAGATCTGCTAAGGTTAGATTAGGTTACAACATATTTGGTTAGAACGTTAATTTGGTTAAAAGTTTGGTAACATGTTTGGTTAGATTAAAATGTAAGGTTGATTACAACACATTTGATTAAAATGTAAGGTTGGTTACAACACATTTGATCAAAATATGTTTGGTGATAAAATGTTTGGCTAAAACGTAAGTTTGGTTCGAACATATTTGGTTAAAATGTATTTGGTTACCACAGGTTTGGTTAAAATGTAAGGTTGGTTACAACACATTACAAATATGTTTGGTGACAAAATGTTTGGCTAAAACGTAAGTTTGGTTTGAACATGTTTGGTTCAAATGTATTTGGTTTCCACAGGTTTGGTTAAAATGTAAGGTTGGTTACAACACATTACAAATATGTTTGGTGATAAAATGTTTGGCTGAAACGTAAGTTTGGTTCGAACATGTTTGGTTAAAATGTATTTGGTTTCCACAGGTTTGGTTAAAATGTAAGGTTGGTTACAACACATTCCAAATATGTTTGGTGATAAAATGTTTGGCTAAAACGTAAGTTTGGTTCGAACATGTTTGGTTAAAATGTATTTGGTTTCCACAGGTTTGGTTAAAATGTAAGGTTGGTTACAACACATTCCAAATATGTTTGGTGATAAAATGTTTGGCTAAAACGTAAGTTTGGTTCGAACATGTTTGGTTAAAATGTATTTGGTTTCCACAGGTTTGGTTAAAATGTAAGGTTGGTTACAACACATTACAAATATGTTTGGTGACAAAATGTTTGGCTAAAACGTAAGTTTGGTTCGAACATGTTTGGTTAAAATGTATTTGGTTTCCACAGGTTTGGTTAAAATGTAAGTTTGATTATAACATGTTTGGTTAGAACATAAATTCATTCTGTTAAACTTACATATATTTCTCTTGATGTCTTTATTGAAAACTATGAATATCGTATTTAAACTAAATACCTGTAACTTCAACATTAATATGATTGCATCCCGAAGCAGTGAGATAAACGGTCGGGCTTTGGACCGAATTTATGTTGCAACATAATAGGGTATAGATAACCTAGAATACGTGTCAGGAGAGATTTTAGCTAGGAATACGTCTGAAAATATATGTCAGGGTATAGATAACCTAGAATATATTTTAGGAGAGATTTTAACCTAGAATCCAGGTTATAGATAACCTAGATACTGATGTATTCTACATTGCTACTCTTTGCTTATATTTTTAATACTACAGGATCTCAATTCTTTATCTTTCTTTTACTTCATATTTTAATAGTATAGTGATGCGTAAAACTGTATATAAGCTTCGAAATCTGAATTAAATGTAATCGATATAAAGAAATATAGAAAAATTGGTCTTAAACCTGCTTGGACACAATAAATATGCGTAGTCGCTAATCATATGATTTCATCTGCGCAGATTGACGAGCGCATGCGCATAGTCGGTGAGCACATGCGCAGATCGTACTGAGCCTTCTGATGCACAGATGAAAGTGCAAATGAATTTTAAATGAAAACAGATTTCATATAAAGATCATAACATACGTACATAGTCAGTAAGTATGCCAAATGTATACCCAATCTTTCACATCACTTGGATATTATAAATGCGTCTCTATGAAATAATTGACTTATACTTTATTACTCATACTTTAACCTCTCGCATTGAAGATATACAAAATGAAGTCCTTTGTATTACATCTGATTATCAAATTAAAAACCAAATGTCAAGTTTCAATAAGATTTTTCAGCATTATCTAGAACAATAGTCTACAAAACTATTGTTAGTTATAAATTATTAAATAGTTTACAAAATTTCAATAATCACAGAGAGGTAATAAAAACTTAAAGGTATAAACAGTGCAATATTTGAAAGTGCAAAGATAATTTTACAAGATACAATCTTCGACTGAATTCGCAACTGGGACTATTGGAATGTCGGGCGGTACAAGTCAAGCGGAAATGACTTCTGGCGCAACAGAAGGAAGTCAAAGGGAACCTTTTTTCCGGGAATCGGTAGGCTCGACGCCTTTTTGCGACACGTTGCGCACGCCCGGAGAAATTGGAACCCTTGCGTCCTCGTGTTTCTGGCCATGGACCCCTACCGATTTCTCGCTGCCCCTTTTCTTTCCTCGTGTCCGCTTCGACCTGATTGTCAGATAAGATTTCGTCGACGGAAAATACGAGTTAGGTTAGGAACCTCCGAACTGTCCTCCACAGATATCCTTGTTATACCAAGAATCGTGGAAAAAAATTTGTTCTCGAACTTTTGGGAATTCCAATTTGTATCCACTTTCTTTGGTAGGGTCACGAATTATATTGCCGTCCGTTGTATGGCTATGGGCTGAGTACTGTATATCTATATGGTGGATGTCTACGTGTTATATCACCATGTGTTGGATGTCTATGCAATATATCTCCTCGTGTAGTACTTTCATGTATTCGATCTGTACGCACTATATCGCCATGCGTGGTGTTTCTACATGTGGAATGTCTACGCGTTATATCGCCACGCGCGGTATTTCCACGCGTTGGATGTCCACGTATTATATTGCAATGTGTGGTATTTCCACGCATAGGTTATCCACGCGTAGTATCATCACGCATCGAATCTCTACACGTTATATCGCCATGCGTGGTACCTCTACGTATAAGTTATCCACGCGTTATATCGCCACACATTATATAGCTATGTGTGGCATTTCCACGCATAGGTTATCTACGCATTATATCTCCACGTGTAGTATCTCCACGCGTCGAAACTCTACGCGTTATATCGCCATGCATAGTACTTCCACGCATAGATTATCCACGCACTATATCGCCACGTGCTACATTTCCACGCACTCTACTTCTACGCGTACAATCTCCATGCATTGAACCCCCTATACGTTGCATCCTTACATACTCACCACGTGTATCACCATTACCTCGCACTATATGACCGCATTGACCCAATTTCCTCCACCCATATTCTTCCAATCGAAACTCCCACACTTTCTTACATATCCTCACCCATTTCTCCCCAAAAATTTCAGGACAAAACCCGTTCACGCGTCTCTCAAAAATCCAGATCTTCCTTGCCTGACGACACAGGTAATCGAGCGTGATTTTCATGCTGCTCGAACGATTCGATCGCGTCGGAACTCTTTTATGACGGCGATCGATTCCGGCCGAGAATAGAGCCTCCAGTGGAGACGATCGTTATAAATCGTCCACAGAGGCTGATCACGCCTGGTTTACAAACAAAGCGACCGACACCCTGCGTGTCCACAATGGACAAAGTCCTCTTCGACGATTCACACCGGTTCACGATCGCAATAATTCTCGCGTATCAACGACGAGCCACGTGATAGGTGGTAACTGGTAACTGGTACCGGGTGATTTGTGGCTGGTAGCCCGCGGTGCCTGGCTAATCCCCACAAAGAGGACCGACCTTTGAAATTTCTGGACAATTTATTTCGTGGCATGCGCGCTCGATGTAACGCCATTGTGACCAGAAATCGGAAACGGAGCCGATGCTGTTCAGGGTCTACCTTTTTCTCGTTTTTTTTTCTCTTCTTTTTTACGACAGAGCTGTCTTTCACGTATATCATGATAGTGGAAGGATTTTTGATCTAGGTGACTGCGTGGGGGATTATGGGCGCTGGAGGTACAGTTGTGGGCAACTCTGCCCGCGATGTGTGAGAAATTTTTGGGTTTCTTAATTTAGTGGGTTAGAAGGTTTTGTATTATTAGTTTTCCAGGACTCTATACTCTCTAATTTTCAAGTTCTCAAATTCTCAAATTTTCAAATTTTCAAATTCCCAAATTCTCAGATTCTCAAATTCCTAAATTTCCAAATATCCAAATTTTCAAATTCTCTAATTTCAAAATTCTCAAATTTCCAAATTCCTAAATTCCCAAATTCCAAAATTCTCAAATTCCCAAATTCTCAAATTCCCAAATCCCAAATTCCAAAATTCTCAAATTCCGAAATTCTCAAATTCCCAAATTCTCAAATTCCCAAATTCCCAAATTCCAAATTCCCAAATTCCCAAATCCCAAATTCCAAAATTCTCAAATTCCCAAATTCACAAATTCCCAAATTCTCAAATTTCCAAATTCTCAAATTCCGAAATCCCAAATTCCCAAATTCTCAAATACCCCTATACTCCAGAGATACCTATATCCCCCAGAACCCCACGTTGCAAGAACCCTATATCCCTAGATCCCTATATTACAGAAATTCTCATTCTTCCAATAACCCTAGATCCCCATATCACAAGGGTCCCCATATCCCCAAATTCCCTATACCCTATAAATCCCCACATTCCCATTTCCCAAAAAATCCCACTATTCTATAATTATATTTGCCCCAAATTAAAACTGTTAAATGTCACTACATCCCTAGATTCCCTACAAATCCCAATATCCCCATATCCAAAAAATCCTACTATTCTATAATTATATTTGCCCCAAATTACAACTCTCAAATGTCGACCTTTCTGCCATATAACACGTGGCGATAGAGGTAATAAACTTCACTAAAGATGACAATGCGAAGTAATAAGCTCTGTGCTGAAACTCAAACCGTGACTCTTCCAAGAAACAAGCTTTCATCCTGTGCCTGTGTATTTCGCGTTAATGAAGACATCTCGCAACAGGGCAGAAGAAAAAGAGCGTCTCTTCCGTCGAGGGCACTGAAATCACCCTCACAATGGCGGACTTCGCATCCATTGTAGGCCACGGAGCCGCGGCCTCGTATAATGCCAGAGAAGCTAAGCATTGTGCCGTTTCCTGAAAGAGGGAGCAGAAAAGGAGTCCTGGCCGTGATCTATGGAGCAGAACGAGGTGCCATCCGTTGCCCTGCTTCGCTCTTCGCCCCCGCTCGATGGCCCGCCCCCGTTGCTCGCGGAACCGAGACGCGTGAAAAGGATTTCACAGAAAATTCGAACACGAACGAATGTTGCCGTTTTATGGCCGCTCGTTTACGCAGTGGACCCGTACCTGTTCAACGTCGTTTCCTCGAATTCCTCCTCGACACGGTTTTTCTTTCGACGAGCTCTTTCTTCCTTCTTTTTTATCTGCGCCGAGACGGAGGAATTTTCTCGCTTCTGATCGGTTTGTGGACACGGTGGGTGGAGAGAATTGTGCTGGATGATGTCTTCTTTGGTTATGGTGTTTTTACAGACTCGAGGCCCAGTTGTTCTGCTTCATATTTTGAAGATGTTTTGATAGTTTGATGGGCTCTGAATTTTATTTTAGGGTTTCAACGTCTTCAACATTTCGACATAATTATTTTAGTTGGATTTTGATTTATTTTGTGGAAAACATACGCAGACCTTTGTATATGTTACAATAATAAATAGTGTTAAAATGTTATAAGTTTATCTAAAATTCTGTTAAGTAATTATATTTGAACGTACTAATATAAATCATTTGTATGTAACAAAAAATACAAAGTTAAAACATGAAGTCACTTTGAACAATCAATTCATGTAAATAGAAGAACGTTATTTATTTTTAATTATTATTATGCATACTGTCAAATTTATTTGACTGACCATTCTAATCTATAAAAATTTCACAGTTGAACAATTTTAAGTTACAAAAATATCACACACCTGAACAATTCTAACCTGTAAAAATTTTACATGAATGAACATTTTTAACTTTTAAAAATGTCACAACTGAACAATTCTAACTTATACAAAACATAACTGAACATTTTGAATTTATAAGAATGTCACAAAACTGAATTCTACTGTACAAAAATGTCCAAAACCGATCAATTCTAACCTATAAAAGTTTCCCATAACCGAGCAACGTACTTACGTACTCAAGTACCTGATGCATTTGAAAAATAACGTGTCTGACATTATTGATGTTAACAAAATGACAACTCATTATAGAATTGCGAAGTCACCTTAGCGTCGAAGGAAAATGTCGGCGAAAGAAGCAATTTCATAGATAAATCCAACGAAACAGCCTCTCCTGATATTTCTTTTTTCTTCTTCGACCGATGAAAAAAGGTTGATGAGTTGTTGCCGCAAGAACTGCTGCCAATTGATGTTCGACGGACATTGTTCTCCTGCTTTGTTCGGGAAATCTTTGAAAATCTTTGACTGCTGCCGTCGTTGTGAAGACCTCTGCCGGAAATCGTTAAGAATAATGAGGGATCCGGGAAGTTCAAAGACATGACTGAGTGTTTTCCTTCTAATTGACTCGTTCCGACTTTCTGAATTTTATTCAAAAATACTCTTTGGCTAGTTTATTCATGATCATTTGCGGTCTCGAAATTTATGGGCGAAGTTAGGTTATATATTAATTTTTAATTATTTGCGGTATATTTGTAGATTTTTTGGAGTTACACAAACAATGATATTAAATCAAAAATAAAATGAAGGAGGGTTAGGCAAACAGCAAATATTAAATCAAAAATAAAATGAAGGAGTGTTATGCAAATATTAAATTAAATAAAAGAGGGTTACTCAAACAATAAATATTAAGTTAAATAAAAGAGGGTTGCACAAAAAGGAAATATTTAAATAAAGAAACGCAGACAGTGAATATTAAATTTAAAAAATATCCACGAATAGAAAAATACACAGATGCACCTTAAAAATTAATATTATCCATATTTGTGTTTTTAGAAGCAGAAAATATTTCTGTATGGTTTCGACCATACGATTTCTACCCCCATCACGTTCAACATCGAACGAATAAGTACTCACACACCTGTCCGTCGACTTTCCCTGATTTTCCGGCTCGCTAACAGGCATAGCGTTTTCGAGTTTGCGATTTGTGACGGGTCATGGTGAACAGAATGAACGTCAAGGTGATGAGTGACACAAAGCCAGGACATTAGTGGGACAGATCCTGTCATTTGCCGGGATTTACCTGCCTTTCATCCTTGGCCGGTGCTGTTCTCGGTTGGATAGAGAACGCGCGAGACGATGTCTGAATCGATTCATCATTTTTGCAAGGAAAATTGCCTGTACCGGACATTTTTAAACAATTTCAACGATGAGTTAGACTTTAGATGAATTTCGTTATTTAATTTTTTGAGTATTTGTTATTGGAGTATCTTTCAGTTATTTGTACTTGAAGTATTTATTCTTTCAAGTACTTGTTTTTGTACTAGTCTTTTCAGCTGCTTTTTTTGAACTAGTCTTCAATTATTTGTTATTGAACTAAACAGTGTTTATTGGATATTTTGTATTAATAATAAGGTATACTTTGTATTTGTACTTATACGTAAATAATGAAGTAAATAAATAAATATATAAATTTTTAATATTTCATAGTCATTCAGTATGCTTGAATTTTACCAGTAACATCAATTATTTTACTGTTAAAATTATGTACCTATCGAATGTTTGCAAGAAATGAAAAATGAGCACCTAAAACGTTTGGAAGTCCACTAAAGTAATTAAGAAGTAGAATAAATCAAAAAGCTTGTCAAAATATATTAGCAAAGTAATGATTGCGTACTCAAAATACATAAGCAATTGGAATTTCATTTGGAAACAGTGAGCCGTGTCTTTGTTCTGGTTTTAGATCTTACACCACTTCCTTTCAGTCGTTGCGCAATGTCCTTTCTTTTCGTTACAGTTGCGCAACGGCAGAATATTTCGATAATGGCGTCACATTGAAGGACAGTCTCGCGTCATTAGTAGATCCACATTTAACAAGCAGTAAATTAAATAACAAGATTTATCGATTTCACTAGATTTCTTTAATTGACTGAAACTTTCGGAATTCTAGGATTTTGAAACAATGTTTTTGGGACTTTTTAAATCCTCAATTAACGTAAGAAACTAAACCTCTAAAAACAAGAAGTTACCAAAATAAAAATTTATAAAATAATACTCAAGTGAATGAGTTGAAAATAATTTATTTTTATTAGTTTTTCAAATCGACCCAAATTTTAACCCGATGATATAACATTTCACCCATTTGATGTAAAATTTAACTCTTGGAGCCTCACAGAAATGCAGACAAGAGTGAAGCAACCGTACGGCATATCTACTCAATCAGAAAAGTTCCTGAAAGTGTCACTTTATGGCATCTCAAGCTGTGCATCGATTCGCCACACGGAGTCGTCGCTTTTCAGTGTCCGTAGTTTCGAGAAGCCCCATCGACGCTTCCGTGCGTCAACGCGCGCGTTCGGCGTCCATTAACGTTTCACCGCGCCGCGAAAATAACAAACAGACGATGAAATCCGATTTTCCACGGTGGCCCGCTATCTCGTCGGCACGTTTCCATCCACCTCAACCGGTTCCCATTTTTCCGTCGACCGTTCCAAATCCTTGGAACGTGTCGCAATAAAGACGACCTGTAGATCGAAGAAATCGTGGGATCCCTAACCGTGACACGCTTAGAAGAAACGACACATTTTTCTCCATTTTCATGCTCTTCCGTGTCGAACATTTTTATTGTACAATAAATAGCCGTCATCTATTTGAATTACAATACCATTCCTTGATAATTTACTTTACATTTGTTAAGCTACATTTACTAAGGACGATGTTATGCAAAGTGTAATTATGGCACAGTTATAATTATGGTACAGTCTAGGTTATTTATACAAGATTACGTTTTTGTTATTGTATACATTTCTCGCGCAATATAAAACAATAAGTTTGAAGAGAGGTCATGACCTTGGCTACACCAATTTCACTGAAACTGCACAATTACACAAAACCGCAAAAATAACGATTTCACAAAAGAAAATCACGCAACTCTTCAAACTACAGAAGAAATTTAATGTAACAGAAGGTTCCTGTAATATTCGTCCACTAAAATGTTCAGAATCAGTACATTATAAAGTAAAAGAGTTTAATAAAAATCGTCAATTGAAAAGTGGTGAAATTGATATAAACATCCCCTTGAGTCTTTTGTTGGTAATAATTAAATAAACTTGAATAAACTATAGAATTTTTGTGTGGACCCCCGGTTATTTAGACGTCGAGAAGCGTTTGAAAGGAACGAGTTCGTAGGGGGTCAAGTCGTACAACAAAAGGTGAGGGCACCAGCGAGAAAAGGCGAAGAAAATGGAGGGTAGAAGGAGAACAGGAACGAGGACCGCGATTTTTCATTTCCGAACAGGCCGAGTAACGCCTGGCTGTGTCGGGTCCGTAGCGACTCAGTAATCATCTTGTTCTCGACGCCCCGTGAATAACACAAAGGGATCGAACTGGCGCTAATTACGTCCCTGGCCCCTCGTGCACGACACGGTTAGAGGGTTGTGGCCCCGAAAATGAGGAACGAGCCGCTATAACGAATGGATTCTAGCTTTTCGGACACCGGCGTTCCAAGAATGCTTTTTGAGGTTAGAAACATTAAAATCAGTGTTAATACTTTCGATCGTCTATTTCTGATTTGCTAATTTCTTGGTTTCTCAAAAATAGCTATATGTCTCATTCTTGTTTATATTTCGAGTACACTGTAAAATGATTATTTGATTTATAAGATGCTTAGGTTAGGTTAGGTTGACACATAATTTGGACTGGAGACTAGGTTAGGTTTGAACTATAAATGACAAATAGATTTAAGTGCTAAAATTGTTGTGAACAATCAAATCTAACCTAACAATGTTGTTTTTAGACTTGAATGACAAAGATGTATACGTTAGGTTAGGTCTGAAGTTCAAATAAAAATAAATGAAGTTAAATGATAAAATTATACGTTACACTCTCGTTCAAGCTTCAGATATACCTTAACCTAACTTTTAACAAAGATACCTGAATTCGAACGATAAACTCTGACATCAGATCAGGTTATGTTCGAAGTTCAAACGAATATACACAGACTTGCAGATAAAATCCAGTTATCTTCTTGCTCAAGCTTCAAACGTGCCCAAACCTTACACAAAACAAGAATAACAGCATTCAAACGATAAAATTACGTACCAGGTTAGGTTAGGTATGAAGTTCAAACTGGAATAAACAAATTTGAACGATAAAATTATATGTTACCTCTTACTTCATCCGCTCGCAACCACTTCAACAACCTTCCAGTGATATTATCAATATTCGTACCTTTATTTTCAGCGTAACGTAAGAAAGTCCCTATAAATTCCTTATAATTGCAGTATTCGGCCGGGACGAAACAGCCATCGTTTCGGTGGCGATTCGAAACAGGACATCCTCGTCCGAAGCAGGCATTCGTCGTTTCTCGAGCAGAAACGAGCGGAGAGGAAGAGAAGACGCGGGCAGATGAAGCAGCCATCGTTCTCGATTTCTTGTTTGCTTCATGGCGAATCAGAAGGGCCGCGGAGCGAGTCCGGGTCCGATCCGGGGGCCGCCTCATTGTTTTTCCACGGCTAAGGCCCCTCTCGCGGCCCTTATGAGCCACCGAGGGGCCTAGAACGAGCCTCCAGGGGCGTAAGAAGTTTCGCAAGTCACCCGCAGGGGCCCCTTTTGTCCCGTGTTTGCTCTACCTGTTGTTCACGCCGATCGCGACGCTCGCGGGGGGAAAACGTAAAATTGATTCTTCTTTGCTCTTCCCGACCGCCGTTCTGCTTCAATCCTGCGCGATTACTGTCCCGGTATGCTGAATCATGCGGGAATATGGTAATACTTGTATCATGGTTAGGGTTGAAAATCGACAATTAGGCTTAGTTGAAGTTAGAGTAGATTTGTTGTTTGAACGAAGCACTTATGTATCATTTGGTTAGATTAGCTTTGAAGTCAGAGTTGTGAATGATGAATGCATGGGATACTTAACCTCAATATTGAGTTTATCTCCTTGAGTTCATTGACAGTTCTAGTTACATAGAACAACGTGTATTAACAACATAAATAATTTTCTACAAATATATCATCGAAACCATAAGTACGATCTATGTCCCTAAATGCTCGAACTTCTAAATTTTCTCTTTTCCAATACACGTTTCAATAGCACGGGTACGATCAGCCTCGATGATGCTAACCTCCGAGTAGTTCCACAAAATCCTCCGAACAAAACCGCAACAAATACCAAAGAAACTCACATTTATTATGGCTTTGGCTTCACACAACGTCGATTAAACGTTCATCCAACCATCCCTCATTCTCGAGTATTATGCCATTGTCCCACCAAGCGAAGAATCGAAACACGGATCGCGGTACGGTGTCCCGGGCACAAAAGCATCCTAAGCATTTCCGACAGAATAAACGAACATGACTAATATTTCGTCGTGTGTAGCACGGGTACCACCCCGAGCCCGTAACAAGCCGAGGCGTGCTGTTTCTCGTGTAACAGGTTTCGAATCCGCCTCGTAGTCGAAGAAGTGTCGCGCGTCGTGGAAAGTCGGTAATAAACTTATAATGGGTCTGGCCGTCAGATTTACAGCCCCATTTACCATCCTCTGCCTCCTTTGTCTCTCTCTTCCCCCGCGGGCTCCATTGGCGTAACTAGATTGGGCCTAGTGGGACACCATAGAATAGGGTAAAAGTAGACGAGTATGGATAGATAAAGCAGATTATCTCTGAGTAGAGAGATATAGCGTGAGTATACACCGAATGGGGATTTATCGGGTGGTTATGTATCGAACAGGAATTTGATAGGTGATCGAACGAAAATTTAATATTGTAGATATAATGGGTGGTTATATCCAGAATATGGGTGTAACTGGTGGCTACATATCGAACAAGGATGTGACAGGTGGTTACATATAGATTAGGGATGTAACGGGTGGTTACGTATCGAATAGGGATATAACAGATAATTATATATTGAATAGAAATGTAATTGGTGGTTTTACAACGCATTAGAATATCACGTGACATGATACAATTGATAAGGATACGAGTGAGCCATTCACATGTGGGGATTTAATACGTAGGGATCTAACGAATGAGAATTTAACGCGAGGGGACTTGTCAGGTGAGTTAATTTGGGTCTAAAGTTTGAGAATGTGATACGTGGAGATTTGACGCTGATCTGATGACAATACAACGGGAGGTTGACGCCTGAGAGATATAACGCGATGTAATGCATGAACACGTAGCAATCAGAATTCTCGCAAACCGAAAATGTCAGTTACGCCAATGGTAGACATTTCTTCTCCGAATCGGGGAGAAACGAGCGCAGCATCACGAAGAAGAAACGCAGACGTCATGGTGGTTAGGGTGAAAAGTCCGCAGGGGGTTTGCCCGATCCATTTTCCACGTCTAGTATCGACGAATTTCCGATTTACGACGGTACCTGACGCTTTTCCAGCGCTCGTCCACCGGCTCGATTCCCTGAAGAGGATGCTGGTGTCTCCAGGCCCCCCAAGCTATCTGACCGGCCGATCTGCACGCTGCCGGCTGAGATACGTCCGCGAGAGGAATCCTCGTTCTGCTCGCTCCTCGAACGAGCCTGGCCAGGACACGAGCAGCCGGAAAGGGAGAATTTACCACCGAGGTGTCGAGAGTTAGTAGCTTGCTCCCAAACGAGATCCCGCGATAAGCTCGTCCACGAATTAGCGAGAATCCGGAGAGGTCTGGAAGCCTCCGGAGAAAGTCACACTTTAACCTGGAGGACCTCGTTCGACCACGAGGGAACCTCGGTACTCGGGCCTCGACTCTGGAATCTGATGATTCAACGCTTCATCGCTCGTGTCTTGTCGTTTTGATGATTTCGATCGGGTCGATGATGTGATGTGGACCTTTCTAGGGGTTACAATATACTGTCTGTGTGACAAAATGACTGTCATAATGTGTACGTAACACAATAGCTATTGTAATGTCTACATAACAAAATGGCTGTCATAATGTCTTCAAAGTAGAAGGACTACTAGAATGTCTATGTAACAAAATGTCTACTATAATGTATATATAACAAAATGGCTGTCATAGCGTCTACATAACAAAATTGCCATCATAATGTCTTCGACTTAAAATGACTACTACAATGTGTGCATAACAAAATGGCTATTATAACGTCTATGACTCAAAATGATTACAGCAACGTCTACATAACAAAATGGCTACCATAATGTCTTCGAAACAACATGATTACTAAAACACCTACGTAACAAAGTGTCTACCACAATGTCTACATAACAAAATGGCTACCATGCCTACACAACAAAATGACTACCATAGCATTTGCCATAACAAATGTCTACTCTCTGTTCCTAAGTACGAATCATGCAATATATGAAGTGTATCGAAGAATTTATGGAAGTGTTAGTAAAAGTGGTGAGACCTGGATGGGGAGTACGAAGAGCGAGTTAAGTCGTTCGCGACGTAGTTTTTCGTTCCGTGACGTATATTTGGGAGGGGTTTCCACGTGTAGGAAGGTGGGACGGGGCCCGAGGGTTTAATAACACCATGGGCCACGGGCATAACCGACCGAGACCGAGTCGAAGGCCCCCTTCTTGGCATATATATAGCAATTAGGACGTGGAACGTCTCTATCCCGGACCGTGGCGGCCTTCCCAACCATGATTAGAGGACATACGTACACGGTGGGGGCCCGCGCCACATCCACCGCAAGATTAAGGCCTCCTCCACACAGTCCCTCGACCCCTTCGCCATCCAACGACCCTGTCGCTTTGAATTTCGTGCCGCGACAGCCTCGTAACACCGACTCTTTATGTCCCGGTGACTCTTAAACCGACGAACTCTACTAGACCTTAGTTTTATTCGGGGTTTTACAGCTGCCTTATGACAGTTTTGTCTGATATCGAAGAATTGTATCTGAGATCAAGGGATGTTTCTTGTACGTTCTTTAGGGGTATTTTTGAGGAAGTATTAATTGAATTGGATAGGTACCGGTTAAGTTCTCTCGCGTTATATTGCATTAAAGTGTTATATTCCATTGTCAGTTGGAGAAAGTTTGAAAATTTGGACATTTCCAAACTCTAAATTTGTAGATCCCTATATAAAAAAAATTGTAGTTTTGTCCTCCTCAATTTCAGAATGAATTCTTAACCCACCAATTTCTGATTTACAAATTTTAGAAGGTAAGAACCTTAGATTTGTATACAATTAAAGATTTGCAATTTGTACATTTGAAGCCTTGAAAGTTTCAAAATGTTCCAACTAAAAACTTAGAAAATTTGATAACTTGAATATTGAAAAATCAAGAAATTTCTAAATTGAGGAAAATTTTGTAATTTAAAACTGTGAATTTAAAGTTCCCTGAATTCCAATTACCGAAATTATCAAACTATCCCATGTATAGATGCAAAAATACCTGCAGCTATGAAAAATTTTAATTCATATTTCCACACCCAGCTCGTCAACAATGTATAATAATTACGCTTCGATATATCCTTTCCAGATTAGGCTCCCGCATCATCCACGGTTCTCAATATGTTAATTACCTCGCAATCTCGCGTTGAACGTCTGAAATACTTTCACCTGAAATTGATTCTCCCCGGTTTGAAATAAAAATATACAGGCCGGCGATAATGCCGACTAATTATTGAGCAGGTTAGCGAGAAGGGGACGGTCCAGCAGACCCGTTGGGTCCGAGTAATCTCGTGTACAATTTGTAGACACGTTCCGACGGCGACAGAAGGAAACCGTCGCGACGCGTCGGTGTGAATAGGGTCTTAGGGTTTCCTTTCGGTCCTCGAGGACCCAGCGACGTCCAGTGGGCGAAATAAGGACGAGATTAGAGTTGCGGTCGGACGGCCAAAAAGGGGGAGAATACGGTGGACGTAAATAGGACCGTGGCAATATCTTGGGTCGGTGGCGGCCGATCCGACAAAGATGTTTGCGTCAGCCACGGAAAGAAGGATACATAAATAAGAGACAGGTGAATTTTTCTGTCCACGGACGAGATAATCCGTATCGGCCAGAACGAATCCACCGATTTCTCGTGTTCCCACTTGACGTGTTGCCTTTTTAAACCGAGCCGGAATTCCTTCGGCAAAAGATGGACGCCCCTTTCAACCTGTTCAGCCTGATCACCGGCAATCGTCAGCCTTATCCTCCTTCTCTCATTCATAATTCACCAACTAATTTGAAGCTGAAAGAGTTCCATATTCATCGAGGCTCCTTTACAAACTCACGATCACCGTTATCCTTCTGAAAATCTCTCACGTGTGATGTACTAGGTGTCACATCGCCGGAAACGAGCCGATTCCGTGCACGAAATTAGCCTGCGTATGCAAAGCAGCTTTTGGAGGCTTGTCAAGCGGAATGATCTCGAGTGGTTTTAAATAGTTGGAGAATTTTCTGTTTGCGAAATCGGGTCGGTGTAGGGAAAAATGTAAGCGTAACGGTTAGGGTTTACCATTGGACACGTTCGAATTCCATTTAAATAGCAATTGGAATTGTTTATCGTTGCAGAAGTATGTTGTCTAGATCGATAAACAGTTGGTGGGACGGATAAGGAGAAATAGAAAATAGCAAAGTAGGGTAGCAAGATGTGAAGGGGACTTGTGAAATGATGCAACTGTAGAATTAGATCTTTAATTAGTCAGAAAAATAAATTGTTGAACAATTATATAATAGAATACCTGGCAGTAGCAGATAAATGACATAGTAGATTAATGAAAAAAAAGAATGAAAAAATTTAGTGATGCAAAAAACGTAATGGAAAAGAATAGTAAAATTGCGGAATATGGAGAACGGTATGAAAGTGATCGCGGTAGAATTGTAGAATAGCGGAATAATGAAATAGCAAAATATTAAAATAAAGTGATGAAACACCACATATCGAAAACAGTAAAATTGTAGTTTAGTCAAATATGAGAATAGGAAAATAGCAGATTAATGGAGTAGGCTTGTAACAGTAACATATTATAATATATAACATACAAAGCAAAATATAACATATAATAAAAATTAAATACTAGAAATAACAGTGAGGCAGTTGAATAATAAAATATCCACCTGAATAATAAAATAGGGACCGAGATAAATTACATATAAAACAGCGAAGTAACCCTACATAAAAGTATAACCTTCCTAATAAAAATTTCTTAAAAATTGCACGACAAAATTTCGCGAAGCATCATCGATAAACTTGTCGAAGGCAGGAGCGAGGTCTCTCGAGAAGCCGTGTTCGGGAGGTCTTCGCGTGGGGCGAGGCCACCATGTTTCTTCGGGTCTTTTCGAGTCTCGTTTGTTCTCCGTCGCTCTAACGAGACCTCGTTCGCTCTGTCCTCATTCGGACCACGGCGTGCGAGCACCGGCCACCTTGGGGCGCCCCCGGGTGGCGAACGGACCAACCTGTCTGCCTCGCGCCACCTCTAGTTCTACCTCTCTCTTTCTGACTCTTCTTCTTCTTCTTCTTCCTTCTCTTCTTCTTCTGCACCTGACTTCGTCTTTCCCAATGGAAGACGTTTGTGGATCAGAAAATCGTTCGGGACTTTGAAAATGATACTTCGATGGTGCATTTACCGAATCTTTAACTGATTCTATATTATTTCGTAGACAAACTATGTATTAGGCTTATATAGTTCTTATTTTATTATACTTTCAGGGCTTGTATTATATTTCGCACTATAGGGTTGTAATTGGTGAGGTGGTGACTCATTGGAGTTATAACGTTTCAGATAGACTCTGAAGTTGTTGATGTATAGGTCAGTTAAGAATCATTATTTCATTTACTAGTTTATACCATTTATAAATTGTTATATTAGACTCATGCACTGCTACTGTACTGTGGCATACTCCCAGACTTTATTCAGTAGTTGATGTAATCACTGATTGAAGTTACAATAATTAAGATGGCCTTTGGAGTTGTTGACGTATAGATCGATAAAAAATGTTGTTGAACTGTGTACTTTAAAACTTGTATAGGAATATTGTGGGTCTCCCAGACTTACGACCGCGCTATACCGATCCGACTGTGTCTACCACCCTGCCACAAAGAGATTTCTTAATTAGTCACCGTCAAGGTGCAAGTAGCGCTATAATTAGAAGGAATTTCGTAGGATCTAGGAGAATCGAGTGGATAGTTAAGTAAGGTGGAGTCGTGGCTCGTTCCGAGGGGCCAGCACACGTTTCCCGCTCACGAAATCCCAGGAAACGAGGAACAAATTATCTCGTCAGACGGACGCACACCGGTTTAAAGCGACGAGATCGCTCGTTGAGGCTGGCAGCGGGGCAAAGGGGTCCGTTATCCCCACCGTGCGTGCGTCTCCCGTCGGCGTAACCGTCACGTGACCGCACGCCCCTCTATATGGCCCAATCTCCCCCACCACGGTGCCCCGTCAGGCTCGTTCGGGCCCCCACCTCTCCCGATAACTAACTGACCCAGCGCCTAGCGCCCCGCGTGTCGGCACAGGCGGCTTCTTTCTTACCTGATGAGCGCGTACAAACGCACACGCACGTCTTCGAGGGGCCCGCCGTCACGCCAACGACGTGCAGAAGAGGATGATGAGGGCAGGGTGGAGGGAAGGATGACGGTTAATGAGCTAGAACCACGAGGGAGCCGCTCCGGGCACACCGAGCATCTCTTCTTCTTCTTCTTCTCCACCTTTCTGGGAAGTCACGAATTGCCGCACACCCCTCTCTCCCCCTTCTCGTCGGGTTCCGTTTCTCGCGTGAAACCTCTTTTACGAACGTCCTGGCTACCACCGGGACCGAGACAACGGTCTTCCGGAGATGTACGAGCTGATGACGATGGCTCGTTGAAGGGGTCGAGAGGATCGAAGTGATTAACGATAATGAATTCCGGCCCCCGCTCGTTTGTACACGCGGGAACTCGATGCGCCAGAAGTTATAAAACAGTCCGTTTTACTTGAGATCCGCTGGATCGTATGATTGAGTATAACATCATGACGCTCCTTTGAATTTGGGCTACGCGACTGGCAGCTCCGTGTACGTGGCCGACATTTTATTAAATTTTGTGCATATAAGGCAAAGGGAATTTTAGATGGATAATTGTGAAAATCGGTTAAATAGCTATCTCGATGGGAAGAGTGCGAAGATGGAATTACATATAGAATTACAGGTACAGCAATTTAGGGAGTATTTTATGTAATTGTAAGGAGAATTGCCACAGAGAATTCTTGAATATTAAAATGGCGGAGGAACTCTTTTCATACAAACTTCTTTTTATTAGCAACTTATATACTAGTGAACTTACAGAGACATTTAAAAGTTTGGAGACTTGATTCTAAAACTTTGAAAATCAGAAAATTAGTCTTAAATCTTTGATAGCCCAAAACTGCACCGAAAGGTTATGTTGCTCTCGAGCTAACCCGAAGTGCACTAGCAATAACAGTAAGTTACAAGAAACGTCCATAATCGCAAAAATATCGTCTCCACGAAGGTAGATCTATTCATCAGATAAACAGCTACGTATACCATCACCTTCACCGTTCAGCAAACAGAGATAAATCTCAATATCGAGGATACTAAACAAGCCGTAAGGAGGCAACAACTTCACCGGTGCTCATCATATATTCAAGATTAATTATTCAGGACTATAGGCTCGCGTAACATCAAAAGGCAAGCCGAGAAGGAATCGACGCATTGAGAAATCACTGTTCGCGCGACTCCGGGAACTTCTCGAGGGCCTGGATGAGAAGCAAGAGTGCCGAAAGATCAAAGGGGATCCGAAGAATAATCCCCGGGATGGTTCGGTGCCTGGAACGGAACAAAAGGAGATGGTACCCACGGTTTGACGAGGAGAGTCCGAGAGGAATGAAGAGGGATGATGGCCTGGACCGAGGGCAGAAAGAGAAGCAACCGCGATGGAGCAATAGTGGGACCCACCTGACCAACAGGTACCTGGTAGGGCCCCCCATAAGGAGTCTCATCATTGACCCGGCCCACTCTCCCACCACCGTGCACCAGCTAAAGGGTTCCAGTCCTCCCTTTCCGTAGTCAGCACCCTGGATCTTGCAGCTAGGATGGCTCGTTGCTCGAGATGCAGATAATGCCGTTCCTTTTTCTTTCACTAGCATAATTTCCTAGCTTAATTAAGTCATCGAATAACTTATCGACACGATGCTCTATTTACAAAGACGGGATTACGCGAGAGGACTCTGGTGACCCTGCTTGACTCCCTTTACGATAGGTCTCGTTATCTTTATTAGCCTCGTATCTTCGCGAACATCAAGGAAGGGAAAAGGCAAAAGCGGGACGTTTACGACATTCCGGAACGCTGTTACCTCTCAAATTATTTAGACTCGAGCCTTTGAACCTTCTGTGAAGAAGCTTAGGATGTTGTTCAAATCTGTAGAATAATTAGATCGTCTTTGGGTAAGATATAGGAGGGAAGAGATAATAAGATGAAATTCTGATGCTGTTGAGACGTTGGGAGGAATTTTAGAATTTTGGAGATGTAACAATAAAGACATGACAGTAATCGGAAGATACCACATTAAAATCCATATCCAACAACCTCAATATCAATAAGTTCTATGCAAATAATCATAATAAATATGTCTATAAGCTTCATATAGCTATCGGTAGCCAAGCTGACACTTGATAGCACGCGTCAATCAAACTGAATCGATCTATCAATGGATCAAACAGACCATACCGATGATCCAGCATTAACTCTGTCGTTCCTCGAGCAGGCAGCCGGCATTGATACGAAGACAGGGTCTGACGTGGAAGCCAGGAAGCTGTTAGAAAAGGAGTTGCAAGGATGAAACGGGCGTATGGTGTTGGTGGCGTTGATCGTAACGAGCAGCGTTGTTGCCAGCTCACTGCTACTCGTCTAGAGTACATGTAACACTCGTTCTTTTTTGTTTACACTGGATTACACGGCTACCATGAACCGAGGTAGCCGCTTTTTGCCGGGACTGCTATAGCAGTTCAGTCAAGACGGATCGATTGGATCTGCCGGATAGGAGCTGCATCGGCTACTATCTTTTCGTTCCATAAGATGGTTCGACTATCGATCGAGATACGTGTTCGTACGCGCGTCGATATTGATCGCCCGTAAACCTGTCCGTGCTTTCAGATGGCGGAAAATGCGAACAACCTGATGATATCCCGTGAAAAAACAACTGTTGTTCGCAATTGAGTCGTTCAGGTCTCGAGGTTTACTGTGGACATTGTGAGGCCGATTGTGCGGGATAATTACATTCATCTTTTTTACTCGCCTTAGCTTTGGAAGCAATGTAGACACGGTTTGATAGCGTGGAGTTGATTTAACGTGGGAACGGAGTAACTCGGTGAGATGGTTTATAGGGATTTTTTGCGGGTTTGGTACTTTGGGGAATGGGGAATTTAGATATAGGGGAGATTTAGCAATTTGGAGATTTTGAAGCTTTGGGTTATAGTTTTTTGGGTTTGAGAGTTTGGAGTATAGGAATTTTCGGAACTAGGGATTTTTGGGGTCTAAGGATTCGGAATCTAGGGATTTCGGATCTAGAGATTTGGGGTCTAGGGATTCAGGGACTTAAGGATTTGGGGACTTAGGAATTTGTGAACTTAAGAAGTTTGGGACTTAGGGATTTCGAATCTAGAAATTTGGGGACTAGAGATTTGGGGTCTAGGGATTTGGACATTTTGGGAATTCGGAATTTAGGAATTGGGCATTTAGGAATTGGGAATTGAGGAATTGGGAATTTAGGAATTGGAAATTTGGGAATTGGGCATTTAGGAATTGGGAATTTAGGGATTGGGAATTTTGGAATTGAGTACTTAGGAATAAGGAATTTAGGGATTGGGAATTTAGGAATTCAGAATTTCAAAATTTGAAGATTTAGAATTTAGACAATCACGAATTTGGGTACTTAGAGATTTATGAATTTAGGGTTTTGTAAGTATAGGGATATGGAAATCTAGGGACTCCAAGATCTAAGAATTTCGTAATTCCAGAACAGTACAGATATTTTCCCTAGAATAGATTTTACTATCTAATGACCTAAAGCGATTTTGGAATTTTGGAGCCTAAAGATCCAGAAAGGGTGCCCATTTGAACATAAAAATGTTTAATAATACAAATTTCCATAATTGACAATAAGAAATGGCTTGACGGTTCCCATAAATCTATCGTTAAGAGTTGACAAGTTTCGCAGGATGAAAGAAAATTCCCGAAACATCCGGAAGAACGGTATCCTTTCGTATCCGAGTTCCAAGTCACACCCTGTCCTTCCTGCTACGCGTCGGGCATCATCATCAAGATCCGAGCGAGTAGCTTGCGGCATTCAAATTGATCGTTTCCCTCAAATCGGCCATTAGACATCCTGTTGGCCGATGCCGTCTACCTCGAGGAAGCCATCAAACGGCGGTGGTATCATCATCGTCCTAACCGCGCTCGAGAACAGCACAATTAGGGCGGCTCGTTTCGCTAAAATCCGCGCCGCCCTAAAACGCGGCCTCGTCGGAAGCTCGAAGCTCGCACGGTGGCAACCGACCGAAGGTGCTGTCGTTTTCGTGCGTTGATTGGTCGCTCGTAGAAGGATAATTAGGTCCCCGGTGAACGGGCGAAAGCTGGTGGGAGAGCATAACCGACCCGAGCAAAATCAACAAAATAATAACTGGCCACGGGTGTTTGCTGGATACGTGACGCGTTCTCCTGATCATCAACGCAACAACGCCCCGAACCTGGCTTGCCTGAATTACGACAGCTACCAGAACCCACGGGATAACCGTAACGAGACGCTGAGATTGTTAATGACTCTATGAGCTGTACGTCTACTGGTTCCGCGGAATCAAATCGGTCTACCTGCTCTCCACGGACTTTTCTTGCGATCATTTCACGGAACGTAATTACTCTTCGAGAGCAAGAATTACGGAGGATTCCTGAGATCGATGCTGACTGGTTTGGGAGATCTATTTGGGGTTGGACATTTTATTTGATTTGGTAGATACTCACTGGTTTGGTGGAGGATCTATTTGGGGTTGGAGATTTTATTCGGTAGGGAAAATTTGTTACATTATCTAAGGTGCCAAGTTTCTATATTACCAAAGTTTCGAAGTCCCAAATTCTTATATCTCAATGTCTCAAGGTCCCAAATTCCTATATTGCCAAGTCTCAAGGTCAAAAATACTTATATAACCAAAGTCTCAGGTTCACATCTCTAAATTCTTAAAGTCTCAACATATCCAAATTTCTACATTTTCAAATAGTCAAAGTCCCAAAGTTCCACATCCCCGTGGTAACAAAGTTCTACATCCCCCTATTTACCATTTCTATACTCGTCCCATATTTCTCACAAGTCCCACATACCTTGTATTCTCAAAATACCAAAAGTTCCTTTCTCTACCCTATAAATTTACGCCTAAGTAAGAAACCTAAGTTAAACCTAGTTATAGTCCAAAAAAGCATCCCAGTCTTGCGTCACAAGATCAAAATCAAGCTTTTCTCTAAAATACGCAACTAGAGATGCAACACGTGCGAGGTAACTACCGTTCTACAAGTGGTACTCGAGAACAGTTTCCCTTCCGGTAGTCTCACGACCATGACCAGTCAAATATTTCTTCCTTCGAAGGATTTGTCCCCGAAAACCATAGTGAAATCTGGCTACCCGACGACACGAATTCTTTGGAACCCAACCGCCTACTGTCAACGTGTTCTGCCTTTCTTCGCATTTTCGCCTCCGCTGGTTTCGGGTTTCCGCGCACTGCTTGCACCACATGTGTGACAAACGAGGATGTTAGGCAAAGAAAGCTCATTTCTGGAACGGTCCATTTCGATCGCGTAAAACTGACGAAAAATTCTAATTTATTATCAGAGCTCTAGCTTTAATATTTAGCTACTTCAATTTACTGTTTCAAGGATGTCATATGTTATATACGTCGGCGATTTGATCTTTAGTGTCCTGTGGATATTATTTTCTCTTGTACCTTGTTAATGTTTTTGATCTTTATTTTATTCAAGTACTAATTTAAAATAATGATGTTCCTTTTGGTAATCTTGAAGAGTTCACGACTGTTTCTAGAAGAAGTCTATATTTCCAAGGGGCATTCTTCAAGATGGATCATCAACGAAGAGATTTTGCATACCTATATGTACGTTGACTGTCAAATTTAAAAATAATTAAATCGAAGGTATATATTAGATACACAAATGTATGATCAGTATAGTACAATTTCAACCATTTCATCAAATATAAAATTACCGAAGCTATCTCGACAACGATCGCCGTGTCAGCTAACACGATTATCCGGGACTTAGGATGCTCAAGTACTCCACGTGGTCATTTAAACCGGCCAAAATCCCTATCACAGTTTCCAGAAGGTATAACCGCGGCCGGTCGAATGCACTAATCGTGCCCATCACTTTGGACACGAGTCGGTCTATGGATGTTCTGATGGATAGTCTCTCCCTGTGGAATAGTTTCGTTCCCCTGTCGCGACACCCACGCACTCCCTACCCTGTGATCTCCGCCTCGTACGCCTTCGGGATCGAAGGGACGAGAGGAAGGAGCCGAAAGCGTCGAGGGTGGGAGTCAGGGACGGCTGGTGCTAGTTGAGTTGTCGAGCTGACACGCGTTCTCCGTCCTCTTTCGTTATCTGACCGGAGTAGTCCTCTCTCTTCGGCCTTCGTCCCCACCATCCGTTACCCAGGACTCTCTCTCCACCAGAGATTCTTCCCACCATTCCCATCCAAAGAAGCGTACCGGACCCCTCTCCTGTTTACGCTCGCTCCGTCTCGGTTCCTACCCTGGGTCGTCTCCGTCGCACGTGACAGGGGCGTACGTCTATCGCTCTCTCTCTTTCTCCAGTCCCGAGTTTTCCTCCAAACGCGTCCTCGTCGCACGCATGCACAGCCGAGAACGCACGACCGCAGCCACCACCGTTCGTGAACGCTCGTACCGATGGTGGTGGTAATGGTGGTGGTGGACCCTCAGTACCGCCATACCCGCCAAAGCACGAGCACCGTGACAGCCCGCACACACGTCTCGGACCGCGATTTTTGGGACTCTCGTTACCCCTGACGACCAGCATCGCCGTCGTCCTCCTAGTCCCGGAAAATTACCGGTCCTTCACGGGACCCGTCAATGCTGGACATTTTTCATCCAGGATATCGTCTGTCGGATTACTCGGAAGTGTTTCGGGGTGGAAACGGTGTGACGTTCACCGGGCAGCGAGTGAAACTTGTGGTGTCTGTCATGGTGTGGACTGTCTCTGCGGTGGTTCCGGAGCAGATCCAGTGACAGTTCAGTGAAGGAGCGTATGTCTCGGACTTTGACAGTTTGTCCTCGTGTCACCCCCGGTTGGAGTCCATAGCGAAGAGACTGTGCCGAGTCGAGGATAGTTCCAGGAGGACGTCGGTTTGATCAGAAGCGAAGGTCAAGTAGGCTGATTAGGAAGAGGAAAGGAGCGGAAGCTAGCCGACGGGAGCCGGAGTGTTCGTGAGGATGATGAGAAACGATTCGGTGGTGACGACCTTCGTACGCATTGACGAATAAAGTACCAAGCGTTGCCGAGGAACGAGTGACATCAAAAGGGACACTGGTGGTGTCTCTTCAGGAGCGGACTATGCAATCGTGGCTCGAGAGCCGTTCGCATCGTCGGGCACGGGGTGTCAGACAGGACGATCTTCCCTGATCCTGGACCCACAGGCAGCCAGATCACTGGCGCGGCACTTGACCCTGGAAAACAGCGACAAAATGCCGGAGAAAGAGGTCGCCTATCATCAAGAGGCGTTCTCGCTGTTGCCGCCACCGCCACCCCCGCATCATCCCCATTCCGCGTTCCACGCGGCGTTTCATCCGCATCCGCATCCGCCGCCACCGCCGCCGTTTCACCCACATCATGGACCACCGCCACCGCCACATCCTGCGGCTGCGGCCGCGGCCGCATGGGAACACCATGCCGCTGCTGCGGCCGCTGCGGCTGCTGCTGCTTTTCACGCTCCACCGCCTCACCCGTAAGTCCATTTTCTTTTTTACTTGCGGCCAGACTTGTATTAACTCTCGTGTGGATAATCGGAATTGGAAATTATATCGAAACCTTAACGGTTGTGGCGAACCGCAGACGTTCTTGCGGGAGGATTTGAACTCTTTTCCGGAGTTTGAAAAGTGTTATTTTACGAGATTGATGAATGTAAATAAATTTGCAATGGTTAAAAACTTGATAAAGGAAAGTTGTCTTCTATGTAGACAACCAAAATTAAAAGCGGATTTTAAAGGGATATTAGATCAATTGATACATGTTTTCATGTTAGATTGTATTTTTAAATAATGGTTTCTAGAGCTATCGAATAGCAATATTGCACAGTCCATTTGCTTGCAATGGATTCTTGAAATTCTAAAATTGCAGAGCTAAATGCAACCCTATCTAAACATCTTTACTTTTTGAAGATTCTCAAAAGTGTACGCTTTAACTCTACTGCATGGGGTTCAAGTGTCCCTCCTTGTCTCCGGTAGCTCCGTCCATGCTTACCTCATCTCGCTCTCGCAGCAAAACCAAAGAATAAGAATAAAAAGAGTGTCATATCATCGTAAGAGTAATTAAGAGCGTCAATCTGCCTGAGATATCCCCACAATAGCTCCATTACCATTATCTTGTCCGGAGTTAAGTCTGGGTTCGCGATAATTCCGAAACAATGTCGCGACCGTCGTAGCGTGAAGAACGAAACAGATCTCGGTGCTTGTTCGCACGCGAATGATTAAGGCCTCGTGCACGGACTTCACGCTGTATTTAATTCAATTATAATTCACGAAACAGTGCGAAAGCTCGACGGTGTTCGTAGGATCGTTCGTTGAATGAGAATTAACGAGGCGAAGCCTGACGTTGGGCCGTGCTTAATCATCGGGCGTTATCCGTTTTGCGCATCGTCTCGATTCACGGCCTTTAATTAACCCTTAATGAATCAAATCGAACACGATGTTACCCGTTCGTGTTCCACGGATTTTATAACGACGATCTCCGCGAGGTCGTCTGAAAATCGTTGGAGATCGGGGCCCGACGGCTGCTGCACCCCCCCGGCGCCGGCCCTGCCGGCAATCGAAGTGGAGCAGAAACCGACGCCGATGGAAAAGGGACTTAACGTCTTAATCGAGTTAATTAAGGCTCCTTCGCGCGTTTTCACGTTCCGCAAACACGACACGTCGTTGCACGCAACGAGATTACCTCGACGACTTGTTAAGGCTAGAGTAACGGGCTCGTGGAAACGCTCGGTCGACCGACCGACGCCGGGGATAATTGGACGTTTCTAAACGGCGTGCTTAACCCTTTTCACGGCTGATACGCGGACGGAAACGTCGATCGTGTTGACTCTACTTTTCGATACCAAATTCACTACGATTTCTTCCAACAGCTTTTCTCTTTTAATTCAATCTACTTACACCTTTGCAACTGTTTCACTTCAGTTATATTCTTGCATGTATGCTTCAGCTGATACGCATACTAAAATCGTTTCCGACTGTCAATGTTCGCATGAAAACTGTGGAACCTGACGTCTAACTGACGTTGTCAACAGTTTTAGCTCCACTAACGATACAGATTAACGATAGAAATTATAAACAAATTATTGTAAAAATTTAATAACGAATGTGTCGATGATTGAGTCACATTGTTATTAAGCCTGCAACACATTTTTACGTGGAGCCATCTGTTCATAGATTATACAAAATGATAATTGTAGATCAATTTAGTAAAACAGTAAATATGAGCATGGAAAATTTAGAGGACGTATATATACGTCTTTCACAGTCAGAGGGTTAACTGACTGTCACCTGACTGTTAGCTAACATACCTAACTGGATAGTTGAATACAGATTTTGTTAATCTTCTTTGTCACTTTGTGATTTGATACCATGTTGCTTTGTGTTCGATACCTTCAGACATTTTTGTATTCGATACTTTCAGCAACTTTGTACCTGATACTTCCAGCAACTTTGTTGTTTGTGACATCTCAGTAACCTTCTGTTTGATACCGTCAGCAACCTTGTGTTTAACACTTTGAACCTTGCGTTTGACTTTCAAGTTTGTACTTGATACAATCAACTTTGTACTTGGTACTTGATACAATCAACTTTGTACTTGGTACTTGATACTTGATACTTGTACTTGGTACTTGATAATTTCAAGAAGTCTGTACCTGATACTTGCACAGTTGTGCATCAAATATTTAATTGAGCCTCTTGTCGACATTTTCCTGAAAAATTAGTAGCTGTCGTCCCGCGTTAGCGATAATTGCATCACGATTAAAATATTCCGTGAAGAGAGGAGATTCAATAGGAACCTCTTCATAATTCATCTAGATCGCAAGGGCGATCAAACACGTGGGCAGGTGTTCGATACAGAGCAATCGTCCGGGACCAACGTCGGTCCAATTAAGCGTTTAATTGCAGCAGCGAATTCGATCGTTGCCACCCCTTCGATCATCCGTGAAAACCCGCTTGTTCGACGTCGTCGGACATGTTTAACGACGTCTCCTCTTCTTAACAATTTTATCATCAACCTCAGCGTAGGCCGTGTTGCTTTATTAATCGTCAGGTGCCATCGACCCACTCGTGTATTCGCCAAGCTCCTTTTTAATCTCTTCATCAGCAATCGTGTACCCGTCCCGATATTTTCTGTCAATAATTTGTTATATCCCCGTGAAAATATCTTTAATCTGCTCGCGATTCTTTCGCACCGTTTACGGAATCGAAATTTGCGGCGTTGAATATTTTTAGTATGAAGATTATTTAAACGATTTACCAATGTACGATACGACATTTTTTAGAAATTATCGGCGGTTTAAAAATGTACGTCTAATAAAAACTTGCGTGTACATAGTGAAATTTTGAAGTGCATCGCATGAACGAAGAGTTGTAAACCATATTCGAGCAAAGTGTGCACGCGAAGAAAAAGGGGAGGATTTAAGAATATCATCATCTGGGACGGGCTCAAAGAGGGAGTTCAATTTACCAGCCCGGTATATTTATGAGGAAGACGAGCGATTTTACAGCGGCAACACGCTTGTAAAACGTCGTAAAGCCACCCCGAGTTATGTGACAGAATGGCGGCCAGTCGACTTCCGAATGCTCGTCGTCGACGACGCTGATTTCGATGAAGAAGTTGACGTTGATGCTGACTGCCTCTTTAAACCACCCTCTTAAGCTTGAATTATGTGCTTTTTACTGTTTAAAATTATAATTAGAGAATAAAGGCATGTGTACGCTGATTGGTTCATTGAATTCTGATGATAGAGGTTATGCGTCGTTAAAAGTTGGATTATTAATATACATTTTATTTATTTGTCTTTTACTTGGTGACAGCTTAATACTTTCAAGAGATGTAATTTAATTAGATGGATTATTCTTCACTAGGTTCGTTTATGCTACATTATATTGCAGTGGAGTATTGAGTGTCATATAGATATAAGATAATTTCAGATTTTTTAAAGCACAGTAAAATGACATAAATCTGGTTTGCTCAAGAAGTGAGGGAATAAAATACATGACCTGTGTATGTTGTAATTTGTGAAGTTAACCTGGTGACTTTTGAACTATGAAAAGAAATAATCTCCAATTCTTATAATATGATATAATTATACCATACACTTATAAAATTCTTACAACTTACATCCACAGCAATCATTTAAAATCCACGCGAATAAGAGTACCTAACTTAAACAGAAGAAGACAAAATTGTATATTTACATAGCTATTAATAATTACAATCATTTTTATCTTGATAAAAGGATAAATGTACGTGTTCTTGAAGAGAGTCCTCTAGCGTCCTTAACAGCCTCAAGTCGAAAAGAAATGTGAAGTTGAAAAAGTTGGCACCGCGGACGTTGTATCCATTCTTCCTAATTATCGCGGCGTCGACGAACGGGGACATTTCTGTGTCTTCCATCCGAGTTTCGCTGTCGTGAATTCGATAAATCGTTGAGAAAGCCACGTTCTAAATGTCGCAGTTAGTCGCAAAGAAGGCTACCGAGGCGGCGAACAGAGCGGAGACCGACGGCAGGCGTAAAATTCATGGTACGCGTCGGCCGGCGCTTCCCTTCGCCTGGCACGTCGGATATTTTCGTCTCTTTACGAGGATACGAGAGACGGTGTATTTTTGCCATCGGTGTGTGTTTTGCCCCGTCACCAGCCCGACGATATCGTCCGTTTCATTCCCCGTGACGAGCACCGCTCCTGAAGGACCAACGGATGCGCCCGTTTCCTCCTCGTTTTGAACCTTGTTCACCCACAATTTCATTAACAAAACATCAGGAAATTGCAACGAGCTCATGGGAATTCCTATATCAAGAATCCTTACGTTTATACATGTATAGAATTCTATTGATAGATCCTGAATCCTTGATCTTTTAACTCTTGATTGCACTCTTTTTGAAAACGCAGGAAGGAATAATTAATTGCTGCTTTATCGAGGTTAAATTTGGTAGTAGATTAGTATAGTTTCTTATTTATAGGTGTATATGTCAAGATTGTTAAATGGTCTAATAATCGTCTAAAGAAGGTAGCGATGGGAATATGTCCGCCATGTTGGTCCACAGCGGGTGCACCCGCAATTGGCGGCAAATTTAAACGTGTTTATACAAAAACGAACTTCTATAGTAATTTAAAGAATTTGTATAATATGTACCATTAAAAGTTATTACGTTACATCAGTTGTCTTCGTTCATACTAATACGTACAAAATTGTCGTTGTTCCAATATCTATTTTATAAAAATAGAGGTTTATATCAAATCCATGGACAATATTTCACGAAATCTTATCCGACAATAGTTTCATGAAATGTAGTCCAATTAGTTTCATCGGTAACAATGTATCTTTTTCAACAAATTAAAGAAGATACACGTACACGCAAACGAATGAATGTAACCGAAGAAATGTATAAAAAATAAATGATTACGTATCGTCGATCATTGGCTGTCTAGAATAAATTTGAAGGAAGAAGCAGCGCAATCTATCCAGCAGGGAACGAAACATCGGATTCTTCGTTCTTTCTGCTGTCGTTTTAAAGGGAAGCTTTTAATCATAGATAATGTAACGCGTACAACGGGCATAATGTATTCGCGGACAGACGTGCGAGTGTTATACAGCAAAGCTCTCGCTAGCGAAACGACAACCGTTCGTATTTGCAATCGGCAAGTGCACTTGGATCGTATTCACCGGGTCCCAGGAAGTGTCTGGCTCCGATCCTCGAACGTTGCCGACGAGCAACGAGCTGTGAGTAATGAGTAACGGCGTGATTGTGCCAGAAAATGCAAATATCATTGGGCTGTCGTGTACCAATAGCCATGGATTGTCGTTAAGCATCCGGAAATTATCGGTGCACGAATCGTTTACTTGTTCTCGCTGGAAATTCCTCGGATCTTTGGCAATTTTGAAAATTTGCAATGAGGCGTTTCGGACATTTGAGAATTTAGGAAATTTGGGGATTTGGAAATTTAGAATTTTAGTATTTCAGGATCTAGGTAATTTGGGGAGTTAGAAATCTTGGGATATGGAAGTTTGCAGGTTTAGGGAATATAGGCAATTTGGGAATTTGGAAAATTGGGGACTTGATGATTTAGGAGATTTGGGATATGGGGAATTGGGATATGGGGAATTGGGATATGGGGAATTGGGATATGGGGAATTGGGATATGGGGAATTGGGATATGGGGAATTGGGATATGGGGAATTGGGATATGGGGAATTGGGATATGGGGAATTGGGATATGGGGAATTGGGATATTGGAAATTGGGATACGGGGAATTGGGATATGGGGAATTGGGATATGGGGAATTGGGATATGGGGAATTGGGATATGGGGAATTGGGATATGGGGAATTGGGATATGGGGAATTGGGATATTGGAAATTGGGATACGGGGAATTGGGATATGGGGAATCGGGATATGGAGAATTGGAATATGGGGAATTGGGATATTGGAAATTGGGATATGGGGAATTGGGATATGGGGAATTGGGATATGGGGAATTGGGATATGGGGAATCGGGATATGGGGAATTGGGGTATGGGGAATTGGGATATGGGGAATTGGAATATGGGGAATTGGGACATGGGGAATTTAGAATTGTAGGATCTGGGAATCTAGGGAATTTCGGAAGTTAGAAATCTTGGGATATGGGGAATTGGGGTATGGGGAATTTAGAATTTTAGCATCTGGGGATCTAAGGAATTTGGGGAGTTAGAAATCTTGGAATATGGGGAATTTAGAATTTTAGCATCTAGGAATCTAGGGAATTTCGGAAGTTAGAAATCTTGGGATATGGGGAATTTAGAATTTTAGCATCTAGGAATCTAGGGAATTTGGGGAGTTAGAAATCTTGGAATATGGGGAATTTAGAATTTTAGCATCTGGGAATCTAGGGAATTTAGGGAGTTAAAAATCTTGGGCTATGGGGAATTGGGGTATGGGAAATTCAGAATTTTAGCATCTGAGGATCTAGGGAATTTGGGAAGTTAGAAATCTTGGGATATGGAAATTTGGTAAATTTGAGATTTGAAGGGATGAAAATTTAGGATTCCACCATTTCAGAGTTTAGAATATAATTTGCAGAATTTCAAATTGGGGGATTTGGAAATTTAGGATTTGAACATCTGATGGTCTAGGAAATTTTGGATATTGAACATTTGTGGAATTAGAAATTTGAAGCTTAAGTTTTAAAGGTTTTGGGAATTTGTAAAATTAAAAATATAGGGTTTGAAAATTTCAGACCCGAACAATTACAGGTTCGGGTATTTGATGAACACAATTGCCATCAATATAAACTACTAGTTACCTTCTAATTATTACAATCTAACACAATCTAATATCCTTCACACCTAATGAACAAATCTCCACCATTGTTCCCACCTGTATGAACTATTAATTAACTTGTAATTATCAGAATCTATCAATCCTATTTTAAGTGGTTCACACAACATAGTAAATCCTCATTGTTCCCACCTATGCTACCTTCACATTGTCTGCATAAAACAACCGAATGACCGACTACGTTTCAAGTGACATCAAGTGTGAAAGTCAGTATACATCTGGTAGCAGTAGTCCGGTTCGTTTGCGCAGCGATGTGGACGAGCGTCCGCGTGTTTGGCGCATTCCGGTTGGCCCGAGGCTCGGTGTTGCCCACGCAATGAAGAGATTCATAAACGGGACGGGCGTTCATTGTCCGCGAAGGGACAAGATCAGATTTTCCTCCCACGAGTATGCGTGGGGCCGGTGATCGCGATAAAAATGCCTAAGGACGACCAGGTTCCCCGATTTACCTGACGTTACGACCGCTCGCTGCTCGACTTCCACGAGAATCTGGAGCTTCCATGCTCGCGCTCCGAGGCAGATAAGGCAATCGATTCGGGATTCCTTGCTTCTTATTCTTCCTCTCGATCGTTTTATTTTTGCCAGCGCGATTTCTTTTCCTGTTTCTTAACCGGAGACCTGGAATCGGTTCGGTGTCGATGCTCGAATTATCGTCGCAGTCGCTCTCCGATGGCGGACAACAGGATTATTCTGCATTTTTCGGACTCCAACTGGCTCCGATGATCTCTGGTGTGCGAATTGGGAAGTAGGCACGCTGCGTTCGGTATTATCGATGTTTTAACGGTATTTCGATAACAGTTTGAGTTAAATGTGCAATTTACCCTCTGAGTTTATGGGTCTTTGTTGGGACTTTGAACAATTTTGTCTGATTTTATGATGGAGTTTGTCTTCGTTGAAATTTGACGATTCTGAATAGGATTTAATTTAAGCTAAGAATAATTAAACTTTAGGAATAGTATTGTGTACCAGGTTAGGTTATGTTGGATTTCAGCACTCAAGTTTGGTAGATTAGGTTAGGTTGGATTTTATTATGCTAGATTGTGTTAAAGTATACTTGCATTAGGTTATATTAGTTTAGGATTATATTGAGTAAAGTTAGGTTAGATTAAGATAAACTTTAGTTACGTTAAGTTAAATCATAGCTAGGTTAGGTTTAGGTTAAGTTAGGTTAGGTTAAAGTTCAGGTTTATATTAGGTTAAGTTAAGTCAGGGTTACATTGAATTATAATTAGATTAAATCTGATTACATTGATTTATTCAGAGAGATTACTCCAAGTTTGGCTAAGGTAAATTCAATTAAGTCGTATGAAATTAATTAAAGCTTAGATTAAATCAAATTTCCTTAAGTTCACTTTTACGATTCTAATCTACTCCTAATAATTTAAGAAACCGTCTTAATACTTCAGTTAATTATCTTCTACTTTTAATATCAGAAAATAACTCATTGTACTCAAGCGAAACACCCTGCATAATAAACCTTGATCCTTTCATAGATTACGGAACAATCTGAACCGGTATCATCCTTCAATTATCTTTATCATCAGCTTTTACTAGCAATTAAACCATCGTTCTACCTATTCGAAACACCCTTATTATTCCTTAATAGCTTACTTAACCACCTTACCATCATACTTAATAAAGGCAATAACCTTCATAGGCCGGATAATCTCAATAAACTAAATACTCCTCGATAAACTAAATGGTGATCAACCAAATCAAATAGCGATCACCAGTAATCGACATGAATAATGTTAAAAAGTAACCAACCAACAAAATGAATCTGAAACATCCTGTACATCAGAGGTCAAAAACAAAGTATTTAGCTTCTTGAGCCACCTAACCACATCAACGAAGAATCAATAAAAATAAAGAATGTAACGCATCTCAATGAACTAAGTAGCAATCAACCAAACGAAACCTAACCTAACCAAATGAAATAACGATCACCAGTAACCAACCCAAATAACGACCACCAGTAACCAACCCGAATAACAATGAAAATAATCCTAGTCAACGAAATAAGTCTGAAACACCCTGTACATCAAAGGTCAAAAACAAAGTGTTCATCTCGAGGCAGCAAGGCACATCTATCCTCCTTCCACCGGCAACCGTCATATATTCAAAACGAAAAACGAGGAATAAATAAAAAGTGAAAAAAAAAGGAACGCATCCGATTTTCAAGAAGCCCCTATCTCGTATTCCCTGGCCGTCCCGGAGGCGCGTTGCGCGTGTAAAAACCGGAGCCGATTTGTCAGCGAGGTAGGATCGCGATGTACACGGTAGGAGCTCGTCTTCGAAGGAAGACGTTCGTTCTCTGGACCTTCCTGATGGGGTCCCCTCGACCCCTCTCTTCTTTCGAGCGGTTTCGCGCGAATAGAAAGCCGCGGCGCGATACCAAGCACACGCGCGATTTATCATTGGCGCGGCGTCCATTGATAAATTCCAGGCGTTCATAACGCCACGATGCCCCTTGTACGTACACAGCCGCTCTACGAGCACCAGAGACACACGATACCCGACCACGATACGATACCAGGACCCAACAGTACACACCGATATATACGGGGTGTTCCGACTCTCCGTATTACGCCGTGATGCCCTCGTTTATCTCGCGCTTTACGAGTCCTCCATTTGCTGTTAGGTTGAATAGGGGAATATGTATGAAATCTTCAAACTAATCGAAGAGGACTGTTTTCAAATTCTTACATTTGTAAATTACCAAATTTCTAGATTCTCAAGTTACCAAATTTCTAGATTTTTAAATCTCTGCATTCCCAAATTCCCAAGTTACCAAATTTCTAGATCCTGAAATCTCTACATTCTCAAATTCCCATGTTACCAAATTCCTACATCCCCAAATCCCTACGTCCCCAAATTTCTACTTCCCCCAATTCCTACACCCCCAAATTTCTACTTCCCCCAATTCCTACACCACCAAATTTCTACTTCCGCCAATTCCTACATCCCCAAATTTCTACTTCCCCCAATTCCTACATCCCCAAATTTCTACTTCCCCCAATTTCTACATCCCCAAATTTCTACTTCTCCCAATTCCTACACCCCCAAATTTCTACTTCCCCCAATTCCGACACCACCAAATTTCTACTTCCGCCAATTCCTACATCCCCAAATTTCTACTTCCCCCAATTCCTACATCCCCAAATTTCTACTTCCCCCAATTCCTACACCCCCAAATTTCTACTTCCCCCAATTCCTACACCCCCAAATTTCTACTTCCCCCAATTCCTACACCCCCAAATTTCTACCTTCCCCAATTCCTACACCCCCAAATTCGTACATCCTCAAATCCCTACATCCCCAAATCCCTACACCCCCAAATTTCTACTTCCCCCAATTTTCTACTTCCCCAAATTCACACACCCCCAAATTCCTACATCCCCAAACTCCCAAATCCCCAAATCCCCAAATTGCCAAATATCTCGTACGAAATAGTTTGACTACAAGAGAAGTATGTACAGAGGAAATATGTTATGGTTGAATTTAGAACACCATATATGCACCATGGACTTGTAAGCGGTGGATAGACACCCGGTTACCCACGGCGAACCGGTAACGCGAGAACGAAGAAATCCTCGGAGGGGGTGAATTGCTTTTCTCCTGCTCCTTATGTTTATCTTCTTTCGGTTCTGTTATCTTCTTTGTTTTCTTTCCACGTTGGTAGGTGGTGATCGAGTCAATAATTGTGCTAATGATTGGTAAATACCGATTACGAAGGTGTAAAGCGTGGTCATGGATCTTGGCTACTTCATGCCATTTATAGTACAGTAAATTATATTATAATGTTGCGTAAGTTAAGTTTGAAAATTACTGATCTCTTACATGTTTATGTATATATGTTACAGATAGCTCTGTAACTAGGTTTCTGTATTCTATAAACTCATGCATCTTTGCATTTCTGTATACCCACATTTCTATGTTCTCAAATTCCTACATCTCCAAATCTCTATATACCCAAATTTCTATCGCCTCAAATTTCGTCACCCCCATATTTCTATCTCCCCAAATTCTTACACCTCCAAATCTCTATCTCCTCAAATTTCTACATTCCCAAATTTCTATCATCCCAAATTCCTACATTCCCAAATCTCTATATCTCCAAATTTCTATTTCCCCAAATTCCTACGTCCCAAAATCTCTATCTCCCCAAATTTTTATCTCCCCAAATTCCTACATTCCCAAATCTCTATATCTCCAAATTTCTATTTCCCCAAATTCTTACACCCCCAAATCTCTATCTCCCCAAATTTCTACATTCCCAAATTTCTATCACTCCAAATTCCTACATCCCCAAATCTCTATCTCCCCAAATTTCTATCTTCCCAAATTTTTATTTTCCCAAATCTCTATCTCCCCAAATTCCTACACCCTCCAAATCTCTACCTTTCAAATTCCTACATCCCCAAATCCCTCCCCTCCAAATTCCCACACCCCCAAATCTCCGCACCCCGAAGTCCACATATTCCCACACTCCTACACCACTAAATCTCCATGAGCCCAAGTCCACATGTTTACGAATTTTCTCCGAAAAAAATCTAAGACCCCCAGCAATTTATTTCAATTTACCCCAATCTTTACACGGACAGCTGTACCAATCTCGTCGTAGCTACGCCCCTGCATTGTAGGATCAACCGTTGAACACAGTCGAATTCTTCCCACAATTAATAACACCGGTTCCCTCCCGGTCACAAAACATGAACTTGTTCATCAGAGCCAATAAGATACGTCGCGTTTCCAACGGTCGGAACACGAGAAGCGGAGGGGAGGGATGCGACTTTCACGCCATTGCACTTGCAAGTCCAGCCCGAAAAGGCCTAATCGCCTTAACGAGACAATTAGTCGGTGATAGACGCCGATAAATCGAGCTTTGTTTTGTCTGCTTTGCTGGATGCTTTGTCATACGGCCGAATATTTCTCATGGATAAATAATCGGTATCAGAGGCGGCTTCTCTGCGATTTACCTTCGCGGAAATTGAAAGACAATCTATGAAACTGATCGTTTATGATGATAGATAGTGGCTGAAATTAGATTATGTTTCAATAATATTGTTCGGAACGAATCTTTGTTATGGAAGTGATACTGGTGGAAATTAATCATTCGATCGTGGTTTGTTGAATTAGAGATGGTTTTTATTGGACAAGAAATAAATTAGTTAGGTATTTACTTGATGTCGGTGTTTTAGTAGTTTTGAAGTTTGTAAAAAAATCTTTGAATTTTATCATTTTTGTTTCGTTTGATGAGAATTTGAGGAGAAAGGAAAATAGGGAGAGTTTAGTATAATAATATAATAATGATAATTACAGTGATAATAGTAATGATGATGATGATGGTAGCTCATAATGTTCATAGACATTGCTGTAATTATTTGTGGAGTTTGTGGACAATTATTCCTATACTATATAATTATGTTATCATACTTTTATTAATATAATGCACTTTATTATCATATTACTATTTATATAACGTACTATGTTATATTATCGTTAATTTATCAACAATTTATCAAAACTTGCGTTTATATTGTAGTTCATAGTGTCAGACATTTATTCCTAACCTCAAAAGTGGTCAGATATTTTGATAGGGATTATTCTATTAATTACACAATATTAATAAAGCAACCGCACTAACTGTATGTACGCAAAAATTTGTTGCAAAACGTCCTGTTTTGCCTCTGAAAATAGTAGAATATTTTAATTGAAATTATTTTGTAAATTATAAAATATTTATGAAGCATGTGCTTAGCGTCTTCGTAAGTTTGTGTCTTTTACTTTGTGTCTTTGAAGTTTTGTATTATTTACTTCGTGTCTTTGTACCTTTGTATCATTTATTCTATGTCTTTATAACATAGTATCATTTATTTTGTATCTTACTGTAATTTTCTATCATTCATCTTGTGTCTCAAATTTGTGCCTCTAACAAGCTTTACATTCCTAACCTCAAACGTAACAAAATATTCGAAACTTAATTTTCTTCATAGAATTTGTCTTCACAATAAACATCAATGACATCTAACAAAAAGAGCAATAGAACCGTATACATCCACCAAAATAAAAGTTAAACATAAATTAAATAAATTAAATTGAAGCTCGAGTGCTCCGCACGAATGTAACGATGGGGTTAATATATTCATCAAGGCCATTAACGATGACGTTTCGAGCAGTCCATCTTGCAAAGCGGGGAATAATCGGTGGAAACCGTGTCGTTACGGCGTGTTTTCTGGGGAAATATTAGACCGAGCTGTTAGACAGGCGACCGGAACACGCGGGAAACGTGCACGCCACGTGGCCAGGCTTTCCCTGGCCAAACAGATTTACGCCGGTGTTGTCTTTAGTCTGCAAACACAGGAATACCGTGCTGCAACCACTTCCGCCGCCTTAAATCTCCGCGTCACGCTCGCACACAACACACGGCTTTCACGCGATGGCCAAATATTTCTAGGGACCTTTCCACGTGGTTCGTTTGAGACGGTCGCTGGAACAGGAAACGTGGTCCAGGAAGTGGAATCTCCGACGCCAGTGTACTTCGTTTCTAGCTGATTGGTTTAGTATGGAGGATGCAGAAGTCGGATTTGGGAACTGATAGTTCAATAGATTTGGTTTCATTCTTTTATTATATTGCTCTTTGTGGATTGCAGATTTCTGGATTTCGAAGATTCTTTACTTTTTATGTACTTCTGAGGTATCTTTGAATTTTAAAATTGTAAATTAACAAATTTGCGGATCTTCGAATTTTCTAAGTCCTTTGTCCAAATTCCCTAAAACACAAATCCCTAAATGACTTAGTCTCCAAAGCTCCAAATTCTCTAGTCTCCAATTCCCAAAATCCCCAAATTCCCCAACATTCAGCTCCCAACTTTACAAATATTCCAACTTCAAAAATTGATAATTATACCTCTTTCACCCAATACGTTGCACATATGTGCCCACGAACCATCTCCCGGGCACCCAATCTGCCCACAGCCGATTGACGCACAAATATCCCTAACAATCGTTTGTTCTCCATTTTTCAACACCTGTATATTTGCTTAAACATCTGTTCCTCTAATTATCACATCAACCTCATCGATTACCACCGACAAAAGTAGCATTCCACCGAAAGACCTCTTCCATTCGCGCCCTCCTCTTGTCCCACACGAACGCACACACTCGACACTGTCCCACGTTGTCGAGGTGAGCAAGCAAGAACTCGTATCGAGCAGAAAAACGCTCGTTCGCGATCCAACGATAGCTTCTTAATCCAAAGAGGACGAGTCGCCTCGAAAGATTCCTTGTTCACAAGAGGATACGCGGCAAACTGGCTACAATCGGATTAGCGAGTTGCAGCTTGATACAAAATCCGTGGTCAGGTTAAGAACGGACCGATCAGAAGTGTTGTACAAACGCAGTGGCGTAACTAACTTTTTTATACGGTTGTCACGCGTTATATCGCCGAACGGTTTATGATTACTGGTTGAATCATTATAAACTACGTTAATACATTCGTTCTGGAACCCTGTATGTACATTACCATATATTGTATGGTTACAAGATAAATTAATATACATTGTATATGTTGCTTTTTTGTCACGTGTTATATTGCCGTACGTTTTGTAGATACAAGATGGATGTTCGTATATTTTGTGATATTGTGAATTAGGTTACCACGCGCTGATTTACCACGGATTCAATTATCAGGTGTGGAGTTACCATGCATGGAATTGCTAAGCGTTGAATTACCACGCACCGAATTACCACGCGCCGAATCACCACGCATCGAATCACCACGCATCGAATTACCACCCATCGAATTACCACGCGTCGAATTACCACGCGTCGAATTACCACGTGTCGAATTACTACGCACCGAATTACCACGCGCCGAATCACCACGCGTCGAATCACCACGCGTCGAATTACCACGCGTCGAATTACCACGTGTCGAATTACCACGTGTCGAATTACTACGCACCGAATTACCACGCGTCGAATTACCACGCGTCGAATTACCACGCATCGAATTACTACGCGCCGAATTACCATGCATCGAATTACTACGCGTCGAATTACCACGCACCGAATTACCACGCGCCGAATCACCACGCGTCGAATCACCACGCGTCGAATTACCACCCATCGAATTACCACGCGTCGAATTACCACGTGTCGAATTACCACGCACCGAATTACCACGCGCCGAATCACCACGCGTCGAATCACCACGCGTCGAATTACCACCCATCGAATTACCACGCGTCGAATTACCACGTGTCGAATTACCAAGCACCGAATTACCACGCGCCGAATCACCACGCGTCGAATCACCACGCGTCGAATTACCACCCATCGAATTACCACGCGTCGAACTACCACGTGTCGAATTACCACGCACCGAATTACCACGCGCCGAATCACCACGCGTCGAATTACCACCCATCGAATTACCACGCGTCGAACTACCACGTGCCGAATCACCACGCGTCATATCAGCAATATTAAATCTTCAAGTACCCAATCACCACACATCACCTCGCCACATAGTCTCTCAAATACTAAATCCGCACGCGTTACGTAAATGTATTAATATTTCTAGTGAAAACAGAGTACATCCCAACCTTTACCTAGTTACGCCAATGTACAAGGGTTTACCTTGTAGTTGGATTTAAACACGAGCTTGTGGCTCTCGAGTGGCTCGCTCCTACGCGGCGAGATGATCTCTCTTCGCTTCTGGCCACTCCCGCCTTCTTCCGAACGCGCCAACCTTCTTCCTCCCTCGCTTTCCAACAGTGGTAAATTCTCGAACGCCATAACACTGCCACCGTGAGTTTGTTTGGACAAGGGCATTATGAGATTTTATGCGAGCCACGCGTGCTTCCGCGGGGACGAGCTTGTTTATGCACCCACCTCCTGGACCGACCGTTCGCGCTTTTCGACGAACCTTAGAGCATCGTTCTCCTTCTACCTCGTCCACGTGAGCTGGCGAGAACGAGGAGAATACCGACGCGATGTTGTCTGAGAAAACCTGACGGGTCTCGTTTTCGTATTTTCTCTGGACGAACCGTCAGATTCACCTTACTTGGTTGTTTGCTCTCTTCTTACTTTCTTTACTTCTTATTTTTATTTCTTCGAGAGCTTCCGCATGACTACTGATGTCTTTTGGAATTCTAACTGAATCTAGTTTATGTCATCTTGAACTTTATTAGATGTTTTATTATGCAAATCTTTGTATTTTTGTTTATACTTTAAATCATAGTTAATGTCATTTTATTATTCAAATCTGTTTATTCTCGTTCGAACTTTGAATTAAACTAACCTAGTCAACAATTTTAATTTTAATTTTCAATTTTTATTTTTATTTGCATATATTTTTAAATCTGTTTATTCTTACTTAGACTTCAAACTGTGTCCTAACATAACCTCAATTATCTTAATTTAACCTAACCTGTCATATTTCAGACTTTTACATTATTTCATTGTTCAAATGTGTCTATTTTCATTAAAATTTTACTACAATCTTAACCTACTCTAGTCTGTCCATAACTTTATTATTTAAATCTGTTCATTTTTGTTTAAATTTTTATCCTAACCTAACTTGACATATACTTGATCGATTCGTGTGTCAGGTTATGTTAGTTAACAAGAACAGAGTAGATGTTAAAGTTGTATAACAAATAGCACAATAAATTGCACTAAATGGCAATGGATTTCCAGTTAACGACCATTCCCTATGTCGATCTCAAGAAATAAAATCTGTTAATTAAAAAGCAAAAGAAAGAAAAATGATCTGAAAGACGATCGTCGACGTGTTAATAATGATCAATGAAAACCGCATCTCACGAACGAATAAATAAAAACGAACATCCCCCCATTTACAACGAATCGAAGCAATTTCGAGGTTAAATTCGAAACGAATGGCGGTGGAAGAAAGGAGATCGGGTATCTTCTTAGAAAAGGCATAAAGATAACCGCTTTATTCGAGGATCAACCGGTGTCCAGGATTCAGCGCCATTGACTTCTGTGTTCGCTGTCAACTTTACGACGCTTAATGACAGCTGACAGAGGCGGTGAACCGAGTCGAGTTCCATCGCCTTCTTTTTTTTCCATCCTTATTTTTCTTTTAACGCTTCCCCTTTGGAATCCCTGGATACCGCGGAAACCGTAAAATCATCGCACCAGCACGAGTTTAATATCGCGGCTCGATCGTTCCGACGATCGTTCCTCGATTTTATCATCGATTTCAGCCCCCGTTTCCTTCGATACGCGAGCAATCGCGTGTCTTCTATTGGGACTCGAGAAATTTTGGTTGAATCGTACTTATTTTTATTTATTCTGTGCTATTTCCAAGTTTATACAACTCTGACAACAGGTAGAAAGCTATTTATACAAGTCTGACAACAAGTGAAAACCTTACGTGTCTATAGTTTGTTGATTCTAAAAAGACAATTTAGTTTTTTCATATTTTTATAACAATTTATATCATTATTTTCGTAGTAAATATCGTATATCATCCATATATTGAATACGTAGTATTGATTCTATTGAACAATATAATTATTGATAACATTGATTGATTATGTAGTATTGATTGTATAGAACAATATAATTATTGATAGTATTGATGGATTATATAGTTTTGATTATATTGAACAATACAAGTATTGATAGCATTGATTGATTATGTAGTATTGATTGTATAGAACAATATAATTATTGATAGTATTGATGGATTATGTAGTATTGATTATATTGAACAATACAAGTATTGATAGCATTGGTTGATTATGTAGTATTGATTGTATAGAACAATATAAGTATTGATAGCATTGATTGATTATGTAGTATTGATTATATAGAACAATACAAATATTGATAGCATTGATTGATTATGTAGTATTGATTGTATAGAACAATATAATTATTGATAGTATTGATGGATTATATAATATTGATTGTATTGAACAATATAATTATTGATAGTATTGGTGGTTTATATAGCATTGATTATGTGGATCAATATAATTATTGATAGTATTGATGGATTAGATAGCATTGATTATATGAAACAATACAATTACTGATAGTATTGATAGTTCATATAGCATTGATTATGTGGATCAATATAATTATTGATAGTATTGATGGATTATATAGCATTGATTATATTGAACAATATATTATTGATAGTATTGATAGAATACATAATATAGACACACACTATAGACAGATTATACATAAAATATAAACAGACTACATAGTATCTACAGAAAAAAGTTTCTTGAAAAAATAACCCTGTATAAGTGTGGACATTTCACAACGACATAGAAATTTCAGTTATGCCCGGTTCATTTAGGTCGGCATTTATTTCGAGAGAGTTTTAAATATTTTAACGAGAAAATAAAGAAAATAATATGTCCGTATACATAACTTTCGTATAAGCTAGGTTTGCACAATAAAACCCGTCAGAAAAATGCGTTCGCCGTTTCGAACCGCATTCCGCGTGCGCGTTTGTCGAGCGTGTGATAAGGGAAACGTATAATAAGACGTGATAATAGGGTTGCAATAAAGATACGAACGCACGCGGCCAGAATGGAATGTGTCTCGGTCGTGTTACAATACATAAAGCCCAGCAGAAGTTTCCATAAACTTATGAACAGCTGTCACTGCGTTCTCTATAAATAGAGGCACGGAGAATTATAGGGGATCATCAATTATGGGAGCTAATGGGGTGACAAATCTCCTTCGATACACGGTCTTCTGGATTATCGGCTTAAAGGAGGGATAGACGTATAGTTTGTTACGGAGATTATTGAAATCTTTGTGGTTTTGTAAAAATTTTGTACAATTTTGTAATTTTGTTTGGTAAGTTGGAAATGTGGAGGTATCAACTCTTCGAATTTTCAAAATCAACTTATAAATTTGGTAAGGTGGAAATGTGGAAGTATTAACTCTCCGAATTTTCAAAATCAACTTTTTGATAAGTTGGAAATGTGGGAGTATCAACTCTTCGAATTTTCAAAATCAATTTATAAATTTGGTAAGGTGGAAAGTTGGAAAATTGGGAAATTGAAAAAGTAGGGAGTTGGACATTTTGAAAATGGAGAATTGGTACTTGGAAATTAGGAACACTGGAAAATTGGGAGCTTGGAAAATTGCAAAATTGACAACATGAAAGATTGGGAAATTGGAAAGTTGGAAATTTGAAAAATTCGAAAGCTGAGAGATAGGAATTGGAAAATTGGAAATTAGGAGCTTGGAAAATGGGAGAATTGGGAAATTGGGTAGTTGGAAAATTGGGAAAGTGGTAAATTGGAAGATTAGGAAATTGAAGAGTGGAAAAGTGGACCAGTGAAAAATTGGAAAAGTGGGAAATTGGAAAATTAAAAATTTGGAGCTTGGAAAATGAAAAAAATGGGGAAATTGAGTAGTTGGAAAATTGAAAAGTGGAAAATTGGGAAATTAGGAAATTGGAAAATTAGAAATTAGGAGCATGGAAAATGGAAAAATTGGGAAATTGGGTAATTGGAAAACTGAGAAAGTGCTAAATTGAAAAATTAGGAAATTGAAAAGTGTAAAAGTGAGCCAGTGAAAAATTTAAAATTTGGAAAATTGTGAAATTGAAAATTAAAAAAATGTAGAACCAGAGATTTACAAAATTTGCCATATCCACATTGAAACTTGGCAGATTTAGAAAATAGGAACGTGTAGAAATTTATGAAAGTAAAAAATTCGTAATGACTTTTGTTATAAAAATAAAAAGAATCGAAAGTTCATTATTCTTGTGGAATTTCAAATGATCGCCAGCGGGCTAATTGAGCCATTAACTCCACTCTTTAATCTTTCGCTTTTACCCTCGCCGCGATTCGATTTCCTTCGTTCCTGGAACAAAATGAAAGGTTCGAACTCATCGAATCGAATCTCCGTTCGAATAAAAGCGGATGCCAACAAATTTCTGGTATTCCACTCAGTAAATAATTCATGTCAAGAGACGACTATCTTGTATTACTCATTCATGCATCTATCGTGTGATGTGCGTATAAAGTATTTTATCAAAAATATTATACATAGAGTTGCACAAATTAAATTATAATTCTATTCCACTCAATTTCATATTATTTTTTGAACGTGTACAAAGTCTTCTATTTAAAAATTGCAGTGTTTAAATATCCACAATAACATTTAAATATAAAACTACACTGAAATATCCACCATTAAATTCAAATAACTGTATTGAATCCACCATTGCAGTATTCAATCCATCTATTCAATGGGTCAAGATTGACCCAGCAACCAGCAGTAATACACATAAGAAACGTACAAGCAATTAGTATTCGAAGAAACACGTCGACAAAAGTTCACAAAGACGTTTTAACCCGATTTCTCGATGTTCGATCGATAAATTCAATGGTTGCTCCAAGTACACGATTCGAATCGAGGCTCTACATTGGTGATTTTCTACGTGGAAAGAGAGGGATTGAATGCCGCGGGGAACATCTCGAAAATCCGCGTCCTAAACCAACATCTTTATGGACTCGGTGTTTCTTCCAGGGGCCGCCTTATTACGTTGATTTATCGCTTTGTGTTCCTGGCTCCATCTTCCTTTCGTGGCCCGTTTCGATCTATGGACCCCTTTGAATCCATGGGGGCCTCTTTTCACAGCCACTTGTTGCTTCGACTCGCCTTCCTTCCAAAACATTTTATTCCCACTTCCACTAGATCCTACGAACATCCTTTGTTCACGCATCTCGCATTCTTTCACTTGTCTCTGATAAGTCTTTCGAGTGCCACAACATGTAAACTAATTTTAATTACTCAGTTTGTAGCTTAATTGCTCAATTTATAGTTTATACGGTGGTTCAATTTTTAGTCTGTTTTTATTTATTTAATTTGGAGCCTGGTTCATTGTTTGAGTTGTGGGTTCACTCGTGTAATCTGGGGTCTGTTTAATTATTTACTTTGTGAGTTGTTCAATTATTTACTCTGGGTCTGTTCAATTATTTACTTTGTACATTGTTTAATTCTCCGATTCCTGACTTGTTCAATTGCTTGATTTGCAACTTGTTCAGTTGCTTAATCTGTGATTTAATTTCTTAATTTATAGCTTGATTGATTGTCTTATAACCTGTTCAATTGTTCAATTTGCAGTCTACTTAATTATTTAATAGATAGCTTGTTCGACTCTCTGATTTTTAACTCATTTCAATTTTCGACGTTTGTTCAGTTTAATCTCAGGTCAGTTTAATTCCTAAAATTGATTTGTACCTGATCCAGAACACTAACGCAATAAGAAAATTTTAATGTACGATAACAGAAGTATAGGTATTAAAACGATATTAATCGATCTCATCAATGTTATACAAAAAAATCTGATTATAAAAATCGATACATGCCGTGTCTACTCGTATCTGCAATCGTTTGATTGCCTCAATTTGTAAATTCCGAATGGTGCTCGCGATATCTCTCCAAAGTATCTATTGATTTTTGTTATCAGAAATATATAACTGCCTTCCTCAATTTATGTACCATTGAGATTACATGTTTGTTATTATTCTTTTTTTTTGGATTATATAGAGTATACGAGGAATGAGGATTCGTGCGTTGTGAATCAGCCTTAAGAGATATCGAGATGCGTGGCCGTACTCGGATGGGCGTGCATCCGATTATCTTGGTAACTCAATCTCTGCTCTTGGACCTAGTAGTTTCTAGCCTCGACTCCGCAGGATCTATGTGATCTTCTGCATTGAAGGAAGTCGTGATCTGGGAACAGTAGCGTCGCAATCGTTTCCTAGAACCTTGCACGTTGCTTGGAATTCTTGTATTTCAAGCAGGCGAACGGTTCCCGTGAATTACGTACCGACGGCCTCAAACCGATATTATTATTCGACCATTGTTCAATTGTATCACTTAAATTTAACTTGCATTTATTGAAATTCCATCGAGTTTTCGTCAATTTATTTCGATTGTATTGAAATTTATTATGTTTTACAAAATACACTCAAGTTTGTATTTACAGTGAGCGGAGTTGTATTATATCAAGTACAAATTTTATTAAGTTTTGTCATATTATATTTCTTATGTGTGTACCTTTACTGTTTGGTAGAAAAAAATGATTATTACACATCGCCTTTCCTAAAATTATAGTTACAAATAATTTTTTACTTTATTCAAATATTTGGTCTTTTGAATCTATTTCTTAAAACAGTTATCTGGTATTGAACAAGTACAACGTCAATCAAGTTTGAATCAATTAAACATGTATCAAGTTCGAATAAATCAAACATTTATCAAGCTTGAATAAATCTAACATTAATCAAGTTTGAACAACTCAAATATTAATCAAGTTAGAACCAATTAAACATCAATTACGATTGGACAAATTAAATATTAACAATTTTAATAAGACATCGACAAGTTCGAACCAATCAAATATCAATCAAGTTTGAATAAATTGATCATCGTAGACTTTTAACAAATCGGATATCAATCAAATTTTGAACAAATCAAACATTATCAAGTTTAATCACACATCATCAAGTTTCAACTGATCGAATATCCTCAAATCAGAGAAATTAAACAATTCATAATTGAAGAATTGAAGAATTGAGGAATTGAAGAATTGAGGAATTGAGGAATTGAAGAATTGAAGAATTGAGGAATTAAAGAATTGAAGAATTGAAGAACTGAGGAATTGAAAAAATTGAAAAAATTGAAAAAATTGAAAAATTGAAAAATTGAATTATTGAAGAATTAAAGAATTGAAAAATTGAAGAAGCGACCGATTAAAGTATTAAAAAGTAAAAAATGAAAAAGTTAAGAAAATGTAGAATTATCGAATTAGAGTTGAAAGATTGAAAGATTAAAAAATTGAAAAATTGAAAGAAGCAAGGTTTCGTGCAATGAAGGTGATTCTCGCGAGTGGATGGCCCATGGCATATCGAAAACAGAGACGTCGACGTGAATCACACGAGCACGTGCACCATGGAATTATTGCGTACCTGCCTGCACGCGTTCATCTTGCACCGTGCACCCACATTAAGCGGCCACGCGCTCTCTTTGTGCGTGTGGGTGAGGACGATCACTTTGTTATACACCTCGACCCACGCACCGTGCCCATCCCATGGGAATTGCGTTTGTCAGGATCCTTCGAATTTCAATGTACCGTTCGAATGGCCCACCACTCGATTCACAACACGCTCACGAAACTCTCAAACTGAATTTTGATTCAAAAAACAACAAGAAAAATTCAGAACTTCCTGTTACCAAGCTTTTTTGAATAACATTCGTGATGTAAAAATAGCTTTCCCTTACGGTTTTGTACGAGGTAGGCTATTTTTAGACAAAATTTATTCTTTATGGGAAATTACTATAATTATTATCTTAGTGTGCGTTTTAGTAATTACAATTTTTCATAAATTCTTGTTGCAATTTTTCATCAATCTTCATTTTAATCTTCACTGAGTTTTTATAAAATTTAATTTCAATTCTTCATCAAATTTCATTTCAATTTTTCATAAGATTTTGTCTCAATTTTTCATACATCTTCATTTTAATTGTTCATCACAATTTTTCACTACTTTCCATTTTAATTTTTTATAAATTTCCAACGTCACAATTTTTAACAATACCCTGACAAATCTGCTCCATCAATGACTAAATTCCTGATATAATTTCAATAATTTCATATTTCTACTAAAACCATGCAACCATGACACCACCGTTCTTCATGAAAACGAGGCAAAGTGATTCATGCATGTCTCTACAGCCATCAAATTCTTTTCTGTATACCGATTCATGAACACTCGTTCAATTATGAGACTGTCCAAAGATATTTCGAAGCAAATCCCACTTAATTTCGGCTCTTCAGACGTGTGTGCTCTGATGAAAAACAGAGCGCTGCTCTGAGCAGCCGATCTGTTTATCGATGTTTCGGAATACAAGGGAATTACAGTGTTCGTGGAAAGAAGAATAATTTAAAGCACTCTGTATATGGTCAGCATTAATTGGCGATGAATTATGATGATCGTTTCTGTGGAATAAGCTCGAGATTCGGTGATCAAAGAATGAGAAGTTGCCTTAATTAAAAGAACAAATATGAAACTGCGAATGAGAGATGATCGTTCGAGATTTATATTAAATCTTTAATATCGTTACAAGTAAATATGGCTGAACTTTTATCAGATTTATATCTGTCATTTACAAATTTGCGATACGTGGATGAACGTTTTGTTTCGTATAATTTTGAACAATATGATTTGGACTATTGAAGAAAATGAGGTTGTAAATGTATATACAATATGCATATATTAAATATATGTACAAGTGTAGACATACGTGTAGACATAAGTAGTTATGTAGACAGATTTAATTAACTGTCGCAGTAGATAAGGACGTCTGTAGTCAGACATGTAAGTTCGTTGAGTCACTGCTTCACTGTCGCGTCAGCCATTTTGTGGTGCAAATCAAGATGGGCTCAGCCATTTTCTATAAGTTTCAAACTTTTAATTGATGTATCATGTGTGTTATTTTGTGATAAAATTATAACAGACTCAAATTCCAAAAAAATGTAAAGCAAATAAATAAAGCTGTGACATATAAAAAAAATTGCAATCAAACCGCAAACGAGGGAATAAAGAAGAGAGGTCGAACAGCGAATAAAGTATTGATTCGAGGCAAATACTTTCGTGCGGCAACAATTTATGGTAGCCATCTATTTTCCGTCGCATGACATTCGGAATATTCGAACCATTCGGTTTTATGAATTTGAAACTCGTTCCCCATCGTCGGAAAGACAACTTGATCACGGAACAAGATGTCCACCGTTGACCCGTTACCGAAGGCATCCCTAGAGGAAGATAGACCGGTCTTTTCGTCCAGCGTTTACGATCTCGGAGGAAATTACCGGCGTTGTCCGGACGGGATTTTTTCGCAAGAAAGTTTACATCTCGCCACTTTTACGATCCATAAACGCTTTCGGTACCGGCGCCGCGTCGTTCGTTAATTTACAACGAGGAAGCGTGCAGCGACGCAACGTCGTCGTCGTCGATCCGGAATTTACGATCGCCGTGGAGAGCAACCGATCCGCGGATCAGCCTCGAACGAGTATCGGAAGCCGCCGCACGATTTTCTTATGCAACCGCCAATTGGACGGCATCTCGAAACGTTTTACCCGATCGGGACGTGATCGTATTACCGACCAATCGACAGCCTCCTTCGACGATCGACTCTTCATTCGTTCCCGTTGCTCGTAACGGGTTGTTTCGATTCGTTCGCGATAAGTATCGTGATCCGAGCTTGGAAACCGCTCCTCCTGTCTTTTGCTACTGGGCAATGCACTCTCGAGTGCTCTCGAGAGTTCCGAGAGGAAATCTTACGGTGAAATCGCCTCTTTTTTTCCCTCTCATATCGTGTTAAGATGGGATCGGATTTTTATGTATTCTGTTATGATTTTATCACAAGTGTTAAATGTGCGATCGATTTAAAGCTTACGGTTTATTCAAAATAGCTATAATATCATTTTCTTCGTGCATTTAATGCAAAATTGATGGTTGTGGATTATAATGAGCGTTTATTTTGGAACGTCTGAAATCTGATATGATTTCATGACATAAAAGGTCTGCAAAATGGATACTGTAATACATCAATTTAAAGCTTATGATTTATTAAAAATAGCTGCATTATACTTTTATTATTGGTTTCAATATTTAATGGTTGATTGTTAATTATAGTGAACATTAGTCGATTTGGTAACATATGAATTCTCGACATAAAAGTGTTACAAAATGGCGCTTGTAGTACATCAATTTTAAGGTTAGGGTTCATAAAAAATGGCTATATAATCGTCTCATTAAGTGTTTACACAAAATATCTGACTGTTAATTATAGCAATGATTATTACTTCTACCATCATTTCATGACATAAAAGTGTTACAAAATGGCACTTATAGTACATCACTTTTAAGGTTAGGGTTCATAGAAAATGTTTTCAGAAGCGGTTTATTTATAGCATTAATACAAAGTGGCTGATTGTTAATTATAACAAATGATTCTTGGAACATATTAACACTAGCATAATTTATAAAATTCGATACAATGGCTGACACATAGCTAAAACCTTCCCTATTCCATAATTCATACTCAAGCCCAGATATTATTCACGCCCCATATCTGCAAGTACTCTCCATATTTAACCATCATCTCCACACCTCCATTTCCCATACCAAAAATCTTTAAAAAGTACTTGAAAATTTATTAACCTAATATTTCTCGCAGCACGCGTAGAATAAACTACATCGAATTAATTGCATAAAAATATCGGGAACGTATGTGCATCGATATGGTTTATTTCGAAACGCAAGAAACGAGAGCAACTATCAGGATCACAGAAATTAGCCTCGGTGTGTTCGTTTTTGTGACGTCATTATGAAAGAGGTCCGGCTTGATGAGAGCAATCATGTTCATAAAGAACGTAGGTACGTCTTCCAGCTGGAATCGACATCGTTTCCACGCGATAACTATGGTAATCGCACAACATCGCTCCAGGATGCACTTGCATTTGCATGCGTTTTGTCGCGGAGGGGATGCAATCTATGAGAGGGCTACATCCTGGGTATTCTGACACCTAATGCTTGCTCTCAGCGGGCAATCATGATCGCTATATCTCCTTCGTTCACCGAGGTGAATACGAAATTTATGGATAAAAGGTCTTGACAGGAAGAAGGTACTGAACGCTGAGGAAGTGGGAACGAAAACGATATCTTGCATGCGATGGGAAAAATACGCTCGTTGGAGGCTCGCATTCAGTTCTACATTCATGCAATCTGTAAATAGCAAGTAAAATTAGCTATAAAATTTACTATACATTATAATTTATTATTATATAATTTGCTAGAATTTAATAACCGGTAAAATTCAGTGTTTGGGGAGTAAATCGCGCTGTAATGAAGTAATGATATGTTGTGGTATACCTAGTAATATACTACTACTATCACCTACTAGTATTTAGTAGCATCTAAAAAACCATTTATGCAAAAAAATCCACTAGTTTCCACAGAACGCTACCGATAACCTAACCAAGCGTCTCCACCTCGCAACTTCCCTATAGTGATTTTGGCATCAAACACGACCTAAATACTGAACTAAACACATATAACGAAACCTTAAACGTGAACTTTTTCTCTCGTGCAATAAAACACATCATTCTTCGTATTTTTTTTTTAACGATATCTTAATATTTGCGGTGACAAACAATTTTTGTAGTATTTCTATAATTCAGAAATATAATTTGTGATTTAGGTCATTGTTTCGTAAATTGTGTAATTTTACACGGTATTCCGAAGAATCTTCTGAGCAACTTATGGAATAGTCACAATCGATGGAAGCAAGTCCGAGTAGAAATAGCGGCGCGAAATTTGAACGTCACAAGTGGGTGTTGGCGAAGTTATGCGGCTCTCTTATAAAGTTTTGCGGCGATCGATCGATCTCGACCCCTCGCAGGCCAAGTATTCAGGGTCTTTTTTGCCAGGCCACAGGGAGGGTTCGAGGATGGTGAGGTCGAGAGTAGGTAGGTAGGTAGGACGATCTGTTAGGAGGCAAGAGGCCAACCGGAGGAGTCGCGAGGAGGAACGAAACGGAGCGGAACACGGCGGCGAAGAGGTCCGAGGAGAGGGCAGCGAGCTGTCCGGATCGATGATGCATGGTACCAGCGACTCGGTCGTGCTACTCCCTTGCAAACTTCATCTTCGTAGCTGCTTCCAACCTCCTCGTCCTCCTCGTCCTCCTCTTCGAGAGCCTCCAAGCCTCTTTATTCCGGCGCCGATCCGCGAGGCCGCGAACTCTGCAACCGGATCGAACGATTTCGCTCTCTTAACGCTCACACATTTTTGCAAAATTTTCCTCCAAAAATTATTTAAAAATTTAAATATAATTTGGTACATATTTTGTTCAAATCCTACGATGACTTCTGTCTGAAGTTTGTGGTGGTACTGTTAATTTTATATCCTAGTGGTGGAGTGTCGTCCTGAAGAGGTTAGAGAATTGCAATATAATTAGGGTCTAGTGTATTAACAAGTATGATACGTATGTCGATGGACGGTAGCTGTATGGTCCCATATAAACAAATAGAAGAGGATGATGTTGCATACTTAAATTGTATCTAAAGGAGTCTAAGATCTGACTCACATTTTATAAGTTATAGGTTAGGATGACGTCAACAGGAAAATTTAACATTAACCTACATAATGTTACAATTAACAACGCATATATAAGTGTATGTAAAGAATACTAACATTAGCACGAAACGAAATAAATATCGAAACAGAAAGAATAACATCCTCAAAACTTACATGAAAAGAACAAAAATGAAGCAGTTAGAAATGTTAGAATTGTTTATACGAGTTTAGTGAGCGAACGTCGAAATCTCGATCGAGAAAATCACAAAGCAGAAGAAACTATGAGGCGCAAGCGATGCTCGCCTCGATTTCGCGCGTGTGTTCTCGCTCGATTACGTTTGTGGGAGTGGTGGAGGTTAGCCTTAGGGCAAGCATCTGGCCGTAATTACTAAATTATCCTTTAACTCCGCCGTCGACTCGAGACCGAGCCGCGATCTTATCCGACGAAGAGGGTTGTGCCTAGGTTTACTCAGCTAACCCGTGTACCGAAACGATCGTCGTTTATCCTTTGTGTACCTTGAGAAAGAACGGGCGAACGGCGGAAGAAAGGGGGTTGAACAGACGGGGTTAAATATTTCGTTGGATCCACTAACGAGAAGTATTTTTTTTGTTTTCCAACTAGGTATATGTATATATCGATTTTTGTATGTATTTGTTAGTATGTAATATGTAATGAGGGGCATTTTATGAGGTGGAGATTTTGGGAGGATAGAGATAGGGAAAGTTTTGAAATTAGGGGTATGGAAATTTAGAGGTTTGGAAATTAAGGGATTTAGGGATTTATGGGTTTGGAAATTAAGGGATTTGGGGATATAGGGGGTTGGAAATTTAGGTATTTGACAATTGCCAAATTAGAGAATTTTGGGATTTGGAAATTGTGAAATTTGGGGGTTCAGGGATTTGGAAATTAAGGGCTTGGGGACTTAGGGGGTTGGAAATTGTGGAATTTGGGGATTTAGGGGGTTGGAAATTAGGTGATTTGAAAATTGCCAAATTAGAAAATTTAGAGATTTGGGGATGTAGTGATTTGGGTGTGTACAGATTTGGGGATGTAGAGATTTAGAGATTTTGCAAAGAAAATTGTTTCTTTCCTTTCTTGCGTACTAACGCGGAATTTACCACGTCGAAACTTGGACATGGTTACATTTATTTTTGCTTGAAATCTAACTAGTAATTTCACATTAAATACAAGTTTATAATTTATTTCCTTCCTGATAAAGAACATACTTCAATTGTGAAGTTTGCTAATATAAACTTGAAATTCTAAAACGCAAAAGTAAGGATTTAAATCTAACCTAACTCTTCCAAAAAATGTCGAGAATTGTTAATTTCGGTCCATAAAATGCAAACACACAAAATAGCAGAAGTTTCAAAAACTCAGGCACGCTTACGAAGCGACCCAATAAAGAACAAAACGTACGCACGTGCGTAAGAAGCAAAGAGGGTGTCGTTTGTATGTGTGGATACAAGTTGCCTTGCCTCACGATAGTACTCGCAGCCAAAGGCTGTTTGCGCCACGAAGATCGTGCGAGTATACTGCACGATCGCTTCTTTGTCTCGCATGCTCGCACACGTGAATACTCTCCTCTCGCTCTCTCTCTCTCTTTAAGTTCGTCTCTCCGTCTCGAACGAGCAGGGATGTGCACGTGAATTTATGCGTTGGTTCTTCTCCAACGAAGGTCCGTACGCTCGTCCTCGTCCGATTCATCGCGGACCGGAGATGATGCATCGTCTCGTGTGTCTCGAATCGTGTCTCTCTTTCTCAGCCTCGTTGCCGCCACGATCGACCATCTTGCTTTCTCTTCTTCTCTCCAGCAGTCTTAACAAACGCTGGATACAACTCAATCGCCGGTCACGATCCTTAAGCGGCTCTCACAGTGAGCCTCTTTCAAAAAAACCCGAGGCTTCGTTGGACTTTTTATTTTTTTCTTTTGTCTGCTTTTCTTCTTTGGTCTCTTCAGTTTTGGTGATTACCGATGTCACGTGTGGGCGTTTCGAGATTTATTGGGTGCTTTGGGGAAAATTTTGAGATCAGCTTGTTGAAGATTGGTGGAGTTTTTTGTTCGTTTGAATTTGGTATCTGATATTTTAGTCTTTTGTTCTAGTTTATTAAGTTAGGGAGGAGTATTGTACTATGATGCTGTACGGATTTTTATATTTTCTAATTTCAAAGTGAATTCTCGGAATTCTCAGGTTTTATTATTTCTAAATTTCTGAATTTCTGAATTTAATATTTTCAAGGCCCGAAATTTTAAGGTGATGTAATTTTCAAATTGCCTAATTGTACAATTTTCAGATTTCTAAATTATAAATATAAATTTTTAGATCCCAAAATTCCTACGTTCCGAAATCCCCAGATCCCCAAATTGTTGCGTAGGTCCCAAATCTCTAGATCTCAAATCCCTAGATCCAAAATCCCTAGATCCCAAACCCCTAGATCCCAAATCCCTAGATCCCAAATCCCTAGATCCAAAATCCCTAGATCCAAAATCCCTAGACCACAAATTCCTAGACCCAAAATCCCCAGATCCAAAATCCATAGATCCAAAATTCCTAGATCCCAAGTCCCTAGATCCCAAATCCCTAGATCCCAAATTCCTACGTTTCAAAATCTCTAAATCCCCAAATTCCTACGTTTCCAAATCCCTAGATCCCCAAATTGTTGCGTAGATCCCAAATCTCTAGATCCCAAATCCCTCGATCCCAAATCCCTAGATCCAAAATTCCTAGACCCCAAATTCCTAGATCCCCAAGTCCCTAGATCCCCAAATTCCTACGATTCCAAATCTCTAAATCCCCAAATCCCTACATCTCCAAATCCCTACTTCCCCAAATTTCCACACCCTCTAACAGCTAAATTCCCATTCCCGAAATCCTATATCCTGAAATCCCCAAATCGCTGGATTTTCAAATCCCCAAAACCCTAAATCTCGAAGCTATCCACCGTCTAGTAGCGATGAGCGTAGGATCCGCCACATCCTCACATGTCAATCTTCCAATATCCCAATATCAATAGCTTTTACAATTTCCTGTGTCTAACGATATCTCGCAAAGTTCTCGAAACATCTGGAGCTGTCGGAAACAGTTAGCGAAGGAGTTTGAAAGAAACCGAAGTCGAAGCACAGGGTTGTAGAAAGGGGAACGTAGCTCGGTTGGCATTAGCATTAGCGCGAGTTTCCAAGGGCATTAATCAGGATTAAGCGGCCACGCTCGTCGGCGTTTCACGGCCGAAAACACTCTGATATTTTTTTAACCGTGCCTCCTGATTTATTTTTCTTTTGGGGCAGCATCTTCGCGCTACCGGCTCTCCATTTGTCAAAACTGCGAGCGGTGCCCCGCTTTTAGACTCCTTTTGTCGCGAACACGTCCGCTGCGAAGAAAGGGTTAAAGCCTCCTTGTCTTCGATTTCAATGAACGCCAGCCAAGTAGAATCGGTCTGCTTTCGTCGAGCCTCTTTTCTCTTCAATCTCTCGCTCGTTTATACCTGTTTGACTTAATTTAAACACCTCGCTTTTTATTTTTATTTTTATTTTTTGTTTCTTCTTCCATTTTTGTTCCCTGATGGGCTCGCGCGGAGTTTGCACGAAATCTTTGCTCTTTCAAATTGATTTATTGAGGTTTGTGTCGCGTTGCGGGTCTTACTTGGATAGTAGCTTGCAGTTTGGTAATTTTATTTTTATTTTGATATTATAAGGCAAATTGTATTTTGTTCCTGATTGTTAGTAAATGTGTAGATGGCTGAATATATGCAATTTATTGCATTCGTTATCATTTATTAGTGTAACTAATTTGTGATGTATTGCTGCTGTGTGAAAATAATTTCAACTTTTAATCAGCAACTTAATTTTTGTCATTTTTATATTATTTATATTGTGCAAAAGTTCTTATGTTTGATATACGAAATAAATAATCGATGTTTGTTCCGACGCGATTGAAATTCGAAGCCGTTCGAAAGGAAAATTGACACGTCGATGATGTTTACCGTGGCGAAAGTGAAGATAGTAACGCGACTGTCATCGTGCTGGCTAAATCTATCGGCAGAGAAGAAGAAACGGTCCTTTTATCGTGTGGGGTTATCGGTCGCCCTCGACATTAGCCATTAAAATGATTGGTCCAGCAATAATCAAGTCGCCTCGACAACTGGTACCCGTGCGCAACGCATTCCGCCCCATGAATCAAAGCGAACGCCGTTTCGAACTACTAAAAACGTACTTTCACCTCCTCCACCTTCGGCAACATTCTGTTCCAACGTTTGTTCAAGTTGAAATTGTTAAACAAATTATTTTTAATAAATTACATTAAAGTTGCAATATTTTTGTAAGTGGAACTTTGGTATGCAACTCTAATTTATTGATTTTTGGACAAGTTCAGAACTTTTGAACTTTGATAATTCAGGATTTATGGGTAATTTGATACATGGTTAGTATTATTCATTTATTGGTAAAGTAAATAACAATGGTGGAAATAGAAACAAGTATTTTATCACTGTAATGTATTTTTAGTTCAATTTTTAACCAAATGTAACTTTATGAATAAATATATAATATTTACATTTAGTTACTCTAGTCTGAACATATGTCATGTCCGAAGTTTGAGGTTAGGTTTGAAGCTCAAACAATAATTTTATTTGAATAATAAATTTATGTATCAGGTTAAGTTTGAAGTCTAAACATCTAACCTAACCTCATACGTACACTTATATTAAAATAATTATACTCGTTTAAAGTAAGACAAGTATAATTTGAAATTTCATTACAAATTAATTTACTTGAAAATACATCAAGTGATATCACGTTAGGTTAGGCTATTCCACTTAAAGTTTCAACCTAACCCAATACATAAACTTATCATCAACAGGATACATTTCAAACAGTATCAAAACATTTCAAAGAGCAAAATAACAAAATTTATATTTGAAAAGCCTAGATATCACATCGTATTTAACATCCATCCACACTTCATATGCACCTCTAAATTTCTTGCACCACTCTACAATCGATAGCCATATGAGAAAACGTAGAAAAATGAAGAGGTTCCGCCATAGAGTGCAAGAAACGTGTCGCGAAAAATTGTCCGAGTAAGAAACACGGATCAGAGTGACGAAGAAGAAGAAAAGTTATCGCGAACGCGGTTTAGTCCGTGGCGAATTCAATGAGAGCACTGTTAGCGCACGAGTTCATTGATATCGCTCAATTAATAAATTTAAATAGCCCGACGTAATTCCACGGCGTCTGGTCGGCGACCAGCAGTATACGAGGACGTTTCTCTCTTCCCCGTAATCTGCGTTCCTAATTGCGAGGCGTCGCGAAACGTTTCCACGCTCGATTTTTGCTTCGAATTTGGATTGGGTCGAGTTTGGATGGAGTTGAATTTGAATTGCGTCGAGAAACAAATTCTATCGAGTTTGGATGGGATCGTGCTTGAATCGTGGCGAATTTTAATTGGACACAGTTAGGATTGCGTTGAGATTGAGATACATGTAAGTTTGAGTTGAGTTTGGATGTTGAGTCTGGATACCATCGAATTTGGATCATACCGAGTTCGGATTGAGTCGAATTTGGATGGTATTGGATTTTGTTCACGTCAATCTTGGATTCTATCAAATTTGGATCACATTGAATGTGGATTGTATCAAATTTAGACTGTACTGAATTTAGATCATATTGATTTTGGATCGCGTCGAATTTGGATCAGACAGAATTTGGATCATGTCCAATTCGAATCGTGTCAAATTTGGATCACATCGAATTTGAATTGCATTGAATTTGGATCAGTCGAATTTGGATCACATCCAATGCGTATCATACTGAGTTTGGATTGCGTCGATTTGACTCGCATCGAGTTTGAATAGTGTACATTTTGTATTAGGTTGAATTTGGATTGCTTTGAAGTTGAATCACATCGAGTTTGGATGTCGTCGAATTTGGATCGTGACGAATTTTGAATACAATGAATTTGGATCACATTGGATTTGCATCACATCGAGTATGGTTGTGATTGATTTCGAATTAGTTCGAATTTGGATTCTGTCGAATTTGAATCACATTGAGTTTGGATCACACCGTTTGGATTGCACCAAACTTTGTTAGTGTCTGATTTTAATCACATTGAATTTGGATCACATTGAGTTTGCATCACATCGATTTTTTGAATATCATCGACTTTGAATTAGTTTCAATTTTGATCCTGTCGAACTTGGATCACATCGTGTTTGGATAACATTAAATTTAGATCACATCTAGTTTGAGTTACATCGACTTTGGACCCCATTGAATTTGGATGGCTTGAGATCAGAAAGTTATTCAACTATTATCATCAACGACCATCATCTCCTCTTCTCTGTTCTCCGTAATCTTATTGTTAGTTTCTAATTGGAAGTCATCGCGGAACCGTTCGCGTTTTCGCGCTCGATTTTCGCGATACGTTTCCACGATTAGCGGGATACGACAACTTACTTTGACGTTGACGAAGCGATTTCCTCTGCTCGTTCGTTTGCTGCTCGGCACAGAATTAATGGGAGAAAACTGTCCCAGACGAAATAGACATCTAGTGAGCAACCATGTTGCTTGGAGCGGAGAGGATTTTCAGTTCAAAGAGCTCGCGAACAGATGAGTTATAGAGATTGCTCTTAAGTGAAATTTGATAAATCAATCGTCGAGTTTGCAGCTGAATTTGTTGCCTCAAATTGAAACTTCAAGGAGAATTTATTAATATGAGGTTATTTTGAGGTTGGTGACAGAGTATTTGTATTTGAACTTCATGTCTTGAACATCTTCTTGATCTTCAATTTAACCTAACCTCAAAAATTATTCATATACGAATTCGTTGCTGAAATTATATAAATATGCAATAATTAAAATATTTAACATGTGACTTAATCAGAATTCTTTTGAAATTATTTAAGTGTGAATTCATAGTTAGAGTTACTCATATATTCATATGTAATGTTCATATGTAATATTAATATGTAATCATATATTCGTATAAAAATTTGAACATACATGTTCTTGTACATATAAGAATGATATGATACGAGTGACTCACACATAAACTGTTACTACAAGCCTCCAAAAATGTCTACCTGTAGCAATGTCGAAACGGATGGTATAATTTTCTCCGAACCCGCTGATCGCCGCCATATCGTAAAGCTGCTCGTCGAACCGAAAAGTGAGATAACAACGACTCGCTTATCCGAGCGTACAGGTGCGGACAGATAGAAACGTACGGCCTCATGTAAATGCGTACGTAAGACGCGTTTTTCTCCCGGGGGTTTCTTTTCCAAGAACAACCTGCTGCGCGGAATTTCTGCCGCGATAAGTCAAGTAGCCCGGGACGGACGCGGCTTCAATTAACGCGGCCCATTAAGCTCGATTTACATCGGCGGCGAGCGCGCGAAAAGAATGTCTCGCCATTCGATTTAATGGACCTGTTTGCACCTACCCTTCGTACGCTCCTGCAGCACACGCTAACGAGCTACCACTTCTTCTGCATATGGCCGCGTTTCTAATGTCGCGCCTATATCCGGTCGGCGTCGATTATACACTAGAGAAATCACGTGTTTATCTAGCTAGAGCTAATTAACTGGAAAACGTACACCTGATCGCGTCGCACAGAAAGATACCGCTCGATTTAATTGTGCATTTTATAGATTTTATTCTAATTCTTTCTTTTTCAGTTTTATTTTTTCGTGGTTTTGGAATTGGACATGGAATTGTGGGCTAGGGTGGAGAGGATGGGGACCGTATGTCGCCGACTTTATGGACAGACGTTTGATATACGTATAGTATAAGGAAGTATGATATGGGCAGAGAGCTGAAGAGAAGTCTATAAATATTTGTTTCGTTGGTTACGTGTAGAGTTTGGATTGCGTTGAATTTGGATGGTGTCAGATTTGAATCATTACGAATTTGGATATCACCGAGTTTAATAAGCGACAAGTTTGAATTGTAGAGAATAACAATCATTGGAATTAACAATTGGAATTAATTCGGATTGGATCGAATTTGGATAGCGTCGAGTTTGAATTGGTTCGAATTTGGATAGCGTCGAGTTTAGAGCTGATCGAATTTGGATAGCGTCAAGTTTGGATATGATCGAATTTGGATCATATCGAGTTTGGATCATGTCAAATTTAAATCGTGTCGAATTTGGATCTTACCGAATTCGAACTGTGGCGAATTTGGATATTACCGAGTTTGGATGGCGTCGAATTTGGGTTATATCAAGTTTGAATCGCGTCGAATTTGGATCATGTCCAACTTAGTTCATGTCGAATTTGGATCGCGTCGAATTTGAATCGCACAATGTTTCGATTGTGTCGAATTTGGATCATACCCAGTTTGGATCGCGTCGAATTTGAATCATACCGAGTATGCATAACGTCGAATTTGGATAACATTGAGTTCGAATCGCGTTAAATTTGGATCCTTTCAAATATACATAATGTTGAATTTGGATCGTGTCGAATTTGAATCACATCGAGTTTGGATCGTGTCAAATTTGAATCACACCGAGTTTGGATAGCATCGAATTTGGATAACATCGAATTTGAATCGCGTAAAATTTGGATCCTGTCAAATTTAGATCATGTCAAGTTGAAGATTGAATCATGAATTTGGATCATGTCAAGTTCGAATTACGTCGAATTTGGATCACGTTGAGTCTGAACCACATCGAATTTGGATGACATCAAACTTCAATCTTCTCATATCTACATCACTTCAAGTGTTACCTACACTAAATCCAAACCACATCTTAAACAATGAAAATGTACGTCACATTCAATTGAACAACCCCGAATTGAATCATTTCGAATTACCTCAGATTAAATCATTTCGAAGCGAATTACCTCCTAACAATTACCACGCCACTCACATGTTCTACAAACAATTCCTCTATCTTGAACCGTTCCCTATAATTGATAAGAATGAGACGATATCATCATCGATCATTACCGGGCATACAAAAAGCAGCAGCCAGTATAATCCGCGTTGTATACAAACACACGAACAGAGACACACATCAGAAAGAATCGACGTCGTGCGGACCGCCAAATAATTATGATCGCGCGTTGACAGGCCGCGATGGGTTCGAGTTCCCATCCGCCTACTCCGTTGCATAAAACATTATGGCCGCCATCACTTAAGAGGCTAAGAGAAAGAGAAAGATGGAGAGAAAGAGAGAAACTGATGGGCTGCTCTACGGGGTGTCCCGAAAACTCCATCATGTTTTCGTTGCCTGGACACCCGTCATTTGCTTCTTACGCGCACAACGGAGATTAATGAGAAACGACCGGGCTTTTAATTTTGCTTTCATTAATTCGCCAGGCTGCCGATTATATCGAGATTTTCGTGAACGTCCGCAGAAAAAGACAGCCGGTAATGAAATGTCCGCGAATAGCTGGCTCCTCTCGTTCCGATGTCTTTCTTTTTCTCATCTCGAACGGCCGGGACTCGCACCAGTCGCGATTATCGTTCATTCGTATTCTGGGAATCGAGCAATAAATGCTTAATTTATTGTTTATGAAATTTCGGGGATACCTTTTGGGGACGGGACATTTTGAATTCCTGGACGATTATGCGTTTAATAGAGACATAGAGACCCGCTCCAGTGGAATCTGGTGATTCATGTTCAGGGTGGGCTCGAATAGTGTAGCGTAGATTTTTGGATTTATTTGAGGGAAGATAGTTGATCATTCAATTGATGGTTTAACTAGGATTTGGTTGGTAGGTAAATTCATGTTTGGTGAGAATTTAATTTAGTGTCAATTAAAGGTAACAATTATATTGTTTTGGTAAGAGTCTACTTTGGTAACAATTGCCTTGTTCTGGTAAGAATTTAATTTGACAATTATTAATTTTAATAAGAACTTGGTACTAAAATAATTAAATTATTTCGATAACATAATGGTTATTCAATTTGGTAGCGAATTAATTTCACATCGATTAAATTCTTCCGATAAGTATTTAATTAGGTGGCTAATTGTTTCTGTGAAGATTTTATTTAGTACCAATTAAATTGTTTTGGTAGCGATTTAATTTGATAAAAGTTGTTGATAATTGATTCATAATTAGCTGGAAACTTTTTTTTTAATACAAAATTCATTTTATATTACGTCCTTGTTTCGATATTTAGATTATACAGTAGTTAATGGATGTATTCGAACAGAATTACGCTTCGTGATTAATTATGATACAAATCACACAATGTTGTAATTACGTATGTAAAAGAGTAGGTAATTCACGTAGGAGAATATATGTTTACTTGAAATATGCGAACGCAATCGTAATTAACACCTTGAACGCCACAGTAGAAACGGACGTGTGTGGTGAGACATGTTGAAGCTTATTAACACGTTGATCAGTGTAATAAAAATGAATAGTTATCGTTAGACATCTTCGAACACTAATTCATAGTTCTCAAGTATAGTGTTCAATTTCAATTCTATAAATTTTCAAATTTAATTGCATAGATTTCGATTTTGCAAATTTTAATATTGCTCATTTTTATTCTTTAAATTTCAGATGTACAAAATTTCACTTTTTACAATTTCAAATTTGCAAGTTTCAATTCTTACAATTATAAATTCACAAAATTTCAATGTCATAAAATTGAAATTTCAATTCTTCAATGTTTAAATTAAAAAATGTCAATTTTTCAAATAATCAATAAAAATATGTCAATTTTTTAAAACGAGGTTCCAGTTCAAAGTTTAAGTTAAAAAATGTCAATTTATTTAGTTCAATTTAAAAAATGTTCTATTTCTTCATAATTTTCAAATCTTTAAAGTTTAAGTCTGAAAATTTTTGGTCAAAGATAACGAATGAATTTTTCTCTTTTTGAGACCATGAACCAAATATCGAAGAGCAACCTCGTTCCTCAAGGTTGCCCGAAGGGTTCACGAGTTCATGGCACTCGGGTAACCCCTGTGCTGCGACGGTGTCATGAAAGAGCGGCAAAAAGTGACTGGCAGATGCGAGTTGAACGCCGCGCGAATATAGTCGTGGACGAGATTTAAATCACGCGAGCGAACTAACGGAGATCATTAATCGTTGTCACCGGGCTAATTTTCGGCGGGTCTTCGCTACCACGTCGGCACATTTTTCCCCTCGTAAATATCTACTCGTTTGAGCGAGCCTCACGCGACTCATCTCAACGGTATCTACCAAGTTTATACGTTTTTGACACACGAATCCATTGAAACCCTCCTAAACGTTATGTCATAATCCTTCTTTAACAACAATTATAATTAGACCACATTCATTACGTTTTACTCACATTTTATACCATTTAAGTCGACAATAATTTACGTTGGCTACTCGTCACTTAAGTAGAATATAAATAATTGACAATGAAGAATAGTCGGTGTAAAATGAAACAAATATTAATAGTTGTTGATTATGAATTCATTGAAGAACTAGGGTGTGAAACTTATGTTATACATTTAGTCATTATGTAGCTTTATTCATTGATGTACCAAGGTGATAAGGTCATAGGATGCATCGATTTCGTTAAAATTTGGTATAGTTATAGAGGATACTGAAATTAATAAGCTTGCAAAAGTACAGCTCGCAATTTTGCTAAATAAGTATTGTAGTCGAGTTTGTTCTTTTCACCTTTTCATCTCCAACGTTTCACGCGTATCCAAATCTTCCGAGTATTCAAATAATTCGTGACCGAAGTTTAAGAATCTCGAGAACACGAATTACTGGAATTATTGTGTACGACAGTAAATGGCATTACCGATATAACGCACCCTTCCTGGGGATATAAATCGCCAGTGATATTTCAGCGTCGAAAGTCGCGGTTCTCCGGTTACGATCGCGATTCGCGTTTAGGCGAGGGGTAGAGGAGTTAGTAGGACGTGGCCAAATGGCCGATGAACAAAAAGCGTATCCCAAAGGAAGTCCGTAGGGAAACGAATGATCCGCGGCAACGAAACGCAACGTTTCAGTGGTGTCCCTGGCTGGCCCCGAACGTTCCAATTATACGCGAGAAACGGACCCAAACAGGTTCCACGATGGAACGTACACATAATTTCCCGCCCCGATGCCAATAAAGGAGCTGGCCACGATTTTATAAGAGCCGCGCCTTCTTAACGCCTTTTTCTGCCTTTTTCACCCAGCACACCTTCTTCTCCCTTCCACCCTAGCTGTCTCTCTTTATCAGTATATAAAATCTTTTCTTTTTACTCTCTCCCCCGAGGTAAACCTGGAAGCTACTCTCTCGCTTCTGTCAATCTCCATCTTTATCGCACCCTCCTGGGGTACCCTCTTCTCCGTGTACCTCGGTTGTCCGCGTTTCTCTCTGTTCCACCGCCACCGTTCCTTTTTCACTTTTCCATTATATCGCCGTCTTCGTCGTACCTTACGCGCGGACACATAACAAGGAATCCTACGACTTTATGGCCGTTGGACGGCAGCAGCGAGCTTTTATTGGTCCGACCATCGGCCGACTAATGGCTCGCTGGATCCAGATCCGGCGAGTTCGCGCCGACCGCCACACAACTTCTTCATTTTACCACGTCGTAGCTTGTTCGAATTGGCTGCTGGGGTACCTACCGCGCTGTCAAGGGATTCCCGCGATTTCGATAGCGAAATTCTCACCGGACGGGAATGGTCCACCTAGGGAAAACGCGAGCGACGCCAGGGCACGTACACTACATCGGGACTTTGTCAGATGGGAGATACACTGGGATTTTGGCGATTTTCACTCATTTTGAATCGCTAAATGTCGAATTTTACTCGAGGTCGGATTTGAAACACACCGAATTTCAGCGATATCGTATTTGGATTACGTTGAATGTGGATCGCGTTGAATACAGATCGTGTTAGAGGCTTCAAAATTGACCTTCCACTATAATCATTTGAAAACTTGCAGAACTTAAATATCTATGACCACCCCTACTCATCATCCAGTTAGTACCAAACTGCTTTCCCACCATACCAACATGAAAATTAAGCTCTAAATGTTACAGTAAAAAAAAGACAAATCCTCGAGTTCATCAATCATCCCCGTATCAGTGATCACCCGCGAAATTCCTGCGGAGGGACGTGGAGAGACAAAGGGCGGCTAAACTATTCGACAATAATAAAAGGACCTCACGCTACGTTGGTCAAAAGAAAAGCCCGCTGGAACGGGGCCAGAAGGACGTTCCCCGGATCGAGGGCAGGGTAGGTAGGTACCCCTCTCGGGGCAAAAGGAGAACACGAATCGAGCGGAGCAAGCATCGGAACAGAGATATAAAGCTAAAGAAAACCATAAAGAGTGCAATAAAAGAGCGAGAGCTGGATCAGGAATGAGGGGTGGGTGAAGGAAGAGGGAACGACCCCGCGACGACGAAGAGAGAAAGAAATCGGGGGAGAGGAGGGGCGAGGATGCTCGAAAGAGAGACAGAGAGGGCCAGTGATAATTGACCGTTTAACGATCGCGCCGATTTCCTCCCCCTACGCCTTGGAGGTCCTCGAGCGTGGACGAGGCACGCTCGTGTACGCGAGAAAGCTAAACGAGTACGAGTAGGTACGAGAGAACGTGCGAGTCGTGAGTACAACATCATCAGAGGCAGGCCTGGTCGCTGGGCTTCTCGGTCCGTTCGTATAATAAAGACGCGTTCTGCCGCTACCTCCGGATTCACCCTCTCTCCCTCCACCGGGGCCTCATCTTCCTCTCGGTTTCTTCGGCTGCTTGCCTTAAGGTGCGTCTCCAATGGTACAATAGTGTCGGTCGCCGACAATGTATGAATTGTTCTTTACGGGAACCGCGAGTGGTCTGATCAGATATATAAAATTATACGAATTGTTATACAAAGTTTAAACAGATACAAGTTTAACGTAACGCTAACCTTGTCAAGGGCTAATTATAATTGAAATCATAACGTAATCTTAATATGACGTTATTGGAACTCGAAGTTGAATTAACCTACGTTTAACTTAATTCTAACAATCCTATACTAATATAACTCTAAGCTAGTATTAACTCAACCATAATCTCAACGTTAACAATACTCTTACACATAAGGTTAACTTAATTAGAAGCTAACCTTAATCTGATAACCTCAACATCAACTTTACCTAAATATACCTCAAACCAACTCTTAACCTCAACCCCAATTCCCTCAATCTAAAACCCAATATTTTTAACCTTGATATGAACATAGTAAAACTGTAACCCTTGAAATAATCTTAATGTAACCGCAACTTAATTTTAACCTAAATACTCAAATCAAACCTTATTCTCAAATTTTAACCTATCTTTAAAACAACACCGACATATAATCTTAACCTAATCTCAATTTAACCAGAAGGAAATGTTAACATAAACTAGTTGCAATCGAAATTCTGAACAAATACACAATATTTTACACTTGTTGAAACTCGTATACACCATGGTATTCAAATACTCAAACGAGAACCTATGTACACATCAGAATATTTACCTAAACGTAACTGTTTATGAATCAGTTACGAAGAACGTTCGCAAAAAGCGGCCGCATCACAAAGCGTTCGCAAACATCTCGCGAGCATTGTTTGCCCTCGAACACAACAGCGTTCTCGAACTGTTTGCCGTTGGATACGCACCTTTACACCGTTCCACGATGCTCCATCTTTGTCGCTCCAGTCTCTTCCCCCTGCTCCTTTGAGGTCCTTTTATTTTCCTCTTTTTTTGTCCCTCTCTCTTGTGTCTGACTATACGGTTTGCCTGGAAGATTCGCTGTCGGAGCGGTCCTCGCGTGTTCGTCCTTCTCCCTCGTTCCTGGCACCCGCATCCCCTGCAGTGTCGTCCTTTTCCAGGACCGTCTACCCCACCTCCGTTCCACCCCGTCCCTTTCTATGTCTCACTCTCGGCTCTTCCGTCGTTGTCGCTCGTTTCTTTCCTCGATGGTACTCTCTCTTCCTCGACCGGAGCCCCGGCTACCCGCCCCCGTCGCCCGCAGCGCGGGCATCCGTGGTATTTTTGAACCGGTCCACGACGGGAGGCTGCAACAGGGCCGTACTCTTCTCTTGGCCCGCTCGAAAATTCTTTTCGCCCTCCACAAATCGAATTACTTTGACTCACTTATATCACCTTTTCGAGGGTCACCAAGGTCACCTTTTCAAGGTTAATTTCAAGGTGATTTACAGTTTAGGTCTCGGAACTTGACGGATGTCAAGGGTGACATTTGTCCGGGGGTGGTTTTTGAGATATTTGATATCTGGAGGTTTGAGGACACTTGTGTGGAGATATTTGTTCAAAGGTACATGAAGATATTCCGAATAGATAGACCGAAAGTTCTTGTGTGGAGATATTTATTTAAAGGTACATGTATGGAGATATTTGTCTGAAGATACTTGTCTAAAGGTACTTGTATTAAGATATTTGTTCGTAGGTACTTGAAGATACTGCGGAAGAAATATATTTCTTGTTCATGTCCTTCAACCTTTCACTAACAAGTCTGATTCCTCTTATGAATATTGTTTGTACACAATGTTAGGTAGTTATGTCTCATAGGAAGAAAAGATTGGATAATGGAAAAACTTCTTCTCTTTTTTTGCGTTTCTTCGTTTTCTTTCTTACATGAATTTGTTCATCTTCTTGTCTATGCTTCTTCATCTTGTTTCCTCTAATTTCGTTCATCTTCTCCTTCACATGTTTGTCATCTTCCTGTCTAAGTTTCTTCTTCTTCTCAACTATGTTTGTCCAAATTTCTTTATCTTTTTCTTCTAAAAATTTCTTCATCCCCAGTTTATTCTTCTTCTCTAAATTTCTTCACCATCCAGTTTCATCTTTTTGTCCAAGTTTCTTCATCATCCCGAAAGCATTCTAACAAATTTGAAGTAGCTATGGGAGGAATGGAAGTACCATTTGAAGAGATGAACTATAATAGTCGTAGAGGCTAGTAACAAGTCGAAGGTTGTACGATCGAGTCGCGGATGAATTATTGAAGGCGGTCGTTGATCAAAAGCGGCCGCCGACCGAGCGACACGAAGCCTAAAGGCGTATTCCAGTCTGAACAACCGCGTGCCCTGGAGACTGACGTTCGTCTCGATTTGTCCGGGCTCGGATGTGCTCGATGCAACGAGGCGCGAGATAAAAACTCTCTCTGTCCCCTGACAACGATCGCAATTTGCAATTCTCACGACGATAATTAATTCTCTTGGCGTCAAGATTCGTCGAGGGGATTCGAGCTAGTTCCCTCAAGATTCCTCCGGGAACTGGAAGAATGCGACTGGTTGTAAGAATGCGATCTCTCTCACGAGATGGAAGCAGTAAAACGAATGTTTTTGGGGGGCTGATTGAACCATTTCCCTTTCAGATCCTCCTCTGGTCGTTTTAGATCATACTAATTCTAGCATAGAAAATTTAAGCTTCATTTCTTTGTCTTCATGATGTATGGCATTCTTAGAAATATCAGCTAATATATTTTCTATATTCACGTTTACTTATATATTCTGATATATTGCCATGTAAGTATGTAGGTTTAGATTGATATATGTTGATGAACATATCTGTAGGGTCACTGTAGGGACACATGTTCATGTGTATATGTAGGTGTAAGTAAGTACACATATGTTCATGTGCATATGGAGGTTTATGTAAGTACACATATGTTCATGTGCATATGAAGGTTTATATAAGTACACACATGTTCATGTGCATATGAAGTTCTGTATAAGTACACACATGTTCATGTGCATATGAAGGTTTATGTAAGTATATATATATTCATGTATACATATATGTGGATATATGTTCATGTGTACATGTAGGTTTACGTAGGTATACATATGTTGACGTACACATATGTGTAGGTTCATATAAATATTTGATCATGTTCCTATACAAGTTAATGTAGGTGTTTGACCCTGTTCATATGTAGGTTCATACATGTCTTTTTTCATATTAGAAATTGATAGTTGAACATGGAAGAATATCACAAAAAAATGGAATTCATCCAAACCTTTTGCTTATATATTTTCATGTCGATTTTCATAAAACAAAAGTGTTTTCTGGAATTACGCAAATTCCTAGATTTCTCGATGAAAGTCCAGAGAAAAATAAAAAAGTACGTATGTAGAGTTGGTCCCTTCACTCGACCAATTACACCCGTAACCGAGACAGATGATTAATCTGATCCATTTTAGGAAGCTCGTTAACTTCTCAACGCGATATCTCGGCGTAGTATTTTTCGGATCATCGTAGCAATCTGCTAACGGATCATTCCGTTCGATCCATTAATTTTCCGATTTCCGCTTGAGCAATCCCCGCTTGTGCCCAGCTACGACTTATGTAATAAATCCAGCAATCCGTGTGTAATTGCATTGCGCAATCATTTGGTTGCCAGTTTAATAGTACCTAGTTCATAGTGGGCCGTGAAGAAAATTGTTTTCTCGTTTCCTGGTTATGGCAGGAAAAAATGATTGCTCACCGTCGAAATCGATGAAATCGATTAAGAGCGGACCGGTTATCACCGTATTTTTATGGGGGTTTTATGGTACAGACTAAGTTAACCCTTATCTACCGAAAACTGCGTTTTACCGTTATTATGTTCATTCGTGTGCAAATCAATGCAAATTAAATGCAAATTATGTTAATATTATTATTTGATAAAAGTGATGTATGAAGTGTGTACACGGTAGAGCATTATTTGAATAAGGTTATTCAATCAAATTTTATAAAATTATCGTACAATTTTCATTTGATTAAAATTATGTAAATAATTTTACTTAAATAACTGCTGAATGAAAATTCACAAAATTTGCATAGAGTTAGCTGGCAGACATACAGAGAATTAAAGGCAGCCCCAGGGTGCGGTGGAGAGTACTAAATTAATAGGGTGTACGGGTCAATAATGATTACCTTTGATGAGCTCAGGGCAACAGGTGTCTGTGTACATAAACGATTCGCCCTTAGGGATAGCAACCCTTAGAACGAAGCAGGGCTTCCCTCCACTTTCACCCTCGGTGGTGTCAGAACAGGTGTACCTCGTTTTCTGCCTTCGTTCACTTTCCGGTCCCGGAATAATTTCACTAATCTAATAATCTGACGTGTTCTGGTTACCTTATTAGTTCCAGATGGCATCCCTGACTTCTTTCAGATCTTATTAGTCAAGAATTATATACAAATTTTGTAATATTTACAATTTTCTTTTAACTGGAATATGGACAGTCTCTAATATTTTATTCGGAGATTCCCTATATCTACTAATCTCTACATCTATAAATCCCTATATCCCCAAATTCTTATATCTACAGATCTCTATATCCTGAAATTGCTATGTGCCCAAATCCCCAAATCTCCATACAGTATCTCTATACTAGATTTAAAAATGTTCAAAGCATCAGAAATCTTCGGAGTCCACATCGTCTAAGATCCTCCTTAACCGAAGAAATTACGAAAGAAAATTTAATAAAAAGAAACCTGAACCATTCGCCGGTACAACGGCTCCTTTCATACATTTCTCCACCAAGTATGAACGACTTGTTTTCACAATAAACAACGCAGCGAGCGCGGATCAGTGTCCAGGGGAAGTATAAAATGAACGTCCTTCGTTTCACCCCGGGTAGAAAGAAATTCGACTTGTTGCCTTTTGTCGCGGTTGGCGCGCGTTTTCGTGCGGGATGCACGATTGTTCCTCTTTGTCTTCTTTCCACGGACGGACTCGCGATATGAAATACATCGACGTTAACGCTCAACAGGTGGTATCAGCGAAGCCGAGGTGCGGAGTATCTCGTTTCAAGCCGCACACTGTTACTCAAGCGATGCGCGGGACGCTGCGTGCCGTATAATAGTAATTAACGCCGCGAGACTGTTAAAATATCCTCGGCATTCCGATGCACGGTCGTTGACACGGACGATAAACGCGGAATACGACCGTGAACAGACAACGTTCCATCTGGACAATCGTTTGGACGTGGCTTGACCTCTGGATACCTCACCTGAGGTTGAAGTTTGATCAAAATCTGATCGCAGCTAAATAGAATCTAATTGACTTATGCTAGTGATTGGAGGTTGATGACGTTCCAGGTGGACAATCGTTCGGATGTAGGTGGACCTATGAACATTTAACCTGAGGATGATCAGTCTGGTCGGAGCTAAGTAGAATCTGGTTAAGGACTTATGCAAGTGGATGTGATTCGTAGGTTGATTTAATGACATTTCAAGTGGATAGTCATTTGGATAGGTTGACATGTGAACACTTAACCTGAGGATGATCAAAGTCTGATCGAAGCTAACTGATTAAGGACTTATGCAAGTGGATGTGACTGGAAAGTTGGCTTGAATGACATTCTAGGTGGACAATCATTTGGATATGATCTATGAACACTTAACCTGAGGATGATCAAAGTCTGATCAAAGCTAACTAGAATCTGATTAAGGACTTATGGAAGTGATTGTGACTAGGTTAACTTGATGACGTTCTAGGTGCATAGTCATTTGGACATAGTTTAACATGTGACCACCTAACCTGAAGATGATCAAAGTTTGATTCCAACTAATTATAATGTGACTGAAATTGACATATAGTTTCAACACTTTATGGATGTATTGGAAGTGGATGTGTTTGGAAGGTTGATTTGACGACGTTTCAAGTGGACAATATTTTGGACCTAAGTTGACTGGACATTTCACTTGAAGATGATTAAAGTCTAATCGAAGCAAATGTATGATATGATGACTCTTCTATCGCCAAGTGATATAGCACAAAATCTTGCAATATCCCTAAAGTTCTACCCCCGATAAATTTGCAAATTCTTGTTACACGAAGACGTTCCCTCGGCAGAGTTCTCGCGCTTCCTCTCCGTCCGGGTCAAAGCTGGCCTCCAAGGCCGACTTCTCGCGGAGGCTCATCGTGATGTCCTCTCTCTGTCGCCGGCGAAAGAGAAGCGAGATGTTCGGCTGTATACGGGAGTCGATTGAATCGGTCGCAGCGCAAAAAGGGCAACCGGGACAAAACAAAGGGACTCGCCTGGAATCTCTATCGGCGAGAGGGTCGAGTCAGCGGGATCAGGGGTCCAGGAGGAAGGGGAGCTCCAGAGTCCAGAACCAGAGTTGGCTCGTGGAAAAAAGACCTTGACTGCGGCTGTTCAGGTCCTGGATGGTTGTTGCGGCCCAAACCAACCCGCCAACCGCTAAAAACCTAATTAGATGTCATAATTATACCCAGTGGTGCTCAATCGCCTTTCAATCTTCGTCTCGAAGAATCACTTCCTGCTGATCATTTCTCCATTGAACTACATATAGAGCATTTATTGGGTTCCTGGTACTCTTTCTTGTGGACTTGTGTTTTTGTTTCCAAATTTTTAGGTCCCCAAACTCGTAGTGAAAATTATACAATTGTACAGACAGAAAAGGGAAGAAATAAACAAAAGCAGAGAAAGAACATTTATACATCAATCGACGTGAATTAATAAAAAGAGAAGAAAGGAAGAAAAGCGAAAGACATCAATGATGTCGGAAAGAGGGAGAGAAACGAAGAAAAGTAAAAATGAAAGGGAAGAAAAGGAGAATAGAGTCGGAAAAGATCATAAAAGGCTCGATCGTGTTATCCGACAATATAAATACATCTATCGAATAGAATAATGAACTCGTTGGCGAAGTTAATGGAATTTCTGCCCGCCTTCGGTGCAATTAACCCACCGCTCGAGCAACAGCGCGCAATTTGAAACAGGATACTCCTCCGACTCGATGATACCACCTGTTAAGCACGGACGCGCGCGCGAGCGTTTCATATCGCGAGGCGTGACGCGGCGAAGGGGTTATCGTGGTTAAATCGATCACCGGCGAAAGACGATGCCTGGACGAACCAGGTCAATGAATGATGAAGATAACAGCGCAAGAAATTGCGAACGATCGATTCACCAGCCCGTACAAGACACTCGATCGCGTCGCATCGATCGATGCCTTCCGAATAAGATGCATCGCTCGATCTTTATTCGAAGAAACTTACGACATATCCAGATCGAATTACTTCGAACATAATTGTTAGTTGTTACCGATACGTCTGATCGAATGATAAAAATATTCCGGTGCACACAGTGCGTATTTGGTATTAGGGTGTATGGATGTCGATTGAGAAATTATTCAAATTATGGGGGACAACCTGAAAATTTTTATGTGGACAGTGCTTGATATAGTCATGATTATAAAAATTTATATATGCTACTGCTATAAGTATGTCTGATCGATTTGAATTTCTCTCTTATTTCGATGAATTGCTTTGTATCTCTGCAAATGACTATTTTTAAGATTAACTACACCCTTGCAAAGTCCACATTGGTGTTGTAAAGATCATGTACCTTCGGAGGTTGGCAAATAGCCTCTTAATTCTGAAATATATTTAACGAAACAAGCAAACAAATACTTCTCAATGAATATCGTTTTGTTTCGAATGTAATCATCATACAAAGTTTGATTCATCTAAGTGTACGATAGACTCCTCTGAGATTGAAAGGACTCGTACATTAAATTTTGCAAGAAGCCTCGAAATGTACGACCTAACATACTGTCAAGCATATTCATATATAATGTCACATATGTGAATGTATACTTATATACTTTTATCCTGTATTCACATATGTAATATATTCTATGTTACCTAACCTTACATATTCTATATGTGACATTCTATTCAAGTAGAATATGTTACATGCTATGAAGTATATGTGTAGAACATATGTATACTTATATTCTATACACATGTATACACATGTAACCTAACCTAACCTAACCTAACCTAACATATTCTATATGTGACATTCTATTCAAGTAGAATATGTTACATGCTATGAAGTATATGTGTAGAGCATATGTATACTTATATTCTATACACATGTATACACATGTAACCTAACCTAACCTAACCTAACACATTCTATATGTGACATTCTATTCAAGTAGAATATGTTACATGCTATGAAGTATATGTGTAGAACATATGTATACTTATATTCTATACACATGTATACACATATCGTACGATATATCCATACAAGTCCGTTGCATGCAGTGCACGTGCACAAGTTGGCGCCCGGGTGTTTCGGCAACAACGAAGCGCATCCCGCGACAACAAATCACGGACATCGTCGATAAGGATCGCGATCGAACTTCGGCAATAACGTACTTCGCGTTTTCGCGCGTCCCGGCGAAACAGACAGAGAAACGTTGATCTCGAAGAGAGAAGCCGAAGGGAACGACTCCCGGGGGATTAGCATTGGAACGTGAAAAAGTCTCTTGTTAGATGGCGGTGGTACCCGTTCGTTCCGAGACGTCATTAGGGCACGCCACGTGAAGTCGAGAGGCCCAGAGATCGGGCCTCGATAAGCTCGGGAGCGCAGAGACGAGAAGAGGGGACCCACGGGCCCAGCCGGATGGGCCAGGTGGGAGAAGGAGGAGGTTGAGTGGTGGGGCGACGGGGACCGGCGAGAGGAGAGGGAAGAGAGAGGCGGGAGAAGAAGGAGGATACGAGACGAAGAGTGATTGAGCTGTAGTCGATCTTGCTGCCCTGTCGAAGTCTCGAATGTCTTGATGCCGACCAGTCGAAGATCGAGTTCGCTCTCAATACGGGAAGGGCCTCCTCCTACCTTGCTCCTCTTCTTCTTCTTCTTCTTCTTCTTCTTCCTCTTTTCTGCTACCTTTATCGTCCTCGTTTCTTAAGGATGCTACTCTTCTTGATGCCAGTACGATCTAGATGTCTGCTACTACAAAGTAGCAGACGTATCGACACTACGGGGATGAAACCTGTATACGATTTCAAGAAATTCGAGACATCTGAGAGATGTGTTAGATGGACGCCTCGATTTGTTGCCACAGGATTTGTCGATGGGATCGGGGATATTGGATTTCGATTCCGAGGGCAAGTTAACGAGCGTTTAGCTCGGTTGGGCGATTTTTACTGCGGGTTTTACGGGTGCGATAAATGTACAGGATTTGGAAGTTTTGGGAAGGTTAATTGGATGTGTAGGTCTGAGGGTTGGAAACGGTTTTGCATTTCTTCTTCGAGGATTTGTATTTGTTATCTCATTAGTGTGTAATGGAGATAGTCTTTTTTGGTCGCACTTATATTTGGAAGCATTGGCGTAGGGAGGAGTGCGATGACTATTTCATAGAAATATGGAATTATAAATTTTATAAATTTTACAAACGTCAAATCCCAAATGCCAAATCTGAAATTTCTAAATTCCTACGTTTCCTTGTTTCTAAACTCAAATTCCTAAATTCCTAAAGTCCTACATTTCTAAATCTCTATATCCCCAGATCCCTAAATTCCTAAAGTCCCACGTTTCTAAATCCCTAGATCTGCCAATCCGTAGATCCCCAAATCCCTACATCCTCAAATTCCAAAATTCTAAAATTTCCCCAACTCTTCAACATTATCGCTAAAGTCCCTAGACCACCTCAAGCAAAATTCCTAGATACCTTCCTGCCTACAAAAACCTCATTATAAAATTGAAAGTAAAACAGTGCAAAAACCAAGCTATAAAACAGTAATTATCAGATTTAGAATACGTTATTACATAAGAAATGTCTATGAAGTTATTACCATTTTTTTTTTTACTGAATGTATTACATTGGACAGAGGAAAGATATAAATACCAACGGCGTATTTGCATGTCGGCGATAACCGATGCAAAAAATCGTGCGCTTTACCGTCGCCGCTTTGTCCTGTTATTTAGTGGCGACTAACAAGATTACCGGTACACTGTGGAGCAATTGATCTCACTTAATTACAAGCTCCACAGTCGCGACACATGCTCGAGATTACGCTGTTCATTGGTATCTGCTTCTCGAAACGAGCTGATCACTCGCTTTTTCTTTTATATTGCTCCTTTTCTTTAATCGCCGCTGAATCAATTTGTACCGACCGCTACACCATGGGAAATAATTATTCGCCATAATCTCCCATGGTTAATCGATTTTTATTATTCTTTTTAAACGTTCTGGCGTCAAGGGAATAATTATAGTAAGTGCATCTAGAACTATAGTTGAAATGTAACTATAACTGTTAGTACTATTAATACTATAACTGTGTGTATACGAACATAAAATGTATTTAAATAATCATTAAAAGCTAACATGAAACCTCATGTCTTGTGACATGAAAAATATGTGATTGTGACACAAAATATGTTAGGTTAAGTTTGTCGAAGTGTAAGAATAATTGTCAACAAACATACAATTTTGTCTCAAGTCAAATAACATACAAAATTGAAATCTTTTAATGTACATATTCTCAGATTGTACTTAGGTAAATTTTGGTGAAACTTAGTAGCAAAATTATAACAGCACTAAAATGTTCTTCAATTTTCTAGCATTAATAACGTAAAACTTGTAATTGGACTATACACTCATGAAAATTAACTTATAGCAACCAAGCTTATAGTCATTAACTTATACATTTCGACAAGTAAAGTAAACATATACGTATCGTGTCAACAAGATTCCTCAAAAGAAGCATCAAATGCAGTGCCGTAGATACGAATCTCGGAGCCCCTCTCCAATATCCGTTTTCCCACACGCGTCCAAAAACAGCAAACCGTCTGACACCTGTATCGACCACGTGCATATATGATCACGTGTTCGTAATTATCGAGATATACGGTGATACATCTCAAGGCGATCTGTGATCTTCGAAGGATGTTTGTAGCCCAGCAACGTAGACAAGCAAGAAGGTAGAAGGTCCGAACACGCCCTGGCATCGTCTAATTACAGGATACTAGATCCAAATTTATAATGTCCTTGCTAAGTATCGGCCACTCCTCCGGGATTAGATGGAGCATCCTGAGAGACGAACGCCACTTCAACTTATTCGCGACCGGTTGCTTTCATAAATCGTCGACTCGTTTCGGTGAAAGGTCAACTACTACCGTTTTCACCGTTCGCGTCATGATTACCTCGATCAGATACCAATTTGACCCATTCGTCTCTTCGTAGAGACGTTCTGAGGGGTTGTAGCAAAGTTCAACAGTAGCAAAGTTCCAGATAGAAATTTCAAGATGTAATTGAAATTTTTCAATTTAAGATGGAGATTTGGGAAATTACAAATTTTTGAAATTGGGGATCTGGAAATTTGCAAATTTTCGAATTTGGGGATCGAGGGATTTAGAAACGTTGGAATTTGGGGATCTAAGGATTTGGGAAGTTTGGAATTTGGGATTCTAGGGATTTGGGAAAGTAGCAACTTGGGGATCTATGAATATGGGAACGTAGGAATTTGGGGATCTAGGGATTTGGGAACGTAGGAATTTGGGGATCTAGGGATTCGAGAACGTAGGAATTTGGGGATCTAGGGATATAGGAACGTAGGGATTTGGGGATCTAGGAATTTGGGAACGTAGGAGTTTGGGGAACGTAGGAATTTGGGGATCTAGGGATTCAAGAACGTAGGAATTTGGGGATCTAGGGAATTCGGAATGTAGGAATTTGGGGTTCTAGGGATTTGGGAAGTTTGGAATTTGGGGATCTAGGGATTTGGGAACGTAGGAATTTGGGGATCTAGGGATTTGGGGATTTAGGGATTTGGGGATCTAGGGATCTCGGGATCTAGGAATCTGGGGATCTAGGGATCTAGGGATCTAGGGATTTGGAAACGTTGGAATTTGGGGATCTAGGGATTTGAGAGCATAGGAATTTGGGGATCTAGGGATTTGGGAACGTAGGAATTTGAGGATCTAGGATTTGGGAACGTAGAAATTTGGGGATCTAGAGATTTGGGAACATAGGAATGTGGTGATCTAGGGATTTGAGAACCTGAAAACTAAAAATTTTCAGATTTTCGAAACTTAGTAATTTAGGAATATTGAAATTTGGAAATGTGGGTCTTCAGAAATAAATAAATTTGAAATATGGTAGTCCAGAACTGTAAAACTGAAAAATTCGCTAACTCAGAAATTTTCGTACGAACTGAACCCGATACTTCATAAATTTATACGTATATTTTCTTCCCCTAAATCACTATATTCCACAAATTCAATATAAACCAATTACAGCGCACACCATCCCTATTAGCTAAGTACCCCCTAATTAAGTACCCCTACAATAATCGTCAATACCACTCCCTTAAAACTATGATTCTCAAAATTAGTGATCCAATGCAAAGGTGATCAGAAAATTGCGAGAAATCGTTACTCCCTCAAAATTCCCCAACTTTTCAAAGCGAATTACCGCAGTTCGCCATAAAATGAATGTTCATAGAACACTACACAGCGTCGCGAGTCCCTAGAGATAAAAAGATCAATGACAGTTAATTTTTAACCGCAATCAGGCTGGGATCTGGCTGGTTCTGGATGAATGGCGAAGAGAAATTAAAGTCGGACACCCGGTACGTAATATATCGGCTGACGGCTCGGCGGGCACCTGCTATGAAAGAAAACTCACGAGGGGGAATACGATAAAGGGCTGGATGATTGTGATCTGAGAGTCCGAACGCGATAGAGCCATAGATCATCGTGGACTGAGGCGGGCCCTGACTTTAGCTTCGCTGTTCTCTCCCTCGGGGCCCTTTTCGTCTCGGGCAGCATCACGATGCAACGTGCAGGGCCGCATCTAACCGCGCATAACTTCTCCGTGGCAGCTCCTTTAATTGGTAATCTCTGCTGCCTATGAGCCGGGGCCCATTTCGAGCGGAATAACGCGGTCTATCCGGTGGAAAAAAGCGAGCGGCGTTAGCCTCGCCACTTGCCAAGCTGATAATTTAGCCTGCTTTGATATACGAAGCACGTGCTCTAGTTTTTTTCAACGGGCTGCCAGTTACACCGGGTCTATTAAGCAATCAGCGGATCGGACCAACGGCTCTCGATGGAAAAGCGGCCTCTAATCGATCTTGATGGACTCTTCATCGATGAATCTTGGCTCGAGGCTTCCGTTTCTTTTTTGCTTTTCAGCCTGCTTGTTTTTCGTTTAATCGATGATATTCCGATGCTTCGGGTGCTTCTCTGATAGGGAGATTCTGCACGTTGTTGTACGACATGTATGTATGTGGTGCTTTAGGGAATTTTTCTATTTGTAGATTATTGCACTGCTAAATTTTTAACCTCAATTTCCAAATATTTATATGTGAGTATCCTGAGATCCTCGAATCTTTATACATCAATGTCCCTAGATCGTTAAATATCTGTATATAAATATCCCTAGATCCTTAAATCTCTATGAACAATATGTATGTATAAACATTTGTAAGGTAATATCCCTAGATTACTGAATCTCCACAGCTCAATACCCCTAGATCCCTCTCTGTATTTCAATACTCATAAATCTCTAAATCTCTGTATCTTGATTATCCTTAGATTTCACTTTAGATCAAAACATACGTATATCAAGAATTCCCTAGATATCAATGTTCTTAAACTAAGAAGTTGTTTGATTCAAAAGTACCTAGTTCGGAAAATCCCAAGAACCGAAATGAATAGATCCCAAAATTTCTACTGACGAAATTTCATGGATATCAAAATTCATGGATCGCAAAATTCGTAAATTCAGAAATTCCCAGATCTCGAACCTAACCTAACCAAAATCTCTAGATACCGAAATTCCCAGTACCAGATTTCCTATATCTTGAAATTCCCAGTACCGAAAATTCCTAAATCCCGAAATCCCCAGTACCGGAATCCCTATATCTCGAAATTTCTAGCATAGAAAATCCCTAGGTACTGAAATTCCCAGCGCTGGAATCCCTATATCTCGAAATTTCCAGCATTGAAAGTCCCTAGATACCGAAGTCCCCATATCCTGAAATTTCCAGTATCGAAAGTCCCTAGATCCCGAAATTTCCAGTACCCGAATCCCCATATCCCGAAATTCCTTGTATCAAAATTCCCTAGATCCCGAAATTTCCAGTACCCGAATCCCCATATCCCGAAATTCCTTGTATCAAAATTCCCTAGATCCCGAAATTTCCAGCATTCGATATTCTCAAATATCGAAATCTGTAGATCCTGAAATTCCCACTTATTGAAATTTCCAATACCTGATACCCACACTTAGAAATCCGCAGATCTCGAAATCTCTACACTCAGAAATCCCCAGATCTCAAAACCTCCGAACCCCGAAATCTACAAATCCCAATATCCCCATGCTCCGTAATCCCTACTTCGTTACACCATTAACAAACTGATTCAATTTCAATAATCCTATTTTGAACGTCACTTTCGAAGAGAGTAGCATCATCCAAGAGACAATCGGAAGCAAATCATTGATTACAATGCAGAAACATCGACGTGTGCGCGCGAGCGATCAAGCGCGTGTCCGTTCGAGCGGACCGCGCTCGGTTATTTGCGGTTTGCGCGTGCACAGCTTCCGGTCGCGGGAAACGGCGACCAATCAGGCGCCAATCGTCTCGGATGCTACCGACTTAACGGCTGTTACCTTCGATCCGCTTCCTTCGACCTTCTGCACCTCACTGTCCTTCCATCCTTCTCCCCCTCCTCCTCCTTCTACTCCCACAAACGAGACGTGGCAACATCGCGTGGGCCCGACCTGCAGGGAAACGGGCCCAAAGCGAGAACCGATCATACGAGCTTCGTAAGAACGGGATGGAACATCTTTGTCCGGAGAATCGGCCGCGAGTTAACTCGTCCGTAGGACTATGCTCTATTTTTTCATCTTAATCGAGCTAGTTTATAAGTTCATTCATCTTTTGTGTGACATCGTTTTTTCGTATCGATTAAGATAATTTCAACATGCTTGTCTATGTTCATTGGTTAAATTTATTTTATTAAATTTATTGAATTTTATTGGTTGTCCTGATTGAATTCATTGAATTGAACGAATCGATCGAACTAGTGAATGTGATCAAATTCATTGAATTGATTGAATAACGATCAATAATGCTACAATTTATACAATATTTATGAGCGATATATATTGAAGATTCCTACTTTGAACTGAAAATAACTAACTTAAGAATAAGTCGAGCAATTACAAGGAACTCGGTAAAACGCGCCGATTTTTATTCAAATTTCCTGCAGGGCATACTTGTGGCCGTGGGAAGACGAGCCCAATGATTCAGAACACCGGAAAGACGAAATTACAATCTACCGTCGTATATTATCGATAGCGATGTGTCCCCGTAAATGCCACAGTAATCGTATCGACTAGAATGCTTCAACAGCCCGGACAATTTAATTTATGAAAGGCGTGCACGGATAAAATGCACCCGGGCCGGTCTTTTTCCGCGCAGCCGCTCGTACTTCATCCGGTAGTCGTTACGCTGTATATAATGAGGCGATTAAATAACACGAACGGCAACGGTATTTAAGCCCGAATTAATTTTTTTTCTTATCAATCGATCTCGACGCTGCTTTTTGCTCGTAAAACACTCGGCCGAGTACCAATTAATCGATTATTATTATTATTAAAAGTCGGTGGGTAGACACCGATTTACGAACCGACCACATCAACTACTTATAACAGCCCTCATCTTACTTCTTCTTCCATGCTTCAAGATTTAATCGTATACCTATATCTATGGATGTAGAGATACAAGGATATAGTACCTTGGTGATATACATCTCGATATAACATACTTCTGTTCCGTGGCATAAACCTTTCTCAATTTGTTACATCGGAATAAAGGACAATATACAGCATGGCCTGCCATTACATTGCTACCTTCATCTACTATTATTCTTCATAGAAGCATTAAATCACTATCATAACCCCTTCCTTTGTATCGCCGCGGCGTTACAATTCTCAAAGCACCAATTTCTTAGAAGTACCCCCATCCGGAGCCCCAAGGTCGGTGAACTATCGAGCGTCCACTGCGCAGGTCCTCGCTGTAATCGTCGCTGATAAAAAAAGAACATTCAATTTGTGGCTCCATTACTTCGAAGATGTAAATACGTACCTCACAGTGCCAATTTCTCAGAAGCTTCCCCACCCAGAGCCCCAAAGTCGGTGAATTATCAAACGCCCACTGTGAGCGTAGCTGATAAAAAAGGAAAATTGAAATTTGCCACTCAATTACCTCAAAGCACCAATTTCTCAGAAGCTTCCCCACCCAGAGCCCCATAGTCGGTGAATTACCAAGCGCCCACTGCGCAGATCATCGGTGTGAGCGTTGCAGATAAAAAAGGAACATTGAAATTTGCCGCTCAATTACCTCGAAGATGTAAATACGTACGAAATGATCGAAACGACGCGGTAACAGAGTTATCGCGTGCTGAAACGTTCTCCGTCCCCGGAGAACGCGAAAAGGTTTGGCAGTTGGACGTGTTCCTCGCAACTTGTTCGCCAGGTCCTTCTTTCATCTGATCTTATTGCCTTGTACCACCGTGTGGAGAGTTGGGTGGGACAGAAGGTTGAGAGGGGGGCGGCCAGGGGGGCCAAAGGGTGAAGGGGGGGACCCGTGTCCAGGCCACTAAATCTCGGGAGAGGCTTCGACGTTGAAATAATAAACATGTCCAGCGGGACTGTCTCTCCCTGGCGTGGTTCCCCAGGACGAGTCGTAGGACGTAAAAGGGCACGCATACACGGGTCTCCAGGGGGGCCCTCGATGAAGGAGGGGGGAATAGGATGACCGTATCCCGTACATGGAACGCAACGGCCCGCCAAATAGAGCGGTTCCCTTCCACCTTCTAATACGGCCATATTTTTCGCCCCTTTTCTCTTCCGCTGGGTGATCTGCTTCCTAGATAACCTTTCATTACCTGTCTCAATTAGCGAAATTTAATTACGTTCGGAATTTAATGAATTTCTTTCTTTTTGTACTCTTTATATTTTTCTATGTGGACGTTTTATTTGTTCTACATAAGAATAATTTTATAATTTTTACATGCGTATATTGTTATAATTTTTATATATGTAACATGTCACTTTGACATATACACAATACTATATCTTCTACATGTGTATGTTTCCACATATGTTATATCTTTCACGTATGTACAGTGTACTTTGACAGGTAAACAATATCATACTTTTCATACATGAACAACACTTTTACATATGAGCAAGATTGTAAGTTTCATATGTGAACAATACAATAATTTTAACATGCGAGCAATGTTATTAACTTTGATATAAACATAATATGGTTGAGATGTTGCCCAATTTTGATGTTAATATTATTAATATTGAGAAGTGAAATCTAATGAAATGATTTAAACAATTGTGAAGAAAGGAGAAATGATAAGAGAGGAATAATGTTCGATCAGCGTTAATTGACTTTTCCCAGCGAGTCGAAGAAAGACTATGGAGCAGCTCGAATCCGTGGAATCTACGGCGAAGCAGCATCGTTTTCTTTCGTGATTAAGAAACCGTCGGCTTACACCGGCTATACGAGCGTACAATCCTCGTAAAGGAGCACGGGGAGGTACCAGGCCCTGAAGACTTTGGCCTGGCACAAAAACAGGCCCAGCGAACCGCTGTAAAGTCGTCTTCGATGCAGGGATGCATCTACGGATCTTGTTCCGTTCATTCTACTTCGACTTAAACGTCAAATGCACTTTTACCTACTTCCACTTTCAATTATATCTATTTGGATAACGATTCATATATGGAATGCAAATTTTGGTATTTCGAATTTGAGAATTTGGGATTTGGATATTTAGGAATTTTACAATTTGGGGGTTGGAGACTTGGAAATTTGGGGATTTGGCAATTGGGAGATTTGGCGATTTGGGGATTTGGAGATTTGGAGATTTGGGAATTTGGAGATTTGGAGATTTGGAGATTTGGAGATTTGGAGATTTGGAGATTTGGAGATTTGGAGATTTGGAGATTTGGAGATTTGGAGATTTGGAGTTTTGGAGATTTAGAGATTTGCGAATTTGGAGATTTGGAGATTTGGAGATTTGGAGATTTGGAGATTTGGAGATTTGGAGATTTGGAGATTTGGAGATTTGGAGATTTGGGAATTTGGAGATCTGAGGAATTAGGGATTTGGAGATTTAGGAATTTGGAGATTTGGGAACTTGGAAATTTGGGGATTTGGAGATTTGAGATCTTAGAGATTTGGGATCTTGGAAATTTGGGAATGTACAAAATTTAAATTTGACAGATTTGAAAATTTGACGATTTGGAATTTTCGAAATTTTGAAACTTAGAAGTGTTGATATTTAGGGATTTGGAAATTTAGAGACGTGGATATTTGAAGAATTGGAAATCTTGTTAATCTTAAAAATGATTAAAACCAAGTTGAAAGGAGAAAAGGCAATGATCGCGTCGAGTCGAAGCGGGTGGCAGAAGCGTAAACGAGAGGAGCGAGCGAGTCGTCGAACTAACTCTCTGGTCACGCGCGGCAGCTGTAATCACGTCAGCAAGGTACCCAGCTCTGTTGATTGGACCGTCGTCCATCGGTCCTTTCGTACCTATGTTTCTCTTTCTTCTCTTCTTCTCTTCTTCTTCTTTTCTTCTTCTCTACAAACTATCCACTTGTATACTACCCATCCTATGTCTCTTACAGTCATTAGAACAGAATCTATATACTAAGTGATGGAATTTTCAATTTTTCATATTTCAAAGTTGGAACTCTTGAAATTTGGGATTTGGAGATCTAGGCATTTGACAATTTAAGAATTTTACGTCCGAAGAAATTTTATGATCTAGGGATTTAGGAAGTTTGGGGATCTACGGACCTAATAATCTAGGGATCTGGGAATTTGTAGTTCTACAGGTCTAAAAATTCAGAGATCTAGGAATTTTGAGATGTCCGGATCTTGAAATTTGGTAATTTGATACTTTGGAAATTTGTATATTTGATATTTGAAACGTTTAACAATTTGAAATTTCGGAAATTTGAGAAATTGAGTGTTTGAAATTAATAGAACTTCAAAATGTTGAAATTTTCAAAATAAAAAATCTGGAACTTATTCTATATGGTGATCCGAGACTCGGATATTCAATTTGAGAATATAGAAATATTTTCTCCGATCAATTTCCCAAATTGCTCGGTTAGAAGGCTGAAAATTAAGAAGCGTAACGTATCGAATTTAGGAATTTAGTTGCACCTGTATTGGTCCGCTCAATTGGCCAGCACCGTTCTAGTCGAGCGCTTTGCTCCTCGGTCCTTCGTGAGCCTTCATTCCGCTTCTGTCGTTTCGCCGCTCGTCCTGGTCGTTTTTTCTTTACGTTCCTACTCCGTTTTGGCCGTGTCCCTGTGTGGAAGCCGTCGCGCACAAATGAGGTTGTCGCGTCAGCGCGTGCGTCCACGCCGCTGCGGGCCCCGCCAGACGACCGGGGTCCACGATGTCCGATGGGCCCCGGGACGAGTTTTTTCTCCCTCTCGCGCTCCACTCGCTCGACATTTCTTCCTTTTGTCATTTCGCTGCTTGCTGCTGCTGCTCCTTCTGCTGCTGCTGCTCGCTGCTCCCCGTCTTCGCTCGATCATTGTTCTCGGAAGCGACCTGCGCTCTGGATCGTGCTCGAGATTCTATATGTTCATCGGCAGCTTTGTTGCTCATTGGATGACAGTTCAAAATTTCCCTCTTTTTCTACTTTCTTACGATTACTTTTTCGATGCTTCTTTCTACTCATAGATCTCTTCTATTTGGAAATATTTTTACATTTGCTTTCATGAGTCTGAACAACTATGTAACTTCGATTTGGTCTACAAGTTTTAATATGATTATTACTTGAATTTGAGCTATGAATTTGAACATCAAGAATATAATTTCAATTTGGGTTACGAGTTTAAATATGAGCAGTTTGAATGCGGGTTAGGTTTGTATAAGAGGGATATAGTTTGAATTGACTCATTTTTTGAGAAGATATTTATAATTTAATTCTTCGACGTCTAGAAATAATAAATTACTTAACAATGATGACATTGCTCTTTTAACTAAGGCGGTATATTTATACGACTTTTCTATTAAATGTTCAATACCTTACAGAATAATAAAGAGTAAATATAAACGTGTTATAAATAAGCGTATTAGAAACAGCGAAATAATTTCTTATTCCGAGATATTGCTATACGTATTCGAACACATCTATTCAGACCTTTACAACCCCATCGAATATAAACACCTACTATATCCCACCATTTCGTGTTATCGCAATCGAATTGTTCCCTGCCATATAACGCGTGGAAATCATCCGTCATCGATTTCACGGCTGGTTCGCAGTCAGAGAACCGCCGAAAAGTCATAAATAGCTGGTAAAAGGAAGGCCGGTATGCGTGAATATCACGTATACCGGGTGGATACCGAATACGGTGTTGCGCTACGACTTTATGACGGTCCACCATAAAACGCGGATGTAGTACAACGCGTGTATAGTCCCTGTAGGTGTAACGTTTACACGGACGGCGATGAAGAGCGAGCAGGAAAGGCGTGCGAGGGGAGGAGTCGACCAACAACTTTATTATTTTCGGGATGTTACGACACCGGTCGAAGTTCCCGAAAACCAGTCGAGAAAAGGTCGGTAATAATGTAACGCCGGTCCCTGTTGTGCAACGAAATCATTGTTATCCATTTTTACGCCTGTTCCTTGTCTGTTTTCGTTGGGCAACTTCGACGCTCGCGTAAATTGCCCACGGTGCGGCCACGCATGGGCTGCATACAAGATTATAATTATTTTATGCATTACAAACTTAAAAATTGTAGGACTTTATATTAATTGTCACGAATTTCTTAGATTATAGATTTTTAATTTTTGATAAGTATAGTTGCAAAAGGGGATAAATTTTGAACATCCCTAATTTACCCCATAAATGTGGTCTGTGTCCAAAGAATTCATATAAATTCATTCAATGTAGAATATGCATCATCTTCAGTGATTAATGGGGTAAACTTTAATGTAAGGGTAGTATATAGTATTATTACTTTGGAATCAACCTGTATATAAACGTGTCTGCAAACAGGAAACAATTTGCTGTTTATTGTATCGTACAAATACCTTCTCGGTTGTTTTTACGCTTGAAAATGTAATTTTAATGCGTGAAGAGGCCAAGATTGCAGTTTTGTAGTATTTACGAACGCGAATGATGGAGCTACAACAAACAGGATAATTCTACTTTCACGATGCCTATCATGCAAGCTAGACTGAAGTCTAAATAGGCTGTTATTAATCTTCAGAGACACGAGGATTATAATTTTAGATTGCCTATCGAGCAGGTGAAAGTATCAGGGAATCGTTGTTGCTCTTTAAATGTTGTATGCATTATTATACATCGATGCTGCTCGTGTTCTAACCTATAATCACTGTTACTACTTTGTTGCGGATAATTTCATGGAAATTACTGCTCAGAATTTCAAGTAATTCTGGTTACAAATTTTAAACTAAATACCTTTCAGATATTGCGTACTGTATTGCATACTTTGGTCGAAACACTTATCTTTTATTCAAGCAAGGTTTTATTTGAGGTTAAGTTTAGATAGGAATATTTATTTTTACTTTTCCTTTTTATTCAAGATTTCAGGATTTGAGGTTAGGTTTTGATACGAATATTTATTCTTATTTTTATTTTTGTTCAGGCAATGTTTTATGATTTGAGGTTAGGTTTTGATAGGAATATTTATTTCTATTGTTATTTTTGTTCAAGAAAGGTTTTATGATTTGAGGTTAGGTTTTGATGCAAATATTTATTCCTATTTTTATTTTTATTCAAATAAGATTTTATGGTAGGAGATTGCGCTGGTGTTTTGTTTAAATATTTACTTTTATTGTTATTGAAATAAGATTTTACATTGAATCTTCACGAATGTCCCTTATAAAGTACGTTATAATAAGGAATTAAAAAAAAAAGTAAACAAATTTTGTTGAAAAATTGGAAAGAAGTTCAGAAAGGACGAAAGGTAATTAGTATCTATAAATTATCGGTTAAATCCAAGGATGATGGGTAGAATTTCCTGAGGTCGAGGACAGGAAGATCAAACGCCGGCGACTTGGCTGCAAATTGGTTAAATTGCCGCGTTACGTTCTCCAGGTCGATTCCCTGTAACCGATCAGCTTTTTACCGTACCGATCCCTGCCGTCATAAGAAAGACATTGTACTCTCCTTTGTACCTATCTCCGACGTGTCCGTTCCCTCGATGGCCGTCGAATTATCGTCGTACAAAGCCGTTCTTCATCGAAAGCGGACTGGTTCGCCGGACATGTCGCCCTCAGCATCCCTCGTTTCATACTCGCGTACCCACCCTCTAAACGGTTCGTCGTGTACTTACTGGCAATTATTAAATTCTTGCGTAAACGCGGTTTGCCCGAGGTGGAGGTTAACAGGATGAAGCAGTTACGCTTGCGTGTTGTGCACAGGGATTCGAAATTGCACGCGAAGCGATCCCGATGGAATCCGAGACGTTTGTCCAAATGTGCGTTCCTCGAGAAACAGTAGCCGCGGCCAAAATGTTCAAAGAAAAGCACTGCCCTTTTTTGGCTCACTGTAACACAAACTGTACACGGGTAAGGTCACATGAGTACTGCATAAGTGTACATCAATTTTTAAAATTTTTAACAAATAGTCAATATAAGGTTTCAGGTTTCACATTTTATATTGAACAATTCTACCTCTGGACTTACAGTTGTTCGATGATTACTTATTTTTAAATTGAAACTGAAGTAGAAAAATAAATAAGGATGATACGTAAAGGTTAACCTCTTAACCTACAATTTTCCAGGTAGTTGCACAAATAACTAATTATTGCTACAACGTGAAGACAAATAAAGAAAATTGAAAAGTCAGACACGTTTGTTATTTAACGATCCCTGATTATGAAGACTATAATTAAAATTGAACTCCAAATTCGAGTAAAATTGAGCACAGCTGAGTGCGTCACGAGTCCTCAAAATGGTGCAAGAGGTTGACGACAATAATTTATATCAATGATCCAATTAATCCGGGACCATACAATGAAGCGATATATAAAATGTAGCAATTCGATCCAAGACAAAAATGGCAGAAGTAGAAAGGGATTAGAAATTTGTGAAGGTTCAGAAAGATGGTTGAAGGTAAAAGCAAGATTGGTCCTCATTACCAGCACGCAGCTGCTTCGAGGCTAATAAGCCGTCACAGCTTCTGTGCAAACGCGTCCCGATGCAAATGTAGCTTCTTGGAGAGCTACTTTTCCCATCCCGACGAAACGGGGAAGAATGGGAATGGCGGAGGGAGAAGAGACGCCAGCTTCCCAGCGAAAAGGCTCAGGTAACACGGTGGGCCCACTTCGGAGGGACTTTTACGAGGGAGTCGGGATCGACGAGATCTTGCTGGTCGATCGAGCAAGCGTATCTTCGATCGATGTCCACATCGACGGGACACTCGATCCTCTCTCGCGGTATTGTTTCCTGGCCACGCGGTAAATTGGGATAAACGGCCAGGTGGAAGTATCTAAAGAAGATTCTCCACATTTCCATAATTAAGCAATATCGATTATTATTATATACGATAGGAATTAACCTTTGATTCGAAAGAATTTTTTGCTGGTACATTTCAAAGATATGTCATGTTCAGATCTGATATCATCACCAACGATGCTTCATAAAATCCTTAAATAAGTTTTGTTACAATCCTAAATAAGGTTTGTAACATCCATCTGAATACACTGGATACCTGGATAATTTCCTCCATGATATACTTCGTAAAATCCTTAAATAAGTTTTGTAAAAATTCTAAACAAGTGAATACCCCAATTTTCTTCCTCATGTTTCTAAAAATCCCCAAATAAATTTTGCAAGAATCCCAAATAAGTTTTGTAAAAATCCCAAATAAGTTTCAAGTAACATCCCTGAGGACACCCTAATTTTCCTCCGCGACGATCCACTTTTCCCGCAAGGCAATCTTCACCCACGCGCGCGTTGAATTGACGCGAGCTGATCGGAGCGGAATGGAGGCGTAGGAGGCGCGCGTTATCCCGAAAGTTTAGTGGCTGACGCGAGGCAGCACGAAACCGGTAGTAAAGTTATTCAAAGGGCAGGGGCGAGGCGGAGGGCGAGGGCAACGGGAGAAGAAAAGGAGCGAGAAGGAGGCAGAAGAAAGGCGGCCGGGTATCCGAGTACCCGAACCGATCTTCACAGATAAGGGCAGAAGGTGTAACTTACTAGGCCCCGTTGTATACCTCGATACATCCTGGCCTTTATATACTATGCCCGCGTTACATGCCCTTCTCTGTATCTCCTCGCTTCTGCTCCTCCGCCATACTCTTCTCCTTGTACGATTGTAAACCTTCTGGTGTGTTGGACGCGTATATGGCCGCGCACATTTGGATGCTGCGTTGGATTTTTGTAAATAGGGACACAGCAAGGTTGACGATTTTTGTTACCGGTAAATGGTTACGTTCTCGAATTTTGGAATAGCAAGGTCACAAGTGATGGAAGCTTTCAAGGTTCCAATTTTGCCATTTCACAATATCTAGATTTCCACTTTCTATACTCTAATTCTTCGAGATTACGGAACTTTTATGACATATCTTCTAGCTTGCTATGTCTATGATCTCTAAATCCGTAGGTTCTGGATCCCCAAGTCCGAAGGGTCTCTAATATGTATGTCAATTCTTATGTGTCCAAACTACACACAGCATATCTATAGTACCATGTTCTTAAGTCCCCAAATTCCTAGAGTCGTAAATTCCAAAGTTCCTAAATTCTTAGGTCCCCAAGTTTCTAACTACTGCAGATTCACATATTCATAAATCTCTGAAATCCCCAAACACCTGTAACCCTGAATGATCGACGCAACCCGGGAATTTCAAGTGCTGGACAAATTCCCCAGATCTGGTGTCGAGTGTACGTGACGTGGAAACGCGGGGCAGGCTGAAACATGGAAGTCGCAACTCCGATCGAGCTACGTATAAGAAGCTCCGAAATATGCTGCCACATGCCGGCCGGTTCCACGAACACAAAATAAAGACAATGGACGCGCGTCTTTGGCCCTCAGCGCTTTTAAGTCGCGGTTCGAACGTTCCCATCTCAGCAGCTCTCCAGATACCGAAATTCCCTAGATTCCTGTAGCAGCGGATCGGAAACACCGCCAAATACAGAACGAGATGATCAATTTTGGGATAAGGGGATTTGGGAATTTATGGACTCAGAAATTCGGGGATTTGAGGACTGGGAAATCTAGGAATTTGGGGACAAAGAAATTAGGGGGTACAAGAACTTGAAAATCTAGGATTTGGGGATTTGGAATTTCGGGATATAAGGATGTGGGGATCTAGGATTGCAGATATAGGGAATAGGGTGTCTTGGAATTTGGGGTCTAGGGATTTTGGTACCTGAGGATTCGTGGATCTGGGGACTCTGGGGTCTAGGAACTGAGAGATCTAGGGATTGGGGTGTCTTGAAATTTGGGGTCTAGAGATTTTGCTACCTGAGGATCAGTGGATCTAGGAACTCTGGGGACTAGGATTTTGGGGATGGAGAAATTTGAAGATTGTAATATTTAGAAATATGTAAAATTGACAATTTGACAATTTGGAACTTTGAAACTTTGAAAATTCAAAATGTATAAAATTGAAATTTGAAAATGAAACGAAGTCGAAGAACTTTTAAGTGTACGTGTTTAAAAGATGCGTACATTAAGAGCGTGGAAGCAATCGTAAGAACACGGGTGAAGAACGTTTCGTGTTCTCGGTTTGCAGGGGCATATCTTCGAAGGAGCCAAAACAGCTCGTTCGAGATTTAACGCCTCAATTACGAATTCATCGCCGGGGGCAGTCAGCTTCGGCCAGTGATGGGATGAAGACGATTTCAACCGCCACGGAACACGAACACTGCCGAATATATTGAACACCTTGCTACACAGTTTAAAGCCCTGGCCGTGTATCTCGTACATTTTGCGCTTCCTCCTGACAGCTCGAGCGCCGTAAAACATTCCAACGAAACAATAATAAACGGGGATACGGCTGTTGCCGCCCTCGACAACAACCTCGAGCTTTTTACGCTCGAAAGAATTGCAATAAAAATCCTTCGGGACAAGCTTTAGACTGATATTTAACTTTATGGTGGGTTCGTGATCTTCCATGTTCCCTTCCAATTTAGGGATTTTGGGATTTTGCAAGTTTTCCATCTGGGGAGTTTGGGATTTTACAGAACTAGGGATTTGGAGAATTTGGGGGTTTTAAACTTTGGGATGTTAGGAGAATCGGGAATTTGAGAAATGGGGATTTGGGGAATTTGGGATTTTTAGAATTGGGAATTTAGGGAATTTAGGATTTTTAGAACTAAGGACTTTGGAAATTTGGAATTTTAGAACTCTAGATCTCTAAGTTCCTAATTTCCAAATCACTAGATTACCCTGTTCCTGCATTCTAAAATCCCTAGATTCCCCTATTGCTAGACCCCCAAATCCCTAGATTCCCATATTACCATATTTCAAAATTCCAAATTCCCAAATTTCTAAATCTTAGGTTTCTATATTTCCAATATCCCCAGATACTAATATTTGTGGAATCCCCAAATCCCTAGATCCCCTATCTCACTATCCCCAAATCCCTAGATTCCTTTTTCTCTGCATTCCCAAATCTCTAGATTTCCATATTTCTGTATCCCCGAACACCAAAGTCCCAAATACCAAAATTCCAAATTTGAAAATCCACCTTCCCACACCCCAAATCCCTGTATTGCCATATGCAAAAATCCCCAAATTCCAAGTTCCCAAAATATCTACCCCAATTTCCTAAAGTCCCATCACCCTACAAGTCCAAATTTCCAACCCCCCAAAATCCTATAACCAAAATTCGTAGATGTCCATCCTCATCTAGTAACGCATTCATTAGCCGAGGACTACTAAAAGTCCCAAATAATCCCTAAAAGGCATCGTGAACCCAAATGAATGTTGACTCGAGGGCGTTAAAATAGCGATTAGTAGCGTAGTCACGAGCGCGGCTTTATCCACCCTCGTCCTAAGACCTCCGTCGAGATTACGATCTGACGCGCTCTCACAATTTGCATGGGGTGTAGGTTTTCGGGATTAGAAACGCACACAGGATCGCGAACGAGCGTTTTTCGTGGGTCGAAAAACCGGCCACAGACCGGCAAAGCCGAACGGACGTACCTATACGCGTGTATACAACTACGAATTCACGGTTCTGCTTAATACTGTTGCGCTAAGGCGATTTATCCCCAACGCCTCGATCGGCGCGAGCAAGAAAACAACAGGACGAACATGGACCCAGTCCTGGCTGGGTTACAAGATCGCCAGAGAGAGAGAAAGAAAGGAACGCGTTCTTCGTTATGTTCCAAATGGCTCTTCTGGGATCTAGGTGTGGCTTTCTTCGTGTTACAGCGTGAAACGTTTTTGCAACTTGGTATCGTACGATATCGATCGATTAATTCGACCGATTATTTGCTCGTTCCGCATTTTGGTCAGGGATTGGGATGTGGTCACAAATGACTTTGTTAGATAGGGAAGTTTGAGAGGTATTGTGGTGATGTGTTCATTTATATTGCCGAAATTGCAAGTGGAGGGATGTAGGTTGGAGGGCAATGTGGGTCTACTTTGTGTTAGATACATTTCAAAGTTATATGTACACATACAGTATATATAGATCACTGTATACCTAAGTTCTAGTATACCTAGTGTCTAAATGTCTAGATCCAAGTATATCTAGGTCTTAGTGTACCTCAATCCTAGCATATCCAGATTCCAGTATATCTAGATCCTAGTATACCTAAGTCTCAGTATATCTACATCCCAGTATTCCTAAATCCCACTATACCTAGCTTCCAGTATACCTAGATCCCAGTACATCTAGATTGCAGTATCTCAAAACCCTAAAATCTCAGCATCCCCAAAATCCTCACATCCCAAAATCCCCACATCCCAAAATCCCATCATCCTTAGATCCTGCTATCCCCAGGTTCCAGAACCCCTAGATCCTAACATCCCCACATCCGCACATTGCTCAAGATATAATATCGACAAATCCCAAGCACCACAAACACCTATATCTCCTCCGCCCCTACGTCCCCAAATCCCTATGCTGCCCTAATTCCTGTCCCCAAATTAACCCACTCCAAACTTTTAGACATACTTCCTAAGAGTGCAACTAGATAAGCTATTCAAATAATTAGCACAGCTGCAAAGTGAGCATATTTTCAGCCAACTGCGAGTGCGTATCTGCAATATGCATAGAGGGAAGAGTATAATCCAGAGGCAGGAAACGCGTAACGAGACAACGCGTCGCGGCAACCAGTAACGAAGGCGGGCATAGAAATTAATGGTCGTCGGATGATAGTTCACGAGCTGTTCCGTGTCCTTGACTCGAAGCACGTCAGAACGGCCGAGGCCCCAAGATTTTAATCTGGAATTTCTTCTGAAATTCAGCTCGGTAGCCGGCCACATCGGCTGAGTCAGAAACAGCGCACGGAATCGGAGAGAAGCTTCTTTTCCGAGAATCAACGGTCCGCCGATCCGCCACCTTTGGCTGCGGGCTAACCGAGCCACGGCCAAATTAAGTCGTTATTTCGGCAGATGCTCGGTCCGCGGAGATACACCGTGTGATCCACGACTAACCGATGCGGAGGGACGCGTGTAACGAGCGTCAACCTTGCCATCTGTTCCCCTAATTGTCCAGGATACCGATGAACGGGGTAGGTGGACTCCGGCACGATCTTTTGCTTTATTTCGGTAATTACACGCAGGTGATCTCTCGGATCTTTCGAAAATCACGAACAGCGGACTGGTCATTCAGGAGATCTGAGAAACATGGAAACTTGAACATTTGTAGAACTTGAAACTCCTGAACAACCTAAAATACTTGAAAAACTTGAGAAACTTGAAAAACCTGAAGAATGTGGAGAACTTAAAAAATTTGTAGAACTTGAAACTCTTGAAAAACTTGAAAAAGTTGACAGACTAATCAATATACATATTCTAGAATTTCAAAAGTAACAAGTTTTCAAAATATAACTTGTGACAATAACTCTGCGACATAACACAATGTCAGCATACATGAAGTATATTAACCAATGCTATATAGCATATGGTATCATTACTTCGTAAAAAGAGTCTGCGCCATTACAGATCAATACCGTGGTTCTACGAAAGAAGCTAATTTCCGGGAATTATTCGAAAACTTGTCTTTGATGATCAATCATCGAATACATCCAACTTCGATCGTAGTTCTTGTGGTTTTGTGTGATTCTACCTCTCTAATTTTAGTTCCGCTTTCTATTTTAACGGGAAATTGTATGTCCATGTCTTTTTATCTTGTTCACTTCTTATTCTACTAATCTTGTATTTCTGTTTTAGGTGAGTATCCTGTCTCTTTATCATTTTTTTGAGGAAATGAGTATGAAGTGACTGTGGTGAGTACAGGCAATTCTATAATGATTTATTAGAAATAATATGTACTAAAATTGAGTATTATAGTCCCTAGTAATTTTCAGTAAGAAGGTTAAAAAATTCACAAAAATGTCATATTGCTTAGAATAAATACTAACAATATTGATGGTTAAATAATTGTTAAGACATTAAAAACTATCTACAACGTAAAATATTAAATCTCCTAAATCTCGAAATTCCAACTAGCTATAGGAAAGTAGAGAAACTTTATCACCAAGAAAGTAAATAATTTTTATTCTAAAATTGTCCATCGCATAAACAAACACATTACTATTAACTCGTCGTTCAAAATATAACCACACTCCTTCGTGCGTCTCTAAACGACATCAAATACAACTTGCTAAATCCTCGAGCCCCATTACACGAGGCGTAGTTAACAAAGCAATTGCCATTAATATTCCACAGCCATTCCCCCATAACAATTTACACATCACCGTACGAACTCCCTGCAAACAGAACAGTTTCTACTCGAACCGTCTACCAGTGAACCTGCACAATTTACAAACCATCGACGTCCTAAACTCTCCTGTTCGTCTTCATCCTACAATCTACAAGGACTCTCGATGTACAGTCACCAGCAAATCTGGTTTCTCTAGGGGAAATGTGAAAACCAGTAGGAACAGGTACACCCTCAAAAAAGTCTCACTCTGTGACTTTCACGGATTTTTGGGTATGAATTTGGGGAATTCGGGGAATTTGGGATTATGCAATTTAGGGACTTTAGAATTATGGTAATGTAAGGATTTGGGGACTTTTGGGGATCTAGAAATTTGGGGAATTTGGGATTTTGGTAATTTAGAATTTGGGGAATTTGGGATTTTGATAATTTAGAATTTGGGGAATTTGGGATTTTGGTATTTTACAATTTGGGGAGTTTGAAATTTTAGTATTTTAGAATTTGGGGAATTTGAAATTTTGGTAATTTAGAATTTGGGGAATTTGGGATTTTGGTATTTTAGAATTTGGGGAATTTGAGATTTTGGTAATTTAGAATTTGGGGAATTTGGGATTTTGGTATTTTAGAATTTGGGGAATTTGGGATTTTGGTAATTTAGAATTGGGGGACTTTAAATTATGGTAATATAAGGATTTGGGGTCTTTTGAATTAAGGCACTATAGAGGTGTAATTCTCTAGAAATTTGGGGACTTTGGAATTTAGGAACTTTAGGATTTGGGGACTTAGCGATTTAAGAATATAGGGATTTGGAGGTTTAGAAATTTGGAGATATAGGAATTTGGGGTTTGTAGGAATTTGAGGAGTTTCGGTTCATGGGAACATAGGGATTTAGGGGTCTAGAAATTTGTTAACTTTGGGATTTGGGGATTTGAGGCTTCTGGGACTTAGAGATATGTTAATATAGGGATTTGGAAGGCACTGAAATCTAGGGTATACAAATTTAGGGATCCTGGGATTTAGGAATTTTGGAATTTGTGAATCTAGGGGTTTAAAACTTAGGAACGTGTAAAGCTATCTATTTAGGAAGTTTGAGACTCGGGAATCTAGGGACATGGAAGTGTAGATACTTCGGAATCTAGAAATTTGTATTAAAATTGTGGAAACCCGGCAATTTAGGTATTTGGATATTTAGAAATCCAGCAATTTGTAAACTTTCGAATTTACATATTTAAAAATATACAAATTCGTAAATTTGACAACTTCAACATATTAAAAAATCTATAAATTTATAAATCTGAGTATTTGAATATACTGAAAAGTATATTTATAAATTTGCGAATGTATTACAGAGTAGTATAGTTAAAAATCGAGAAATTAGAAAAATGGTGTTGTCAAAAATTAGAAAATTCGAGCGTATGAAAATTTGCGAATTAAAAAGTCATACGCATACATATCATTATCCAAACTATCGATTGTATCGGAGTGTACGTCGATGATCCAGAAGTCCCGTGGTTTCTCCTCGCGCGTAATCGCCGCGGCGCACGCATCCCGACGATAATCCTTTATCGCTAAAGAGCCGGAGAATCGTAGGCAGATACGAATGCGATTTTCAGAACCTGTTATGGTCGTTCCGGGGCCCTCCAAGGTGGTCTACAATTGCAGTAATAACTCAATTATCCTCTCTGGGGCTTCGTACCCGCCTATCTGCCTCTTTTACTCTCAAATCTCTCACTCGACCCCTTCGACTTTCGCCCCTCAGCCCTCTCTCTCTCGCGGTATATCGTCCTCGTTCCTCCGGCGAGACTCTTCTGTTCACCCTCTCGTTCTTTGGTCTGCGGTTTCTTCCTGCTTTTATCTCGATCCCCTGCCAGCCAGCCCCACTAGCCCTTCGTAATAATCCCTTCGATCCCATCACGATCTTTCCGTCCACATATTATTAAGGGCTGCCCTTAAGAGGCGGCAGGACCAGAAATCCGTTGCCCGTGGATTCGTATCAAAATCGTACAATTAGTTCGAACGATTGCTCGCCAATGACTTCTTTCTCTCTTTTTCTCTTTTCTCCTCATTTTTACCGCGCATTCGATCTACGGTTTTTTAATTGAACCTCCAACAGAAATTTCGGAATTCCTCGAATTGGCGGTTTGGAAATGTTCAGCATATTCGTAAATTTTTGAACGTGGTAGACTCTTGATCCACTGCCACATTTGTAGACATTAAGATTGGAAGGAGTCATTTTGCAAGAATTAGGATTAGGAATAGTTGGAAGATGTTCAACAATGTTTATTGAAAATATTTGTAAACTTGCATTTTGGAATACAGTAGATTCTTGTTACATTGCCATCTTTGTACTACTTAGGATTATGAGTAGTGAAACAATCAGTTGAATTTTAAAAGTATTTTACTATCAACATAACCTACAAATATATAGTATAATAAATAATATAATAAATTTTACCCTATATACAAAAACAATCATGTAGTTATAACAATTATAGCAATAATTGTGTCAAGAATTCATCCAACTACACGTAATCTAATTTTACCACCCTACAAATAAAAAGAACGAGCATGTAGTCACCCAACACGATTCGAAATTCCGTAGATTTGAAGATGCAGCATAAAATCCGACACGAATCAGAACAAGTCCGAGGTGCACGCACAAAGCAACAGTTGTATCATCACGATCGCATCTCTCGTGGTATAAACATCGTCATCCCCGGAGCAAGTTGAACCCGAACGTTTCAACATTCCAACGGCTAAGTAGCGAAAGCAGAGCCATCAAGTCCGCGATCCGTTCTAAAGTACCAGGCTAATCGCGAATATCTCAAGCTCAGCCCGCTCCCCATAAATCACCGGGTCCCCGCGTCAACCCCCTGATGCACCATTCTACGGATTCGCGTACACTCGCCCGCAAATCTGCCTTCTTCTGCGAACCTGATTAATTATCTTGCATTTTTCTGAATTACTGCGATTCTTCGAATTCACAAATTTCGAGCTTTTCATACACAGACATTTGCTGATCTAAGTTGGGACTTGATTTGGATGTTTGGGGTTTGCGAATTTAAGGATTTGCAAGGTTATGTATGGGTTTAGGAATTTTGGAATGGGGGTTGGAGAGTGTTGGGGTTTGGAGGTGTGGGGATTTTGGAAGAGTAAGAATTTGCAAATTTATTGGTTTGGAAGGTTATGTATGGGTTTAGGAATTTTGGAATAGGGATTGGAGAGTGTTGGGGTTTGGAGGTGTGGGGATTTTGGAATATGGGGATCTGGAAGAGTGAGAATTTGCAAATTTATGGATTTGGAAGGTTATGTATAGGTTTAGGAATTTTGGAATGGGGGTTGGAGAGTGTTGGGGTTTGGAGGTGTTGGGATTTTGGGATATGGGGATTTGGAAGAGTGAGAATTTGCAAATTTATGGATTTGCAAGGTTATATATTTATGGATTTAGGAATTTTGAGATGGGGGTTGGGAACGTAGGGATTTGCAGGTGAGGCGATTTTGGGGTGTGGGGATTTGGAAGAGTGAGAATTGGTAAATTTATGGATTTGGAAGGTTATGTATGGGTTTAGGAATTTTGGAATGGGGGTTGGAGAGTGTTGGGGTTTGGAGGTGTGGGGATTTTGGGATATGGGGATTTAGAAGAGTGAAAATTGGTAAATTTATGGATTTGCAAGGTTATGTATGGGTTTAGGAATTTTGAGATAGGGGTTAGGAACGTATGGATTTGCAGGTGAGGGGATTTGGAAGAGTGAGAATTTGCAAATTTATGGATTTGCAAGGTTAAAGATTTATGGGTTTAGAAATTTTTAGATGGGGGTTGGGGACATAGGAATTTGAAAATGTGGGGATTTTTTGATGTAGGGATTTGAAAGAGTGAGAATTTGCAAATTTATGGGTTCAGAAGGTTAAATATAGATATAGGAATTTCAGAACGAGGGTTTGGGAATGTGAAGATGTGAACATGTGAGGATTGGGAAATTTGTGAATTTGTAAATTTATAAATTCAAAAACTAGATAACCTGAAAATTTCATAATACACATATCCGATGCCAACGTAAAAATTTCTGAATGTGAGACCGTAAAAATGTCCACATACACATACTTAGAGAATAACAAGAAAACGTAATAATGTCAAACTTCCTCAGTGAGAAGAATGCAAATTTCCAAACTCGAGCACGCGGTAATTACAAAATGACAAAAAACAATCTCGAAAGATGAAACTTTCTGAGAATCCAGCACCCGAGTGTACGACCGGATATAAAGGCTGCTCCGAAAACGCATTCCGAAAGAGATCGAGAAGGAAGACACGGTGGAAAACATGAAAGGACACAGAGGAAAGAAATCGACGAATAAACGGTAGAGGAGAGAGAGAGCGTTGTGAGAGAGAGAGAGAGGGTGGTACATACGAACGCAGCGTGCCGGAGGCAGCCACGGTCCAGTCCAGAAGGGTTAAGCCAAAGCCCCATCGATCATGGGATCCGGCCAGTCCACGATCCCATGACTCTGACCATAAAGCCCTGTAAGATCCCGCGCCGCGAGAGAAAGAACGCGAGAGCGCAAAGAGGACGAGGATCGCGAAAAGAAGGAGGACGACGGTGTATACCAGGAGAAGGCGAACGAGAAGGAGCCGCAGACCCCATAACCGTGAACTCTGCACGCCGTGGCTTTATGGCGGTACGGCGACGTGGAATTACCCCCGTCGTAAGCAGGTATATACTTAAATCTCGCGCTCATGCACGTAAGTCGCGCACGAAATTGTACACGACCGATCGAGATTGTGGAAAAGCCACTCGAGCGTACGGCATGGTGGTTCACCGTTCGGGTGTGGCGTGATTTACCATTGGGAACGGTCAACGGGGGGATATGGGGCTTTTATGCCGGGCCGCGCTTTTTCATGGGTTCGCGTGCAACCACTTTGAGACAGATACCTCTTGACTTCGCGGAGAAATATTGAGTTGCCGTCGCCGGGGCAATTTGCTTGTTTATGGGGAATCGCGATGTGTCCCCGTCGCTCGTTTCGCGGGAAGCCTGTTCGTACAGGGACGGATTTAAACGGGGCCCATGGGTACCTTGGAAAATTTCATTCTTAGTAAATTCGTTCAATTATCATTTTTTTTTATTATTATTTATTATTCATTAATTAGTCGTTCAATTATTATTTATTAGTGAATAAATAATTATTTATTAGTTATTATTTATTATTGAATCACTATCAATTATTCGTTCAGTTATTATTTATTATTGCATCATTATTTAGTCGTTCAATTGTGATGAATTGTTCCATTTATTTAATAATTTATTCATTGCAATAAATAAGTCAAGAATGTTAAAAACGGGATTTACTGAAGGATTAAATCGTCAAGGAACATTACAGTTATTGGATTTAAAAAAATTATATAATCCTGTTTGTACAAGAAATTTTTTTTTGGGGAGCTATAATAGGAATTATGTAATTCTTATTTTTTTTATAATTTCTTTCGATTTCGTGGGACTTTGGTACCTTGGACGCGTGTCTGGTTGCTTTTTGATGAGATTAATTAGATGTTCGAGTGTTAGTGTATGGGGAATATTAAGGAGATGAAGACTGTGAGAAATCTGGAAGTATGGAAAATGTAGGAAATATGAAGAGAATAGAATGTGTGGAAAATGTGGGGAACGTGGGAAGCACGTGAAATATGAGAACCATAGGGAATATAGACAATTAGGAATGTGTACACAGAATATAGTGAAATAGGTAAATATAGGACAATATAGAAGCATGTACAAAAATATAGAATTGAAACGAATAAAAAAATGGAGAATTTTAGAGGGTGTAGTGAAATATTGTGAAATATAGTGAAATATTGAAATATATATTGGAATATAGTGAAATATCATGGAATAGAATGGAATATAGTGAAATATAATGAAATGTAATAAAATGTAGTAAAACAGTAAAGATAGTAAAATTTTGTGAGATATAATGAAATATATTGAAATATACTGAAATGTACAAAAATACATAATAAAATACAAAAACATAAAAATATATTAAAATATAAATAAAGAAGTAGTCTCTCAAGTGTATAAATCATGATTGCCATATTTTAAACAATTAAATCAATTAAGACTGCAGAATAAAATATAATCAGATCCTTATCTTTTACCATACTAACTTCAGTACGCATAAGAGTGAAAATCAAGATAAGTTGATTAAATAAAAAGAATTTCCTTTTAAGGAAACCCATAAGCTTTTGATATTTCCGTTCTCGCCGCAAATATTTCAGAATTTCCTTCGCCAGCGGCGAATCCTTAATTGGTTTATTCAAGCAATAAAGAAATGCAACAAGAAAAACATTGTTGTGTTAACCACTAATTTTCTAAAGATATTTCTTTTATACCACGTTCCGCTTGTTACGCTTCAATCTCCTCAACGAGTAATGACCTTAATGAATTACGTCTTAATTACTTGCAAACGAATACTCTGATACTCAAACTTCGATACGCGTACCTGTAATCCTGTTTGCAAAAATATGAATTTCAGTTTTAATGGGTTCGAAAATGAAACAGCAGAATTTTGTAATTACCGGCTTCGTTATTTCTTGGAAATTGCCTGGGTATCGTTTAATTACTCGATTAATTATAAAATAAAATATTGACAAATTTCGTTCGACATCGTTCACCTGTCGATTAATGTTTTGCTCGTTTACATTTAAATTGCGGCTCGTTTCTTTCGATGCTTCGTTTATTGCCACGAAGGTGTTATAATAATTAATGAAACTGCCCGTCTTCTTAATTCACCTGTAATTTTATAGGAACTCGTTAATTTGGGTGAAAAATATTTTACTCATAAATTGTTGTATTTTAAGGACCATATGTATTTAAGGACCACTTCTTTTTATTATCAGTTCAGGCACTTTTTTATTCATATGTGTTGAATTCAAATGTATGTAAAGATAATCATATAACTAATGAGGCATTTATTGTTCCATAAGATAGCTCTCACTATCTATGAAGTCAACAAAAAACTTGTATATTATGCACCAAGAAGTGTACATACACATAAGTAAATGTGCATACATATTATACCAAAAGATACACATATGTACCAAGATATGTACATCTACACTGTACTAAAAAATACACATACATAATGGTACCAAAAGACGTTCATACATAATGTAACAAAATATGTACATCTTTCTTATACTAAAAAATGCACATATATAACGATACCAAAAGATAGACATATGTGACGTACCAGAATATGTACATCTGCACTGTACTAAAAAATACACATACATAACGGTACCAAAAAATATACATATATGACCCGAATATATACATCTGCAATGTAGTAAAAAATAAATAACCTAAAAATGTACACACACCAAAAATCGTACATATTTACCGCAGAAATCGTTCTCCTAACCAGAAAATCAGCAAGAAAACAAGCATACAAAAAGCTATCGTCATATTCATTAAAAAGAAACGAGCATAATAAATTTTCCGAAGTTGCAACATCGGCGACAAGAACGTAACGCGACCGCAATAAAATAACAATTAAACGCGATCGTGGTACGATCTCGGATCGATAATTCTTTGAGAGGCCGCCAAACGTTTTATCGGCCGTTATCAGTCGGAGCGTAGATGCTCGCGATTTTCAGCGACTCGCGGCGAGTTAATTGAACATCGTCCACGAAGGTCGGAGGCGAGAAAGGTGTGACACGGTGATTTTTCCGCGTCGGTTTTAATCACGATGCACGACCGGCCACGATAACACCGATGCAAATTTAACGACGCCCCATTAAGGGAGACATCACCTTGAGGCGCCTTAATGACAGTCCTTAAATCCGAAAGGATCAGCGAACCGTTTCGCCTTATCTGAGCGCTGGGGACGAGAACGTTTAAAACGATCGTCCTCAGGACGATAACATCGAATCCTGATTCCTCGTGTTAATCACCGATCCTCTGGATCCTGCGATTCCTTCGTTTTTTGAGCTTCGGTGTTTTCGGGGCTGTGCATGGTATTTTTGGGGAAAAGGAACGAAGTAACGTTAGATAATTTAGGTAATGGTAGGGGGTATTGAAATTTGGGGAATTTGAATATTTGGGTAAAACAAGTATGTACTCTATTTTTTTAGAGTTAATATATGGAGAACTGTATGTGTAATAAACGACAGTTGTGTTATTACATGTCATTACTAGGACATTTTTAAGTTGAATGAGGAAGATAAATAAGCTAACTCAAGTCCACAAGACGCCTAGTATCTTCAATAAATGTGATCTGAATTTATGTGAACCTATCTGAACCTAATATCATCTGAATCAACTAATGAATAGTTCAAATCAATGCTAATTTTATTGGCTCATCTACTTACCAGTCACGTATTCTAAATTCCATCAAAACGAAGAGATAGCTTAATGTACCAAAATCGAAAGGATTAATCACAAGATACCAGAAACATTACCCTATCCACCTGTGAGTTCATCACGTACTCACTGAACAAATTCTTCCGTTGATGTTCACAGTTCATTGATTCCAATTACTCTGTTGTCCTAATTCATGAAATTGTTTCTTCAGTAGAAATGTTTCCATAATCGACAGGATGTTGCATATTATGGACCTAAAGATGCAACTGTCAACTTAGTAGACATGTCTCACAGAGCACACCAAATCAAAGAGCTTAATATGTCGAAATAGGAAGGACTCATCACAAGATACCAAAAACTTCATCACTGTAACACATCCTCTAAATTTATCAAGCAGTGAATAAATCCTACTGGTGATGTTCACAGTCAACTCACTCCATCGTCCAAAATCTTCAAATCGACAGGAAACGTTTCCATAATCGACAGGATGTTGCATATTATGGACCTAATGATGCAGCTGTCCTCTTACCAGACATGTCCCTCAAAGCACACTAAGTCAAAGAGCTACCTTAATATGTAAAAGTTGGAAGGATTAATCAGAAGATACCAAAAACATTACCCTAATCATCCTCTGAGTGCATCATACGCTAAGTGAACAAACCCTGTTCAAAGCACACCAAATCAAAGAGCAGCCTTAACACGTTGAAGAAAGAATTAATCTGAAGGTACCAAAACATTACCCTAATCATCCTCTGAGTGCATCATACGCTAAGTGAACAAACCCTGTTCAAAGCACACCAAATCAAAGAGCTACCTTAGCATGAGGAAGAAAGAATTAATCAGAAGGTACCAAAACATTACCCTAATCATCCTCTGAGTGCATCATACGCTAAGTGAACAAGCCCTGTTCAAAGCACACCAAATCAAAGAGCAGCCTTAACACGTTGAGGAAAGAATTAATCAGAAGGTACCAAAACATTACCCTAATCATCCTGTGAGTGCATCATACGCTAAGTGAACAAACCCTGTTCAAAGCACACCAAATCAAAGAGCAGCCTTAACACGTTGAGGAAAGAATTAATCAGAAGGTACCAAAACATTACCCTAATCATCCTCTGAGTGCATCATACGCTGAACAAGTCCATACGATGTTCCTTCCAAAGAAATGAACAGAGAACGTTAGAATAATGAAAGAACGTTGCATGTAACCCTATAATAAATAGTAAGTTTGTCGACGAGCGTTGCAGCATGCGGCCACCCTCTCCAATCAGGCATCGGACACGATCGTGTCGGAGGTAGTCGTCCAACCTACCTAACTCTTCCTTCCTTCCTCAGCTCGATTCCTGTGCCCGTTCGCCCTCGGCCTGCTCCTTCCCTTGCCAAAGCAATCTTCCATCCCCGGAGTAAGACATTGAGGCACCTGCTAGAGTCCAGCTCAATCAGCGAGTATAGCGTGGCAGAGAAGAGGCTGAAGGAGGTAGTGGGAGAGCTTGCACGGTATACTCAGGGAACTGTATCCGGACGGGGCAGGGGCCCTCGACCGACTGGGTGGTCCTACCGCTTCAGTTGTGTTCCGACGCGCTTCAAGCCAACACTACGAACACTATTTCGATCCGACCGGTGTCGTTGTCCAGCTCACGGCACTCCGATCGAATAGTCCTACCGGTTCCACGCTCCTTTACACGCTTTTCGCGCTTTGGAACTTCGATCGGCTAGCGAGTAAACACTCGCATTTCGTGCTAATTCCTCGAGTGTTTCGAAGGTAACCTTTGTGCACGTTGCGATCTGCCACTCGTGTTCGCAAAGAGCGCATAGGTAGCTCTTATACCGCTGTCGAGACACAGTTTTCTACCGTTTCCAACGTTTTTCGGTTTTGTAGTTTTTCATTAAGTTCGTTTAGATGTAGTATGGCTCTGAGCCACGTTTCGATGACACAGCGCCGGCTTCGAATGTTGGCACGCGTGGAGGTGGAGTGCGTTTAGATGGGGTTCGAATTTTGACACGTGTCAAGAGTGCACAGTGTTTCCTAAGATTTCGGTATAGGGGGCTATTTTATCGTGTGTCAACGCTCAGTGTCTTGTAAACGTTGGGGATGTTGACTCAAATGTTCACGCGAAATTGATTATGTTTTACAACCTTGTATAGGCATTTTGCATTTTGACGTGTCAGAAGTGTGCAGTGTCCTAAGATTGTACAGGAGGTTTCAAATTTGACCATGTGCCTCAAACACTCCATATGAAGATGCGTTATTGATATGCGAAATTGTAGATACCGAAATTGAGTATATACGTTTTCAGAGCACCTCGTATGAGTTTGCATTTTGACACGTGTCAGAAAGAAGTGTGTTCCTAAGATTTCCATACAGGATGTTTCAAATTGTACCACGTGTCAACACTCAGTGACAAGTTCCTAAACATCGTATATGGAGTGCTCTGGATGACACGATGAAATTTTACTATGACAATTTTTAATACCCGTCGAAATTGAGTAAGTTTACAAGTATCCCGTATACAAATTTTGAATTCTAGCGCTCTTTGAAGTCGAATATTTCCCAAACTGCGAACCTCCACACGTGCCAAAACCTGACGTTGCCATGAACTCCCTATATTAAAATTTCGAATTTTCGTAAATGTAGAAGTCGAGAGCCCTAACGCAAGCTTCTCTGTCCACATCGAAATCGAATCTGCAACTAATGTGCCTAACACTCTAACCAAGTCCATTCCACAGTGTCCTGTGTCGAAGCCTGCCAATCACGAAGGCGTATTCCCTCGAACCAGACGTGAAGTGTCCACATCGAGAACCCTAACATCTGGAAAGTGAAGTGAACTATTATATCATGCTCGTCCAGAACAGACTAATTACAGAAGAGTACAGGGGAATATAAATGTTCTCGAATGAAGTTTTCACAGGAAGATATTTACCTGTACAGAGTTCAGTTTGATGTCGAGGAGCGAAGTGAAACGATTCGATCGGTAGGTGCGAAGGAAGGAGGAAGGTATAAGGGACGATAACGACAAGGTGGCACGGGGCTGTAATCAAATGCAGGTTTATTTAGAACGGACGCTTTGATAAAGTGGTTAGTGCGAAAGCGTGGATCGAGCCAATCATACCTGATTGCCTGGACGTGAGTTGTGCGAGCCGAAAGAAAGATAGAGCGAGAGAGAGACGGACTGTAGAAAAGACGGGAACGAGAGTCGAAGGAACATCGAGAGCTGGTACGAGATGAAGACGTCTGGTGCTGATGTTGCAGCCACGTGATTTGTAGATCGCGTCTCGATTTCTCTATTCGATAAACTCTGTTTTGATCAGCGATCGCGCCGATACGTTCCCTACTGCCTGTTAAGGACTGCTGCTGCCGTTTGTACGTGCATGGAGTTGAAAACGCGGGGACTGCCCTTTTAGCGGGGATACAGGGTGAGTTTCGGTCGAAAACGACTATCTTGATTGTAATCGTTTATGACACTTGATTACTGTTATTGCTTTCACGTGTGCAATTTATGAGGTACGCAACCGCAAAAGGGGGTGAGACACGTACATAACCTCAAATGCGAATTCGCAGGTACATGTAACTCTAAATGTGACATAATGGGTACATATATCTACAAACGTGACAAAGGGTGCATATACCTCTAACTGTGACATGAAGGGTACATATAAATATAACATAGAGGGTACATACATCCCTAAATATGATATAAAGGCAGCATATGTCTATAAATATGAAACCTCAGGTGCATGTATCTCAAAATGTGAAACCAAAGGTACATATACAATTGCACAACCTCAGGTACATGAACTTCACAATTTGAAGCTTCAAGTCTATATACCTCAAAATATGAAACCAGAGGGACATATGCCTAACAATCTGAAGCCTCATATACATTATACCTCATGATTTGAAACCTCAGCTACATGAACCCCACCATCTATATCAGAGGTAGATACCTCGCATAACCTCAAAATGTGAACTCTCAAATATATAATCTGAAATTTTAGTTTTACCTATGTTACAGTGTAGTAAGTCAATGTAGAGATTCGTAGAAAAGATATATTGTCAAAAATGTGAGATTTTAAGATGAACAGATGTTGATGAGAATTCGAGCACTTCATAGTTCCATAGCGGAGAGTGTCTTTTCTCATTAAGTTGATAAGATCTTTCTCAATTAGCAGTTATTGACTTTGAGTCTAAAAGCGACATTTACATCTTGTTACCCGTAATGCGTGTCTTTTATTAGCAATGCAAATTGATATTTCAATCGAAATTTTAGTAATGTGTCATTTGCATGATATTTGTGGTTACTTTGCTCGAGACGGATGTACTATACCCATTGAATTAATGTATGGATAAAGGTCCTTTTGACTATGTTTTAACGGAAAGCAAGTAGTGTGAAACGTCTTTCTAGTTTCTTTAAAAGGAATGAAACTTTAGACTTTCGAAATTGGAGCGATTCACTCATCAAATGTCTTCAAACGCCTTCAAACATTCGTTCACAGGCATTTTAATTGAGGAATCAATAGTATCGACTTTAAAACACTTTCAGTGCAGACTAAAGTCTTTAATCCAAGAAATCTCTTCGTTTTTATGTCTTCAACTTCAATGAAACTTTAAACCTCTACAATTTGAACGACTCTCTTATCAAACATCTTCAAACACTCACCTACTGTCGTAAAACTAAAGATATCGACTCTCAGATTCGAAGAACCTCTTCATTTTCAAGCTTTCCCGAAATAAATGAAACTTTAAACCCCCAAAATTCAAACGTCCCACATTCCAAACATCTTCAAACATTCGTCCACCATGGTCAACTATCTATTTTCCAAATCATTTTAGAACAGACTGAGATCTTCATCCAGGTCTTCATTTTCAGAAATAATAATTAAGATCTAAACTAAATAGGGAGTTCCTCAAACATCTTCAAACATTCACCTACTTTCGTCAATCACCAACCTGAAGGTTCCAAATCAAGAAATCTCTTAATTTTTGAATTTTTCTGAAAGAAATAAAGTTGTAGATCTTCAGAACTCAAACGGCCCACTTCTCAAACATGTTCCAACATTTACCTACTTTCTCAAACCACGAACCTCAAGGTACCAAATTAACCTCTAAATTTCTCAATTCTCCCAAAGAATACAAAGTGCCAAGTTTCAGAAATGCACTTCTCAACCATTTTCAAACATCCACGTACTTTCACAAACCAGCAACCTGAAGTTACCAAATCAAGTAACATCCAAATTTCTCAATTCTCCCAAAGGAAACAAAGCTCCTTAAAAATCCGAATGATCATCTGAAACATCTTCAAACGTCGTAACTCAACGATATCGACTGTCAAACCCTTTCACGAGCAACCTTTCATCCTCGCAGCAGATTCCACTGAAAGATACAGAAGACGTTGTGTTACGTGGAACCATTTTCTTCACGGAATTTCCCGGACGCGTTCTTCGTGCTCGTCGGTCACGAGGAAGCCTCTTCTGACCAGGTTCTCGGGGCCCAGGTATGCGCCCGGACCGTGGGCCCCATTCATCGTTTTTTCTTATTCTTTCGAGCTGGTAGTTTCACCGGGGGACCCGGGTCGGCTCTGGCCACGAGACGCCTAATTCCTGATTCCTATTCTCGCCAGTTTCCACGTTGCTCCGGTCAAGTCCCAAAAGGGACGTAGCTTTCTCGAATTCGAGCCGAACCGCTTGCGGAGAATATCTCTATTATTGTCATGGAGATCAGCGAAGGCCGGCGAGAATGGGCCGTGACGAATTTCACGAAGGAAAGCGTCGTTTTTCGGACCAAAGGCGGACCCGAAAGAGAAATTATACGAGGTGATCTGCATTTCCGTAAAACGAGACACAGGCTCTCCTTTATCGAAAAAACCAGGGAAATAATGGACGAACGAACCGTGACTTTGCTGTTGAAGCTTGATGTACAGGTTCAGGGAAGTACGTAGGGCTTGTGGGTCCCCGGGCAGGTCCCATTAACATGAAGGTTAGAATATCAAGTTTTAGAAAATTTAACTGAAAGTGTGAATGTACACGAAGAAGTGTGGAGTCAAGAGAAACTTCTGGTTTCCCTAGGAAAAATATGTAAAGATGAAAACTTCCACTCGTTTCTAGGGAATTTTGGAGAGTTAAAATTTTGATGGTGGGTTGTGAATTTGGGGATAGGAATTTGACGGTCTTGAGATCTGGTAATATTCTGAAATGGGAGTCTATTTTGGGACCTTGGAACTTGAGGATGTTGAAATTTGGGGATATAAGTTGGGAATTTAAAATTATGGGAGTCTAAGGATTATGGGATCTTATAACTTGAGGATATAAGTTGGGAATCTAGGGATTTGGAAAATAGAAATTTGAACAGCTAGGAATTTGAAAATGTAAGAATTTGTGTATCTGAGAACCTGGAGATATAAGAATTTTGGTAACTAGGGAATTGGAAGTATACAGAATTGGGAACCTAGAGAATTAGTCTAGAGATTTAGGAATCTTGGGATATGAGATTCGAGAATCGTACAACTAAGATATCTACAACCATAAAAATTTGCAAAGTAATAAATGTTTATGTTCACATATGTATGCAAAACAGTTTGTGCGAAGATTTATGAATAATTCGACGTTGAAGGTTGTAGAATCCAGAACAAGTGCGCATACACGTCGTTTGCACGATGTCAGCAATGCAATTCAGGTCGAAACAGTTTTATTGTTTAATTAGATAAAGTTAGCAACATATAATCGACAAAGCACTTGAAGTATCCGTATCTACCGCGCAGATCGTAAAATACCATGTTGACAGAAACGATTACACAGCCCCGAGGACTCCCATCATCCTTGCATCACGATGATCGACATTATCCAATCATATGCTCGAAACAAGTTACAAGTTTCGTGCAGTCGCTCGTGCTCGCATGCGTGCTCTCTGCACCTGAATATGAATTTACACTGGACTATAATCCTTGCCGTTTAACGTAATCCTGTGAACACATTCGTTAACGATTATTTCATTCATTCGCTAATTACTTGATTGGATTATAGTGATGCGAGATAACTCACGTGAGAACCGTGTGCAGATTGGATCTAACTTAGACCTAATGCAGACTTAATGGAGACGTAAGATCTTGCGATCGATTCGTAATCTAGATGCGAAAGGAAGCTTAATGTAAGCTGGACCGGGATTAGGTATTAATAGTAATTTTAGATTTAATCAGATTTAGAGCAGACGTGTAACTTGGGTTCAGAGGCATGGTTGATACTTAAATCAAATGTAATTTAGATCTAATCGATACGTAGTGCAGATGCAGTTACTTGAGTTAGATACAATTTAGATTTAACTTAGATACAATCTGCACCCGATCCAAATGCAATACAGACTTGAATTAGTTGCAATTTAGATCTAACTTGGACCTAATCTGAATCAAGACCAGATGCAACATATACTTGAGTTAGTTACAATTTAGATCTAACTTAGACCTAATCTGGACATAATCCAGATCTAATCCAAATCCACGCGCAGTGCAGACCTAAATCAGATTTGATCCACACTTAACGTGGATTTAACCTAGACCAAACGCAATGCAGACCTAAATCACATATGACCATACTTAATTCACTAACTGAGGATTTAAATCCACTCCAGACACGATACATATCTACATCCGATGTGATCTAAACTTAATTTAGATTTAGACCCTAAGCTGGAGCCAAATGAGACACAACTCAGACCTCAAGCATAATGCAGGTTGAGACTTAATCCAGATTCACCTCAAACTTAACCAAATTTAATTCAGACCCTGTCACAAACGTGCACAGATAAAATTCAATGTATCTATAAATTTGAAACTTGTAAACAATTGTACTATATTTAGTAAGCTAAGTGTTGCAAAAATCAGAGTAGATAAAAATGAAAATAAAATGGCATGCAAAAGTTGGGGAAGTCGAAAAGTGTCAGTAAGTCAGATACGGAGGTAACGATAATCGGTGAGACTGATTTTCCCTCGGGCGCCATTTTCTTTAGCGAATGCCGTGTGAGGCACGCATTGCGTGCAAGGGAAGCGAAGAAAGTGGCGTCGCGACGATTAACATGTGGCAACAGGTAACTCGTTGGTACATGCTCTCGAATACGTTCGAGAGATCGATCACCGTACGCGAGCTCGTTCCTTTTTGGTTTATTTTTAGCCGGATCAACGGGGCCCGGTTGAAACCGGAATGATATCGAGGCTCACCCGGTCCCGATCAGGAAATTAATGAGTTTTTATTTGGATACAGGTTATTCAGTCTCGGTCCACCGTATTACCGATGCAAATAGGATGTAATTTCATTAAAGGGACGTTACTTCGAATTACTTACGATCTCTCCGTCTCTCTCGTTACGTATTACCGGAGCCGTTAATACAGTTATTGGCCGATTTTGCTGGCCGCCACGTCCCGAATTACAATGTTGGCCGCGAGATTGATGCCGTGGATACGCGCTGAGAGGAACACAGCCTCCTTTCTTTTAGGCCTCTTTGCCGTTATTAGCCCTCGGTTATTAAGTCATCGATTTTATCGCTCGGCCAACACAGGATTCTAGATCGTTCTTTGCAGAAGGAACCACGATGAACGACGTTTGCATAAACGCGATAGCGAATGAATATATGTATGAATTTGAAGATCGATTCCTTAGGGGGGGAGACGTAATTATCGTGCCCCGATAATTGTTCCGGTTTCTGCTTTGTTAATTAACGCACCGCTCGAATTATTTCTCGTTTTAATAACGAAGTGGAAACTGATAACGGTAATTAGCTTCGGGAATATCTGCCTTGGTAATTCGCAGTTCAACCTGGTACATGTAGTTATCGAAGTAATTTATTTTATGATTGAGCTCGATATATCGAATGGGGTACATGGCCGCCATCTTTTTTTAATATCTTAAAATATCCTACGTTAGATACTGTCACTCTTGCTACTCCAATTTATCTTTATGCGACGCGGGTGAATTGTAACAAAAAATTAATCAATGTCGATGGAATGCAAATTCATATTATTCTTTCGAACCGCAAATATTTATCGAAACAAAAATGTTTAGAACACATAAATTAATATGGAACAATATTAACATTCACATAATAATGTGAATCGATTGATTGGGTAAAAGATTGTTAGGTTAGGTTTTATCAGACATATTGACTTGACCACAAAATGGCGTGCAGTATTTAAGATGTATTTAAGATAGTGTTGCTAATAGTTTTTAGTATTAATTACTGTTGATTATCTAACACTCATGTGTAATAATCTAATAATCATACTTAACCTTCCAATAATTTGATTCTTCAATAATCATATTTCACCGATTAATAGTAATATATAATCATCTAATGATCCTATTTAATCACCTAATAGCCCATACTTAATCATTTCATCATGCGAGAATCATATGTAATCATTTAATAATCATAACCAATCATCTAATAGTCATACTAAATCATAATCATCTAAAAATGACAATTAACCAATAATTCTAATCGTCGAATAATCGTATTAAACCACCTGATATACTTAATCATCTAAGTCCACTGATATCGAATCATACTTAACTAAATAAATAGCTGAGGTATACAGACAAGATCTCGTAACTCCACGGATATGGGGAGATAAAAATAGAGAAAATTAAGGAGGTATTTTGTTTGTTCCGCCGTTCTTTTTATCCCCTACTGTTTGAAAAAATTATGTACCCGTTGAGGTGCTTTCAGCGGGTTGTTCGGTGAATTAACGACGCGTCAACGCGATGACTTCATCCGCGGCGCGTGCACGCGCGTTCATCAGCGCGTAATTGCGAGAACGTAGAAACGAACGTGTTCGCATAATGTTTCCGGGGAGAAAAGTCACGATTGTATCTTGAGCCGTAGTCACGATTAAAGCAAGTAACGTGACCGAAACGGGTCCTTCGTGGCAACCACGATCTGGAAGCCGATCGATCCGATCTAATCGAGCCGATGACCCGCTCTTTCGTTTTAACCTACGTTTAACTGCTCTTCATGTGTTGTTGTTTTGTAAGAAATTTCATGGTGAATGGTTCTTACTTTTCTATTAGAAACGAGGTGAACTATTCTTTATCTTACTTTACTTCTAAAAATTGGTTGAACAATTTTTAGTTATTTTTCTTAATGGGGTGAACAATTTTTCTTTTGGAGATAGGGTGAACAATTTTTGAAGGAAGGTCTGATTGTTATACTGTCTGAATTTTTGTTCATTTTGTACTAATTTTAGTTACTTATGTAGATTACAATATTACAAACTATAATTACAGTATTATTTAAATTCTGCAAGTGGAAAAATTTCCACGAATAAATTATTATCGACTCATATGTCTTGAACAGGAAATTACGATACTAATCGAGTGTCTCCTCGAAGTTATCTTCGAGTGTGAAATCCCAAATTCCCAATTTCAACTAATTAACAAAATATAAAAATCCCAAAGTGTCAGAATGCAAAAATTCTGAACTCTCTATTCAGAATTTCACTTGCACTATAATTGCTAAATTGAATATAAGCATTCCAGTTTATACGTCCGCATTCAACCAATATTACCTGTTCATTACACTATAATTAAATCGGTAATAATACCTGTGCGACGAAACAGTAAAAAATTATAGTGGAAATCGTGTTCGCCTAATAGAACGTCTTTGTAATAGGAGCTATAACACGAGTAACGATCTATTAGAGATCAATCGATATTAGCCTCAATAATTACTATTTCTCTAGTCAATTGTTCACCATCGATTATTCCTATCTCACGATTCAATCACGATCCCTGCAAGTATGGTTTCGAAATCATCAAAACCAAAGACAGCCGATTAGTATTGTAATTTCCTGCTCAAGGCTTAAATGAGGAATTTGGAATTTTACACCTCGGAATGTAGAAACTAAAATTTTGAAAATTTTAAAACAGTGGAATTTCGGAATTTTTGGATGTTGAAAGAACTTAGGAATCTCGCTTTAGGTTTAGAAATCGATGCAACGAAGAAAAACTGGCACGAGTATTGTACCAATCCTCTAAACAGAGGAAAACCGGTGTATAACCAAGGTTTCTGAAAGTGCACGGTTGCAGCTGGCGATGATCGCAAAGACACGTCCGCATGGAGAGTTTCGCGATCGTTTTGCCGGTGTAGTCGGCGGAGAATTTAACAACCAGTAATTGTCCAGACTTGGCCTGGCTCTGGCCTGTCGGAGCCGTAAAATCCGAGCGAGAGCAAACAACCCGTCGTGATCGCTTCAGGGACGGCACGGGGTCCTTTGACGCCCCACGAATTTCGTTTTTACATCATCGTCGTTCGTTCGGCTTCCGTTCGTCGTTACGCGTCATCGAACCGTAACGAGGAACGTAATATCTCGTCCGGGAATCGATCGAAAGTCCTAAAGTCGTATCGGTAATGTTATTGGTCAACGGATCGATGGGAAGTGAAAAGGATTTTCTGGAATGATTGCTTTATTCTTCTGCATCGACCTCTTCTTAACGGGGTACTTCTGGCAGGTTAATGATTCGTGAAATGGACCTCATTTTATGCAACGATTGGCCCGACGAGGTTTCCGGGGATTTCGGAATTAGCATTCGAAATTGATGGCAATTTTGAACACGGATGACGATACTTGCGGTCTCAATTGCCAACTGATTAGGCCACCTCTTTGATGCGATGCTTCTTGAAATAATCGGTAACGTTAGGTTGCATATTCGTGCTTTTGTTATTTGGGTGTAGTGTTTTAATTACCTGTCACTAATCATTATTCGTTTATTTAATATTCGCTCGTTGTTTGCACGTTCGCTATTTGAACGTTCGCTATTCGAAGGTCCGCTATTTGAACATTCGTAATTCGTATGTTTATTGTTTGTATGTTCGTTATTTGTACGCTCGGTATTCGTACGTTCACTACTTGTACGTTCACTATTTGTACATTCGCCATTCATACGTTCGCTATTCGAACGTCTGTTATTTGAACATTCGTAATTCCTATGTTTGTTGTATGCACGTTCGCTATTCGTACGTTCACTGTTTGTACGTTCGCTATTCGTACGTTCGCTATTTGAACGTTCGTTATTCGTACATTCGTTATTTGTACATTCGCTATTCATTCGTTAAATATTCATTTGTTATTCCTGACTTCTTCCTGAGTTACTGACCTATTACTGAGCATCCTGTGCAAATACAAAATTAACCCCCCAGGTCAATAACTTGATAACAACTTGATACTTTATATAGTCTAATTGACCTTGGATCATTTACGAAGGAGCAATATGTTAATTCCACGTGAGCAAAGCTAAGCCCAAATTGCGAGATACAGTTCTCAGAAAATTCATCTCTTTCATCAACCGAGACCTTCCCCGAGCAATTGAGCTATCCAGGTCGTCGAGGCTCGTAGCTCGCAGGGTTTAACGCACGCGAGACTGATTACAGTTCGCGAATGAAGCGTTCAAAGGCAACGCGAGAGAGCTTTTTCGAGATGTTTTCGAGGCCGAGAAGAGGATACACGATGAAGAAATTACGCGATGAAACACGAGGATCTCTTAATTCTGACGGGACAGAAGTTTGTATCAACAGCAGCCTGGACCACTCTGTTCGGTTACGTCTCGACCGAATCATGCTCACGGTTCCTGGACAACCGGCAATTATCTTTGGCAAACTAGAGATCCTCGTGATTGCGCGCTCGTGTATTTTCCCAGATGCAACGATCACGCTTTGATCGCCGTCTCGTGATTTTCCCAGCGCCTCGATTATTAACAGCCGCTCCACGTTGCCGCATCAAAAGGTGTAATTTAATTGGGGGAACTTAATATTCGAAACCCTTTTTACCCTCTTTAGCAATCGGGCACCATGGGACGCGTGCTGAGAACTGTATGAAAGGGAATCACTTTGATGGTGTAGTTTGAAAATGTGCTTTAAGAGGTTGGGTTTGACCTTTTGGAATTTTTCAGGTTACGATCTCGAATTTAGGGGTTGTAATATAGAATTTAGGAATTACAATCTGGAAGTTGGTGGTTATAGTCTAAAATTTAGAGGTTAAGGATAGGTTATAGTCTTTCAGTCTTTAGGTTAGAGTCTGATCCTCTAAAATCTTGAGTGTGAAGTTCCACTTTGTACAAGTTATTAACCTAGTTAACATATTACATACCTATGATAACATATGATAACATGAGTGGCAGTATATGTTATTACTTTGTTACGCATATAACAATATATATTACCATATACAGGATGTCCCAGAAGTGCTGTAAGACATGTAGCAGTATCATATTAAATATGTAAATATAACAATAAGTTGTGAACATATTAATACATTAATTCACACGCAAGTATGTAATAATATGTTGTGAGCATATGTTATTAACGTATTGATATACACGTACGTCTATATAATAATATAGCGTGAACATAATATGATATTAACAGTTGGATGCACATGTACACACATAATAACATGTTGTGAACATATGTTATTAACATATTGATACCCGAGTACACGGATGTTATATGTTTCGCATATATCATATTAACACTTGGATGCACATGTGCATATAATAATATGTGATGAGCATGTATTATTGACACGTTAATATACACGTGTTTGCATAATATATTGAATAATAACACATCGACATAACAGTAATTACTAAATTAAATATAAATGAACGAAGAGCGAATAATAAATTAACACCCTAAATTATCTTTCATTTTAATAATAATCAACAGAATCAATTTTTCTTCCTAAGTTTTACTTGTCCACCAGTTTAGTGTTCTTCTAGCAACGAATCGGTTGTACAGTAGAGATAATAATTGTCTAAGTAGAATTTAGATGCAGTCAGGCGAGTCACATACAGTCATAATCGTGTCAGCGACGCTGTTAGGTCATTGGTTCTCGTTCCATTACTTTTAAATATAGTTTCGAATCCGAACGATGCGTGGCTGTTAGAGTTGTCCAAATGCTTGGAGAAAGCGAGCCTACCATTGCTCGAATATCTCGAATCGTGCTGGTCACTCGAATATTTCAAGTTGCTCGATCGTTCGAGAAACAATTGTATCGACTAAGTCCCTCAAATCTCTACATTATACACAATCACAGTAACTAAAAATTCCTTTACTCCGTGCCCTCCACAAAAACTTTTAACATTGCATTACTCTTAGACTTTTACAATTTATTTAGTACAAATAAAGATTTTATTAAACTCTTGTACTTATTTTAGTAATTATTTGTTACTGATATAATTGAATAATCAAAATCTATATTTATATATATCACTTAAAAGACGATCGCGTATCTTAACCAAATAGATATCAGATAACCACACTTTTAATACTGACAAGTTCTGTGAATTTTGATAATTTACTCAATACCTAAATATGCACGAAATGCATTACATTAATGTACATTTTCATCCCTGCACACGAAACATAACCACAAATCAAAGTGGTCCGTTATCTGAGTATTAACATCATTCACGTGCACCCCGATGGTCCACGAACGCACAAAACAATCGCACATACTCGATTCAGCAATTTAGCTGCTTAAAACGAGAACTTCCCCGGGGGTTGAAATCCGAGCCATTTCACCATGTTATTGAAGGTTCCTCACCTCTCTATTCCAAGAAATCACTGATCCATGAAGCGTCTCCTCGATCAACCCCGTGCCACGATTAATCACGGCGTGTGTCATTCTCGCGAACGAAGGTGGTCCTCCGGAGGGTGTAACCCTTTCTAAAGCCCTTTCCAAAGAAGAACGATCAAGAGAACGTTCAAGATCGCCGAACAACCGTACCGAGGCTGAAGAATCGATTGTTGTCGACAATTAGCGGCACATGAGCCACGATTAAGCGGACGAACAGCGGACGAAGAGCGGAAACCACGCGGAAGGCGCGCACGCTGCGAGCCCCCTTTTTTCCTCTCCATGCAAAAAGGGATTCCTCGTCCTACGGCGATGAAAGGGACGAATCATGCGGAAAGTCAACTGCGATATAAAGACATTTCGAGACGAATTGCTCGGGTTGTGTATGCAAATGGCGGTTCGCAGCGGTTCGTCTTTGTCCGGTCGAGTTGTTTGCGGTCGCGAGGAAGGGGATGCGATTCTTCGGAAACGTGGCCGGCCAAATAGCGGCCGTTAACGCGTAAAACCTTTGCGAAAAATGTTCCACCAACATTTCGGGACGCTGACCGAGCGGAAACGCACGCGATTCGTCGAGCATTGTCGAACGAAAACATTCGACGACCCGGAGAAACCGCGGGCGGTTCGGCATCATCGACCTCCGTCCAAATAATTTCGAAACGACTTCGCTTTGCGGCTTTTACCGCAATTTTTTGGGTCGAGAAGGGGGCGGCAGGATGAACGGACACTCGACCGTAATTTAGCTTTCTTTTTCAACGAGGAGACTTGAACATTTTTTAATTCTCAAAATTATCTTCGAATTAGTCAATTTTTAAATTTACCAATTTGCGAATTTTTTAATTTTTTTGAGGTTAATTGTTTACACTTTTCAAACTTTTTTCTGTAAGCTTATAGAGTGAAATTTTATTTTGAAACCTAAGCAGTGAAAAATCTTTGCGTAAGTGAAATTAACGAGGATGATACAAACAAGCTTAGTCTTGTGCCACTTCGACAATTCCTAGCTGATATAATTGCTATATGGTCGATCTTTGATCCCCTCTGTAAAGAGCCATTAAGTCCTCTGTTTTATCGCGATCATGTTCTCCATGCGGATCCCATTTTAACCGCGCGTCAGGAGTCGCGTTTGGTCGTGCAAGCGGATGCCGGGGTCAGTCAATTAACGATATTTCGAGCGGCCATAAACAAGGCTCTCCCCGGTTCTCCCCTAAATACTCGCGTTTCCCGTGGACGTCATCGACGCCGACGTTCTCGCGATGGCCTCTCTTGCGAACCGCGAAACAATGGGCCGATTGTCCCCGCGGTTGTATTCGCGACCGATTGTTTGGCAAACAAACGAGCTGGCTCGCGGGCTCATTGTTGCCCATCGGGTTCGGCACACGCCCGGCTTGACTTCCTGCTCGCGCGAGTAGCACGCAAAATGATTATATTGTCGCGCAATAAAGTCGACGGGGTACGTCGGCTCGGTTTAATCACGGTCCAGCGAGCAGCTTTGTGGCCGGAAACCACGTTGACACTGCCTCCCTTCCGGTCCTCGAGGGTCGTACACGGCGTGGCAACGTTCGAGGGCCATACAACGAAGAATAGGCGAACGGTGGTTGAAATCGGTGCTAATTGAAAGTGAGAGGGTTGCGACGGTAGGCCAGAACGTTTTTGACCCGTGCTGTTGACGTATTGACGAACGTCAACCCCTTTCGGCTTTGTTCGGCAAGGTGGAAGCATTTCGATCGCGGCACACGCCCAGTCTCATTCAACATCGACAGCCTTCATTGTCGATCCACGAATGAAGAAACAATGGTAATATCGAGATGAGATTGGACGTTTGCATGCATCGATGCACCCTTTCTCTTCGGCAAGAAACGGATCGTTGCACGATTTTCGGTGATCGTCAATTGACTTCGATTGATTCCGTGAAGGACCCATTTCTTCTTACCTGCGGTCGTTTGCGGTTTCCGTTTCAGATATTGCGATCACGGGCAATTTCTTTTATTTACGGGATATCTTCATAGTCTGCATAATTTATTCTTACTTATTTATTTGTACTATTTCATTTACCTTGAATTTATTTTCTTTCGCTTCATCTGTTACATTGTTTTTTTTCTGCTTTACTTCTTACTTTACTTACTTCTTGCTTTACTTCATTTGCTTTATTTTTCATCTGCTTCTTTTGTTTTATTTGTTTCATCTGTGCTATCTTGCCACTTCGAACCTTCAAATACACTTTGAACTTCAATAATATAAATTGCAATGTTCATTTAGAACTTCACTTTGTGTCTCAAACAAGACATAGATCTATTTTACGAATTTAACATGAGACTTAAAGTTTCAGTCTTTGCACATCCAAACAGCAATCACAAAGAATCAATAATTTTACAGCTACATACCAAAATGATTATCATTACAAGTAACTTAATCCTTTGCACTCCTATGTCGAGCGTGGCTCGGCATCACATTTCTCTTGGATTGTATAAATAAGCCCTATCCATTTTGTAAATTAAAGAGTTGGTAGATAAAAGAAGTTAAGGAGTGCAAAAGATTAAAAAAAGTTGGAAGTATTTGATGAAATCACAAAGTATGCACAGTAAAAAGCAGTTTGAACTGTAAATCCTTTTCAGCCATTAAACCCATCGGCCCCCATGCTCTCAATCAATTAACTCAATAAACGTAATTGTAGCGAGAGTAGCTCCCAATCCGATCCACAAAAGATATTGAAGTTGCCGATAAACGTGCCGTAAGTGTCGAACAAACGCGAGCCATGAACGCGTACAAATTTCTCGACTCATCTCTCCGGCGGCTCGGTATCTCTTCAGGTTCTTTTTTCCCCGCAAAAAGAAGGCTGTAAGAAGCGGAAACGTCGCAACAATGATCGCGGATCGTCCCGGCGGATCTGTTGGTTCGCTCACGTTTCCTCCTCTCCGCTCTGTCATGGCCGGTGTTCTTTTTTTAAAAAGCCGCCGACAATGTACCAGCCGCTATAAATACGTACGCACGCGTGAATACGTCGCGACTGTCGCCACGTGTGAAGCAGCTTGAGGCCGTACCCGTCTCCGTCGCTCGCATGGCGCGGCTCGTCTCCTCTTCTCTTCTTGTTTGCTCGCATTGCGTGTTCCTTTCGTGAACGACGAAGATCGGGGAGGCAGGGACTGGACGGAGCCGCAGGAATATTCCCGGTCGACATTTTTCTTGTCGGAATGCGGAGTCGTTACGTTCGCGAGGCGTTACGATCGAAACGCCCGAGTGATGTTCTTACCGGTTCCAGGGAGTCCGTGTCTCGCCACGGGATTCGAGATCGAGCTGAAAACACCGTGAACTTTCCAGAGCTTTCTGGCCAAACGGATCATACGGGAAGACACGTACGATTCCCGAGAAATCAGAGATACACATCGGTGTACATGAAATTTTATTGATACAGCCACAGTTCGGAGAAATTATTTTGACGACGTCTAAACGTTGATGATCGTAGATGCAACGTAAACACATTAGGATCTGTATACAAAGCGAAGTATAAAATGTATGACCTCAGCATGAGGACCTGACAGCACTCGAGACGACACCCAAATGAAGAATTAGATTGTACTTGTTCCTTCAAACTATATCTTCCCATAGTACTAATACGTGGTCGAATGCAATGGTTTTACAGTTCGAATCTATTTATTTTCGCTTGCAAACTCAACACTTGTAGTGCTGAACAACGATGTTAGCTAGGTTAACCTAGATGGTAATCACTTAGCAGCATTTAAGCTGAGCAGGAAACATTTCTAACACTTTGTGAGAAACAATACTACCCTAACTCAGACTGTTTAACCCAACCTATCCACCCAAGATAACCTAGATAATCTTGTAACCACCTAAGAGCATTAAAGTTACATACGAAGTTGTATCATGTTACAGTTAACATTTCTTCAGTTTTTATGATTAAGATATATTTAGAGAATCAGACTAAAATGAGGCTATACATAAAAATTTGTACTGAAACCCTGAATCATCACGAAACGGTGAGATGATCTCCGAGGATTGTTATTCAAGAAGCATGTCATAATTTACGAGGCAACAGCTTTACAACTGTATTATCATCCGAAGTTCCCGGTTACACAGCGCAATTCGCGGTAGACAGATGGGAAAGTGAAAGTCCGAAAGACTTGAACGATTCCAGTGTCGAACGTTTTGCACGATCGATGAATCGGATTGAGGCAAAAAGGAGTTAGCTAATCGTGACCGGTCGTCCGAGTTAAAAACCATTGTCGCCTTGATCGTTTTCCCTCGGATAATTAGCGAACTCGCCGGATGGATAATCGATGCTTCTTCGTTCGTTTCCTTTTTTTCTCTTCGATTCGCCCATCAGGCTCGTCTCCTCGAGTCCCCGAGAACGTCACGTGTGCGTCCCCCTTAATCCTTCTTAGAGGCCCCTCGGAACGAATACTCGGACACGAGGATAGCCGAAGCAACACGAACGTAATCACGAGGACGAACGCACACACGTGCGCGCCCGCGCTCGAGGACTCCGACGGGGCAGACATCTCTTTGTTAGAGGGTCCAGTTCTTTCCTGGTCGTAGGAGAAGCCTCGAACCAACCTCGAACCGAGTTCAAATCGTCTCTCAATCATATTTACCTTAACTTTCGTTCGATCCAGATACGTACTCAACGATTACCTACATTGGGAAACGAAAGCTGGAGATTGGAGAGATTTGAAAAATTTGGAAAATTTTAGGGAACTACGACGATTTGAAGAACTTCAGGTTTGAAGATTTAAGAATTGACCTTAGGATTTGGGGATTTAGGAATTTGGGGAAGTAAGAATTTATGAATATTCTGATTTAGGTATCTAGGGGTACGGATATGGGACTCTAGGGATTTGAGGATTTAAGGATTTGGGAATCTAGGGATATGTGGATCTAAGAATTTGGGAATCTAGGAATTTGGGGTCCTTGAGATTTGGGAAGCTAGAGACATATGTATCTAGGGATTTGGGGATGTAGGGATTTGGGGATCTAAGGATTTGGAAATCTAAGGATATGGGGATCTAAGAATTTGGTAATCTAGGGTTTTGAGGTCCCTGAGATTTGGGAAGCTAGAGACATATGTATCTAGGGATTTGAAGATTTTGAAATCTAGGAATATGGGGATCTAAAAATTTGGGAATCTAGGGATTTGGGGTCCTTGAGATTTGGGAAGCTAGAGATATATGGATGTAGGGATTTAGGAACGTAGAATTTGTAACTCTCAAGATTTGTAAATATAAAAATTTGAGTATCTAGGGATTGGAGGACGTAAGAATTTGAATCCTTGAGATTTGGAAATCTAAGGATAGGGATATCTAGGGATTTCGACGTCTCAGAATTTAAGGTCGTAGGAATTATGGATCTGCTGATTTGCACGTGTAGGAATTTATGAGGTTTGCAAAGCTAAAAAATGTTAGAAGTATAAATTTGGAAATGTTGAAACTTGCAAACTATAACATTTTTGAATTTGCAGAACTCAAACATCCATAAATTGATAAATTCACATATTAGAACATACAGTAAATGCAAAAACTATCGAATTGCATAAGTGTCTCCATCATTAATGTTGAGTATACTTACAAAAAAATTACTACATTACGTACTATTATAAATATTCAAATATCAACACACAAATGATCATTTTCTCTCCCCCAACTTATTCCAACAATAAAGTCCATTTTGTTATCATTTTCTCGTGGCTTTCATGCAATTTAGGGAAAATTGCTCGTGGCTCGCGTACATCGCTAGGAAGATGCACGCATAAGCGACGTGTGTAGGTCGGGGCCCGGGAGAAACGTGTACGCTAGTTAGTTAGAGCCGGTGGTGGAGACTCGGGAGTACGATGCACGATCGCACACGGACGGCATTGGTAGCCTAAGGTAGGACCTGGTGCGTGTGCCACGCCGTATATTTCAACGGTGGTGGCTGTCGCTGTGTGCATTGTCGCATACTACACCGGGTATGAGGTCCGAGGGAGATACATATTTGTTACGGGGATGTCCCTTCTCGGCACGGACGTGATTCGCCTTCGCGATTTCAATGAAGATCTCCCCGCTGATTGACTCTGTTCGCCAGATCCGATACCATTCCTTTGCTCTTCATTTTCCGTGAAATCGTATACGCGTTTCATATCGGTGCTCGTTGCCAGCTAGGCTACTTCTACGATGGGTGTGGACGTTCCTGGAAATATATTTACAAAATTGGTATTTGGGGTTTAGGGACTTTGGATGTAAGGATTTTAGAATTTTGGTATTTAGATGTTGTTAGGTATCTAGGGATGTAAGGATCTAGGCATTTGGAAATATAGGGGATTCTGAGAATTTGGGGACGTGAAATTTTGGAATTATGAAGTTATGCATCTTTGTACATTCTAGATTCCTTCATTATTTCATTATCTCTACCCTAGATTCTCCTGATATTCTCTATGTACTGTTATTGCACTATCCCTAGACGTAGATTCTTTTTAATATTCCCTAGATTTATACCCTTCCTTTTCTCCACCTCGAAAATCGGATATAACACTCTACCACCTGCACATATTTTTAACCAAAATAATCCTACATCCAGATGTATCGAAATAAAGCAAAAAATTGAACCGCAGTAAAAATACAGTAGCAAAAAGAATACCAAGTAGAAACCTAACTGGTGAAATCCACGAAACGATAAAATTAAGCGAAATCGTTGTACCGCGCCTCTAATTAGAAAACGCGGTGTGATCGCGTTTCGCATGCTGCGCCCGATTACGTACACGGCAGGAGCACGATTTATCATGTTCGAGGGAGATGCATATTTGTTACGAGAGGTTGCTTCCCTCTCCCGTCGCGTCGCAGGACGTGATTCGCGTTCGTGATTCGAATAAAGACCTCCGGCTGGCCGACGTTCGTTTCCAGGGCGAAGCTCGTCTGGAATCGCGAACACGCTCCGAGGGAAGAAAATACGGCCGATTGGCAGCCGACTCTATCGACGGGCCACAAACCCTCCTCTCCTCTCTTCCTCTTCCTTTTTCTCTCGCTCCGACGGTGTGTTCTCGTTGTAATCGACACGCATCCCGATTCCCGTCGCGCGATCATCGCCTGCTAAACACCTCGTAACCACGTCTTTTCCCACTGAATAACGATACCACAGTTTCTTCACGATTTCCATCGAACGATCGCGGTTACTCAAATAGCTGGCGGGGATGCCCTCTCGTTCAACTCTGACTTTCGTCTGCCTCTTGCCGAGTCTGATCGTTCCGAGGATATCAAACGTAGAGATTGTCGCGATTACGGGAAGCTTATTTGCTCCCCGGTGCGAGTTCAGGAGTTTTTAGGGATTTAAAGCGCTTTCGGACTTTAGAGGTTAGATCTGGACAGTTTGAGGTACTCGATAAATTTTGGGAATTTGGACATTTGAGAGACTTGGTAGATTTGGGAGATTCGGGAAATTTTGAGATTTTGGAGTATTTGGAAAATTTGGGATATTCTAGGAATGTTGGGAATTTCGAGATTTGAGAGATTTGGGAGATTTGAGGAATTTGGAGGAATACTTGGGAATTTAGGTATTTAGAAATTTGTGGAATATGGAGTCATGGGAAATTGAGGATTTGGGAACTTATGAATTTGTGGAATTAGTGGACTTGGTGTACTTGATGTACTTGATGTACTTGGTGCACGTGGTGGATTTGGTGAACTTGGTAGACTTGGTGAACTTGGTGGACTTGATGTACTTGGTGTACTTGATGTACTTGGTGGACTTGGTGTACTTAATGTACTTGACGGACTTGATGGACTTGGTGTACTTGATGTACTTGATGTACTTAGTGGACTTGATGTACTTGATGTACTTGGTGGACTTGGTGGAATTTGTAGAATTTGTCAAATTAGTGGAATTCGTCGAACTTGGAAAGCTAACCTAACCCATTAAAAACCTCAGTGTTATTCAAATACCTTTGAACTGCACCTAACACTCCTCAATCACAAATCCTCCAGAAGAAAACGTATTTCATAATCTCCGAGTGCAATTATTCCGGAACAACGTATTTCGTAATCACAGCCATGCGTGTAATCGATAATTAAGGCTTAAGGTAGTTCGTTCGTTGGTTCTTCTTTTTCGAGACTCCTCTCGTGATCGTCTCGGACCGGCTCGATCTCCGGGTATATTCCTGCGGCGTTACAATTTTTTTCTCGCGTGCCTCTAGTAGGACGCTCATTAAGAGGAAATGGGAGGGGGCGGACGAGCGGCTCGTAATTAGTGCCACTAACGAGGGACGCGCTTCTTGTGGTGCGTGTACGCGCGTAACACCGGTGCATCGTGCTGTTGCATCCCGCGATTTCTGATTTTTCTCTTGCTAGCTTCGTCCACTTTTCAGATCTCCTCTTTTTTCTTCATTCCTCTTCTTCTTCCTCTTCTTCTCACGACGCTCGCTAGATTGAAGTTGTACAAGATTTCATACTCGCTTTTTGCTTTCGGGGAAAGAAAAGTCTGTTGATTGCTCAAATTTGTTACTGTATTATTTGCGGGCAGTTAGGCTGTTTCAATATGGGAGATTTGTTCTTTTAAACTGATGAGTACTATGCTAAGGAATTTTAGATAGATTGTACATGAACGTGTGTGGATATGTGTACGTATGTATACGTATAGATATGTGGATATGATTATGCATGCTTGCAGATGTGTATAGATATGTTTAAGTACATATGTTCAAAAGTGCATATGAGTATGAATGGCTATACATATATGAGTACGTATGATCATGTGTGGATATGTATGGATACGTACGATTATGTTGATATGAGTATGTACATATGCATGGACATATTTATACAAGTATGTACGTATGAATATGTGTGGATATGTTTGCACGAATATACATGTATGTACATATGTAAGAATATGTGTGAAAATGTATGAATATGTATGAATATGCATGAGTACGTATGAATGGACTACCCACATAAATTTTCGACATATGTTATAACAATCACATATGGTAAACATACATCGAGAATGCACCTATGAACCTGACCTAACACATACTAACACCTTATTGACTCAACCTTGCCTATAAAACCCAAAAGAAGTATCTTACACACAATTGTCCACATAACATGCACATCTGAACGATTCTGTCTTACGCAATGATGGTTTGGTCTCGGTAGAGGCAGAAAATAGCGGGCCCCGTGAAGAATTAAGACCCGAAGCGAAATTCGATGTAGCTTCGATCAGGCTGTGCGTTGGTTCGAGAGGGGACTTAGGGTCCCGTTCCACCTGCTCTTTTTTCCCCTTCCCGATCTTCGAGTGCTATCTCTGTTAAAGGGCCCAACGTATACGAAACGCTTCTAGTCCAACCGGTCCACACAGGGATGCCACCGTGTAGCCGAAAAACACACCGTGGTACCCCATGGATCGAACGAGGACGGGAGTAGACGATGAACGGAGATACGGTGAACCGGCAGAATTATTTATGGTGGCTGATAGAGACGCGGGTTCGAGGCAACGTTGTCTAAGAGGCAACAGACCCACGCACTGGCATTCCTGCCTCCTTCCATCCTGTGGACACAGCCTGTCTTTCTTCTTGTTCTTCCTCCCCTTCGTCCCTCTTCTTCTTCGTCTTCTTCTTCTTTTCATTGCCGGCCAACTTTATCCCGCTCGACTCGCTCGTCATTCTCCGCCTTCTTGGACACGTTCGTCCGACATGGTCCACGATGCTGATGGGTGACGACCAAGTCGACAGAGCCTGAAGAGGATTTTCTGAAATCGATGGATCCTGGATAAAGATTCTTACGTTCGACTTCGAGACGGTGATTGTCTAGTTTTTATGGCGACTTGATAGTGAGGTGTTGTTTATGAGGTGCTCGGTGAAATTGTGATGCGGGACGTGAACTGTGAACGATTCGTGTAGGATATGTGTAATGTACGTGTTCATCAAATTTTCAATATTTTGTGATGATATTTACAGTATTGTGGGTCAAGTTGTACAAAGTGCTGCAAAAAGATTGGTCATAGAAATTTGATTTTTACAGTAATAAAATTGTAGTAATATGTGAGGATTAGTAAGTATTGGACTCTACAATATACGTTCGAACTACAAACACCTGTGAGCTATTTTAGTAGAACCAGTGTAGTACTTTTTCTGATATACCAAAATTCTCCACTACACAAAGACGTCAGCCCAAAAAGTGACCCTCCCTGTCGTTGACCCCCGTCGACGGTCGAAGAGAGTCTGCGACCTGAAACGCGTTTTTGTCCGCGCTAATTGCTGGACACCTCCCGTGTTTTCCCAGTCTTAACGACCAGTTGAACACCTTCCTCGTGTACAGCCATCTATTCGTACACGAATCGTCGGAATTCACCTCCAGTTGTAAAAGTTGCGTTCTCGTTTAGCTCTCACCTGCTCCCGAAAATACGAGTCGAAAAAGAAAACTGTACGGGGAGTTTAATTGTCGACGGAACATTAGTCCGACCACGGTGGACTTTTATGGCCCACGAACACCGTGGTGGCTTCTTTCGCGGATGATCCCTGTTATTGGTCACCATACGGGTTCAGGTTTTGCCTCGGATAAGTGGCTGTCGATTTTGTCGCGTTTCTTTCCGACCACGCACCTGCCACCGGGGTGAATTTTGAATAAACGAACGTTTAATGCTCGGCCTACGTTTAAGGGGTTGTTCACGTAAAATGTAAGGATGTCGCATAAAATTATATTTGGACGCTTATGGAAGGTCCTGTGGGAAAGTACTCTGTTGACAACGAATTTGAACATTTATTGGAATATTTAAATATTTAGTACTTGTGCTCTGTATGTGGAACTCAGTGTACAAGGGTTATACTTTCAAGGTCATTCTTAAGTAACAGCACTTATATTTTATAGATTTGTTCATGCAAATATAAAAGTGTATTTTGTACTATGTAAGAGTAATACGTCCACAAAATATTTTGTGTAACATGTGGTAACGAAAAAAGTTTTTCCTGGTGAAATATCCCTAATAGAAATGAAAAGATAATCGAAGTATTCCTCTTTCACAATTTCCATTCGTCAACTTCCTGAGCGTGTCATTACCCCCGTAAAATATGTGTTGGTTTCAAAGTCGAGCTGTTCCTGAAATTTTTTTCTTCTACTTCCACGTGTCTAAAACCACACCGACTGCACTCGTAATTTACAATTTAGACCCTCCATTTCCTCTGTAATTACGAAACGCCCGCCAATCCCTGCCACTTACGAAACGAACCGGCAGATGTTCATCATAACAAAGTTATTGCAAGAAACGCAGCCGAACCGGTGATAATCTTCTTCTGGCCGGTTCCACGCGAAGAAAATTATCACCTCATCGTGGTTGTACAAGCAAAAAATGGTCACCGTGGCGCGATGCCACCGTGGATCGATCATTTGCTTTTATTTCGTCATTAGAATCGCGACGAATGGGAAACTGGTTACGCGACACTATCAACTCCGACCATTTCTGATGCTACCTCGAGGTCAACGCGAAGTTGCTGATGATCTCGCTGATGTGACTACTGATGACGATACTTTCCGGTTTTTGGTCGTTACTGCTGTTCTGCATTCTTTTGGATGGTGGTTAGATATTTTTTCGACCGTGTTCGTCGAATTAACACGTTCGCTGCGACACAGGAGCGGTTCAAAATTGCCTAACATTTGTTAGCTTTAACAAACGTCAAATATTTGCACGTTTGGTGTATTTATTGTACATTACAAGCAGTATTTCCAATTAGGGGAAGAATGAAGGATATACTGTGTTTGCTCAAATATGGATCATATAATAATTATTTTGATAATTATTATGATTACAATTATAATGGATATACTTATGATCATGGTTATATTAATTATTATAACCATCTTTCTCAACTCATTATCATAATTATCATGATTATAATGATTATAATGATTATCGCAACTATTGTATCGATCATAACTATCATAGCTACCATATTGCTTACTCAACTATCATACAGCTGTTCGACTATCATGACTATCATATCTTTCATGACTAACATAACTGTCATAGCTGTCATAACTGTCGGAGTTATCATAACTATCATAACTACTATGACTATCATGACTATCATAATTATCGACACAATTACCATTCAGTTTCCACGTGAACAGTCAAACAACCCTGGAAATCCGATTCAACGAAGAGACAACAAATATTAAATAAAATAATCCACATCTTTATGATAAATTATTTAATTAAAGTTACTATGTTATATTAAGGTTGCTACTTTTAAGCAGTCAGAATATCCAGTGAACGCATTAACATCGATACAAATACTGGTACAGTCGTTATGGCTCGAGTCGTCCACGCGCGACAAATAATTCAGCGCGCTAATGAACGATTAAATCGCAATATCGTCGCAACGACAGCACGAAAGCTTGCTGCGATTAAATCGGTCGGAAACTGGCAACGCTCGAGACAGAGCGGGAGAAAGATAGGAGATCGTGTGCGCCCATCAGCAACGGTGGTGCCGGTGGTTAGGATCCATGGGGGCCTCACCGGTACTCCGTGGTAACGTGGGTAACTTAATATTCCGGGTAATAAATAAGAGAATGCGGCTCTGTCCGCCCCACAAAAAACCCCCCGCGGGCCAAAGAGCAAGACGCCTACGCTTCTTCGCGTAGTGCCCACAATCCGGTCCGCGGTCCTCTTTCGCCCCGCAACTACCCGGACCCATCCTTTTAACACGCACCGGGGACCCACGAAAAAGTTTTGTGGGCCCACCTTAACCTCCTGTGGACCCCACGCTCAACACCCGAACGTTATCCGGCCACGGCATCGCGTAATTAAGTTATTACGCTCGCGGGCAACTCTCGCCGTCCTTACCTCTTCTTTCGGGGGAACCGGGCAGGCCTAGGGCACTCGTCGACGACTTTTCGGGGGATACTAGTTTTACGGTGGAAAAGAGATTGTGACACGTAATATTTTGTGGAGTGTGCTGTATCTTGGTAACTGCTGATTTGGAGAGATTCTTGATTCCCACATCTATAGGTTTCCTAGATTTACTAGATTCCCTAGACTTACCATTTTTTAGTTTTTCTATTAGATTTTCTAGATGTTTCCGGATTTTCTAGATTTCTTGGATTCGTTAAATTCCGTGGATTCCCTAGATTTGCTCGATTTTTATATCCCTAAATTTCTAGTTCACTTGATAGATTTGTAGACCTTTAAATCCATAGATCAATACATCCACAAATTCCCTACACTCCCAAATTCCAGGATCTCCAAATCCCTAAGTCTCCAAATGCCTAGTTCTCTAACTCCCTAGATTTCCAAATCCCTAGATCCCCAAATCCTTAGACCCCCAAATTCCTACATTCCCAAATCCCTAGATCCCCAAATTTCTACATTGCCAAATTCCAACGTTCCCAAATTCCAACGTTTCCAAATCCCTAGACCCCCAAATTTCAACGTTTCCAAATCCCTAGATCCCCAAATTTCTATGTTGCCAAATCCCTAGATTTCCAAATTCCAACGTTGTCAAATACCTAGATCCCCAAATCCCTAGATTCCCGCATTCCTACGTTCCCAAATCCCTAGACCCCCAAGTTCCTACGTTTCCAAATCCCTAGATTTCCAAATTTCAACGTTGTCAAATACCTAGATCCCCAAATCCCTAGATTCCCACATTCCTACGTTCCCAAATCCCTAGACCCCCAAGTTCCTACGTTACCAAATCCCTAAATCCCAAAATACCTGCGTTCCCAAATACCTACATCCCCAAATCCCTAGATCCCAAATCCTACGATGCCCAAATCGCTAAATCCCTAGATGACACAATTCTCAAACTTCCAAATCTCCAATTTTCCAATTTATAAATTCTGCTTTTCATATTTCCGAATTACCTAAATACAAAATTTTCGAATTATTAAATTCCAAAATTACCAAATTGTCCACCCAAAAAATTTCCCGATTCCGTACGCAACATCAACCTCTCTTCCTGAACGTCGAGTCGTTCAACCGGTATCCACAATCGCAATCGCTTCTGTCGGGCTCGACGTGCCATAAAGCATCGGCTTATAAACAACGCGCATTAGCAGACGATCATCAACGAATATCTTCGCGAAGGATATCATAGCGATCCACTGTCGAATCGAAGCCCGGTCCCACCGTTCGGAGCCCTTCGGGCACCACCGTGTGCCGTTCTCCCCGATAGAGTACCACGACGACCATCGCCGAGGAAGAAGGGGGAGTCTGTATCGTGCATCGGGGATCTAAATTGATTTTAGATCCCGGGAACCGATTGTACAACGGCGAGAGTAGCCTCGCGTTAATTAAGAGTGTCCGTGCTGCCGTCTCAATAAAGCTGGAGCCTTGAATTACGGAATTATGATGGGAGAACCGATCCTCGCTAAACGGCTATCGGTCATCTTCACCGCCGGTGCTTCCGGATTACGACTTTTATACATTCATCAGGCGCGGCAGAAAATTGTCGGCTGTTCGATCATACTTTAAACGGCGGTTTAAGGTTGCTCACTTTTTGGTTTACATTTGAAATTCTGAAAAGGTACGCCGAATTTGTGTGCTCGTATGTCAAAATGACACGGTGGAGGATGGTATGATTTTATGGTTGCAATGAATAAATTACTATAACAATTTCTGAAGATTTATTCAAAGGTGAATAAATTACTATAATGATTCCTGAAGATTTATCAAAAGATTGCAGAGTTATCGTGTGCCTAAAAGGCAAGATGAAGTTCTCAAAACTTAATGTCCACTGAAATGTCTACCCATGAAGTTCTTATATCTCCAATTTTCTAGATCATCAAATAAATATGTTCACAAATTCTCAGATCCAAAAGTTCGTATGTCACAAAATATCTAAGTCACCAAATCCTTAGATGTCCAGGTCCATAGATGTCCACATCCTAAGATCACCAAACAGCTGTATCCTCAACTACCCATATCCTCAAACTGCTAAATCTTCAAATCTCTATACCTGGTAATTCCTATGTTCCGAACATCTCACCCCTGACTCATTTTATAAATCCCTAAAAATCCACATTGAGTTATCTCTTCCCTTTCTATATTTTATCCCTGGAAGTAGGACTCTTGATCATGCGTATCAAAATTCCACTGTACAATTTGTATGATTCCTGACCTAATTGAATGGTCGAACGGAATCTATTCTCTTCATCGAGAAGCACCGCAAAATCGTGCAAAAACCGTTCGCAACAACGGTAAGAGGGAATGAAATATCCGTCCGACCGCAAGAGAAACGAGCGGCGCGCGTTAACCATCCAAGTCAGGAGTACCGCAACAAGCACTTATTCAATCCGCGATCAGGCGGCCGGGGCTTTGTTCGCCGGCCATTTTGCGGGAAACCGCGTGTTTACGCGATTCCATATTAAATTTGCGTGGGTGACTTCCTCCGGGCTGTCCGTGGCCCGACAGAGAGAAAGGGCGCTCCGACAGGGAGAAACCGGGAAACAAATGAAGGGACGAGAAGCATAATGGCGAGGCCGCGGGAGGGGCGGCCGGGCAGAAGAGGGATAAGAAATTGGATAAGAAGGTAAGGAGGATTGGTGTGCTCACGACTAAATTTCTGGTTGTCTGGGTGAGTGCGTGAGTGCGTGTAAAAGGAGGAACGAAGAAGAGGAACAGGAGGTGGAGGCAGGTTGGATCCAACCTGGAGGATTTATGAACGACCGAAACAGGCTGCGAACCCTGGATCCCCTCGCTCCACCGTCCGCATCCTTTTTGCTTTGTATTGCGGCCTTAACGCGAGTAGTATACCTTTTGCTTTGTATTTCGGCCTTAACGCGAGTGGTGTACCTTTTACTTATAGTTTGCACTTGGAGTAGTATACTGCTTCATAGGATGATCAGTAGTTCGTAAGGAAGGCACTCTTTTTGTAGATTGAAGACATTCCTAGAGTACGTGGGTGCTCGAATCCCTATGGTGCCAAGTGCCTAGGTCGAAAGGTCTCTTGATGCAAAAATTTATAAGTACCTAAATTTCTAAATCATCAATTTCCCAGATATCTAAATCTCTAGATGTTTAAATCTTAAATAGATCACTAATTTCTTAGACCCCTAATTCTCTAGATCCATAACTTCACATATCCCAAATTTTCTAGATATCTAGTACCTCAGATCCCGAATTCCCTAGATCCATAATTCGTCAGATCCCGAATTCTCTAGATTCATGATTCCTCATATCCCAAATTCCCTGGATCCCTAGATCCTCAGATGCCAAATTTCCTGGATCCATAATTTCACAGATTCCAAATTCTCTAAATCCATAACTCCTCAGATCTCAAATTTCCTATGTCCATAATTTCACAAATCCCAAATTTTCTAGATCCATAATTCCTCAAATCCAAAATTTCCTAGATTCATACCTTAGATCCCCAATTCCCTCGATCCCTATATTCCCAAATCGCCATCTCCGCAAACATCCCCTTTCCCACATTCTCATATTAGCAACTGCCATCCTCAAAAAAGCCAAATTCCTATATCTGAAAATTCTCAAAACCCAAAGACTAACGACCAGCCATCTCCAATTAAAGCTATCGATGAACCTAAGTCTTTTGGACACTCGCGTACCACGGTTACACCGAAGAGCAACGCTCGCCCTCTCGTTTCCAAAACGTCTCAAGCAGAAAAGCCCCGCCGACTCCACCCGCGCGTTGTTCTCGGAGTTGCATCGTAAAGCCCCGAGTAAATTACACGACGAGCCATCGGGCGCATTCAATTAGAGAGGATAGTTTACAGCGAGCGGGGAACGCGCGCGTTCAGGGTTGATCCGCCCCTGGTGAGATCGGGCAGGTTGCATCCGGACGCTCGTACGAACCCACAGGCTCCTCTTCTGCACGTCTGTATCTGCTTCGGTTGTACTCGAACGCTTATGTATGTGTGTGTGTGTGTGTGTAGAGATACGTCGATTGTGTGGGTGCACTTCGTGGTAGAAGGTGGTGGAGGTGGAGGTGTGTCGACAATCAAGATTACGTGGGCGGATACACGCGCAGCCCAGCGCCGGCGGCCTGGCTGTCCTGTCCCGTTTCTTCTTCTTCTTCTTTGCCGTGTTCCCGTATCCTTCTTCTCTTCTCCTGCTTCTTGCCTCGTTCCAGTCCTTCTACCCCGCGTGTCTCGCCGCTTCGGCCACGATGTTCTGCATCGTCTTTCGCTGGCCACACTATTTACAATTCCCGCGGCATGGTCGTGCAAGTGCACGCATCACTCGCACGCTTTAGGACCGCTATAGTTCACTCTCCCTCTCGTTTCGGCCACTCGCGCGATTAATACGTCCGATCACGCTAGGGAAATCGACGGCCACGCTCGGCACACGCTAATTAAGGATACGGGCATATGGGGACTTCGGGACCAAAGGTGTTCTTCGGGTACGAGGTATTCAGGATGTAGAGATTAACGATGTAGGGATAACAGGATCTGGGGATATCGATATGAAGGGCTATCGGAATCTAGGGACTTTGGGATGTGGGATTATTGCAATCTAGGGATTTTCGGATGTGAGAATAGTACAATTTAGGGATTTTGGGATGTGGGAGTATTGCAATATAATGATTTTGAGATGTGGGAGTATTGAAATCTAGGGATTTTGTTATGTGGGAATATTGCGATATAGAGATTCTGGGACTTGGGAATTTCGGGTTATAGGAACTTCAGAATATAAAAATTTTTAGATCTAGGGAATTGAGAGTATAGAAATTCTAACATCTAGGGAATTGTGAGTATAGAAATTTTGAGATCTAGGGAATTGAGAGTATAGAAATTCTGAGATCTAGGGAATTGAGAGTATAGAAATTCTGAGATCTAGGGACTTTAAAATCTGAAAATGTAAAAATCTAGGGATTTATCCATACAGAGAGTCATAAATAGAGTGATTTGGTATATAAAAATACATAATCTAGGGATTTTTGCATACCAAAATTCCACGATGCGGGTTCTTGTATCTACAACGACAGCAATATAGCACTAGATTATAAGGATACCGTTCATCTTAGATTGAATCCAGTCCATTAAAGTTCCTCGATTTCTTCAGAGCGCAGAAAACCCCCATCAATTCAGTCGACCATTTTACCTAAATCCTCCCATCGCGAAACCATGTCAGACGTATCGCAACGAAACAACGTTGCGTTACACTAGTCCGATTTTGCAAGTGAACCTCCCTCTTCACGATTTTCTCGCTAATTGGTTTCTTCGTTACGTCCGTCGAGTCGGTTGAAAATCAACGGACGCGTCAACTTCGATACACGGATCGACCGTGTTACGGTCGATCGAACTTCTCTTTCTCTCTCTCTGTCCGGCCCGTTCGTAAAATACGACGCGGCTCGTGGTAACTAGATATTACTCACCTTTCAACGTGATCGCTCGTTACCTGGCCGATCGGCCAGCTTTCAGATATTAGCCGGTCGAGCACGAGGCGAAGCGTTCCATTCATGTCGCTCGTACGAATACGAAGATCGTGTGGCGCAAGCTAATCGCACTAATTAGTCGCTGTTCCACGCTGAACCGCGCCACGAATAAATCAAGTCACTTTACGAGCCGGGAAATCGTTCGATTCGACGTACATGCGCGACCGATCGACCGAAAACGAAAATTAAGGCTGATGTCCCATCTTCTGTCAACCTCTTGCGTTACAATGTCGTGACACACTCGTGACGCACGTTACAATTCGGATGTGATAGACTCGTATTTTCACTGCAATTTTGTGCACTCTGATTGTAGTTTGCATATTCAAGGATCACTGAATGCATAATATACCTAACATTGTAATTCGTCTTGTAGAAACAATTTATATACGTTGTAGGAACAATTAGAAGTGAATGATGCTGTCCAGAAAATTGTAGGTTGGGGGTAAACAATTACACCATCAATTTAATCGATGGACGAAGAAAATGATATGGGAAATTATATGTGTATGAAATTTCAATTTCCAGGTACAAATATAATACGTTCTTTAAAAGTAATAAATTGCATCTCCTGCATGAAGTCATCTAACATGAATTATTCAGGGGATGTGACCCATAATTCGAGTTGTCATAGTTCAGGTAAAAAATACGCTGCGCAGATTTTCTAGAGGAAAATTTAGTTCTCTTCTTTGTATATAACTTATTCATAAAGATTATGCAAATTTAAGAACCGTCGACATCCTTTGTAAAATCGTTCATATTTTATGTGTTAGACCTAGAACTTGGATTTTAAGACGTTCTTAAATTTTCAACATTCTTCGTAAAATTATTTATCACATTTCTTTTGTCAAATCTTAAAAATATGTTCGATCATTATCAGATATCAGTATTATACATATGATTAAGGTATACCCAAACTTTCCAGATGAACCAACTGTCAAATTTGTGATCCAAACTTCGTATAATAACATCGAATGAGTACAGATTTTGGAAAATTTGAATAATAAAATGTTTATAAAGTGTTGGTGAGATGTCAATGTGTTTTGATCCAATAAAATTCCAGGACTATAAGGATTTCATATAATATCGGAATGTAAGGATTACAGTAATTCGATGCTTTGGCGGAATATTAAGCTGGATTCAATTAAATTACAAGGTCTCTTACGTGTCCGCTCGTTGAATATTAAATTAATTATTTTACCGCTCACCTCGGTTGCTGCTGCTTTCAATCTTCGTCGTCCATCTAAGTAATTACCTGTTGTAATCCTTTAAACATGAACCTTCGACTCCTTCGTCTCCTTTTTTTTCCTCCTTTTTCGAACTTATCGACTTCAATTTATCTCCGAATGTTTCCGTGTAATCGGACATTTTAATTGCCTTTTTAACATCAGTGTATTTGGTGTTTTTTATGACTTCATTAATAGTTTCTGTGTTTGAAGGTTACTTGGTTACGGGGGAATTATGGTTGCATAATTTGGGCATTTGGGAATTTAGGAGTTTGAAAATTTGAGATATTTTATAAATATTGAAGTTCACTAACCTCTATAAAATCATCCCATACGTTCTATTATTACTCGTCATAATACTCCCTAATCACCGATGAAACAAAACACAAAAAAAAGTAACTGTGAACTCATTGTCTCCTCAAGTAAAAGAACAGATTAAACGAGGTCCAGCAACATCATCTCCCAACAACCCTTTAAATCGACACAAAAGAAGTGGAATGGTGCAACAAGGAATTCCATCGAGCTTTCGATTCAGCATCCTCAGCGAACTGGTCCAATGATACTGCAACGTTATCGGACTATCATCTCGTTCCCTGCTGTCCTCCCGTAACCTCGTGTTCTCGGAGGAGGGCTCTCTCTCTCTCTCTCTCCTCTCGGGATAAATTCATGAGCGCGATGTCCTCGCGAGCGCGCAGCGTCCTCGAGGAGCCGCTTGGCATGTAAATGTAAAGAGGGGTTCGGTTGCTCGCGCGCGCGAAGCGAACGAGCCTGGTGCATTTTATTAGCACGTTCACGGACCGAGGGGTTGGGTTAGGCGAAGAGAAGAAGGAAGAGGGTCGATAGCGGAGGCGGAGGTGGAGATGGCGGCGGAGGAGGAGGGCCAAGGGAACCGGGAATCTTGTAAGCTCGCACTCGCGTCGACCTTGCTTCGCGCGAGCACACGTCGCGCTATTACGACGGTGTTCGCGCGACGCAGCGCCGGCCACGTTGTCTCGTGGGATCCTTCATGGGAAATTAACCCTCATGGGATCCGCGATGAAACGCGACTTAAACGCCGTGAACGAAATTACCTTGCATTTTTACATTTTCAACTTTTCGTTTGCATTTATTTGGAAATAACTGATCGATGCATCATTGCAGACAAGATTGTTGGTGATTTGAATCGGAGATACAATTTAATTGGTGACTTCATTTTTTTCCGAATTTTATTATGCAACTTTCGAATCTTATGATTTTACGCTCGACATAGAATCGCCACGCGTTATATCGCATCGCGTTATATGGCCACGTGTTATATCGTTGCGTGATACATTTCTTCACTTTATACTGTCTCGCATTACATCACCTCGCGTTATATTGCCACGTACTGTATTGCAACTTTTTATATCGCCACCCATAATATTACCTCGCGTTATATTGCCACGTATTGCATTACAACTTGTTATATCGTCATCCGTCATTTCATCTAGCGTTATATTGCCACGCATTCTGTTCCAACATGTTATATTACCTTCCGTAGTATTGCCTCGCGTTATATTGCCACTCATTCCGTACCAACTTGTTATATCGCCTTTCGTAGTATTACCTCGCGTTATATTGCCATGTGTTATATATCACGATATATCACCTCGCCTTATATTGCCGCGTTTTATATTCCATCGTGTTATATTGCCTTGCGTCTTATTGCAACGTGTAATGTTGCCTCGCGTTATGTTGCCACGAATTATATTCCAACGCATTATGTAGCCTTATGTCATACTACCACGCGTTACATTACCTCTTGTTGTATTGCCACGCATTACACTCCCTCGCGTTATATCGCCATTCGTTATATTACCACTCACTATGTTGCTTCACGTTTCCTTGCTATGCGTTACGGTACTTTGCATTTTATTGTCACGTATTATATCGCCTCGCGTTATATCGCCACGCACGAAATCGTAGCGCGATATAATGCGTTCTGCCACTACATGTTAAATTGACATTTGTTGTATTGCTATTAAAATTAAATTCTGATAGCGTTGTATTTTCAACGCGATATAAAATTGAACATTATATAGCCTCTTCTTATATCAACAAAATTGTATCCTTCTAAAACTATCTAGAATTGCGATTAACTACGAAAGCGTATCTAAAAAGTTGTAAAATATTTCACAACATAGAAGTGCCATAAAGTGCGCATACATTATGGCTATTTAAATATAGCAGTTCGATACAAACGAGCGTACCTATAAACATTTTCTTAACGCTCAGAAGATGGAATGGCTGATTGTTAAATGGTGGCGCAAGCAACACAAGCTTTTATTGATCGATGTTCGAAGTAATATCGGATCAGACTTGCTCAACTTCTCGGGTCATTGACAACGTTGTAAATAATCCTTTAGCATTGTGTATTGCACAACGTTATGCACATTTGGTGTAGATGCTTCAATGGCATAACTCAACTTTCTCTCTGGAGACAAGACTTGTAAACCCACAACGGTACAAGACACGCTCTCGTATCGTTGCTGCGTTTCGAGAAAACCTGATGAGTCAACGTAAGAAGTATACGATTTCAACCGATTTTACGGAATTCTGTACGACAGTATCGTTTGTCACTTGGCGCTCGATAATGGTACTTGTCTCGTGTTTCCTCGGGAACCAGCAAACAAGAAATTGACATACTTCGATCTATACGTCTCCGAGGGAGAAAGTCGAGACTCAATAAACGTCTATGTGCGTTAGAATTCATGATGATCTTCGAAACTCTATTGATATCGTTCACGAACTAGGTTGAAGTTTCGTCAAGATTTTCTTGTCAAATCTCAACATTTTTAAATTTCTAGATTCGTCAATGTTCACATTTTTAAATACCTACATTTCTTGTACATATAACTGCATTGTTTCAATGAAATTTGCAAATTTCAAGATGTCTGAATTACCAAATTATTGAATTCCTTAAATCCTTAACCCCTTCCACTATTTTGACTCGTGACGCACTCGTGACGCACTCGTGACGCACTCGTGACGCACTTAGCTGTGATCAATTTTACTCGAATTTTGAATACGTTTCAATTTGCAGTTCACATCCAATTATAATTCAACGATTGCATAATATTAAATTGCCATAATGTTTCAACTCTCTTTGTCTGTTTTAATATTGTGGCTATGATTAGTTAGTTCTGACTGACGTACATGACAAATAAATTATAGTGCAAGGGGTTAAACTTCCTGAATTCCTCCCACAAATCCCTGAATTCTCAAATCTCTAAATTCCTAAATTCTCGGATGAATAAATCCACAGATTGCCAATCCCTAAATTCTCATATCAATAAATCCCTAGATTGCAAATCCCTAAATTCCAAAATCCCTAAATACCCAACTCCCTATATGCATATACCCTTCGACCCCCAATTCCCTATATTATACCCTTCAATTCCCAAATATTAGCAAATCCGAAAATGTCCAAAAATTTGATGTAGGTAAAAATAGAACTGAAAAAATGGATCAACTTTAAATATCCCTAGGGCAATTCTGCAACTGTGATTAGTAAAACTATGATTCAGAGTTGGCAAAACATAACTGTCCACAAAAGAGATAAAATTCCAAATCACGTAACCTCAACGCAAAGTCTAACATTTTCTACCGTAGAGCGATATCGAGGAATACTAGTCGGCGTTACCGAAAGGGATAATTTCACGATCGACTTTCGCCGGTTGTTCGAATCGTACGAACATCGTGCTTCGGCGTTTCTTCCCAAAAGGAAGAACGAGCGAGCGAGCGAGCGGCGGTAATTTCGCCGGTCGGAATGAAGCGTGGCGTACGGGCAAAAAGCGGGCCCCATCGTTTTATGCCTTGCTCGCACCGTGTTGTACATTAGCTGTAGGTGTGCGTACACACCGGTCCGGCTGGATAGAAAAAGCCGACGGGTTCCGGGAGTGAGAGGCAGAGGAAGGTAATTGTACGAGGCAATCACGAGCGCGTTACAGCGTTCTGTCTAAAAAGCGTGACAAAACGTGCCGGCTCCTTCGATTTCGAGCGAAACAGCCGGCCACAAGGGCTCGGGACGCGAGGACGGGGGCACAACTAAAATCTTCATCGTTTCTGCTCACGGACGAAACTTTCGGACCAGGGACGAAGAAAAAAGGGGACACGAGTCGGGAAGGTGGGGCTGCGTGAATAAGCACGAGTTTTCCTTCTTCTCGGAATCGCGAGTTTTTGGCTCCTCAGCAGGACTCTTCGTAGCATTTTTTTCCCGGTGCATCATGGTTACGTAAGCAGTTTGAAGATCGATTTCTTGCCACGCGGGGTTGGGAGGAACCCTCTTTGTTGCACTCTTTGATACTTTGTTCGCGACCGTGAAGATTCTTTGATGAAGACTGCGTTTTTGTTCTTGTAATTCTTTAGCGCGGAGAATTCACAAGTTTTTCTGTCTAAATGGTTTCGAACTTTCAATAATCGAGTTAAACAATTTTTGAGACGGTCGGTTTTTAAATTTTAAAGGTCGAATCACGAAATCATAAAATTTTCAAATTTCCAGACCTTGGAATTATTTCATTCTTGTCCAAGTTCTCCAGGTCTCACATCTGGATTTATAAATCTTCAAATCACCAAACCACTAAATTCCTAAATCTCCAATCTTCAGAATCATTGTATCTGTAGATTTTCAAATCTCTGCATCCTTAAATTCCCAAATCTCTGAATCCACCAAATTCTCAAACCCCCAATACCCAAATTCCAAATTTCTACATTACCAAATTTCCAAACCCCCAAGTCCCCAAATTCCAAATTTCTGCCTCACCAAATCCCCAAATTCTGAACCCCCCAATCCAACTACCTAAAAAAGCACCCAAACCCAAATCGTGCAACCAAATCGCCAGACCACGTCCCGCAGCCTCCATCGGCTCCACATAAATATCCTCTACCCATCATCGAGTACAAAAATAAAATGATACCCGACCGCTGAACTTTCTCACAATCGCTTAATTTCGAGCCGAACTTTCACTCGTTGGACAACAATTGAATCGATCTCCCCCAATATTTACGCAACGCGTTAAAAAGTCCCGGTGAAGAATAGCGAAGGAATCACCAAAGCCATTCCGCGTCGTGTGGGAAGTAACGATCCGTGGAGATGAAAAAGGAACTGGAGGAACAAGAGGAGGATGAGGAGGTGAAGGAGGAGGGACAGGACCTCAGGTAGAGGAGGAACGAATATCGTGGGTACACCGAGGGTCGTGACTAATGACTCTATTGACGCTCGGAGAGAGAAGTTGGAACCAGAGGAGAGGCGAAGGTCGTTTACCGGCAACAGACGAACCGACTCCATTCTTCAGCGTCTTTCTTTTCGCTTTTTCTCTTCGTTTTCCGGACGGTCGATTCGTCGATACTTATTCCCAACGTGGCTTGTTATCTTCGGGGAAAGGAGGGTCAGAAACTGTCGCCACTGACCTTTTGGTAATGAAGCTAATGTCGGACGCGACGGGTGGCTTTCGCTGCTACGTTTTTGACCTGGTCAACATTCTGATTGTCCTGAATGTTGAAAGACAATTTACGGATTTGGTACACTAGTTTTAGATCTGCGAATTTGGTGTTCTTGAGATTTGGAAATTTTGGGTTTGGTACACCGTGGATTTGGCAATTCAAGGATACTTCAGGGATTTATTAATGTTGGGATTTAGGAATTTAGGGATTTGATACACCAGGGATTTGACAGTTCAAGGACTTGATACGTAATGGACTTGCAAATGTTAGGATTTGGGAATTTGCAGATTTGGCACGTTAGGGATTTTTAAATCTTGGGATTTTAAAATTTTGAGACTGGTATACTAAATATTTGGGAATTTAGTGATTTGATACACTAGATTTGGCAATTCAAGTACTACATTAAGGATTTACAAGTGTAGAGATTTGTGAATTTAGGGACTTGGTATATTGGAGATTTATAACCTCGGAATTTGATACATTAAGGATTTGGTGCCTCAGGTATTTATAAATCTAGAGATTTGGTATGCTAGAAATCTATACATTTAAGAATTTGGTACATGTCAACAGTGTAAACAATATCGATGTCACCAGTATCATCAATGTTATAAATGTCATCGTTGTCATCAGTATGACCAATAACACCAAAGTCATGAATGTCGTCAATGCCATATTCATAAACACTACAGACATCATACATACTAATATCATCAGTATCATCAATGTCATCGGTGTATGTCATCAGTGCCTTCATATTACCAATACCATCAGCAAGGTTGCAAATGTCACCAAAGTGACCACACATCTATATTTTCTCCTCAAACAACTGTACCTCTAACACTGAATTTCCTGATAATTTTGCCTGGCTAACCTTTTCACATAATTTCCCTATGCACAATGCACATATTTATGTACCTCTAGCCGTCTAATTTATCGCATAACTCCTCGAATCGCGATTGTTTCGCCAAGCAGAGATTTATCGAGTTGATATGCATAGCTGGTGCGAGCTATCAGTCATCGAGCACAGTCAACTCGAGTTATTATATGGCAGCTGTCGACAATGGTCGACTGTCCATGGGTCTGACGTGGTCGAAAGAGACCGTATCGAATCCACCATTGACACGTGCTGTCACACTTGGAACTACATATATTATACCCATAGATATACCTACCGATGTCAACCCATGAGATGGCGTGTGAAGAGGCTGTGTCTAGAAGAGCTACAATTGGTCAGAATAGAAAAAACACGTATTTTCGGTGGTAGTATTGGTTCGGCGATAGTTAAAGACAACTTAAGGTCGGCAAACGTTTCACCTCGAACGTCAGAACGTCACATGGGGACTGTTCAAGATGGGGTGCGTCCCTTAAACCTGGCTCAGCCACTACGCGCCAGGTTCAGGGTTGCGAAGAGTACCGATGTCAACCCACGAGTTGGCGCGCGAAGAGGCTGACGTGTTTAGAAGAGCTACGGCACAATTGGTCAGAATAGAAAAATGGACAACTCACACGTATTTTCGGCGGTATATTGGCTCTCGAGGTCGCGCACCAATTAGGCCAAAAACAATGACAGGCAAACGTCTCGAGATAGTGCTACTTGCGTTCACCAGTTGTTATTGTCATTATTATTCTTATTAAATGTAACCAAGTGTTCACGGGATAGAGCTTCTTTTACTTTGGGTCCACACGCCAACTCGTGGGTTGACATCTGTACGTTAGGCAACATCTCGAATAGCTCTAACTTGTCCTCTCGTAAACATCAATTCATTTTTTACTTAGCACTTGATCGCACGCGATACGCAGTGATGGATTCTGATATCTGGCATCATCGTATTAAAGCATTAAACGTTTACACCTATTATACATCATCATTACCATTCACGTCTCACTTTGCATGGAGAATGATACTCTATTCACGCTCGCGTGCTCATTCACATTCTCTTCAGAAGCTCTTTTAGAGAAGTAAGCTGCTTCTACGTGGAATACAATCGTTAGATAATTACGAAATATTAGATTGGCGACTCAACTTCGCGTATTTCAACTCAAAACTCGTATGCAAAGTGAGAGTTGCGGGTGAAGAATATCAAGTCGCGGTGTTTACTTTAACTGCAATTTATTATTTGCTGAATACTGTGACTTTGGTAGATGGTGGCATTGTGCAATTTTTATTATGCAATTTTTAAATCTCAAAATCGATCATTGAAAATTTTCAATTTAGCTGAAAGTTAAAATAGGTATGAAAATGTAAAAATTTCGAAATTTCAAAATTTTAAGGTTCTGAAGTTTCAGAAACAAGTTTCGAGACATATAAGATTAGAAATTTCATGTATAAGCGTCTCAAGATCTTAATTTTCCAACATTTCGATGTCCCCAGAGTTCAAAGTATCAAAGTCCCTAAATTGCAGAGCTCAAAAACTTCGCAAAGCCAAAATTCAAGAATCTTATAGCTTTCAAGTTCTGTAATTAAAAATTATTAAGCCTTACGGTCGTAAAATTAGACATTTCAAAAATTTTAATATCTTTAAGTTTCAGATTTGAAAATTTCAATATCTGTAAGTTTCAGAATTGAAAATTTCAATGTCCTCAAGCCCCAAAACTAAAAATTTCAATGTTTCTAAATCTCGAAACTAAAAACTCGTTTCAAGGCCTTAAAAACTGTAAAATACACGAATTACAAAGCTGAAGAGTCCCAAAATCCTGAAGTTTCAAGATCCTAAAATTCCAAGGTCTCAAAATTCAGGTCCCAAAAGTCTCCAAAGCTCTAAAATTCCTAAGGTCCAAAATCCCGTAGTCCCAAAAATCCTAAGATCCCAAACTTCTAGAGTTCCAAAATTGCAAAATCGAATGGTCCCAAAATTCTGAAACTGAAAACTTCCAAAGTCCTATTATTCCAAAAATCCTAAAATCCCAAACTTATAGTATTTTAAAGTACCAAGATCGAGTGATCCCAAAATTCCACAAACGATCTCCTAATCCCAAAAATGAATGCCCCAAAATTCCAAAAATCAAAAGGTCTCAAATTTTCAATAGCTTCACATTCCTACCTCCACCGCAAAATACCTGAAAATCAAGTACATCGACGCAAGAAAACACTCAACTAGAAGAGCCTAGACAAATAAAACGACAAAATGATAAAAAACGTAGAATACCCCGAAGCAGTACGCGGCCATCAAGATGTTAATAATCAAGCGATCAGCATATTTCTTGCTGGTCCTCGGTAATACCCATCTCGGCGCACTAATCAAGTGGCTCCAATTAACTGCGTAGCGTCCTGAATCGTTTAAAAAGCGAATGTAAATGGAAAAACACGGTGTCGGTGTAGGAAAATGTTGTCGTTAGTGCGTGGCTGATCAGGGCAGAACGTTTTCCAGCGCGGATCGAGCGTCGATGAATAATTCACGTTGTACGGCGTAACGTTTTTGCGCACGAATTACTTCATTAGAGTCGACCAGTCGCATCCTGTCGTGGCGACAGAGGATGGCTGCCTGCCTTGCATGTCGATTTTACCGAAACCTGAAAAGGAAGAGGCGACAAAGAGGCGGTGAGTTTCTATACCGTGAAGAAACCGACCGGGGATGAATACCGTACACCCGTCACGTAACGTTGGGGATATATTCTCGAAGAAGAAGAAGAAATAAAAGAAAAACAGAAGGAAAAAAGAATCCCCCGGAACGGTAGTCGAATCTCGCGTGTAAATCGTTCCGGACAGGGTGGGGTCGTCTTCTGCTTCCCTCTGCTCGCTGACCACGCACGCCGCTGACGAGAGGATCATCGTTAATTAGGGGAAAAGTGTGGACTTAATTTAATGGGCTGTTCGAGACGCACGCGAAAGGAAATCTTAAACGGTACTACCGAATTTCGTCCATTCACAAGTTCTCTGTAAACTTACAAATTTCACCCTTACGATATAAGAAATTGTCGGTACACAATTATTCACTCTAGGTATCAGTATTCTGTTTGTAATAATGTATATAATATATATATTAATTTTCAAGGAATTCGATAAGGTTATTTTTTCAACCCCCAGTTTGAGGTCTCCACCCCCATGACTATTCATTTCAAGCTTTGTAGCATATCAGACATACTTTAAAATAAACATGTATCAATTGGGTAATATTATTATATACTTGAATGGACTGAATTTAGATGATCTTTTTGAAAATAATTAAGATAATTTCTTGAAGGTATTTGTCTTCGGATTCCTTTGGTTAGAGATTAATAAAATGTACCAGACAGTATTCAACAATTTAAGAATTATTTTCAAAAATTTGAACATTAAAAGATCATGATCATGTCGTGATCATGATCAGTACATATCTTGCAATTAGTGAAATTAGAACCAAACTATTTATGAAAATTAGACCATCTTCACTGAAGATAGAATCTGTCTACTAAACTGATATAGATCATCTCTTTTCGAAAAAAGAAAGAAATTGGTTTCCTTTGGGACCGTCCCGTGTTGTTGCAACCGTAGAGGTTAAAACGAGAGGCAATAAATTCAGTGGGTGTTGCTATAAATTTCTTTCGTGGATACATAAAAAACGCATTAACGTCGACTGTGCAACCCTACGAGAGAACAGGTAACCTCAGTGATTCATAGAAAAACTACTAATATGTTACAACGGAAGGAAGATAATTAGACAGATATCTTGTGGATAGATAGATAGATAGATAGATAGATGTATAGTCACATATTTAGCTAGATACATACGTAGCTAGATGTATAGTTAGATAGATAGCTAAATATATATACAAATAGGTAAATAGGTAAATAGCTATATCATCTCATAGACAAACATCTCATAGATAAACACTTGGATGCATTAATTTGATGCATGTTGTGAATATGTTATATGCATGTTATCTTTCACATATGACAAAATTATCTTCATCTACCAATGACATAGTTAAATAGTTAGATAGACAGAAAGAAGGATGTATATATAACTAGATCGGTTGATTTGATGCATATGTAACGACTCAATATTGCGAATATAATACATGTTATCTTCCACATATGACAAAATTATCTTCATCTACCAATGACATAGATAGAAAGTTAGATAGACAGAATGATGTATATACATATAATTAGAGCGGTAAATAAATACACATGTCATGTTTCAATATTGTCAATGGAATATATGTTATCTTTCACATATGACAAAATTATCTACATCTACCAATGACCTACCAAACCAATTCCGATGGAATTTCGCGTCACATCGTCGCTATTTAACACGGATCTCACGTGTCCCAGTCATATTAATTCGAGATGCTAATTGAAAAAAACATTCGGTGATAACGATCGTCCACGTCTAGAAGCGCCGTCCTCTTGTCGCCGAACGAATTCGCCGAGGACGAGCGTGTGTCCGCGTTAAATGAATTAGGCTCACGTACACGCGAGGCGCTACGAAGCGTTCGAATGGCCTATAAATAACACGCGAAGCTAGCGTATAGCGGCGTTAGGCCGGATTTTCAACGAAGGAGCGGCTTCGATCGAACCGCGACCGCGGCTTGCATATCGATGCGTACGCGACCCTGTTCGCGTGTAAATATCTTGATTAACGAGGCCCTCATTTAACTCGAACGGTGTCGAGGGAAAAGGGGAGCTCTCAACGCGACGAAAACATTATTATGACCGGTTCTCACGAAGCGAACAAAAACCCTGTTACTCACGCTTCTACAGATTTCGCAGTCTTCAATCACCAAATAAGTCCATATTGGTTTTGTATCGATTTATAATTTGACGCGTTCTTGAAAATGTAAGAAAAATTCTTAAAATAAATTTTATGTGTGCTTTAAATTTTTTTTTATGGGGTGGTTTCTTCTTTTAAATTTACCTTTGTTATCATATTTATTTATATTTCTAGTGTGTTTCTTCAAAATGTACACACGTCAATTAAAACATATATTATTTCATAATCACTCATTGCATATATAATTTAATGAACATTCGTTAATACATATATACATAACCATACACTGGATGTATAATTTAATAAATATTCCTTAATACAGATATAATTTAATGTGTATTACACACTTTACTCGATTATATACTTTAAAGAACACTCATTACTGCATATATAATTTCATAAACGTTCATCAGTACACATATAATTTAATATGCATACTACATGTATAATTTAACGACCATTCATTACTAAATATATAATTTAATAATCAAAATGAACAGAGGTTACGTGGGTATTATGTTGACGAACATAATCTTACAATCTTCTGAGATGACTACCATCAGTGTTTAATTAATTTAACATATCTTATATCATTTTTAAAAATTGACCTGTTAAATCAATTACTGTTCTAGGTTATCGAACTTAAAAGTGATCATACGTTATTCAGAAAATTGTACTTTGGCGACTAATATCCAGATTTTGAGAACAAATGATCTAATTTTTTATGTGATTATATTTTACTTAAACAGACAAGTACCTGAAGCAATTTCAAAGTTACTGATTATATACAGAGAAAATAATAATTTTGAAGAAATGATTTTTTATGTAATTATATTTTACTTATACTAAACAGACAAGTACCTGAAACAATTTCAGAGACACTGATAATATAAAAAGAAAATAATGTTCGCAAAAAAATAATGTTTTATGGGATTAAAAGAATTGGACATCCACCATTTTTTCGATGACCTTAAAAGTGTTAAATGAAGATATCGATGTGACGTTCGAGGTATACCCTGGTACCAAACTACACCCTCGATTTCGACGATTTTATGGCAATTTCATGAATCCTGTCCGCGATTCATCTCCTTGTAGCTGGCACGCTGCCACGAACGCGTCGAAAGGCGCAACGAGAATTTCTTCCCGCGAAAAGTCGTGAAACGCCTCGCACATGGGGTTATTCTCCTCGCTCGCACGGATATAGTCTTTTTACCGACGTTTTCACCGGGTCGTAGTTCACCCGGGTTGCTTTATATTTAGCCTCCTCTCCCTGCTGGATCGTAAAAAACGCGGGACTTCCTGATATAATCGTACGATGACCGCCATCTTCTTTAATTGGGGGAAAATGGTGCGATTTACTTTCTGAAAGCGAAATTTCTAATTATAATACGTGTTATTAGTTCATTCTTGCAGCAATTGTCGAAAATATACTTTTGCAAGCTGCAGTAATTTCTGATTTCACTAATTAATTCTTCAAATAGAATTCTTAGAATACCTTCGATTTATTTAGATAACTTGTTCAAAATGTATTTTGATTTTATTATTACTGCTGCGTTATTCCGAATAATCTGAAATTTTCACGATATTAACGCAACTAATGTATGAAACTAATTATACTAATGTATAAAGTGTGGTATTAAGGAGTATAATTTTCCTGGTATAAGATTTAATACCTAAACGAAGAAGCGACCTCGAACGCAACAGAAGCCCGACAAATCATTTCCAATTCATAAAACACGTCACACCGAGAACCAACAGACCAATCAATTTCCCCGGTAGCTCTATCTATTGAATAAATATAACGCTATCTCTAAAACGAATCGATGTGAAGCAACTGGCACCCACGCACGACATCCATCGACCATTATCGCTTCAATCAATCATTCCATTCACCTGCGATCATCTCAGACGTTCACCTAACTCCCACTTTAATTGAATTTTAATCCATTTCCCACCGTTGGCTGGTCACCAAACAGTTTCGGGCTTACGGTTTCCCGCCATTTTTCGACACGTGGCTTTCGTTGCTGATGGAAACAGTGTTTGTTAATTTGCTGAGATGTTATTGTATTCATTTTTTGATTTTTTGGTAGGCTGGTTTATTGTTCTACTGTTTTACTACTTTACTCTTTTATTATTTTATTAATTTATTTTTTACTAGTTTATTGGATTACTGTTTTATTGATTTACTTTTTTACTAGTTTACTATTTTACTATTTTATTACATCACTATATTATTATTTTATTATTTCATTATTTTATCATTTTTCACTGTGTCGATGTCCCACTGCTCTCCTAATAAGCAGCGTCATTTTTCAACGAAATTAAACAAACTTTTTCTACAAAAATTAATATTGTTCAATAAAATTAAGCAAATCTGTCCTTGAAAAATTCCTATTTCCCAACAAAAATTTCTCAATAAAATCAAAGGAAATATATATATGAAACTTAAAAAGGTTTAGCGAGATAAAAACTGGTCGTCTTCTTTTCGATTGCGTTTGAAGCGCGTGCCGCTCAGCCGCGTCAACCATATGGTTTCCTTCCCCTTGCGATCGTCCCGTGGCTGGGTTCACCGAGCCGGGGCAATAAATATCATAACCTGAAACCCCGTGGAAGTGTTAGGCTCCCGACTTAATCCGAGTTAAAGCCGCGAAACTCGTCCCCCATTCTCGTCCGTGTTCTGCTCGTTTTGCTGGCTCACCCTCTCGAAACAGCTCGAAGCCGCTTTGTCGTCCTCGCACGACCGATACTTCGTCAACGAGCGATTTCGCATCCTCTAACCGATTACGGGTCTACAAAGTATTCGCTAAAGTTTCGTCGAGCTGTTCCGTCGACGATAAACCTGTCGTTCCAGGATTTCCTTCATTTTTTATCTATTTATTTTTATCGGCGATCAAACATTTTTGACGGAGCTGGTTCGTTCAGTTATTTGTTAAATTCTGACGTCTTCTCGTAATCGTATGTGATCATTATTGCAAACATTCTTGAAAACTTGTATGATTTTCTGTAATTATTATTTCATACATTGCGTATTTACTTTTTACGACTACAATTTAAAATTGCAATTTTTTGTTACCGATTTTCTTTGAATAAATTTTTTTAATAGAAAATACCAGTTTGTCATGTAATTGTCCCACAGCATTATCCATGAGAGTTCAGCGTTCGTTTTTACAAAGTTAGCAAGACGATGCAGTGAAGGGTGAAGCTTGCAGAATGTACTTGTATGCACATTTTTCTAAAGGAATACTTTGAACAGTTCTCTTTTGAAACTCGTCTACGTGAAAGAACACCGGTGAAACCTGGCAGATGTTCCTGGACAACGCTTAACTCGCCTCATTACCACGAGTCACGTTAATGAGCTTGCGTCCCTTATACTACTTGGCTTCCGTACACCCTTCTTCCTCCATGGTTACAATGCTTACCGAATGAGGCCTATCAGAGACTACAATGTGTAGCAGATGACCAATCACAGTCGATGAAAACCTGTATCAAATCTGAGTGACAGGTCAGACCCTCTTTCGCTTAATTACCCTTACCTGGGCTAATCATTATCAAACTTAATATTCATTGATCGTGTGATTCAAAGTTTATTTTTTGTTCAAAGTTTGTTAGAGCAACTGAAAAATTTATATAGTTCTTTAGAGGGTGAAAAATTGTGAATATTTTCAATCAAGGAGTACAAAATTTATGTACCTGTATGTACATATGAGGGTGAAACATTGATATACATATATCACAGAGAGAAAAATGTATATACATGTACAGTCATCACTAAGTGAAAAATTACACATACACACTTATTAAAGGGTGAAATATTTGTATACATAAATCATCAAATATATATATGCACGATCATCAAAGGGTAAAAAATGTATAATAAATGCACTGTTATGAAAAGTCGAAAAATTTGAATCTATATGTACAACCACCAAAAAGTAAGAAATGTCTACAAGATAGTATGAAAAATGAGTGTTAATGTATAATCATCATAGGGTGAAAAATTAGTACACCTTTTTATCGTCGTATGAAAAATATCGCGTCATGTTTTCTGTTTACCCGTTCCCAATTAAGCTATTATTAATTTCTCTTCCATAGTTGTTTTCGTTTCTCTTTCCACGCCTTCGGAGCTCGGCAGTCGGCATGGAACAAGAGGCCGCGAATGGAGGACCGACAGATAAAACTCGAGTCGTTAACTCGCCACGCCGGAAACCGACGCATCTATCTTTATCTACGGTCCGTCTGCCAGCGAGTTGGTTTCTTCTTGAAATTCCTACGGCCTTCGACTGCACTTTACTTTCGTCGTTTCTTTTCCGTTTCTCTAGAAAAACAAGGCATCACGATTTCCTCTACACGTTATATGACAACGGGTTCTATAGCCGCTGACGAGATTACGAAATCGATTGCACTTCGGAGGAATTCGGACGAAATCGGTTGAGATCGCTAGTTAGCAAGTTTATTTTTATCGTGCGAAGGTTTTGACTAGGGAAAGGTGGAAATTTATATATTTGGTTTTGGGGAATTCGGAGAATTTGGGGAATTTAGGGATGTTGGGAATTTGGGGAATTTAAAAAAGTGGGGAATTTGAGGATTTGAGGGTTTACGGATTTGAAGATTTAGGGATTTAGAGATTTGGAGATTTGGGGATTTGGAGATTTTGGGGAATTTGGAATTTGAGGATTTAGAGATTTGGAGATTTGGGGACTTGGAAAATTTGGAATAAAGGGATTTGTGATATAGGGAATTGGGGAATTGGGAATTTCAAGATATAGGGACTTGGAAATATGGGAATTTGGAAATTTTGGAACTAGGGGATTTAGGGATTTAAGGATGTAATAATTTGGGAACTATGGCGTTTAGAAATTTCTGAATTTGGGGATTTGGAAAATTTGGAAAATAGGGATTTGTGACATAGGGAATTGGGGATTTGAAGATATGAGGACGTGGAAATATGGGAATTAGGAGATTTTTGAACTAGACGATTTAGGGACTTGAGGATGTACTAATTTGGGAATTATGGCATTTAGAAATCTGTAAATTTGGGAATTTAGAGTTTGCAAAATTCAGTGTTTGTAGAATTTTGGAAATTTTAATATTTAAGATGTTCATTTAGTGAATTTGGGAATTAGGAAGATCTTTCGAACGTTTCAAACTTGCAAATTCGGAAATGATGAATTAACTAACATCCTAAATCCTGACTGCCAACCTAATAAAAGTCTCCACTAACGTAAGTTGAAAAACTAACAATATCGAGACCAAGTTAATAGAAAGACCGTTCGAAAAAAAGTGCTTGACAAACTAAATGGAGGAAGGAAACTGGTTGCGATGGAGACAGAGCGCATCATCGGAATTGAAAGGAGATAGTATAAAGGAAGAGACAAGAGGAAGAAAGAAAAGAAAGGAAGAGAAGTGAGCAGAGAGGCAGAACCGTACCACGAGTCATCTGGCACTCAGCAGGATTCGAAATAGAATCGGTTCTCGTTCTAACCTCTCTGTCTCGGTTGTTCGTCTGACTCGAGTGAGAAGAAAACGACGGGCAAAAAGACGTCGAGCCAACAGGGCCGACGATGTTTTCATTGTAATTATGTCCCTTGTCCCTCTGGCTCCTCTCGTGGCCAGGCTTTTTACGGGCCTGCTACTAAGCAGCCTGTCAAAGCGTCCTAATTTCTGTCCCGGATTCGTCGGCTACGAACTTTCTACGACCCTGCTCTAATTCATGGATGTTGCTCCGAGAACCGTTCGCCTTTTTCGTTAATGTTTTTACGCATTCGGGAACTTCTCGCTGGATGTACCCTTGCTTTCCTACAAATTTATGTACGGAACTCACTAGTTGGTGAGGTCCAGAAGAAGCTACATCACGTTGTCGACTTTTGACACTGAAATGTTAATAAAATACAATTCAAATAAGAACTTGATTATGTTCTACTGATTGGACAATATTCGAGAAATGCAATTGAAATAAAAATTATCCATGAGTGGAATAAAATAAAAATCACTTTAACAAGTATCAGTTTTCAACAGAATAAAAATTACTGTAACAAGTGCAACAAAATAAAAACTCAGCGAATATAACATAGCAAGAATTAATTAATGTTCTACCAACCATATAGCAGATAGCGAAAGATTCGATCGAAAGAAAAATTGGTATCGTTTTAACCGCATCGTAATTAGTTAACAGCCGTAAGAAATTCTCAGGTTGAAATTGAAGCGTTCGTTGTTGCAACATTTTCAGCACTGATTTCGCCGGATGTGGCATCGAGGACATCGGTCGTTTTTTCGGTGGCGTCGCGCATTGTATAACAAAGCTGTTAACACGATCGGTCGTGTAAAGCAGGTAACGAGCATCCAGTAATCGAGATCCGTGGACTCTAAGTAAAGTCAAACAGTCGAACCGAGCCGGTTGTCTTTGCTCAGCAAACTCGCGCCAGTGCGGAGCCAATATTTAGACAACGATCGGCTCAAACATCGTAATACGCGTTAAAACGTTATGACACGCGCCAATTGCCGTCTCTATTCCCCCATGGATATCGTTTGCCTTTCGCCTTTCAACGAACACCGGTAACTTTGACACGTTCTGATCTTTTACCTTATTTTGTACAGGGTGTTTCAAGAATTTAGTACTCTTACCTAGGTTGTTATATTCATGTTGTTCTGGTATCTAGGTTATGGTAATATACTGTAATCATTGAGGCTAGGAGTCTAGGGAAAATAGTGTAGAGAGGAGGACTACAAAGACAACCGAGGTTTAGATATTTGTGAAGAGGTTAAGTTTCTAAATTCCAGTGCAAATTTTTAAATTCACAAATTAGCAAATTTTTACATACTTAAATTAGCAAACATTATATATGTAAATTAACAAATTAAATATGCAAGTTGGTCAATTTTTAAATATGTAAATTAGCAAATTTTTAAATCCACAAGTTTGTGAAATTTTAGATACTTAAACCATCGTGGTGTCAAAGTTCCACATCCCTCCATCTTAAAGTCCTTGAATTTCAATATTCTCGAACTCTCAACCCTCAAATTCCCAAATCTGCGAATCTTCAATTCTCGAAAAAAACTCCCCAAACTCTCCAAATCCCAATATTTCCAAACTCTCCACCCCCAAATTGCCAAATTTTCAAATCTTCAACTTCCGAAATTCTCAAATACCCCAGTTTCTAATCTTAATATTCTCAAACTCTCCAAATCCCAATATTTTCAAACTCTCCACCCCCAAATTACTAAATTTTCAAATCCCCAACTCCCCAAATTCCCAAGTCCCCAAGTCTCTAATCTCAGTATCCCCAAACTCTCAACCCCCAAATCCCTAAACTCTACATCCCCAAATTCCCAAATCCCCAAGTCTCTAATCTCAGTATCCCCAAACTCTCAACCCCCAAATCCGTATAGTCCAAACTCCCCCAACTTCCATCTTCCGCAAATCCCAAAATCCTTCACTTCTCTACACCCCAAGTTCCAAACTCGTTAAACTTGAACGCCCAGATCCTTCAATAACCAAATTTCCAGGTTGTGGAAGGAAAAAGATATCTGTCGAGATCCATGGGAAAATCCCAATTCCCTATCGCGTCGCAAGAAAAGTTTCCTCGAATGTCGAAGAAGTTCCTCGAAGAGACGACCTTGGCAGTGATTCGCTGCAGCTTCTCACAGAGTTCTGGACGCGAGCTGCAAGCGGATTGCAAGCGGCTCGGCGAGTTTCCAATAAAGATCTCAGACCACCTGACGTTCCTCGCGATTCCTCGAAGAATCTCGAGGCTCGCAAAGAGGTGGTCGTAAAGAGCCACTAACGACGGGACTCGGAGAACATCTTTGAAGGTAGCAGACACGCGCCATTTCCCGATGTTTCGAGCGTGGCGAATGATCGTCACTCAAAACTTGCCTCGTCTCTTTTCGTCGACCTGCCGCATACTCTTTCACCCTTTGTGCTCTTCTACTCATGCTGCGCCGGCTAAGACAACGCTAGTTCCTTTTCACTGGTGAATTATAATGGAGTCACTTCTTGTTCGCCTTTGGTACTCTGTATGTAGCTTCTAACGTGCAGAATTTATAGTTCTCTTCGTATCGAAATTTTCGAATTATGTTCAAGACTTTTTACGATAGAAAATCCCTAGATTATCAAATTTCTAGATCGGTAATTCCCTAGATCCTTAAATACTTACATTCTCACAAGTTTGCGAATCTTTACAATTTAGTTTCACGAATTTTATTATTTTTAATTCCTAGATCACTAAATCCCTAGGTCTCCAAATCTATAGACTAAATTTAGCAAATTTTGTAATATTCCACATTTCCAAATCACTGTTCCAAAATTTCTGTAACAAAAAATCGCTACAATAGAAAATTGATGATGAAATTTCTAGGTCCCTATAATCCCAAATCTGCAAATTCCAATTTTTTTAAATTTGTGCTATTCCAAATTTCTAAATCACTAGATCTTGAAATCTATAGGCTAAACAACCCATAGACTACCGAATCTCTAGATTCGTAAATCCCTAGATCTCTAGGTCCCAAGATCTATATCCCAAAATACCTAGATCTCAATGTATTTGGATCCCAAGGAACCAAGTTCCCTAAATCCCCAAATTCTCAAATCCTAAAAATTTTAAATTCTAAATTCCCTAGATTCCGAAATTTCCTAAATTTCCCAATCTGCAATTTTCCAAATTCTCAAATCCTTAAAATTCGAAATTCTAAATTCCCTAGATTCCAAAATTTCCTAAATTTCCACATCTGCAAAGTCCTAAATTCTCAAATCTTTAAAATACCAAATTCCAATATCCCTAGATTCCTAAATTTCCTAAATTTCCACATCTGCAAAGTCCTAAATTCTCAAATCTTTCATATTCCAAATTCTAAATTCCCTAGATTCCGAAATTTCCTAAATTTCCAGATTTGCACATTTCCAAATTCTCAAATCCTTAAAATTCCACATTCCAATATCCCTAGATTCCGAAATTTCCTAAATTTCCACATCTGCAAAGTCCTAAATTCTCAAATCTTTAATATTTGAAATTCTAAATTCCCTAGATTCCGAAATTTCCTAAATTTCCACATCTGCAAAGTCCTAAATTCTCAAATCCTTAAAATTCCAAATTCTAAATTCCCTAGATACCGAAATTTCCTAAATGTCCAGATCTGCAAATTCCAAAATCCTCGAAATTCCAAATTCCAATATCCCTAGATACCGAAATTTCCTAAATGTCCAGATCTGCAAATTCTCAAATCCTTGAAATTCCAAATTGCAAATTCCGTAGATTCCGTAATTTATTCAAAATCCTCAAAATTCGAAATTCCCTAGATTCTAACTACTAACTCACAGCTAACAATAATCACAATCGGTGCCAAGTGGACGCGTCCGCAGGCTAGTCTCGAGTAGCGATTACTCGCACGCGAAATTGTCGATCCATCATCGGTAACTGGATCCAAATAGAATTTCAGGAGTGTCCGACAGCGGTCCCCGAAGGAAACGGAACACGACCAAAGGCGCGGGACACGCGTCGTTTCCCGATATTCCGCGCGTGACGAACGGGCATCGCGATTCTCGGATTCGCAGACGAACTTTTCGTCCTCGTTCTTCTTCTCTCGTGAGCACCTTTTGTCCGCGTCGTCCAAACGGGAAAAAAGTATCCGTCGCGTTTCCGACGAACGATGGGGATGAAACAAGAGGCCTCTTTCGCTAGAAGACACCTGTTCCCCGACAACGACGCGGCGAAAATAGAATGTTTGACGAAGAGACACGCGCCATTTGTCCTGGCTTTGAGCGTGTCGTAATTTCATTCGTCAAACGACCGTTCCTCTCTTTTTGCATTGTCCTCTACGGATGATTAATCCCGCTAGGCTGCTTTTGAGTTATGTCCTCCTCTTCAACAGTACCGTCATTCACCGACACTTTCTGGATAACTGTTCTTCGTAACCTTGATGTTTAAGCTAAATTTGATTATACTGTTACCCTTTCAATGTATACCGCAAACTTAGGATTCTTGCGGCTGTTTTCATTTATCGCTAGTTTATACAATTTTTAATCTGTCATTTTCGGTCGAACTTGTGTGTTTAACTATGGACTCTGTCAGAGTGACGGATTTTAGACTCATTTTCAATTACGAAAATTATTTAAAGAATCATTGTACAAGCTAGTTCACGTGTTATCTATGATTTATTTCTTCTCATAATTCATTTTTAATTTAAATATAAATAATTCAACGTTCGCAAATTTGGGGTTGAAATTAGTAATAGATGGTTACAAACGAAACAACATCTTCATATTATTACTACAACAATAATAATGAACAATTGTAAACGTATTAACATTTGAAATGTTTATTTTCGCAGATTGACAAGCAGCACGACGGCGATCGGCAGCGCAGGAACCGGGGGCGGTGGTGGAGCAGGAAGTGGTGCCAGCGGAGGGGGCGGGGGTGGCAGTGGGGGCGGAGGTGGCGGGGCAGCCGGCAACGGGACTTCCGGCGGTGATTTCCTCCGCAGAAGTCACCCCCTCTCGGAGCATACGGCCCTGCATCCCGCCTACCGGCTCAACTACATGGACCACCTTTACCACCAGCTTCAGGCCTCCACGCACAGTCCCAACGCCTCGTTACACGGTAATTACCTTCTCCTCTATTTCTTCCGAGATAATTAGAACGACACGTCGCCTAATTTCAATCACCACGATCGAAATTTATTCCCTGTGGTGGTGATTGCCGCTTGGGGCTGGTCATCTGATTGGGTGTTGACGAGAAAATCGGTGACGTTGATAAATTAAAGATATATATAATTTTATTAAACAAAATTGATGAATTCCATTGAATTTTATTATATAAAATTATATACGTGTATACACAATTGATAAGGAGGGTTGTGTTTAAAAATGATTGGAGTCCATGACATCTTGGAACCAGAAAGATGTAAGTGTAAGGTATTCTGAATTTTCAGATTAAGGGTGGTTATGAATATTTTTATTTGAAGTGTTACAATTTGTAGTTGAGCTTATGTAGTTTGATAAATTAATTAATTGTTGATGTCAAATGGGGTTTCTTACGTGTGACGACTTAGTACATGGTTGAAAAAGTTGTTAGGGTTGATAAAACCTGGGGCCAGAAACTGAACGTATGAGGTTACTGGAATTTTATAAAAATTGTTACACATAAAATATAAATTACATTTTCATATTATAAAATAAAAAACAAATTGTCGAAACCAGTTAAATAATCAATAATAAAATACATCAGACAGAAGTCATAAAATATACATTTTTAAGATACGAAAGTCTCATAACATATGCAAATGATATATACAAGTAATGTACATATGTGATTATAAGTAAGTCGTTTATAACGTCCTCAATAAGTAAATAAATATGAGACAATTAATGTAACGCACGAACCTAGAACAATATCAATCTTTCTTGATGAACGTAATAAGGGTCATAGAATACCTTCGAGAGAAAGAAAAGGGCCCGCATTTCCGCCGGAAGGATCTCTTTGAGAATGAACCTCTTTAAACTCTGTCATACTTCCCACTTGAGAACGTTGTATTACATGGAAGATTTTCTCTCGCTCTATTATTCATAATTGTACGTAATTCTTTTGTTCGATTTGTTCTCAGGACTGGGTGGTTTGGGGCCCGAATACCTTCTGCATGCAGCGGGGCCAGCCAGCACCCTTGCTTCCTCGGAATTCCCTTTTTCCATCGACGGTAAGCTATGAATTAACTATTAATTTGCACTAATTGCACTCAATGAAATTCGTATATTGTTCTAATATAGTAGAATTCACAAAAAAATGTTCTTGAACTGGAAGGCTCAACTATCATGTTCTGAACTGTAAATAATTGCAAATTGCTAAAAGAAAATTAACAAAATTATTTCCACCATTAATACATGTTTTCGTCATGATAAAATATGTCGCACAAATATAATATGTTAATAAATATTAACTGCGCAAGCTAACAAGCAGAGAAATAAACATACCGTAAATAACTATAAACTGGTACAAAAATTAAAAAGCAAACAGCGAGTAATACCATCAGCCACAAGATGATAAGTATAAACAAGATGCTCCAAGATTCACAGCAAAGTACCCAAAATACCACTGAAACATGCCATCACACCGTTAGAAGTAACAAGGAACACGAAGAACGTTAAAGTGACCACCCTGTATATTTCCAATAGAGAGAGGCGAGTACATAGACGGAATCCGAGAGCGAGTATACGATTTCCTTGAACGAAATCAGAGAATTTTTTCAGCGATGAGGTTCGAGGACGACAAGTGAATCTAATGAAAGATCCTGATATGCACGGTACTCGTGGCTGGCCGTAGGTGTAGCAGAGCTAGCAGCAGGTAGGAGATCGACCGGTTAAGAGGCCGAGAGGCTAAAAGACGACTGAAAGGGTAAACGGGGCCTCGTTAGTCGCCACCGGCGCATAATTGAATCGACTCGGAGCGACACGACCTCATTAACACCTTAGCGCCTACCCTACAGGTTGTCTCACGTTTCTTCTTCCTCTTCTTACTTCTCCTTCTGCCCTAACCTCTCGACAATTACAACCATTATTAACCCTCGATCGACCGTGAACTTCCATCGGTGTTCACGTCTCGTATATAGGGAGAATATGGGGATTTTGGGGATACTGGGGTCGAAGGGATGTTGAGGTCTACGGGATATTAGGATCTGGGTGATGTTGGGATCTGGAGGATATTGGGATATTGGGAGATACTGGGATTTAGATATTGGGATATTGGGATCTGGGAGATATTGAGATTTGAATATTAGGATATTGGGATATTGAGATATTGGGATCTGGGTGATATTAGGATTTGGATATTGGGATATTGGGATCTGGGAGATATTGGGATTTGTATATTGGAATATTGGGATATTGGTATCTGGAGGATATTGGGATATTGGGATATAGGGAATACTAGGATCCAGAGGATGTTGGGATTCAGGGGATGTTAGGATCCAGGTGATATTAGGTACCAGGGGATATTGGACTGCAAATATTGGAATCTAAGGAACAGTGGGATGTAAGGAATATTGTAATCTCTGAAATCTTACAACATATACATACCAGAATTTATTAATTTTTGAATATATTAATCAAGACATTTTTCACGATATAAGAATTTTTTAATATAGGGGTGATCATTGAACTTTTGAATATAGAAATACAGTGACTTTAGAATATCGGTAATGTTTAGATACAAAGTAAGAAGTTTTGCGATTTAGGAACTTTCCAGTATATGAAAGTTAGAACGACGAATTGAAAATTTAGAGTTCGCAAAGATGACGAGTTCGATGATTTGAACCGAGCAGTAGGACGATAGCGTGCGGCGAGTAGCGTCGAATGAGCCGCGCCGATCGGAGTGGCCGATTGCACCAATTTACATGTCTCAATCCCATGTTTGTCCGCGGAGGGACGCCGAGGGGACGAGGGTTGGAACGTACGGAGCGTGTAGAGTCCAGAGGGTCGTGGGTCACGAGGACGCACGGGCTGAGGGGAGATGCTGTGAATCGTTCGCATATTCATTAAAGTCCGAGACTCTTTCGACGAGCAGACCAACCCTTTGCATCCTGCAGATAAGGCGATCTACCTGCATAAAAAGTGCATCGAGAATCGCGTCCGACCAATTGCGAGTCTCCTGCGTCACCTCTCGAAACCTCTTGATATTCAACGTTATCTGCAAATTCATTTCGGAGATATGCAATAATTAACGATCACTTTAAAAGTAACAGCAGTAGCGAAGAGTAAAACTGGTTTTTGTGAGGAAAAATTTAATCGGTGAAGAAAATATGGCTTTTCTAGGGAAAATATAACCAGTGGAGAATACATGGTTTTCATAGGAAAAATGTGGTGATCATTTTTCTGTTGGACGTACGAGTATCTATGAATTTGTTAGTTTGAACATTTGGAAACTAGAAAAGTAACCATAGTTTAGTAATCTAACAATCTAAGGATGCGATGTAGAGGTTTGGAAAGTTTAAAAATTCGAAAATGATCTAACAATAAATTAACAATAAATTACTTGAAAGTGCAGAAATAGAAATATACGAAAGTACAAACAATAAATGAAGGGATGAAAAAAATATAACATTTCCAAACTGACGAGATAGAAATGCACAAAAGTATAAATGTAATGTTAAAGAAAAAAATTCACAAAGAACGATAGAGATATGCGTCAGTATTGAAAAGACGAAGAAGAGCCTCGAACGACCTCGATCACAAGATGGAGGAACCTTAAACGTCCGAACTCATGCGGAAAAACCGCATGGCAGCCGCTCGCGTTCGTCTTGTTTACTCGTTTTTTCTTCGCTCACCGCCGTAAATTTGATCAGTGCTCGAATTAATAACCGGGCGAGGGGATAAAAGAGCACGTCGAGCAGGGACCACGAGAAGAGGACGAAGAAGAAGCGAAGCTTCAACCGCGAGTAACTCTACACCCGTTGTGCGCGAACGAGCGATCAACCGAGTGGAAACCGAGGAGAAAGAGCTGCCTCGAACCTCTTCGTGGCTCTCTGTGTATCGCGTTGCTCGTGTGAGACGACACGAACAGATAGAGGATAGGCGGGAACGATCCAGAGGTAGAAATGAAAAGGGGAACGGAGAATGGGAGATTGCGGATGATGACAAACTTCTCGTTTGGGCGATAAGGGTATTCGGATCAAAACGTTATACATTATGCGGGGGAGGAATAGAGGTGCATAGTTTTAGATATACTTTCAAGGATTCGAAGTATTCGAGTTTAATAATTCTGAAATTATTGCGAAATGGTAGAGGTCCTAAGGTAAAATGTTGTGGGGTGTCGAAATTATGAATTCTTCGATTCTTCAATTCTTCAATTCTTCAATTCCTCAATTCCCCCATTCTTCAATTCATCAATTTAAAAAATCTACAATTCTACAATTCTACAATCTTACAATTCTACAATCTTACAATTCTACAATCTTACAATTCTACAATCTTACAATTCTACAATTCTACAATTCTACAATTCTACAATTCTACAATTCTACAATTCTACAATTCTACAATTCTACAATTCTACAATTCTACAATTCTACAATTCTACAATTCTACAATCTTACAATTCTACAATTCTACAATCTTACAATTCTACAATCTTACAATTCTACAATCTTACATTTCTACAATCTTACAATTCTACAATCTTACAATTCTACAATCTTACAATTCTACAATTCTACAATCATACAGTTCTACAATTCTACAATCTTACTCCTCTACAATCATACAATTCTACCATTCTACAATCTTACTCGTAAAATTCTGCAGTTGTACAATTCTAAAATTGAAAAAATGCAAAATCTGTACCACATCTGACGCACCTACCGCCACAGAAGGATCATCGCAGTGAAAACGAAGAACAGATACGTTAACAACCGTCCGTGGTAAAAAACTGGCCACAAGCATCAACGGGATTAAAATATACAACAATAAAAACGCTTAAGACAGGATGAAAAATAGCGTAGATAATAAAGGCGCGAAAAAAGTATATCATCGGGTGAAAATAAAAAGGAGTCAAGAAGCAAGGAGGCGAAGAAGCGGAGAACCAACGATGCCTCGTACTTACAAGCAAATGCCGCCACCACGAGCTTTAAGAAAGTGGTTTGTATATTACGTCGTTGGCTTGCGGTCGCAGGCAAATCGCCGCTAAAACGTTCTGGCCGCAGAATCGTCTCTCTTTCTCTCTCTCTCTCTCTCTCTCTCACGCTCTCTTCGCCTCGTGTCTCTCCAACGGGCTTCTACGCTCGTATTCTGTATACGTACACTCAGGTGCAACATGGATTTCCTTCGAATATGCACACGTGTACAAACTTGCAAATATTTTCATTTATAAATTTATCAATTTTTGGATTTATTAATTCTTGACCTTTTAAGCATTCAATGTTTTTAATTTAGAAATTAATAATTTGTTAATATTTTGTGAAATCTCAAGTTTTGTCATCTTTAGGTTACTAGATTTCTATACGTTAAAATTGCTAAAATTCTTCTCGAAGTCCCCAAATTTCTAAATACCTAGATCCTCGGTTAACTAGATTCACAAATTTTTAGATGTCTAATTATCTAGATTTCCAATTACCAAGATTCTTAATTTCACAGAGTGCCAATTCCCTAGATTCCTCATTCTTAAGATTCCCACTTCCCTAGGCTCTCAATTCCATGGATTTCCAATTCCCAATTCCCTAGACACCCACCTGTCAAGATTCCCAATTCCCTAGACTCCCAACTTTCAAGATTCTCAATTCCCTAGACTCCCAGTTCCATAGTCTTCGAATTCCCTAGACTCCCGACTCTCAAGATTCCCAATTCCCTAGACTCCAAATTCCATAGATTTCCAATTCCCTAGACTTCCAACTCTCAAGATTGCCAATTCCCTAGACTCCCAATTCCATAGATTTCCAATTCCCCAGACTTCCAACTCTCAAGATTCCCAATTCCCTAGACTCCAAATTCCATAGTCTTCGAATTCCCTAGATTTCCAAGTCCCTAGTCTCTCAACCCTCAAGATTCCCAATTCCCATGATTTCTAATTCCCTAGATTCTCAAATCCAAGAATTCCCAATTCCGAAAATGCCCAATTCCAAAGATTCTCAATTCTCTAGATTCGTAATTCCTTAGATCTTCGGGACCCCAAATCCCCAAGACACCATATTCCTGAATCCCCAACTAGCTATATTCCTAAATTCCCATCTCAGTTAATTTCTAGATCCCGAAATCCCTAAATGTCCACATCTTACCAAATTCCAGCATAGTCTACTGTATCCCCAAATTCTTAACCCATCCCCAAATGTCCCGTCCATAAACGATCGCTAAAACGTCTGTAAAAGATCAGAAGTGGATACCAGTTCACACTCGGTTCGCAGATTTTCCCTAGGGAAGCCTGATTTGCCGTTGACTGTACCTGGTTACGAGCGCGCGTACCAAAAAGCAGACTCCGTCGAAAAATAAAGGAATCTACCCTTGGAATATTTCTTGGTAGTACGAGCCGCGAGAATTCGTAGCGCTTAATTGAACTGGTTCCACCACGCCGGTTTTCACGTGGAATATTCGCGAAGTTGTCGGCCGTGTTCGCGTTGCAAATCGACTGTTCGATGAGCATCGACTTTATTATATTCCCTTCCGAGGATTCCCGTTCACCGCCGGCCAATACTCGTAGCGGCGAGCTAACGAACCTCCGCAGATTTTAATGCCTGCTCGGCCGATTATCGTGCCGGGAGTTGTTCACCTTTTCCTGGAGTGACAGCCTCGCCTTTTTTTCTTCGTTTCTTTTTTCATCATTCGTTGCCGAGTAATCGAACATCATGCGAGGATAAATTAATTGATTAACCGATGCACTCGCGGTACTCTGTATGCCGCAGCAACCAGCAACGAGACTCGGTAGCCATTTCTCTTATTTCGATGACGGACCTATCTGATCATACGTTTCAATTTATTGTAACTGTTTTAGCTTTTGAGAAAAGGAGGAGTTTCGAACACTGCGTTATGTGTTTGTTACACGAATGCGTTTATGATTTATCGAGGTCTGCGGAGTAAACGGAAATTATTTAATACCTTGCGGATCTCGTACATTGTGTGATTTATTTACTTTTTGTAGATCTCGTACACTGTGTAACGTATTTACATTTTGCAGATACATTGTATGTATGATTTATCTGCAATTTGCAGTCTCATGTATTATAAATGAACATGTGTAGTGTAATTATTGTTAAATATAATTTTAGACTTAAGTCTTCACAAAGTATCTTTATAACATTCTATAACTAGAACATCCTGTCACCATTTTCGTTTCAGTTACGTCAGGATTAGGAACAGTATTAATTTTGAACGTAATATTTATTTTCCAGTGTCAGCATCGTCGAGGCTAGGAAGTCCAAGAGCTTCCGCCATTAGAGCCAGCCGGAAACGAGCGCTGAGCAGTTCACCATACTCGGATCGTTTCGATATTGACAGCATGATCAGATTCAGCCCGAACAGCCTTGCCTCCATCGTGAATGGATCTCGAAGCAGCAGTGCGAGTGGCAGCTACGGCCATCTTTCTGCTGGTAAATATTCATTCATAAACAATTACTGCATTATCACTCTTTTATAAATCAACTTTACGCCAAACAATTTCGACGTCCTAGAAAACAATTTTGTACAAAAAGAAATATCATGACACATTCTACATGTACAATTTTAAAAAATTTTTCAAAGTGATCCTAGATAGCATTATAAATAATATTAAACAAAATCAAATGATAGAAAACTTTGGAATACACATGTCATTTTTTTGAACAACTTCAAAGTGGTCCTAGAAAAAAATATTATACAGGAAGACTTATGAAGTTTTATAATACTCAGACATTTGTTCAGCAACTTCAAAATGATTCCAGAAAAACAATATTATAAAAGAGGAGTAATAGAAGATTTACACAGACAACTTTTTAAACAATTTTGAAGTGGTCACAAAGAACAATGTTAAATAAAAAGGAATAATATGAGACTTTATATGAAAGTTGTTTGCGGTTATAATATGTTGGCCGCCATTTTGACACGTTGATCGTCGTGTCACCATTCGTCTGCCGCACGAATTTATACTTGAGAATTTATCCTACTCATTGTATGAGGAATATTTTAACTTATCATCGATAAATAATTGTATTAAATACTTGTGTAAGTAATAAAACTGGGTAAATATCGTCAGAATAAATGACGAGGTCTGTTAAGAATAAAATTATTCAATCTCTGAGTAAGTCTCACTCAATGTAAGTGTTTACGACGTTAAAGTAATTGTGAAGTAGGAGCTTGTTTAAATAATTTACATACTTCAATAACTGAATTAATGAAAGTAGTTAACTGTCGTCAAAATAGTCAATGAAGTGTATTAAAAGTAAAGTTATCGTTTGTTACAACTTTGAACGAATTTAACATGGCTACTCAAGGTAATGAGTGCATTATAAAAAACGAACTTAAAAGTTCAATTGCATCTAATTAATCTGGTACACCGGTAGAATGGCAGATAACAAAGGTTTAATGAAACTTTCAACAAGAGTACATGAAAAGAAGTAGATACCGGGTCAGGAACATATTCTCTGGAGAAGAATCGCTAGGCAATTTTGATAATTGGCCGGCTGGTACTTAATTGATTGCCGTTTCTCGGCCCGTAAATTTATCGTGTCAAGTTCGTGCGCCGCACCTGTGCAAGCGTAATCGTCCGTTCCGCTTGCATGGAAGTCGCGAGCAAGACGTTACGAGCGATTTACGCTCGGAATAAATAAGCAGGTGAATCGCGACGATGAAAAAGGTGTAATTAAGAGATCACCCGCGCACGATACACACCGAAAACGTAAGTCACCGATGTTGTTTTCACGGGCCACGCTGATTGATCGCTCGTAATTACCGACGCGCTCGTGCAAACTGCTCGTCGCGGGCAATCGGGGCCCTTGACTCGCGCGGCTGTAAAACGCTTCGCGCGAGATACGCGATACGTGAATTATACGCCTGTAATTACACGTGTTATGTCGGTCGTTTGTGCGTTCGCGCGATTCCTTAATGCGCGATCACCGCGTGACAACCGTACTTTTTGGATTATGTATTTCGGCGATGTGTTCATCTTGTTTAGTCGACAATTCTGCAATTTGTCGAATTTTTTTAGTTTGCTTGTTTCTATGTTTTGGTATTTGGGAATTTAGGGTTTGGAAATTAAGTGTCTTGGGGGTTTAGGGATTTGGAAATATAGGGACTTGGAAAGTTAGAGATTTGGGGGTTTTAGGAATTTGGGAGTATAGGGACTCGGAATCGAAGGATTTGGGCATTTAGAAATTGGGGAATATAGGGAATTGGGAGTTTAGGAATTTGGTAATTTAGGGATTTGGGGATTTAGAGATTTGGGATTATAGGGACTTTGGAGTTTAGGAATTTGGTAACTTAGAGTATTGGGAATTTAGGGATTTGGGAATATAGAGACTTGGAATTGAAGGATTTGGGGATTTAGAAATTGGGGAATATAGGGACTTGGAAGTTTAGGGATTTTGTAGAGATTTGGAAGGTGGAATGTACCGAAATTTGAAAATTTAAAAACTTGAGAATTAGGGAATTTTCTTGTGCCCCCAAATCTCCCTCGAATCTTCAATAACCCTAAATCCGCAAAAATCGAAATCCTAAAACACACCAAAAACCATCCAAAGTTAAAAAATAACTAAAGAGTTCCCTAAAAATCAAGAATACCGGAGCAGACAGTTGAAAAGAAACTTACCCTCGATATTCAAGTATCATTTCCTCGTGGTCGAAATTTCGGAATCTCGATCGTTAAAACCGATATTTTCTCATGGAAACCGGGTCCGCAGATTACGGTAATTACCGAACCCGTACGAAAGGAATAAAGTCATTGAACGGTGGCGTAAACGCGGAGGCCTCGTCTTCGCAAGGATCAGGTCCTGACGTTTAAGGGCAGAGCAAAGGGGCGGCAAGGGGCATCGAATTAAGGTTTGCGGTGCGCATGAAGTCATTATAAAGCCGGCTGCAGCGGGAATCGCGTTGTATCCCACAAATCGGTCGGACCTCCTTGCTCGCGAGTTAAGAACGACCGGTAATTTGCGATTAAATGAAGCAATTAACGGATTAAAATTCAAGCGACGCGCGCTCGTCGATCGTTTGTCGGCGCGATGCTTCTCGGGACGTTGTCGCTCGTTAAAATTTGCACCCGCCATTTTCCTTTTAACTCGTTCATCTTCTCTTTACTCGCTGCGCAAACATACGGAAATTCACAATCGTAGATCAAATTTGATATATAACATCATTTGTTTAATTTTACCTCAGGCGATGCAAGGACGTACCTAGATACCTAGGGTCCCTAGAAAAGATACATTAGAAAAAATATTGTCTAACTCTTTGCGGTTAGGTGGTGTCCCACATTTTGCTTAGACTTTCTTGCAATTTTTTGCATTTTTATGAAAGTTGTTTTTATTGTAAATTAGACAAGATATTGTGTAACACTTAGAGGTTAGGTGGAGTAATTGCTCCATCTTCAACTTAGATTTTAATGCATTTTTATGCATTTTTATAAAAAGTTGAAGTTGTTTTTATGTTAAATGGACAGTGACTGCTCTGTATGTACATAATTAAATTAACATATTTTTTTCTTATTACCACTAAATATGTATTATTCCTAGCGATACTGCAAATTTTATTTGTCGAACAAGAAATGATCATTCTTACAAAAGTACTCGGACATTCAATTTTTTTATGCTTAAATATTATACATATATATTTCCTTTAATTTTTATACAATTCTGTGTATTCTTAATTTTTACATAATTTTGCACATACTTAACTTATATTTAATTTTGTATATACTTAAATTAATAAAATTAATATTAATTGTAATATACTAAAATATATTATTTTATATTCGTTGCACATGTATCGCTATTTATTAAGTCAACAAAATGAAAGTTCAACGAAGACCAAGACGATAAATTTGGCGAATTTCGCAGGGTATTATCTTGTACGCTTTAAGAATATTTGCATGGTTGAATAAGGACCGAGAGAAGAGAAAGCCATCAGTGATTAAGCGATTATCTTCTCGTAAACGAATAAATGACTAGTTGGCTGTACAGCGTACGACCGATTCCACAAAATTATAGTGTCCTTAAATAAAGCATCGTAGGCGTACACCTCGAGCGCTCTACGGTTTTACGTTCATTTGAATCGCGACTCGGGAAACACAGTCTGACAAGCGTTTTACAGTCTCAACGCGTAAAACGCCATTTTTCTGTCATTCCTGTGAGCGTTCAATGAGGAACGAGACGTAAAGTCCTTGTTCGAAGCGACGGGGCATCCTATTCGAAATCGTAGTTCCGTAATTCGCAAGTCGACTGTTCTTGATTTGAGGGAGACATTAAACTCTTTATGGAGTCACTTATGGTTCTTTGGTAGATAATATTCATTTTCAATGCGTACATCTTCCATATTTCTATTTCAGTTTTCGTACTTTAATTATATTTTTAATATTTATTACAAGGTTTCGATATTGTGTGTACTGAATATTTTAATATAACTGTTATATTTGCCTTTTTAAATGAGAGTATGATTCATGTTGGATACTTCAAGTGATGTATAGTACAGATAAATAAATATAATAATCATAATAATATTCATATATTTACGTATAACAAAAATAATAATATACAACGTCATTAGATAATAATTATATAAAATAATATATAATTATCTAATTATATTTGATACATTTTGTATATGTGTTACAAAAATAATAAAATGGTTTGTTAAAACCAGAAACGCAATCGGGCATTTTGTAATTTTCAGTCGACTCGGTATAAAGTTATTGAACATTTTAAAACGACGCTCGATTTAATCCCGTAATCGATTAAGTTTTTAATTGAATTTTATCCGCAGTATTTAGCCAAGCATCGACGATTACCTGGCATAAGTATGCGGCATAGAATTTTGCCTTTCGAGGCACGAATATCGTGGAAACTAATTTATAGACCAATGATAGAAGGAGTGTCAGTAGAGACTTCAATTAGAAGGAAGCGTGATTCGAAAGCTCGTCACGTAACGTACCGGCAACACCATATCGAACGATGATTAATTTAGCCATAGCAATTTATCCAGCCAACTTGCTGCCTGCGGTGCGTATCGATAATATTTTATCGGGTAACAAGCTATCTTACCTTCACGATTCGCCTAGTCACGATACCGTCGTCATTATCGCTATTTGAAAACTTTCCTATTTTCTAATTTGATGGTCTCCGAATTTTACCGTCTTTTCGTTTATTCGTTCTCCAACTTTCGAGTTTTCAAGTTTTTGAACTTTCGAGTTTTCGTGTTTTTGAGTTGTTGAGTTTTCGAGTTTTCAGGATTTCAAGATTTCAAGTTAGCCAAATTTTATATATTCCCCTTTTTTTATCCTAGATCGATATACCCTAGAATTCACAAAGTCGGTGACTTCTATATCCATATGTAACTATATCCCTAGATCCCTATATCACTCAGATCTTTATATCCCTAGGTTTTTGTAATCCTAGATCTCTATACCACAGAATTGCTAAAATCAAAGATATCTTTGTCCCTAGATTCCTATAAGAATTTGATATCTCTATCTCTAGATTTTAATATCTCAATATCTCTAGATTCTTATATCCCTAGTCCCCAATATGTCTGTATCCCAATATCCCTAGATCGTAATCTCACTTTATCCCAATATTACTAGATTCAACATTACTGATCTAAACATTATTGACCCCAATATTTTCAGATCCAAATATCACTAGATACCAATATCCTCATCTCCAAATATCCCTAGATCCCTACGATTCCAATATTCCTAGGTTCCAATATCCCTAGGTTCTAATATCCTCAGAGTCAACTGTCCCTAGATCTCAATAAACATATTTGGATTCCAAATTATCTATCAAATTTCTTAAATTTCAATGGTTCTGGATTTTATGACAGTAACCCCACATCTGGACAATAGAACTAAATCTCTAGGTTCCTGGACCCGAACATCCCTAGATCTCTATACCCCTATATTGACTAGATCTCTGTGTCCCTAACAGTCCTACATTCTAATATTTTTATATCTCTAAACCTTGTAATCTCTTAACTTCAGAAACCCAATATCCCTAAATCCCCATATTCTTGCATTGGTATGTACACACCTAGATCTCTATGTCCCTAGATTCGTATTAACTTTATACTGCCAGCTCCATATATCTCTAACTTCGATAATTTGTGTAAAAGTCAATATAAATTTGGACCAACAAATTAAAATTGTCACTGAAGTAACAATATTAGGGTGACATCGTTAAAATTAGCATTACCAGGAACCATAAAATGATTGTAACAAGCATAGAGGAACTTACAATAGAGAAATAACGCGTGAACGATGAAACGAAGAACTCATGAACGATGAAACGAAGAGCGTCTCCGTAATCGATCGTGTTACAATTAGAACGAGGAAATCGTTGAAAACACGGTCGTACGATTAACGCACGAACACCATGGACAGCCATACGGTTTCGTAAGAGAGTACCAGAAGAGAGGTCTTTAACCATTGAAATGCAAGCTTAGGCTACGTGCCGGAAGTCCGGCGTGTCGTGCCGCGACTGTCAACAAAATGGACGCGGTCCGATTTCGATCTCTATCGATTATCCTCGTATCACCACCCTCGTTCGAACAATCGCCGTGCAACGGGGCCCCGTTTTACTCTCTGCTCGACAATACCGTATCTCTCCACGAAATCTGCCACGAATAATTTGCCCCGGCACACGGTTACTTATTTTTTTCTCCCCCCACCTACCGTGTCACGGTGTTGTTACGCTGTTACCGTATCGGCTTTCGGCTCTGTACAACGTGCTTTTCCCCGCGATTAATCGCCGTAGAAAGCCGGCCGGATTAATCGTATTCCTTGCAGGAAGTACCACAGGGAACATGCGTTTGATCTCGATCGATAAACTGTATCACTTGTTGCGCCGACTGACTTGTTTAACCCCTTGTGTTCCTTGATGATGTTTCTATCGGGTTCTGGGTACAGAAATTATTGTATCTTTGAAATGGCAGTTGAAATAAAAGTTTGCTGTTGCATGTGTTGCTAGGTTTGCTTTGAATTTGGAGCTAGGATTTCATGATAATTAAACTACCTGTTGAGAAAGGTGTTGGCAGTTAACTGGTTCAAATGCACATGTAATAATAAATGAGAAAAATAACAGAAGTAATAAATGTAAGATAAAATACAACAATATATGTTGTTATGATGAAAGACATACAAAGGTACAGTCATATAGAAATACTGTCATATATACAGTCATATAGAAATGATAAATTCAATCATTTTCGAAATTTTTCAACATAGAAGTACCAACATAGATTAATGAACCTGGGGATGTACATGAATAAATGAATGATTGTATTTAAATCAAAAAATGACACTTCTTTACAGAGTGTCTACTATATTTTAACACAAAAATAAAGTAATAGAAGACTATACATAAACTGAACATGTACGTATGTAAAATTAAATCGAACTGAATGTAAAATAAAATTGATGTAAAATGAAATAAATGTACAAGTAAAATAAAATTAATATACAAATAAAATTAAATTGAAGTGTACGTAAAATTAATGTATGTAATTGTTGATGGACGTAAACAATGTAATTTGAATTTTTTGTTGCAGCAATGAGTCCAGCTTTGGGAATGCATCCAGGAATGGCACCTCATTTGCAGCAGTTACAGGCTCACCTTTTGAGGAGCGCAGCTGCAGCAGCTCTTTTACCCCATGCTCACCCTTTACAACCCCCAGCACCACCACCTCCACCACCTCATCCTCATCCCCATGCTCATGGATTATCGCCACACTCGCAATTGTATCCAGGTGTACCACCTCACTCGACAGCCTCGACAGCACTCGGACCCCATGGGGGTGGATTACCACCAAAAAGTGAGGTGAGTTAATTGCAAGTGAGATTAGTATATTGAATAAAGTATTGAAAGAGGTAAATTCTATTAGGAATTCGAAGAAAAACAAATTTGTAAAAATATTGAAATAATTGGTATTTGTTAATAGAAAAATATATATCACGAGAGGTGATGATTTGTCTAATCCGACAGATAAAATTTGAAAGAATTTTTAGAGAATTTTAAAATTTACCTCAGTGTAATTAGTAACTTAGGCTTCTTTACTTTTTAAATTTGATCCCTTTTACATATATACATAATGCATAAATACAATACATCTTACGTTACGCAGTTTTTAATATATATTGTATAATAATTAAACAAAATTAGAATCCAATTAGTGTTCCGCAGGTAATCGACTCGAATTATCAACGATTTCAGTAATTAAGCAATTAAAAATACCATAAACAACCTCACAGAGAATCTCTGCAAATCACCAGCTATAATTACTCACAGGCCTATCATTAAATCAACAATTATGCAAACCTGTTATATTTTCTCCTTCGTGTTTCACACGCGTATCACAGATTGTAGGATCCCTGGACTCTAATGTACTCGCAATCTAAATATGGCGAATTCCCATATTTTTCATGATTTCAAGATCTATATTCCTAAATTCTCGATTTACATATTTCCAAATTTTCGAACGTACAAATTCTAGATTTGTTAAATCTCCAGGTTCCCAAATTCTCACATCCCCAAATTCCTAAATTTTCAAATCCCTATATTCCCTAATTTTCAGATCCCCAAATTCTCAAGTTCCCAAATTCTCACATCCCGAAATTCCCAAATTTCCAAATCCTCAAGTTCCCAAATTCTTAGATCCCCAAATCCCTATATTCCCAACTTCTCAGATCCCCTAATTCCCAAATTTCCAACTTCTCAGATCCCCAAATTCCCAAATTTCCAAATCCTCAAGTTCCCAAATTCTCAGATCCCCAAATTCCTAAATTTCCAAATCCCTATATTGCCAACTTCTCACATCCCCTAATTCCTAAATTTCCAATTTCTCACATCCCCTAATTCCTAAATTTCCAAATCCTCAAATTCCCAATTTCTCACATCCCCAAATTTCCAAATTTTCAAATCCCTATATTCCCAATTTCTCAGATTCCCTAATTCCCAAATTTCCAATTTCTCACATCCCCAAATCCCCATATTCCCACGTACTCATATCCCAAAATTCCCAAACCTCCAAACACCTCGAAATCCGTTAACGCAAAAATTCCAACCCCCAAAAACGGAACAGTAATCTCTCGGTTCGCGTCCCTAGGGAATATTTGCAGTTGACTGTACTCAAGACAGGTGTGTGTCGAATTGTTATTGGCAGCGAGGTAGCGACGTACGCTCGGTAGCCGTTGATCGATTCATCGAGAATAAATAATCGTTCCCGCAGCCTCTCACCTTTCCAGGCGTAGACTTCTCAGCTTCGTCCTCGCGACGCGGCACGCAACAGAAGAAGACCATCGAGGAGAAAGAGAAAAAGATTGGGTTACCCTCGCATGCTCCTCGGGTTACAAGCAATCTCGCGCACATTATTTCGCCGGATCCCACCCTCATCCCTTCGTTCGATCAACCTCTTTTATCTTCTTCTCCTTTCCGTTCCTTCCTCTTCGTTTTTCGTCCTCTCCTCTTTCGTCTCGTTGCTTACTTCGTTCCTCCTGCTCTGATTTATCTTCGCTCTTCGAGGCGTTTTCATTCTCTTTCCCGACGACACGACTCGCCGCGTGTCCGCACGCTGTAAACTTCCCCCACACCGATTGCATCGGCTTGCGTTTCTGCGTCTACACGCTCCTTTCCGCTCGTGATCGATGGATTTATAGATCTACTAGTTTAAAGGAACTTCAGGATGATCTGTATGATCTGAATCGTAGATTAACCGTTTTTACTGGTGAGGTATGATATGGTAGGTTTTTTGAGATTGATCTGGGTTAAATTCTAGGTGAAACTGTAAGATTGACTTTAAGGTTGGACTTTTGGGTTATTTTCAAGGTCTTAAGGGTTAATATCAAGTTTACCCTTCTAGGTTAGCTTCTATATCAAATCTTTGGATTAATTTCAATGTCAAACTTTTTAGAGTTTCAAGGTCGAACTGGAGAGTTAATTTCAAGATCAAACTTTAAGGTTAACTTCAAGTTTCAACTTCAAAATTAATTTCAATGTCGCCCTTCTGAATTTTAACATGAAATTTCTTAATTAAATTCAACGTCAGACATTCAGATTAATTCCAATGTCAAATGTTTAGGGTAACTTCAAGGTCAAACTTTATGGTTAGCTTCAAGGTTATACTTCAGTGTCAATTTCAAGGTCAACCTTCAGGCTTAATTTCATCTTTAAACTCCTAGCTTCAATGTCAAACTTTAATGTGAATTTCAACATTAAACTTCAAGATTAATTTCAACATCAATTTTTTTAATTAATTTCAATGTGAGACTTATGAGTTAACCTCAAGGTCAAATTTAATGATCAACTTCAAGGTTAACCTTCAGAATTAACTCTAATATCAAACTTGCGAGGTAGCTTCAATATTAAGCTTGTATGTTAACGTCAGCATCAAACTGTTGGGTGAATTTCAATGTCAAACTTCTGGGTCAACTTGAAAGTCAAATATGAATAACTTCAAGGTCATATATTTTTGGTGAACATTTAGGTGAATTTCAAGGTGAACTGCAAGGTCATATCTCAAAGAAATATCTTATTTCATTTTGTACTCCAAATCTGACCTACTCAAAAATATAATTGTACGTTTTCAATAATAATTATATACTTCCTAAAATTAATAATTGTATACTTCCCTAATAAAGTTTCAATTAAAATAATTGAATACATCCCACACGTTTGAATTAAAATATGGTAATTACTACTGTGAGTTTCTAAAAACCTTGTCACATGTGTCCATACCCGTATCTTCATCAGCCTGCATGTAACTGCCGTCAGAAGTATGTAAATTCTTGTTCACATTTACAAGGTGACGTTGCGTTTATTATGTAATAAATTTATCGCTCCGTCGAGTAAATTGAAGAAGACTCTTACAAACCATCCACGTGTTACTTGACACACGATCAAAGCGACAACAGCCACGTTGTCGAAAGCATCCAGAAAGTGTTAATAGTCACTATCTACCATCTCTATCTCCATTTTGTCCGTCTATTCTAGCTACCGGAAAGTGCTAAAAGTTTTCTCTTCCTATGTTTGCGCAATACATTTCCGAACGTCGAAGCAACTTTCATTCACGTATCCCTTCGTGTTCTCACTCGTTCTAGCACCGGATATATCGTTAAAACATTAGTGCCTGGAACCCTTCGGTTTTATTGTTCGTCGGATTAACACTTTCGGAATCCTATAATCCAGGGTGTTATAAATATATTTTACGATTAGTCGAATTGCTCAATAATTCTCGGGAATGTCGTGTTGATGCGTTGACGACTGTTCCTGAATTTCGAGAATGTTGGATCTGTGGGATGATTATGATTTTATATTTGTACGATCCTGGAGATTCGATGCTGATAACGTGGCGGTACTTTACTGTTCGGGTACGTTTATGACTATGTTTATATGGTATGGGAATTATACAATTTTTGAATACTTGAACTTCTACATTTCTCAGTGTTCTGATTTAGGATCTATTCCCAATTTGAATCATATTACTAAATACTTGATGTCTTCAAGTTTATGTAATCTGTGAATTGTTAAACTTCCGAATTCCGAAATCTCCAAATTGATTTATAAATGTCTCACAACCCAAATCCATAAATCTCAAAATTTCTAAGAAGCCAAATTTCTATATCTCCAAATTTTTGAAGTCCCAAATTTCTAAGAACCCAAGTTGCCAAACCCCTAAATTCCTAAAGCTCCAAATCCTTAAATCCCCAAATTGTTAAATCTCCAAATTCTTAAATCCTCAAATCTCGAAATTTCCTAATCTCCAAATCCACAAAACCCTAAATCTTGAAATCCTTAAATCTCCAAATCCTCAAATCTCCAAATCCTTAAATCCTCAAGCCCTCAAACCCTCAAATCTTCAAATCCTCAAATCTTCAAATCCTTAAATCTCAAAATCCTCAAATCCTCAAATCTCCAAATCTCCAAATCTCCAAATCCCCAAATCCCCAAAACTCCCAAACCCCTAAATCCCCAAATCCATAAATTTCCAAATCCCCAAATTCCCAAATCCCAAAGCTTCCAAACCCCAAAATCCCCAAATCTCGAAATCCTTCATTTCGCAAATCCTTAAATCCCCAAATCTCGAAATCTACAATTCCCCAAATCCCCAAATTATCCCTAACTTCTCAGGTATACAACTCTCGCACTATTGAAATGTTCATCGCTAATCGTCTATTCGTGTAGAACGTATATAATCGCTCGTCAGAGCGAACGAATTAAAACGTTAAGCGTCGAATCGCATTGCACGGCTGCTACCACCGCTCATAACATAAAGCGGTAATTGCTTCGGTGTAAATTGAAGTTTGATGCAAGACTCGATCAATCTTTTTCGCCTGTGTTGCAAGAAACTGCCGCGAAAGTTGCAAGCTGTTATTTAATGACGATTATGAGTCGCGGCTTCAGACTCCGTGGAGAATATGCATACTATGTCAGAGCGGTCCGAGGGAAACCTCATTATTTATGTATTATTCACTCTGCGTATGCATTCATTATTTGTTATAGATATGTTAAATTCGTTTTACTCTTTTACAATTCACCGCTAAGTTAAACGGAATTGTATTAAAGAGTTGAGCGTAAATGTTCAATGAATTTCAGCCTTTTAGAATTCACTGCGTTGTTATGTGCGACTGAATCGTATTACAAAATGAAGTATGAAATGAATATTTGCCTTTTAGAATTCGCTGCATAACTCTGGTCAACTGAATGATATTAAAAAATTAAGTATTAATTGTTTAATGAATTACTCTTTTACAATACATTCTAATCTTATGTTAAACATAACTTAAAAAATGAAGTGCATATGTTAAACGAATTTTAGTCTTTCAAGATCTACTGCAAAAGTATCTTCATTCGTATGTAACTAAAAAATGAACTGTAAAGATAGAGTACATGGAATAAATTATAAAGATAATGTAAATAAAATAGATTGTAAAGAACGAAGTGAAAGAGGTTAATCGTTAAATGAATAATATTTAAAAAATATTTATAAATTGTGTTGCAGAGCGCAGAATCATGTAGAAAGGCGTCAGAATCATCCACGAGGTCCGTGACCGCGGAAGCGGACACATCTTCAAGAAGAGCGTCCACTAAGGTGAAAAGAGAACCAGCTACAACAACAACGAATGCAGCAACAACGACAGCACCACCGACTCATCCTCAAGGTCTCAGTCCCAGTGAAGACCTTCGAGACGAACCTGGTGACTTCATAGAGACAAATTGTCACTGGAGAGATTGTGGTCTCGAGTTCCCCACCCAGGTAACAACTTCAGAACATTTTGCAGCGCACTTGATTATTCAAAATAATAAATAATATAAACTGATTTCTTTATTGTAACTTTACAGAATAATTTCAGTGATTTTCTGTACATTCTTCAGCATTGTTTGTAGAGGATGATTGTATTCATTTTCTTAAATTGTCGGCATAGAACAATTCTAGTAGTTCTCTCACTCTTCAACATTGTTCATATAAAATGATTTTAATAATTTATATTCTTCAAAATTGCACAGGATGATCTAGTGAAGCATATCAACAACGACCACATTCACGCGAACAAGAAAAGCTTCGTCTGTGGCTGGGAAGAGTGTTCTAGGGAAGAAAAACCGTTCAAAGCTCAATACATGTTGGTGGTCCACATGAGAAGGCATACCGGTGAAAAACCCCATAAGTGTACCGTAAGTATCATCAGACTTCGAAGATTTATTCTCAAGATCAATTTATATATTTTTATATTTTCGTTGCAGTTTGAGGGATGCTTCAAGGCGTACTCGCGACTGGAGAACCTGAAGACTCATCTTAGGTCTCATACCGGTGAGAAACCGTACACCTGTGAATATCCTGGATGTAGCAAAGCCTTCAGCAACGCTAGTGATCGTGCTAAACATCAAAATAGGACCCATTCCAATGAAGTAAGTATCAGAATGTTGTACACTTTGTGTTCTGTGGTTGATATAACGATTAAGGAAGGTGGAGAGCTAGTTAGGGTACAATAAGGTAGATGGGATTGACTCTTAAGTCTTCAAACTTCGTAGTAGCCTTCAAACTTCGTAGTTGATAATATTCATCATCATCATCATCATCATCAGGTTGATAGTAGTCATCATCTTCAATTGAATAGGGTCTATCATCACCATCAAGTTCATAATAGTCATCATCTTCAAACTCGTATCTTTAAGTTCATTGTATTCATCATCTTCAGGTCCATAGTATGCATCATCTTCAACTTCACAGTTTTCATCACATTCAGATCCACAGTACCCACCATCCCCAAGTTATCTTCAAGTTCACTAATTAATCCAAAAAAGTGACCAAATACATAAACATGTTACACAGAAGTCCATGAATACACTTCTTTTCTTCAGAAACCATACGTCTGCAAGGCACCAGGCTGCACAAAGAGGTACACAGACCCATCATCTCTGAGGAAGCACGTGAAGACCGTGCACGGTGCAGAGTTCTATGCCAACAAGAAGCACAAAGGAGGTGGTGGTGATGGTGGCGGAAGTGACGAAGCTGGTGCAGGAGGCCACAGTCCCAGCAGAAGTGAGGATCTTCATCCGAAGACACCCAGTCTGTCCAGTCCCAGTGTGAAATCCGAGAGCGAAGCTAACAGTCCACCCATGATGCAACAACAAGGTAGTCCATTGGTCGGTGGCTGCAACGACGAGGTTGCTGGTGTTGGTGCACTGACTGGCGATGGTGTTGCACTTGCTGAAGAACCTTGGAATGAAGAGCCGGATGACCTGGACATCGCTGACCTTCCAGTTGCTCTTCGTGCTATGGTGAGTTTCGATGTTGAAGTGTAAGGGAACCTTGAGAAAAAGTATATCTTCATGTGTCTAAGTTAGAGCTAGATAGTTCATGTCCTGATCTAAAGATGAAATATACCTGGTTGAGTATATGCAAGGTTATGTTTGATCTTGATTTCAAAACCTTAAGTCCCAAAATCCAAAGCCCCGATCTCTGTCCTATTACCCTACCATCAGATCTTCAGAATTTAGCGACAGATATACTCATCATTTACAAACAGCACAACCCTAGCCTCTAATCCTAATACCTAGCCTATAATTTGGATGAATTACAGGTCGGCGGAATGGAGTCGCAGCAGCAACAGCAGCCGCCGCCTCCCGCGTCTAGAAATCGTCTGAAGAGCAGATTGAATGCCAAGGGCATGCCAAGTCTGCCCGTCAGCGTGTCCGGAATAAGAGGTACACGTGGCATGGGTCCCCAGGGCAACATCGGCGACCTGAACAGAAGGATCACGGACCTGAAGATGGAAGGAGGTGGACCCGCTCGTCAGACGAGTCTGTCCGATCTTCAGCTCAGGCTACAACCGCTGAGCGAACCACGAAGAGACAGCAACAGCACCGTCAGCACCTATTACGGTAGCATGAAGTCCACGGACTTCGGCAGCAGACGGAGCAGTCAGGCTAGCGGTGTTAGCGCCGTTAGAATGGGTCCAGCTGGCCCTGGTAGCTTTTATGACCCCATCAGTCCGGGTACGTCTAGAAGAAGTAGTCAGATGAGTACCACTTCCGGGAGGATGAACCCGCCGAGTCATCTTCAGGGTCCTTACTCGACCAGTAATCTTGTGGTTCAGACGCAGAACATGTCTCTTCAGGTATGAAATTGTTTAATGTGGAGTACAGTGTGGACGCGGATGTGTTGGATGGGTGTTTAATGTTGTGTGATGGATTTAGGGTATTCAGGGTATGCCAGGAGATTGGAACGGTCCGACCGGACACTGCACTCAACCTTCGGGTGATCGTCGCATGTCTGAACCCACCAGGGGTCATCAGGCTCAGAGGAACTCACCGCCTATGCCACCCAGGCCAAGGTCAGCCCAGCTTCCTGAACACCACCCTAATCAGGAAGTTATTCTGGACGAAGTTGGAGAGGGCGAGATGGTGGAGAATAAGCTGGTCATTCCTGACGAGATGATGCAGTACTTGAACCAGGTATGTGTCTTAGAGTAACTCCTTAATTTGACAAGGACGTATTAATCTTGTTGGGACCATCGATTAACGAGGTTGTTATTTCAGGTTCAGGCGAGTGGAAATCAGGTTAACTATCGCAGCAGTCCCTTACCCATCTGCCAGTCCCCGATTTGCACCAACCCCTTGCACTATCAACGTCAAATGCAACCCACATGTAACTACAGTCAGTCGCATCCACAAAACTGTTATCCTCAGCCACAACCCACGCAACCACCTTGCACCAACTATCCAAACACTTCCCCGTCTCCTTACAATCAGTGTCCCTCCCGACCCGCTCAACCCAGCCCTCAATATTGCCCTCCACCTAGTTATCCATCTCAACCGAACGGTGGTCAAGTACTGAGTCCAGCAGCAGGTCAAGTGATGTCACCAGGATCACACTACGCACCCAGTCACATAAGCGATCAACCTCTGACCTCGCCAGCAGCCGGTGCTCTGGCTCCTCAACACGCTCCTCAGAACCTCCCTCAGAACTCTGCTCAACTAACCAGGAACTGTCCTCAGAACCACGTGCACCACGGCTACTACCCCAACTACGGTTGCCAGGGTCAAATGAACGCGAACTGCACCGGCAACCCTGGGGGTCAAGTGAACCACCACGCGAACCCCGCGTGTGCTCCGCCAAATCATGCTACCATGACCCCACAGCAGTGCGTGCAGATGCGATCAGCCGCAAATTGCCCGCAATTATCGCCTCACTGCACCCAGCAGCCTGCCATGCCTAATCAGCCCACCATCAATCATCCTAATTCCCAGTGTGGTCAGGTGACCACTCAGTGCGCCAGGCCGATGGTGACACCCAACGGTCAGGTGCCCAACTTGCACACTGGTCAACAGACCACCGTGACGAATCAGTGTGCCCAGATGTCACCTCACTGTTCGCAACTGAACATGAACCAGGCCAAGCCGGTGGCTAACATGTCCGGTCTCCAGGGCTGCCAGCAGCAAGGTCCACAGGCCACTCCGTGTCTCCAGATGGCCAACTGCGCACATCCAAACGGCAGCCACAGACAGGTTACCGAGAACAGTCTACCCAAGAGGACATCTCCTCAGCTGTGCACGGCGCAGCAGACCAACTGCAGGGTGCAGCTACAACAGCAGACTTGTCCGCACAATTGTCAAGCCAGAAGCAATCCACCTAATCACCAATACAACTGCAACTGCCAGTGGGGTTACGGCGGGGAGCAATGCTATCACGAGCAGTCCGGAACGACTCTGCCCGAGATACAGTGCCAGGATATCAGTCAATCTCAGCAGGGATCACCCATTAAACCTCCTCAGGGTATGAGGCAAGACTCGTACAGGAGGACGCTCGAATACGTGCAACAGTGCAGAAACTGGTCGGGAAATGCTCAAACTCACGAGACTAACGTCTCCAGTTCTACTCACCCTTTATCGCTGCCTCAACCCCTGCCTTCGAGCGCCAATATGGTGGTCAATGATATGACCTCATCGCTGAGCTCCTTGCTAGAGGAGAATAGATACTTGCAAATGATACAGTGAATCGTATATAAATATTTTTTATCGTCATTTTTCTTCTTTCTTTGACCCTTTGGAAAATCTGTTCGGTTTCGTGGGTTTTTATGGTCGTTTAATGAGATTGGTGGGTACGAAGCTTTTGGAATATTGTGGAGTGAGAGAAATTGTGTGCATTTGTAAATATAGTCTCGTTATATTGTGCGGTTGGGACTGGGAGGGGAGGATTTTGAAGTTGGTGATATATTGGATGTTATGATTCTTATGTGGAGTACGTGTGACGATATAACGTTGCGATATACTGTGTGGTGATGTAACGCGTTAGTTGCAACGCGTAGCGATCTGTGTATTTGTATATGGAAATTTAGAAATTGGCAGATTTGAAAATTGGTAATTGGACGATTGGGAAATTGGAAAATTGGGAAATTTCAAAATTGAGATACAGAAGAATTGACAAACTAGAATCCAAAAATTTCTAAATTGAAATGCAGATCGCTACGAGTCCCCAATCCCAGAATGACAAATCTGCACACGTATACAAAAAACGGCAATATAACGAGAGTGTATTATAATAATTATATGAAGAGACATGAAAATATAGTTAGTTTCAATTTAAAAATTACTGCGAATCTCATGCTCCAAAAAATGGGTTAATAACAATCGATAAAAGCGAACGATATAAATACATATAAATATAAATATTTTCTATTGTAATTTTTACTCCGAACTGATAGGGGAAATCGAATTATCGATTAAAAAAAAAAAGAGAGGGAGAGAGTTCTAGCGACTTAGACTTTTGTATTTTTTATATAAACCAGAGAGGAAATGTATTTTGTATTGTATTGTACTTGTTAAGGGGGCCGAAAAGTAGCCATAAATTACTTAAATTAATTTAGTAGAATTGTTAAGATCGTGACCTCACGTGTGGATGATACTCTCGGTGATTAAACAACGATTACGATCGAAGTGATACGTATTACGAAACAGTTCAAAAGTGTCGTTAATATTGTTTAATATACATAATATTATAATATGATATTTGTACAAAAAATTCAATGGAACATCGAGGTGCCTTATCGAACGAGCTATGCGCGCACAACGCGTGCACCAAATACATAATTTATTATATTTTTTCGGAGGATTTATATTTAAGGACGTGTTATTGTCGAAATTTCGATGCGAAATTTACCTGTAAATTTGTCGATGTACGCTTATGCGCTGAGAAAAGAAAAATGGTTTGAGAACCTTGTTAAATTGTAGAGGAATTTTTGCGTCAGAGACTGCAAAATACTTCTCTCCAAGATTATGGTCGATTTTTGTTATATTGCCATCGACTAGGATAACTTAACATTCTTGTTCCTAACTTTAATTTTCATATTTTATGCTGTTTGTACCTTTCAAGTTTTTCTTTTTCAATGTTTCAAATTTTCAAAAGGACCTGGAATTTTAAATTCTCTGAACTTTCAAATTTTATTTTTCTGAATTTTCCAGAACCCAATATCTCGGTTCCTGATATCTATCCCCAAATGTATAAATCCCTAAATTTGTATTTTCTCGAATTCTGTAATTTCTGAATTCTGAAATTTCCAAATTTTCCATAAGTTCCCACCTCCTCAAATTTCGAAACTTCTAAATTTTCAAATCTGCAAATCTCTAAATTCCCTAGATACTCAGACTTCCTCAAATGTGTCAGTTCTCTATTCCCCCAATCGTAAATCCTCAAATCCCTAAATTCCCGAATCTCAGATTCCCCAAATTAAAAAATATCTAAATTCCCAATCTTCCTTTAAAACCTCCAAGTATCCTATATCTCCCAAATCCATAATTTCCCATATTCTGAGTGATCCTAAAAAGTGCCCCAAGTAAAATGAAAGTGAAATACCCTAAGACGTTGGACCGTCGCAAAATGGCAATATAACGAGAGTCCTCCCCATATCCTCCCAACCGTATTTTCGTACGAGTCCTTGCAAAACGTGCCAACGAACCGTTTTCCTCGTGTCATAGTGTAAGTGTTTCCGGTGTTTTCATAGCGTAAACGACGAATGGTGTACGACGTGCACTGTGATACGAACCGCGTCCACATGCGACCGAAAAGGTACCGTCAGATTATCAGTTATTGCTACGAATGAGATTAATCGACGTGAACGATAAGGTAGAAGTCCGACTAGAGTATAAAGTCTGTAGATAAATCGTAAGATAAGATCATCGATCAGGAATGAAAGGTGTGCACGAGAAAATTTAGACAATCATTTCTGCGCGAGTGTATGAGAACGAGTGTGTGTCTTTCATAACGGAATCATTGTAAAGAGACCTAAAGTAGTTTACGAGCGTCATTTTTATGTAGCCTCGGTTTGACCGGAATCCATTTTGAAAACCTTGTCCGGAGTGCCTTTTCGCGACGAACAAATCAAACTTGGCGTACCTAGAGCTATCTTTCTTTGTTACGCGAACGATTTTGTACGAATTTTATTCATCCACGGAGGAGCCTTGTGAATATTATACATATCCATGGTATATAGTTTAGCGATTCAAGCTCATGTACGCGGAGGAGACGTTTTACACCCTGAGAATTGTTAATTATTTGAAAATAAATCATATCGATCCCATCAATTATGTGTCTTCTTAAAGTTCGAAATTACTACCCTTGATACTAATGGATTATTTCACCTTATTAATTATTTTGTGTACAATTATTTATGTTTATAATTATTTAGTGTAATTCATTCCTTGAAGTGTAGGTTCTTAAACCGTGGTCTGCAGACTTGTGGGGTTCGTGAAATAATTCTGATATTAACTTTACATCCCCCAACTTTTATTCGAGTGACCCATTTAATAAAATGGTCAAAGACCTTTTGTATTTATTCTCACTGGACTAGTCGTTAATAACTAAACAATAATCAGTAAAAATGTAATTATGCAATGAGGTCCACAAAAAAAAAGTTCAAAAAGTCCTCGGACTACATAAACACCTAAAGACCCCAGAAGATTAAAAGATGCCCTAAAAGATTATATTACCTTAAAAATGAAGACTTACTCCTTCGCGTTATAGATCAAAGTCATATTAATAAAAATTGCACAGTTTCCAAAGTATTTGACGTATAATTTCAAATAAAATATTTGATAGTTTTTCAGATGGTTTTATTTATACAGTGAAATTTGTAGGTACAATTCGTAGAAAGTACAAAAGAGGAACGGATTCGCGAGTAATCACATTGACATTCACACTTAGGAACGAAACGTAACACGTCCGTAAAACGATGACACAATCGATAATAAAAATAATAGAACGTAATAAATCTTTGCGACAATGTTTTCGCGTAATTATAAAAACACGTCGTCTCGATTAACTGAGGTACCAAATGACCCGAGTCAATCAGAATTGTGCAACGACTCCCGAAATCGAGAGCCAACACGTTTCTCGGGAAATGGCGTTCGTGCACTTCACGTTTTCATGGCCGACGAAAATAAACGTCGAGTAATGTTTCTTCGCGCAATGAAAAATCATGGTCGTCTCAAGGCGAGTCGTTGGAACCACCGTTCGAGACAGACTTCTCGATATTTATAGTACCCTCGGATGATTCAGGTACCTGAAACAACAACATGATAATTAATAAGGCTCTAACTTTATATTTTATGTAACACATGCTATTTTTACTAGGAACAATTTATGACAGTTTTCTTCGTTAATTATGATTGTTACTAGTTTTGGAATAATTGAAATTGATGAATATTGAAATTTGTTTAACTTTTAAGGAATAGAGTATTGCCACCTTTTCTTCGCTTGAAATCAGATAATATATGTTGCTCAAAATAATGAGAATTTTTCTTTATTGTGAAGACAGTGAATATGGATTAAGGATGATTAAAGAATTTATAAGAGTTCACTAGATTTACGTCTAGAGTTAGCTGGAGTTAGCAATTCCTAAGTCCCATGTTCTCAGCATTTAAAAATTCTAAAACTATGATGACTCAAAGTACCTAAATTCTAATGTTTGACTGTTGGAATGTCCCATAATTCCTACGTTCCGAAGTCTCAACGCTAAAATGTCCCAAAGTCCCAAATTACTAAAATTGTAATTTTTTGGAACGTCCCATAGTTCCAACGTTCCAACGTCCTGACGATCTTAGCCCCAACGTCACATAGTCCAAACGTCCCATAGTTCCAACGTTTCATAGTCCCAACGTCCCATAGTCGCAACGTCCCAAAATCCCAAACGTCCCAAGAATCCCAAAAGTTTCTAAAGTCCCAAAATTCCAAATATCCTAAAATCGCAAACGACCCAAAATCCCAAACGTCCCAAAAGTTCCCTCCAAAAGCCCTAAATGTTCCCCTAAACAGTAAAAATTCATACCTGACGAGGTAGATCCGCCAAATTAGTCCTGAGCCGTCTGGCAGGCAGCACATCTGGCATGGGTGGTGGAACAGGTGGCTCCCCATAAACTTCATGGAGCTCTTCAAGCCTGTTGCTCAACGCCGACCCTCTCCTGCTGGTCGCGTTCATCTTATTCATCAACCACTTGGCTTGTTCTTCCAGTCTCTTCAATCTATCTTCCCGTGCGGCCATAGCTTCTTCAGGAGTCCTGGCCTTCGCGCTCTTCTTCTCCTCCTGCTTCGAAATTCCGCTCGATTCCTGCACGCTCTCCTGTCTCGATTCAGTCGTCTCAGGCTCCCTCACGGAGAACTCTTTCACGGTCTCCATACTCGAAGAAGAGTCCACCGACACGCTGTCGCAGTCGACCCGTTTCTCTTTCGAGTCCCCGTCCTGACTTGTGTCGAAACGATTGTCCGTCAAAGGTGCACCGAAAACTGGAGCAGAAAATCGATTATGCGAACCGGTGACCGGTGTCCCGCTGAATTGGGCATTTTTCACGGTCGCAGGTGTCACAATGGACGGAGGGAAGGGCCCGATGGAGAACACAGGCTGCGTGCTGGCTGGACTAGTTACGATGGGTACGTGAGACACAGACGATTTCAGGGTATCTTCGCTCTTTGCTTTCTCACCCGTTTGCTTCTCATCCGCGTCTGAAGTTGTGTGCATATCTTCAGTAACACTAGGAACTTGATCTGAAATCGTGTGGATTGCTTTGAGATCCTCTTTTGATGACTCCAAAGTAGTTGTGGTCGGTTCTTCAGGGATTTCCTCGATCTTCGTTGGGTCACTTTCCTTGCAGGAACTCGAGACGTCCTCGATTGCTATGAGGTTCTGAATGACGTTCGTCAGTGCTTGGTCCAGGGGATCCAACGACTCTTGAGAACTCTTCAGATTTACCTGAAGAAATTTTGTTATAAACTTTGTGATTGAGGAATCGAAGTTTTGCGAATGGGTACGTACTGAGTTATCTGTGACGTTTGAATGCTCGGAGGCTGTCACTTCGGGTTCGTCTAACTCAGCTTCTGTTTCGGGTGTGGATGTTCGTTGTTCTAACGTTGCTGAAGAGCCTGTTTTGGATTCGGATAGCTCGGTGTCCGTTGGTTGCTCCGATTCGGTGTCTGGGGTTGGGGCTCGAGGACTCTCCTGAAGATTTTATTGTGAATTAGAATTATTTAGAACCTAGAAATTGGTCATTATTACCTACAATAATTACTAGAAGTAAGGCATTAGTAAGTACAATTATCAGAAATCAGTAGTTAGTGACTGAGATTACCAAAATTAGAGCTCAACGATTAAGTTATCAAAATTAGATATCAGTAGTTACAGTTACCACAAATTAATAAGAGTCACCAAAAATTAGAAATTAATGATTAGACTTAAGATTATCCTTATCAACCTTTCGTGGTCTCCTTCGTGGACCAAGTCTAATTCTTTCTTCAACAGAATTATCTTCTTCTTCATCAGTATCATCTCCTCGTTCATCACTGAATCCACTCTCAGCACTGACAATTAAAAACAGTCAAAAAATCACAATTAATATCAAAAGTACAATATTTCTCTTAAAAAGTATACTTATACTTCTTTCGTTTAACAATGATTATTTTACTTTACCTATTGTTGAAGGAATCGTGAGCAGCCAGAGCTTTTCTAGCAGCGAACTCTCGTCTCAAGCTTCTCCACTCTAATTCAGTGTTTGTATTCTTCTGTCTGGCGGACTCCCACTTTTCACGACAATATTCCAGTTCCTGTTTCAGCTCTTGAAGCATCTTCCGCTTTTGTTGAAGCTCGTAACGCAGAATCTTCTCGTGAGTGTGTAGCTGATGATGTTGTGCTTGCATGCGATCCACTATGGTCCAGGTTTTGCTCAACTCTGCAGACACTGCTGATAATCTCTTCTCCTGATAAATCACGTATCAAATTCTTTTCATTAAATTGTCCTACATCTTATAAACGAAAATGAGAACGAATTATTTGAATTAAATGCTTCGCTACTGAAGAATTAATTGAAACACATCTAAATTTTGTAGATTCCAATATTAGTTGATAATTAATTTTATTTTGTTACCTGTTCACCAAGTTTGCACTCCAAATGCGCGTTCAGTTGCTTCATTCGGTTCATCTCTTTTTCCAAGTGCTTTTTCTCCAGGATCAATTCTTTTAGGCGAATGTACGTTTTGCTGACGGATATCACTAGTCTGGGACCAGCTGGTGTGTCGACGGACTTGTAACAGATGTTCGGATCCGAAAAGGATGCTGCAGACGCGGATGGTGTACCTTCTGCGTGACAGCTTAGCAATTCTAACAGAACACGCCATACCTGAGGAGAAAAATGAATTATATCAAGATCCTCGAATTTTAATGACTAACGTAATGTATTTTGTTAATAATAATTTCATTAAATGCTTTGTTAATTTCGTATTACACGATAGGAGTTACAACAACCACGCGGACACATTATAAACACATAGCCACATATAGATTCATGTAAACACATGTAGACATGGACATATACCACCTATAGACACATATGGATACGATTAGACACATATGATATACATGTTGACATATGTCAATAAATATGAATACACATGTAGACATGTGTGTAGACACATGTGTAGACACACATGAAACATACATATAATGATATGTATAGACACACATACATATAAATACATGATACTGTAGACACACATGCATATGGCTCAAGAGTAGAATATCTACATGTATGCTATTTACATGTACATGTCTAAAAAAGAATATTTTTAATTATTACCTTGGGTAAATTATGTGCAATGTCTTCTTGCTGAAGATCTTCTTCTTTCTTCTCCACTTCAGCTTCAGCTCCATTATTTTCACTGTCTGTCCGTTTCTGAGAACCTTTGCCACCTTCCACTTGCTCAATTAAGTCAAGAAGAAGCTTTGGAAGAGCTGCGGCCTCGGTGCCTTCCTCTCTCGCCATGTCACAAATCAGATCATGATTCTCCTAATAATTGGATCAGCCAAAAGATTAATAACTACTTATTTTGATATATTTGTTGATTTTATATCAAGCCGCGTCTCGACCGTACTGTTACCGTCATCTATCGGCGAGGCATGAAACTAACAAAGAAGGTTATTGTTTCGTAGAAGGTAAACACCTGTATAGTAAACCTTGTGAAGACAAAGAGAGATTCTATATACTAATTTATCTAATATACTGCATTTATTTATTCTTTAAATTTATTTGCAATTTAAAATGAGTTCCACATTAACACCCCAGTGTTAAACCTCCAAATGATACATCTAACTCGTATAATTTGTCAATCGTACATAAAATTTTGGAAAAGAATTAACAGTACCTGAAGTAGCTGAGTCAGTCGATCAAGGTCCATGTCAGCAGAGGAAGCACCCAGCAGCATCTGAGTGAACAGCCCATTTATAAGTGACATTTGATTCTGAAGATCTCTGCAGTCAGCCTTAGTAAGTCCAAGTTGGGACTCCAAATTCGTTATCTCCGTATCCTGTGTATCGATCTGACCCACACAGCAAATTAAAATCTCTTTATTCGTTTCGTCGGAAACATTATAGTCTCACAATACCTTCTCGTCAGCCTTCCTAAGATCCTCCTCCAAGCACTCGGACTTCTTCAGGGCTTGATCCAATCTCTCCTTCACATCCACAAGTTCCCTGGCTGCGGCTTCTTTTAATTCGCTCAGCACTTTCAGCCTTTCGTTGTAGAGGCTCTTCAGGCTATCGATGTTCTCCAGCTGACGCTCACACTCGAGGCCAACGTCGTCCTTCAGGTCCAAGAAACTTCTGTCCCCTAATCGGACCAGAATCTGCGCGAGATGGTCCTTCAGCTCGTTGGCACGTAATTCTCTTCTGTAGAGAGCCTCCCGTGTTTTGTTCGTCAGCTCTGCCAAGCTTCGGATGCGATATCGATGCTGATCGGGCTCTGTTTCCAGCTGGTAACGGAGGTCGTCCATTTTGTCGATTTGGAAACGAATGTCGGCTCTCAGTTCGTCGGAGACCTGAAGGTTTTAGTGGAAATCTCTCTCGCATCAAATAAAATTAATCACATGTTATATCATATATAAAGATGATATAACACATGGTAATAAGGAGAGTAACATGCAATGATGCATGTGGCAATTCAACGACGAATGTGCTAATGCAATGATGTGATATAACATGTGGTGATGCTACATGTATCAATATAGCACGTGATCTGCTAACTAAACTCTATTCAACTTTATGAAGCTACTCAACAATATTATTAATATCTGTCTTGTTGAAATTTATTACAATATGTCACTTTACCTTCAAGATGCTCGCCAATCGTTGCGCTTCGATTCGTTTCATAGCCAGCTCATGTTCATCCGGCTTTTGATCTTTTATCCTAGATCGTTTTGAATTTTCATCCAGGTTTCTTTGTGTCTGTGCTTGAGGATCGTTCTGTGCAGACCTCAAAAGGTCTAACACCCTCGACGTTTCTGAATGAGCCTCCTTCTCTGCATCTAATTCTCGTCTAAGCCGTTCCATTTCCGAGGAAACAGCAGCGATGGCTCTTTGTCTGGCTTCTCTCTTTAAAGTCAACTCCTTCTTGAATTCCTCCAAATTCGTTGCACGTTCTGCTGAGGAATTTTCTTGCGAATCGTCTGTCGGTTCGATTGTACCTATTGATCATGTTTCAATTACGTGAATTACACTGAGAACTGAAAATATTTGCGTTAAAATTGGGACTGTTAAGATTTTTAGACATATTCATGTTACAATTGCTAATTTGTATATTGTTAGTGTAGATATTAACTGAAAATTGTTAGAGACTTCATTATTCAATTATATGTATTTCAGCCCGTTTTTAATAATCCATAAAATGAGTAAAAATAGTGAATGTTCGTGTTAATATTGCAAAATATAGAAAATTTTACGTTGAAACTGAAAACATGTAACTCTGGAACCATTATTTCTGAAATTTCTAAAATAACTGTTAAAAGAATAAAAATTAAAGTGACATACCAACGTCCTCTTTCGAAGCGTCATCATCGCCTTTTTTCTCAGTCTTGATAGTCTCCTTCAGTCTTTGAATCTCATCCAAAGCGTCCTCGAGAGCCTTGATCTGTTTCTTTTTATCCGAAACCTCCTCGGACAATTGTGCCTTCAGTTTCAAAGTCTTCTGGCTCTCTATGCTTTTGATCTGCTCTTTTTCTAACAAAGACTTTTCTAGGTCCTGCTCTAGACTAGAGATCCTCGCCTCGGCAGTGTCTTTTTGCGTGTTGAACTTATCAATTTCTTCCAGCAACCTTTCCGTTTCCTTTTTTGCTATGTCAAACTTTCCCATAAGCTTATCGTACTCTTCTATGTGCTCTTGCAAATTTGATTCTGCTTTCTCGTGTCGCGTTTTGGATTCCTGTAACAATTTAATTTTATTGCATGAAAATCGGTATGTTTATGGTAGAACTCTGGACTGCTATTTTGGTTTGGTACGTATGTGTACTCTGATGTTACATATGTGTGTAATTTTGGTATGACATGTGTGTACTTTCGATTTGAGATGTAGTATGTAATTTTAGTTTCATATGTGTATGTAATTTTTTGACATATGTGTATAATTTTGGTATGACACATGTGTATAATTTTGGTTTCATATGTGTATGCAATTTTTTGACATATATGTATAATTTCGGTTTGATATATGTACATTCAGGTGCAAAGAAATATTACTATATGTAACATATGATCATACACGTATGAAATAACATGACCCTAAGTGCTGTATCCATATTTCACTTATTTCAATCCACATCAGACACGCTCAAAAGAAAATGAAGAAGTTTGCATTGCACCTATGTGTACATACCACACAAATTCATGTAGTACTCAATTAATATCAATGATATTAATGCTTTGCTTATTTCACCAAATACACAATCCTGTCTTCAGGTGAAGCCATACCTCATAGTCCATCGTCAACTTGCCCACCAACGCCTTCTCCTGAGACAACTCCTTTTCCAGTCTTTGGTTCAAGCTTTGGTACTCCAGTCGTTCAGCCTTTAACCTCTCGACCTCTTCCGATAGCCTGATCACCTCTTCCCTGAGCACCCTCTCATCCCCCTCGCTCTTCATCACACACTCTTCCCCAGACTTTAAATGCAAATTCACCATCGTATCGTCATCAGATCTCGACTCTCTTCGCCGATTTTCCACCCTGAGATCCCCTCGATTCATGTCACGCGTTTTATACTCTTCAGGTACGGTGCTTGGAAGCTTATCACAGCCGATATCGATCTGTCGACGATTCGAATCGTCGCAATCATCCATCGTTTCATTCGTACACCTCAAATCTCTGTTCATCATCATCTCCAATCTTTCGACCCTGGACCGAAGTTTCCTGTTTTCGTCCTGACACAGGCTTCTATGTCTGATCAGACAGGTATCCGAGTCCGTGGACAGGTTCTCCAGTCTGTCGATCCCCGCCTCCATTCTTCGTTTCTCTTCGTAGTCTTCGACGTCTTGCTCGATCGTCAGCCGTTTCTTCGACGGCTCCATCGTTTCGCGTCTTCTGGACTCTCTCTCCTTCCGAAGTTCAACGTACAGGGTCTCTAAATGTCCCAACGTGGCCGCGTGCGCCGTGGCCAGCTGTTGATTCGCCATTGCTAACTGAGAGATCACTCTAGACAGTTCCATCGTCTCCTGAGAGAACGAAGGGCTGTGCCCCTCGGCCGACTGCCAACCTGTCATCTGTGCGGCGTACGTCAACTGCAATATAAATAAATGGACTAATTTCAGAGACGCCGATCGGAACCTAAGTCGATCGACGATCGGAATTTTGGATCAAGGAATGGTTACGTGGCTCGTTGCTCTCTTTGCATTGCGCCGAGAAAAACCGAATGCATGAATGGTTCTCTTTAATAATTAAATTCGTGAAGTTTTTATGCAATTTTGAATTAAGTTTCCTATGTTAGCATTAATTATTTTTGCATATCTTCATGAAGTTAGAAATGAAATAAAGCATCGTATGGTAAGATGCGATGATCGACTGTTCTGTTATTTCACTTCAAATGAATAAAATACTGTAAATCAATATTGTTTCAACAAAATCACAGTATTCAATCTACCCCAACTAAAATAGCACGAATACTCACACAGATCGAAGTGTTCACTAAATCACCAAGATCAACGATTGATACTAGAAAAGTATCGTACACGACGTCTAAGTCTGATCAAAGCGCAGAAACAAATGGAAGTTCGCGTATCCATGTACGCAGCGTCGACAAAGAGACTGCGTGTATGAACGAGATCGATCGCGAGTTTTAAAGCTGGATCCTCATCGAACGATCCACGAGAGTGCACTGGCACCAGACTCGTCGAGTTCTGCGAAGGAACTCGAGACACGAAGGCACGTGATCGTGATCGATGCCTGCGAACTCTGCCTCTGGTTGACCGTGACTCAGCGTGTTCTCCCGAAATCATGAAGAGACGCCAGCGCTTGGAGAATAGCCAGATACTCGCGACGCTTTTCCATCAGACAAAAGAAAATGCCTCGGAAAATTTCGAGCCAACGACTGCGGTATTCTTTCGGCAAATAAAACGCAAGCTTTAAAAATTTGGGGGACGGGCCTTAGTCAACGATTTGAGTAGGTTGATCAGAGTTTAGCCATGAGTAGATGCTTGGTCAAAAATTTGAGTAGGTTGATCTCAGTTGGAGTCTGATTTATTAGAGATTCATTTGGAGAGATTTATTGGAACTTAATCAAAAATTTGAGTAGAGGTTAGTCAAAGACTGGAGGAGATTTATTAGAGTTAATGATCTGAGTAGATAGGAGTCAAAGGTTTGAGTAGATCAGATCTTGGTTACAGAGTGGATTGATCAGAACTTAGTCAATGATTTCATGATTTGACTGACTAGAATTTAACTGGAGATTTATCCAAAGGTAGATTGATCAGAACTTAGTCAAACATTAGGAGTTAATTATACAAATAAATTGACAAAAGCTTGGAAGATTCAAGTACATATATTAATAAAGACTTGATGAGATACTCCAGTAGATCGAAGCTTAATCACTCAAATAAACTGATCAAGGTTAGGTTAAGTTCAAATAACAATTAAACACTCAATTAATTTCCTCAATGCATAACATTCAGCCAGATCAGATCGATTGAAAATAAGCTCTGTTTCATCGAATAAACAGATTTTATCGTCCCGATGAAGAGTACCGTTAGATGTGATGTAAGTGCGTATTATTAAATTTTGAGGATGCTTTTTCGAACCAGTGAGTGGCTGACACAATGGGATCTCACGGTCTTGACTGATCATCGCCAAGTTCTGAAGCTTCAGGGCTCAATGTTGAATCATCGAAACGTATATAAAATTTTAGAGAACTTCAGGAAAGAATGGTGTACCAGGAATCGGGGATTAGAATACTGAAATGTCGTCATGGATCAAATTTCAGAGTTTGAATGAAAAGGAGGTGGGAGAATTAAGATGGTAGGTAAATTCAAAAGTTAGCGCATTAGTAAATATAACGAATGAAGTAATAGTCCACAATCTTGACTGTGGTGTACATAACTTTTAATTGTGTAAGAATATTGATGGAAGATAAACAGAGCACTTTAAAAATATAAAATAAACAAGAAATATAAAATCGTTGAATAGGTATGTTCTTATAAATTGTTTTCAGTCTTCAAATAATTAAAAGTACTGTGTTAATTCATACACTTAGTGTATTTTATAAATCTTGAACATTTTTTTCTGGAATGTATCATACAGTATATATATTTTTCATTTGTTGTCATGTATGTGTAAGTGTGTGAACATCTATAATCTAGTGATTAATCTCTTCATTTAATGAGCTTCAAACTCGAGCAAATAAATTTTTCATCAAATTTCCATCACTCTAGATGACACAAATTGTTAGAATATAACAAAGAAAAATAATCTCACCAAAGTCTCTCGACGAGGATGTCTCAAGTTCGACAAACTGGGCGCTGACGGTCTTTGACTCCACCACTCTTCGCCCCTGAAGGTCGCATAAGGACTCGGACCCTATAAAACGCGAATAAAAGCATTTTCGAACTCGCGTGTTCTCATTCAGCCTCAGGCCGAACACCAATAAATATTCGTTTTAAATTTAACCTGTGATCGAGGTTCTTCACCCACATCGAACGCGCCAGTCCTCCTCCTTTGTCGTATATTTTCGTTCGTGTATTCTGGACAGTAAGACTCCTCTGTACCGCGGATAAACGTCTCCTCGTTTCGTTCCATGGACGGTGCCGACGGTGATGGTGCACCGTTACTACTTGCCGTCGCACCCATGATACGCTTGTTCTACTTGCTTCGCCAATTTCCACGCGAAATTCGTCTTTTTGGAAATACTTGCCCTGTCGTGGAGAACAAGCAATAATGTATCAGGCTTTTTAATAACAGACATATAAGTCAGTAAGAACTAACCTATAAATTAACACGTTATGTGTACTTTGTATAACTTGTATCAAATACTTGAGACTACAATAAAGATCTTACACAAATAATATAATATATTGTTAGTACGTTAAGGTTGTTAATAATCAACTTCCAGAGTGAATTAGCAAGACCTAACCTATAAAATAACATGTCACAGGTACTTTATATAATTGATCCTGTTTTAAATCATTTTGAACACTTGAAACTGTAATAAATCTTAGATAAATGATACAGCATATCGTTAGTATACCAGAGTTCTTAATAATTAATATACAGGGTGAGTCAGTAAGAACTACCCTCTGAAATAACTTGTCATTATACATTTTATATAATTGACTCCCTTTTACAATTGACATCAAACACTTCTAACTACAATATACAAAATGAGTCAATAGAAATTAGCATCTAGAATAACTTGTGACCCATTGATTGCGTGAAAAAAGTTCTAAATAAAATATCACGTGTGTAACATTCTAAAAGATTCACATATTTGTACAATTTATAAATAAATAAGCTTGATACGAATATTAGTTGGTAGAACGGTATCAAATTGCGTCGCTGTTACTACTGCGAGTTGCATCAATGGTGCCTTGTTCTACTCGAATGGACAATTCCTTTGGGAAATTTGCCTCGTCAGGAAAAGCACTCACTCCATAAAACAGGGACCATAAGACTGTAAAAACTGCATGCAATTTATACGGAAAGTTTATAAGCGAAATTCTTAATCGCGAATATGCAAATTTTTCTTACACTGCATTTAACCTATAAATTCTATTTAATTTACAAATTCTATGTATTCAATCTAAATTAGTTCTATCTGCTCTACAAAATATGTTCTATATATTCCCCAGAAAATTTCTCAATCTCTCCGTCATTTAGAAACTGTTAACCTCCTGAGGAGAACCAATATACAATTAAGTTATACTTATTTAAAATTTATTTGCTCTTCACATTTACTCGGGTCCTAATTCCATCACGTCCCCCTAACTCAATTTCACAAGTACCTTGTTCCTAGAAATGGCGGAGAACTTCAAAATAGAGCGAACGCTAAGGTAAACGAATCTATATCGATATCTGCGATGTACAAAGAAGCAATCAACTTCGTAGCTAGAGAGTTGGCACAGAGAAAAAAGTCGGGCCGGGTCAGTTCGTATTTTTAGAAGACAGATCAATCTCGATCCTTCACCGTAAAATGGGCATTGACGTCCATCGACGATGGATATAAAAGAAAGAATGAATATTCTGCCGGATGGCAGAAGGAAAAAGAAACATTGGGTTAATCTTCAAAGTTACGTTAATCGTCGAATGAATTTTCGAAAAATCTTACTGGTTTGTTTTTGGTATTTGGAGATTTAAAAAATTTTTTTTTTTATTTTTTACGAAGATCAGAGGTGCCACTTTTACGACAGGGAATGTTCGAAGAAGCTTTATGACTCGCGTGCTACCGCGTCTCTGCTCGCAACGCCAGCTTTGTAAATATGCTTAAATATAACTCGATCTACGATCGAAAACGGACGCGTATTTCCGAGCTAAACGAACGAAAACAAAGAAGTAGCTATACAATTTTTATTTCATGCGAAATAAAACGGTTTCCTTTACGCCACAGTAATAAACAACCTGTGACGTTGTTTTCTTAGGGAGGAAACAACAAATGGAGGTTTCAAATCTTTATATTTGCACGGTTTCACGTTTGCAAACTTTCCGATTTAGAAATTTATGGGTTCTCAAATTTTCGGGTTTTGAAATTTACGGATTTTTAGATTTTCAGGTTTTGGAGTTTATTTTGGGTTTATGGAGTTTATATTTCTCGAATATTGAGGTTTAGGGATTTTTATATTTTCAAGGTTCCAAATTTTTATATTCTCAAGTTTCAATTTTTCTCAAGTTTTTAATTTTTAAGTTTTCAAACTCAGATTTTCATATTATCAAAGTCCCGAATTTACAATTTTACAGATTTGGTAACTTACACTTTCTCAAATTTCCAGACGTAGAAATTTACACTCCCTCAAATTTCCAGACGTAGAAATTTACACTCTCTCAAGTTTCCAGATTTAGAAATTTTCGCAATTGCAAGTCATCATGTTTACATTTTATGTGTCCCAAAACTGAAAGAGGTGGTGAAATGTCCTCTATTTTCCCTCCACGTCCCCAAGTTCATCCCCCTGCTCCCACACTTGTTTTTGAACAAACAACCTACGTTTCATATGACACGTGTCACCGGTGGTTCATGATATTTATCAAAGACTCAAGTTTAACTATAAAATTTGTTGTTCAATTAAAAAATTTAGTGATACAAGAATGAAACAAGTATGCTATGTGTATACTATAATCACAATTTTGTATAATTAAACATAATTTACTTTCCCAATTTATTTCTAACGGTGTTTGTTGAACTAGTCCTAGCTTCAGATAAATATTAAACATGAATAAATATTACGTTCATGAACAAAAGCAAATTTAATACTTCTTAAAGTAATGAAAAAAAAAAATAAAATGCAATACTGAAGACCTCACTGAACAATGTTATTCAACAAAATCATTTGCTCGATCAATGCATCAAAATAGAATAATTTATAATGAGTCCATTGCATGGTTCACCCTGTACAATTAAATAAGAGACTAATTAAATTTTTGTGGACTACATAAATTTCCACACAAAGTACTTTAAATCAGAATTACAATCTATACAATAGTACGTTGAAATAAATAATATTTTTCTCATAAGAAAATGATAAAATCAGTAAAAATTGATGCTATCACATGTTGCATTAGTAGCTCGCACAAAATACATAATAAAATTTAATTCGAATAAAGATGAACAACTCAAGCTTCCCAAGTAAACCCAACGAATTATATTTTACAGAAGTAGAAAATATAAATAAGCAATTAAGCAGAAATTTGAACTAAATCGACGGGCATAAAATGGTGGCAGTTTACTGCGGTTCGTGTAATCGAGAGATTGTACAACATCCATCGAACATGCGAAACAAACGCGAGCACGAGTCGGTCCGTTGCCATAAATACATCATAAATAGGTGTACCAAGGAGTGCAGCACGGGTTCCAAATTTAGATCCACGAGAGAACGGACTAAGCAGACACGTCGAGAGCATCGAATCCACCGATTTTTCGTAGCACGTGTCGTGAATCGCGTAATCACGCGTCACGAGGAAGAATTGCGCGAGGAACAACGGAAATTGCGAAACTGCCAGAACGGATCGAAGGATCGTAGCAAACGAAATCGAACGGCGGTCGACGTTCTTCGTGACCGAAAATCGAATCGGAGAAGAAAGAGAACTCACCGGTGGTCATCCGAGTTGTCGATAGTTCGCCAGTGTTCGATTTCCTTAGGGTCAACGACGACACTTGACTACCGTCGCTGCTTGCGAACTAGCGACTCACTTCTCTAAAAATACCATTTCGAAAGACCGCGTGCGCAAAGACGGCTTTGGATCTGGCGCATGCGCGATCGACACTTCCGTGTGGCTGTGATCTAGGAAGTCGATAACACCTTGATAAACTTCCTGAGTTGCATCGATCAGCTGGAGGTTCGTTAGGTTTGTTGCTGTTCGATGCCAGATGCGCAAATTCCAGCCGCCATTTTGGGAGAAAAATGCGGTATAAATTGTTCTTTCCATTTTTTGTGGTGACCTACGAAATAATGGAGCAAGTTACTTGGAGGTTTTAATGTAAAAGTACTTGAAAGGTACTTAAATAGTTCACATCTATGAAATACTATGAGATGTGGAGGGTCTATGAAATAGGTGTGATAATGATGCAAGTAAAATTACTTAAAGGTTTTAAAATAAAACTCAAAGGTGTTTTCTTCAAAGAAAAGACTTTCAAGAAGAAATATTATTTATGGTAATAATGTGAAAAGGGGAGGATGGAACTCACCCCTTCGGAGTTATTATCAAAGAAAATTACGTTAAGTCATAAGTTAAATTTTACTGTGGTCAATTCCTATTTATTTCCAAACCCATTAATGACGATAAAAAGTTATAAATGATGAAATAAATGTAGTATTATCTAATATTGAATGAAAAGTATAGCAAATTATTCTTTACTGTGAATTCGAGTAACTAACATGCGGTGAAATTACACCCATGGAGTTTGAGGTGTGAAAATTACATTTCAACTCAATGTATATTTTACACTAACCAAATACATACCTTAAAAAACAAAAATGGAAAAAACTCACCCCTTAAGACTTCATTTTATCATCAAACCAAATGAACATTGCAAATAAACTATCCAGTAACTCCTTCTTCGTTTCAAAAGTCATTGAAATAAAAACAGTAAAACATACCAGAAGTTATAAAAATGTACAATCCAGTTCAGGTATACAAATCTGATTTGTAAACTGAAACTTGCAAAACTTTCATATAATATGAAACCACTATCAAAAGAAATGTAAGACTAAAAAAAGTGAGAATAAAAGGAATATGGATTATAAATTGGTTCAGAGCCCCCGAGTATTTTGACAGTGATGAATCGTGTCACGATAGTGACTGATGTCACGACCATTGTACGGCGAACTTTCTGGCGTCGTAAATTCATAAATTCGTACGAAGACACCGTGGAAAAAGAGACGCAGCTACGAAAATACGTACAACCCAACAATAACGCCGCTTCTGTTCTATATTTAGTCGGTTTTTCGAATGGTTCGACGGGGCGATGCACATGCTCGCGGGCAGAACTTCGACTTCCTGTACGACGTTTTCCACCCTGTCACTTTGACCTCGTACGACTCTTTCCGAAATAAACAATTCGACAGTAAGCAAACAACTGAGACTTAAGTTTGCACTATAATTTAAACAGCGTTTATGTAAGCGCTAATGCAAAATTCGACTCCATTTTGTTATCTCGAGTTTCATGTCTTTATCGCGACTCATTTGCATGCTAGTTAAAAATAATTTATGGAACATTGACGTAGCCAGGATTTCTGTCTAACAATAACGTAAATCTATATAAAAAATATTAAATACATTCTACAATTTTTGCTTAGTTTTGAATTTTTGTCGAGGTTAGGAAAACGATTGAACTTTTTAATGTAATTTTATTTATTTTAAATCGATCACAGTTAAATTAAAAATAGTATTAATGGAATATGAAAATGTGACACCGTGTGGATGTATTTTTGCGATCAAATTTGCGGTTAAAAATCGGTGTTTTGCTGAAACGTGTTTATTAACGTTTCGATATCGCACAGAAAGGATCGTAATGGATGCAACGCATTTAGCACGAACAGAAATAACGTAGAAGCGGATATTGAACGCAGAATATTCAACATTTTATTATTTACAGCTCGTGTTTTTGATGACGACAATCGGATTCTTCTATCAGACTGCAGAGTTTTGCAGCGAACTTGAATCCATTTAATTTACGACTCTGTAAACATATATAAATGAAATATCGGCGGTGTCCATTAAGATAATTGTGATTAAAAATTCAAGTGTTAGTCTCCGATACCAATATCTGATTCAATATAATGAAATACACTAAAAACGTAATACAATACTTGATTATTTTAAATAAAACGATTGCAAGAAACTGTGCCAATTTTTTTCGTGTGTCGTATTTATTATATGTATAGTGACTCAGAGCATGATGCAAATACATTTTCCTAGAATTTACGGATGATCACACACACGAATCAAATTTTTGCGATAACATAAAATAAAAATAGAAGCTGGGTAAATGCATGTGGAGAAAATCATTTCTGCAATGTTTAAATAAATTCCTTTGCAGTTTAAAATATTTACTAGTTATCAATGTTTAGTATATTGCATTTTCTTGCGACATTACCTCATATACAGAGATCTATCAGTTACGTAATAATGGACAATTTAACGTTTCTACATTTTATTAGAACAGACGTTTGAGGTGTCTCCTGATTCGTCTTGGTTTCCATACTTTTTGGTATATCAGAAGACGTAACATGGATCCCTTGAGCTTTCAGACAATTTTTCAAACTTCTCTCGACGTTATCGATCATCTGATGCATTCTATTAGACATTTTCAAGTAGCATTCGCCTTCGAGCACCCATTCTGCGAGAGACAAACATTGCATCAAATCTATTATGGTTGTGGTATCTTGAATGCTGTGGATTGGTGCATCGTTCTTAATAATACATTTTTTATTATAACAAGAAGCTGTGGTTATGGAATTTTTTTTTTAGAGTTTTCAGATTTTGGGAGTTTCAGGTTTAGGACTTTAGAATTAGGTTTTAGAATTTTGAGATTTTAGGGATTTTAGGTTTAGGACATTTGAAGTCTCAGATTTAAAAATTTTAGAACATTAACATTTTTAATCTTTGAGACTTCGGGACTTTCGTTTGAATTTTAGAATTATAAATTTAGAGTTCTGGCACTTTAACATTTACAAACTGACACTTTGGAACTTTGACACCTTCATTTTTTATAAACATTTTTTAGAAATCCGAAGGTGTATATCAAAGTTCCCCACGACACTTGTATTAATCAAATATCTTACCCTGTAAATTATTTCCGTCGGCTATCTTACTATCAATTGTTTTGGAAGCATTATCAACGTCTACATTGTCTTCCGTTTCGTTTACTTTTTGAACACAGTTCTCTTCGATTTTACAATCAACCTTATCTCCTTGCCCGTTGATCGTGTCCTCCTTAGTTCTACATCTACATTTATTAAAAAATACATTATTCACTATACAAATTATAATTGAACATATATACCGCTGATTATCAGAATCCTCCACAATTTTTGATACTTCGTCGAATTCCTCCATAACCGAGTTAACTTCAGAATTATCGACAGTAGTTTCGTTTTTTATAAATAATTCTTTGACAACTTCTGGATTATGAATTACCTTGACGAAATCATCAGATAAATTCTGTTCAAGGGATTATATGTAGTATTTAAATTTGTTGTTGTTAGAAGAAAGATAGAATGAATTTTACTGGTTGCTGAAGAATCTCCTGAGTTTTGTTTGTCTCCGTGATTTCTTCATCGTTGTAGGTCTGGTACTCGAAGGATCGATTGAACATCGAGACCTCTGGAATTGGAACAGACTTGTCGCCTTGCTGGTCGCGTATCGAAGATAATTCTTTGGACTTCACTTTTTGTATTGTGATCTAAATCAGTAATGAACGAGCGACCGAATTAGCTTCAATTCGTTGCAACCTTTCGCTCGATATCTGCAATCTGTTTCTATTTTCTGTTTTCATTGAAACTATTATTGCCTGGAGTATTATTACATCTGTTAGTGAAACTGTTATTGAACGTATTGAAACTATTACCGGAAGAATTATTGTAAACATTTTAGACATTATTATTAAAAATATTATTACTACATCCAAAACATTGTTATATTACTCAAAGTATTATCATTACTTAAGAATTCTCAAATTATTATTGAAAGGGTTATTGTTCAAACTATGACTTATTATTACGGAAACTATTAATAAAAGTATTATTACTTAATACATTAATCAAAGTATTATCATTATTCAAGTATTACCAAATTAATATTGAAAGTGTTATTATTGAAATTAGTACCAAAAGTGTTATTGTTGAAACTATTACTAAAAGTATAATTACTACAACTATTTTTGTACATTTATATAATATCTATTAAATTATAAAAATAAAGACTATGGTACAATGGTAAATTTGTACCTCCCTCTTCATGGTATCTCTGACTTTCACCATCTCCATAGCGTTCAAACGCCGGAACATTTCATCGACGAAAGACTCATAAATATGCAGCTTTTTCGACAGCGTCATCCGCGCCATTTTCTCGTTCTTTAGGGCCGCTTCCGTCAACCCCAAATCACGTTCCAATCGTCCCACTCGCGCCATCAATTGTTCATTAAGCAACGTTAAAAACTGTGCCTAATATAATTGAAAATCTTTTAAAACATTCTTTGATCTGAAATTTCTCTCAAATTTTAAGATCGAATTTCTAACCTTGCATTGGGTAATGTAGAATTTGTGAAAATGAAACTTCTAAACTTTGTAACTATGAAGTTATTAAATTGGGGAAGTGGGAAGATGAGAAATTAGAAAATTAGGAAATTAGGAAAATATGAAAGTAGGAAAGTAAGATATCTGGGGTTATAGAAACTCGAAAATTTGATCATTTGAGGATATGAAAATTTGATAATTTTTAGAATTCCTTAATTCAGCAGTTGGGAAATTAAAAATTGGGAAAAATAGAAACTGAAATTTTGGGAAGTTGAAAGCGTGGAAAATCATCTCACAAAGTTGGAAAAATTAAGAATTTAGAGAATCGAGAATTAAAAAATTTAGAAATGTAAAAATTTTCCAATTTCCACTCCTTCGCTACGTACTCTTCTTACATCACCAAGTATATTTATAATAAATCTAACTGCAATGATTAATCCCCATTTTCTATAAAATCCAAACCCAACCCAAACACCACAATCTCCAAATCGTTACACTCAGAAAGTTTTATCGACATCGAAAATTGTCGAATACCTCAAGACATTAATGGAAGTTTAACCTTGTTTGCCGTGTACGATGAATCAAATTTCGAAGCGTGGCAAACTCGACACGTTCTTCGACGTTGATCCGAGTACCCGCATGTCGTGCGATGCGCTTCGAGGATGCTGTCGATCGATTTGCTCTTCGTCATTTTTTCGATATCGATCGGTCTGGGCGACACGATCGACGGTAAATGACCGTCGTTAACGATCTGTAGGATTACATTTGATTGTTAGCGTTCGATAGGGTGCGTCCGTTTTACAGGAACGAACGGAAATTGCGAATTCGCTGTTACGAGACGACGACGACTTACTTCTGGCATGTCGGGTTTTCGATCGAGGGAACGAAGGGGAGGTGACAGGACGAACCGGAAATAGGAACTGGTCCCCAGGATTTTTATTTCTTTGCTCACGTAGACGAATTGGTAATCGATGTTCAACGACGCCTGCACCGTTTTTTAAACATATCAAGGTTTACTGATATCTCCCAAACTTATCTACTTAGATTTCACCTAACAATAATTGTAAATTAATAATTTTATTGTTAACTTGTAAAGTGGTATTGCTGACTAGTCGAATTGATAGTAGAAATAAATCGCAGCTGTTTTGTAACTTAGGTCTTGGAAAATTAATAGTATATATTTTAAGTTACTCAAGAGTGGTATTTATGAGTGTGTAGATGACCGTATTAATAATTTATAAAAATTGTCAACGACATATCCACAATTTTCATAAAGAGAAATAAGTCATAATTTGAGGTATCAAATAAACATATAATATGATATTTAACTGAATTTTTCAATTTCCAGACCTCTCGATGAAAAGTGTGCAGAAACATGATACTACGATTGGGTGATAATAAGTCTCTAGGTGCAACAACGACGTATTCGAAAGTAAGGTATTGTTGAAGATTGGCCCATCCTCGTGGGAAGATTCCGATCCAATCGCGTGTCGAGGTACGTACCTGAAGATTGTAAATAATGATAGTAAATAAGATAAATCGAGACTGTAATAAAAGAATTCAAGCTATCAATTAGGTATATAACGGCACAAGTCTATAAAAAGTCTATCGATAAAATTGTACGAACTTTATCTTGTAACTTATAATCTACCACTATATCTTCATCGACGCTGTATTTCGTTTTCAGTTTTTCAAATTGAACTTCATTGGTGTACTGACAATGAAATGTGCCACGTGCACAGCAATACATTTTTATAAACGTTTGTAGCTGAAAAATAAGGCTAAAAACGTCGCTGATCAATGATTCGTGAAGGTAGCCGTTTTTATTATCTTATTGGAACAATTTGGTTATCGGGAATTGACAAATGAACGATGAATATATACAAAAATTGCTGTAAATAACATTAAAATTGTGTTAATGGATAAAATCTTTAAATCATCGCAATTTTAATGAAAATGGGTAATGTATTCATCTCTCGTAATTATTTGTATTCGTATCAATTGCAAAGTACGAAGCAGCAGCTGCCATCTAGCAGCGAAGTGTAGATAATCACGAACGTCCGAATGCATACCAAGAAATCGTAAAGTAGTGTGGATAAATTATTCTGCAATCCTAGTTTACATACACATATTTTTACACCATGTAAATTTATTCAATCATTTTTTTCCACCAAGCATTTACTCATTCCAGAAAACCATTAACATCATCACGCGTATGTCGTTTACGACCTTCATATAAATGACTTGTACTTAAAGTATACAGAAGTAACAACAAACACGCACAAAATTGTGTATTTCTCTACTCTTCGTCCTTTATAATGTCACAATAGAATAAAGTTTCATTAACAATACATATATTATGTTCCATAATTGTAGCAAATGGAAGAACGATGTTTCACGGATAAGATAACGAAAACTGTTATCGCGAAACACGTTAAATACACTTGGCTTCGATGTAGACTTCCTTTAATTGTGGATAAGAGTACAGGAGAGTTATTCCGATTATTTGTTCTATATTTCGGAACAGCTTAATGTATGTACATTTTATTTCTGCGTGTTAAGATTGGAAACAAACAATAGTAATTTTATCCTTGAAACTTTCGACATAATTACAGCGGTAATTATATAAGTATATATTAGCATTATAATGTACTAGTCTGGAAACTCTTAGGGTCCGTTGTTTATATAACTCTTAATTTACAGATTTGTAACAGAGACGAATTAAACTAAATATTTCGATTTAATTTTGCAATTTATATTATCTTAAGTAACATGTACGGTACATATGCATAATGTACAAGATCTCTTCTACAATTTCATATTTTTATATATGTGGTATTAGAATGAAGGTACTATTAAAAATGCTAATTCTTCTATTAGAGATACAATTTTTGGAATGAATATAATCGTATTACAACAAAATTTTATTCCAATGAAAGAGATACAACGAACTTGTATCGTAACTTAATACTGTAGCGACGGTCATGCGAACGTCAGCGGGGTAGAGAGTAGAGATTCGAAAGTTGCCGCCACGGAGTTGCGTAGTGCGCACGCGCAGGAAGCATCGCACCGCGTTCCTATTGGTCGACGCGCGAGTGGACCGCTGGAGCGAACGCGCGCTCAAGTGCCGTACTGATCGCCTCGATGACAAGGCCGTCAGTTACTGTTCGTGCACGAATGCGACCAAATACCCGGGTATCTTGGCGGGTTTTCGCTCGGAGCTGCGCTCACGAGACCAGCTCGGGAACGAGAAAACGGAGGTGACGTTTCTGCCAGGAGAAGGAAACAGTGAACGTTCGATATCGAGAGCAACGTCCGACAAGGATCAAGCAGGAAGGACTAAGCGTACGTGACACCAGACAAGTGGAAACCTGTCGAACACCTGGGGCTGCACTTTAGTCCACCTTTGGCCGCGCACATAGGCAGACGATTGTCAGGTTAGTGATAGCCGTAAACGATGCGTCGGCGCGACTAAGCACGCGGTTTCTCCGTCTCGCTTTCTCCCGCATCCTCGTCACGTTCACGGAAATTCTGTCAGACTTTTTATCGTACACAACGGCCGTCGAATAACCCTCGATTTCTCGTTAGTCGCTGTCGCGTAAACTCGAGCGAAAAGCTCATCGTTCGAACGTGACACTTACGGTACCGAGTGACCGACGAATATTTGACAGTCGACTGACAGAAATTCGATTGTACGAGGTGGGCTGTTCGGGACGTGGATCGTTATCGATGCTGCCCTTGTTTATCTCTGTCTCGTTCGCGTTTTCGTACGTTTGAATTGTGGTTCGAACAGTGGGTATCATGTTGGCGTTAAAATATTCATCGAATTTGGTGTTCGATAACGGCAAGGCCCGTTTTTATCGATTGATTTTGCGACCAATCGGACGTGTGTCTTCTGCTATCAGTTATAAGCAAGGATCGACGTCTTTAGACGTGTCCATCGACTTTGCAAGCGAACGTAGCGGAAGACCCTCGTCGCGACCTTGATCGGGTAGCTGGTATAGCGGTATACTCGAGCCGCGCGCGTCGATAATTCCTGTCGTGCATTCTCCGTCTCGTATTCGTCGTCTTCGCGCCAATCCGCTCGTTCCCGTCTCAGCTGTGCATCGATGCCTGTTTACAACGTGCTTCTTCGAACCCGATTATCGTAGGGTTGCAAATGTACGAATAAATATAGTCGCTTCTTTACCGAACCTCTTTACAGAAACATTAGTTTCTTCGATTGATCCTTCGGAGAGAACGTTCAACTTCTTCCATTGAACTCAATATCAGGCACATGTATTTAGATAAATGTTACTTACCTGATTAGTACTATTACTGTTCTGTAAATCCACTTTACTAACTGTACTATTTTCCATTATGTCATTATACTATTATACTGCTATCTACCTTACTGTTTTAAGCGAACTTAAACATTGACTCATAGCCTGATTACAGCTCAATGACAATCAGGTTTCTCGAACTCTTGGATACTAAAATCCCTAGGTTCACCCCTAGATTCCCATCCTCATTACAATTGTATTTAAATTAGCAAGCTGTCAATCATTTGAATAATAATGTCAAATATAAAAGTCAAATATGTCAAATATAAAATCTTATTTTGTAATGTCATTTGATCAGATTTAAAAATATGCACCTTCTTGACAAATCAAAAGAAATTAAACTCGCCTAACCCGAGCAAAACGGTCGTCGAGTGTTTATCAGTTTGACACTGGTTCAGGATAAACTGAAGATACACTGAAAATATTTACCTATTGAATCCATCATAGAATTGAATTCTACAGTGTTCGTCCAAGTGAAAGGTGTATTGTTAACGAAAGATTCGAATCGTTCCACGATTGTGTAAAAAATTGGATATATAAGGTTAACCTTACTTACAAGTAAGCACTAGTTATCTTATAGAGCAGCAATCAAACAATAAGCTGAATAATGTTATTCACGGGCAACTGAATAACTTGCAAAGTTCTGTTTCGTTTCGTTTGAAAAGTTCGACGTACCTAGTACACCCTGTATCAGGGTTTTCATTTGGTCTTATAATAGAGACTGGTAAAGAGCATAGTTGCCATTGTACGAGTTCAACAAAGGGAACGTTGCAATCGTAATGGACCATGATGTCCGTGAAGCTCTTAGAAAACGTGTAATTAATCCAGGCCAGCTATAGCGAACGGGTTGATATAACTTTAAAAGGTGGATCTGATTTTATGATTAACCCTTTACCGAATCAAATCACAGTTGTGATCTGTATACCGCACATTCAACTTTCGTAGACGTTCTAATTTATGTAATGGATGATTTATACAATTTTTTACAATCTTTATCTCATTTCGTTCTACGTTTTTATGACATTTTTTTAATGAGGAAACTTTGTACATGGTACTCTTGATACATAAATACTGCAATCTCTCGTTAAATTGCCATCAGGAGTGTAGAAACAGTTCGTAGGGTTGACAATATATTGTATCTTCATGTACTACAATAGTGAAGAAGTGTTAATAGTGTGTATGAAAGTTTGTATAATGGAATCAACCGGCGATATAACGAGGGTCCACTATAATTTAAAATATGTGGTTCCTATGTGTTACGACAATATGGTGCACCACCAATGTGCGTAAAAATCCATATAAAGGAAATTCGCTCAATCGGCAATATAACGAGAGTTTGCTGTAATTTAAAGTACGCGGTAAATTTCTGTCATACAATGATCAGAAATATTCATCGGCCACGATAGTCCATGTATTGAAAATTCGAACAATTGGCAATATAAGGAGAGGATACTATATTTTAAAGTACGTGGCAGATTTCGTGAATTTCCGTGTCTTAATCAGAAAGTGTCATTAGCGTGACAGTCCACGTATCGAGAATTCAAACAATTGGCAATATAACGAGAGTCTAGTATAATTTATAATATAAGACCTTCATAGAGTTCGTCGTGATTATAAAGGAGTGGTATTTATGATACTTTGTACTTCGTGTAACATTTAATACACCGGCAATATAATTGGAGTTTACAATGTGTTTAAATTAATAATCACAATCCCTAAAGAAACTGTAGTTCAATGTAATATTGTAAAATTTGAATTTAATCCAAGTCAAAGGGGATAACCGCATAATTTTGCTTGCCATCGGGGCTGCGCATATAAATAACATTAACCACGCCGCTGATGAATTATAACGTGAATAGCGAGCGATGCCGGGTCACAAAACCGTATCAAATGATTTGCCGTTCAATCTTTAATCGCGCCGTTATCTTGCGTTTTATTTATCCGCCGTCCAGTCGGACGACAATCTTTATACATTATTGCCCAAGCCCCGCAGCTAATGGCACTTGTCACGCGATTTAAAAGCATCGCCAACAACGCCAGTCGACCGAGACGTTTCTTTCGATGCGTATCGATCGAACGGCCATTACGCACTCCATTTTTCATTACTTTTTTCCGTTTCGAACGACCGTGCACAGACGACTAACGATAATCGACGTTGTCCCAGCGTTTCGGTCACCATTCGCAACAGAATCCACGATAGTTCTCGCGCGACACACCGTGTGCGTCTTAAAATCGACACCATCGATGACGCATCGCGTGTGTCGTACACAACCTATGACATATCGTACGTGTTCTAAAATATTCGATGCTATAAATGACGTACGTTGTGTGCCCTATGCTATTTGATACAACCTGTGACGCATCAGTTGTGTCTTAAATAATTGATGCAACCGAAGACACGTCACAAGCGTCTTAACACTTTCGATATAATCAATGATGCATCTTATGTCTGCCACGCCAACTGATATAACAGATGTGTCCTACACTGTGTACTCGAGTTCATCAATGATATATCGCACATAAATTAAATTATTAATTCGATGTAATCGATGGCACACCGTACGTGTTATTTATTTTAAGTCTAATGCACTCGGTGACACACCGTGTGCGTCCTAAAAGATCCAATGCATCCAATGACACACCATGTGCGTTTTAAAAGATCCGATGCATCCAATGACACACCATGTGCGTCCTAAAAGAATGTGTTTTAATTTAACGTTAATTCGAAAATGTGTAGAAGTGTTAATTTAAATGTAATTAATTACACGTCCAGTAGACATATTAAAATTGAAAGTCATAAGAGGAAGATCGAGAAAGTAGATTGTGAAATATGATAATGGAATGCAGCTTAGGCAACTCTGAGTCATTGAGTAATTATCCTGTGCAGCGTACGAGAATCGATAGTTTATCTGAAACTGCAAGAAACTCGATAACGTAGCTATCGACTAAATGGTTTCATTTTGAGCGAAGAAACTAAATATTTGCAGAACAGCGTTGATAAATGAAAAGTTGCTCGGCGAGGAACAAAGTTTTCTCGGAGTTCACGTAGAATCTTCAAGTACGACGTATTATACATTAATTATTTACGGTGTTTTTCTACAACGAATGTCGCAGAGTAGAACTTCTACTCTCAGAATTATTGAACTGTCGATTGCAGAACTTCTGGCATAAATATACATGTGCGTCCCGTAGAATCGAACCCTGTAAGCACGTACCAGGAACTATACCGTAATGTACTGTACCACGGGCATATCGCGCAGTCAAAGAGAAAATTTAATCCATCAGAAATTATTGCTTAGGTTACTCGAGATAGTTTGCGCGGATTTATAGTACCAAGTTCAAGTAATGCGAACTCTCGTAAAATACAATTCTATTTAACGAAGTAACCTCCATTCGTTCGCTTTCTCAGCTCTGCTAGGATGTCGGACAAGATTAATATCAATTCCGTCGAATTATCTTAGAGTTTGCACAAAGTCATCCGCATGTCCATCGAACGACTCACGTTCTGCTCGTGCAATTTTAAAACCCATCGAACATACGAAACGACAGGAATAACCAGGGATCGTGCTTTTCATCCTCGATTCTCAATTAAAATCGAGAAGACGAAAGTTCGAATTCGGTGTGCAGAATAATTTACATTAACGTCTAAATTCGTCGGACTCGTGATCCCGTTTAATTGAATGCACATCGATCCGTGCCTGTTATGCTCTGATTAGCGCCTAGCAATTGACGTTCGAACACACGAGCCTCGAAACGTCGAACCTTCTTCACTTCCTCTCGTGTTACGACATATCAAATGTATTCAACTCTCAATTCATCCGTTCGTTTTATTACAAGACGACCTAAAAGAGCCGTCATTTATATTTCCAATTAAAATTGATCACGTTCGTCACATCAAACGGCAAAAATTTTCAGTCAAATTAGTTTTATTATATTGTTATTATTCGCACATTTCATTTATATTCTCACGCATTGTACGGCAGAGTGTATTGGTACCTACCGTACTTTATCGATTTGTATTTACACGCGTTGCGTTCCCAGCTAGTTGTATTTTCAAGTATTTATGTTTCTGATGTACTCTATTTTCGTTATATCAACGCATTATATTTTCGAGGAGCACTGCACTCGAGACGTGTATCTGCAAAATGTTGTATCTCGATGCACTGTATTTTCAAGATATATTTTTATGTTGTAATTTCGAAATGTATTTTGACGCATTGTTTGTTTCAAATGTGGCGCGTTGTGTTTGCAGTGCGTTGTATTGGCAGTGCGTTGCGTTTGCAGTGCGTCGGAATTTCTACACGTTGTGTTTGCAGTGCGTTGTATTTGCGGTGCGTTAGAATCTCCACGCGTTGTATTTGCGGTGCGTTGGAATTTCCACGCATAGTATTTGCAGTGCGTTACAATTTCCACGCGTTATATTTGCGGTGCGTTGCGATTGCAGCGCGTTGTAATTTCGACGCGTCGTACTTGCAGTGCGTTGTATTTGTGGTGCGTTAGAATTTCCACGCGTTGTATTTGCGGTGCGTTGTGTTCACAGCGCGTTGTAATTTCGACGCGTAGTATTTGCGGCGCGTTGTATATACGACAGTTTGCGTCTGCGACGCGTTGTGTTTGCAATACGTTATATTTGCGGCACATTGTGTTTGCAGTGCGTTGAATTTACGGTGCGTTGTGTTTGCAGTGCGTTCTATTTACGGCGCGTTGCATTATCAAAAATTATCAATCATTCGCCACATTCTATTACAAATAAATTACAAAAAAATCACATCTACATGAATGAACCACACATTCCACGAAATGACCAAAAACATTTGCATCGCAAATTTCCTTCAAACGAATTTATAATAAAAAATTTATCCACGTATATTTTTCAAAAGTTCTCCACTTTCTGACAAAATGAAACTGATGTAACGAAGGGTTAAGGTTTCATCAAGGTATATTAAATTGAAGGAAGTTGTTAGTTAAAGGACACAATGAAAGGTACCCGCAGCAATAAACTAATAACCATGGTTCATTCTCAAGATGCTACGGGTTGGCCACACTATGCCGATCCATCGCGATAACAGGGGTCACGTGTTTGATAATTAGGTCATGCATTTTCGGCCAAGCTCGTTTACCGCCTTTACATCGTACTGAATCTCTCCTCTTTATCAACTGCGCTCCGTTCAAAGCATACCAGTCGATGACTTGGCACGGCATTAATTAACGAATTTCATCGTGGCACCGTGTTGTACAGTGTGGTTTCCACGTACCCGTTCTACAGGAACACGGGATCCGTGAAATTTATCGATCGTTTCGTGATAACGTATAGAAACCCGTTAAATAATCTTCGAACGCAATTATCGACGATTTTGTATACGAAAATTTGCTGTTCCCAATCTTCTCGTTAAACATATGGAAAAACATGACTGCGTGAAAACGACCAAAATGTGCTTATACACACAACAATTTTTATTATACAAAATTTGATAATGTAACATAAAAATGTCTTTTTAATTCTGAAGCTTTCGAGTCTCTTTCAGGTATCGAGGTATTTTCTGTTTGTTTCAATTTCACGAAAGGATGTTGCTTTTAATAAAGTGATTTTCTATACACAGTGATATTTACGTGGATGGTTCTCCAGTTACGTCATACTGTTTCGCGTAATTTCGCTGAAAGCAACGGACGCTTCTTTCGATCAGGCATTTAATTTCCTTTGTAAATAATTTTAATCCCGTGTAGGTGTAACATTGCAATTCAAAGGATCACATTTATTCAAAAAATGATTCGACAGTTACGCGTTCTTTCGATCACGTTTCTTTGACGGTGGTTCACGTGTCGATCCCGGATAATCCCCATCGAATTTCGTGATAAAAGGATACCTTTTTTTCCCGCCATTAATTATTTAGACGAGCTGCAACGAACGCTGTACACGTCGAGGATTTCATAATTCAGGTCACGCGTATCTCTGTACCCGTTATTGTACTCGTCGGGTCTCCACCATTGTTTCGATGGATACTTTCCGACCGATCACTCCACAACGAATCGACACTGCCACCGACGTGGATCGATACAGCTTTCGATTCCGTAGCGTCGTCCGAAAAATTTCGAAAAAGACCGTCTCTCGTTTATTTCACCCGACTGTTTTGCTCCGACCTTTGACATGCGAATATTGTAAATACGAACTTTGTCAGAGGTTCGATTTATCGATTCTTATTTGTTTATTTTGTTACAATATCGATGCATTAATATATCTGTTTGCTCCAAAAAATTTGGATGAGTTAACTGTCCCTCGTTTATTTCACCCGACTGTTTTGCTCCGACCTTTGACATTTGAATATTGTAAATACGAATTTTCTGATTATATAAATATCTTCTGATTCGATAGTGTCACAAAATTTGTTTCAAGTACGAAACATTAAATCAAATATTTCATTAATATTTTGGAAATCAATAATAGTCTGCTTTATATAGATCAGCATTTGATAAATGACATTTTATACAAAAATATGTAGGTGTTCCTGATGATGCTTGTCAGATATATGAAGTGATAATCACGTTGTATATAAATATTATACTAACGATACATCTACGACATTAGTAACAATATATGACACTAATTATATCTATATGATATTACTCAAAATATGTGATATGTGATAGATAAATATGTGACACTAAGCAAAGATACATTTTATAATACTAATTGTACCCATATGATAGTAACCAAGTATTAATACATGATGCGTACCACGATCATGTGATGCTAATAAAAAATTACATAAATATATGACACTAATCATACTTCTATAATTCTAACCTCAAAGTGCGTGAATACATGATGCTTATCATGACTATACGATTCTAAAAAAAGTGACAGAAATATATGATACTAACCATATATGATAATAATCAAAAAGTTCATAAATATATAAAAGCAGTCATGAACATGTGATAGCAATCAGAACGTACTACACTAAATATAGCTACCTGATATTAATAAAAAAAATACAAAACTATACGAACGAAGAATATTAAACTGTTACAATTTCTCTCGTGTTCGTAGAGATTTCGATAAATTTTCGGAAATATTTTCCATGTCCTTCGATCGAAATGACACGCATAAAAAGGCTGCTCCGTTTCCGCGTAAAGCGATCGGCCGCGTTAAGGAGCTTTCGAAGCCGTGGAAGCAACCGCAAGCCGAACAGAACATCTTGAGGGGTTTTCTCGCGCGTAATCGATACTGGTTTGATAACATTCCTCGGGAAATGTCGGGTCAACGATCCGACATAACGTTCCCGACCAGCCTGTCGGCCAACTCGTGCCAGCTCCGTGCTTTCTTCGCACCGATCGTTTGGCATCGAGCTTTGAATCGCGTCTGATTTTGCTTTGTTCGGTCACGGTGATCTCCTCTATCGACGATTTAGGTCGACCATTATCTCTCGCGTTAACGTTGTCCTCGCATCGAAGAATCCTTTCGTGTCCTTGTATGTCGTGTGTTAGCGTGAGATCATGTTGGATCATTCACGACGATGTGACGATCAAAAACGACGCGGTTACCGATATTAGTGCTGATTGATGGAGGTTGCGGTGGCATTTGGACATTTTTGGATGTTAGGATTTTGGGACTTTTGGACCATGGAGCAGTAAAATTTGGATATTTTGGGATTATGGAATTTTTGAATTTCAGGATATTTGAGTTTTGGAACTTAGGAATTTTGGGGCACCCCTATATTAGAACTTAGGAATTCTGGAATTTAGGAATTTTGCGACCCCCCAATTTCGGACTCCTAAATTTGGGACTTAGAAATTTTGGGACCCCCCAAATTTGGGACCCTCCAATTTGGGAATATAGGAGTTTTGGAATTTAGAAATTTGGGGACCCCCAATTTTGGGACCCCCTAATTTGGGATATAGGAATTTTGGAACCCACAATTTTGGAATATAGGAATTTTGGGACCCCCCAATTTGGAAATATAGGAATTTTGGGTCTTCCAAATTTGAAACTCAGGAATTTTGGGACCTCCCCAATTTTCGGACTCCCAAATTTGGGACTTAGGAATTTTGGGACCCCCCAAATTTGGGACCCTCCAATTTGGGAATATAGGAATTTTGGAACTTAGAAATTTGGGGACCCCCAATTTTGGGACCCCCTAATTTGGGATATAGGAATTTTGGAACCCCCAATTTTGAAATATAGGAATTTTGGGACCCCCCAATTTGGAACTTAGGAATTTTAGGACCCCCCAATTTTGGGACTCACCAATTTTGGAATATAGGAATTTTGGGACCCCCCCATTTGGAAATATAGGAATTTTGGGGCCCCCAAATTTGGAACTTAGGAACTTTAGGAGCCCCCAATTTTAGGACTCTCCAATTTTGGAATATAGGAATTTTGGAACATAAGAATTCTGGGCCCCCAAATGTTGGATCTCTAGAATTTTTGAAATTTTTTAATTCCTCACTCTCAATTTTAGAATCTTGGGACTTTAGTTCCTTTCAATTCTGGAATCTCAGAATTTGGTATTTTTGTTGGAGACCTAAATTCTGTACTTCAGAACTCTGAAACTGTGACACTCCGATAGCCAAAGTTCCAGGACTTCCGTATATCGATTCCGAAACGCAAAGTGGTCAAATAAAATCGTCCTAATTTATCCTGCATCAACAACACAATTTCCGCGGTGCATACATACATAACAAGATTATTACATAATTGTTATTACAATTGCCGATCTCACCCCGAGCAATATGGAATTTGGACCGTTTTGCGGTCGAAGATTGTTCATTCATGTTGATTCTACGCAATCGCGTTGATTGATTTGTAATTAATTCGTTGACGAACGGCGATTTGAATGTGCGTAAAATCGCGTTCAATGAGATCGATGATTACAGGAAATTTCAGTTGTAATTAGGTTACATGGATAACACGAAGGTAAATACTGATTGGAGTTGTTTGTTTAAGCGGTGTGGCTGACCGTGGACCGAGAAAATCGTTTGTTCTCTCCCGTAGAAATTGGAAATATGATTTATAGGATAAACATTTCATGACTGACGGAATAGTTTAGTTTTACGAGGAACGCGCGGTGAGATACGACGAATCGTTTTATAGCCGTTTCTCGCGTGAACACGAAATGAAAAGTATCCCGCGGATCTGGAAGTCGAAAGGTAGAAAAATCGCGGAAAACACGATACTTCTCCCATTTTCTATTTATCATCACTCGCTTCTTCGCCGATTTGTTACGTTTACAACGTTTCTTCATTTTCACATGGAAATATACTGTATGGGGACATGGTGATTTAGGGATTTACGAACTTAGGTCGTAGGAATTTGCAAATTTGGGATACAGTGATCCAGAAATATAGGTATACAAGTTATCTAGGGTTATAGGGGTCGAAGAATCTAGGGATATTGTGGTCTAGGAATTTTCATGTTTAGTTACGTCAGAATTTAATTATACCCGAGTCTAGGGATTCTGCGATGTTAAAGTATAGGAATCTAGGGATATCGGGAATTTGGCATATAGTTGTATAAGAATATTGGGATCTAGGGATTTTTGGATCTTGGATTCTAGGGATGTTTGGATCTAGCGATATTGGGATCTGGGGATATTGGAATCTAGGGATATTCGGATCTGGGGATATTTGCATCCTTGGGTTCTAGGGATGTTTGGATCTGGCGATATTAGGATCTAGGGATAATTGGATCTTGGGTTCTAGGGATGTTTGGATCTGGGGATATCGGTGTGCAGGAATATTAGAATCCAGGGATATTGGAAATGTAGAGAAATTGTAAGTCTAGGGATATCGGAAATCTAGGGACATTCATATCTAGTAATAACGAAAATCTACTTATATTGTGATATAGGGACATTAAGTTGCAAGTATACTGGTTCTAGGGAATTTAACAAAGTAAAATTATAAATTGTGCATTTCCGAAAGAGATAAATGTATTACAAAACAGTTGTTCCAAAGAAGAAACATTTATAATCGTACAGAAGCATTGTATTCGTCTTTTAAACGCGAATCTATTTTACCCGCAAATGCCCACTAAATAGCAACATTAATCGTCTCTTTTCTGCAAATAATTGTCTGGAATTTCATTCTTCTTGTCAGCAACTCGCCAAATTTATCTTCGCCTCAAAGAGTTTCTTTCTTATCCCAACAAAGAATAAAAGGAAAAAAAGGAATCGCAAGTTGTAGAGAAAAGAAACTTCTTCGAAATCGTCTTGCGCCATTCAGAGACACTTTCCACCTCGGTGTCCATCCTTGATTCTCATCGGTGACCAAAATGGACACTTCACTTTCCGTTAGTCACGAACAGTGTGTGGAAGAAAAAAGGAGAACAATCGAAACGATAAAGTTCAATGTAGTAATTATTTTTGATTACTAACTTTTCAATATGTGTACTTGTTAATGAATCAGGTTTAGTTTCCATGTATGTATGTATTTACTTGTTAGTCAATCCTTAAGACTTCAATATATGTATGCACTTATTATTCAATCATCAAGATTTCAGTGTACATGCATCTACTTATTATTCAATCGTAAATGTTTTAGTGTATGTATCTAATTGTTACTCAATCATAAAAGTTTCTGTATATGTACCTACTAATTACACAATCATAAAAACTTCGGTACATTCCTACTAATTATTCGATCATAAAAGATCGCACTATACTTATCACTCAATTAACATGGTGCATACAGCGATGTTTCCACTTGTTTCTCAGGTCATTATGGATAGAAAAAAATAACTAGCTGTAATAATCATTATCAGTCGAAAGTTTTAAAAACCACTCACATGTAGTTATATGTAAATAGTTTAGATATGACAAATAAATAATGTGGTTGACTTGTTTCTGAAGCCACCGTCATTCTTGTCTTATGACTAACAAGAGATAACTAAGTGCAATTATTAATATCAGTCGAAACTTGGAATAACTAGTCACATATGAAAATTCTAAAGATATGATGAATAGTAGTAAATACCTTTTCAAAAAGCACTCTTACAAATTGAATAGTTACTCTCCCTCAACGGAGACTCTAGTTCAAGAAATGCGTTCTTTATGCGAATTTATTTCAAAGTGACAAATCGATCAAACTACATAAACCAAACGAAGAATACTATGAAAATAGTTTGATGAAAAACTGTGAGCCGATCAGAATGAAATTCCTGCATCACAAAAGAGGGCTGCAGTTTTCGTTTAAAATCGTTTTAATCCAGCGAAACGTTTCCCGGTATCTTCAGGTCCAAAATTGGCTAAAAACACGACGGTGTCCGGAGCAAGTGTCTCGTTGATTGTTCTCTAATTAGCGAGAGCTGCTGTTGCAACGACATTTTCTCTGGTGACTCCGGAGGACCCTTGAAAACGGTGCTTCAGCTTTCGAGCAGCTGCCTCTGCAATCTTCTAGCATTCGCGCGGAAGAGCACGCGAAAATCTCATCCTCTTTCCGCTCCTTTTTTTCCCCCGATTCTCCTCTGTCTTTTTTTAGTTTTGGTCCCCGTTACGACCAACTGGAATTTCGTGGGATGGCGTTAGCACGCGAAATTGAATTTTTTAATTATCGTCAGCCACGTCGGTGCGGCAGGTTCGCGAATAAATGAAAAAAAAAAGAGGAAGGAACCTTTCGCGACGGAATATTTCAACGGGAGGCATACAACGGGGATGAGATGAATTTATCGCGTACAGTTTATTAATGAGCCGTTTCTTTCTCGTTTTTGTTTGCCTTTAAATTCAGGTTAATTTGACCGGCCGAACGAGCAACGGGCTGAGGTTAACTAAGGTGTAATTATGATTTACTTGTTTCTCTGACACTTCACGGAAGTTAGTTAGCAAGGTGTTATCTCTTTTTTTGGTTAATCTTCGAGGTAGTCGCATTACTATTTCTAGTTACCTGCGAAATTGCTGGTAAATTGGATTGGTTGGGAATAATTGCAGTTTGGAGCTTTGTTCGCGGAGGTAATAGCCGGTGAAGTTCTTGAAACAATTTTCGAGGATGAAAGACGGAATCGGAAATTGTGATTGTGTGTTAATTAATATTAAGAAAAATGGGTATGTGTACTTCTAACGCAATACAATATTCCTCTTATCATAAATTATTTTATCACATTTGATCTGAAATTTTCAAGTTCCAAAATTCCTATAATCACAAATCCAAGTTCAAAAAATCCCTAGATCCTCAAATCCCTGGAATCTCAAAAGTGAAGATACCAAAATCCCTAAATCTTCAAATTTCTATATCCCCAAATTATAAGATGCAAAAATCCCTAGATCACAAGCCCCCAGATTCCAAGTCCGTAGATCCCACATTCCCCAGATTCGAAATTCCCTATATATCAAATTCCCCAGATCCCAAATTCCCTATATATCAAATTCCCCAGATCCCAAATTCCCCAGATTCAAAATTCATAGATACTAAATCCCTAGTTCCGAAATTCCTAGATCCCAAATTCCCCAGATTCGAAATTCATAGATATCAAATCCCTAGTTCCCAAATCCCTAGATCCCAAATTCCCCAGATCTCAAATTCCCCAGATACTAAATTCCCCAGATTCGAAATTCATAGATACTAAATCCCTAGTTCCCAAATTCCTAGATCCCAAATTCCCCAGATCTCAAATTCCCCAGATCCCAAATTCCTCAGATTAGAAATGCATAGATACCAAATCCCTAGTTCCCAAATTCGTAGATCCCAAATTCCCCAGACCTCAAATTCCCCAGATTCGAAATTCATAGATACGAAATCCCTAGTTCCCAAATCCCTAGTCCGCAAATCCCTAGATCCCAAATCCCTAGATCCCAAATCCCTAGTCCCCAAATCCCTAGTTCCCAATTTCCTAGATCCCAAATCCCTAGATCCCAAATTCCGAGACCCCAAAATATCATTTTACAAGTTAAATAATAAATGTCCCCTTAAACTGTGAGAAGGTTATTTCGAACCGTGCGAACAAAGTAGTATCTCAGTACGGTCCGAATGCATCCAAGTTAAAAATAGAAATTAATTTAAAAGTTGAATGTAAATTAGCGTGGAAGTAGCGAGCGAGGTTGTGCAATATTTCGAGCCGTTTTCTCGAACATCCGCCTAAAATCCTCCGCGTTACAAAACTTTTCTCTTCGCCGTCCTTCTTCTCATGATAATTCTTTTTTCGATGTTCCTCACCGGTGCATAATTTATTCAAATACGTCTCGTTCGTTCCGAGCAAACACTTCGCTCCGGCTCTGCCTTTTTCCACGTTCCTTTGTCCGTTACTTTCTTACGTACCTCTCTACGAAAGGATTTCAAATCGTTTTATTACTCGAAATTCTAACAACTCGAAGATAATATCGATGAGCTCACGGGGATATTATTTTAAGTTACCGTTGATTATCACGGGTTTTTAGTGTGTACACAAGATTCCGTGACAATAAAATGAATCAGGCGTTGCTCGAATCGAGACGATGGTTTCATGTTTTAAGGAGAATTCGCGTGCACGAGTAGCGCTTTTTTCCTTGAATTTTTTACGATGTTCTCGAGATGAAAAGTGTGTGCAACATGGACGACCGTAACTCTTGAATTTTTCAGCGTAAATATACTGTTCGTTGAAGAAAAGGCTGAAATTAGCACTTTGATCGCCGCAGTAGAAATAGACTATCCGGTGGGGCACATTATTGCATGGATTATTCAACAATTTTTTTATTAATTTTTTAACGCGACGTTCTAATTGCTGGGGCGAGTCACTGCGAGTTATTGTTAGTTTCGTAGCTGGGGTCATTTTTGATGGTCTACTCGCTCTTAGTTTATTGGAAATTTCCATGTTTCCAAGTTTACGAATTTAAATAATGTTCATTTTTGAATGGTGAAATGATCAAAGATTCAAATGTTCAAATATTCAACTTTTCAAATATCAAATTTAATTCTAAAATTTCAGAATCGAAAATGTGAAGTTCCCAAAATTTCCACATCCCAGAATCCTAATCTTCCAATGTCCTAAAAGTTCCAAAATTACCGCATCCCAATATCCAAAAGTGCTGAAGTTCCAAAATACGAAAGATGAAAAATTCCAAAGTGCCAAAGTCGAAAAATCTAATTGACACAGTGTGATTGTTGAATCAACGATTGCACGGTGCCATGTAACAGTTTTTCTCCTTTCATTGACGAGCAAACGAACACGATTGGAGAAGGATTACGAAATGAAATCCATTGTAGTTACCTCAGAGAAGAATCGAAGTTCCATTGAGAACTACAACCATTCTGTACGATATACTGCAAACATTTTGCAACAATGAAATCCGTGAGAAGCCCGATACAGGAAATGGTGTTTATCTTGACACGGAAACTACGAACCATTCAACTAACTTAGGAGTCGTTTCATTAGATTAACAGTGCACTGAACTGTTCACGTACAACGTAATAGAATATCTTCAATTTACGCGTATCAACTTTTCAACATTTTTATCCAGGTTATCAACAACGGTATTACTAACTCCCCATACTCTTCAATTCTTAAATTATAACAGTTACAAATTCCTAATTCTTCTGCTTTGTTAATTCTGCAAATCACTAGTTACCAATACTCAAAATTACTAAATCACTCATTTCTTGTTTCTCGAAATGTCTCACTCCCCACGTATTTCGATGGTAACAATTTGTAAAATTATAGTGTTTTTCAATTACCCAAATCCTAAATTCCCCAGATTGCAAATTCCCTAAATCCCAAATTCTCCAAATGCAAAATACTCAAAACCCCAAATTCTCCAAATACAAAATTCCCCAGATTGAAAATTCCCCAGATTCAAAATTCCCTAAATCCTAAATTCCCTAGATTGAGAATTCACCGAGTCCCAAATTCCCCAGATACAAAATTCACTAAATCCCAGATTCCCTAGATTCGAAATCCCCCAAATCCCGAATTCCCTAGATTCCAAATGCCCAAATCTCAAATGCACAAATCCCAAATTCCCCAGATTAAAAATTCCCCAGATTCGAAATTCCCCAAATCCCAAATTCCCTAGATTCCAAGTGCTCAGATCTCAAAATCCCAAATTCCTCAGATCCCCACTTCTCCAAACACCTAAATTCCCCGAATCCCAAATTCGCCAAATCCCCAATTCTTCAAATCCTTAAATTCTCAAAATCACAAAAATGTTTAAAGTCCTATATTTCGAAGGGAATTTCGAGAACAGGATCGCAACTGTATCACTATCGAACGAATATGTATGTACGAAAACGATGATCACAAAGCTTGATTGATAATCCTCGACCACAGCTGTTCCATCGTCGTAATGTTCTTTTCTCGTGCAACAAATACAAATGACTCATTCCGTTGATCATTTAACTGCGTCGTTGCGTTCCACGCTGCGCGATCTTTGTTTCAAAAAATATCACCGAGCCGTCGAAAAGAAGGCAAACAAGCGATCGTTATCAGTGACCGATTACCGTTTATTGTTCACTTAAAATAGCAAACCGGTAATCCCCGGCTGTTTTCCTCCATGGAATCGTAGTATTTTCCGCTTCATTTTGCGTGCCAAAGCGTGTACGATCCATTGTTACTGAAATCGCCGTTTTCTGGAAGTTGACGTAAACGACACGTCATTTCGAATGATCCTTGTACCGGTCTGTAGCAACAGTCACTTCGACGTGTATGATATGCGTCCGATTTTGCCGTGGGTTTCACGAAAACATCCTGTTCGAAAAGGTCGATTTGCTTTCTCTGCACCGTTTAGCGTGTTCGATACGCAGAAACATGTACATACCGCATTACGCCGTGTCTATCGAACAAACATTAACGCCGGACCGAGTTTGCTTTTCCGCTATTTTTGCTGTCTTTGTTTGCGCCATGAAAACGGATCTACGATCTGAGGAATTTTTCAGCTATGATATTCGACGATATCGAACACTCTGAACAGTTCATGAGAACTAGACGAGATACGATCAAATTAGATTGCTGAAAATTGTTTATGATATCAGTTGGAAAATTCTAGATTTTCTAGTTGATAATTGTTTATTATGTTTACGACGAAAAAAGGAATTATGTTCATATCTCAAATTTTATCATTGATACAGTATGCGATAATATGATCACATATTGTATTGTTACGGTAGAACGGAACAGTGAGCTCTGTAATAAAATGCTGATACCAATATTAATGTCAATATCGATATCGATATCAATCGATATCAATGTTAGTATTAATGTGAGTAGCAGTACCAATATTAATATCAATTTCAGCAAGTTTTCCAATTTCATTTATCTCATCAGCTTCATCGATTTCATCAATATCGTCAATATCAACAATATTGCCAATCTTGTCTAATTTCATCAATATCGTTAGCATCATTAATTTCATCAACATAACCAGTTTCTTCAGTTTCAATAACAACATCAATATTAATAGATCAGAATTTTATTTTTAGCCCACGTCTATTTCACAACGTTCGCGTACGGAAAAATAATACAGGTACAGCGAATCGCGAAGATTTCGTAAGTGATTTCCTTTGTCTTCCGAAGGCAATCATCTCTGATGGAAAATCGTTCGATCGCATTAAACGATAAATATTGAAGATGACTTCAAAGATATCCCGTCGATTGCGTCACGGGCGACGACTATTATTTTTCCACACCATCTTCGAGATTGAACATCTCGTTGAAAGGTCGAAAATAATTGATTACGACATTAAACGGTTAGGAGAATTCCGATTCCTGCGATTGATCAGAATCGATTCTGTCCCTCTTGGCCTCCTTCGCGTTCATCGAAATTCATTTTTGCCACGAACAATCGTGCAATCTATCGACTCTTAATTACCGATATCAACGAACCAATTAAGATAACGCGAACTTGAATCTAGCGCAAAATGCTCGATGGCGAATCATTCGTTAAATTTGTATGCTGAATGTTTAATTAAGCGGAGACCGGTTTCAGTTAGTACTTCAATACGAAATGTAATGCATTAAGCATACTTGGTGGAAATTTTTCCATACGAAAGACGATTATTTAAAAGCAACTGAAGTGTCAGTTTTATCAAACGCTCGATTATTATTCATCAGGGTCCGGAATCGTTCTGAAGCTACATTTCATGCATTGTCCCGACACAGTACCGTATTATTTCTTTTAATTGATGAATCCAAGTTTTCATTTGTTTTTCAACGCGACACCATGCATACAAACAATTAAATTATTGATTTATGGCGATTGTGTCGTGAAAGAGAGATCCTGGGGCTCGAGAGCAACTTTGTAAACACACAGAATGAAATATCATCCCTTATGAATAGATCGTGAATGTTTGTGCACTTCATGGTATATTGGACTCGCAAAAAGCGTGCAAACTATGCGATGCGTATAATGGAACAAAACGAATTGTTTACAGCCTGCAAAATATTAGGATCAAGATAACCCTTTGAATAACCTATATAGAAAAGAAAATATTTTATAAGCCACACATTTACACGAATATCAAATTATAAATTCATTTAATTTCAAATGTTCAAATTCTATGGAGTAAACCTTTTATATCGCAATTGATTAGAATTTGGGAATACAGCAATAGAATACGATTTAATGCTTTAATAATTAAATTTAAGTGCAGACAATCAAATGACAGTGAGGTGGAATGATTGCAGCGATCCTCGGGCGAAATAGAAAAACTGCAAACTGTGCACGGTGTGAAGTATCGTTCGACAGTAATCTTATCAAAAGTCTTATCTGAATCCCGCGTTTAATCCTATTGTCCCCTACTTTTCTCGTGTCAACACGTAGTTCTTTGACGATCACGGTTTATCACCAGGCAAGGCGGGTTTCCAACCTCGAACCCATTAATCCTTTTGCAACCTTGTAGACCCCTAAGTATCCGAGTCCCGAGTATTTCTGTATTTCTTTTAACAAGCTTTTTATATCACTAATATCTCTAGTTACCGACATCGCTATGTGCCGATAACACTATTTACCGATATCTCTTTGTATCTATATCCATAAATGCCGACATACATATCTACGAATATCCCTATGTACACCGATATTCCCAAGAACCTATATCCCAAAATTCTGACGTCCGTACGTACTGATATTCCTAGATCGCGATATCTCTAGATTGTGATATTCACACGTACCGGTATCCCCAGACCCCAATGTTCCTAGTTTCAAATATCCCTAGATCCAACTATTCCTAGACCCTAATACCCCTAGATCCTAATATCCCTAGCCGCCGACATCCCTAGATCTCAATATCCCCAAATCCAAATATCCCTAGATCCCAATGTCCCTAAATCCAAATATCCCTAGATCCCAATATCCCTAGACCTCGATACCCCCAGATCCCAATATCCCTAAATCCAAATATCCCTAGATCCCAATATCCCTAGACGCCGATATTCCTAGATCCCAATATCTCTAAATCCAAATATCCCTAGATCTCACTATCCCTAGATCCCGAATCCCTAAACCACGATATCCCTAGACCCCGATATCCCTAGATCGTAAATCTCTAGATTCTGATATCCCTAGATCGCAAATCTCTAGATTCCGAACCATCAGAACCCGAATCCCTAAATACCGATATCCCTAGATCTCCATAACCCTAAGTCCCGAATCCCTAGGTCGCAAATTCCTATATTCCGATATCCCTGAAATTTCTTCCGATTCCTATATCTTCAAAATTCGTGTTTTCCCAAAATTTCAGTATCTCCAAAATCCCTATATCTTGAAAAGTGTGAGGGGTTAATTCCATGTGTGATGAATTATGTTTCTTGATGAATTATGAATTATGTTTCTTGATGCTTGAAACCTTGATATCAATTTTGTTGCAATCAACGGACTATCGTACGAAGGTTTGACGTAGTTAACTGGATGAAAGTATCGAATATTTTTTAAAAAACGATGATTCAGCGTTAAGGCAATCGATGTAATCGTATTAAGCAGCTAAATCATTGCCTCTTACGTAATGTTGTTATACAATATTGTAATACGTAACCTTCGTAGACACTATCGTGTTAAGAAATCTTTTTCTTATTCGTTATATATAAAAATCGATGTCCAAACTAAACGGTTTAACGCTTCGATCGAGATTCCAATATCGGTCTTGATTTAAGTAACAGAGCTTCTTCGACGTAGCTGCTGCTGTAGAAGTTTATGTTAATCCTCGAGATAAAGAAACGATCGTGGACATTAATTTGCAATTTGTACATGAACGTGTTCGCAACACCTATTAATATTAAGATAAGGAGACTATGGATTGCAAACGATGTTATGTAAAAATGATGGAGGTATATAAATGTCCAGAAATACCATCATTTTTATAATTATACGAGATTCGTGTATTTTTATCGCGCTATTGTGTAAGAGTTTTAGAACAAAGTTGCATCTTGTGTTATCGATTTTATAAATCAGTGACTTATCTGGAAAACTTGTTTTGAAATATCAATTAAAATTAATTACTGCGCTTATGAAATCACAGTTGTATTATATTGTCAAAGAAATTTATTACGTTTATTTTATCTTTCAGGATTATTTGTTACCGTTTAATGACCAGTGAATAATCTTTTATCAAATTTGTTACAATTTTTATCTGCAACCAAAATTGTGTAACTTTTAAATAAAATACACCTACGCACTTAATTGTCACTACAACTAGTAACTTTCTGTAAATGTAACAATAGTAACATTTGTGGCAGATAAAATATCACTCACGATATCACCATATCACCAACACGATTCTATTCCGATTGATCAATATTATAATTTATTCACGTTTTCATTCAAATATTCCAAAGTCAATGAATCGTTCGAATGTTAATTCGCAAGAATTCGCAATGAATTTTGAAAAACAGTTCTCGCGAAACATTAATGTCGTGATTGCGTGAAGCGCAAAAAATTACCAGACAAAAATATTGCGCCTCGTTTAACTGAGCACAATCTACGGACTCTCGAAAATAATCCTCGATTGTTCAAAATGCCACGCAAAATCAGTGAACGGACGGCTCGAAATCATTAAAAGTCAAGTAGCTTATCGATGCTTCGAGCCGTCGTCGACACGTTCTTCCATGGATAATAATGAGTATTGATTCGTGTTTGATCGATAATCAATTTAACGTTAGAACAAGTTTGTCGTCACTTATCATCGATTTGTTCAACCGTAATTGACATTTAGATCATTAAGTTCTTTTGTATTTTAGTAGATGTGTATGAGGATCTATGTTAATTCAAATTATTTAATTCTTCAACTTTTGTGTATTTGTTGATTTAGATTTTTAGCAATTTGAGGATTTGGAAATTTGGGAAATGGAGTTTTTGTGAAATTGGAAATTCTGGAATTTGGAGATTTGGGGTTATAGAAATTTGAAATTGGAAGACTGATAGATTGATAGATTGGTGGATCGGTAGATCAATATATCGATAGATTAATATAGGGGTAGATTAATACATTGATAGATTTATAGATTGCTGGTTGGTGAATTGATTAATCGATGAATTGATGAATTGATAAATCAAAAATTGATGAATCAATAAATTAATGTAATGATGAATCAATAAATTGATGAATTGATGAATCAATAAATTGATGAATTGGTCAATTAATGTATTGATATATTAACGTACTAATGAATTAGTGTATTGACCAATTGACGAATTGAGTAATTAATAAACTGATAAATTGATGAAGTAATGAATTGATTAATAATTAAACCGATGAAATTATTAATCGACAAATTAATGAATTATTAAATCGATGAAATGATGAAAATGGAAGATTCTTTCAGAAAATTTCTATTACGTACAGCAGTAAACCCACCTGTCGATAAAATTTCAAGAAAGTAGATACGTGTCATTGGTTTTTATCACAATGCAAACGAGTTCGAATCAGATAATCGTTGCGTGTTAGCTGGATATGAACACATTTTTGAACGATAAGTCTTCGTCAATGTTTGACACCCTTCGATAACTTTCAGGAATATTCCATCAATGTTACAAAAGATCTTGCACAGAATATAAATTCAAAGCAATTCGAATTTCTGTTTCGGAACGATTAAATATTGTAAGCCAAAATAGCATATAATTAATTGACTGATTAAAACTCAAACTGTTGTCTGAGTAAAAGTGGTACTCCACGTTTCAAGTACTAATTTATCAATTAAAGGTCTCTTCACGAAATGAGTGTCGTTCATTCTTCAGAAAGAAGAAATGGAACTCCGTACCTAGGGGATATAAATTATTCGTCATAGTGGATTGGTTTAAATATTACACGCTCCGAAAAACCAATTACATATTTTTTCAAATATTTTCCCCTTCTTGAAATTCCTGTTTCGCCATAAACACAAATGTCGTAATTAAAAATTCACCTAAAAATTACAACTGAACATATACATCCGATTAAAAATCTCTCCCTGAAAATTGCAGCAAATGCACAATATTGAGATGCGTTTTCAAACTCGAAATAAATAATTGCTCCAAATAAAGTCGCTGCTCATCGGCGGATAAATGGAGTTCCACTCGCTCGTTGCATCCCGTTCGATTTCCCAGAAATATTGTTTTAAGTCTCTAACACAATTAACGGGTCAAGTGGAGCGAAATCCAGAGATTCTCTTTCCTTTGGATCACTTTTTTTTCCTGTTTCGAGCTGGCTGTTTTCGCTTGATCGACGGGAATAGCCGGTCACAAAGGATTTGTTTGGAAGCCCCGCGTTACAGAACGGCGCATATCGAAAAGGCTTCCTCGGTGCATTCGTCTGCCGCGCTTAACACATTCAATTACCCCTTTGGTGGGTCACCGACGGGTCACCATTTCATAGTGTCGCGTTCAAACGTGCACCATGATTGCTTTAACGCCGTTACTCGATCGAGTCCTTCGCTATTTATAATTCGAGACCGTACCTTGTGAATGACAATCGTGACAAACGAAAAGTGACTATGTTTCTTTTGTAATTTTATACGTCATCTTGACAATTTCTTGGTTTAGCTGCTCTTACTAATAGTAGGGGGCATCTATTTAAGGGAGATTTTCGTTCGGTTTTAGGATATGGTGAGGTACAGATTTTGGGGATTTTCGAATATTGGGACTTTGGGGATTTCGAAAATTAGGAATTGGGGAAATTAAGAATTCGGGGAATTGGGAATTGGGGAAATTGGGAATTGGGGAAATTGGGAATTGGGGAAATTGGGAATTGGGGAAATTGGGAATTGGGGAAATTGGGAATTGGGGAAATTGGGAATTGGGGAAATTGGGAATTGGAGAAATTGGGAATTGGGAAATTTTGGAATTGAAAAAATTGAGAATTGGGGAAATTAAGAATTCGGGGAATTGGAAATTGGGGAAATTGAAAATTGGGGAAAATGGGAATTGGGGAAATTGAAAATTGGGGCAAATAAGAATTGAGGAAATTAGGAATTAGGGAATTTTGGAATTGGGGAAGTTTTCAAATTTGAAAGTTTGAAAATATAAAAATATGAAACTTGAAAGTGTGTAAAATTGTTGAATAGAAAATTTGTCGAATTTAAGAAAGCAGGAGGCTTGAAAATTTAAGAAAACGGATTACAGAATTTAAAAACTTGTATCATTTGTTTTCTTGGTAAACTACTTCATTTTTCTACGATTTGTCGCAGTATCGGGAAATCACGAGTGAACCGGGAGTCGCCTCGCGTTAGCCTGTCAGAAAAAGTTCTCGTTTCAAGGGAACCGAGAACTTTTCTTCACGATTCTGCTTCTCTACCCTCGGGAATCTATTTCTGCGGATTTCGTCTATCTCGAACGAAAGATAAAGCTATCTCTCTGTGACCTATATCAAACTATTATCGACGGAGGCACTTTTCTCGCGAGTAATGTTGGAGTGAATGAAATGAAGATTTTTCACTGATGCAAAGTCTCAAATTTATAAACTCTTCAAGTATCCAAATCTTGGAATCTCCAAATTCTCAATTCTTAAAATTCTCAATTCTCCAAATTTTCAAGTCTCCAAATTTCCAAATCTTGAATTCTCAATTCTCCAAATTTCTACGTCCCCAAATTCCCAAATCCCCAAATTTTCATATCTTGAATTCTCAATTCTCCAAATCTCCACGTCCCCAAATTCCCAAATCCCCAAATTCCCAAATCTTGAATTCTCAATTCTCCAAATTTCCACGTCCCCAAATTCCCAAATCCCCAAATTCCAAAATCCCCAAATTCCCAAATCTTGAATTCTCAATTCTCCAAATTTCCACGTCCCCAAATCCCCAAATTCCCAAATCCCCAAATTTCCAAATCTCCAACTTCCCAAATCCCCAATTCCTCAATTTCCACCCTTCACAACTCCAAAATCCCCAAACTCCGCAATTTCCACCTCATCAAATCCTCGGTTACAGTCCCCTCCGCGGCAATATAACGGGAGTCTACTGTATCTCCATAGATAGATCGCAAGTTTACAAGAATGTATCGGCCAAAGGAGTAACATAGGTCAAAGGGCTTCAGAGTTCGAGGCTGAGGGTCAATTCCGAATGCAGCTTCAAGGACGAACGTGTTAAAACTGGAGGGCCCTGTACACGGTCGATTAACTCTGCTGCTTTTACCTTTGTGCTTCGAATAGATCGAAACATTAACCCTTTCGTGACTGATTAGGTTCTTCCCTGAAGTTAGGATCCTTCAAAGATCCTCCTTCTTCGTATCTAACTTTTTCAAAATCGACGAAAAGAGTTGCAATTTTTAATTCGTGAATACGCTTTGAATATTCAGAAATGTTTGTTTAACCCTTCCATACTAGATTTTATCAATTTTGTAAAAAAAGGTATGTTTTATAATGTTAACAGTGATAATAAAATATGTTTTCTATATTACAAATACATTTAAACAAGAATTGTAAATTTTAATTATTGCATTAATTTGAGATATATTTTCGATAATTTTAATCATAGTAAAATATGTAATTTATGTATGTTTAACATATAATAATTATTTGTATTTGACAAGACATAATAATCACGTGGTATTATTTTAAGGAGCATATTCGCAACGTAAATGAAGAGTTATATCGAATAGTAATTATATCATTAATTATAATATGAACATTTTGCGTTACAACCGATTTAATGGTTCGATAATCCTGGAAGATGTACACGATCACGCTGAACGACGTTTTAACAAACTTGACTGGCCTTTTGCTCTCTTTAACGAAGCTGAATTCAATTTAAAACTTTGGTAGAACTGGGACACCGAAACTCTCGTGTTCGCCGCTCAAAAAAGCTGTAGCACATTTTTTATCACACGGAAGCATTTCTTCGGTTAATTAATGTATCTGCAATTGAATCTTTAATTAACGAGAAATACACGCGAGAAACGTGGATTTCGAATCGTCATTAAACGCTGGCTTTTCAAATATTCACTTTCCGAACCTCTTCAACTCGTATTCAACCTCATCTTCTAGGGAATTATTTTATGCCCGAAGTTTTATCCGCGTTAAAAGATCTTGTGAAATATTGAGTAGTGATCTACGGTGGTGGAATATCTTAAATAAGTGGCCATGACCCTTGAAGCTTTACAGTTCGATCATCGAGACAACGTTTCCCTTTAAAATCGATTAGGCCGGATGTGTTCTTAACGGGCGCGCTCATACCAAGAACTTTGCAGGGTAAACATCAGAATTCATTTAGACGATCGATCAGCATTCTGTTCCACATTCGCCAAGGTTTATAGCCCGAACGGTTACGGAGTCGTAAAAATGCTAATTCGTTCCATTGTGCAATTTTCCGTTGCTCATCGTTGATAACAGCTCTGTTTAAACAACGTATAACTATTCCGTGGCATCCTAATTTTCTCGTGTGCTCGAATGGCCAAACACGAGGTTACAGGCTTTCCCATCCTTTTCCTCCAGTGTATCCTATTTTAAACGATAGGTGATGTAACGTCGCTTGACAAACGGACTTATGCAAATAATATCTCGAGTTCCTTTCGCAACGGTAAGACGCTTCGAAACAGAGAAAGAATAATATCGATGTAAAACGGCTCTTCGCGAACATTCGTATTCTGAATACAAATTTTCCTTGTTTGTTACCTTCGAATTTTCCGTATCTCTCGAAAATTCCAACACTCAGAAGTCCTCGGCAAAGTTTCACAATGGATTCGATGTTCCAAATTTCGAACCACTTCTATCAAAATTTCAACCCCAAAAACTTTCTAATTTCCGAAAAATTTCGGAATTTCAGGAAAAAAGTCCCAAAATGTGTCCCTGAGTGCGACTGCACCCAGGGATGCTTCAAACGAACAAATAAGAGTTCCCTCTCCACCTTCCCGTGAATGAAAGCCTAAGTCGCACAAGCACTCGCAATTTAAACCAACCATCAAATGTAAATCACCTATCGAGTACCCCGGATTAAACGTCCCATAATTTCTCCTCCTTTTTGCTACAAAGAATCCGATAAAATTCAGCTCTGAAATTCCGTTGGGCTCAAGTAATTCCTCCGTTAGTTCTCTATTTTTCCGGTCTTATCCTAGTGAGCTATAAATCGATGAACGTAATTCTCGGTTTTCACTTCGTACCTCAGGTGGTTGAATAGGAAGTCTTTGGTAAGGATTGCAGAGAGCCACTAGCACAAGGAGGTCGATGATCTTGTTCTTTATGGGGCTGCCAGGATATAAGTTGCGCGGCCGGACAGACGGCGCCAACCTCTGTCTCCTTGCCATTAGGGAAGCCTACATTTCTGTGTCCTACACGAACCACCCACGGATTCCTTGCGCGTTGATCGAACAGAGAGGAACCTGAACGGACGGCACGTGACTACTTGCGCGCAGAACCCGGTCGTCCACGAATTAAGTTGTTTTTCGAAACTTCCGATCGGGGTTACGTCCTTGGTTGCTTACTGCCCCCGTTAGCCCAGGGGTGTGTCCCAGATTTTTATCGAGTGCACTGTTTATTTTTAGGTTTCTGCGATATTGGAAGATGGTCCGTGCGTCACCAACTGTCTCATCTCCGTCTTGGACCAACTTTGTCCTTTATGCCTTTCTTTTGCCTTTCTAACTCAATGAAGACTGTGTTCATTCATTTTTTTCGCGTGCGCGTCATTCACGACTTCTCCGTGCCACTGGATTCGTCATATGTCTCAAATGAACGATATCCGTGACCTCTGCACGGATTCATGTAGAGTAAGAGCACGTGGCGTTGGAAGTAATTTGAATTTCGCGCCACGCGAAGGTCACTCGTGCGCCTGCACGATAGCTGTCAACGTGACATTTCGCGTGGGAACGTAACAAACTATAACAAAGTCAGTTCTGTGTTCGAAAACGAAGGATGTGGAGAGATATTAATAAAAGAGGATCTATATTTCGTAGATGCATTAAGAAAAATATAGAACGTTTGCACAGAATTGTTTTAAGTACCAGTTGACAGAACAGTGAGGTTAGGTGCTTTGCATGTATCAGAGAAGAAGTTGATTTATGTAGTAGAATGATTGAAATAAAATCTTATAGACACTGATCATAACGTTAAATTTTTGTTTCAGCTGAATGAGGCTCATGGAACCCTTGGGTGTTGCCCCAGACGTGGTGGAGACGGGCGCATTGAAAAAATGGTCCGACTTCCCTGTCCATCATCGATTCACAGACTACTCCAATTCTATTGGAGAACCCACGCATCATACTATAAGTCCCTTTCCATGTCAGCCAGCGATTAACAGTAAACTTGCGCTATGGTAAGTTTGAATTGGAAAGAGCAGATATAGTTTCATTTCTATGAGATGCTTTAATCAATTCTGTTCCAGGACTGGAGACGTTTCTGTTCTACAAGTGGATGCAGTGGTAAATTCCACCAATGAAACAATGGATGATAATAGCCCTATGTGCCAAAGAATATTTGCTCGTGCTGGTTCACCCCTTAAGATGGAAATATTTAATGAAATAAAAGGTATTGCTTCCTTTTTGTTACTCCATTTAGGTGTAGTATATGTAATTAACCATATTTACATTTTCAGAATGTAAGACTGGTGAAATAAGAGTAACACAAGGTCATGGATTGCCTGCACGTTTTATTATCCATACTGTTGGGCCTGTTTATAATGTGAAGTACCAAACAGCGGCTCAGAATACGTTACATTGCTGCTATAGGTAAATATATTACTGGTATTCAAATTATGTAAGAGATAATAAATCGACATATGGAAAATAACACGCGACTTGTTTGGTAGAAATGTTTTGCAAAAGGCAAGAGAGCTCGGATTACGTACGATTGCGTTACCTGTAATTAATTCAGTACGAAGAAATTATCCTCCTGATGCTGGAGCACATATTGCTCTTAGTAAGTACATGTTATTTAATACTGGGATTTAGGAATCTTTCACATCTTATGAATTAAACATAAATTCGTCACTGTTTGTTTTAATAGGAACAATAAGAAGATTCTTAGAGCAATATGGTGATTCAATAACATGCATTGTATTTGTTCTGGAACCAAGTGATCTTGGAATCTATGAAGTTCTTCTTCCACTGTATTTTCCAAGAAACTTAGCAGAACAGGACAATGCTTGTTGGCAATTACCGAACGACATAGGTGGTATGGATGGAGAACCTTTACTTCCTGACAGACAGATCAGGATCATTGACAATCCACAACATGCTTTACATGGTAACTAAACGAAATGATGTATATTATCAGCAAAGATGTATTGATTGATTCATTAATATCAAAATGCATAATCGAAACGTATAATGTTATAGGTGATGAAAGTGTAGAACTGTCAGCACAGTTGGAGACATCCGTAAACATTGGTGAACATGCATTTGCACAGATGCAGGGTGATTTGGATCGACAAAGACTTCTCGGTGAGAGACCACCTGCTGATCCATTGGCGGATATAATGCTGAAACAGATGCAGCAGAAAGAAAGGTACGATTTAAAAATATTTTTATATCAACATTTGCGACCGTATTTATTTCTATGTTATGATCTCATTGACAAAATCAATATAGAATGTCATATTGCAACATTTTATTTGTTTATGTAAATATTTCGTGCGTATTTTTGCCAAAATATCTGGTTTCATGAAAGTACACAAAATTCCATTCATGATACACCACAGATGCAATTTTATACGAAATCAACATCGTTTACGTGCGTCATAACGTTATTCTTGACTATTCAATTACAAACAGTGCTATTTTTACTTGCTCTCGAGTATTACGCGCAGTTTTGTTCGCGAAGGACAAATTGACTTGCTATTTTATGATCTATATCCTGACTAACTGTTGAAGGAAACCCATCGATATAATTATGTTTTCTGATTTTATGTTCAAACCGGAGATTCATGTAACTTCGTTAACAGAACAAATTTTACCGCTTGAATCTCCCTTTTTTACCGACTGATGCAATGTTTACTATCTTCTATGGAAACACTTTTTCGAGACGAATATAGATTCCTTCAATACCGACATTCGCTACATGAATGTACGATTCGGTAACCGTGTTCCATTGATAAGAAAACAAATTCTTCAATGGTAATAGTACTCGCGTAGTAACTCGTAGTACGCGAATATTGACGTTTTATTATACTTGACATAATATATAATTAAATAATTTTATTTTACAATTGTTAATTCAATTGTATTAGTTATTTTAAATTTGTTTTAAGATTTTGTTTATAGTAGACTCTTGTTATATTACAATTGATGGTCCTGTAGGAGTGGGTGTATCTCGTGGTTATATAACACACTGTGGTACAGATTATGACGATATAAATTGTGGTGATTCCGAGTTTATAGATAGAGATTGTAGTGATGTAGAGCGTGGCAATATAACGTATAGGTAATACAATGCGTAGGTAATATGTAGGTAATACAGCGCGTGGCAATATTTCATGTTGATAAAACAAAACGTTGCAATGCGACATGTAGGTAATATAACGTGTGGCAATATAACATATAAGTAATATAATGCGTGTCAAAGTAACGTGTAGGTAATATAACGCGAGTGAACGTAACTGTTCAACAAAAAGGAGCACCATTGGCGCGTATGAGAGTTGACACGAAAATGGCAATATAACGAGAATCGTCACTAATACTATATCCCAGTCATTTTAAAAAGCGGTCATCGATTTTCCGTCAGTCAATGAAACTCTTCCCTATTCATTAACGAGGTAAAAAAAAAGGAACTGTCTGTCTTTATATACATAAATGGTCCTTGTCAATAATACCAACGATGCAAATGACCTCGTAACCTTTCCACGTCCGTAGTCTCGTTTCCGCAGCACAGAAATAACCGAGTCTACGTGGAAAATGGTTAACAACGCAATATCATCGATAAGCTACGATCTTTCCCAATTTTCACGTAGCTTCATTCAGGCCGACCGTCACTCGAATTCGCGTCATTCGAATTATAAATTATTTGTCTGACAGTTTGACGATTCATTAAATAAGATAAGTTCGAAGTTACCTCGTCAAGGTTTATTGTCGCCGATTTTATCGTGATAAAGATTTCCTAATGACGAGGAAGTCTAGCTGAAGCCGACAAAGTTTATTTGCTAACATGGTTGAATAAATGTAAGAAAAGATGACAAAATGATGAATTCTTGATTTGTTCATTTCAGAGTTGGGGATTTGGAAATTTGAAAATTTGGGGGTTTGAGGTGGGGATTTAGAGATGTGGGAAATTTGGAATTTTGGGAATTGGAGATTTGGGGATTTGGGGATCTAGGGATTTTTAAGTTTGACAATTTGGGGATTTTTGAATTTGAGGATTTGGAGATTTGGGGATTTTCGAATTTGACAATTTGGGGATTTGGAGGTTTAAATATTTGGTGATCTAGAGATCAGGGGATTTAGGAGTCTAAGAACGAAGGGATTCTGAGGGTTTAGGGATTTCAAAATTCGGAATTTTCAAAGCTTGAGAATTTGGATTTTTACGGATTAGGCATCTAGGAATTTAGCGATTTAGACATCTGGGGATTTATGGATCCATGAATATAGACATTTAAGGAATTTAAGAATCTGAGCTCCAGGGATTTAGAGGTCTAGAGATCTAGAAATTCAGGGATTTAAAAATTTGTAACTTTCAGAAATTCAGAACTTAGAAATTGGGGAATTTAGGAAATTGGAAATGTGGAAACTTAATGACAACTTTCGAAAAGTTCACGTTAAATTTCCCAAAAAATCACCAAAATTACAGTTTATGCAACGATCAAGATTTTCTCAATCAAGAAGAACACGAGCGGTCTTGAAGGTTGCGTGTTGAAATGTGTCCACCATTTCGCGGCCGTGGCCTCGATTAAAATGGTTCCAAGGTGTTCCTTCCACGAAACGTGTAATCAAAGGCACTCCTTTGTCGAAATCGTGAATCGGAGCCATGGATCAAACGATCGATTGCGAATCCGTCTCTTACGATCATTACTCCACCTTCAATTCACTGATTGGTCAAGTCGTAAACTACCATCGACGTTTTCTCGCTTGTGTGTCTCCATGTTTCAAGACGTGTACACGGAAATAGAGACACTCTTTCGAAAGTTTGATGCTTGTTGTTACAAATGCAGCAATTTTCACTCGCGAAGATCGTTGCGTTCACGGCACCAGATGTTCTATCCTCAACAGATGCCTAAACGAACGTTTACCAACCATGCATTATCGTAAAATAAACCAATATGCATTTCCGGCTCGAGTGTTTTGCTAAACAGCCAGAAACTACGTACTCGATAACTTTCTGTCGATCTGTTACCCTTGTATTTCCCGAAATTCACCTAACCATTTATGAGATACAAAGCTTTCAGGATATCGAGACGAATAAGTATGCTGTAATGTGGACTTTGCACAATTTTGCTTTGAACAATTCTTTTATGATTGTTACAAAATGACGTGGTAAAAAGGTTGAGAATTTTTGTACTTTCTTCAATTTATATTTTCTGAAGAATACAGATTGTGGAAGAAGTACAAACATAGTAAGTTACACTTAGGTTGAACAATTGATGTACAACATTTTTAATGATCTGATTCGCGGAGCTTAGAGACAAGGACAATTACAGAATCATAAAATTGTACCGGCAAATTTTTAATAATTTTAATATTTCATGTTATTAACAGAGCACTCAAAAATTAAATAAAAACTAGAATTAATAAAGCAAATTCTCAATACAATTACAACTGCACTAATAAGAAATAAATTCTTGATGTTAATAATTCAGATTATTATAAGATTTATGTCACAGATTTACCAATAAAAATTTATTCTTCTCGCATCCGAACAAATCCCGCTCGAAATTTCCCAGAATTCCCAGATGTTTCCCGCGTAAATTGAAGGCTCTCAGAGTGTAACGATAATAGAACGAACGTGCGTCGAAAAGCACGCTGAACGTTTCTCACGATCCAAAAGCGTCCTCGAGGAATTGCCAAAATTACACTTCCGGCTTCCGGAGGAACCGAGGCGTTTACACTTCGTGGTAAATTCGAAGAAAGGCCACATTTATGGTATGGTATGCAAACCCGATGATTAGTCCTCGTTTATTTGTAGCTTTTCCGAGAAATCGAACGTCCTATTTTCATTTCCTCGAAACACTGAAATGATTGTATCGGTAATCGATAACAAGTGGATTGCTATTTCTTCTTGTTTTTTAACTAATCATTTGTATTAGAGGATAAGAAATTTACATGAAAATTAATAGTTACTGTGACGTGCAGTTAGATTAAAATTAAAGTACGAGGATAAATAGGGGATGAAACATAAAGTCATTTATACAATTATTCTTCGTTTTAGTGAAAGTTTACATTTCGATAACAGCATTTGCAATTTAAAATAAGCAAGAAATTTGTGTAGTTTAATACAAAGAATCTAACAAGCCATTTTGACGTGCATAAAATAAGAAATTTCTATAATTCAGGAATCTAACAAGTCATTTTGACAAGTTTCTTGAAGCTAGTTATTAATAGGGGATGAAATTAGCAAGGGATGTATCGATTTAAATGTGAGTGCTAACTGTCACGATTTAAAATAATAATTGAATATAATAGTCGACTAAGAAGCTTTCGTTCGTTGAAACTGTGATACATTTAGAAGCAATCGACCCAGAAATTCGAAAGCGTAACGCAATTTTGGCGTTAAGCTGTCGAAACAATGCTTGCATAGATGCAGTCGATTGCGAAACAAAGTGGCTAGCTCGAATTCTAGTTTACCGAGTTCGTATACATTCAATGACCACTCGATTTAACGTCAACGAATCATGACCATCGTTTTATAGAGATTCTATTGAAGTACAGTGCGCTGGAATGAACATAATTAGTTGTGGAACTTGGTTCACGAATTTTTTAATGGTTTTATGCATTTCCAAATATTTTCCCAGAATCCAGATTCCAAGTTATTGTACTAGTGAATCTTAAAATTTCTAAATTTCAAGTTGTAAATTTCTAAATCTTCAAGTTTCAGATTTTGAATTTCGAAATTTAATGATTCAAATTATTAAAGAGTCCTCAAATTTGCAAACTCCTTATCGTAAATTTAAAAATTTCTAAATTCCACGATTGTAAAATTCTAGTCTCAAAGTTACATTGTTGCAAAGTTCAAAGTTCAGTAGTTTTAAATTTTCGAAGTCCCAAAAGTTCAAAAATCCAAAAATTTATAAATTGAACGCCTTAAAGTTACAGGGTCTTCTGTGAAATATAGAAATCCCAAATTTTGAAGACTCAAGGTTCAAAAATTCCAGAATATGAAGTCTCAGAGTCCGAATGGACCCAACAGCCCCAAAATCCGAGGAGTCCAAAATTCCATAGTCTCAAAGTTTCAAACTTTCAAAATCACAATAATTCACTGTTAAATCCCAATATCTCAAAGCTCGAAAATATTCAAAGTCCCAAAATCCAGAAATTCCATAGTAAAAATATTTCAGAGTTCAATAATTTCATTATGTCGCCCAGAGTTCCAGAATTCTGAAATTTCACAGCTGCAATATTTCAAAGTTCAAAGGTTCGAAAATTCCGAAGTCTCAAAATCCCAAAAGTTCCAAGGTCCCAAAATAAAAAAATTCTACATTTTTAATGCCTCAAACTTCAAAAATTCCAAAATGTCGGAGTCCTAAAGACCCAAAATCCCGAAATTCCATAGTTCAAATATCTCCAAGTTGGACAATTACAAAATGCCGAAGCCCCAAAGCCCGAGAATTCCGAAATTCCAAAGTCTCAGAATCCCAAATATCCCAAGAGCCCTAGAGTCCCAAAATTCCACAGTTCTGATACTTCAAACTTCAAAAATTCCAAAGTATCAAAGTCCCAAAAATCCCAAAATCTCAAAGTCTCAAAACTCCCCAGGTCCAATACTTAAAATTTAAAAAATCCCAAAATGTCAAAGTGTCAAAGTCACAATATCCCAAAATCCCAAAATGTCAAAGTCCCAATATCCCAAAATCCCAAAATGTCAAAGTCCCAATATCCCAAAATGCCAAAATGTCAAAGTCCCAAAACCCCAAAATGTCAAAATGTCAAAGTCCCAAAACCCCAAAATGTCAAAGTCCCAAAATCCCAATATGTCAAAGTCCCAAAGTCCCAAAATTCCAAAATGTCAAAGTCCCAAAATCCGAAAATTCCACACTTCGAAATATGCAAATCTGAAACTCCCAATTGCACAGTTGCAACCTTCAAAAGTGGAAAAATCGTAAAATTGGAAAAAGTAAAATTCCGAAAATTGCAAACTTGTTAATGGTCGTTTCCTCTTACCCAGATCGAACGCAATAACTCTCGGAATCTCTATTTCTATCGCGGTCCCGTCTTTTTACTCATCGAACACGTAGTACCCTAAGCGGAGCAGGCGCCGTGACGCAGCCGGCGCGGTTCGACGCGGTTCGTCGCGGCGGAGGAGGCACGCGCCCACGAAGACGCGGCGTCCCGACGTCGTTTCGCCTCTCGTCTTCCTCGTTGAGGCGGCTCAGTGTGTTGCGACTCGCCGCGTATGCTCGTCGCGTCGATCGTTCCTCTTCCTCCGATACGTGTGTCCGTGTACGCCTCCCTGCGTCCACCAAACAAACGTTCACATTTTTTTTCCCACTTCATCATCCACGAGAACGTATCTTCGGGAGAGTCTCTGTTCAGTGCTCCGATGATACCAGCAGGGGTTCCCTCGTCGATCGAACCCGAGAAATAGACTCTGTTCGCAACGGAAAAGATTCGCCGGGTGATTTCTTCGTGAACAAAGGGTGCACATTGTCAGAATGGTCATGATTGACATGGTGGATATGATCGAGGACGAAGACCGGTGCGTAAGGACGTTCATTTATTTCCGCAATTTTTCAAGCTCTGGTGTTACGTAAATTCTGTGTCTGGCTTTTTTATCGTCGGGATCGGGGTAGCCCGGGCTCCCACGAGTACGTGGGCTTAATCGTTTTCCGATACGCGGGAACAATTATTTTTGGTACAACGCCCAGTTCTGTTTCTCGCCCTTCGTCTACGCTGCGTTTGGTGGCGGTCCAAGAAAACTGATTTTTCCAGCGATTTGTTGTCCCCGAAGGGAAAGCAGCGAATCACGGGCTCGTTCGAGTGGATGCTGGTCGATAGCACGCAGAGACGCACACCCGCGTGTGTTTCGCGGTACCCGAAGCGTTTCGGTTTTCGTTTCGACCGAGGATGTAACGCGCAATCATGGCGGGAATGCTTTGCATTGAAACGAGCCTGCGAAAGTGATTTTTCGGATAGTATATTTTCTACCGATTCACGAGTTCTTGTTCTAACTCCAATTGAACGTTCTTTTATTTTTATTTTATTCGACAATTTTATCGAGATCGAAGTTTGTTCGTTCGATGTAATTCCCGTCCTTCGCGTTGAACTAAACGAATGAACATTCTTTCACCGAGGTGAAAGAAAAGGTTCGGATTCAGCTGAAGGGGAGAAAATGAGCGTTTGTTCGTATAGTGTAAACGCACCATAAGCAGCGTGGAAAACGAACAGACGGCGGAGAGAATCGAGATTGTAACCGTGAAAAATTTCAGTCGCAAATTATTTTGCAATTTGCGCTCTCGTTTTTTTTTGTGGCGTATGTAAAAAACCATTCGATCGAGTCCGGTAAAATTATCGAAGTCCTTGGATCTCGAGAACGCAACGCAGTGATTAGATATTGAACTTTTCTGAATCATTCGCAATTTCATAAGCGGTAGATGATCTTTGTTCATAACTGATATCGGTTTAAAGACCAAATCATACATTTAATATCAGTACGCTGGAAGCTATTTTAATCGTCAATAGTTGATTTCCAATAATCAGCCATTAATATTTATTTGTTATTTTATCGAAATATTCTTCACAGAAGTGTCATCATTTTTTGAATCTCTTCAGATATAGATATATTATTCCTAAATTCCCAAGTGTAATTCTAGCTCTGAGTATCCCTAATTCCGAATGTCCCTAAACCTGAACACTCCTATATCGAAATACTTCACGATTATAATATTCCTAGATATAAATGTTTCTATAACACGATATTTACAGATCCAAATATTGCTGGATATTTGGATATTCCTAGAGTTCAATATCCTTAGGTCCAAGTATCCCTCAATATTCTTGGATGAGAGTATCCCTAGATTCCAATATCCCTAGATCTCAATACCTTTAGACCAGAATATCCTTAGATTGCAATAAACGTAGAGCACTGTATCCATGGATTCTAGTATCCCTAAATCCCAGTATCTCTAGATGCAAATATCCCCAGATCCCAGTATCCATGGGTTCTAATATCCCTACATCCCAGTATCCCTAGATGCGAGTATCCCTAAACTCCAGTAAGTCACTAGAACCCAGTATCCCTAGATCCCAGTAAGTCAATTGAACCCAGTATGCCTAGATTCCAATATCCCTAGATCCCAGTATCCCTACATTCCAATACTCCTATATTCGAGTATCCCTAAGCCCTAGTAAGTCCCTAGAACCCAGTAACTCCCTGGATACGAACAAATCCCTATATCTCTAGATCGCAATGTCGAATACCCTTAATTATATTGCATTTTGTTGTTTTGAATTTTTGGCAACTTTTGTATTCTTAGTTACCAAATTAGATGTACAAATTTATAAACAAGCGAACACATATAAACAGTTTGTTGTATATCATTTAGTTTGATGCATTCCATACATTATACGAGTGCAAAATTCGCGAAGATACCACGCTAATCTCTCCGCATTAGAGATTTCGCAATTACGCCGAGGTTGGTGAAATCATCGAACGCTGCGATTGCATTAATCATTCCGGACCCTAGAAAACACTGAAGTACTTCGATATTAAACTCGCGAGGAAATGTTCACGAATTTCTCTCGGTCGTTAGCAATTTCGCGATGAATTTTTATGATGTTCGCAGTCGGGCGAATCGAAACGAGTAATAATCGAGCCTTTCCAGAAAAAAAAACATGAATCGCGGAGAATAAATGTTTTTCATGCTTACGCGTTTAACTTGTCGGTACATTACGCTGAAACTATGTTGTATGAAATAGTAATTTAAACTTCTGTATCTTGGCAATCGTAAAGGAGAATGTCGATTTGTTATACTTTTAATATAAATGTAATTGATAGTAAAATGTCTTGTTATACATATACGTTCTCACGGTGACATTCAACGCGTGAAATGTCAAATAATTTATTAATGAAAACTCATCGATTCGGTTCTCCTTTGTATCGAAGGAGTCGATACGAAATTAGCTAACAGTTTCGTAGCCGTTCGAACGGTTTTCCTCGTCTCGTGAGAAGCTGTCGCTGGAGAAACAATGGCGGTCTCGTAACACGAGTAACAATTAAAGAAACGGCGGCATGTGTTGCGAACTCGTAATAAACAAATGCGAGATAAACGAGAACCGTGAACGTGTGCGATGAAAACGGGCTTGCACATGGATGTTAAAAGGGCTTCAGAGGAAAAATGAGCTAGTATTGTTTGTCGCATGTATGACGCGCAATCATACAGCTCGAGACCTTGAACAAGTCTAGTGGTAAAAAGGTCAAAAATACAAACAGGACAAAAAGTCGATAGTAGAACGACAAAATGTCGCTTCGATGCACTGAATTTCTTCTTACCGATTGGTCGCCTCTAAATGTGATCCAATTGACGCAATAGGAAGAGACGTGTCTAGCATGACGAGCGATAATGATATCATGAATTATCAAGGATTATATTCGGAATTATATTTCTGATCAATTACTTCCATCTGTTTATTTCATTTTTTTAAATTATTGCTGTAATTTTAATAGTGCTGAACTCTTTTCCTTTTTGTTCATTTGTACGATTGGTTATCTTTTTAATTGACACAAGTAAATGGAGGTACGCATTACGAATTGAATATGACAAATTCGTGTTATATCACAACTTTAGATGCATTTTTATGTTGTATTATTACGCGTTATATGACCTCGCGCTGTACTGCCATGCATTTCGACACATGCATTACGGAATGTTACATCATGCGTTGAAAATGCACGCATTTACTCGCGTTGTTTCGCCACGCATTGAATTCCCTTGCGTTATATTGCCACGCATTGAGTTTCCTCGCATTATATTGCCACACATTGAATTTTCTCGCGTTCTATCACCACGCTTGGAATTCCTTTGCGCCTATCACCACGCTTCGGATTCCTTCTCGTTCTATCACTACGTTTGGAGTTCCCTCGCATTATATTGCCATGCATTGAATTTCCTCGTGTTCTATCACCACACTTGGAATTCCTTCGCGTTCTATCACCACTCTTGGAATTCCCTCGCGTTTTATCGCCACGTTTGGAGTTCCCTCGCGCTATATCGCCAGGCATTGAATTTCTCCGCGTTGTATCACCATGATTGGAATTCCCTTGCGTTATATCGGCACACAATGAAGTTTCTAATCATATATCGTCATGCATTGAATATCCTCGCGTTATATCGCCATGCATAGAATATCCTCGTGTTGTATCGCCACGCATTGAATTTCCACGCATGATATCGTCACGTATTAAATTTCTTCGTATTATATCGCCGGATTGACTTTCCTCGCGTTATATCGCCTCGTGCCGAATTAGAACGCGTTTGTGCTACACTCCACATGCGTTTTAATATAATAATCGAATATTATATTCGTCAATTTCATTGAAAATAATAATTATCTACTAAGGTGCAGTAAATTATAGTGTAACAATGTGTTACTTTGTAACACATACTTCAGTATCGTCTTACAACATGTCTTACTACATATGGCGTTTTTTCACTGCGGCAGTAGAAACAGTCGCGTCCAATTCGCCACGCGATAACCAAAAGTAATCTCTATCCGGACTATTAAGGATTAACTTTTTTAATTAAGTTCGTAGATTCGTTATATGGAATTATCAGTATAATTTTAACGATATCGAAGGTTTTCTTTCTTTGCCTATTTTCCTTTTCCTTATTCGACCTAATTAACGCGTCGTCTGGCACAACCGCGTTTAATAACCTGGATTATCAAGGGTGTTAAGGATTACTTTTTTCATTAAATAATTCCATTTACTATTTGGAATTGCAATTTTAATAACGTCGGAGGTTGACTTTTTCTTATTCAACTTAATTAACGTGTTGGTTTCTACAATAAAAATAACCGTGTCTAATACAGCACGCGATACTGTTAATTATCAAGCGTACTACGGCTCAGTTCTTTTAATTAAACTCGCCCATTCGCTATTGGCAGAGAACTATTATACTTTTAGCAATGTATTGCGCAAAGCATTGTGTATGTTTTTTCTCCATTTCTCCGTGGTAATGTGCGTGTTAACTTGTACCTCTTGCTTGTTTCTATTATTTATATGCTGCATGATCTTGTTTCTTGGACAACTCTCTGAATACAGACTAGTCTACATCGTTAAAATCCTCAGGAAGTCGTGTTCTTCGTTTACCTGTGGTAAAATGTACGCGGCCTGATATCATGTTATACCTAGTCGTAAAATGAGATCACCGCGTTTAGTTATTCAACAATGTATGGTAAAGCAAGAAATTTATTCGAATGAGTTTGCAATGCGTTCGATGATATTGCCTCGAAAAGGCAGAAAAAAACATGTTGAATTCTGGCGAAATACTATAGTAGAAAAGTCGAGCGTGTCGAGATTCGTAACAAGGTTCGCGTGTTTGCACAAAACCACACGCTCGTCATCGCGATTATCGGTACGTGATGACATCGATATTCGAGACACGAGTGGTTTTGTCATTTCCTTGTTTTTGCGTGTAAATATTACGAAAATGTATCTATTAACATATTAATATTTGCGAAAAGTGTTCGCATACGTGTAATTGAAAGTCGAAACACAGTATGCACGTTCCACGATCGAGCTGAACCGTGAATGAAACTCGTGCTTTACGACATATGATTGAAATTGTAGATTATCGTTTTTTAAATCGAATACATTGTGGTTGTATAATTGGCCAATTAAATTATAATAGATTCCCAACATATTACCTTCACTCGAACTTTTACGTTGTATTTTCATGCATTGAATTTCGGCGCGTTATATTGCCACTCGTTAAATGTCGATACGTTACGTTACTTCGTGTTATATTGCCATTATTGAATTTTCACATGTGTTACCATGTGTTAGTATTTTACCACGCATTGATTTTCTAACTGTTGTATTACCACACGTTATATTACCGCGCATTAAATCACCATGTTAATGTCACTATGCATTATATTATCATTCATTACTATTACCACACGTTGAGTTTCTACGTGTTATATTACCTCGCATTATAGTGCCACGCGTTATATCACCGAAAATTTGTATTTCCATGTGTGATATTACCACAGATTAGTATTACAATGTATCCATTTTCTATAGATTCAATTCCTACGTATTATATTGCCACGCGTTATATTACCACCTATTGAATTTAAATGTGCTGAGTATCTATACATTAAATTTCAGTACATTGTCTCGCATTGTATCACCATATATCGTTGTCAAGCGTTGTATTACTTCATTAACGGCAATATAACGATAGTCTACTGTAACACATTGACCGTCATTCACAAATAACTCGCTAGAATTTTGTTGGAATTTTGAAATCAGAATCTTCTTTTGTAAAGAACTGTTACTCTAAATATTATCTCTCGACTATTGAAGAAGAGCCACGCTAAATATCATAAAACTGTTATTGATTCATCCGATTACGAAACTGACGTAGTGCAAATAAGACGATGAGCGCGATTTCTAAATAAAACTATGTATGCAAGCAACGTTGTTGCAGAATTTATTTTTCTTTCAAGAGCAGAAACAAGGAGTTTGTGAAATATTGCATCTTTTGTTCCAAACGTTATTTCTCGGAAATATGGAATGTATATTGCTCTGTAACAAGATTGGGAAATTTTTCTCGTTTCTACCGGAATTCTAATGAATGTTAAAAAATTGCAAATATAATGAAAAGAATTTATATGTTAAAAAATTCATACTTGAAATGTTAGCAGCTTAATCATGACACAGTCAATTTCGCGAAACAGTTATTAACATGAACTTCGCTTGTTTGTTTCAGATACGAGAGGTTGCTGCGAAGAGCAAAGACAGAGGACCTCTCGGAAGTTTCGGGAATCGGTTGTTTGTACCAGAGCGGGGTCGATCGTCAGGGACGGCCGGTGGTCGTGTTCGTCGGCAAATGGTTCCCGGCCACTAAAATCAATCTCGACAAGGTAAAATGAAATTCCATAAACGAACATTCAACCGTCACAGCCTGTAACGCGGTACTTACACCAATTTTCCGTGAACTTTCTGAATCATCCTCGCAAATTGATCCAAGTTCAAGCCGAACACGATGAAATGGTCGGGAGTCGAAGGTGCGGGCGAGTGTCACCGGCGCAAAATCAATAAGCGTGTATACGTGTATTCCACTGTTGGTTAGGCTCGGCTCTTTTATTATGGACTGGCGTGTTTAGCAGTTCTTTTACGAGCGTCGATCGATCCGTTTAGCACAGTTCTCGCCGGCAGCAAATTGCTCCGATTCTGTTCGACGAAATTCAACGTCGTCGACTTCGCTAATCGAATTTATCAATGAATTTATCGTTTTAATCGACGCACCGACTCGACGCGGAGCGCGCCGTTCCATTGGGTACACTCGAAAGCAAATCTCGCTTCCTCTGGGGAAAGCTCACAAAATTTCGTACTTTTAAAATTCGGAAATTTAACGGTTGCGGTATGCGGGGACTTAGGGAGTTAGTAATTCGGTACGTTGAGAGTTTGGAAATTTCAAGATTCGGGATTCGGGGATTTGGAATTGTGGAGGTTTAGGAATTCGGATTTTTAGAATACGGGAATGACGGAATTTTTGCATTTCATACTTGGGATTGCGGAGATTTGGGGACCTGGGAATGTTGGAATGTGGAACTTGGGGATTTGGGATTTGAATACGTGGCAATTTCTGAATTTGGGATTTAGGAGTGTGGGAATGTAGGATTTAAGATTTTTGAATGTGAATTCCTTGAATTTCCTATTTAGGAATGTGGGAATGTAAGAATGTAGGATTTTAGGAATGTGGTAATATTAAATTGAAGAATGTAACGATTTAGAATTCTGGAATGTGGAATTTTGGAATGTGCGGATTTGCTACTACAGGATTTAGGAATGTGAGATCAGTGAATATAGAATTTATACATTCTTTAACGTGGAAAGGTACGAACTTGTGAATTTCAAAAACAGAACTTTCCTGCGTCAACAATTTCAGAGAATAAAAATTTAATACATTGATAAAATTCAATATTTAATTTTCAAAATTAAAAAGTTAAGAATTATCTAACCGTACGTCGTTCCCTAATTGCGAAACGTATGTTGCGAGGTCCCTACACTCGTCCTCGGCGCAAAAGCAGGCAACGTTGCACTCGAGTGTACAGTCGCTTCGAAGTTAATGAAGATGGTTATAAATATTTAACGAGCCATCGAGTCGAGTTTAGAGCGGACGTTTGCCGACGAACGAGAATTCAAACGAATTCGGAATGTAATTTGCATCGCGATCGACGGGAAGATTTTCTTGCCACGTCTTATAATGAACTGTGTGGTATTTCACTCGTTTTAACGTTGTTTCCTCGTTCAACTCGGAAACCGAGATTTTTAGCATAATCAGCGGAAAAAGTGCTCTTATTGAATGCATTATTAAAATTTTCCACGGCGAAAATAACGGGTCTGCTCGAGTATCTTAAAATATTAATTACAAGTGGATTTATTTGGGTTGGCGGTGATTTGAGATATTTATCAGCATCATTTTATTTCACTTTTTATTTCGAGTATTTTTACGTGCGATTTTAATGATAGATCTGCTGAGATCTTTCGCTGAATTATTTTGGAATTTTTGGGACCTTTGGGTTTTGGGGTTTTGGTACTTTGAGATTTCAGAATTTGAGACTTTGGTACTTTCAGCTTTCGAAATTTAGGAACATCCATACTTTAGTCCTTCACTATTTTAAGATTTCGGAATTTTTCAATTCTGCAACTTGTACCTCCTTGCTACCACATTTTGATATTCCAAGATTCTAACTTCTGAAACTTCTAAATACTTGAACCTCCGAACTCCCATACCTATGCTATCCCATCACTATGTTTCCCATGTAGCAGAAGTTCAATCATAAACTAAAGCATTATGGACAAGATTAGTAGCAATTCAGTCAAACTCAGTCAGATAGCGACTTTGTACCGGAAGCCGTTCCAAATAATTCATTCCACCGATTGAATATTTATTCCGAACGTCGTTTGTCCGATAGTCGGACTGAATTATCGTCGATACGTCTCTGAATTGATCGTCACTTGATCACTTGACCATGCTAGGTGTCGTGTTGAATGGCTCTATAAATGAATCATCTTGCATCACTGACTCTCGACCCTCTGCTGCATGGTTCAAAGTTGAACGTCATTCACGAAAGTTCAACTTCTCTGATAATTCCGTTTCTTCCTACATAACATCAGCCTATTTTCCTTTTTACAATCTCATTGGAAAATGAAAAATTATGGTACTTTTTATAATAATGAGGTTCTTTATACTCTCATTGAATATGGATGAAGTTGTCAGCGTGTAACTTGACTTATAATCATGCTTCATGTGTCATAAAATGTAGCAAACTAGTGCTGACTTCGTTTACAATGTTGCAGATGTAGATTTTAATATTTATATACACTTTTACCTAATTCTTGAAATATTTCTACTTCTGTACTTCAAATATTTCTGTGCACTTTTGTATAATTATGTTCTTAGAATAAGAATTCTTTAAATAGGTATAGTTCTTCGTGAAGGGTGGGATATTGGGAGTTTTGAATTTCTGTTTCATCGTATTTTAATTAGTTTCCAATCGATACACAGTACCTTGCATTATTTGGAAGAGTCTCGTGACGCACTCATGACGCACTCGTGACACACTCATAACGCACATGACGCACTCGTGACACACATGACGCACTCGTGACACACTCATGAAGCACTCATGACGCATTCGTGACACACTCATGACGCTTTCGTGACGCACTCGTGACACACTCATGACGCTCTCGTGACACACTCATGACGCTCTCGTGACGCACTCGTGACACACTCATAACACACATGACGCTCTTGTGACACACTCATGACGCACCCGTGACACCCATGACGCACTCGTGACGCACTCGCAACACACTCATGACGCACTTGTGACACACTCGTGACGCACTCGTGACACCTATGACGCACTCGTGACGCACTCGCAACACACTCATGACGCACTCGTGACACACTCATGACGCACTCGTAACGCACTCAGCTGTGATCAATTTTACTTGGATTTTGAGGATACTTCAATTTGGAGTTCAAGTTTTAATATCGCAGCTCTGATTAGTTAGTTCTGACGCGCCAAAGGGGTTAAAAAAGTCAAACCTTGTTGAACGTTCAGTAAAAATTTGACTGTTAACTGATAATTAAAATTGATATGAAATAACTAAAAGTTGGCAAATAAGTCAGCTATGAACAGGTTCAGTTTCGAATGCAATTTCTCCCTGTCCGCAGTAGGATTGCAGTAAAGTGGTCGTTAAAGATATCCAATTAATTTCAATTCCCCCGATCTTGTGCGTATCAATATCATCTTTGCTCCTTCGTATCTGGTCCCCTTTGCTCGTTGGTGGCAAGCCCACCACCGCCGGCGAATCGATATTTACACGTCCAGAAATAGACCGACCACGGAACAACCCCGAAGCCGAGGGCGTACGAGCTTGCAATGTCGTCATGGGCTGATCCACCCTGGAAAAGTTTGTTTTCATCCCTGCACGTGACCCTTTTTCTTCGACGCGGCGTCCTTTTGAAGAAAGCATCGCCGGATATAACCGGCAACGATCGAAACGGAAACACCTGCTCGACCTCGCCCTAAAACCACCCCTTTCCTACGCGACTTTGATCGATACTCGCGATCAATCAACAACTTTTGTTCGCTGCTTTTTATAGGGGATATTGTTATTCCTCGGAGAAAATATTTTCTCTCGCAACGATTGTTTTAATGTGTCAACATTGTTAGGCTTTTATGCTTATGGATCGGGGAATTGGTTAATGAGATTTTAGGGGGTGGGGCATTTTTGTGGAAGGTTGAAGTTGGTCACTGAGAATTATTTTATTTTTGTGATTTTATGAATGGGAGGATTTCGAGGAAGTTGACTGAGAATTATTTTATTTTTGTGATGGTTGTATAGGATTTTCGAAGTTCTGTGCGATGTGATCTGCATTTTTGAAGGTTTGGAAATTTTGTAATTTATTTATGAATTTTCGTATTTAGAAGTTTGTCAAGTTATGAATTGTGAACTTTGAAATTCTTGAACCGTTTTAGATAGAATTTGTAGGTTAAGTCAAAGATTTGGAAATTTGGAAGTCTGACAATTGCGGAGTTGCGGAACTTGAACATTTGGAAACTTGCTGATGTATAAATTCGACAATTTTTAAGTCTGAGACATTTGGAAATTGAGAAATGTAACAGTTGGAATATTTAAGAAATTTGGTAACTTGGAAATCTAGAAAAGTTTCAGAACTTGAAGATTTGGGAATGTGGTACTTGATGATTTGAAATTTAGAAATGAAAAATGTTCGAGTCTGTAAATTATATCTGACACAATCCGTGAATTTGTTTTTAGCTAAAAGAAGCTCTCGCAACGGAGTGTATATATTTTTGGCTGCAGCCTTCTATCACAGGGCTGGAATTTTTCGCTCGTTTCGTTTCAAGGTACTTGACACAAAATTAGCCGTACGCCCCGGAAATAACTAATAGATATAGATTCGTTTGGAATTCCTTGCACTTTATATCTCAAGGCAGCCGCTACTTCAGAACCTAAACCACAAAAACCACTTATTCCCAAATTGAAATCAATTACTTCGATTAACGATTTCAATCACAAATGCTCCAGTTGTAAAAATATTTTAAAACGTGCATCAAACTTGTATAAAAACCAATCGAAGTTGATAAATATTTACCACCGCAACAATTATCTATTTGCAAAGTGAATTTGTACTTCAAAGTTGCAAGTTAAATAAATTATTAAACAAAAAATATAACATCTAAACCTCAAGTACAAATGCTAAAAATTCTGTTTTTCCCCACAAGAGCAGAAAATCAGTTTCGTTTCTCGCGAAGACTGCTCGAAATCGAATCATGTTTCGTTCAGGCCAGTTGTCGATACCTTATACGTCAAGTTATCGAATGGACCGGTTCATCGAAACGGTGGTTTCGAGCACTTCCTTTCGGTGCAACTTTTCACCGGATGCCAACCGATAAATGTGTGACCTGGAACTGTTCGCGAGGTCAGAGGGAGAATGATCTAATGCGTCCTTGAATCTCGGACAGCGACCTACATTCGCAGGAGGATTGCTCCCGTCGTTTTCATCGTCTGCTCCTTGCATCAAGCAGGGTAGAAACACAATACACTCCTTACAATCTCGTTTAATTTTTGTTATAACTAAGAATTCAAATAGCATTCACTGAAAGGGACGTAGAAAAAATATTAAATGGTGCATTACTGCATGTTCGATTGCCACGTGTTATATACGTCTCGCGTTTTATGGCCTCGCCTTATATCACCACGCGTTATATCGCCACGCGTTGTATTGCCTCGCGTTATATTGCCATGCGTTATATCGCCACGTGTTGTATTGCCTCGCGTTATATCGCCACGCGTTATATTGCCATGCGTTATATCGCCACGTGTTGTATTGCCTCGCGTTATATCACCACGCGTTGTACTACCACTCGTAATATCGCCACGCGTTAGATTGCCATGCGTTACAACACTACGCGCTGTATCACCACGCGTTGTAATACCTCGCGTTATATCGCCATGCGTTATATTGCCACGCGTTGTATTAGCACTCGTTATATCGCCACGTGTTGTATTACTACGCGTCATATCGCCACGTGTTGTATTACCACTCGTTATATCGCCACACGTTGTATTATCTTGCGTTGTATCGCCACGCGTTATATCGCAATATATCCCAAATTCTGAAATTTACAAATATTTAGATTCCCAAAATTTTCAAATCTCCAAATTCACAAATCCTTGATTTTCCAATTTCCAAATTTTCGAACACTCAAACGCTAAAATTGCAAAATCCTACAATCTCAAAGTCCCGATATTTCCAAATTCCATGAACATATAAATGATAAACTCGTAAACTTCAGGATTCTCGAACTTTCGAATTGTTGACTAATTGCATCAGAGCCATCCTCGCTTTGGCAATCAACATATCGATATCTCTGATTCATGCACAATACTCAACAATCATAAATAACCGGCAACAATTCACAAGAAAAGCACATACAACTCTTTTCGTACTTCTGACAACAAGATGGCGATAAGATAAGCTTTTGTTTTCTTGCAATCTAGAATCCACTTATCCTCTCGCAAAATAAAGAAATCAGCGTATTATCGCGTATTTTTAACTGCACTTATCCGCTTATTATCTCGTCGTTCTGAAAAGACTGTAAAATTTCTTTCCCGAACGTCTAGCGCAAACGTTAACGGTGCAATTCATCCGACGAACGCTAATTACACGTGTTGGCGAGATAATGAGAATTTCAGGGTCGCGATACAAATACTGAACATGTTGCGAGACTCGTCACGTCACGAGGCTTAATTTTATGCCATCGTGAAATTACCGATATTTAGGGTTCACCTTTTGATAAGATACAAAGTCGTTGGCTTCGCTTGATACATGCTCGTCGTTTTACGTAACTTTCGGTTCTTTGTCTATTCTTTACGCTCGAACAGGTGTCGAAACTCTCTTCTTTTGTACCTTTTGTTCGACATGATAAAACTGTTTGCTCGGACGAGCTTTCGAACCTTTTTCGCTCTCGCAGAGGTGAAGAAAGCATCAAATTAAATCAATCCTCTCCTTTCCTTTTGTGTTCCCACCGTTTGAAGCAGCTCTCTAACTTTTATTTCGTTTCCGTGATTAAAGTTTATTATTGCTCGCGAGAAAGTGCATTTTTCAATTAATAAAATTAACGACGGATTAGATACAAAAGTCACGTTCCTTGTATCTTCTTCGACGAAGCTCTATTCTTTTCCTCGTTTGCGTGTGTGCACGACACGTGTACAATCGAAACTTGGAGTTAAATAGATCTCCACTGCTGACACTGCTGGACGAATAAACGTGACCTCGATAGAAAATTGAACGATCAGACGAATCGTTCAATTTTCCTTAGGATAGCAAACTCTGTTATCGAATGGAACCTTTAAATTTCATTCATTGATTTCTTGTTTGAATAACGCTGTTACGACTCTTGATTATTCCGCGAGGAACGTTTCATCGAACACACGTAGTCTGTGAAATGATACGTTTGATAAGGCGATACATTGATGTCAGTGTTTGATTGTGAATAAGCTATAGTAGAAATCTTGTTACATAGCCACTATTTCTATTGCTGCGTACCCAGGTTCAAGTTTTTAGTTGGGTTTCCAATTTTAAGGCCGAAGCTTCAAATAAAAAAATTTGAGTTAATTTACAAACTGGTAATTTGGAAATTTGATAATTGAAGTGCACAGATTTCAAATATTTGTACTTGAGAATTTAGATATTTGGGAATTTAGAAATTTGGGAATGTGAAAAATTGCAAATTGAAAATTTGGAAACTTGGGTATTTGGGGACTAGAGATTTTCGGATCTAGGGATTTGGGATGTAGGGATTTGCAATCTAGGGATTTGGAAACTAGAGACTTTTGGGGACTAGGGAATTTGGGATCTAGGGATTTGGAAATTAGGAATTTGAGATCTAGGTATTTGGGGGACTAGGGAATTTGGGATCTAGGGATTTGGAAACTAGAGACTTTTGGGGACTAGGGAATTTGGGATCTAGGGATTTGGAAATTAGGGATTTGGGGGACTAGGGAATTTGGGATCTAGGGATTTGCGGGACTAGGGAATTTGGGATCTAGGGATTTGGAAATTAGGAATTTGGAAACTAAAGAATTTGGGGGGCTAGGGAATTTGGGAATTAGGAATTTGGGGACTAGGGAATTTGTGATCTAGGGATTTGGAAATTAGGAATTTGGGATCTAGGGATTTAAAAATTAGGAATTTGGGAACTAGGGAATTTGGGAACTAGGGAATTTGGGATCTAGGGATTTTGGGGACTAGGAAATTTTGAAACTTGGCAATTTGGAAACTGGGGAATTCGGGAACTAGGGAATTTGGGAACTTAGAAATTAAAAAATCTAGAAATCTAGAAATCCAGATATCTAGAAATTTAGAAATACAAAAATTTAGAAATGTAAAAATTCAGAAATACAGGATTGTGGTACCTAGAAAATGTAAAAATTCGAAAACGTGACAGCATTTGAAAATTTATTTCCGAGTACGATGATTAACACCATCAGCTAAATCCTTGAACTCTCCGATGTTTTGTTTGCAATTTTATTGGCAAGCTCACAAATTCAGCACGTTTAAATGGTAGTTTCCAAAAAACAATCCGAACCGATAACATTTGGCAAAGTTTCAAGACCCGTTTCAAACGTCAAACTAATATTTCCTATATTTATTTAACAGTGTTTTACGCAAAATTTTGTACAAATAATTCTACTTTGAAATAGTTAAATAACATTTCTGTTTAAATGCACGTATACTTGCATGAACATTGGAAGTAATACATATCACGTATTTAGATCATCCAAAATATGTTTGAACAATTCAGTTATTCAGAATAAGTGTTCCAATATTATCTATATTTAAAGACCTAATTATTCCACACGGTGAAAGTTAAAAAAATTTCTAGGGCACATTTTGTCAATTATGTCATTATAAAATAATTTAACTAAACGCTTCTATTTTCTTATCTTTTCGTAATTAGAGTGATAACTTTTATTTTCTGACGTGTTTAAAATTTGACTCAACACTTCTATTTTCAATATTTCAACTGAAAATATCTATTTTCTAATTTTTTTAAATTTTACTTCAAATTCCTACTTTTCAATGTTTCCAAAATTTGCCTAAGAACTTTTCTCAGCTCATAAAACTTTAACCAACCATTCTCCGATCTTAAAAATTCACTCAAAAACCTCCAAACTGCAACTTAATGAAAATTCATCTTTTCACTTTCGAGAACACGTGCCCTTTCAAATTTCTGCACCCTTTCCCTATCTTTTATTAAAACACATTGTCGACCCATATAGGTACAGCAGCGTCCATAATATCGGATTAAAATACACGCTCGACATTCTGACGTCACGATCAGAACGAAAGGGAAAAAAATGCGAAGCGTGTAAAATCCTTTGGAAACGATATCAGCGTGAGAGAATTGCAAAGAAATCTTTAGCCCTTTTTTTCCACGTGAATCTCGTGTGGACCGTTTCGAGGTAACCCTTTCGCCAACCCCTTTTGCCCTTTTAATCGCGAGGCCTCCGACCTGATTTCGTCACGAATCCACCCCCGTGGCGGGGGTGTGCACCCCACAGAGTACTAATTCGAGCTGTAGCGTCGCGATATCGATTAAAACGCGATGACGAGTGCGCTCTGTTGAGATCAAAGACTTGTTTGCGAACGTTTCACGTTTGTTGCTACGTTCGCTGGGTTGTCAAAGTAACGAGGATAATTACGAATTTCGAGGCCGCAGACGGAAACGGACGTTCGTTTCGTGGAGTATCGAGAAGGGAGGGGTAATTCGGCGGCGATTAAATAAGTGTTTGTCTTGTACGATATTGACCTTTTAACGTGATGGCTGGTAAAGGGTCTCCTCCGTTTTTAGGTGCTACTTTGACGAGCAAACTATGGGAGTTAAATGATCACGGTTGTAGATTTTACGGATTTTCTAAATTTACAATTTTACAACTTTACAATTTTGAAATTTTTTAAATTCCTAATTTTCTGATTCTGTAATTTTGGAATTTTCTTATTTTATTAATTTCTTAGCTTTACAATTTCAGCTTTCTAATTTTGCTGATTTTCTTATTTTACAATTTTTTAATTTTCTAACTTTGCATTTTCCCAGTTAGCAAATTTTCAAATTACAGCTTTACAATGTTTCAAATTTACGGATTATTAAATTGTCAAATTGTCAAGTTTTGAAAGGTTATAAAGTTATGAAGTTGTCTAGTTTACAGCTTCATAACTTTATAATCTTGCAAATTTACAAATTGGCAGACTATCAAATTTTCAAGTTTCGAAATTTTAGTGTTGCAAATTTACAATTTGTCAAATTGGTAAATTTATGAATCCATAAAATTAGTCTTTCAAAGTTTCATATTTAATAATTTAACAAATTGAAGAATACAAATTTTCAAGTTAACTTTTAAAAATTGAGCATTTAAAAATAAACTGTGATATTGAAACAGTCATTGATTTATCTTTATATAAATCAATGACTTTTTAATTCTTATTTAATTAACAGTATCATATTATTACTATACATCATATTATAATTATTATATAATTCATCATTTAATCATTATTATTGAATCATTACTTTTACGTAAGACGAGTAAAACTCCACTCACTTTCACGCTAATAAAAGATGAATTTAAAAGCACTATAACAACGTACAAAGAAAGCGAGAAATATAAAAATAAATGGTGACAATTTCGTAACATAAGTCCATCCTTCAAAAAACTTGATATTATTTGAACTTCGTATTATAAATCAACACGACTTTTTCCCGACAACTTTTTTGTAATGTGAATCCACCCCGCGAAGTAATGGAAAGAAAATAAATTCTTAATCTTCTTTCAAAAGATAAAATAGCGATACAGGTTCTGGTCCCGTAGAATGTCGAGAAAGGAGGTTCTATTTTATCTTTTCGGTGGATAAATTCGTGAAGTAGAAACTTGCTTCGTGGGGTAGTGAAAAGAAAATAGTTTTTTACCCTTTTGCTCGTAGGTGAAAGAAGGATGTAGGTATTCATTTCGTAGAATGTAGAAAAAGGATATTTGATCCTTTTCAGTTAGGTTACTTTGTGAACCCTAACGAATTTGTAATCCTTTTTCGATATATAAAATGTGAACGAAAATTCTTTTTTGGTAATATATTGAAGGGTAGATAATTTCAGTTCTCCTTGTATAAAAAGTAGATTGAGATAGAAATTTTCTTCACGAAGGAAAAATAATTTCGAGTTTCATAGTTAAAACAGAGAGTATACAAATGTTTTCATTTACTTTCTTATTTTGGTGAATTTCGGAAAATATGACTTGTCACATTTGCGTAACACGCCTCTGTATACTTATGCTATAACGGGTGCCATAAATTCCATTAATCTTTCTGTACGATGCTGGCCTACGTGATATTCTAAGAAAAGTTCGTAAATGTTTAAGTGTACACAGAACAATGACGTACATACTATATTTAAGACATAAATACCATGCAATCGTGGTACTAACACGAATCATTTTTAAGAAAGCATTAAGTGAAATATCAAATACAATAATAAATCTTATCGTTCATTTGAATAAATGTAATAATTAATAATCAGTAAGACACACTACTGAAATATTAAATAACAATTGTCCTATAGTCCACTTTCAGTGAAATAATTTAAAAAATGTAAGTAACACACAGATAAATAAGACAAGGTACACAGATAAAAGAACGCAAAGTACTGCAATATTTTTGTTCAAGACAAGTCTTTCGTTTCGTTGTGAGTTCGTACGTTTATTATCTACTTTCAGACACGAATGACATGAGAGTATTTTACACTTTACAGGAAATCTAGATTGTAGTAACAGGAAACATTCAATTTCTGTTACAGGCGTTGCTGTATCTGATACAATTGCTAGATCCAATTGTAAAAGGCGACTACGTTATCGCTTATTTCCACACGCTAACAACAAGCAGCAACTACCCCAGCCTGCATTGGTTACGTGAAGTGTACAACGTGCTTCCTTACAAGTAAGATTTACTTTAATCGTATTTTAACTTACAGTAATTCGAACTATTCAAATACTCTGTGTATTTAAATTTTGGACTTGGTGCAAAATATTTCATACATTTCGAATATTTGATTACCACTCGAATACAGTAGGATTCGAATTTTATACATTTCGAATATTAGAACATTTGAATATCACTAGAATTTCAATTTAGAATAACTGAATTATTCGATTAGTTTCAATTATTCAGTGGGGTTCGAAGACTTGAAAAACGTTTGTTCGAATATTTGGTGAATTCAAGATTCGAGGAATATTCGAATATTTGGTAGATTCAAGACTCGAGGAATATTCGAATATTTAGTGGATTCAATAGCTTGATAGATATTCGAATATTTGGTGAATTCAAAGATTCATGAAATATTCAAATTACTTGGTGGACTTAATAGCTTGAGACATATTCGAATACTTGGTGAATTCAAAGATTCGAGAAATATTCGAATTTTCAGTGGAGAAATATTCAGTGTATTCAAATTTCAGTTGTAAATAATTGAATTAATTCGAATTTATCTTGAAAAAAATCCATGAAACGACCCTGGATTCGAACCGTGTAACCCCTAGATTATAAATCAGGTACCCTATCAACAAGACCAATACCGTCGACCACAATCGTCTTTCCTATAATTACAATAAATTGTGAAATTATAGTAAATGAAATTGTTAATGACGAAGTACTCGTATCCAATACATTCACAAAATTACACATTTCAAAAGCCCAATGATCGAGTAATATAAAATTACAATATCTATAATATAATATATGCGATATAATCAGTTATGTTTAATTTCTCAATCTTATTTCGTTTCTTCAATCTATGATTCATACACATTACATCATGTCACTCACACGATTCGTATCATGCAAATTAGATATTTTGTTTACGACTATGTACGTGTTATACTTTATGCGTAGCGAATGATCGATCATAATAATCGGAATAATACATCATCTCTTTATGACATAGTGACCATGAGAACGTAGATTTATAGGATAAAAAGGATCGTTTGTAACTGTTACGGGAATTTCGAATAGATAAACTAATTTGAATCAGAAATTTTGATCGTTCGAATACAGAATTTCTTACTCTTATGCTAATGTTTCTTAATTTTACAATTTTATTTTTGTTTTGTTCCAGGTATAAGAAGAACCTTAAACACTTCTACATTATTCATCCAACCTTTTGGACCAAGGTTTGTATTTCACTTCTTCCATTACTTTTTGCTTTTGTTGCAAAGCTGTTTTCATCAATTTTGGTTAAAAATATTCAGAAATATACTGTCTTATTAATTGCGGTAATTTCAAATCATTTTTTACATCATAATTTTTTATTTTTTAACTACCCAAGTTCTTTATTGTACGCGTGGTAGATTAAAAAACTTTAACGACCATTTTTTAAATATTTTGATATGTATCTTAAAATTACGATCTTAGGAAAAATGTTGCTTTTATGTCTACCTGCACGCTACTACTCTTATATTTACATGAGAAGCATTTTTACAATGTAATATTATAAAAATTCAACAAGTAGAAAATTTTGAAATATCTATACGCAAAAATACATGTTTATTTACATTTAATATTGTTGCACGAGAATTTGATTTTACTAACGCTCAAAAGGTTTCACCATTCAAATATCGAGGATTATCGATCAGAATTTACTCTGTTCATCCTCCCGTGTCGAAGATTTTCCATCCTCAAGGCTGTTTCCAACTAAACTTCGTATTTCGTTCGTGTATCGATTCAGTAGTTGATAAGGTGCTAGTTTAAGGCGTAGAAGCACACGTTGAAACTATGTTTCTCACGAACGATCGTATCGAATCTTCCGACCCTCTTCCGGTAGCCGTTTACCGTACACGTTTTACGTTTCGCGATTTGCGAATCCGCTTTGCTAACGCGATCTCTGAAATCCTTGACCCGCCACGAGGCCAATTATTATCCGTTGATCTGGATTTCGCGTTAGTCCACCGTTCGCAGTAATTTGATGAAGCGTAAAAAAGGAAAGAGAATAATTGGTTCCTTTTATTTGTACAATTCCGTTTTATCGTGAATTTCTCAACAAAACAACACCAAAAAGAAAGGACAATCCTGTACCTTTATTTTTGAACAGATCAATAATCGTTCTATTTTAATATTTTGTACAATAACTTCATAAAGAATCGTGTACCTATTTTTACTTGGAAATAATCGTTCTTGTATTTTAATGTTTGTCATTAAAGTTTGATAAGTAATATTTAATACTCACATATTTTAACGTTCTATTGCAGATGATGACATGGTGGTTCACGACGTTCATGGCTCCAGCCATCAAACAAAAAGTCCACAGCTTACCCGGAGTGGAGTATCTTTATGAAGTTATGTCACCAGAGCAGCTAGAAATCCCAGCGTATATTACAGAATATGACATGACGGTAAGAACTTTCATCTTGGGAAAGAAAGTCGAATGAAAGAATATGGAGAGTATTGCAGAAACTGATAAAGTTAAATATCTTTTATCTTACATCTTATTTACTACTGTAGTAAATGTTCTTTTATCATCTTCAGATAAATAATGTTCAACAATATAACCTGTTATATTGTTTACAATTCTTCATTTTGTATAAATTCTCCTTATGATCTATGATCTTGAGTCACTTATAATTGTATGATGATACAACTTCTGGTTGAATAGAAACAAGTTACTCTTTCTACAAAATATTCATTTGCTGTGTCACTTGTATCACTATTAATGTGAAAGCACAACCTATTCAATAAATATAACAGTTGATATTCACACATCACATGTACAGTAATCAAAATTATCAATCAAATATTCCCCTAAACTCCACCAATTTCAAGAATCCCCATATACTCAAGCGACATTTTGCCAATCTCCAGAAAAATTAAAAAATAACCTGCTGATCTCCAGAAACGTGTTACCCCCCTCATATCATTCTGACAGTAACGTGAAAGGGGTTGATTAAGAAAGTGTAAATGTTTCAGATAAACGGAATGAGGTATTATCAACCAGACCCAGTCTCTTCGTCGCCGTCGACGTCCACGTAACTCACAGAGGCGGATTCCCATCCTGCGAAGCACTGGATAGAAGAAATTCGGATCGACTGTTCCGGATAGTACGGTTTCGTGCGTGTTTCCTCGACGACCATTCTGAATGCCCGCTTCCGCAGAAAAAGTGTGTACTACACGCGAAAATAATAACCGTCGACTCTCGACAAGGATCTTGTCGATCAGACGGCTCCTCCAAAGCACCGGGACGTCTGCGTCGCTTCGAAGAAGTGCCTCGCGTTAAAGAAATGAAATGAAACGACGGTGCTTCGCGCGTTTATTCGCCAATCGATCGTTGAAGAATCAAGTAAACCACTGCCCTTCGTCATCACGTGTTTATTGCTGGAAAATACAAGATAGCTTCTCCGATTGGCTACAGATGTTATAGGAGGATATTGGACAATCTTAGACAGCCACCGAGGAGAGAGAGAAGGATCATAGGTGGTTCGAGGATACCAGAAATTGTTATTCGCTCGAGGTGCGAGTGTCGGCTGCCAAAAACACCAATAATCAGTATTCTCGTCGTCGTTGTTATGATAGAGAGGATATTTACCCTTGAATGTTAAACAGTTCAATTGGTTTCGAGACAGGGTCATGATGTTAACGATTTAGAGAGAGAGTCGACGACTAATTGTAGAGTTTAAAACCAGACGGCTTAATACGAACTGTCGATCGCTTTTCTGTTATTTTCTTATCCGTCGTTGTACAGCGAAAGAGCGTATATTCGATTTAACGTGTGTAAATTGTATCGATATTTTATTATGTAACGTCGTTATGACGTCGAACAGTCTCGATACACGACTACACAGAGCTGAAAGCTGAATCTCATCGGCTGAAAGAGTTTGCTCTATGATGTTGAGTTGTCAGACTTATAAGTAGCCTGTGTGTCGTTACATTCGTTAAGATTATATGAAACTGATGTGTAAAGGCAGAAATTTACCTCCGTCGTCGATGACGAATCGATTTTATAGGTTAACTCTGTTTCGTCGTCATTGAAGATTTACTCTGTTTTGTATAGACACCATAGACCATTAGAATTCTCCTGATCTGTTTATACAGCCAATAAAATGATACATACATGAACATTAATATGAAAGATAAAAGTGATTGCAGAAATATTAGACAACTTTGATATTGATGATGTTTATTTTAAACACTTATAGTTTTAAAATAGACCTGATATCAGCTTAACCTTTGTTTCTTCTATTAATTGAATTATGTAATAACAATGTGGGTATATACACATTTTATTGATACATTCTGTATTGCCAATATAATATTGTCAGTATTTCTGTATTGAAAGATTGACAATATATATTGTCTAATGTATATATACAATATATATATCGTCTAAAATATATATTGATTCATGTCTTCTGTTTTCAGTAGAGTCATCTCATCAGTTAGAAAGATGAGCTAATCATTAACGCTATTGCAGTTAACAGAATCTTGTTTGTCTTTTATTAACAGTTTAGTACCAACAATTCCCCGCCAGATGGCTATAGCGTTTCTGGATACGTGAACGCAATTTTTTTAATTTTAGATTTTAACGCTTCAAACAATCTGTGATCCGTTAATCGAGTTACATTGTGACCGTCTAACGTTCTGTTCGTGCCAATGAAGCGCAAATCTCTTGTTTTCATGTAAAGAGAAGCAATTTCCTGTTTCAATAATTTCCATAGCTTACAGGATACTTTAAAAATAACACCATGGAAGAAAAATGGATCATGAAGTGTTACATTTAATAATAAGCTATGGAAAGTTAGATATTTCTTGTTGCAAATAAAATCTGATGAACTGGTTGTGTATCAAGATTAGACGGTTTGATATACAATCGACAGTGGCGATCATAGCAAAGGGATTTGAAAGATCAAACTGTGGATAAAAATTTAGATTGAGTTGAAAGAAACTGATACAAATGATTCGTCATCGACACGTATTAATCCCTGAAACGTTCAACAGCTGAATGCCGAGCTCGTACTCGCGGTTCAATTCTAGATTAGATGAAGCAATAAACTTAAGAGCTTTCTCGCGAATCGTATACCTACCTGTATACGTAAATTTCGTGGGACAGAATCGTTATACTCGTTGTTAAGCATTTTTAGGCGATCGAAATGGCGAAAATAAGTCGACGTGATCGCCACCGACCAACCCCGTTTCTCTCGTAAAAGCTTTCTCGCGTTCTACATCGGAAACGTGGTTGATCGATCGCGGCTCAGTCGAAGGAAACTAATGTGTGTATCCACGTAAAATAATTTTCCATATGTTTACCTCTGTATAGTTCGAGTACGCTTGATCATTGAGATACTTTTTCTATTAATTTTTATTGCGTTGGTGATGTTTCGTTAGTATAGCGTTAGAATCACATTTCATTGAATAAAGAATTCATCCCGAAATCATTGATGATCATGTCATTGAGAGATGTTCGTTTTATGAGGATGATTATTTTTCACATTATCGTTGCTCGAATATTTTTCGTTTCGATAAGAGTGTCTCTTCCTCGATTTTTCTGTCTAATATAACGCGAGTAACTCGAGATCATTTGTAATCGAGTCACACGCCTGTGTCAGTTCGTGGAACTTTTCAGCGTTTTATTATACGTTTAACGACCTCACTGTCCGTCCCTGAATTGTTTCTAGTTGATATAAAGAGAGTCGCGCGAAATTTCGTTCAACGTCGCCATGTTTCAAGTGTATCTGCATTCTGGAAATATAGAATCAAGAAATTAATTAACTAGAATTATATTAAGAGAAATTATATTAATGCAATATTGATGTTATTCGAATTGGTTAATTTGCGATTCTGAGGTTATAGTTTGCCACCTTATGTAATAAATTAATACTACCTTATGTTATGTAACAAATTTTAAATCAGTTAAATAGCAAATTTAAATGATAAACTTACAAATGAACTACTTTGCAATTATCTTAATTTATAATTGAGTGTCAGTAGCACATTAATTTTTAAAGATAAATGTATGCTAATTTTAATGACAGAAATATTGAACTAGATGAAATGAATTATGGAACAGAGAATGCAGATAATTTGAAAGAAGAAAACTTGTACGATTTTGACGTTTGAACGTTGCTTTTGTCGCGGCCATATAATTATGTTGAAAAAGAGTTGATTGTAAGAGACGTAAGTGAATGTGTCGTAGGCAAGAGGAGGTTTGTGACAATATGTAATTATCGCGTGCTTATGCGAGTGACGACTGAGATTCTGTCTGAAGCCTTTTAAAGTCCTAGTCTGGTCAAATTGATCGTGTCAACTTAAATGCGGTCGAAAACTTACAAACTATTAATTGATTAATACATTATTACAATAATTGAACTTAACTATGGAGTATTATGAAACTTTTTTGTGTAACATTCTAGAAAGAAAGTTGTAATTTATCAACAAAGTTATTCTGCAAATTATTTTCGTTTATAAATTAAATCCTACGTTCCTAAATCCCAAAACATTGCATTTTGGAGTTCCCAAAATACAAAATTTCCAAGAAATGAAATTTCTACCTTTCTATATTTTTGAAAATCATTTCTAAATTTCTCCTGGTCCAATAAATTTCTTCTTCTCCAGATCCAAGTCCTTGGATCCTAAATTCTTATATTGTTCAGCAGTCAAATTTCCAAATTCTCAAGTACTCATATCCCTAAGTTCTAAAATTACCAAAAGTTAATCTAGATATCTAAATTTCTAAAAGCTAAAATTTGTTAAAACTAATATTGTTAATAATCCAAATTTCCAATATCCCAAAATTCCCCAATTTTCAAGAGACCAAATGTCCATATTTCTAAATCCCCATACTTCTAAATTTTTAAAAGCCCAAAGGTTCCACAAAAATGACGTAACGAGTCTACTACATCCAAATTTCAAAATTCGACAAATGTCTGAAACAAGAAAGTTATTGAAAATAAAGCACAGATCACGCTAAGACTTTAAAAGAGTACGCTCGTGAGTTAGGCTTAACGCTTAGAAGATAATCTTCGGCTTGACAAAGTAAATCGAAACCGCTGTTCCCTCGCTTTTAGAGGCCTCGAAACGGAGACGATCGGATCGAAGAAGAACTTGTAAAACTGTGTCGTGTGTGGCGTCAGTTTCGAACGGTGCTGTTTACTCTAAAATTCCCGAGATTCACGTTTAATTTCCGAACTTTTCTCGTCGTGCACGTTCGTGCTGTTAAAAACTCTTCGGCAAAAAAACCTCGCGATCATGTAATCACCGCTTTCAATGGTCGTCGAACAATACCGGTGACAGAAATAAATTTTACGCGAATAAATGCAGCGCAGTTAATACAACCGTGAAGTGTTTCTTCGTCAAGCTTTGTTCGCGAAGAAATGAGCTTCGGTTCGTGAAAAATTGCTGCAGCTATTCCGTCACTTTTGTAGAAAATGACGCTTAATTATTCCATTGCTTTAATGGAAGGCAATGTCACGGCTCGTGAATATGCGAAAAAGGTGGCAAGCTTGAAGTTAATCAATATTGATCAATTATAAATAACGAGTCAATGTAGCGTTATCTTACATCCACTTCATTTGAATATTCGTGTATTCGGTATAAATACATCGACATCAGTTTATTTCGATATTCGCCTTTCGTCGAAGATCATTTCATTTTCTCCGAAAGGAAGATTCACGTTTTAATACCGTGTTTCACGTTCGCTTTCTTCTCACGAAATTACCTCTTCCACAAAACTAAATGCTAATCGATTTCTAAACACATTTCAAATCGTTCCAAGAACGTTTCATGAAAAGATACATTATAACGCATTGATTAGAAGGAAAAACACATCGAAGAAATTTAGCGTCGCGAATTTTATATGAATATTAACAATGAAATATACAAATCCATTCGTCTCCGGACGAAGAAAGACGAACACCTTAAAGAATAAGCGAAACTGGAACTTCGGTGGATTTGTACTCGATGTCGCAGCGAATTTGTACGCTCCATTTTTCTTTTTTATACGACGACACTTTTTACCAAATCGCGAATGGAAGACCATTGATCAAGGTAGCTGACGAGAAGGCAAGTTTCGGAAACTACACGTGCATTGTCGTGTGTATACGTACGCGATTACGGTAATCACATGGTTAATTATAATTGTTGTCGCGATTGATATAGATTCTAATTAATCGAGGTATATTTTTCTCTTGGCGCCCGGCCTTTAAACAGGTGCACCTTGCCCCTTCATCTGTTTTTTTATAGATCGAGCAATAAACGTATTGTTTCAACAGAAAGTATCGTGTCATTTATTCCTGGCTGAAAGAGAAAATATTGTTATCTTATCTTAATGGCAGTGTTCGACGTTTGGACCAGCGTCGAGAATGTTCAAGGTTTCAAAATTTCTACCTAAGAAATTATACATTTTATTTTTATAAGACAATTTTTTGAACGGAAGAAGATTCTTTTCTAATTGAAGATTCAACCACATGTGTGGATACGTATAGTTCTCAGAGGCTAGATGTCTAGAAGTTCAAAGGTCTAAAGATCTAAGAAGGGATTCAATCATATACGTAACAATGTGAAGATATAGATATCTAACAATGTAGGACATACATCTTGATGTATCAGTCACATGTTTGATTTCTGCAATGTAGATAAAATCAGATTGGCGAGCAGGATCGAAGCCATCACTACTTTCTACGCTATACTCTGATTTACTCTCAACAGACTATCCTTATTAATTCAACATGTCTAGACGTAGCAATGTGAAGATATAGATATCTAACAATGTAGGACATACATCTTGATGTATCAGTCACACACGTTTGATTCTTGAATGTAGATAGAGTGGTTCAGCTTGGCGAGCAGGATCGAAGCCATCACTACTTTCTACGCTATACTGTTTTGCTCTCAGCAGATCATTCTCATTAATTCAACAGCATATCCAAACGTAGCAATGTAAAGATATAGATATCTAAAAATGTAGGACTATACATATACCTCTTGATGTATCAGTCACACACGTTTGATTCTTGAATGTAGATAGAGTGGTTCAGCTTGGCGAGCAGGATCGAAGCCATCACTACTTTCTACGCTATACTGTTTTGCTCTCAGCAGACTATTCTCATTAATTCAACAGCATGTCCAAACGTAGCAACGTAAAGATATAGATATCTAAAAATGTAGGACAACACATACATCTTGATGTATCAGTCACACACGTTTGATTCTGGAATGTACATAGAGTTCAGCTTGGCGAGCACGGATCAAAGCCATCGCTACTTTCTACGCTATACTGTTTTTCTCAGCAGAGCATCATTGTTTCAATCACATGTGTGGATACTCGCGTGTTGTACTCACAATCTAAAGATCCAGAAGTTCAAGAGTCTAGAGATCTGAAAATCTAGGGATTTAATGATATCAGAATATACAATGTAATTATGTAGAACTCTAGAAATGTAGGATACATCTTGATCTACCCATCAGTCACACAAGTTTGATTCTGGCATGTAGATAGAGTAGATCAGAATGACGAGCACGGATTAAAGCCATCACTACTTTCTACGCTATACTCTGTTTTGCTCTCAGCAGAGCATCCTCATTGATTCAACCGCGTGCATGAACGCGCGCGTGTTGTACTCGGAGCGTCGGCGTACATTCACAAAGCCAGTCTTTCCTGTTATACGCGCGGCGCCGAGCCAGTGAGCAGCGCGACGCCGAGCCGAGCGGAGAGAAGCGTTGAACGCCGTTAAATTCCGCGTCGATTGCGCGCACGATCGCGATCAGGTGTTCTTACAGAAGATCCATCAAACGTGAAACCATCTGCCGGAAGAAGAAGAGAAAATCCGACGCTCAGCGTCCGCAAATGGCCAGACGTGTCGAGATAACAGGTAACCGCGTGCTTCGAATCGACGTGATACCAAATCACCTGATCGTCTATTTTGGTGACTCGTGTCACCACGACACTGATCGTTCCTTGACCATTATCATATTTTCTGATCATCTTCTGATACGAACTGCGCCGAGAGATGCACCGACCTGTACCTGTTGAAACCTTGAGTATTTCTGTGGAGACTCTTATCGGATCTTTGTGACCTTCGTACGATTTTGCTAAGGCTTTACTTTACTTCTTTGGTTCATTTTTAGTCGGGTGAAGAATTGGGAATTTCGACGAATTGTTTATTTGCATGAATTGTGAATTTGGTTGAATTTGGAAGAATTGGTTTTTCTGTTGGAACTTCAGTTGATGAATTGTTACTTTGAAAGAATTGTTAGTTTAGAAGAATTGTTCATTTGAGAGACTTCTTAATTTGGAAGAATTGTTCATTTGGAGGAAATGTCTTCCTACATCAGTTGGAACTTCAGCATTATGATTTATTGACATCAGGATTTTATTACAATTTGCAACATGTAAAATTTTATACCTCTGTAATTATGACGCTATCCTTTATACCTCTGTAATTGTCACCCTATTGTAACATGTAATTGAACATATTTTTATTATTTAAATTTTGATCATTTATTTTGTGAGTATCATGAAATGTGATTGAAAATTGTTTTCTTTCAAAATTTCTCTGCCTGAAGAGTATGACAATACTTGTCAAAATTTTAATTATTGTGACTTGTCAACTTTGTAATTGTAACACTTGACAATTTATTTGAACATTTTCTGTTCAGAACGTATCTATCGACGAAAATTTCAAACCTAAAATTCATCAAGCAATACGTCAAGTTTCAATTAATTTAACTTTGTAATTGTGGTATCATTATAAAATATGATTGATAATCTTCTATTTAACACTTGTACATTGATATTTTATCACATTCAAATGATCTCGTGTATTAGAATTTAGAGAGTTAATGAGTTGCAATCATGCTATCAGGGAATATAATTAGCAAGTTTTATTTATGAACTCGATAAATGCATCAGTGAACAATTTTGCAAGTAAAATTGTCTATTTGTGCTTGTTAAAAGTTCAGTTCACTGGTCAACTAATTAGATATTAACAAAGAATTTTTTTGATGAAATGAAAACTTTTTGAAAGCAAATATTTAATGAATGAAAATTTTTTATAATTAAATATTTAATAAATGAAAACTTTTAGAAGTTAAATATTTAATGAATGAAACCTTTTCAAAAACTTAATGAAGTCGGTAATTAATTTTTTAAACAAAAGTTTCTAGAATCTATCGCTTCTGTTGTTATCAATTTTCTAATGACGTAAATAAAAAATGTTACGAAATATTCTTCCGTAAATATTTTCAAACTGTTACAAACCTGTTGTTCTTTTCTAATTTATACTAAAAGCATTGAACTTTATTTACGTTCCATCGGTGTCAATAGAATATGCGTTTAATAAACACGTTTGTTAATTTGTTTCCCAACAATTTTCTGACGCAAATCGTTTCGTGTCAAAATTTCATTAACTTCGTATTAGGTGAAAATCATCGTCTGTCCGACTTGTGGACTGCGTAGTCGTTTATTAATCATTCTTTTAACGACTTCCTGATTCCCAACCTGGCCTAAACGAGCGATGTATGGTGTCGAACTAATAAATTCTGATACCGTAACATCATGGGTCACTTATCTCATTGAGGTCGTCAGGTTTTGAGTATTTCAGAATGTTTACAAATAAAACAAAATTGTAGTGATTTCAAAGGAACGCTATTTATGATCTATTTCTTAGACAACTGAGATAAGTATTTCTTCACTAAATCTACGTAATCGTTTGCTGTTTTGATTGCGACTGAACATGATAATTTATGGAAACTTCTTTACTGGCAGATGATTCAAAGTATTTGTTGCTGAAGGTGAAGAAAAGGTCTTTGTAGTGAAAAATGTGGGATTTGTGGTATGTCATTTTTTTGTATATGACATATTTCAGAAAGTCTGCAAAATTAGCAAAATAGTGTCCAAATTACCAAACAATGTAACACCAACAAGGTGTACCGATAAAATTAGAATCATAATTAACAGCGAAATGGGTTAATTCGCAGTTCTAATTAACCCACAGTCTAACGTATACCGATAAAGTGAAACAATGGTAAACAAGTACGTGTGGAAATTACGAACAAGTAACGGCTGCAGAAATGTTAATTTTCGGATTTTAAAGTTTCAATATTAATTAGCTGAACTTGAACTTCACAGAGGACTTTTATGTTAACACTCATGTGTGTAAAATTTATTCTTGTTCCAAATATAGCAGTTTATTCAAGATCTCGGCTATTATTTTTAACTGTAGTTGATATTCTACATTAATCTTTATACAAGGACGTGAACAGAATGTAGATATTTAATCAATAAAGACTGGGAAAAAGTTATATAAAAATCTTCGTATGTGGCCATGTATGAGAACGTTAAGAAATTTAGAAGATACATGATTATTTTACAGTACATGGTTTTTATCTTTATTTACAAAATACAGGAATATATTTGTAAATTACAAAGTACATTATTATTTTTATTTACAAAATACAGGATTATTATTTTATTTAACAAGAGTGTTATATATAATATGGTACAAAACCATGTTCATTTATTTTCGGGGGATCAAAGAAATGTTGTATTAAAAATTAGAAAATAAAAGAATACCTAAATACTTTTTCCAAAATTATAAACCTAGTACAACTACATTTTCAAGATAGTATACAAACGAAAACACAGTCCATACACGTATAATGATGGTCCTTGTTTACAAGGCTAAACCTAAAAAGTGAATGAGTAATAAAACAGAAAGTGATCAAAAAAGACACAGGAAAGTGCATATAAATGTGCTCATTTTGAGAATTGATGAATTCAAGCCACGAATAACCTATCCTAACTTTACATAACAATTTCTTCCCGATCACGGTCGTAGAAAGAACTGGAATATCGTGTACACATTCCATTTGCTTTCGAGGCCGAAATTTCGAGAGAATAGGTAACGTTACCGGCGGGGTCGATGACACTCTAAAACACACTATTCTAATTACCGGCGGAGAAACGAGTAGCGGTATACACTGTTATGTCCATCGATTTGTAAAATACTATTCTCGGAATAGTGATCGATGGAAAACAGATACATGGACGGTGTAATTTTGATACGTGCGATCAGCACGGATTCCCAAAGCATTTTCAAATTTTAGAATTATAATACTTTGACATTTTTACATTTACATCTACCGGCCTATAATGCACTTTTAATATAAATTATGTATACAATTATATTGTACTATAATATAAATTATACAGTTATGTTATACTATAATATATAATATTATAGTATAGCATAATATACTATAATTTATTACTTTCTTTATTACCGATTTTTACGCAATATTTTATTGAAACAGACTTCGTATGAATAATTCATGAATATGAATACGTACGTTGTACTGTTCTGTCGAATCGACAAATTTTCCACATCAACTTTTTGTTTATATTGCATTCATGCTGCTGTACGATATCGAATGACTATGCACATCGCACGTTTTCCTATGGGGAGGTCATTTTTGTTTATGAAGAAAATATTGGCGTTTACTTCAGGATCATTTTACTATGACAATTTACAATAATATATTGTATAATGTATGTGAGAGCAATATTTGTTTTAACAATTTTATTTTTTAAATACAGTGACCAGAAGTGTGGAAGTCTGGAAATTAAAATTTAAGAAAATTTGAATGGTAAAAATACAGTGGGTCCAAAAATTGTAAAATTTATGTGAGAGCAAAAGTGCATTAACATTTATCTTAACAATTTTATTGTTTAAATACAATTATAAATGTAGAAGTTTAAAAATTAAGTTCTGACAAAATTTGACTAATAAAAATACAGTGGGTCCAAAAATTGTAAAATTTATGTGAGAGCAAAAGTGCATTAACATTTGCCCTAACAATTTTACTGTTTAAATACAATTATAAATGTAGAAATTGAAGAATTAAAACCTGAGAAAATTTGAATGATAAAGATACGTCAAAAAATACTTAACATCGTACCTTTTTATTAAATATTCTATTGAGAAGAAATATGGTATTGTATTACATCTCCTTATATAATACGTTACATAGTTTATTATAGACACACAATGCATTTAAATTGACAATAGCAATTATCATATCGAACCGTATATCAAGATTGTATCGACACGTTGTAGCGAGACCATCAATTTATTTAAGTAGACAGGTACTTTGCCATTCAATTGATCCTTCGCATACGTTTAACCTCGTCATTCTTGAAAACGAGACTGGAGAAACGTAAAAACTGTGTCTGAAAAAATACTTGATACATGCATACCTTGAATGTGTTCAAAGTACAGCTAAATACAATGCAAATCATACAGCAAAATTTCTTCTCATTTCAACGAAGATCGCTGACCGTGAGTTATCAGACACGTGAGTCAAACAAACTTCATTGTTTCTATTTTAGTCATCTTATCAACCTCGTCTGTGTTCGTGTATACAAAACTAGTAAAAACCTTTTTAAGACGTCAAACTGAATACCGATTTTTTGACAAATTCATTATCAAAAGTGATAAATGAAATTTTCAAGTACGATTGTTCGAATATTTTTAGAAGTCCGAATATCTTTAGCTTCGTTCTTGAAAAGTCACTGCTTTAAAGTCTTTATACGATACAGTACAAAAGATGGGACCAGGCAAAATACACATAAAATGAAAAGACGTGGCTTTAATATTTAAAAGCATGTCATAAGACTAACAAATTTTATTTATAGTTGCAATGCATAATTAATGTGCACCTCTCATTACTAATGCAACGCGTGACGTTTGTGAGATAATGAATAAAAATGGAAGGTTGACAAACTTAACAGATTGTAAAGTGTAAACGAAATCAGTGAATGTTTTGACCATTCGACAGTGAATTTATGAACTGATTAATTATACAGATAACAATGTTATATTCATGGTATTATATGTATATTAAAAATAAAACACAACGACGAATACGTAAGGCATGGAACATAATGTAATTTATACAATTATTCATCTCGAGAATAGTTAATACGTTTCTGCACAAACATCTTCATTTTTGTAATTTAAGATGCAGAAGGTGCGCCATTTTGACACGTTCACACGGCCATTTCATCATTTTCGACTATTGAGTTATAAGCAAACTTAAATCTAACATCAATGTTATTTATTTAATATTAATGTTATCAAGAATGAAGAATGTTCAACTGAATACTACTGACTTGTATTAACCTAATCTGAACCTACTGTCAATGTTATTCATTTAATACTAATATCAAGAATAAAGAATGTTCAGCATCCTTTGCCTACTGAGTTGTATTAACCTAACCTGAACCTACTGTCAATGTTATTCATTTAATACTAATATCAAGAATAAAGAATGTTCATTTGCCTACTGAGTTGTATTAACCTAACCTGAACCTACTGTCAATGTTATTCATTTAATACTAATATCAAGAATAAAGAATGTTCATTTGCCTACTGAGTTGTATTAACCTAACCTGAACCTACTGTCAATGTTATTCATTTAATACTAATATCAAGAATAAAGAATGTTCATTTGCCTACTGAGTTGTATTAACCTAACCTGAACCTACTGTCAATGTTATTCATTTAATACTAATATCAAGAATAAAGAATGTTCAGCATCCTTTGCCTACTGAGTTGTATTAACCTAACCTGAGCCTACTATCAATGTTATTCATTTAATACTAATATCAAGAATAAAGAATGTTCATTTGCCTACTGAGTTGTATTAACCTAACGTATACCTACTGTCAATGTTATTCATTTAATACCAATATTATCAAGAATAAAATATGATTAACATTATTTTCGTTTGACTATTAGGTTATATTAAAGCTGCCCCATATTAAAGCTGACCCCAAAGTTAGTCAGAATATATTAAAATAGTAAATGTGAGATTAAAATGTTAGAAATGAGAAATGAAATCTATTGAAGAGGAAGTTGAGAATGAATTTATTAGTCGAATAACGTGTTTGTTATTGATAAATATGCCAATCTCTGGTATTTACAGATCTGGAGCAGCAGCTTTGATGCTACGTAAAGTAGAAACAAAAGAATGGAGATGTTGGGTATAAAGTTTGCACCGTTGAATGTACCGTTGAAACGAAGACTGGAAACGCTGTCAGCCGCGCTATGGTTCATTTGGTTGAGCTCTGGAGATTTACTGGGTTACCTGATCACTGCTTATCTCTTGTTTTATACCACGATCATACGTTATTTCATGTTACTGTATTTTCTGTGGATGTATTATGACTGGGACACGGGGAACAAGGGAGGTAGGAGGTAAGCTTAATAACATAAAAATATTAACAAATTCAAATTAGCTTCAATAATAAATTCATTTTAATAAATACGAATTAACTTCAGCGAATGCAAATTGATTTTAGCAAATTCGAATTGGATTTAAGAAATACGAACTGGTTTTAGTAAATACAATATTAAGTATTATATTCTGTAGTTCAATGCATTTGTACTTTTTTTAACTGGGTGATGTACTTCCATGTTTGGAATATTATTATAGAAAAGTTTTATTGTAAATTTAACTTTACAATATTATTTAAATTTGTTATTTATTATTATTGTTATTTCTTGTAATTCATTATTATCTATATTTTGTAGAAGTCATTTACGTTATTATTTAATGTCGCTCATTATTATTATCAGTATTTCATGTAATACATTATTATTACTCTGTCACAAAATTCATTAGTATTATTCTTTCTTACAATTCATTATTATTATTACCTTAAACAATTTTTTATTTTTATTTCATATAATTTTTTACTATTACATGCAATTTTTGAGCGTGTACGCTTACGCCTACCATTAATCTTCAACAAGAAAGTCAAACATTTACGATTAAGTCTTATCGGAGTAGATTTCGTGTGGACGATAAACGTTCTTATCAACTTCGAGATACGCGAATTGAATTACAAACGTTTGCGATTGCGGAAAATTTAGTACGATTAGATATTTTCTTAGGAATTCTTGAAACTTAGTATTTGCTTCACTAAGATCAGCAGAGCTTCGATTCTAAAATAATATTGCATTTTTGGTACGATATTTTGGACTTCAAGATTTGATACTTTTAATCTGACCAGGAACTTCCTTTCTTCCGATTAATATTTCTTATCTTTTTATTACTAATTCAAGACTTTGTACTAATTTCAATATTATTCAAGAATAAGTTAAGAATTTGATCGAAGACAGTTTCCTGAATGCTATTTTAATTATTTCAAATTATTAGCTTTCCAATCAACCCTCAGGAAATGAATGATTCCTAACCCACACTAGTTCCCAACTATTTAATATTTCTCAGTCATATATTCAAAATAATTCACGATAAATGTCTCAAACAACTCAAAACCTGAACTACTATAAAACCCAAAAATCCATAAAAATGTTCATTTTTATTTCAGCGAAAAATGGACAAGGTGGTTGAGGAAGTGCACATGGTTTCAGTATTTTTGCGACTATTTCCCCATCACGTTAGTGAAAACCACCGACTTAGACCCAACTAAAAATTACCTGTTCTGCTGTGCACCTCACGGTATATTATCCACAGGAGTGTTCGGCGCTTTCGGGACCGACATTTTAGGTTGCAAAGAAAGGTTCCCAGGCTTAGACATTCGGGTCGTGGTTCTGGATCAGCACTTCAAGATCCCTGCGTTTCGCGAATACGTTTTGATGAACGGTACGTGCCGTTGTCCGTTAAAAATTATTTGTCTATTAACCCAGTTAGATGTTCCGTTAACATCGCTGATAAAAACTGCATCCTGAAGCACGTCGACTGCGATCAGCTTGTAAAACCACTTAACACTAGGTTTACGGACGTTTGATGGTCACTTATATTTAAATTTGAACTACAGTAGAAAAATAAATAAATTGGGGATGATCTGTGAACTGCATAAGACATTGATTCTTTAGCTTGACGAAAGTTGACATACATTTTTACAAAAATTTCTGAATAAATTTTATCATTTAAAATAAGAGATCTATGATCCGTCATTTTGACGGGTTCCGTAAATCTAGTGTTAAACATATAACTGCGAAATATTTTATTCTTATCCTGCCAGATGTTTCTCTATTAATATTCTTAAATTTCATTCATTTTTCAATCAATTGACCTTGTAGGTCTAACAGGAAATCTTCATTCATGAATGTCCAGATTTTTTCTTTCTCTGATCTTCAGATTAAAGTATAATGTCGAGCTGACATAATATTCATTAATTCTTTAACTTAAACTAACCTAACTTCACATTCGTCCTTTTTTCTATTTAATCGATTTTCACGTAAATGTTGCAGGAATATATAAAACATGCTCTTGTTGAAAAGTAACAAAGAAGTATTAACAGCTTTAATTGAAGAACTAATAAAATTCAATTTTCGTGAAATGTGCCAGAATTACAATCTTAAAATTTGCAAGTTCAAAGAGTAATGATTATTTGAAGACCTTTATTATTGAATTCTGAAAGTTATATAAAATTATAATCTATCATAGAATGCTTTCACCACAAAAACCGAGATCTGAAAGTAAGTTAAATGTCGTTAAAATACAGGTGGAGTCTGCAGCAACGAGGAGAGTTTGAATTATCAGTTGTCGATGAAACCTGAGCCGCCATTTACCGGAAAAGCTACGGTCCTCATCATCGGCGGAGCAGCGGAGTCGTTGGAATGTACTCTTGGAACTTATCGTCTTCTTCTAAAAAGAAGAAAAGGATTCGTGAAACTGGCGTTGAAGCATGGGTTAGATTTGCTATCTTTTCTTTGCGATTTCTACGTGGGTCATCTTTTTAAATCTATGACTGATGTTCGCTATAACCTTGACGAAATGACATCTTGCACTTGAGCTGTAAATATTTTTGGAGAACAGCGTTTCATTTGTAACAACGTAATTTATGCAAAAACCACGACCAAGACCACCACATTTTCAGCTTATCCGAAAAAATACGTAAAATACTTATTCGTAAAAGTACGTTTATAATTCCGTAAAAGTAACGTGATAAAATCTGTCGTAAAATTTTGCTGTCCCAACCAAAAGACTCCTCAATGACATTATATAATAAAATTACAAGTGTAATCAACTGTGCACTTCCATAAATTTAGATCGCCATTGGTACCAGTCTTCTCGTTCGGAGAAACGGATATATACGACCAGGTGTACGGACCCGAGGGTTCGCGTCTCAGAAAGATTCAAAACCACATTCGCAAATTTATTGGACTCGCACCCATTATTCTGAAGGGTCGTGGATTCTTCCAATACTCTTTCGGTGTTATTCCATATCGGAAGCCTGTGACTATCGTTGGTAAATGTTCTATTATCGCTATTAATAGATTAGTACACGTAAATTAATTCTGACTACATTTGCATCTATAATTTGCAAGTGTTAGTTTCTTCGAATCATGCAATGCTAATTGTACACGTTCGACACTTTTTACTTACCTCAATTGAGGTAAAAGATCATTTTACAATTTTTGTTGATACTTTAAGTGTAATTTACATGTGTCATGAATATTTAACTGTTCGTTTCAATTGTTCGTATAATGGACTCGCTTGTTCGTAATTGTTTACAATTGTTTTGTATTGGTTCTTCATACTGTACCTCAAAGTTTTTGTTACTTTTGAAAAACCTGTTTGTAAGGAATTACTGTGTCGTAACAAAAGATCTGACTTTCGATTGCTGTTAAACAGTTAAATATTTTATAATTGACCATAATAGTTGAAAATCAAGGCTTCATTGTTAAAATAAGAATCTTGCAAAGTATTTATTGTATAACAATTCAAGATTGAAAACAACACGTTCTTCCAATAAAACAACAAAACCTTCCACGTTTTATTCAAAATAAACAGTGACTATGAAACACCAAAGATCCTGAAAATTTCTACAAAATCTCGATCTTGATGTTGCAGTTGGCAGTCCACTGGAGCTACCGAAGCTGTCAGAGCCCACAAAGGAGCAGATCGACGAGTACCACGAAAAGTTCATCAACAAGCTCACAGACTTGTTCGAAACCCACAAGCATAAGTACGTGAAGGACGCAGACTCTGTACACCTCGAGTTCCTATAGTGATAACAATCTTCGTGAATCCATTCAGAAAATTCGTTTAGCTCAGAATTTAAGTTCGTTAGTGTTCTACCGGTAAAATCGTGCGAATTTCCACGTACGTTTTGTTAGCTAGCTAGGTAAGTTCGCGTAAGAAAGAACCAATAGAATTAAGAATTGTACATTGTCTCCTGTAATCGATATAAAAAGATGGCCTTAAGCGACATTTGCTCAAATACGTTTATGAATCGTTCTGTAATTGTTAGCGAGCGTACATTGTGAAAATTTGTACAGTTTAGGTAGGAGGCCATTGGACTGGTCTTTAGATGGGGAAGATATTGTTACTCGTTATATTACATATCACTTTTCTACAAGTTTTAGTACTATTATTGTATTACGTATTTTCACGCGTCGTTGATACCTATCGTTACCAGTATACATTGCTAATCGTTGAATTACAAGTTAATTCCTAACCATCTGTGCAATCGAACTCACTGCAACAAACTCACGAATTCTTAAGCCCTTGCATGATTTATCAGGTGCGTACTACTAATCACAGCTATAATATTAAAACAGGCTAAGAAAGTTGAAATGTTATTCTGGTAGCAATCGACTACCTTGAAGCGTATTCAAAATCCGAGTAAAACTGATCACAGCTGAGTGCGTCACAAGTGCGTCACTATCAAAATAGTGCAAGGAGTTAAATCAGCTCAAACCTACAAATATTAAAGTGGTATAAAATGTACGACCATACATTTAAAGCGAAATATCTATTAACCTAGCAAGTTACATGAATGACAGCCATTCGAGGGTTAACAGAGACAACGTCAAATCTCCAATTAACTCTACAGGGTACTTTATTATAAAAATCGATACGCACACACTTACATATCCCGTGATTGTGCGTGTAGTACATGCATAATACATCGTTTAATATAGAATACTATTCCCCGTGCGTAGTTGAATGAATGGGGCTAATATTACAGCGAGAATTAGAAATACTATGCACCAACCGATCCTCCGTAATATCTGCGAAGAGGAAATAAATAATGAATGATACAATAATTAGCGATTCATGTAACGAATGATTACCGTGTCTTGCCATTCTCTGTTCGCGATGCAGTCCCGAAACCTCATTCGCGTGAAATGGATGGTGCTGTACATCGGTGTCCAAAAGTTTGGGACGTGCTTGTACAGAAACGTGTCGAGGTGTTTGCGGAAGAGGAACGACTTTGTTCGCACTAAATCTCTCATCTGAAAATGTAATCATTGAACATCTTGTTTCTTAAATAGTTGTCGAAAATGTTGAATGAAAATGAACATGTAACTTTTGATTATGTTGACAATTGATTGACTGTTGATTATTGGAACATTTACTGTGGATTTGTATATCTAAATTAGAAGGGACATTTGCAAGTGATGGAGATATTTGTAGATGATTAAAAGTTAAAATTAATGGACCATAGAGTTTCAAATTTACGTTCTATGGCAACGTATAGTCACTGGAACTGCATTCCCATTTCCACTTGATATTAACCTAACACATTTAATACGAGTCCTTTTTCTTTAATTCTTTACGAAGTTTCTAAATAAATTTTGTTATACATGTTCATACAATTTTAAAACGAAGACTAAAATTTTTTGTAGCAACCCCTATCTATGAGCCGCCATTGCTCGTTTCATTTTGAAATGTTGTGAGACTATAGTTAACAGTGACAAAATGCAGTGTAATGTAAGCAATTGTAATAAAATTGAAGTATAGAATGAACCTATTGCAAATTACTGACTTAGATTAACTGTTAAGATTTAACTGTCTTCCGAGAAATTATTCTTAAGTGACCATCTGAGTGACTTCAGTGATCAGTGTGTTCTTTAAAATTACTATTATAGCGTTCTTGAAGAAATCTGTTCGTAGTGTTTAAAGAATAATTACCTCGATGTAATTGTACATGGCAAGGTCACATATTGCATGGGCATCTTCGCACCGTAATTCTGTGAATTTCGGAAGAATCTTGCTGAAGTCTGAACCGTAACGTTCCATTAAACCGTCGAGTAACAAGACATCTTCGAATCCCTGGAAAATAGGAGAATAATCATTTCTTTTAGTTTACCACATATGTTAGTATAGTTTAATATGTGATATAAAACATACAGTGTTCATTCCTTGAGCATAGAACGGCACCATAGCGTGTGCAGCATCCCCAATAATGAGGGTGGTTTTTCCAACATGATAAGGTTTGCACTGAAACATATTTATTACATAGTATTTATATAGAATTATTTTTTAACGATAATTTTAAATGGAGAAGATGCAGCTCGCAATATTACACGTATAATATTGTACAATAAATTGTATTGTAAAATAAATTATACAATTAGTATTAATAAAAAATTAATCTTGGAGTTCAATTAATTTCCTGAAAATTGCAGCATACGATTTTATCTTGAACTTTCATTTTTAATTTAATATATCACTTAAATAATGGTTGAAGAAGCCTACTTGAATATTTACCTTGACTGAAATGAGAGCTTTCGGTTCCCTCGCGAAATAATCTCTTACAAGTTTCTTTTTACTTATCAGTTTAAACAAATCCGGAAACTGTTCTTCACAGAAGTCTAGAAGCGCTTCTGACGTCGTTAATTTGTCCAAGGTGTCGAAAGGTGCGAACAAGTTTGCAGTGAAAGTGCGGTCTTCGTTTGGTAAAGCTATCATCATAAACTCTCCTCGTGGCCATATATGAAGATGATTGTTGCTCATCACGAACTTTAACAAAAAGAAAACATCAAAATCTGTTCACTGAAAAAATTACGTTTCATTTAATACAAAATTTTTCTCGTCACAAATATCGCTACTTTCACTACTGTCTACAAAGTTGAACGAAAATTGAAATATTTTTAATTTTGCATGGACAATAATTCTTATATCTACTATTTTTATATCGTATATCTTTAGTAATATTCCTATATCTTTTTCTTGAACATGAAACATTTCTTACATTAAATTTTAAATTATTATCAACATTTTGATTTTACTCAATTTGATCACAATTTTCATTTGATTGCAAATTCAATTAAAAAGGAAAGGTTTGATTATTTGTACAAAGAGCTGTATATATAAATTTTACCTGGTTATTTCTTCCAGGAGGTACATGCAATTCCACATAACCATGTTCAATATACGTCTGACTATAGTTAAACCGTGGCCTCCTCGTCAAGACTTTCCTGATCCTCGAGTGAGCACCGTCAGCACCAATAATCAAGTCAGCTTGCACCTCTTCTATTTCTTTGGTGATGGTACTAAAATATTGATCAAATGTACCATCAATAGGAACAACATACTTCTCACAAACATCTAAATATATTTCTTACTCTTGCACTGTTAACTTTGCCTCTTCCAGGTCAGCGTCTATGACCTTCTTGTTGAAGTGGAGGCTCACTTCAGGGTACTTCTCTGCGGCTGTTGAACAAATTTATTAATCACCAAGAAATTCGGAAACCATTTTAAAATTTATTCAGGTTATCGTGTTATAAATTTAATAAATACTATTTTCGTGTTATAAAAACACGTTGAGTGCCACGTGAAATTATAAAAAAATCACCATCGTGCTGCCTTAACATTTTTTGAAAAGAAATATTTAAATACATTAATGACGTGACGATGCAAATTTTTTAGTTAGGTGCTGTTTTAAAAATTTAAACACATTAATCATGTTTTATACTGTCAGACAGAGACGTGGTTGAAAAATTCAGTGTCACCGATGACTGACACTCAACGTGTTAAGCTTCAGGGTGATGTAACTTATACTATCATCCCTTACCGAAAAAAAAGGGGGTATTGGACATAAATTATGATCTACTGACAAGAACGATAAGACTTTTTCTTTTTAATGACATAGCACACTATCATAAAACATTCATACATAGCACATTCATAAAATAGTCAAAAATGATCGATGCTCAAAAAGAAATTTCAAGTAAATTAGTAAAGTTAAGTTAGTTAAATAAAATCGTGTAGTCAGGTGCTCCAGTAAAAAGCTCTCCACGTGTAAGTGCAAATTGTACTATAAATAGCAGCTGAGCCTACACATTTCATAAGTGAAATAAACGTGATCTATTGACAAGAACGACTTTAATGACAGAACCCAATTGATAAACTAGTGAAAACTTGTCGATGCTCAGAAAATAAATTGAAATGGTGTAATCAGGTGCTCTAATAAAAAGCGTCCCGCGTAAGTAGGTGCAGATTGGATTATAAATGGCGGTCGAGCATACACGTTTCACGCACAAGATCTCAAGAAGCACAAGCTGGTAGTAACAAGAAACGTGACACTCTCGAATTCTTGTGGCTTCACGCACTACCGCGTCATCGGATATTCAGCGACGATTCTTTTCGATCGACAAGCATCTCGTGTTCGTTCGTGTATTTAAAGACAAGATGCGACTTTCATTTGCGAATGTTCCGTTGTAGAATCGCGAGAAAGGATTTTGTAGAAAAAGTGACGCGGTTAACAATACGAGTTTACGGACGGAAAAGCTTCGCTCACCGTTCAACAGAACCACGTTCAGGTATCGTCTGCTGACCGAGTAAATACACTGTAAAATACCAAATAAAATGGGTGAAATATGTTTCGCGGAGATTTTAGGTGGAGTCACGAGGGTTGGATTGGCGTATTGAGGCGAGGGTTGGGGACACTGGAGTACTTTTTTAAATTTGGTAAATTGGGAATTTGGAAATAATCCAATGTCAAGTTCAAGAATTTAGGAATTCAGAAATTGTCAAATGTAGAAGCTTAGTAAAAAATATCAAGTTTGTAAATTTACAAGTTTATAGATTTGAAAATGTGCTGGATAATTAGAGACTGAAATAAATAGGGAATTTAAGGAGGTCACAATTTCAAATTTACACACTTGGCAATTTGATCACTTTTAAGTTTGAAATCGAATTTGGTAATTTGATAATGTAGTAATTTAGTATTTTATTAATTTGGCAATTTGGAAATGAATTTGGAAAGCCAGAAATTTCGAAATCGAAAGACATCAAATTTTACCACTAGATAACGAGTGTAAATCTGAAACTACATCCCTCAGAAGGAAGCTTTACGCCAATGGCGTAAAATCGTTGATTATATCACTCACATTTCCTTTGCCATCGTAAATGATTTCTTTCAACTTGCCATCCTTGTTGTGAAGCATTCTACCACGCATGGGGATACCATGTTCAAGCAGAGTTTCTTCGAGGCCAACTTTCCTTAAAGCTTCACGACCTCTGACTGAAAGCGCCAGGTCGATACTTTGACCCCAAGTGTCTTCTTCCCTGACGTCTGCAAAAGCATTTTTCTTAAACAACAAAATCTTTGAAAAACTATAATAATTGTTATTATTGTCAACTATTTGCTTCAAAGTAAATTAACTTTGTCATCGATTAGCTGAGAAGGAGAGAAGGTGTTGGTGAAAGTCACTGAAGATACATTTAACTGTGTCGACTTAAATTATCAAGAAACTGTATTAATCTTATGATTGATACCATCAGATGTCAAATTCTATTGTGTCTTATCCTGTTATCTTATGTTCAATATCTATGTTCTTATTGTAAAGTAAAATTATTCATGTATTATAATCTGTATAATTCATGTATTATAGACTTAACTATCCAGTTACCTGTTGTAAACGAATATGATCCATTTATTACAAAATTAAAATGACCCATGTACCTATCAGAGACTCAACTTTATAATCGATGTACCTATTTTACAAGTTGAACTATATAATCCATGTACCTATTCCAAAATAAACTACATAATTCACGTACCTATTCCAAATTATAGTACACAATGTGTATCTACAAAAAAATCATAGACACAGGTGTCACGTCAAAAATGTACAACTTCTGATTGTTGATGTTAATAACTGATGTATCATAAAGATGTTAACAAAGGATCATTAAATTATGATTTTGTACACTTACCCGGACGATATTCATAAACAGACACCCGATGACCCCTCTTCGCGAAGAAACAAGCAGCGAGGGCACCAACCTAAAAAATTAACAATCCACTGTATTTTTTGATCTCACACAAGGAAGGTTGCAAATGGTTTCTTCCATTTTTTCGTTCATATGTAACTATCGTTTAAAGAGAAAATGTACACGCACCAAACCACCCCCTGCGATGGCAATTCGAGACTTTCGATCGGCGACCGCCATGATACACCGTCCAGCAGCGAAGCCGCTGATCAACTACCTGTCCTAGCATGATCCACATGCTAGTATATATATGTACAGAGTGAGTCAGATAATACTGGAACCTCAAAAATCGACGTAATCTGGTGATACGAGAAAATCCCTTGATGAAGAAGAATATTTATTGTTGGGAACATTACTGATGGGAGAAACATCAATTTCGTTTGAGGATTCACTTTTGATAGAAATTATAGATGAGTACTCAAAAGTATAGTTTATGTTTTTTGATATGTGGAAAAAAGTGGAACAAGTTGACAGCTTCAGAAATTGGAAATTGAAAGTTGGAAAATTGTGAATTTGGGAATTGGGGAAATATGGAATTGGGGAAATTGGGAATTGGGGAAATTGGAATTGGGGAAATTAGAAATTTGGGAAATTGGGAATTGGGGAAATTCGGAATTGGAAAATTAGGAATTGGGGAATTAGGAATGGGGGAAATTAGGAATTGGGGAATTAGGAATGGGGGAAATTAGAAATTTGGGAAATTGGGAATTGGGGAAATTGGAAATTGGGGAAAGTAGGAATTTGGGAAAGTAGGAATTGGGGAAATTAGGAATTGGGGAAACTAGGAATTTGGAAAATTTGGGATTGGGAAAAGTAGGAATTGGGTAAATTGGAATTGGAGAAATTGGGAATTGGGGAATTAGGAATGGGGGAAATTAGAAATTTGGGAAATTGGGAATTGGGGAAATTTGGAATTGGGAAATTGGAAATTGGGGACAGTAGGAATTTGGGAAAGTAGGAATTGGGGAAATTAGGAATTGGGGAAACTAGGAATTTGGAAAATTTGGAATTGGGCAAATTGGGCATTGGGGAATTAGAAATGGGGGAAATTAGAAATTTGGAAAATTGGAAATTGGGGAAATTTGGAATTGGGAAATTGGAAATTGGGGAAAATTGGAATTTGGGAAACTAGAAATTTAGAAAATTTGAAATTGGGGAAAGTAGGAATTGGAAAATTGGGAAAATAAGAATTGAAAATTAAGATACTTTAAAATATAATAATCCAAAAACTCGAAAATGTAAAAATCCAGAAACTTAAAAATTGCAAATCTATTAAAATTACCCAGAAATATCAGCCGACCATCGACACCTCCTTTGTCACAAAGAAATTTCACGAAACTCCGAGTTGCTAAATCCGTCAATTCGTTTTTTTCCACAAAATTATTGTTATCAATAACAAATATGTAGATATCGACAGCTGCCGCATTTATAAGACTTATTTTGCTTATGTGAGTCTCTGAGTCTGTTTGTTTTCATATATTGTAGAAGATTAAATGATATTGATATAAAGTTAGGGCGACAATTTAATTACCAGTCGTTGTTTATCTGTCAATGGCGCTGATCACGATTCGATCGCGCGTTTCATTGATATTCAGATAACACCGTACGTGAACGAACACAATATCGTCTAAAATAAGAATTAGAGAATTCTTCCTGAATAGATTGCATTCATAATCTCGTTTGCGATTATCGTTAAATTGAGTCATTAAATAATCACGTGATTTTCTTAAGGTAGTTTTAGGAAAAAAACAAACATCTCACTTTATTTCTTTATCAAAAAATGTCTGTTTCACTGTTCATCACGGGTTTATATCTACCTAATAAACAACCTGCAAAAATAATCACTAGAATAAAATATTAAATTTGTTCAAATTCGTTTAATAAACGAAAAGAGTTAATCAACAAATAAAGTATTAATCGCTCAAATAGAATATGAATTTGAACACCTCAGAACATCCATTTCTATCGCATCACTTGACTTTCATTTTCTTAATCAGTTCTGATAATGCGGTAATATCAATACAGTCGTGTATAAATAAATTGCAAATCAATTTTAAGAAACGAAAAACCACTCGTAAAGATATCGAAGATTACGAAGATATCGTGTTTCTTTTCTACAATTTTCAATAACCAACAGGTTATACTCTTGACGAAAGCAACACGGTATTCGTGTATTATGAACTTTGCGAACGGTTCAACAGCTTTAAAGCTTGTCTGTCTTTGCTACTGAAGCAACAAGCCTCCATACCGGCGTCTCTGAACTCCTCCAATCAAAATATCGTAAATCAAATCCTTCCGTTTTCTACAACCCATAAAACTGTGAACGATTCATATGTTACATGCTTTGCAAACTATTCGAGCCACAAGTACTTTTCGCGTTTATATCTTCTTACGTTTGCTAGATGATCTGAGGATTTTAGGATATATTCATTTACCATGTTACAGTTTGTAACTGTTAATAGACATTGTATGCATATTATCGTATATTCATATGATATATCAAATATTCACTATTATACATTGTGTAATGGTAACTTTGTATCTACAAGATGATGTAAACTGAAAATGTATAAAGGACGTCAATTATAATACAATACTTATAGTATACCGAATATACTGAACCTACAATCAGTACTTAACCAAAATTACTAGGACATCAGAGCATGGACGCCATTTTGTGCAACGTACAGGATAATAACTCAGAACTATTTATTACTCAGAGCTATTTATGGCCTGGCTCCACAAGTACTATTGTAATCACTTGTCATTGAGTGGGTCCTCTAGTGTTACGCAATCTTTGTACTTCATCAATTGCTATATTATCAGCGCATCAATAACTAAGGAACTGATTAAGAGCAAAGGTAACATCATAAGTAGATACATGCTTCTTGTGTTCAGTATATCACTAGTTTTTATACCAAGAAGAGGGATCGTGATATTAAACATCCACATCACTATCTAACAATCCAAGTACTCATCACCTGAATCCACATTTAGGTCAACTCTTGGTGTTCACATCGAGTGACCGTCCACGTTGAGTTCCACACTTGGTATACTAGGTCCTACATTCTTTAAATCCATGTCTTCCGCATGGACTCCCATATCTGCTACATTGTGCCCAGAATCTTTAACATCTTTAACATCTTTGACATTAGGTCCAACATCACCACCAATGCAGTACTCGTGTGTATTGCAGTAAACAACCACATTGAATATCTTACACACCAAGTCATCACCTAGTACCCACATGTGGGTCAACAACTCCCAATGTATCCACATTGAGTTCCACTCCTGATGTATTAGCTCCTACATTCCCAGTCTATTACATGCCCAGAATCTTTAATATCGTCCCCAACATCTGTAACGTTGTGTCTAACATCTTGAACATTAGGTCCATCATCACGAATGCAGTAGTCATCGTGTTCAACAACCACACCAAGTCATCACCTAGTACCCACATATAGGTCAACAACTCCCAATGTATCCACATTAAATGAACATCCACATTAGTTCCACACCTGGTGTATTAGCTCCTACATCCTTTAGACTCGTATCTTCTATATTCAGTTCTACGACTACTACACTGTGAAGTATCTTTAATATTGTCCTCAACATCTTCAACGCCGTATCCAACTTCTTGGACATTAGGTCCATCATCACGAATGCAGTAGTCATCGTGTTCAACAGCCACGCCAGTATCTACCACACCAAGTCACCTAGTACCACATATAGGTCAACAACTTCCAATGTATCCACATCAAATGAGCGTCCACATTAGACTGTGGACGATATGGGCCGTGTATTAGGTCCTACAGTCTTTAGGTCTACATCAAGTTCTACATCAACTACATTGTGTCCTACATGTACTACATAGTGTCCTACATCTTGAACATAGTGTCCAACATCCTCAACAATGCAGTGGTCGCATAAATCATGTAGAAGCGCACCAAGGACGAAGAGGCGAATGCGTCGGGTAGCCAGTGGAGTTGATCCCGGTCGGTCGCCAGGGGGTGGCGCGAGGAAGCTGAAAACGGCCAACGATGATGATGTGGTGGCCGACGCGACGTCGATGACGCTCCGTGGCGTGGTCGTCGTGGTCACGGCGCTGTTCGAAAAATCAAAAATAGCCGGTGTGCCAGTCAGTGCGGCGATGTCGACGGCGAACGACGTTTCGACGGTACGGTTCGGCCGGTGGTGGTGGTGCTGGCGGAGACGAAGGAGGAGTACTACCTGCGGACCAACGATGCCGACAGGATACGCGAAGACGATCGTCCTTCTGGGTGTATTCGCGGTGTTATGCGCCCTCCTGGGCACCGTGGACGCTGCCTCGAAGACGAAAGGAGACGAGCCCCGAGGCAAGGGTCACAAGGACTCTGAGCCTGTCATCGAGGAAGTCAACGCCAAACAGCTCGAACGGATCCTCAACGAGAAGGACTTTGTTGCCGTGTACTGGTGTAAGTGTTTACACGAATGGTGTTCCCTCCTGTTTCATGGTATGGCTGGTGCTTCAGGAACCACATCATCTTCCGATGGTGTTGCCTTGTCCGTGATGTAATTTTGGCAGTGGGCAGTTTGGTCTGCAGCTCGAGGAATTCCTTCCGTTGCATCTTTCGGTTGGAGCTCAGAAGTTGGCAGTCGGGCAACAGATGCAAGCTCATTACATCAGTTTGGCCAATTACGAGTGTGTCTTTAAGAAGGTGTTAGAGTCACCCAACTGCCATCTTCTCGACTGCAACGGTACTTGAGCGTACGATGTTTGGACACACCCTGAAGGGTACGCTTCTAAATCGAATTTCCGAGGTTCAGTCAACTCAGCTTTTAGGGAATATTTGATGACACTTGATATAGCACGTCTCTAGTGGATATTGAGGAAGTAGACACGTGGACCTCCGATCTTACGTAACCTATAACGTTATGTAGCCTGAACCCTAAGGATGAGGCTTTCTTTCATCAGAAATCTGGGTTAATTCGCAGGAAAAGGTATCTGAACGCGAGGATGAAATCACCCGGACAAGAATAACCGTCTCTTCAACTGTTCTTCGCGAATCCGATATTTTAATGGATTTTCTAGATCGACAGCATTTATCAGGTCGTTGCATATATTTTCTTGGCTACGGTGTAGTCGGTTCTAGGCGTCCCTCGTTCTTCTTCCTTCTTCGTCCCCTTCGTCGTCGCCGAATTATATAATCGGTGGCCGTAGTGGGTGTCGATGAAAGCCAGAACTGCAGCACGCGATTCGTCATTGAGATCGTTTGCGTGCAAAAGACGACAAGTGAGACGTCAATACGGGCAACGGTTGTTAAACGTACCGAGGCGGGGACGCGCGTTCCCGCGTTATAAATAAATCTCCCGGTAGAAGATTGACGCCTCTGTTTCTCGTCGGAACCGACTCCTCCTCGGCCTCTTCTTTTCTTCGGTATCTCTGAATCAATTCCTACTTCGTTAGAGGAAGTCATCTCGTTAGCATCAAAATATGAGATAATCGAACGTATAGGTTCATTAGGGGTTTCAAGGATTTAGAGGTATCAAGGATTTAGGGGTATCAAGGGTTTAGGGGTATCACTCTGGTACACATAGCATGAAGCTAAGACTCAGAAACAACGGATGAACGATTTTTAGATCACACTTTTGAATGATCATTTTGACTGTTGTTTTTAATATGTAATTTGTAACAAACATTACTTTTGTTTGGCTTGTTTGAGTTGTATATCTAAAGTTGTTATTAAAGGTGCAGCTAATGTATTCACATATACAGCACGTGTGTACGTCATAAGCGGTACAGGAAGTAACTTGTAAAAAATGTAAAACAGTAATTACTCAGAAACTTATTAAAAAATAATAATTATCTGAAAAGCATATGGAAAATAATTATTTGCAAAGCATATGAGAAAAACAGACTTAAAAAATGTTCAAACAGTGTAACAATATTTATAATGCATGTCCATAATTGTTAACATGTATAATGATGACGTATACGACATAGTCACACAAGGGAATAGAACATTGTAGGATCTTTTTATGAACGTTGACCTTGATGTGTATCGGACAGAGTATGTCATGGGATATGATTATGCGTGTAACGTGTAAAATGTACACGTTAAACACGCGGAATTCATTCGCGTGACAATTAACAGGTATTAAATTCTCTCCCTTTGCCAAGTGGCTGATCCACTCAGTAGGACAAGCCGTCTCGAGTCAGACGAAAGATTTCGTGAACGTCTGCGGGATATTAAGTACAATTAACGCGAGAGATCGATGAAATTATGTGCCATTGTTACTCTTCTTTAATCACAACGCTCTTGTAATCTCATTTTTAACTTGTGCAATACATTCTGTATGGTTAGGTTAATTATACATTAAATATTTACTGTTATTGTTAAAATTGCTGATACTAATATCTATATGTAGTATTATAGATATTAATGTATTGTACTTTTATAGTTATGAAGATGTTACGATTATAGTTAGATCTTCAGACATATAGTGTATAATAGTAATATTTTATAAATATTACTTATGTTTGAATATAAAATATAGTTGGACATACTATAAATTCCATTAATACATTCGGTATATTATGCATTTGATTAGTATATGATATATTCAAAATTTCATGAATGTATTAAGTATATTATAAATTTTATTATGTATTAAATATGTTACCAATTTTATTAACACATTATAGTGATAAAGATTGTATGAAACGAAGTTAGGTTAGGTTAGGTTATGTCAGGTTATGTTACTGTAATGTACACATACTGGTTAGTATACATATAGCCTTGTAAAGTTTGAAAAAAGTCAAAGAATGATAGAAAATATTATTTTCGAGATTCTATGAATTTTTGGACGTGAATATAGGGATCAGGAATTTCTTGGCACAATGGAGAGATTATCGGAATATGGATCGCAGAATTGTTTGAAATTTCGAACGAACGCAGAATGCGTGCACTGTAAATAACTCGTGTAACTCGTCGGAGTGTGTGGAACAATTTGACACGGGATTTCGTTGTGTATTATTTTGCTCGACTCGAATGTCCGGATTTCTCGAAATTTCGAATGTTCAGCGTATCTGCGGAGCGTGGATATAGACGTCGTGAATCTGTCGACGAAGTGACACTGAAATTATTAACGCACGAGACAGAAACAGAGAATCCGCAATGTTGCACCGAAATTATTCGAACACTGTGCTCAAAGTTACACCGAAATTATTCAAACGGAACGTGGAACAGAAACACGAAAAGTTCTCATATTATTCGGACACAAAATAGAATCATTTGCAAAGTTCCAACGTGCAATTGGCCAAAATTCAGAAATCGGAATAACGAAATTCAAAAAATTAGAGCGATTCGAAAAATGAAACAGGAGAAAAATTCGAGAAACAAGAGCAGAAAAGAAACAAAAAGCAAAACGAAATGTTTAGTAAAAGAAATGACTGGAATTTTTAGGAAATGGATGAGGAAAGTAATCGATTACAGTATATAAATCAAGAAACAGTTTGCTGAAAATTCAGTCGATTTATCTCAAACAGACGTCGAAACAGGAAGAGAGTGAACGAAACGGAATGTCGAATGAAATATGAAGTTTACAGCCGAGTGTGAGAATTTAAAACAACCTAACAATTATATTGAACAGAGGTGGGAAAAGCGACCATTGACTCACTATGACGCACGTAGATGAAGAACGATCGAAGCGTTGCCAGCTACTCATTTAATTCCATCGAAGTCACAATCAAAATGATTCAATGAACAGTCGATGCAGATCGATGTAATCTGAATCGTGAATTCGAAAGAATTATCGATAATCTAGTGCAATATTATAATCATGAAATGATATTCGTAGAATGTATTGACATTGCACTTCCATTTTTGGTACTTTAAAAAATAGGTTTGGAAATTTAAATGAATACTTGTATTGTGTTTTTTATTTTGTTCATCTGCAAAATTATAAATATTATTATACACAGTTAGAATAAGTTAGAAAAATTGCAATAAGTAAAAATTTATTTACAAATTTATAAAGTAGTAAGAATGTAATTTTTGTACAGGAAATTTCACAAAAAGTGGACATATAATGCTTGATATGTGCATTATGTTTAATGCACCTTGTAATATTTTGACAGTGTAAGTGCAATTATAGAAAGCAATTTTAATTCACTATTACAATATAATTACCTATCAACAGAATTTTTATAGAATATTGTTTTTAATGTCTTATAGAATTTTGACAGTGTTGTAATAGAAAGCAATTTTGATTCATCAAAACAATTAAAAATATTTTTACAAACTATTAAGAATAGTATTAAAAGAAATAAACGATATCTGTCAAAAGTATTTAAATAAAATATGACTTATTAATGATATAATAAATATGAATCAGTAATGTCTCATTAGATAAAAAAATGTTGAATATAATTATAAAAGGAAGCTTTTGTAGTTGCGTTAAAGTAGTGAACAAGAGAACAGAATTTTGTATCATTGTCCTAATGAATAATCTAATCTAACCTAACCTGACCTGTTGACAACCTGTTCCACTGAACGTGTGCATGTAGCTGCAATAAACCGCGTGCCTGTCGCAGCCATCCCCTGAATCACGTTTTCATAATACCAGCTGATGTAATGGCTGACATGCCAGAAGACGAACGAAATAACCGACATCCGTACGAGGCAATTCGAGCAATCCTGCCAAGAGATGCAACAGAATGAAACGATCGAATCCTTTCTTTTTCAAGCATTAACGATAGAACTATCAGTACTCGACACATACATTTCAATTAAAAATGCAGTAAAGAAATGATTCAGTGAATAATTTTATTTTGCACTTTACAAGGGAGATGCAGGATTGTAGTTTTGTAATTTCAAGGATATGCAACTCGGTTATTTTCTTGATATTGTACCTCATTATGGGGGAAGATATTTAATATTTGCTTAAGAGTTTATAGTAGAAATTGTAGTGTGATGAAGTGATAAATTGAATTGCTAATGGGTTGCATTTTTAGTGCTTCACAAAGATATTTATAAAGTTGTATAACAATATGTTATGTTATCACGCTTTGCATAGCCACACATCACATCTACTGTGGTACCATTGTATTTCAACGCGTTGTATTGCCAAGTATTACATTCTCACACGATATATTGCGACGCGTTGTATTACCACGAGTTGCATTACCACACGTTATATTACTACACGTTGTGTTACCACGCACTTTATTACTTCGCGTTATATTGCCACGCGTTACATTACTATATGTTGTGCTGCCACGTGTTATATTGCCACATGCTGCATTACTACACGTTGTGTTACCACGCGCTATATTACTTCGCGTTATATTGCCACGCGTTACATTACTATATGTTGTGCTGCCATGCGTTATATTATCTCGTGTTATATTGCCACATGCTGCGTTACTATGCGTTGTGTTGTCACACGTTATATTACTTCGCCTTATATTGTCACGTGGTGCATTACAACGCGTTGTGTAACACGCGCTATATTACCTCGCATTATATTACCACGCGTTTTATTACTACACGCTGGAATTCCCTATATTGCACTGTTCCACCTTGTACCGCTATGTATTATATATTAACACGCGTTGTGTTACCGCGAGCTATATTGCCCGCGTTATATTGCCATGTGTTGTATGACTATGTGTTGTATTACCACGTGCTGGTATCCCATATGCTACACTATCACACGTTGTATCACTACATTTAATATTACCACGTTATATTGCTACACGTTACAGTGCCACGTGTTATATTACCACGCGCAGAAATACAGTGCATAGGAATACAACACATATCAATACAACGCGTAGCAATATAACAATTAACAGTACAATGTGCAACAATATAACGCAGTTACATAGTAGAACCCGTGGTAATATAATCTGTGAAAATACATCGCGCGGCAATATAACGCGTTGTACCGTAACACGTTGCAATACTGTGCATGGCATTTTAACACTTAAAGATACAACATATAGGAATATAACGCATAACAGTACGGTACGTGAAAATGTAATGCGTGACAATATAACACATGGCAATAGAAAATATGACAACGCAAATTTAAGAATGACAAAATTTTCAAAAAATTCCAAGTACCACTACTACATATGTTAAATTCATAAAACACTTATTAAAAAATTGAAATTGAAAGATTTACAGCATTCAGAACTACGATTTCCGCCGCGTTATTTACCACGTTTCATTAAAAAGTGTAAATACAATGAATTTAACTTAAAGTTTGTACCGTTGGTACCCCGAAGATTTTCCTTCGTTTTCCTTCATCAAATCCTCCTTCTCTTCATGATGTAACGCGAACACTCTGAAAATACACTCTCCTCGTCTCTCGAGCCTCTTTCTCCCTCGCGGCCTATAAAAATAGTACATACCTCGAGAGTAACGTCTCGATCTTCGGTTCTTTATCTCGGCATCTTTCTTCGCCGTCGCAGGAAATGATTATTCTGTGGATTTTTTATAGAAAGATCGCGTTGGCCGGGTTCTGGTCGATCGGCAGAAAAGAGCGATACCTCTTGAACGTGGTGTAGCAAGGCCGGCGCTCCGGTAGCCGCCGCTTTTAGCACACGTTCGAGTTATTTTAACCGTCAAGCCTCTCACTATCGTCTCGCCTGAAAACATCCACGACGTCTATTCTACCTCGTTCTTTATCGCCGGTTCTCTGCACGGAGACGCGATACGTTTATCCCCCGGTTGATCTCGATGATCGGTGCTCGACTCGAGCTCGAAAATCGATCGGGTCCGCGGTAAACACGCGATCGACGAGCGGAGAAGACGAACGTACGCGTCGAGACGACGAGAAGACCCGGACGACGAGCTCGCGAAGCGAACCTATTTCCAGACGCTGTGTCCTCGCGGCTTCTTTGCCACGTTGCTTTTTCTTGCGGTTTCAATTTCGAGACCGGGATTTTTCTTGCTATGGATCGGGGTCGATGCTCGTTCCACCCGAAATCCTTGGGCTCTTCAAGGTCCGTTCATCAACTACGTGTTTCTGAGTTACTTTCTTATAAGACTTAATGCTTTTGCTGATGAACGATTTTATTCATTAATTATTATTTTTATTAGATACGTTATTAGATATCTTATTAGATACGTCATCAGCTGCATTAGTAGATATTTTATTAAATACGTTATTAGCTACGTTATTAGGTATGTTATTAGATACGCAGGGATACGTTAGAATTCTTCGTTTATTTAATAATAGTAAATAATAATTATTCGTGTAACTAATTCTTCAAGTAAAAGATTGATGACATAGGATTTTGGGCTAAATTATTGATCATTGTTACACGGTCTTTTGGATCTTTTTTGACTCCTCGATTTGGACCTATAACTTATTTAGCTTGACGCCATTATGAAGCTTGTGTTATAACATATATGTTATTTTGCAAGCTGACTTTGTAGATTTACACATCATATCTTTAATATAATGCAAGTGGCCTTTCAAAAACTATTAATGTATAGCTAAACGTACAAAGGTTAAGATTAATCTTATTAAAAATCAATTGATTAAATCAAAAGTTGTAGAGATTGTGTATGAATGTAAAATGGTGATGACCTAACCTAGAAATGTACAAATGGTCTTCTGCAAACTTTCGATTATTGATGATATACTGTCGTAAAGTTTTAATTAATTTATTAGGGAAATGCTAATTTAACTTGAGGAACATCTGTTGTATATACTTGGTAAAACACTGTAGGCTTGTCTAGAGAATATGATGGTTTAAAATTAAAATTGAACATTGAAAGTAATTTATGAATATTGAAAACATTGTAAATATTCTATAAATTCTATAAATACAATAGAAAAGCCCTAACACTTAAAACTAAAAATTACAAGCTAGCACTATACATTAACACCACTATTGTCTTCAACCCTACTTGGTCCAACGATTAAAAATTAAAATTCCTCAGAAAATTTTACAATGTCCTATAATACAAAACTTGATACACTCGTATTATTTTGGATAATTTAATTCAAGATTAGAGATATGCCTCATGAAAATTTCTTCAAACAAGAAATACAAAGTTATGAATAGCTAACGACCCAAACTGGAAGACATCTACAGATATTTCCAGAGTCCGCTGTCAAGCACCATGAAAGACGAACCCATTCCGGCCCATCAATTAAGAAGAGTATCCCCTGTTTCGCATCTTCCCACCATTTCTGTCACATAATAGAAACAAGACAATTATCTCTTGATCGTCTTCCGAGCGACACAGAACATTTCACCCCTGAACTTATTCGTTTGAAATATGGAAGCCGAAACTCGTAACGTCAGCTCACAAATTTCGTTCTACTAATAAACCACCTCGGCTTGTATAACCAACGGCTAAATTGTCGTCTCGGGTTTCACTTTTATTAAACAACTAAAATCGTCTGAATACTGGAAACACTTTACTGTTACCGAAAACACGTTTCCTCTGCGTCGTGTTTTTTTTTATTAATCCGTTACCTCAAGGTTGATATTCTGTTCAAGAACGCGCAACACGATCGCGTGTCTGCCACAAAGGAGCAAACGGAGTGCATCTTTCGGTAAATCTAGCCAACTGCTAAAATTATACTTCGCTAGAACATTGTAGCACATTTTCGACCTAAACTCCAAACTATCGGGTACATAAAAACGCCATTGTTGAAGGCGTCTCAACATGTTTATTCTCTGTTGTAGTACGATTTATTGCTGACAATGTTCAATTGTACTTCAAGGATTCAAATAACTACACGAAGTTAAATTTAGTAAATCAATGATTTAATCCATTAAACTTGTAGTACTATATGGATATTTTTAAATTTTTTGCAGGAATAAAATATTTATCACTGCACTTCGTAAAAAATTATTACATTTCCTGTGTTTTATAAAACATTGTCTCACAGGATTGCTTAAGAATATAATTTGTATGTTTACACAGAATTCAAAAGTTTGTTTCTTCAAACAGAATTCTTCAAAAATTTGTTTCCTCAAACAGAAATGTCCCAAAATAAAATTTCGTCGAAAAGAATTGCACAAAAGTACAGTGTCCTTCTGAAAGAAAAATTGTTCCAAGAATATAAATGTTTCTTCAGAAAGAATTGTCCAAGAATACAATTTATGTCTCCAAAAAGAATTGCACAAAAATATTTCTCTAGAAAGGATCGTCGAAAAGTACAATTTGTTTCTACAAACAGATTGTTCAGAACTATTTTCCTTCGGGCAGCCTTGAAGATCTCGATTTAATTTAATTACCAACTGCCCACGAAAAGCAGCGAGAAAGAAAATTGCCAATTCAGTGATAAGGCGGATTGATCATCTGCCAACGATTCGCATAACTCGTACATGTCTACACATATACACACGAGAGTGCTATAGATTGTTTATACAGAAGTGAAACGGTTTCTATGGACTCGAAACATCTTCCAATTTTTCTCCCTCAACTTTAAAAGCTGCTGAAAAAATTCTCGTTGTTTTCTTAGTACTATAGCTTCCCGTTTAAAAATACATCCACTCGAGCTTTTTCATCCCAGAATTATACCTCTGTCGGATCATAATCCTTTGAGACGTGAAGCATTATCGAAGATGGGTTTAAGAGGGTCAACCACGGGTTTTAATAAGATCGATCGATAAATTCGAGACTGGCGTGGAAAGAACGCGCGAAGAATATTGTAAACATAGTAGCAGTTTATTATTGACCGATCTAATCTTATAGACGGCTTTTATTTCAAGTTATAGCTTTTGATCGATCTATATTCGATTATTTTTCTGACGGTTATTTGATTTCTAGGAAAACATTCTATTGGTTATTTTAATTCGATGCTGTAATGTTAACCTTGACCATTAACCTTCGTATTACTGTATTATAGAGTTATTTTAACTCGGTACTGAAATTGAATATGCCAAATATAGAGGAGTTATTTGTAGAGATTGAACTATCATATTTTTTATTTTTTATTCCACTTAACCTTCAAACTTGCATTCAATATTTTTATTATGAGAACATAACCTAGAAATGGACTATTTCAGTATATTTATTTTAACATATATATCTCTAATTTTGTACTGTAACTTTTAAACTTGCGTTTAGTGATGTTTTAATTGAGAGAAAATATAATCTAGAAATGCAATGTGGAAAATATATTTTCAATTTTCTACCCTCTCTAACCTCCAAACTTGCATTTAATTTTAATGAAGTCAAATTGAGTGTAACTTAAAAATGAACCATGTGAATAATTATATTTTCAACTTTCTACCCTACCTAACCTCCAAACTTACATTTAGTTTTAATACAAAATGTCCGAATCAAATTAACCATAACCTAAAAATGAACTATGACAAAAATTATTTATCCAAGCTTGCATTTATTAATATTTTACCTCTACATAAAAATGACTATACCCTAAAAATAGACTAAACAATTACAACCCTCAAACTTCGTCCCGAAACATCAATAATTCTCGTCTCAAGTTTTATAAATTAAAAATGGATGACTATTTTGCGATTGTTATCTTAAAATCTCTATAATATTAGTTTTGAAGATTCTTTCGAGTAAGAATAAAAGGGGTTAATTGTCGCACGTGTTGAGATAAATTCATTTATGGAATTTTATAGCGTGTACACAATTTTTAGAGTTAGTTTCGGACACCCACGCGTTGTCCCACATCGTTGATTTGAACTTTACAGCCTACCAATACCGACACAATCGTAACCCACGCGTCTAGAGGAAAGAAATACGGCCGATTGAGTTAGGCTATCTTTAGAAACTCGGGTTTGGACCCTGAAGATATGCCTCGAATGCTTCTTCCGGTATAAATAAAACCATCGACTCCAGATACCTTCGACCTACAGCGAAGAAGAATCATTAAGGGTGCCTGCAAATTATCTTGCCTTGGAGCTTTATTAGTTCTCTTCTGGATTGTTTCATCCCTTGAAGATTTATTCTCTGTCTCGCAAAACTAAATGCATATCTAGTACTTTCGTGTGGGTAAACTTGATTGAAAATTTCAAGGTGATTCTTCATTTGTCTGACTACTGAAGAATGGAGTGATCATACTCATCAATGTTTAATTTCTTATCGATAAATGAAGTCATTGTTTATGTTTCATTTTCGTTTTGTTTAATTTTCACAAATAGATTTGTGGTATAGTAAACTTGGTATATTATGTGGTATGGTATGTAGATTTTATGGAACAAGTTTAATTAATTTTTAGAGTAGTACCTATAAAATATTGACAGTAATACTAGTATTTCAATACTAGCACTAGTATTTGATTGATATAAGAGATATTCGATAATAGAGTTAAGTCCAATTTAGGTTTTAGTGTCCTATCAACACAAATATAGTAAATGTATTCATCTTGCTAACTATAGTATAGCCTAACCTAATGCAACCTAGACCTCAGTATTCCACCATCCACTTGGTTTTCTACCAATATAAATATAGCAACGGAGTTGATCGTACTAGCTCTAGTATAGTGTAATGTAGCACAGTCTTTAGTATTCCACAAACCACTTAGTCAATCATTCGCAAGAGTATAGTAATTAGATCTTTCATACTATTACTAGGGTATGATCTCAGTTTATATATAATATACTCCTGTAGAATTGGAGGATTAAATGTGTGAGATCATTTTCAAACTATAGGTCAAGTTTCCAAATTTCTAAATGTTCGAATGCCCAAATTATCGAATATTCCCAAACTCTCAAATTCCCAGTTTTCCAAATTCCTAAATTACTGAATTCCCAAAATAACAAGGTTCTGAATCTTCAAATCTCTAAACCCCCAAATTTTCAAATCTCCAAATCTTCAAGTCTCTAAAATCTTCTAAATCTCTGGACTCCGAAATCCCCAAATCCTAAAATTCCGAAATCATTAAATCTTCAAATCTGTAAATCTCTAAACACCCAACTCCCCAACTCCATAACTCTCCAACTCCCCATCTCCCAAATCTCTAAATCTCCAAATCTCCAACTCCCCAACTCTCCAACTCTCCAACTCCCCAACTCCCCAACTCCCCATCTCCCAAATCTCTAAATCTCCAAATCTCCAACTCCCCAACTCTCCAACTCCCCAACTCCCCAACCCCCAACTTCCAAATCTCCAAATCTCCAAGTCCCTAACTCCCCAACTGCCAAATCTCCAAATCTCCAACTCCCCATCTCCCAAATCTTTAAATCTCCAAATCTCCAACTCCCCAATCCCCAACTTCCAAATCTCCAAGTCCCTAACTCCCCAACTGCCAAATCTCCAAATCTCCAACTCCCCAACTCCCCAATTCCCCAACTCTCCAACCCCCAAATCCTTAAACATCCCCTAAATCCCCCAACTCCCCAAATACCTAACCGCGAAAGTTCATAAATTCTCAATCTCTCCGGCAGAAATGAACGAAACAAAGCTTGAAACTTTTCCCTCGACGTCGCCATTTTCCCTAGGAAGGCCTACCATTCCCGCGAGTGTACATGAAACCGGCGAGGCCGTTCGTTCTCGTATTTTTAGTGGCTCGTAAACTAGGCACTGGCCGTCGTTCGATCTCGTCGTCTCTGTTCCTCTCGCGGGCTGTCTTCTTTGCCCGCGCGCGCACGGCGTTCTCTGCGTTGCTCTTACGTTGCTCTAACGAGTGCCTCGATTCAGCCACCTTGAAATCTCGAAGAAAGGTTGATTCACCCATTATATCGACGATATCCAGCTAGGATATCACAACCAACGGTAACGGATATTCTTGGTCGCGCCACTGATGTCGAAGCGCTATTTTCTCAACCTGGATAGTTAAATTGACATGCTTCTGTCGAACAGCTCGCTGTTCTCGATCATGTCGATCGACTGATGGATTTCAGATTGATGAACGGGAGATATGCTCGATGAGAGGCTCGAAGAGGGGTGCATTGACTGAGATCGAGAATTACTTGATTCGAATTTTGTGAGAGATCTCTTGATTCGTAACAGAGTAGACAGGTTTTGGGAATATTTAGTTAAATGTATTTCAAGGGTTTACAACGGTTGTTTGTACTAAAAATCCAAATTACTAAAAATCCAAATTAGTATAACTTTTGTTTAAATCCCGTTTCAGATATGCTACCTCTAACTTAGCTAGTAATTGTCAAAAAATACTGTAACAGCGGCAATGTAACACATGGCAATGACCGTATAAAAATGACAATATAATGAGTGTCGATTGTACAGTATCTTAAGTACATTAAATTTAGCTTCATCAAGTCTCAAATATATTTCCGTTCCGATCAGTTAAAAAGCTTTCCATCACTTCACTTGGTACATTTAATAATTGCTCTACCATTTTGTTTGTTTAGTTACGATACTTCCTTGATGTTAAATTTGAATGATGAATGGTTCGGTTTTCGAATCTCGCGAGAACCGAAAATTGCTTGGCATTACAACAGACGAAGGTTCCAATTACCGAAGTCAGTCGAACGAAATTAATCGTCGAATTTCAAAGGGTAGAAACAGAATGATTCATGAACGACTACGATGATCGATAGGCTGAACGTGAAATCGAGATTTACCGTATCGCTTATTTCTCGTTCCCGATCCGACGATCCGTTTAGGAGTGGAACAAGTGGGTGGACACGATAGGAAATAAAAATAGAATTGTTTTGTGTCGTTCTATTTATATTTGTTTGCGAGTCTCTTTGCTTCAACGGGTAGATCACTCGGTCGAAAATCTGTCCACCATAAAACAATTCTTTCTTTTACAAAATAACACGTGTATCATTGTATTTTTTTAGGTTATATGACCGACTTTCCTCTAAGTGTTTTATAACATAGGTGGGAGTTATTTTGAATAAATATTTGAATGTATATATATGAATATAAATGAAAATTTATTGCAAATACATGTATAAGTGTACATAGAAATGTACATAATATTCATGTTAATATATATACATTGTAATGTGCATAAAAATATACACAGAAAAATACGATCAAAATATACATGAAAAAATAAAAAGATACAATAAAAATATACATAGAAGTATACATATAAATATAAATACAAATATAAGTACAAGTCTAAGGTTCAAAAATAAAAATTTTCTTCTATAGATAAAAAACTATTCATCATTTTGAACATCTTCGTTATATTTCGAACATATATCTTGAAGGTCATTCGAGTGACCCCAACATTGACTTATGATATATCCAACAGTGATTACGGCCTTATATGAAAAATGGATGAAACTATGCTGTAGCGTTAATATAAATTCGTATACATATTAATAACAGATACTTGATCGATAAAAATGAATGTAACAATAATGAATACAACTTACAATTAAATTATGGTTTTATAAGTCACTGTGATTATACTAGCTAAATTGGAACATGAGTACAAACAGCCATAGAAGATAAAATTGTAAAATATCCTGGTAAAAAGAAATAATTAATCTGAACGTATGCAAGTACGAGTACCCGAAGAAACTCCTCGTGTAGAATTTCTCCCCGCTTTCCACCATTACAAGCAGCGTGTGGAGTTGATCCAATTTAACTGGCACACGTTTTTCAACAACTCGTTTCTGTACCTCCTGCCCTTTCGCTGCCCGCGGGCTCTGCCAGACTTGGTGCGAGGGTGTGAAACCAAGTGTTGAACCGTACGTTACGATCACGAAGGAATACAAAATATACGTGTAGTAAAATGTACGCAACGAAAATAAGCGACGAGAACGTGGAGTCAAGGTAATAATAAAGAGTGGCCAACAACGAGGGCAGTCCGTCTCGTAAACAATAATAATTTTGCTCGAAAGTAAAAGAACATGAAAAAAAAGAAACAAAAAAGAGAGCAGCACCGGTAGGTTCGCAAAAATAGAATCGAATCAAGTATCCGAACGAAGTAACCACAGCGAAAGAGAAAGAGCGTGAGTCAGTCTTTGTGACGCTATTCTGAGGAAGTGGCGACCAAAAATGGCGACGTCCACCTGTTTGTTCGTTTTCGTACGCTCGAAAAAGCGCGTGTATTTCCTCCTGTGGCTTTTCTCGTGACCGATCGTTGAGGTTGTAACGAGGGAAAATGGACGGGCATCGATGGAGAAACGGCAGAGAAACACCTTGCTGCCCATATCCAATGATTGTAACCCAACACCCGCGCAGCTGCAATAGCGAGCGGAACCGACCGAGCTGGCCAAGAACGCTCGAAACTGCCAAGCCACCGACGATAAGCGTAAAACTCGTCCGCGAAGGATTAGCTTTCCTTGTAACGTGACGCAAGGCCGACATGAAGGACCCCACCATCGCTGGGAAATCGTTAACCTCGGTTCTAACTTCTTGCCAAACGTTTTCGTCTCGAACCACTTCTCGTCGAATTTTTACTGAAAATTCATTTTCTCGTCTCAATCATCTTCATCTCGTATATAAATCATGTCACGTTTCTCATTTCGAACGTTTCCTCGTGAAATTTTATGAACACTCATTTTGTAACAAATTTTAATAAATCTTTCAGAGTCCCCTTAACCTGTCTTGTTAGACGTTTTTATAAATCAATCGTTTCTTGTAGGATTCTAGACGCTATCACAATTATTTCGCCATCATCAGAGTATTATATTGATGAAGTTTTTTGGATACATAACCTAACTTAAGCCTACTCAACTGCTTTTGTAAATTTTTACAACTTTATTAATGAAATTTGTGGATAATAATTCAGGTTTTCATTATAAATGTACATTGACAAAATTGTGTATGTACCTATCCTTAGCTTATCCTATCCTACAACCTAACTTAATCTCTCATCTAACCTCATCAAAACTACTTTGTCAACTTTCGAACGCTTCTGATGAAACTGTACAGATTTTGTACATGATGTACAGAATTACTTATATTTTTGCAATAATGTTACATGGAGGTTTCCCATCTCAGCTGACTTGACCTAACCTATTCTTGTCAACGTCATCTTTCACACACTCCCACACAATTTATTAGAAAATTATTACAGATAAATGTAAATATTCAGTATAATATAAAGGATCATCTTCTGGCATCAATTTAGAAATATCGTAATTATTTTCATGTAAGATCCAACACCAAAGAACATAAATTTCATGTCAATCTTCGAACATAATTTTTACAATAATATTCTTGCAATACTCTAACAATAAAATAATAATTCTAAATGTGTAAAAAGAGTCATGTACAAAATTCTAAGCTGACGAGTTACATAAAATCTCACTAACATGAATGTTTATAATAATGAAGTGAAATAATTTTTCAGATGCGAGAAGTTGTACGACATGCGACAAAGTGTTGGCCGAACTGGAGAAGATCGACGACGACACGGACCATTTCGGTGTCGACTTCGTCAAGATCAACGACAAACGACTGGCCAAGCAATATGGCATCAGAACCTTCCCAGCCCTCACGTATTTCCGTGAGAAAGAACCGATCATTTACGAAGGTAAATATAATACCGTTCGGAAAAAGCCGATAATTTTTCCGTCAGTCAACAACGCGTGTTCATTCGCACGACGAACAAAAGCGGATAGTAATGATTCCTAATGGCTGAAAGTTCGCCAAACTTTTATTGGAATCCGGCCGCGATCTCGGTAACCTTGCCAGGTATGAGAAACAAGGTTCGAGACTCACCGAGCTATAGTACTTGACCCAGAATCCACGAAACAATCGTTGGTATTCTCGAATTTTCCCCGTTTACAAATTTTTCTTGCTTTCAGTAGAATAAACTTCGTATGGTCAGCCATGTTCTTGTCATTTTCGTTGTTCACGTTTTGTTTCCTTTTTTAAGGCGAATATCGACTAATTTCGGGTAAATTCATCAGATTTTAGGGATTACTCATCGTTTAATTAGTATTCTAACTCCAATTTGAATTTCGAAAATTTGGCGCGGAAATTTAAATATCTGAGTAGATATTTGGTTATCAGGGAAATTCGGATTTAGGTTTTGAGTACCAGGATTTGGGCGGATATATAGGATAATTTGGACATTTCAGGTATTCAAATGTTAGAGTATTCTAATATTTGAGTACACTATTCGGCGCGAAAATTTGAATATTAGTGTTCTCAACGCGGGAATTCGAATGTTCCGATACTAGAATATTGAGATATCAGTGTAATTCAAATATTTTGTATTTGGCGCGGAATTTCGGATACCAATAAAATTTGGACTTCAATTACGAATAACTTGATATAATCCAATTACTCGAATACTCAATGTCGGGTGAATGTTTGGCATACAACAAAATTCAAGTATTCGGCGCGGAAATTCGAACGCTCCCACTCTTGGCGCGAAATTTAAATACTAAAATACACGATTACTTAATATCTTCGATTATTTATCGTATACAAAGACATTTAACATATTTTAATATCGTACAACTGCACTATTCAAATATTTAAAGTATCTAAATTATCTGTCGAAGAATTCGCGTACAAAATTATTCAAATACTTGAACTCTTTAATACTTAACAACTCACATGAACTTCATAAAACAGTAAATAAAACAAAAATTATAGTTCCAACCAGATAATATAATAGCAACAAGTCTCTTCAATTATTTTAATATAAACACTAAAATCTACTTTATCAACACGATAAGTCTGGTAAGTTGGCAGATTCTAAACGACAATAATCCTTACACAGTCGATATCTTAAACAGACAAAATGTTAGTTACATCACGTTTTGTAAAGGAAGCCCTTAGCTGTCCACCTGAATGGTTGCTATAAAACGAATCTCGCAAAGGCATCTCGTTAATCGGCATGAAAGCAGATTTCGGTGGAGTCGAGAACAGTGTCTGACCACCTTCGCGATCTGGCAAACGTCCCAGCCGTTGGTATTTCGTGAGGTTAGCCTGTAAAACAGGAACCGTCGTGTGCTCGACTTTTGTTCGACATATCCACCCTCGTTCATTAGGGAAAGAAGAATGCACACCCGCTTCGCGTGGCGAACGGTTTCCCTTTCGACCAGCGGCACGTGGTCCGTACAGGAGAAATTAATTGGGTACAAGGAATGCAGTTGTTACGTAATGAAAGCGATGCAGCGTATCTTACGGTTTCATTGAGCCGCTGCCTCTCTACATTTAGATCGAGACGCGTCGACACGCTTGGGACGGAATCGTTTTGCTACAATATGATACTGTCGCGTCGCGACGCGGCTCGATCGTTTGATGACTCGATTCGAGGCTTATGATACGCGGAACGTTCGTGGAATTATTTGGGGATTGTTGAGATTTGGTGGAGTATATTTTGGGTTTCTGGTGGGATTATTGGGGAAAGTTGGAAGAATTATGTGGGTGATGGATTTTGGGAATTTGGGAATTGGGTATTTGGAATGTGGGGAATTTGGCAAGTTGGATTTTGGGATTTTGGGAATTTGGGAATTAGGTATTGGGAATGTGGGAAATTTGGGAATTGAACTAGGGAATTTGGTAAGCTAGATTTGGGGATTTTGGGAATTTGGGAATTAGGTATTTGGAATGTAGGGAATTTAGGAATTGAACTAGGGAATTTAGTAAGCTAGATTTTGAGATTTTGGGCTTTTGGTAATTTGAAAATTAGGTATTTGGAATGTGGGGAATTTGGGAATTGAACTAGGGAATTTGGTAAGCTAGATTTTGGGTTTTTGGGCTTTTGGGAATTTGAGAATTAAGCATTTGGAATGTGGGGAATTTAGGAATTGAACTAGGAAATTTGGTAAGCTAGATTTTGGGTTCTTGGGCTTTTGGGAATTTGAGAATTAGGTATTTGGAATGTGGGGAATTTGGGAATTGAACTAAGGAATTTGGCAACCTAGATTTGGGGATTTTGGGAATTTGAAACTTAGGTATTTGGAATGTGGGGAATTTGGTAAGTTGGATTTTGGGAATTTGGGAATTAGGTATTGGGAATGTGGAAAATTTAGGAATTGAACTAGGGAATTTGGTAAGCTAGATTTAGGGATTTTGGAAATTTGAGACTTAGGTATTTGGAATGTGGGGAATTTGGTAAGTTGTATTTTGGGATCTTAGGAATTTGGGAGTTAGGTATTGGGAATGTGGGAAATTTAGAAACTGAACTAGGGAATTTAGTAAGCTAAATTTTGGGATTTTAGGAATTTGAGAATTAGGTATTTGGAATGTGGGGAATTTAGGAACTGAACTAGGGAATTTTGTAAGCTAGAATTTTGGAATTAGGCATTTGGAATGTGAGGAATTCAAAAATTGAACTAGGGAATTTGATAAGTTAGAATTTAGGAATTGGACATTTATAATGTGGGGAATCTAGGAACTGAACTAGGGAATTTGTTAAGTTAGAATTTGAGAATTATGCACTTGGGGAATTTAGAAATTGAACTAGTGAATTTGGTAAGTTGGAATTTGAAGATTTGGAAAATGGGGAATTTTAGAATATTTCTGAAGGTCATTTAGAAATTATAGATTTGAAAAATTTTGGAACTGGAAAATAGTCAATACGAAAATTTCTTAATAAAAAAATTGAGGATTTAGAAATTTTCAAAATATAAAAGTCAAGAAGTTAAAGAGTTTAATAACTGGAAAATTGAGGATTTGAAAATTTGGGAATAGAGTATTCACAAATTTGGCAGTCGTACATTTCGAAATTTGATATTTCAGAAACACGAGCCTCCGCAAGCTCCCAAATTATTAACCTGAAATTTTCCAAAATTTCAAACATGCAAAAACTCTATAACTTCATCTCCACAAACTCATTTATTAAATACTAATATTAATAATTATAATTAATAAAAATGAATGAATTGAAACCGAGTTAACCTATCTCGTCGATTACATATAAAGAAGATCAGAAATTGGACATCGAACGCGGAAGTGAACCGAGGTACAGGTGTGATCATCAATCGTGTTACATTGTGATCAGGCAAAGCTTGCGTTTGCCAACCGGATTCTGTGGATTTATTAAGTCGACGGACGAAATATCTCTCACTCAAGTACATATATAACGAATTACAAAATCGGGATAGAAAGCTCAAGTTTAGCAATTAGCATCCAACCGGAACGATTTCCACTTCGACTGATTCTCGTTCGATGATGTAACGACAGGTTGCATCTATTTCAATTGTACCCGATGCAACTGTACCGCAACAAAGTTTATTTTCGTCTGGACGGGGTGGTAAACAGAAACGACAGGAAGTCGCAATTAGAGATATATTATTAACTCCATCGAACCATTTGATAACACGCACTATGCACGTGCATGATCTTCACGATTCTTCCTTTCCAAAATTATATACAAAGTCGCATGATGCAAGTCGAATTTGTGTTCGATAAAAACACTTCAAATTTAAAAATATGCTCATTTTTTAAATATGAGATGCTGTTTTTTATCGAGGGAGGAAGTTGGACAAAATGAGGTGCTGTCAATTTTGAAAAATTCTGCAATATTAATTTTTTTTTGCTTTAATTTATGTAATTTTATTTATTTAATTTTATTTACAAATTTCGTTTATTCAATTTAATTCACTACTTACGTTTATTTAATTTAATTTACTAGTTCAACTTACGTAATTACTGTTGATACATCTGCGATGATCTCATTTTTAATTAAAATATATATTTATGTCATTAGACATACATATGATGGAGTTGGTGATATAATTATCTTTTAAAAGATAGATTATATACGAAGTTCATCAAGTATTTTTCACCATTTTCTGCATATTTCAGGAGACCTGATGGACGAGGAAAATGTCCTGGACTTCTTGACGAGTCTAGAAGCGATGGATCTTCCGGATCGTATCGAAGAAGTGAACTCGAAGATCCTGGAAAAAATAGTCGAGGATACGGAGTTCGTTGCTGTCCTTTTCTGTGAGTTCTTACACCCTCCCAAACCCGTGCAATTTTTAATCAGAATCATATCTCTCTATTACCCCGAACCAGATTCACTTTCATCCGGAAGATTGTAAAAGAAAGTATAACACCATAAAGCAAAACGTGGCAAATGAAAGAGTGGATAAAAAGGGACAAAATTATAGACACGATGTACGATAAAATATCGATATATTTTTAGTTAAAAAAAAAACTCGTAATACATTTCATCCGATAATATGAATTTTAAAAAATAATCAATTTTAAGGTATCGGTGACTTGTCCAATGGCGGTAAACGTTTTGACGGATTATTTATTATGTACATATACGACGAGTTCGTTGAATCATCCATGTACGATTCGTGTACATAGCACACAATATTTTTCTTATTATTTTGTTGCCTCAACTAATACGTCTGACATTGTACATAAAAGATTAACAAAGCTTTCACAGCAAAGAAGCTATGAGACTCGGTTGCATTAACACAGTTTCATTAGTTTCAAGCGGTTTCTTTGGTTTTATTTTCACTGATATTAACGATACGTACTCAATCGAGATATTGAAGTTGGTTTCAGTGGATTTTGTGAATATTTCACGACGTTATCGAATGTCATCGACGTATCGCATATATTACCGCCTTTTAACGCTCTGTTTAACTTTTACTGCGAAGAACAATTTTTCAATTTTTCAATTTTTCAATTCTTCAATTCTTCAATTCTTCAATTCTTCAATTTTTCAATTATCCACTTCCTACATTCTCAATCTCCAAATTGACTAAATTTTGTATTTTATCCAAGTATCTAATTTTCCAATTACCCAGTTTCTCAATTACCAAATTTCAAAGTCTTGTACCTATATTCGAAACGTAAAAAATTGTTCTTCGTTCAAAGAGCGTCGTGAACGTCTCGCCATCCTTTCACCGAGTCCTGTCGATCCTTTTGTCTCGTTTCCATTGTCTGCGAAAATTTGTCGTTGTCTCTGTTGTGGAACGATTAACGTATCGCAAAATGACTCGATTAAAATTTTTCGTGTTGCACAATCGTGAAAGATATACATACGTATATTATAGAAACAATCGATACGAATATAAACAACCGTTTCCATTTTGCGATTCGATCACGTACAAACATACTTGTACATAATACATATATGTGAAACGTTCTTGTGTGTGTTGGTATGAATAGGTCCGGACACTCAACGGTGTGCTGGTGCCGGTTCTAGTAAGTACACACTTCAATGAAATCAATGTTCTAAAATGCTATACAGCTTTCATTTCCAATGCTTTTACACCTATACCTCATCCGATGCATCGATTACTATTTTATCAATAATTTCGATTCGAACGGAATAAAACCACCCTTAAATATTTATCTATTTGTACATACTTTATGTCAAAAAATGACAGAGCAACAGAGAAAAATCTCTAAAATTGCACTTCGAGTATAAGCTTTCACTTATTAACTCTTTGAGGACCATTCACATCGTTTTTACACTCAGTACAAAATTTACAATTATTCAAGCTCAAATATTTATTGAGATTGTATAAATTAACTACAATGCAATTAATTGAATTACTTTACTCTGTAAATTTTACAGTAAAATGTGATGCAAAAGTGTACAATGCAATTAAAGTCGTATGTCACATGGTTCATCAAAGTGTTAAACTGATCCGTGCATCGATTGATGACTGTATATTTTCCGTATACGTACTTTAACCTACCGATACACTTACGTAACAGAATCGATAATTAATTACTTACTGCCTGTTTCACGTTAACGTTCGAGTTACATTGCATTGCTTGCAGCACTATTCTATTTTCGCCTACGGTAATAGAGGAATTCGGGATCCGGAGGGGAAAAATGGTGACGATGAAACGAGAAGAGTCTCGCGAACAAAAAGTTCGACGCGATCTAATTAATAACAATGGAACAATGAAACGATGTCTCTTCACATTGAAAAGTCACGCGACGAATGCTTGTGCATTGGGAAACAATTATTATGTAGATGTTAGAATATGCATTATTGTGTACACCCCTGTCGCCCCTTAGAATAGAATGAATGTGCATCATGACTGACAACGAGAGAAATTTTGCATACTAATCTGAAATATCCTTCCTCTTGATATTAAAAAAAAAATTCAACATAAATTAAAAATTGTTCTACATGCTCTCAACATTAGAAAAAAAGAGTCAGTAAAATAGTAGAGATTTTATGGAAACAATTTGTGAAATATTGTATTTTGATTTCAAAAAATATTTGATTTGTTTTTATGACCGAATGGAGAAGAACCCTTTAACCCTATTTTGTCCCGACCTACCCCTATTAGATTTTCCGGTATTAACGTAAAATTCCGACGTCCCGATAACGCTGCTTTTTATTTCAAATGGGACAGACAAGCCTGACTGCAAAAAGTGTCTGAAGGCCCTTCAGGAATTGGAGAACATCGACGACGAAGCCGACCAACTAGGTATCGGCTTCGTGAAGATCGCGGACGAAGAGCTTGCCGATGAGTATAATCTAGGCCCACTTCCGGTTCTGGTCTACTATAGGCACCAGATTCCTATAATTTATGAGCGTAAGTCTTTCTGGTTGTTGGGATGATAATTATTTTGTTGATATGCTGATAGATTTGATATATTTTAGATAGATAGGTTAACTATTATTAAGTTAGGTATTATTTGGTTAGACGTTAGTATGATGGGTATTATTCGGTTACACGATATTAAGTTATGTATTGTTAGGTTAGGTATCGTTAGGCTGGGTATTATTAGGTTAGGTATTATCAGGTTTCTCACTATTAGGTTAGGTACTACTAGGATAAGTATTATTAGGTTAGGTACTACTAGGATAAGTATTATTAGGTTAGGTACTACTAGGATAAGTATTATTAGGTTAGGTACTATTAAGATAAGTATTACTAGGTTAGGTATTATTAGGTTTGTCACTATTAGGTTAGGTTTTATCAGGCTGGCTATTATTATGTTAGGTATTAATAGGATAAGTATTATGCTGTTGGGTACTATTAGGCTAAGTATTATGAGGTTAGGTACTATAAGGATAAATATTATAAAGTTAGGTATTATCAGGCTTGTCATTATTATATTAGGTATGGTTAAGCTAGGTATTTTTAAGTTAGGTATTACTAGGCTAGGTATTATCAAGTGTGTCATTATTAGGTTAGTCAATATTCAATTAGTTTATAATTTAACATAATTGTTAGTCATCATTATTTTGAACATTGTACCCACCGTCATCAGGTTAAGTCTTTTTAGGTTAGCATAATAACCAACATAAGAATTATAAATTTCACATAACTACTTTATGGACTTAAATATATCGCTAAAATTCCCCACAGATGAACTAAACAGAGAAGAGGATGTCCTAGAATGGTTGGTAGCGAACAAAAGCACAGGGGACGAAGAGGACGTGATCGAGGACGTCACCGCGAAAACTTTGCAAACCCTCATCGGAAACATCGACAACCTGGTCGTTCTTTTCTGTGTGTACCACTTTACTAACGTGTTCGTTAACGATCCCGTGATTCATTTACGATCCATTCATCTGTGAATGCTCCAGACGATCACGGTGACGAGGATTCGATGCAGGCACTGACCGAGTTGGAGAAAATCGACGACGACTGCGACAGGCACGGGATCCAGTTCGTTAAAATTGACGACGAGAAGGCGGCGAAGGATTTTGGAATCGATTCTGTGCCTGCGATCGTTTACTTCGAAAAGCAAATCCCTAATGTTTACGATGGTGGGTAGGTGGGTCGAGCAGTCGGGGAAAAAGGATGATCGAAGAATAACCAGAAATAATGATACAGCGAGAGTCTCTTGTCGCAGGTGACCTTGAAAACGAGGAGGAAATTTTGGAATGGCTGCTGTCGCAGTTGGAGAGAGACGAGATCGAGGACATCACCGACGAAATGTTGGACAAACTGATTAAAGATGGAAAAACCCTTGCCGTGCTGTTTTGTAAGATTTCATATGTGGTTTTGGGAGAAGCATATGTGCTGTGAAGATGTAAATTACTAGATACACATCTTCAGATTCCTATGTCTTTATATCACTATATTCTGAGATTTCTACGTTCCTAGATAGGGACCTCGAATGTAGGGATATTCCATAATTCTTATGTCCCCAAATCTATAGCTTTCTAGATTACTATAATCCTAGATCTCTACATGCCCAAGCCTCTACAAACCTAAAATCTAGCAGTTCCCAGGTCCCTATAACTTCAATCCCTAAGATCCTAAATTCCTGTAACCCCAAATCCATAAACTCCTAAATTTCTATAACTACAAATCCCTAGAACCCTAAATCGTCTATCCCAAATTCCCATAACTTCCAATCCCTAAAAGTCTAATTTCCAGCAACCCCAAATCTGTACAACTCCGAATCCTAGTACCCAAGCACAGCTTCTAACAAATGCAAAATTATCGAATAACTGTCGTAACGAATAATTGTGAATTGTCAGACGACAACAACGATCGGAAGTCGCAAAAGATTCTCAATGAATTGGAGAATATCGACGACGAGTGCGATCAAATGGGCGTGACCTTCGTGAAGATCGACAACCCGGAGGAAGCGAAGGAGTACGGCATCGAAAAGTTACCCACCATGTTGTATTTCGAGAATGGGATACCAACATTGTACGAGGGCAATCTGGAGGACGAAGACAAGGTTCTGAAATGGTTGGAACTGCAACAGAAGAGCGATCATATCGAGGACATCACCGACGAAGTGCTAGATATGGTCATAGAGAAGATGCCACACGTAGCCGTCCTCTTTTGTCAGTGATTAATTTATTTATGACTTCAATTTTCATTTCTGTTGCATTTGTTCAGTGGAGAATATCGTATGAATTCGTATTTATTCGTATGAATAAGCATACATAAGTCCACATAGTTTATTTTGTTTATATCGGATTTTATATTTGATCGGTGTTATATCTGGAGTCGTTTGTTAAACTGCTGTTCTGGAACTTGTTGAATTTACATTTTGGAATTTGTTGAACTTGCAACGTAAGATTTATCGAGTTCTGGAAGTTACACTGACGTCCCAGAACCTATAAATTTTACACTCTGGATTTTGTTAAGTTTGCAATCTCTAGCTTGAATTTACATTATGGAGTATATTAAGCCTCTAGATTATATTAACCATGCATTTTGGAATTTGAACTTCAAGTCTAAAATTTAGTTTACGTTCCAAAATAAATATTAAATTTATATTCCATACAATTGTTCAATTTTTAAGTACGTATTTATTAAATTTAGATTTGGGAAGTACTCAAGAAATAAAATGAACGATTTATGTAGAGGTCATATGATAGATTCTAATGGATTCAACAACTTGAAAATGTTTAACATTATTATTACATTAAATAATTGATTATGTCTTATCTTTCGGCAGACGACAAGGATCAGAAGAAGAGTCAGAAGGTCCTTGGCGAACTGGAGAACATCGACGACGACTGTGATCAGCACAACATAGCGTTCGTGAAGATCCATGACCTTGATGAGGCGAAGGAGTATGGCATCGAGCAGTTACCGACACTGGTACTCTTCGAGAGAAGGATACCACATGTTTACGAAGGTAGATATTTTAAATCTGCGAAGAAAATTATTTTTTTGTTGGATAACCTCAGTCATATGCAATCAAGGTCATACGTAGTTGGTATCAATAATTGACTATCACCGTTATTCGCATAATAATCAATTACTACAGAAAATTTATAACCCACCAAATGTTCCACACTGATTAACTACCAATACTAAGTCGGAATGTCATTTTAGGGGATCTGATGAACGAGGATCAGCTGCTGGGTTGGCTACTGCATCAGAAGAAGCACACAGAGATACCGGAAGTGACGGACGAGATGATGGAGAAGCTGATTGAGACGTCACCATACTTGGCAGTCCTGTTTTGTAAGCGATCGATTCGTCTTTCTACCTCCTTTTAACATTCTTCCACTATTACCGGTTAGGTAGGTGCTGTTGGTCGATCTTGAGCGAAAACGAGACACGAATTGATTCCTTTTCGTAGACGACAAGGATGACAAGCAGGACATACGCATCCTGAACGAGTTGGAGAACATAGATGACGAGTTGGAGAAGGAAGGTATCGTCATCATACGAATGGACAACGATGCAGAGGCGAAGGAGTATGGTATCGATCATCTGCCGACTTTGGTCTACTTCGAGAACAAGATACCGGCCATATACGAAGGGGATCTGTTGAACGAGGACGAGGTTCTCGAATGGCTGATCGAACAGAAGAACACTGCCACCATCGAGGAGGTCACCGATGAAATTTTGACCGATCTTATCGAGGAACACGAATACGTCGTTGCATTCTTCAGTGAGTTATAGGTGTAATTAATTGTATTTTATTTGATATCTTCATTCTACTGCTATGTGAAGTAGACCATGAGAATTTTATTATTCATTTTGGTTATTCTGTATGTTATAGGACACATATAATGTGTATGATATGTATGATACATTTCGTTATGTCATGTATGATATGCATATTTTGCGTGGTAGCAATATTTAAAGATATAACGGTAGTCTGAAATACTCATTTTTTCTTGACGTTGATTAAAATAATAATTTTTTTAGATGTAGAGGGAATGAAGGTATCCTATCTGAAGGTTTCTAAATTGCTAATTCCTAAATTCCCAAATCCTAATTCCCTAATATCTCAATTCCCAATTTCTACATCTCTAATTCCTAAATCCCCAAATTCCTAAATTTCCCAATTCAGAATTTTCCAATTTCTCAATCTCCAATTCCTAATTTCCCAATTCCTAATTTTCCCAAATCCTAATTCCCCAACTTCTACATGCCTAATTCCTAAATTACCCAATTCCTAATTCCCCAATTCCTAATTCCCCAATTCCTAATTCCCCAATTCCTAATTTCCCAATTCCTAATTCCCCAATTCCTAACTCCCCAATTTCTCAATCTCCAATTCCTAATTTTCCCAATTCCTAATTCCCCAATTCCTAATTCCCCAATTCCTAATTCCCCAATTCCTAATTCCCCAATTCCTAATTCCCCAATTCCTAATTCCCCAATTCCTAATTCCCCAATTCCTAATTCCCCAATTCCTAATTCCCCAATTCCTAATTCTCCAATTCCTAATTCCCCAATTCCTAATTCCCCAATTCCAAATTCCCCAATTCCTAATTCCCCAATTCCTAATTCCCCAATTCCTAATTCCCCAATTCCTAATTCCCCAATTCCTAATTCCCCAATTCCTAATTCCCCAATTCCTAATTCCCCAAATCCTAATTCCCCAATTCCAAATTCCCCAATTCCTAATTTCCCAATTCCTAATTCCCCAATTCCTAATTCCCCAATTCCTAACTCCCCAATTTCTACATCTCTAATTCCTAATTCCCAATTTCTAAATCCCCAATTCCCAAATATCCCATCCTGAATTTCGGAAACTCACAAATTCTCAAATTCTCAGTTGGCAATATAACGAGAGTGTAGTCACTTAATACGGTTCTACGACTCTGTTTAATTAGGTGGAGATTGCGACGAAGGAGACGAGTGCGACAACGTCCTGCAGGAACTCGAGAACATTGATGATGAATTAGACGAGACAGGAATCATCTTCGTGACCACGGAGGACACTGCCTTTGCAAAGAAACAAGGAATCAAGACGTTCCCTACGCTGGCCTTCTTCAGGAACAAGGAACCGTTGATTTTCAAAGGAGATATCGAGGATGAGGACGAAGTGCTGTCCTGGATCACCGATGAGAACACCCTTGAGATTCCTGGGAAGATCGAGGAAGTGAATGCAAAGATGTTGGAGAACATCCTTGAAGAAAATGACTATATTGTTGTCTTCTTCTGTAAGCATTTTCATTTTGAATATTTTTGAAAACTGTTCTAACTCTGAACAACTCTGAAAAATAATTCTTTATTTTGTATTATGACAGCTGTGATAATGACTATAATTATGATTTATGATGATAGTTATAATAATTGTCATGATAATTGAATTAATTATTATAACAATGCTTCACAATAATTATAAGTAATTGTATAACATTAACCATTCACTCGTTGTCTACGAAACAAATAACGTGAGATGATTCACCTAATCGCAGACAAGGAAGGAGACAAGAAGAGCCAGAAGATTCTTCAAGAACTCGAAAACATCGACGACGAATGCGAAGAGAAAGACATCGACTTCGTGAAAATCTCCGACGAAGGAATCGAGAAAGAATACGACCTGCCTGGTTTACCAGCATTGGCATTCTACAGACACAAGTTCCGTCAAGTGTACAATGGCGACATGATGCACGAGGAAGCCATTTTGGATTGGATCCTGGAGTTGCGTACCCAAACACCGGACGTTATCGAGAATGTAGACCGGAAGACGCTGCAAGTGCTGATCAACGATGTCGAGCATCTTGCTGTATTCTTTTGTAAGTACACCCTTGTATTATTCATACTATTTTGATACTGCGATTATAAGTTTTAATATTAAGTATTTGTATTCAAAATTAGTGGATAGCTTACATTGGGGAGCATGGGTAAGAAAAATGGCGTGGACGTAGATTTCTGCACTTTTATTAGGGAATTATTATTTTCACTGGGGAAGTTTATTAGGGTGTTTATAGAAATGGGATATGGATATAGAGGATATGGGGAATTCGGATTTAGGAAATTTAGGACTTTGATAACTTAGAAATTTAGAAATTTGGAGGTTGGGACATTTGAAATTTTAGAATTTGGAAATTTGGGGAATATAGAAATTTTGGGATCTGAAAATTTGGGGAATATGGAAATTTAGGGGTGTGAAAATTTGGTGAATATAGAAATTTAGGGATCTGAAAATTTGGGGAATATGGAAATTTAGGGGTGTGAAAATTTGGGGAATATAGGAATTTAGGGATCTGAAAATTTGGGGAATATGGAAATTTAGGGGTGTGAAAATTTGGGGAATATAGGAATTTAGGGATCTGAAAATTTGGGGAATATGGAAATTTAGGGGTGTGAAAATTTGGGGAATATAGAAATTTTGGGATCTGAAAATTTGGGGAATATGGAAATTTAGGGGTGTGAAAATTTGGGGAATATAGAAATTTTGGGATCTGAAAATTTGGGGAATATAGAAATTTTGGGATCTGAAAATTTGGGGAATATGGAAATTTAGGGGTGTGAAAATTTGAGAAATGTAGAAATTTAGTGATGAAAATTTGGGAGTTCGAAATATTGGAAATGTAGAAATTTAGCATTTTGAAAATTAGGAAATTTATAAATATGAAGAGTCAGGAATTTGAGAATTTATAAATTTGAAAGCTCGAAAATTTGCAACTTATAAAATTTGCAAATTTCGAAGTTTAGAATGACAGAATTTCAAGCTTAAAAATTTCTGAGAATCGTATTAAATAAAAAGGAAAGAAAATGGCGGTGGAACAGAAGCGTTCTCTTAGAGGGTTAAATATTTTCTCTTAACAGACGATGATAAATGCGAATCGTGCCCGGAAATCCTGGAAGAACTAGAAACAATTGACGACGACACCGACAAACACGGTATACAGTTCGTTAAATCGAACGACGCGAAATTGGCCGCTGAAATCGGTGTATTTTCATTTCCGGCGCTCGTTTATTACGAGACTGGAGTGCCCATCATGTATGACGGTAAGTCTCGACGCTGCTTCATCCTTGGCTTGTTCTCAATACCCGCGATCCTTTTTATATTTTCATTAAAAATCGTCTTTGTACGTGCAAAGACCTTTCAAAAATTACTGCTTCACATTCCATTCGATATCCTCATTTTTCTGCTTTGAAAAATTGTCCTTTAGTTGAGGATTTAAGGAACATTTTTAAATTTCATTTCACAAAGGTTACGTTTAATGATTTAATTTCATTGACTAACAATGATCATTATGATAATTTAGATTATTTAGTATTGATCTAGGGGATTCTCATTTGAGAAATGTTAAAGTATTAATCGTTTGAGTGTTGAGGGTATGTTGATGAGGGAGATTTTATAGAAGTGTAGTAAAGATCACAGATAAGTTTTGGAATTCTTAAGATTTTAAAGGTATGAAGTTTTATAGTCCAAAGACAATTACTGGGTCGCTAAACAAATTTTATTGTTGCAAAATTATAATGCATAAAAATTACAAAGTTCCAAAGTCCCAACACAAAATCCTAAATTCCTCAAGTTTCAGCCCCAAATTTTATAGTCCTAAAATGTCGATGTCCTAAGATCCTAAAGTCCCAGAATTCTAATGTCCCCAAATTCTACAGCCCCAATATTTCACTGTCCTAAGATCCCTAGGTGTGATCTACCCTTGATACTCAAACGATTAAGCATCCACCATCATATGTATTTCTCAAATCACTTATATGATCACATAAAAAACCCAAAATTCAGCAGAAAGTGAAGAACAACAATTCCTGACGAAAATAAATAAAAACCCTTTTCTCCCTCCTCCGCGCCGAACAATGAATCTCGGTGCTTATCGAGCAAAACTGAGCAGATCCTGATATGCGTGTGTGCCTTTTGTAGGTAATCTTAAGAACGAGGAGAGAGTTCTGGAATGGCTAATCGAACAGAAAAGTAAGGAGATTTCTAGGATGATGATTATTATTACTGGTGTACTGTTCTTTGTGACGTTAATCTCGGTCGTTACTATACCACCCGGCTACGAGTATAGTACTCGCGCTGTGGTTGTCACCCCGGTCACTCTGCCACCACCGCGATCACCATGATCGTGTGTTGGAAATATTTGAAAATATATATCTTTCTTCTTTGGTTTATTCGCGTGAATATATAATGAGTAATACTAACGCTTACAAGATAGTTGGGTCGTTTTATAAATAATATTATTTATAAAATAATATTTATTTATTACTAGTCGTTTGTTCGACATGGAATTAACTTTTATTGCCATTTTTAATTCGTGTCTTAACCACTCTTTTTCTGTATATTTCATTATGCAAAGTTTACTGTCGTATGTTATTTTTGTAAATGATAATGAATGTATATTCAAATGCATATCCTAACTCTCACTAGTACTGAAAATTTTTCGTTTCAATTATTAGATGAATTTTTGATCGAAATTCTTTCTTTTTCTAATTTAAATTTAATTATGGTCAAATATTGCAGTGAAACAGAATTTATATATGACGTGTATTACTTATGAGTATAATTATCATGGTATTATTAAGAATTTAAAATGAATGATACTTTGTTTGCCACATTTTAGTGACATTATTTATGAAATGACCTAACAATTCGAATATATTGTTAACTAGATTTTGATGTTGATATTAAAAGAGGATCGGTGGTGAATAAGGAAAGAAAAGATAATAGGGGACGGGAAATCGGTATAAACGAGAAGAACAAGAACGAAATGAAAAGAAAGATCTCACAAAGCTCGGTGAAAAAAAAAATGAGAAAGCTCGATTCGTGTCATTTAGCTTCTAACGATGCGGCAACAATCGCTCTGGCTAACTGACTATACTGTTCACAATGCATTTAAAAAGCACACTGATACCACTGCGAGCTTTCATTCTCTTTTTTTTCTCTCTTTCTCTCTTTTTATTCACTTTTTTTCTCACACTGTCATTTCATTCTACATTTTTCTCTATCGCTGTCTCACCGCTCGGCTCTCACGCAACCATCTCACAATAATAATCACGATTTATATTTTTTACTTTGAATAATAGTTTAAAATGAATCTCGCGAAACGGGTAGCTACCAATATTCCTCGCGAATCGGGGACCAACGAAGCTTCCTCTGTCTAAGGCTTTTTTAAAGCTGTTTTTAACGACTTTTGTGCCGCAAGATCTTTCTTTGGTCGCGTTCTCATTGGACTGTTTTGCCGCGAATCGAACGATTTATGGATAAATTTCATATCTGAATGGAGGACAGCTTTTTTGTACAAATTTTCAGTTTTAGAAATTTAATAGCTTGAAAATATCAGATTTTTAATTTTTCAATTTTCTAATTTTTTAGTTTTTCGATTGTTCGATTGTTCGATTGATCGACTGATCGGTTGATCGATTGATCGATTGATCTATTGATCGATTGATCGATTGATCGATTGATCGACTGATAGATTGATCAACTATTCGATTGATCATCTAATAGATTGTTCGACTGATCGATTCATCGACTGCTGGATTGTTCGACTATTCGACTATTCGATTACTCGACTATTCGATTGTCGAGAGAAATTCTTAAAAAGCTGTCCACCTTTCGCCATTTTTCTATAAAGTCGAATCACTCGCGACAAAGCGATCCAATGAAGAATTAAAAGAATTCAATGAAAACTGGATATCGAACGACACAAAACGCGAACAGACTAGTTACTTTTTCGTCCAAATGCAACCAAATGTGTGTAAACGTGTCGCGATCACCCATGAGGGAACGATATCGATAACAATTCGTCCATGTTCGTTGTGATATGCCGTCAATAATATCGTCCATTTTAAACAGTAAAAAAAATGCATGCTATCCCTTAGACCGAGAGGCCATATCGGTCACAAAAAACCTAGGTACACGCTCTCATTTCCGGTCGCGCTGAAGTATTATCGATGACCCTGTTAATACACAGGTGATGATGATAATGATGATGATGATGATGATGATGATGATGATGATGATGATGATGATGATGATGATAATGATGATGATGATGATGATGACGATGATGATGATGATGATGATAATGATGATGATGATGATGACGACGACGATGATGATGAAGACGAAGACGATGATGACGATGACGACGATGAAGACGAAGATGACGACGACGACGACGATGACGATGACGATGACGATGATGAAGATGATGACAACGGAGGAAATAATAAGAAATTGAACAAAGCCCTGAAGAATATCCTGGACAAAGGTAAAGGTTCGTCGACAACCGAGGACGCCGAAGAGGAGTTCACGTGAGAGATCGAAGTGTGACTGACGGGCTTTGTGTTTACGCGAAAACGAACAGAAAAACAATATCAATAATACCAATACGAGAAACGAACCGTAGAGATGTGTATACCAGTAGAGCGATTCGGATTGATACCATAACAATTAATCTAAACGAGACTTGGCTCGGTGTTCGTGGCCCGATTGAAGGCCGTAGGGCGTACCTGCATGAACGAATTATAATTCTTTTCGTTTTCTTTCATTTTATTTCTCTGTTCCCCTACTGACACAACCTGCCTCTCCATTTAGTGTCCATCCTTATTCTGAGTTACCCTATGGTTCTCCATTTGCATGCGAGCCTTGTGGATATCCTATTTGTCGATGGAGCTACGTGGCCAAGTTGTCACGGTTTTAAACTTGCGATTCAATCATATATACACTTTCGATTGTTTTTTCATCGTACATGTAATTAGTATACGCATGGTAATTATATTTTATAGAACAGGGTGAACCTCGTCGACTTGACCTTGGTGTATTATATTATGAAGGTCAATTGTCAATGTGCAAGTTTGCACGTAATGTGGCGATGACGGCTATTTTATTGCGGTTTTGAAGGAAGTGTGGTAATTCAACGCGTGGTAATTCGACGCGTGGTAATTCAACACGTGGTATTTCGATACGTGGTAATTCGACGCGTAGTAGTTCAATGCGTGGTAGTTCAATACATGGTAATTCGACGCGTGGTATTTCAATACGTGGTAATTCGACGCGTGGTAATTCGACACGTGGTAATTCGATACGTGGTACTTCAACACGTGGTACGTCGATACATGGTAATTCGGCGCGTGGTAATTTAATACGTGTTAATTCGACGCATGGTAGTTCGACTCATAGTGATCCCACGTGGGTTACTAACACGTGCTATTACCACGCATAGAAACAGCGGTAATCCAAAGTTTATCAATCACCCACGTGGCGATTCAACTCCATATAATGCGTGATAATCAAGAAGTCCTCAAACAAGATTCATGCTAACGTCAATGTTCCTAATCTTTTCTATACTCTCCCCAATTATCCTTAGACTTCTAAATTCTTAGATCCTTTCTAATCTCTCCCCAGATTCGTCCCACATTCTAAACCACCCATACTCAAGAAATTGACCTTCACAGCGTATAAACATCAAGGTCACCGAAATGAAGGTACACCCTATTCGATATAATTGCCACACGCACAAATGCGGCTTTTCTTCTGCTTCTGTAAAGATGTTAACTTGTTATATTACTGGATATTGTCTTTTATTCTCGAGGTAAGTACGTCGTTCGTGTACGATATAGAAAAGAAAGCGAAAATCTTTAATACGTAGCTCCAGGAGACTTCGATCGCCCTTTTACTACCCAAAAAAAAAAAAAAGAAAAATAACAACGATCTCTCCAAAGCGAGCCGATGGTTCCTGTTGTAGTTGACAGCTGTCGTCTGCAGCGAGCTCTCCGAGTCGAAGAAATGTCGGACTGGCCTCCGCTTGATAAAACAAAATGGGTGGGATTCCTTTCGAATATCTCGCGGACAAACAACGCCATACAATCACCTTATCTTTCTCCCACGTACACAAAGAGCATAAAACAACGTACGATTTTTTGTATCGATTGGTTGAAACTCGAAGTGGAGGCTGGTCCACGGTAAAATACGGCTACCATTAAAGAGTCGTCGACTCGCCGCGAGATATTCTGGTCTGTGAGAGACATGCACGTTTGGCTTTTGCTGCGCAATTGGGGTTGGAGTGACACGTTCTCTCTGCACTTTAGTTAACGTCAGAATCTCACGAGTCAATTCTCTTCGCATCTTCTCGAAGGACCTATGTTTCTCAACAATTTTCTCCGTCTATTTGTTTTCAATCTCTCTGTTTTTTCAAATCCACACTCCTCTTTTATTGTCTTTCGATCCCGAACAAGAACAAAAAAATATTCACCGGAACTTTGTTTTGGTATTGACTCGTGAAAGGACGAATCAATCGTAGGCTAGCCAATTTTTTCTCGCCAATAATTTTTTTTTCTTTCTCTCTCTCTTTTTCTATCTCTTTCTATCTCTTTCTTTTTTTTGTAATATCTCACACTGAAGTTTGCCTGGAATCACTTCTGTATCTGACTCGTTGTATATTTGCTTACTGCAGGCGACGGCTGTTTCTACATCGGCATGGGAGGTAAAAGCGCGAAACCCAAGATTCCCTCCTATGAGCCCTACCAGTGCTGTCCTGCCAAGGTAGCCCACGGCACCAAGGTCGCCAAGATGACGAAAGTCGGCCCGTTGGCCAAGGACAAGGGCAAAGTCCATGAGAGGTCCGAAAAGTTGGGACTGCCTGGCCTGAAGCCGATTAACAAGCTCACGGCGAAGGAGAGCAGAAAAACCGCTACGGTGTCGTCATCGTCGTCGTCGTCGGGGAGTAGCAAATCCACTGGTGACCAGAAGGCCAAGAAAGGATTCTTCGGAAGTGGTAAATATTTGAACTGGCTGTGGTAAAATCGCGATGGTTAAATCGTTGCTCGATCACCACGTGGACCTGCAATGGATACCAATCAACTGATCATGACAGATCAATTATATTGTTATAGGGACATTTGTGTGAGTGTGGTATTGTAAGATGAAGACTACTATGTTCCTAATGGATTCCTAGATTTCTAAATACCTAGATTCCCAGATTCCTAGATTTCTAGATTCCTACATTTCTAGATTCCTAGATTCTCAGATTCATCGATTTCTAGATTTTCGAGATTTCAAGGTTACAAGATTTCTAAATTTCTAAATTCCTAGATTTCTAGATTTTTAGATTCCTAGATCCCTAGATTCCCAGATTCGTAGATTCCTAGACTCCTAGGTTACTAAATCCCTAGATTCCCAAATTCTTATATTCCTAGATTCCAAAATTTATAAATTTCTAGACTCCTAGATGACTAGATCTCCAGATTCCCAGATTCCTAGATTCAAAAATTCCTAGATTTCTATACTCCTAGGTTACCAGATCCCTAGATTTCCAGATTCTTAGATTTCCAGACTCTTAGATTACTAGATCCCCAGATTTCTAGATTCCTCGATTAAAAAACTTCTAGATTTCTAGACTCCCAGGTTACTAGATCTCTAGATTCCTAGGTTCTTAGACTTCAAGGTTGCTAAACTCCTAGATTCCTAGATTCTTAGATTCCTAGTTTCCTAGATTTCTAGGTTACTACATTACTAGCTTGCTACATTGCTAGTTTACTAGATTACTAGATTAGAGAGATCTAAATCTCTCTATACTCCAGACTCTATACTTACCCTATATCTATCCCCATATCTTCTGATCTGTACATCCTAAAATGTGTATATTCCTGTATTTCTGATAAAGTCCCCGTAACTTGACTCTTTGGACATTGTATCGAGAAAATTCAGTATAAATTGAACCACGTCCACGTGGTGATCGGTGATTTAATCGACAACGTAGGGGAACACGTAGTTAGAAGGTAGAAACGAGTGACAGCCGATGTTGAAGATTGGGGGCTGGAATGAAAACGATCAGTGAGATGGGCCCGGCTGACGAATCGTCTTCGTATCTCGAATACAGGTGTCTCGCGCGGTCCATGAAGAGAATCACGAGCCCGCAAGTTCTGGACGAGCAAGACGATCCAAGATACATGCTACGGGAAGCCGGTGGCTGGCTACTCGGATCCCCCGAATACGACGGGATAACTGTTTCGCGACTGACAATGAGTCTAGCCTTCTTAACAGCGCGATGTTCGATCGACCACTTTTTTGTAATCGAGCGTCCGCGAAACGGAAACATCCCCACCCAAACCCGTGACTGTTGAACGACTCGACCGGGACGGAGTTATAACCAACGATCGATCACTTCTTTTACTTTCTTCCTCGTTTTTGAATGCATAGAATATTTAACGCGTTGCTAAGATTGCGTTATACCTCCGTCGAACTGTTCTACGATATCCTCTCCCCACTTCCTGTTACACCGTGTGTCTGTCTGTCTGTCCGTCCAAAGAACCTTGTAATCGCCGATCGAATCCGTGACGATAAATGATAGAAAAACGTTACAAGACGCGAATTCACCGAACTGTACCGTCGACAACGAAGAACGACAGAATGCCAGGAATCGTAACCACTAACGATCTTACGATGCGAGACTGAACGGAAAACGAAAACTATAAGTTATAAAAAAAAAAAAGTAAAACGAAATCGCCGCGATGAGAAAGGATCGTGAGGATTCAGTTTGTCTATCTCTCACTGAGAGTTGTGTCGGGGTTGTGGCCTGTTGCAGTTGTGGCAGGACTTCCGTACATCATGAAAGTCTAATGACCGAGCGGAAACGGAAGTGCGATGGTGGAGGTGAAGGACGAAAAGAGACTGAGAGTAACCGATGAATCGGAGCCGGGAAGGGAAGCAATGAAACCCGAGGGAAGATGGAAGCAGGGAAGAAACGTTGAATAAAAGAACGAACGAACAAGCAAGCAATGTAACGAAAAGAAAAAAAAAGAAGGAAGAAAAAAAAATACGTTTCGTTCATCGAACGATCTTGTTCCTGAATGCGTGCAATCGTCATCGTAATCGAAGCATCATCATCATCAACGCGATCATCTTCTTTTTCCTTCACGTTCATCGTTCAGACAGATTAAAATCGTGTCAACGTATCATGCGCCACCCCAATCCTCTCCCGCGATCATTCAACATTTCTGTTACGGTTTATCTCTTTCTCTATTTATTTTTCTTTTCTTTTTAAGTATCATTAAGCATCTATTCAATAAAGCCGCGAACGAACCGGAGAGGTTAGGTTAGGTGCGGTCGACAGACTTTTAACGTTGCGATTTCATGTTTGGAGCATTGCATATACATTCTCTTCATTTTTTATAATAATTTTCGAGTATTTCAATTGGGATTTTTTAAGTGGACGCACGTCGAAATTGACGCACGTTCAAATTGACGTGCGTTAAAATTACCGTACGTTGGAATTGACGCAAGTTGAAATTACCGTGCGGTGGAATTGACGCAAATTGAAAGTAACATGTCGAGATTAACGCGTTGAGATTCGTGCGTGTTGAAATTGGCACTCGACAAGGTTAACGCACGTCGAGACTGACGCACGCTGAGATTAACGCGCGTAGAAATTGACACGCGTCGAAATTAGCGCGTGTCAAAGTTATGATTCGTCGAAATTTACGCGCACTGAGATTCGGACGTGTTGAAATTTGCGCGTGTTAAAATTACCGCGCGTTGAAACTCACGCGGGTCGAGATTAACGTGCGCCGAACTTGCACGTTGAAACTAACGTGCGTTGAAACTAGCGTGCGTCGAAGCTCATTCGCGTAAAAATTCTTATTCGTCAAAATTCATGCGCGTCACAATTCACAAAACTGGACGTTAGTGCATGTCGAGATCATCATACGACGAAATTAGCGTGCGTCGAAATCAACGCACGTCGAAATTAACGCACGTTGAAGTCCACAATCGTCTTTTTTACCAAGAAATCACTTTTTTAACAAATATTACATCGCTTTACGTCCTTGTATCCGCAATTATTGAATCTACACTCTGTCGCAATAAAAAATCGCGATAGAAAGTCTCTCACCCGCACCGAACCCAAAAGCAACGTCACCGTCTTGCGTCACGGTTCGAACATCTGCTTTCAATCGTGACACTATTTGTCATTAACTGAGAAAAAGGACAAGACTTTGCCAGTCCGTGTGACACGCTTATTGTCGGTCCACATGCATTTCGAACAGAGAGCCTAGAAAGAAGCTGAACAGGGTACGGTTCTGTTCGATTGTCGACACTCGACGACTAAAAGATCGATCTCGTCGGCTTTTTTTTTTTAATCGTTCAATCGTCGCGACGACTCGATACACACCGATAGGCCCCATTGCATTTGATCGGTTTTATGTCTCGAGGACGACGCGAGCTCGTCGACGATCGAGAGGAAGCTACGAGTAGCTATTCGTTATTGTCGAACGTTTTACTACGTTCTACTTAGATCTCGCGGTATAGGTTGTAACGACGGATACTTTCGATGATGTTTTGTTATTTTCAATCGACAGCTTTAATCCTGGAAGAGTTATTCATTCACGGTTTTAACGATCCCTCTTTCATGGACATTTACTCGTGCTTTCAGGATTAAAGCGAACGGATTCTCGTTTGTATAATTCCTTGATCAATCTGCAGATCTCTCAGAGTATGTTTATGTCAGATGCAACGACGACGATGCACTGCTCGCGTCACACAAGACGAGTTGTGGAAATAATGAGCTTACTGGTTTTGTAACTGGCGAGCCCCTTCACTAGTGTGATCGTAGAGACATGACTCACACGATTTTATCATTTCATCTATTGCGTCATTTGGTCACATTATATTGATAGACTTATCTGCATGAACCCTTGCTACTGTACTGCCCCACACGCCATCTTGTGTGACGCGAACAGTAAGTAGGTTTGTAGCCACTTGGTGAATCACGGCGACCGTATATTGATTGGAATAAACGACTATTTTTTCCATTTTTTTTTTCTCTTCACTCTCCATCGATTCCATTCCAGCGACTCGAAGTTAAGTTCAATAGTTTATTTCGTTTCAGATTCTGCATTCGCGTGAAACACCGGATTTTCAAAATGTAGTGTCGGTATCATAAATTTGGTATTTGCATAGAACACGCGATTTTGTTTGTACATTCTAGAGTAATTCATTTTGCACGAACATGGCACGAAACACGACGTACAATTGTGAGCAATGATGTCCTTTTCTGGGAAGAAGACATTTAGGGGAAGGAAGTCTTGTTATAGCGATGGCAGTTGATTTTATTTAGTTATTTTAATTTTTCTAGATTTTGAAATTTGGGGGTTGGAATTTGCAGATTTGGAAATATGGAAAATTGAAAAATTGAAAAATTGAAAATTTACATAAGAAAAGTAGTTAAATTGAAACCTATCAATTTTATTTTTTCATCAAATATGCCATAAAAATAACGAAAAGCTACCTGCCCCAATAATTATTCTTCCCAAAAGAAGCCATGATTGCAATCGATTGTACATCCATATCGATACACGAAGCTGTTTTTTCCTGGTGCTACCCTGATCGTGGCAAAGACATAAACATCCCTCTTTCGATTCCTCAACATCAAAAACGTCGAGGAACACGTGCGTTTCTTATCACGCTATCACTAATCGCTTGATTGCTTACTGGGCCGCACGAGCCAGCACTAAACAAAACAAAAAGGAAAAACAAAACCAAAAAAAAAAAGAACACATATAATAAAGATATAGAATCGAAGAACATCGAGAAGTCTTGTTCTTTGTCCCCTGTTTCTATTTCGAACGATCCATAAAACAGGATCCGATGAAATGCAACAGGGAAAAAACCGAAACACACGCTCACCTTATTTATTTATTATTTATTTATTTATACAAGTGTCTTATGTCTTGTCTGATTTCTGTATTTCATTGTCGTTCACACCAAATCAATCGGATACCGATAATCCGTACAAACCTACGAGCTCCGGACGCGATAATCGATACGATCTTGTAAAAAATATACTTTACGGTACGATTTGTAAACGGAGGAAAATATGGCGGGAGATTTGAAAGTTGATTATCGCTCTGCGTCTGTGATCACGATTATCAGGGCATGGATTATCGAATTGCTCGTTAAACGTTTGCGCACTTTTAGCCGTGTCACGGCATCCACGTTAATTTCGCATAAGAGCAACATGTACGATAATAAAACTCGATAATAAATATGTTTCCTAGTACCAATTAGTATCCTTTTGTATTTGCTTTGCCCATTATCGCTAATGGTAGTCGTAGTTTCCCACCCGTCATTGACGTAACTAGGTGCGGTTCACTTGATTTATAAAACAGATCATATATATTTGAATATGGCGATATAACGCGAAGCGATCTAAAAGGTTATTATACAGTATAGAGAAATTTAATGAGTAGCATAATGTGGGGATTTATTGTGTAGAGACCTATAAAGATTTAATCATGATTACACCGTGATTTATCGGGTGGGGATTTAATGCGCAGGAATTTAACGCATGGTGATTTAACGCGTTGCAATATCAACGTGTGGAGATGTAACGTGATGAGATTTCAACGCGTGGTAATGTAACGTGATATATTATCAACACGTGATACAACGTGGTGATACAACGCGCGGTGATATAATACACTGCAATGTAACTTGTGTTGGAATATCAACACGTGGAGATCTAACACGTTGCTATACCAATGCGTGAATCTGAAGGAATATCAATATGCAGCGATATAACGCGTAGAGATACCAATACACGGCGATATAACGCGTAGAGACAATACGTGGCGATATAAGACGAGACAATATAACAAATGTTGAGTTATCAACTCGTAGACATCTAACATTGCTATACCATCACAGCAATGTAACACATGGCCATACAACACAACTATTTCAAATACCTGAGTACACAACTTTTGGCAATATAACGCGAAGTAATTTATAATTACCTATCTGAGGCAGAAAACCTAGCTACGTCAATGTCCACGATTCCTGTAGTTTATCCACAGTTTGCACAACATTCGATAAAGAAGGACAACCGATTGAAATACAAATTATTCCTTGTTATTTACTGCGTAGATGTTGATGTAGTTTGTACAGAAGCTTTTTAGAGACGCATTTTTTAAATACTCACGGAACAAATTTTCCTCACTGTTCATAAAAAGACATTCTTCACAAATGTACAGGGTGAAACAGATAAAATTTTCCAAAATTACAACGAACATCGAAATCACTTTATTATTATTTGAAAATTGACTTTTCTAGGATGACTGCTATGAAAATGAGAAGAGCGTCATTTTATTATACTCTCTTTTAGTGCAATGTATATTAACCCCTCTGTTAAAAAGTGATTAGCATGAATTTGAGGTGGAATTAGTATGTCAATTCTTTTTACTTGAATTTATTTGATCCATCCTGTATCAGACTATAAAAATCGCCATAGTATCTTAGAAACAAATTAATAAGCGATCGATCACTCCACTTTCCCTCTCGTTTCTTTCGATTTTCGTCGTTGAATCCGTCGCAGAGCATGGTAAGTTTATTGAGGCATCCAGAAATCACCAGAAATCTCCAGAATCGATTAAATACGAAGATCGAAACGACTAGCCATTCCAGATCAAGTCAACAAAGATCCTTGCACATAGATCAATTTATATGTTTCCATTTAACAAACGTTTCAAGTAGTTTTCAAATAATAGTTCAAGTAGAACAAGGAAAAAATATTCGAGGTACGTTTATGATGCAACTTAGGTAATCTGCTCGACGAGACCGAAGTTCTCGATTGGATGGTGAAGCAGAAGACGGACGAGAGTATCGAAGAGATCGATCGTGACACCCTGAACAAGTATATCGAGACGAAAGAATTCCTGGCTGTCATTTTCTGTAAGATATCATTAATTTCTTTGTCGAAAATGTTGCAATTACTTCGCAGTAAGTTGCGAGTTTCACTTTGTGACTTTTTTGTTTGAGGGGTAAGTAAAGTTTCACTTAACCCTTGTGTGAACAACCGAATACTTATCTCCGTATATATTTTCTTATATTTTTCTTTTATACTTGAATCATTTTTATATACCTTTACGTTTTTGAGATAAATAACTTAGAATTTTAACCCTTGCAATCTCCTCAAGTTTCTAATTTTATTGAATACTTGTATATCGTTAATTGTCCACATACAAGTTGGGATGTAATAAGATTGGAAGATTTCAAAATTTATTGAATCGATCATTTCTTTCGAGAGGTTAAATAAATATTCTGGTATTTGACCATTGGTGTAACTAGTTAGGGATGGCGGACGATATGAGGCCTGGAATTAACCATGTGTGTGTGAGGAATGTAGGATATGAGATATTAAGAACTTAGAATTTTCCCAGCTTTCAAATTTGAAATTTTCCAATTCCAAAAATTCTAAATTCCTACATTTCCAAATCACTGCATTCTCAAATTTCTACGTTCTCAAATCCCTACATCCCCCAATCTCTACACCCTCAAATCTCTACATCCTCGAATTCCTACATCCCCAAATCCCTACATCCTCAAATCAGTACATTCCCAAATTTCTACGTTCTCAAATCCCTGCATCCCCCAATCTCAACACCCCCAAATCCCTACATCCCCGAATTCCTACATCCCCAAATCCCTACATCCTCAAATCAGTACATTCCCAAATTTCTACGTTCCCAAATCCCTGCATCCCCCAATCTCTACACCCCCAAATCCCTACATCTCCAAATTTCTACGTCCCCAAATCCCTGCATCCTCAAATCAGTACATTCCCAAATTTCTACGTTCCCAAATCCCTGCATCCCCCAATCTCTACACCCCCGAATCCTTACATCCCCAAATTCCTACACCCCCAAATTTCTATGTTCCCAAATTCCTACGCCCCCAAATTCCTACGTTCTCAAATCCTTACATCTCCAAATTGCTACATTTCCAAATCCCTACATCTCCAAATTCCTACGATTTCCAACCCTCACATCCCCAAATCCCTACATCCCCAAATTCTTATGTTCCCAAATCCCTACATCCCTAAATTTCTACATCCCCAAATCCCTACATCCCCAAATCCCTACATCCCCAAATCCCTACATCCCAAATCTCCACATACCCAAATCGTTACATCCCCAAATTTCTATGCTCCCTAATCCCTACACCCCAAATCCACAAATTCCCAAATTCTCAAACCCCACTTTGCCATACCTAACATCATACATCAGCACTATCACCACTGCCAAGGTCCCCAAATACAGATCCCAGTTACACCAATGTTACCTCAAATAACGGACGAATAAAGTCCAACGAGAAAGAATGATCGCTTAAGGGTGTCAATGCCGGGTCATGTCTAAACGAAAAGAGAAATCTCGATCCCTTAGACAAGGAGGAGGATCCGGAGAGTCCTCGAGTGCTCAGGCACGTCGAGCTGATCGACGACGAGGCTGCTGAGTACGGTATAAAGATTGTCAGGATGAAAGATCGTTTGATGGCCAAGAAGTACGGTTTCCGTAATCCGCCTGGTATCACCTACTTCCGCAAAGGGAAGAACATCAACTACGACGGGGACATCGATGACGAAGAAGAGATACTCGATTGGTTGACCAACCCCGAGAACATGGAGCTGACCGATCACATCGAACGGATCAATAAGAAGATGTTCCACAAGATACGACAGACCACCGACTACCTGGCTGTGTTCTTCTGTGAGTACTCGCATTCTCGTTGTTTCGTATGAATTTACTCTGTCTGAATTATTTGGTGATCTATGTGTAATTAATTTATGGCTCAAGGATTTGATCTTTTAGTTTGGTGAGTCAAGTGTTGGAATTTAGTTAGTCAAATTAATTTGACATATTAGATGGTAGCTGGGTTTGATATGATTGGTAGACATTATTATTGTTATAAAATATTCTTAGTTTCCATTTGTATTTTTAATAGTTACATATTCTTAAGCACTATCTAAGTGACACTTGAACAGCCTATTTACAACTTTTGATCAGTCAATATTTATCTCTGAGGAGATTATAATTTAGGAGACTACAATTTCCTGATGATTCTCATTATGCTACGAAACTGAAAGATAAAGGGTGGTATTAGGATAGGTACAGTTTCAGTAAAAAAATGAAACTTTCAAGCGTGTCGAACGCGGTGGCGCGCGTATGTTTAGACAGCAACGACTGCAAACAGTGTGGCAGGGTTCTGGCAGAGATCGAGCACATCGACGACGAGGCTGACAATGCTGGAATCAAGTTCGTGAAGATCGACGACAAACAGCTGTCTAAACACTATGGTGTCTTCGCTCTGCCCGCCATATTGTTCTTCAAGATGTCCTCTAAAGAACCAGTCATTTATGCAGGTACCTTTTCATTCTTACTGTACACTTGCAATCTTTAATCAAACGTAGTCATAAATCTGAAAGACACTCTCTAAGGACAGATTTGAAGGGTTAGATTTGAAGATTTAGACTTGATTTCAACTTTCGTTTTGATGCAATATGTGATGAAGTGTTTAAAGACACCCTTTGGGGGTGGGTTAATGGAGATCTGATTTGAATGTGACTTAGACCTCTTTTTATTGTAATAGGAGCTGTTCATGATCTGATGAAGGGATGCTGAGTTTGAGTTTAAAATTGAACTAATCTAACTGAGATAAATCAGAATTAGTCCAGACCTAAATCTGAGCTAAATCAGAACTAATCCAGACCTAAACCTAAACTAAATCAGAACTAATCCTAAACCAAAGTCAAACTTAACCCAGACCTAAGTCAAACTTAACCTTGATCTAGCACAGACCTACTCCAAATCTAACTCAGACTTAAATCGAACTTGTCCTAAACCTAAATCGACCTTAATCCTTTTGAACTCTCTAATTTTAGGTGACCTATACGACGAGGAGCAGATTCTCCAGTGGTTGATGACACAAAAGGATCCTTCCGGTGAGGTAATCGAGGATTTGGAGGGAGAGGATCTCCTGAATTTGATAAGAGAGTCCGAATCATTGGCGGTGTACTTCTGTAAGTCTGGAATTGCTTCATCAACGGCCAACTGCCAAGCAGGAATGTATCACTAGCCTGTTGCGTGGCAATCAATTTTAATCACTTCACATTTTCTCATTATACTCCACGAATCATTTCGTACTGTTCACATATCACATTTGTAAATACGCGAATGTTAAGATCGTTCATATTTTCCATCATCGATCGAGTTATATCGTTCGAAAGTACCCTTTCGATCTTTGACCTCTTCATCCTCGAGTTTTCATACCGCCATATCGGTTACTTTACTGAAAAGAGTAACCGAACCTAGCCAGCAACTTGACTGCGTATATCAATTCCTGCTCTGGAAGCAACGGCGTTGAATCAATGCAACTTGTGCTCTTCGATTTGATCGAGTACTGCAATCGAGAGTAATGTTTGGTTGGTACCCATGAAATTTCGTTTCTAAGGTGAAATTTGGATGATTGGTTATTACTTTGATAGTAGACTGGGGGTGGAAGTTGAAGAATTTGGCAATTGGAAAATTTGGCAATTTGCAATATTAAATTTGAAGCGGTGGAAATTTGGGAATTTGGTAATTTGCAATATTAAATTTGGAGAGTTGGAAATTTGGGAATTTCGAAGTTGGGGAATTTGGCAATTTGCAATATTAAATTTGGAAAGTTGGAAATTTGGGAATTTGGAATTTGGGGAATTTGGCAATTTGCAATACCTAAATTTGGAGAGTTGGAAATTTGGGAATTTGGAATTTGGAAAATTCGGCAATTTCCAATACCTAAATTTGGAGAGCTGGGAATTTGAGAATTTGGAAGTTGGGGAATTTGGCAATTTGCAATACCTAAATTTAGAAATTTGGAAATTCTCAACACAAAAATTTGGAAATTCACAGTACCTAAATCTAAAGTAACCTAAACACCTTGCAAAAGTACCCAATCTAAAAAATTAGGAAGCTCAAAATGTCTACACAGTTAAATTCCCAAACTTCCAAACTACTCCACAAATTTGCTAATTTATAAAGTTGTGGATCTAGCTCGCAAATAGAAATAAAGCGATATTTCATGTACACCGACGAAACACCTGTATGTACATAGTTAACGTGTATTGTTTCAAGAATTGCGCTTAATGTGCCGCAATGATTAACTACAGGTTTATCATTCTGTAAGTTGTCCAGCGTCTTTTCCGTGTCTCGCTGTACATACGTTTCTTCATGATCGTTGCTATTGGCCTTTTTCTCTCTATCTTTCTATCTGTTCTATCTTGTGTCTCGTCCATACGCCGTACACGTTGTCTGCTAATGCCGCAGGGAACAGAACGCTTTGTGACTTGTGTCAGGCAAAATATCAACGCAAGCAGACTCGCCACAGGGAACGCAGGATCGTCGTCGAACACGAAGCAACCGAAGAACTCGATGGTACACGTGAACACAGACCAGAAAACGATTGAGTTTCCGACCCGATTTCTTTAACGATCTCTGCTCTAGAACGTTATGTTCCAGATAGTTCATCCAGAAACCGATCACCGTGTGCGCACCCTCAACACGAGCATTCACATAATACTATATTTTATGCATTATTTTTGTCTTTTCGATCCATTTTTCAGCTTCTCTATTTTGCTTTTTCAGAAAATCGGGTGCTTCCATTTTTGTATATTTAAGTTTTTCATATTTCACCAAATTTTTAATACCGAATTCAAAATTTTTATATTTTGAGGACGATAAATTTACCGAGGCTTTGGTACTTTTTGTTTCATGCCCCATTTTGCAGATTTTTCCGGAAATAATATTTTTGAGATACACGCAATTACACGATCACACACAGGTGTACCTGCACGATTAGAGAGCATGCACAAGAGAGAGTCATAGAGCCAGGCGACAGAACCACCATAGTGTCCCTAGATGACCCTGCTGCTCAGCATGCCAGCCTTTTTGTTTTGTCCATGTTTGGATAGACGTAGTACTTCCAAAAATTGAGTACAAGTTTGCGTACCGAAACTCTACGACCACGGTATTTTTTCGTTAGATGTTAGTTACCCCTGAAGTTAGTTTCGTCACAACCCGTGTACGACGCTTTCTTAGATCATCGTCCAACTGAACCCGATCTGTAACTCGCCACCATTACTCTCCCGTAAATAGTCGTGAATTTTATAACGATATAGTTTCTCTTTAGATTCCGTCGACTGCGAACAATGTATGGGGATATTGGAGGAACTCGAGAACATCGATGACGACTGCGACAGACATGGTATCACTTTCGTTAAAACACAGGTGAGCTAATTAGTTCATTAATCTTTACTGGACACTTTTGCATTTCTGCTATCTCTTTGCAGGATTACAAGGTTGCAGAAGATTACGGAGTTACGGAATTCCCTGTGCTAGTGTATTTTGAGAATCAAATACCTAACGTGTTCGAAGGTAATTTGATATAATTAGAATGAAAGGATTATGTTTTATATTGTTTTTAAATATTTCACAGGCGATCTGGCGGTGGAGGAAGAGGTTCTGCAATGGCTGATCACCCAGAAGACGGAGGATCGAATCGAACTGATCACTAGAATGATGTTGGAAACGTCTGTCGAAGAAACTCAATACCTTGCAGTTTACTTTTGTAAGACATTATTGGGAGGAGTATTCCTGAATCTTATATCCCAAGATCCACATATCCAGTTATGAGAAATATTATTTCAGATAAGCAAAACTGTCACATATGCGACGAGATTTTGGAAGGATTAGAAAGGATCGACGACGAGTGCGACGTGTTTGGCATCCACCTGGTAAAAATTCAAGATCCTCAGCTAGCCAAACGGTACTCGATCAAAACGTACCCTGCGCTGGTTTATTTTAGAAACGGCAATCCTCTTTTGTTCGAAGGTTCCTCGATATCTTCTTTCTCAATTATCGGTATCGGTGCAATTCAGCATTGATTGATCTTGCGATATTGTATAACAGGTGACCTACAAAATGAAGAATCGGTGCTCGAGTGGTTAATCGACGACGACAATCGAGAGCTTGCCGATGAAATCGAATCAGTTAACGACAGGATGCTGGAGAGACTTCTCGACGAATCTCCATTCCTCGCTGTCTTCTTTTGTGAGTTGCGAAATTAGTTCAATTATCAAATTAGCGTTTTTATTCGATTATGAATAAAAGCGTGTCTCATCGTGTTGCTCAGATGACGAAGACTGTCCCGAGTGCGACGAGATCATGGAGGCCCTAGAGAAAATCGACGGTGAAGCGGACTTATTCGGTATCGATTTCGTAAAGATCTTCAGTCCGGAGGTCGCGGAGAAATATGGAATCCTGAACGTTCCTTCGCTCGTTTATTTCCGTAAAAAAACACCGCTGATCTACGACGGCGATCTGACTCAGGAGGACAAGATTCTCCAATGGCTAACTTCTCAGGATGTCTTCGAGATCAAGAACGAAATCGAGGAAGTGAACAAAAAGATGTTGGACAAGTTGCTGGACGAAAACGAGTTCCTTACTGTCTTCTTTTGTAAGCGAATCTCAAATCGTTCGGTTTCAATTCGATCGACGATGATTTTAACGACGAAATTTGTAGATGAACACGACAGCAAAGAGAGCGAAGAGGTGAACGAGAAATTGGAGAACATCGACGGAGAAACGGATAATCTGGACATCACGTTCGTCAAGATGGCGGATCCGAGATACGCCAGGAAATGGGGTGTCACCAAACTTCCCGCCATTGTTTATTTCCGCAAGAGATTCCCCAGTATTTATCGAGGTAAATTTTACCGTATCTACTTTTTAGAAATTTTATAATTAGGAACTGTTCTCTTGAAGTATAGTATGATGACACATCACTTGGTATACGTTGTAAGATAATCTTGTTTCCATAAAAGGTGATCTGCACAAAGAACAGGACGTTCTGGAGTGGCTGCGCAAGAACAGGTACCGTCAACCGGAACTGAACATCTACATGTACATGCTGATCGCCATAACCGTCCTGTTCGCCATGTACACCGGTTTCCTGTTGTCGTGTTTCCGTTCGGAGCCAGCTGCACCCGCGCCGCATCCGAAGCAAGCGTGAAAAATCGTGTGAAAGAGAGAGCCGGGAAATGCAAGATGAAATAGAGAAGATGAGAGAGCGAAAGAGTAAACGGACTGTTGTTGAGTGAATGTACGTTGTTGTTGATGTTGTTGCTCCGACTCGCTTTATGTAAGATTAACGAGGGTCGTTCGTCAGGAACGATTACGACCCGAATCGAGGGCTCGACGAGGACAACGACGAAACCGGTCGCATCGACGATGGCCATTGATCGACGACCGCCATGTTTCTCTTAGCCAATCAACGAACAAGGATCTATTTTTGCGTCGAGAATACTAATTTGATGATATCGTCCGTGAATTCCGTGAGCGCGCGCTATGTTTTGCTAACGTGGACCAAATCCGTCGAGTTTCTTTTTTTTTTTCTTCTAGAAAGCTTTAGACCTCTGTCAAGATGGCGCGAACGACTTAAGGGGTTACGAGACACAAATGATATTGCTCCAAGTATTCCAGACGAATTGTTAGTGTTCATAAGTATGTGTAAAATATATTCGTTGCTACACGTTTGCTGTACTTCTGTCACGTTTATGAAAATTATGTATCGTGGCACGGATTTCTTTCTTTCTTTTTTTCGTTTAATTGTGTCGCTTTGTAACGATAGGGGTGTATTGTATATCGTATTCCGACCATTTTTCTATTGATTATTTGCGAACACGTGGAATTTCTTGCGTTTTTAGGGTGAATAAAATTGATCCAAGCGTATACGTTATTATTATTTGCTATTTATGGATTGTTGCTAGACGACGATTGTCGATAATTAATCACGATATCTGTTACGACGTTTTTCACTGTCGTCGATGACAGCTTTTGACAGCGGTCTTATTTTAGCCATGGAATCACCGTTGGTCCACGCGCATTACGTTCATCGCGATGGTGATTGTCGTTTTATTCAGGGACTTTAACTGAAATACAAAATACCCAAATTATACCAATTTTTATAACAATATACTTCATAATATATAGAACTAGTGTCAAAAGTGTAGACTTTCTACACTTTCTTAAAAATCAAAAATCGAACAAATTTGTCTAAATTCAGTCTACGTATTTTTGTAGAGCAAACTTTTATTTCAATTCTTGCGAAGATATAACAGATATTTTGTACTTCGTTTTCAGTCTCTGATTTTATTAGCGATCTGCGTGTCTTTTCGGGCGAAAATAATCACGACGATTCAATCGTCACCGACTTCCGCTGAACAAACGAGAGGGCAAAGGTGTATACGAAACGATTCTACTTGCCTATTGATGTCTATATTGTCAGAAAGGCTTAACGATGTCAACGTAATCAGGAGGAATAAAGAACGAACTATTGGACCAATTCCAAACCGTTAAAATGCCACTTCCATCTGCCAATAATTATAATAAATAATGTATAATAGTGTGAACGATGCGTTATATATAAAGAAAAAGTAAATACGATGATTTTTCTTTTATTTAATGTTTCAATTTTTTTTTGGTTCTTCGTTTGATTCTGTTCGCAGAATTATACGTAAAGTTATTATTAATATACGCGCATACGTAATTTAGCTCTTTTGGATACTTCTTTGAGTTTAGGAACTTCGTTGATATTTCGCATATGTATTCGACAAATGAATTGAATTTTCGAAATACAACTGAGATTATTTTAACGTGTACTTGCCTTAATTGATTATCCTATCCTGAAAAATAAGAAATATAAAACAGTAGACTGAAAGAATGTTTTTATTATATCTTCTTAACGTCATATTTAAATTTGTATTTGCCGCTATTGGGAACCTAACCAAGCCTGAATTAACTGTTGCCAACCGACTGTGCGTTGACTGCTGCTGCATGTTCAACGGTTGGCAATTTCTTTACGTCGCGGAAGAATGGCGGATGCGTAAGTGTCGTCGAAAAGCTTAAATAAATCTATAAACATCCTTCGCTAGAGTGCCTGTAATATTTCAGAAATGTGTTATTATCAATTCTGTTTAAATTCTGAATCATATAAGCATTGTAGTTTTCTTCTTTCTCAGAGAAATGATGAATTTTTGTTCTGTGCCGACACCTTGTACCATTCACCAACATGAAATGAAACATAAATAATGTTCCTTCACTAAAGATTATTAATTCTGTAATGATACGTTACTTTTTGTTTCGTGTTAAATCAAATTGGTGTGTTCATTATTTGAAATAATCGTGTACTTCACTGTTTATTAGAACCTAACCTAACGTAAATCGCTTGAACCACGCGACTCGTTAGATTCATGTATACATAACATGCATTGAACTGTTTATAATGTTAATGATAATTTATACAGACCAAAGGAAACAGCTCCTGAAGCTAAGAAGCTGCCGGCAGTACCGGAATCGGTACTTAAGAGGAGGAAGACTCGTGTAGCTGTGAAAGCTGCGCGTCTTCAAGTAGCTCTTAAGGTACATTTAATTCAGGTTTCATAGTATTTTATGTATTATACATCAGCGGTAATAATACAGTTATTTGTCCAAATTTTTAGAGACGTGCAAGTCAGTATAAGAAGAGGAAAGAAATTTTCAAGAGGGCAGAAAAGTATGTCAGAGAATACAGAAGAAAGGAGCGCGATGAAATCAGATTGATGAGACAAGCTAAAAATCGTGGAAACTACTATATCCCTGGTGAAGCACGCCTTGCTTTTGTTATCCGTATTCGAGGGTGAATTATATTTCTTCAGTGTTACTTCATTCGATTGAAGTTTATACAGTGTATGACCAATTATTATTATTTCAGTGTGAACCAAGTTGCTCCAAAAGTACGTAAAGTACTTCAACTGTTCCGTCTTAAACAAATCAATAATGGCATATTCATGAAATTGAACAAAGCAACTATTAACATGCTTCGTATTGTTGAGCCTTATATCACTTGGGGATATCCAAACCTGAAGTCAGTCAGAGAGTTGATCTACAAGAGAGGATTTGCCAAAATAAATAGACAACGTATTCCTATTACCAGCAATGCTGTTATTGAGAAAAAACTTGGTCAGTATTAATTTCACTTAATTGTTATATTTTAGTACATTGACAAGTCCATGGAAGTTATATTTACTTGGTTATGTGACTCCCTTCCATCTTGTCAAAGATTAATTGAATCTTTTTATCACCCTTTTGTATAAATTGCATTTTGGCTTTTATAGATTCATACAAATCACGATCATAATTGAACTGAATTTCATTGATAATAATCAAATTAAATTATTACAGGTCGCTTTGGTGTTATTTGTGTGGAAGATTTAATCCATGAGATATTCACAGTAGGATCAAAGTTCAAGTTTGCAAGCAATTTCCTGTGGCCATTCAAGGTACATAACTTCATAGATTCTTTGTGTGCGACATAGGCATGGTGGTAGAAATATTTATTGTTCTATCAACCTCCTACTATGTCGTAAAGTAACATGAGTTTCTCTTTATGGCATGCATGTACTTTTGCATATCTTAGTCAAACTCAAACATTTCAATAATCACTTAAATAGTTATGCATAAATATTTGAATTTTGAAATATTAATGTCAATCTTTCTATCTGCAGCTTAACACACCCACTGGTGGATGGCGTAAGAAGACTAACCACTATGTTGAAGGTGGTGATTTTGGAAACCGTGAAGATAAGATCAATGAGCTCCTCAGGAGAATGGTTTAAATTTATAACAATATTGATAAATAAATGTTTAAATACAAGAAGTTATTTTGCATTGAATTTTACTTCGAGAAGGATAATCGAATATCTGGGTTAATTATACCACTTTTTTCATTTAATAAATACGTCATTTATCATACAGAAATTCAGTGGACAATAGTCAATGCTACAACAATTGATTGTTTCAGTAAACTTTATTTACTTTCTAAATACAAAACTATTGTACTATATCACAATAAGCTATAGCGCGTGTACGGAAAATGATGCAGGTTCTTAATGTAAATACTAATCAATAAAAACGTATAACAGATCGGTCGGTCAATTTTTTTTCACGAAAAACGTGGTAGTTTGTCTTTTGTTATAATACTTGCATTCACTTAAGAATATCGAACACAAGATAAAACCCATATCTCGGTTATCTAACAGCAACGTAACGTTACGTTTTTATAACATTTTTCATTTTGCCTATTTCTTTTCCATTAACATTGATGATCGGAAAAAATATGTGCAAGTAATGTCCGTAATACTGATACAAATGAACAGATGTCTGTTCCACTTTATTTATCGTTACTATTGTTTATTAAGTACCGGAAACTGCTTGTACTGGAATTTGATATAAAGAATAGCTTTGACGAATCGCTATTACTATAAATATTTTTGATTATCTGTTCTCATAATTGTAACTGAATTAGTTATTTTATTCTCACGTTGAAAGAGTGCATGATTCCATACACTACACAGGGTCAACAACTTCCAAAAGTAAGTATATCATGTAAATCAACATTTTTTTAAGACAAATTGCATTTGTTAAAATGAATCTACTTTCACTTGAGAGTTTTTCAATGTACTCTGTATTTGAATAATCATGTTTGAGCATTGTTATGTTAAATAAAAAATATAAGCATCTTTTGGATTGTCAACGCGAAAGTATTTTGATGTATGTTTCATCATTTTTTGGGAAGATTCTTTAGATTGTACAAGAGCATGTTCGTAAGTTATTTCAGCGCAAAGTTATTAAATGATAATTCTTTCTTATGCATCGCCGTTTCGATTTAAGTTCTCATTTATAAACGATCAGATTCGAAGGCTGTGTTCGCGACACCGTTCATCGTAGGAACTTCCGTCTTCTTCTCGTCGGCAGTCTGCCATTTTTCAGTCTTCGAATCGTTTTCATCTGCTTCTTCGACCTTACTCTTCGCTTTCTTGTCTTCTTCCAACATCTTACGATCTCTTCTGTGTTCCGTATATAACCATCTGTTGATAAAATAGTGGGTGGATTAGTGGCGCCACCTAACGGTAAAAATGGGAACTAATTAAACTACAGTTTCAAAAGTGTGTAGTTCACCCTGTTCGCCGGAGAGATGGCGCTACTGGTTCATTTACAAAAAATGCAATTAAAATCGATTTTATTGATTAATATGCCATATATTTATTAATATTGATTTTATGTTGTTTGCAATATATTCCATAGGTATGTGTTCAGAACAGTTCGCACACTATACTGTATCTCGTCGATGATATAGGAAATGACATAAGAATGGCAGTGCGCAAATAAAGTCGCCAATACTGCTCAAATGACTATTATATGTTTCTTCACTGATATGTTAAATTTCTGTATAAGTTAACTACTTAATGTATCAACTGCCTTTGTAAGAAAAAGATGTGGGAATAGTAGTAAAAAATTAAAACGATGGCGTACGGTAGAAGCGGAAGTAGAAGAACTTACAAGAACGCGAAGACTGCTGGCATAGTCAGACAGGCGCCAACAATGAAGAATGTCCCCGGAAATGTTTTCATGGTGGCAGCGTAAATGGAACTGTACATGGGGCCGTAAACGAGCGGCATCATGGACTCGCAAACACCAAACAACGAGTTCACCTTGCCTGCAAATAATAAGGAGAATTAGGCTACCGTGATATTGCCAACAGTTTCTTTTACCTTCAACCCTGTTTCCTGATTCTGCGAGTAGTTACGTAAAGATCGAATAACGGGGCAAATACGCGGTTAGATAGAAGGAGAGAGAAAAAAGACGAAGAAAAAGGAATCACGAAGCTGTTTACCAAATGGGTGAACCTCGTTAAACTTAGGTGCACACGGAAGAAATACACGCGGAAGATTGGTTGGAAACGGTGTCGAAAGTACAATGGAATTAAAAGTACTTGGGAACGCGATTTACTTGGGTTTTTATTTAAGTAATTTATAGCTTGTACAGGATTAATTTGCAAAGATACACTAGAAGTTTGCGAAATTTCAAATATAAACATTTTTGAATGTTTCTGAATGTAATTTAAATGTACAGAGTTTGTTTAAATTGCAATATGAGAAGGGAAATGATTCAACCATGAGATCCTTAGTCCCGTTTTTACAGAAAGTCTTTTACGCATTGAATACTTGCGAGGTTTGCCAACTCCATAAATGAAAAACCAAACTTTTTAGCATACCTTGATATTTTCTTTTTTTACCGATACGTCTTATTTCATTAAACGTTCCTTTCACGATTACACTGTTTTTTCCCCGGTCGCTTTACACCGATCATCGCGTTATATAAGTCGATATTTTGCTAATTACATAAGCATGGAGGCACGATCTAAACGCGTTGGTAACGGTACACGTTATGCGTTTCTTAAAAAAAAAAGTTGTTCCGCAGTGTCATTCTGCAATATGTAGGCGATAAATAAAACACATTTGCATTCTTACCGAGCTCGTCGGTGGACACCAGTTTCGATGCTATCGATCTCATAGCTATAAAGGATGTCCCATTCACGATTTCTACGATGGCGGCTGAAACGTGAACGCGGACGTTAATTTATTTTCTTGACCAATCTTTTGTGGTATATTTCCATTTATTTTACCTAAATAAATCATCCAATCGGTGGTGGCGAACGCGTAGACGAAACCGGCTAATATTTTGCTCATCGAACTCATGATTCCAACGATAGCATCATCGATCTTCAGGATGTGACTGAACACGCCGACAGATATTGTAGTTCCTGAAATAATTGTCTTTGTTAACATCGTTCCCTTTCACTCATGGACCCGCGATTTGCACGGGAGTTGAGAAATCTAGGATAATTGTTGGTAATCTTACTCGTTGTATAACTCAGGATTTTTTATTCGAAGATGATCAATCATCTTCAAGGACTTGAGATTGTGGGACGAAGATGAACTCGAATTTGTGAACCTTATTTCTGAATGAATTTCCAACATTTTTTATCGATCGGAAATTTTGACTTATAATTATAGCTTGATTTGAAGAGCAATTTTAAAGACGTGAGATGTCGAACTCGAATTTGTGAACTCAGTTTCTGGATGACCACGCGCCATTTTTTGATCGATCGAAGGTTTCGAACCAAAATGGCGGTTGACATTTCCGGTCGACAGCGATTACCATTCGTTATATAACCGGTTCCGGTAGCTTTCGTAGTTCAATTGAGCAAAAAAATGCTTGTTGAATCGTGCGAGGTTCGATTGCGGTTTTATCGAGGTCTGGTAAACAGAAATACAATAATTTGCGAAAGAGTGTAAATAGAAATGGTAAGCTGTTGACGACATTGGAGCTTTCAGCAAATTTGTAATCGATAATGAAATAAAAAAGTACAATTTCTGTAAAATTATTTATTACATACAATTATTTTCTCCCTTTACCTAATCTAGCATTTTGAAGTTTTCTATAGAAGATTTACTTAAAGATGTACATGAAAGTTCTTAGTTATCAGTATCAGGAATGATATAGTAACTGACATATTTTGTATATATTGGCAGATGGTTTTATTGACTTAAGCATCATAATTTGCATTCCATGACAAAAGTAAAAAAGTACAATTTGTAAAAAACAGTAGTGCAAGAACTAATGTTTATAGAGACTTTTACTCCATATAAGGAATTTTGCAGAATGTATTTTGTAACAGTGAATGGTGAACTCTCCTGAACGTCGTTGATTTATCACGAACGTATACGAGAAACCTTCAATCAACTGAAAGCATGTAATAACAGTGAAGAAACAGTGATTTAGAAAGAGGTAATTCAAGGGGATTCGCACGTACATTGTTGCACGTCATGCATCGTTGTAAATAGAAACAAGATAGAATCTAGCATCGCTACCATCGATTCCAAGCAACATTTCCGTTGTATACCGTGAAAAAAAGAACTACCGAGGAATTGAATTTCATTATGGAAATCGATGGAGGAATCGCGTTTCTACACGTGATCGATGATACTTCCTGATTATTATGCCACATTTATGCTCTTGGGAAGAATGACAGAAAGTGGGAAAATGAAACACCACGTAATGAAAAATGGTACTAGGCCACCATTACGAATACATAATTTTATCTAGAAAGTAATACGTTACTAAATAAAAATAATTTCATTACGAAAAAATTTGATTTAACTCTCCATCTTGTTTACATTTTGTCAGAAATAAATAGTTCAGAAGATAGCTATCCGAATGTATTAAAAATGGAACATCCTGCATTGATTTAAAGAGTACTTGTGTAAATCATGGTTTATAATGTCTTTATTACAAAAGGAGTTTGCATAATGCTATCAATTAACCATGATTAAACAGATAAGAAATAAAGACAAAGTATATTGTTTAGAATGTATAGAAAATGTGCATGTATGTCCATATTTGCATAAATATTCGCAGTCTAATTATAACTTATGTAAGTCATGTTATTATTTAGAGAACCTTGAAATAGCTGTATTATCTCGAGTTATCTTTAAATCTTGAAAACTTGAGATAGATCAGTTGCAAGGATATAAAGAAATTGTTTCTTTATTTACTTACCGATTAAATTCGTTACCATCGCGAATGTGGTGAACATGCTGAACATCACTTCGTTCCAGTGATACCTGTATCTCGTGTAAAGGTACATCACTGCCATTTCACCTGAAACATTTTCATTCAATTTTTTATTTCATTTACTGTTATTCAATGCTGATTGCGATAACAACAAATTTTCGATACTCTCAAGTTCGTAGATTTTTGAACTTTCAAGGGGTAGCATTTGCGAATTTGCAACGTTTTGTGATCTCTAAATTTGTCAAATGTAATTCCTTAGAGTTTTACTTCCTAGAATTATTGATTTTTCTAGTTTTCAAGTTCGTGAATTTTTTAATTTTCAAATTTCAGATTCCCTAGATTTCTCAAACTTTCGAGTCCTCTAATTATCCTAGATCTTACATTTTCTAGACTTCAAAAATATCCGAATCCTCTAATTAGTGGAATTCCCTAGACTTCTCAAACTTCCAGATCCTCTAATTACCCCAGGTCCCACATCCCTAGATTTCAAAAATTTCCGAATCCTCTTATTAGTCGAATTCCCTAGATTTCTCAAACTTCCAGATCCTCTAATTACCCCAGGTCCCACATCCCTAGATTTCAAAAATTTCCGAATCCTCTAATTATTCGAATTCCCTAGATTTCTCAAACTTCCAGATCCTCTAATTACCCCAGGTCCCACATCCCTAGATTTCAAAAATTTCCGAATCCTCTACTTGCCAAATTCCCTAGCCTTTCCAAATTTTCAAAAACTCAGTTTCAAAATTCTTTAGATTTCCCAAAAATTCAAATTCTCCAATTTCCCAGTGTAAAAATTCCCTAGACTTTCCACATTTCCAAATGCTTTAACTCAATTCCCAAAATCCCAAAATTCCCTAATTTTACCAACGTCCTAAATTTTCTAATTCTTCACTTTCCATAAATCTCCAAGTTACCAAATTTCCCAGATTACCCGAATTTCCTAGTTTCCAAATGCTTGAAATTTTCCAAGTGTTCAAAGTCTCCAACTTCTCAATTTTCCTAATTCAAAAATTTGCTAGCGTTTTTCCCCAAATTAATTTGTAAGAAGAATCCTGGGAAAACCTAGTTCTTCTCTCAGTCTTGCTCTTATCTAACCAGCCAGTTGCCTCCAAGTACATTTTGTACATCTGGGTCACAATTGACCCCACCATCGTTCCAATACTCGAACGAAACAATGTACCCAAAAAATTCGCTTCGAAACTTTCAGATATCCCACGGAGGCTCATATTATAGGCCTTGATATCAATCAATAATTATCAGAGTAACAATGTGAATAGCGAAGAAGAAGAACACGAAGAGGAACGATTATTTCATTCATTTCAAATTACAATCGCAATCTAAATTGCAACCTTTGCAAATCTCGAGTTGCGGTGTTTGAAATCCATGTGGGTGGAACAATTCCGTCTATAAACAGCATGAAAGATCATGGTCAAAACGTTTTTCAGAATTGCCCTACCTCCCGTTTAACCTTATTTGAACAATGTTGCTTCACGATCCGTACCAGCTTTCGAATTCAACTTGAAAAACACGCATTCAAGATCGGGAGCAACATGGCGTTATCACGTACGCGATCGAAAATAATTATCGGCTTTCAAGATGGACGTGAAAAACGTGCAACGATGCCCGTGACGCTAGCTGGTAATATTCCTCGAGTTTTTCAACCACGATTAACAATCTAAATAGTTTTGTAATGTTCGATGTGACTCGGAAATGTTAAAAATCCCTGTCGTTCAATAAACGACGCAATTTTCAACGTGACAATTATACTTTGCGTGAGAACTGACAAAAGGAATAACTATACGGTCTCTGCACGTTGTTTACAAGTCCTAAAAATTACAGCTGTCGGGGACCGATTAAAAACGCTGACTTCATGGTTTTTCGTTATTTAAGTATATCTTGGGATAATAGATGCATTTTTTGCGATCATTTTTTCAGTCATGAACGAGCAAAAATTTATTTTACGATAGGGGAATGATAATATTTTTGACTGTTATATAAATGTAAATAGTAGATTGCAGACCTAACTGCCATGTCATTTTCATAAAAATTTTTATGTTGGAAGAAATCTTATACTCAGGAACTGAATAATAAATACAAAATATTGCAAAACTATTTGACAAGATTTGTTGAGAATAGAAATATTAATAAAATTTTCAACATCAGAGTGGCAGTCAACGTGTTAAATTTTTTAATTCAGCACATCAGGTTTGGAGGGTAAATTCTTTTTAAGAGAACTCCACTATATTATTATTTAACACATTAAATTCGTTAACTCAGGTTAAAATTGATAATAGAAAGAGAACTGTAAACAGAATGAAAAATCAAAGCAGAATGCAGTCAACTCAAAATGGAGTCCCGTAAACTAGTGGTACCCTAATAAGTAACTAGTTACCCTAGTGGTGGTCATAAGTATCACATATCGAACTATATGTAGATCGACACACGGAATTTCCGAAACAGTTTAATGAAAAAACGATCGTTAAACAAAGAAACGATGTGATAATGGCCCGGACATGTTGAGAACGATTAAACGGATGACATGATGAACGAACTTATTGTGTAACGCCGTGTGTATCCTTATGTAATGGCGGCTAATAACACATCGAAATTGCTGTGAATGAATTCGTGCACTCTATACACGATAATAAAACTATCCGGATTGTTTGCAATTAGGAAATACCATCGCGTGTCTGATTTATTACCGCTGCATCGACCATCTGGGAAATCGTGACCCAGACCTATAAACATGTTTGGATTAAAAGTTCTTCAAGGAAGAAAGTCGAAACGTTGCCTCACACTTCATGGAATTTGATATTTAAAATTGGAAATGAATATGTAGTAGATATATGAAATGAATATGAAATGCATATTTGAAATGGAGAATATGAAATGGACACATGAAATGAAGAATATAAAATGGACACATGAAATGAAGAATATAAAATGGACATATGAAATGAAGAATATAAAATGGATACATGAAATGAAGAATGTAAAATCGATGTATGAAATAAATATATAAAATGAATGTACTAAATGAAGAATATGAAATCAATTTTAAAATGTTCCTATTTCTGTAATATACATTGCAAGATCATGACCTCAATTTTAAATATTTACACTTCATGCTACAGTATTTAACATTTATTGTGATTCTTTTACATTAACATTTATACATTTGTAACGTTTAAAAAAATTATAAAATAATGTGTAAAATATATGGTACACGTAGAAAAATGAAATAAATAATTTAAATTATGTAGTATTTGAAATATGTGTACATTTTATACGTGTATACAAAATGTACATTTTAAATATGCAGTACATATATGAGTTAAGATATTTTAAATCATTCAATGGGAGAAAACATTTGATATTAGCATAAATGTCTGTTGTTTGTTTTATCTTGGCTCGATGTGTTAAACAATTTGAACCCTTCAAATCACCAGAACTAGATTTATTTCCGACGGTCAAAGATCTGAAATTACATCAAAGTACTTAAGTAATCAGACCGTATTAGCACACGTACGCACAGAATCTAGCTCTAAATAGGTGCACTGACTTCGCACGTGTGATAACGGTATTGTCATTCATTTGCAAGCTTGGTAAAATTAAACATTCTTGTATACTATTATTTTAACATGGTACCCAAAATTATTGGACTGTGTTGAATTACTGGTGTTCAATTTTATTCGATTACTGATGTTTGCCAGGTATATTAAGTCGCTGGTATTCTCCAGATATATTAAATTCTTGGTGTCCATCAATTGTATCTAATTTCTAATGTTTATTTGTTATATTACATTCTTGGTGTCCATCAATTGTATCTAATTTCTGATGTTCATCAGTTATATCAAATTTCTAATATTCATCAGTTGTAATAAATTTCTGACGTTCATCAGTTCCATTAAATTACTGACATTCATCAGATATATTGAAACACTGATACTCAACAGTTACATTAAATTCTCGATGTCTATCAATTATATTAAATTTCTGATATTCATCAGTTACCTCAAATTCTTGGTATTCAATTATATTAAATATCTGTTATGTACATCATCGTGTACATTTACATCACCAACATCTACCAAAATATTCATCTTGTCAATGATCAACGTAACAACAAATAAACGATCTAAACAGAACTCGACACAAAAGAAAAACGCGCAGAGAAATCGTCGATGATTATGTAACGCTAACAAGGATTTGATTAATGGCCCCAGGATTCAACAGTAAACAAAGTTCATCGACTATCGAGTATTTTCTGAACAAATCTATGTCTTTCAATCTGTATATTTACCGCAACTGCAATTAATATCACGAACAACTTTCACCCCATTTAATAAACATGCTTACACGAGCCACGCGCGAACCAATGTCGAAAGAGGGTAACTTGATCGAATTAACGGCTACGCTTGATTTAATTAGCGTAAGCCAATTGTACCAGCCAATTACACAATGTTTCGGATGATTGGTATTAATATGCCTCACTCGCATGCTCCGTGTATTTACCGGCAAATTAACTACTCTGCTGTTCTCGAATTAACTACCAGACTTCATTAAAGGTACTCTGCTTTGAATTAAATTAAATATTTGATAAGCGAGATTACTTGAGTCGTTGGAAAATTCTGTTGGTAATTTATTATTCATATTTTTTGGGGGAGTTATATGTGAGATTGTTCAATGGAGAGGATTGTTGGTAGGTTTAGTATTTAGAATTGTTTGAGTGTGTTAATAGGGTGGAGTTTCTTTTGGATATTTTTTATTCGCGAAGATTTGGACTTGGAAATTTATTTTTTAGGTTTAGACACTTTTGGAGTTGCACGAGAATTTTTGAATTGCCTAGTTTAAATATTTAGGAATTTTTAATTTACTAGTTTATGTATTTGGAAATTTTGTATTTTCAAGTGCAGGTATTTAGAAATTTCAAATTTGCAAATTTTTGCATTTGGAAATATTTATTTTTCAAGTTCAAATATTCAAGAATTTCAAATTACAGATTCTCACATTTACAAACTTCAAACTTCTAAATTTACAAATTCAGAAATATCAAATCTTCGCATTTACTAATTTACAAGGTTAAAATTAAATGTTCATATTAAAAATTTACACATTTTCAAACGTATGAACACATTTCAAATTTTCAGTCTTCGAACTTTTCAAACGAACAATTCGGACTTAGCCAATAGAGTATCCAATTAAATTCCTACATGCAAGCATAATGTTCTCAGTTACAGTGGTTTGAAGGAAACGTAAGACGATACCACGAACTAGCGACGTGGAGATTAAGAAATAGAAAATTTTCGCAAAATATCCACGAACACCTAATTATTAGGCTCTCAAAATCAGGAAGAAGGCCATTATACGAAATTGTTATAAGCAGCATGATTACTCGCGACGATCTTTGCAGTTGGTATCAAGGGAATAAAGACGTAACGAAACATTATAATGTCCGGCGTATTAGCGGTCTAATTAAATTATGACAAGGACAGCTGGCTTGAATTCCCTGTTGCAATAAGAATTCGCGATACGCTAATAATCCGTAATCAACGGATGCAACTGCTTTGTCGTTCGAGATTAGCATCTCGGTTATTTAGAGAAAATTGAGGACACTAACAGCTGAATTATTGTTCCTTCGAGCGAAACTAAACTTTAGTGGAAAAGAATTAAATTTTCACTGTTGATATTGCAAGATGAATCTTCAAAAATTCCATCCAATATTTCATCTTACAATTTTATTTATTGCTTGCAAATAAAAAACAACTGGAAAATGTAACTCGTAATACTTCAATATATATACAACAATTGATTATTGCATGTAAGGACATTCCATTTTGCTGACAAAATAATGTCAGTTTTAATTTTCATTTTGTTAACAAATTTTCAAATTTCAAAGAATTTTAGTTTAACTAAAGGAACTATATTTTTGCAAAACGTTAAGGGTAGAAATAAATTTTGCAAATATGGAAAGACTCTCGTTATATAGCTATGGCAGCAATGTACGATGTAGCAAGAGGTCCATTGCAACGACTGAAAATTTCTAAATTTGCAAATTTGTACACTGTTCATGAAAATTTTCAGCATTTTCAAATTTCCATATTTGATCGTTTGAAAATTCGAGACATCAAAAGATTGAGAAATTAAAAATTGATATGTAGTTTGTTCGTTTGAAAATTCCATACTATTTTTGAAACATAGAATTGTGCTATGAAATTTGATAAAATTATTTTGCAAAACTGCAGATTTAAATATAGCATTCACAGGTCACTAACTACAGTTCCTAGTACATCTTTTGTATCAGCACATCAAAATTGTTTGACCAATTCTATGTACGCTTACCGTTTCCGCTTTCTCATATTCAAAATACTGCAATTACCGATGGAAATCATGCACGCGGTACGATTACCACAGCAATAGTAGCAAGATTAATGAGAGTTACGTGAAACTCTTCCCACTTTCATCTAAACGTCGATAAAGTGAAACTTTCAGTTACCTAAAGACTGTATAATCGTATCTGCACGTGCAGTCGATTCGTCAAAGCTATAAACCGTGAAAGTTGATGAAAATAAAAGTTGAAAACTGGAGGAGGGAAAAAGGCATACGATGATTCGTACGCAAACGAGTTGAAACTGTTTTTGTATATCATCGTTTGACCGTATTCAGAGGATTCAACGGAGCGAGGAAATAATTACTCGCGATAAGCTCCGTCGAAAGAGAAATCGAATACTGCAGCTGAACGAATAGAAAAATAATGTACTCACTGTTCGATAGCTATGAATAGGATTTTATCGCGCAAATTTTTGGAGAAAATTCTATCGGTTTTGTTACTGTCAATTTGATTGAATATTGAAAAATTGGGGATCTGCAGATTTGGGGATTTTGGAGATTATCGAGATTTGGGAAGTTTTGAAATTTTGGGAATTTGGATAAACTTTTATTGAAATTTTTAAATTACAAAATTTAGCAATTTGTCTTTATAATTGTTGAATTGGAATAACAACTTTGAGGTTTACATATCTAGTACTTCCACTACTACTCCCTCCCGTTCCCCCTCCTTCTAAACTCGAATTTCCACTGTGCTATTAATAAAACATATCATCATCTTCCTATTTTTTGTATTAAATATTCCATAATGTATTTGGAGAGTACATCTCTAATCTCCATGACAGTCTACATATCAAGCATGTCAGGTAAAGAATGTAAACAGAACACGAACACAAACTAAGATGCGTGTAAAGTATGTAGTCAGACAAATATCCAAGCACGTAGCTAGAAGCAAGATCGACTTCTTTCACTTCTAGTAACTTGATCACTATGAGACTACCTGCTTAGCTACTTGCCTGATTACTTTCTGACTACCTATTTCCCGACTACTTGCCTGCTAAATGCATCCTGAAACGACCTAAAGATGACATGAAGAAGAAATTCCATAGGACACTTACCATACAGCGGACCGATCACAACCATAACAACGACCATAAGCACCATCACCCTCTTCTGCCTGTTATTCTGTCCTTTCTTAAACGCCACTCGAAATGTCTCCTTGATATGCTTGAACGCAAAGAAGTCCACTATCGCGCCACACAAGGACATCTTCTCCGTCTGTTTGTGCCTAACCCTGGGCGCCTCCTTGATCACCACGAGTCCATAAATGAACGTCAACACGTAACACATGGTCGATATCCCGAAAACACCGTAAAATCCCAGTTTCAAGTACAATATCCCTGACAACGCCATGCCGATGGGTACACCGAGCGACAAGAAAACATTAGCGGCACCGATCCGAAGCGTCCTAGACTCCACCGACGTAATCTCCGCGATGTAACTAAAAACACCCATGAACATGGTGAACCAGCCGCCCATGAGCGACGGCCACAGAGCCTCGAGCACCCCGGTGCCCTCCATGGGTACCTCGTAGAAGAAATACGTGCACAGTAGCATGCTCACGCTGCTGAGGAACTCTCCGACGATAGGCAGCAGCATGCAGGGTTTCCTCAGGCCCGTACGATCGCTCCAGGCACCCATGAAGAGGATCAAAATGGTTGGCAGACCGCTGGTCAGAGCCGTCTTCCAGGTCTGCATGCCGGCGACCAGCTGTTGCACGGCTATCTCCTCGACTTCGTAGCCCGTCGTGTTCCTCATAGCCAACGCGGTGCACACTTCGTCGGAGTAGGCAAGGTTCACTCTGCACGCCTTCTCCAGGTTCAGATTCTGCGTCGCCAGAGAAGCTAACATCGACGGGATCACGAAACAGGCGATCATGGGTTCCACGGTGATGCTGCTGGTGAAGTAGGACCACTTCTGACGCAGGGTCATGGACTTCCACACGACGGCTTGATCGGACACCTGGGTAACCGGGTCACCATGCTTCTTCTCCGTCGTGGGGTCCACCACCCCGTTCGGGCTCGTCTTCGACATGTTGTTACTCGTAGCTGGAATACTCAAAACGGTGTGGGCCGATGATGTTTACTGTAGGTCGTCTTATTCGGTCGCAGACATGATCAGAATCGAGTGCGTCCAGAAGGTAGACTCAGGTGGTCTTCAGGGTTGGGAAAGGTTCGAGCCTTCTAGTTCGACGTCATGCAGCCGGGAATGTTGCTGTTCGTGTTCTGGGATGTTCTTCGGGTTGTCCTAGTTCCTCGGTTTGCAACTTCGTCGAATTTCAGCCGGTCCGCGAGAGACCGTCTGACTGTCTACTTCTGGCTAATGCACCATCGTACATTACGATACAGCGTGCTACCTCTTTCCCACCTTCTTCCTCTCGACCACCTCCTGTAACAGTTTTGCCTCCACCACTTCGTGTTCCCTCTATCTGGCCCCTCCGAGCCACGGAGGGTCCTCTCCACATGCGGGGAGGTAGCCAAGGGTACATCCACCTAGCCTCTGAACTACTCTCGTTACTCGTCGAAACCTCGTCGACAGAAATTGTTTCTGCGATCACGTCTGACCGTACCGTCCACGCTTCCGGTTCCGCTCTTCGACGCTTTTCGGATCAAGGTTAACTTGTGTGGTCGGTGAACGAGGATGTTTCGACCTTCTCTTGTCGTCCATTTTGTTTTCGATCGTTTGATACAGTGATGGACTGATCGGATGCCCGAGGAGCTCGCGGACAGAGATTGGTGGGAGTTGGTGGAGGACTACGGGATTTTCGAAGTTTTAGAGTTCGGGGATTTGGAGATATTGGAGAATCTGGGAAATTTAAGAGCTGCGAATTTTTGGGAATTTGATTTCTTGAGATTTGGAGATTGGGAAATTTGAGAATTTTGGGATTTTTGGATATTTGGGAATTTAGGAAATTGGGAATTGGGGAAATTGGGAATTGGGGAAATTGGGAATTGGGGAAATTGGGAATTGGGAAAATTGGGAATTTGGGAAATTGGAAATTGGGGAAATTGGGAATTTGAGAAATTAGGTATTTAGGAATTTAGAAATTTAACAACTTGGGGATTCAGAAATTTGGAAGTTTCAGAACTTACAATATTTATATTCTCTCACATAACCGATTGAGATACTTCTATTATAACCTCCCATAAAAACCAAAATGGTGGACGTTGCAGAAAACAAATTATCTAAATAAAACATAGTTCTTAATTTTCATATTTTCCAATCGATTCTAATTTAATGTGCACAATCATTTAATAATTGTAACTTATTACATTATCAGGTTTAACTACTTTAAAATTAGGGAACTCGCCCTAAGTACAAGCCCTTTCATGTATAATTCATTTAACTTAGGGTATACTTTGTCTTATAAATTTAACGCTGAAATTTTATTATAGAATGTATCTTATCTGTTTTGCATATTCTGTTTCGAATGTGAATAAATGTGGGTCAAGAAGAAACTTGTTTGTTTCTTTATTCGGTATACATCATCGCCTTGGACTTGTCAGGTAAACGTTTTTGTAATCTTAAATCTCGTACTCTATATAGTAACGTGTCTAGTGAAATCGTTCCGCAAATTAATAACATGAATTCTGTGAACAACTTGGATTAGCTTTGCTAATTCTTTCCTTGAAACTATTTCATCTTTTGCCATCGTGAATTTAATATTCATCGTGTGTGTTGCATGTCAATACGTTCAATGTGTGGCAATATAACATGTAATTTGACAATATATTGTAATATATATTTCATTATATATGCAGTACAACAGCATATTAAACGAAGTCGGCGATATAAGAAAGGTCTACTAGAATTAATACCCAAACACAAGGGTTGGGTCAATAATAACTCAAATTCAAAAAACATGTGGAATATTTTAAAACAGTCTAAAAACGAAATGAGAACTGCACATTTTGCAATGTATTGGTATGATAACATATCCCCAATAAAACAAGTATTTATTTTGATGTAGTCAGCAAAAAATCCAAAATACGAAGCAAGGTTTTCCCATTCGTTACGTATTTCCTACCACTCGTCTCCATTTTTATTTATTTTTCGTACAGCCTCAATGTTTGTATACTTCATCGTTTTGCAAAATATCGATAATTATTACGGAACTAACATTGAGTCACCGTTGCATAGCACACTGGTGTTCAATCTCACCAAATAAAATATTGTATTATATGCGGTAAATGAAGCAGTTGTTCTCGTTACATTTAGCGGAAAATCACTCGCTCTTGTGATTATACGTACTTTAAAAGACTTTTAAAATAAACTTGATTATTTGTAGTTAATGTACAAAGTTACGAATGTATGTTTTTTGTAACATCTGCACGAGCACCTGAGTATAAAAACAGTTCGTCCAACGCTCACTTCTTTTTATTCTGTTGGATGTACTTTAGAGTAGCACCAGATATCCTGAAATGTATTAAAAATTGATTTAAACGCTAGATAATTTATAGAACTAGGTGCGTACATCATATTTAGATCATGAAGAGTGTTTGAAGCTATGGCAGCCATTGCTACTACATTTCACAACGATAAAACAATTTTTCAATATGAGTATAGTGGTTTTAAAAATGAATTCTGGTTTCAACAGGCCATTATTAGAAGTGTAAACACATCAGTCTCAGATTAAATCTTTCGAGACGTAATAAATAAAATTACATGTTCTCCAATATGACATTATCAATCTATCTGCATTCGTCGTCATCGTTTCTTCCTGAATCCTACTTGCCATTAGCACAAAACCCCTAATGTGACCCTATATTTCAACTAGCCCATATTTAGCCCATATTCGGACCACTTACGTCCGATGAATAAATAATGCGAAAGGTTCTAAACTGTCGCCCAAATTTTCAAATCAAGATTCATCCGCCACATCAAGTCTCCGTTTCAGGGTCCGAAAGACCTCAGACACACGTAAACAGTGAGCACCGTTGAAATCGTCATCTCTGGTAGGCCAGAGTCGAGGTGCCGTTTAAATGTGGCAATTTGTTGATAAAATAATCACGAGTGACTGTCTTGTCTTCTACGGCTGGAGCCTATTTCAGGCAGGGCCGTCTCCGATGGTTACCTAGAACGACGAATTAAACAGATTGTGTTATATTAAATTCATGCTTGACCTGTCTGGTCCCATAATCACGTTTTCCTGGCCGGTCAATTGTGACGAATTACCAATTACGTCCGTTCATGCTCGATGCTCTCGAGATTTTTCTAGACCTTCCGCAGCTACGTAGAAATTCGGTCAATGTTACGTTGTTCCGGTTGATCTGGCCGCTTTTTAATCGATTTTGAGCGTGGTACCAGGTGACTCGAGAGAGCACGAAACCAGAGGAAGAGTTTATCGGTAGAGAAGGTACTTTTAGGGAGAATCGTGGGACGAATCTAGGATTCAACTACGGCCCTGCCTCTCAAGTTGACCGTATGACGTCGTCAAGTGAGTAATGCTCGTAATTCGAGCGATGCTATAAAATATTCGATTCAAAGCTATAACAGATCTGTTGTTTTCGTGTTCTACCGACACGTCCGTTGTCCATGAGTGGTCGAACTCGGAACAGATCTTGGCAAGGAAACGACCTCGAGTCGAACGCTAAACATAACGGCGTATGGTCGATTCACTCGAAGTTCGCAGGAGGTAAATAAACAAACTAAACCCTTGTCTTGTGACTTATGCGTTAGACTAATCACAGTCACGGTATTGAAACGGAGAAAAGTTGAAATGAAATCACTTTGCCCCTTCGGATATTCTTTTCCTGGCATTTCTCTTATCTGGGCGAGAAAATGGCCACCTTAGGAGGAACACTCTGTGTACGTATTTTTATCGCGAAGAGTTTTTAAAAATTATACAAAATTTTCAGTCATTTATAAATATAATACGATTTTTGTAAATGATAAAGAACATATGTGTCTTTATGTATATTAGAAAATATTTTAGCGTAGGTGTGTTTTCACATATGTTTACATATTTATTACATTGTTTTAAAACTTGTTTCCAATTTTGAATAGGTGTTTTTAAATCTACTTGTGTGTCAAGATATCTATAATAGTTATTGCAAAAAAGAGGAAGTTTTAAAGATTACTCAGACTTTTAAAGAAAACACTTTATTTTCCTGTGGCGTTAAAGTATCGGTGAGTTTATAAGGGTACAATTACAGGATAAATGTGAGAGTCATGTATTAATAAATGCGTTAGTATCATATAATGATGATGTTCGATGAACAGTTTTAATGAATTACGAGGACCTCGTAGTCTTTGAAGGATAATTCTTCACCGTCGTAGGGGATGTATAAGCATCCGTGACTTGGTTGAACCTGCAAAAGCAATTTTATTTCTTCATTTTCTTCAAAATCTCAATCTGTGCAGTATATCGATCGATAATATGTATCGTATATTGTATTTAAATTTACTTCCCAATTTTCAGACTTCCAAGTTCTTAAATTTCCTAAATCTCAAACCTTCAAATTCCAAAATATACAAATTCTTAAATTCCTACATTTAATGATCCCCAATTCCTTATGTTCCCAAATTTCCAGATTCCCATTTCGACAAATCCTTACATTCCCAAATTTAAAGATACCCCAATCCTCAAGTATCTAAATTTCCAAGTATCCGAATTTTTAAATTCTCAAATTCATAAATCCTCAAATTTGAAAGTCCCCAAATCTTTAAATTCCTAAATTTGAACTTTTCCAAATTCTTAAATTCCCAAATTTGAAAATCCCCAAATGCTCAAATCCTCAAATTTGCAAAACCCCAAATGTATAAGTTCCCAAATTTCAAAATCCCCAAATCCTCTTTCCAACACCTCGAATTCCCAAATCTTTAAATACCAAATTCCAAAATTTTCAAATTCAAAATGACAAAATACCGACCTTGCCAATTGTTTGGGATCCATTATGGAGAACACGGCCAACATACAAAGGTTCTCCATCGGAGGTTTGTCCTCCGACTACCGCATCGCTTGGTACGCTTCCGTTGCTGCAGAACTCCCATGCGAATTCACCTTGGCACAATACCTATAAAAACGGAAACGATTCTCGTCAGAACTTATTATATCCTCGTTTCGTCATCCTTGACCGTTACGTTCTCTAAAATTACAAAGAAACGTAAGTGCCTTATGGATAAGACATTTTATTGATTTATTGATATAGAGTTGATAAAGATGACTTCATTTTATTTGGAATCGATTGTTTGACCAAACTCATTCTCTTATCTCTGGTGAGCATTTCCGATTACGATTTTTCAGTTGAAGAACATACAGTTCTAGGAACTGACGGTGTGATAAACTTTGTGTAACAAGTTGCTGTATGCTGAAGTGTGATATAATAAATTGTGTATAATGTATAATGTATAATAAATTAAATGCATAGGATTATATTATACTCTAGTATAAATATATTCTACTATAACAAATTTTCACATAAGAAATTTCATAGGTATAGCAAGTATTCAAATTAAAATTTGAATAGTAAATTTTAATATATTAAATTCTAATATAGTAAATTTTAGCATGGTTCTAATATAATAAATACCAGAATAGTATCGTTTGGTTATAAAAACAGCACCTTCCGTGAATTTATTTTTAAGAGACAGAAATACTTTCCTGCAATCGAAATTTTTGATAAAAGTAGAAACATATGTGAATAGTACACAGATTTATCTTTGAAAACAAATGTGGTGGTACAAAACGCACACATGGCGTATTCTTCTGAATTTCTTCCACAGCCCCAAGGCAATCGCACAATCTGAGGTTACACAAAGCTAAAGCTTGATGCAAATCGTAACAAATAGTATTCCCATTCTGTAAAATAGCTTTGCCTTGACACGAAATCTCGATTTCGTGTTGCATACGTTAAGAGGCTGGTTAGTTACACCAGGAGATTAAGTTTATGATCGTAAGGATTTATTATTTACTAAAAATCACTCGACCGAGCACGCTGATCCTGCAGATTCGCCTTGAACTTAATCGCTTCGACTCTCGAACGGTTATTCGTAACCAAATATCATTTATTAAAGGTGTTAATTCGTACCGAACTTGATATTTACTTTGTCATGTAGGAACCATATTTTGAAAGCTTTGAAATACAAAGGTACTCGAAATTCTGAAATTTCGGAACATGAACTCTGTGAATATGCAACACAAAATGTTATGAAATTTGTCAAATTGGTAATTTGTATTTTATCAAATTTATATTCTGCCAAATACAAGTTTAATGAATAACAAATTTCGTATCTTGACAAAGTTACTTCCAACATTTCTCAGCTTCAGTAATATTTCTTCTCAAAAGATTGCAAATTACACAATATTATATTACTCTTGTTTAAAAGAATTTTTAAATATAGAATACTCGTTCGTCACATTCGTGACATGAATATTTTTCAAATTAAAAGAATCATGTAACCAAGAGTTGGTCTGATCGCAGATATTTGCATAAAGATTATTTTAAGATTGTGGGTCTCGACAATTTCGTGTGAAGCCATATTATGATCGCGAAGAAAGAATAAAGTATGTTGCTCACTTCGAAATCGTGTTTGGCATGTTCTTCGCCATTGTGGCACACATAGGCTACATTTTTGTCGGGGATCACTTTAGCCGGCAGCATATCACCTGCATGGAAGGCCCTGCCGACGTAGATGGTGCATCCATCGCTGTCGCGACCTCCACTAACTGCTGCATGTGGTACACCTTGTCCTGCATTTCGGTGAAGCCATCTGTAAGCTTTAATCGTACCAATTAGTTAACTTCCTGAAGTTAAATTTTAGTTATGAGATCAATCAGCTCTGACAAATTTTGCTTCTGATTCTTCGACACGTTCGCCCCCTGCTGAGGGAATGTAATGTGTAGAAATATTCTTTTTTTATTATTCAATAATTGGCTACTAGCTAATTTCATAGAAACATAAATTACTCACTAATTATGTTAACTGCTGAGATTTTTTACAAATGCAGCTACTGAAGTTAATATATTAGCATATATTATTAGTATACATTACTAGTATATATTGGTATACATTACTAGTGCATATTACTGGTATTAAGTATAATAAAAGCAGTACAATTATACAACCTCTAAATTCAACCTTTGGGTTGAGCCTTTAATCTTAAAAGCTTCGAAGATTCGAGCATTAAAACTTACAGCTTGCCTTAAGTCAATATAATATAAAAATACGAAGTTTACGAAAATTACTTCTGTGAAGCAATTTATCCCGAACAACTGACTCCCGAATTACAATAGATCGTTAGAAAATGTTATGTAACGTGTACAATTACATGTTATGTAATTATCAACAAATAAAAGAATGTAAAAATGTACTAATAATATACTGATATAAGTATTAACTATATCTTGATAAGATTTTTCCAGAACTCGGTTGATAAGAGAACAAAACTGATAAAGGGAAGGTAGCTTGTGCAACGTGTTGCATAAATGTTTATTTTTCTTTTCGAAACCCTTATGAATTTGTATTAAAAATTTGTTACGTTATTTAACACGTTGAATATCCTCTTAATTGAGAGAAAAAGATAACAAAAATTTTAGTCGCATTAATTTTCCATTGTATATTTGCATATTTCGTTTATCTTTTTAGTAATTTAATATCTGTGAACACTTGTAATAATAAGACATTAAACGCAATAACGAATGGTAATTATCAACGAGGCAGAATAAACAGAATAATTGTATAAATCAATTATGGTAATTATTAAATTTTTAATTTATTACTAATTGTATATAATATCAACAATTAGACTGCCCCTATTATGTATTTGTAACTTTCATATTTATTTATTGTCCGCCATTGTTTTTCTGTCGATATCTTGCGATAATTACAATATAAAACAATTTACGATAATATAACAATATAAGAACATAAAATTACAGATTTAATAACAATGCATTAAGAGAAGTTATCAAAGTATTAAAAAAGATTCTATAAACTTACCTGGCATGTTGATGTCTGTCTTGTTTCACACTTCAAAAATGAATGACTCTTATCTTTTACCTGCACCTGATTAAAAACAAGTGTAATCTTATCTCATGTTTCTATCTGGCTAAGTCGTATGACAGCACTCTTCCCGAAATACAGGATAAAATGATTAGTGATATCATGTTCAAAAGTACCTTTCCGAAAAATAACTTTGACACGAATTAAAGCGAAATCGATAAAAAAATTGATAACTTTCGAAAAACGAGATTTGTCATTCAATTATTATCATAACATGCTTCTGTAAATTCAAATTTATTAATATTCTGTATAATATACAATAAATGTACATAGCTTATGCACTGCACGATCGATTAAATTTATTATGTACACCGTTTTTTTTTTTAAACAGGGATACAAATTTGTCTATGAAGATGTTAGCTTAAAATATGTTTCTGCATATGGGACATGTGGACTTCTGACTTGTGCTAAACCATTTATACTGAAAAGTACAATAAACAGATCAGGTGAAGTTTCATTGTAAGTTATGAATATTAATTATCTAGTGAATATGTAATACATACCAAACACGCAGTGTGGAACTTTTTCCTGCACTTGTGACAAGATAATTTCGGTATTTGGTATGTATTTATGTGAAAAATACTGAAGCAAATGTAACATTCTTCCACGCCAGCGAATTTTTTGTCCAAATTCTTTTTCCATAATACTAGCCCATCCCATACAGAGCCATTCTACAAAAGAGACAAACAATTAAGGTATTATAATACACATTTTGATGTAATTATTTGATTACTGTGGATCGTTACTTGATGAGTGAGGAATATGGACAACTGCATGTGGCAATTTCGCCAATTTGCGGTCCCACCAGCGTGTTGACCAGGTTCGACTGTGACTGGGCCCAATGGATGATTCGACGGTAACACAATATTAAGTTCCAATTTAGTATCATCCATTTGGTACAAAGCAACAACCTCGCGAAACGTTGGATGAACTTTTACTTGCATATTCTCAATGCTTTGTAATTTATTGTTGAGCAGTTCTTCTTCACAAAGCATGGGGCTAACATAATGGGTTGTGATTTTGTCTACTGCAACACTGACTCTGCTGTCAGCGGTACTCCACCATTGCCTTACCAATACTGGCAAATATCTTAAACTGTTTGTGTACAACCAGCACACTATGTGATCTAACCTCAATTCGGTCCAACTTTCTGTAAAATGTTACAAATAAATTTCTGTATAAGTACACCTCTAGATCCCTAATTTCATTTGAAAGAAACATGATTGATTTGTTACCTCCAAAATTAAGAGATGGTTCAGTAGAAAATATTTCTACTAGTTTTGCACCCTTGTTCTTATTATCTTGAAGCACCTCTACCGGCATCAAACGGAATATGTTATTCAACAAACTGGGGAAGAAGTTGTCCCTGAAATTATATCCATGGGTAACAAATCTTTAACATGTATTTCTAAAATTTTAAGAAATTCTAAACCAAAGGAATATTCACTTGAGTATTTCAGCATATTGGTAGAGTAAATCTCCATGAGCATTTGAACACATTTCCAGGATAACAGCCCATGTTAACAAGTATCCTACGGTATATGTATAGGAGTCTGTGTATGGTTGAATGGTACAACTGACTGTGTCACATAATCTATGGAAATATTATAAATTAGCATATGAATGAACATTCTATGTACACGTGTTAGGAAGAAAAATTACTTGAAATCCATCAAAATGGTATTCACGATATTTTGAGTGTTTTGAAGTACATCTTCCATTTTCCTAATGTTCAATGTATTTGCATCGAAGTTTTCTGTTTCTACGATAACTTTGTCTTGACGAACAAGTTCAGGCACCGCATGTTTTAATACATGATAAGCGCCCAACTGTATACTGGCCACAGGAGATTGAAGTAATTTTAATGATAACTTAACGGAGTCCATTAACGATATATTTGATTGATTTTTGAAAATTACGTCTCCGTTTAACATTTTCACGGCTCTCCCTAAATGATCTAACAGTACAATATGTTTCAAAACTGTTTTCTCGTTGTACAAATCTGCGAAACACAATGTACGAAAATGTTATCTAAAGTCATCAATTACAATGCAATCTGATACTTTATTATAATCTTACTCGTATAATGTATCCAAGATTGAATAATTCCGCTTTGTATATCAGTAGCAAAAACATGTTTCCATTCATCCAATAATGTTGGTAACAAATCCGTTATTTGTTCTTGATCGTGTTTGTTAATTAAAGTCTGAAGCGCACGATAAAGCTGGCAAACGGCCACTGTCAATGCAGATACCTGTAACATTAAAAGAGAAGGAATAACTAATATAAAATTAACATCAGTAATTTTTCAAATAATGTAGAATATATTCAATGCAAACCTTAAAGTCGTTGGCATTTCGTTTTGACTTAGTAACCGTAAGTTGCCACATAACTAATGAAATCAGAGTAAAGTTCCAATGTTCGTAGGTTAATTTGGAAGGTACTTTTTTAATGAGTACTGTCAATAATCTTATCAGTTCTAATGGTAAACTCAACTTTTCCCATGAAACATGCGAAATATCGCTACAAACATAATGCATACATATTTTATATTTAATTTAATAAATTTAATAACATTGCAAGAATTAATATATTACCAATCGAGAAGTAATAATGAAGGGTTTTCTTTTTCATAAGATATTACTTTTTCTAAAATGTTTAAATAGTTTGAATTATCTTCTTGATTGATAAAGACATTTCTTGCTGCGATTAAAGCATACACATCGTCATCTGTTGATACCGATATGTCTTCAGAACGTTGGAATTTCGACAAAACCTAGAGTAAGATTTTTTTATTATACACTATAAAATTAAATTAAGATTAATATTTTATTACCTGTAACCCTTGTAATGTCATTTCATTGCTTTTAGCAAATATATCATTAATATTATAATCTTCAAACAATTCTTTAGGTTCTTTGTCCAAGTGTAACTCATTGCAACAGAAATATAATATATACGATAACATACATCCATAGTTTGAACAATTCCTGTAAATGTGCACAAAATAAGTAGTGTCTTATAAAATGAATTAATCAGTGATTGATGAATTAAAGAGGAATACTTACAGTCTAATGTGATTCATAATATTATTAACTGTATCTTCATTAATATGCATTTGTAATTGCTTAAAACTATCTTGCACAGTTGCCAGAACTTTGTTCACGTTATTGTAATGTTTTGTCTGCAACAAATGAACAATAAATGGAACACGGAAGTCTCTATCAAAATTAAAAAAGATGTTACTATACTTACGGATTTGTAATGAAAAGAATAAATTTGTCCCAAAATAATTGAATATACAATATTTATCAATAAATTTGTAACTCCCGGTAAATTCACGTGATGTATTAATACTTTTTCATCGTCAGATTCCTTTTCTTTGTTTTTATTAGTTGATATTAAGCAGAGATTACTTAGTAAATTTATATTAAATAATGCCCATTTTAAACAGTTCTCAGTATTGTCAATTACCGTACTACTTGTTAATTCAATCGACATACTATTCTGATAAATTTGTATCTTTTGATCGAGAGATGATACATATAATTTACCGCATAATACATCACCATATACAATTATTCCAGTTACTTCGGTCATCCATGTTATTATATCATTATCTATTAAGAACGTTAAAATAATTTCTTTCGCGTATTCATCGTTTACGTAAATTTTATTACTAATCACAATTTCAACAAAGTCGACTGCTATATCTACTATCACTTCCTTAACATGTTCCTCATTCCTGCAAATTATTACAGAAATCATAAGCACAAAATAAAAAGTATTTTATATATAACAACAATATTCTTACGTGTCATATATTTTTCTCCACATAGAAGTTGCAAATTTCTTAGTCAAATTAATAAATTCGGTATTTGAAAGTTTTTGAATGGCTTCAAAAAGTCCTTGCTTCCATACTTCTCTCATTGTATCAATAAAGCTGGCATTATTACTGAAATAGTTTTGTGAAAGCAATTCGAAAAGTGTTTCTAATATTTGCATAGCACCAGGTATCGATTGCTTATGAATCCACGTTAGCGGAACAATACAAGATATTAATTTTGCAAAATCTAATAAACATTCTTCGTTTATTTCATGGAGTGAATTGCATAATATAAATATAATTTCATTAAGTCCCCCTTCCTTTATCAATAGATCTAAAAATTACATTAAATTAATCAAAGTTATATTAAGAAACTATAATTTCAATAAATAAACACTTACTGCCGTCGTCAGAAGATTCAAAGGCTAACAAAATAAGTTTTTGATTTTGCTCTAAATCAGAATAATTGCCCGAAGCAATTTCTTTTGCCACGTCTATTAATAAAGTAGTTATTTTTGATTGAGAACACCATTTCTTTATTACTATATCGTTTCTATGTTTTTTGGAAAGCGCACATTGTATGATGCTTCTTGATGTTGTAATATCCTCGAACTAAAAGTAAATAAATGCCGCGTGTATTTGTACGAAAAGCGTGTAAAAAAGTAAGTATCTTACCTGTGTCAGTGACTTCAGAATTTCGTTTTTCTCCGAATCATTCATATACTTCATAAAATTAAATATCAATTCTACTATATGTTCAGTTTCTTTTGACGGTTTTATTAACCACTTTCGTAAAGTTTGATCATAAAAATCGAAGAAGTTGACTTGCGTTTTAAGAGACTCTGACAAATTTTTAAAGAGATCCTTGCTTTCGAAACATATTATTAATTTATTCAAATGTATAATGTATTTTTTCTCAGACTGTTTAGTGATATGATTTAAGTATTTTATGCATAGGGAATTGACGAAATTATTGAGCTCGGCAAAAAATTCAGTATCGACATTATCGGTGTTGATAATTTCGGTTTGAGGTTGAATTGGCCCATCCTCCTCAGAACTACAGAATTTTACTTTCAAATTTTTACGGACATGTACAGGTGCAGTTTTTAGTGTAATTAAAAATTCAATTTGAGCATTGTTTGTATCTAAAATATTGAACGTTTCAGAATGCTGGCATGCATTTATGAGCGAATTGAATAATTTATCAAGTTCACTCCAAAATTCTTGCATCAAAATAGAATAGGATTTATAATCATCATTGTGCCGGTTTTTACTCCAATATCGCACTAAGTGAGTAATTTTAGAGAAAAAGATTGATTTTATAGGACTATTTTCTTTTAAACACATCTCTAAAACTGGTATGAGCTGAAATGATTAATTGGTAGCATCAAATATTTTGTGTACAATAGATAAAATATTTGCAAGACAATGTGTAATAAAAACCTGTTCTTTGAGAAGTGCATTGCTTAAATCTTGATTATTAACATTCAGAAGAATAGAATAACGTAAACATTCAATAAACGATGTCATGACCGCAGTTATTTCTGAACGACTTGTTTGTACACTTTTTACGGAAAATCTGGATAAAAATTCAGGAGTTTTAAAGTTATATGTAATTTACTATGTTTAAAATATGTTTATCGTTAATTACCCTTGCCGCATGTTACTGAAGAAATTCGTGTACAAATGATAAGAATCGATATTCAATTTCGGAAATTGACTAAGAAATGGTAACAAATTTGGATATACTATACTGGCACAACATTGTCCTCCACTTCTTAAAACACGCCACAGTTTTGGTAATACTAGTTTCTCCACACTTACTAGACAATACCAGTCCTACATGAAAATGATTCTGTGTAATTTCACATGATAAATTGTATAGTATTAAATATTATAAAAATATAATATTTACCTGTATTTTATTTATAGTGACAAGCATACATTCCCATACAGCAGACAACAGTGCAGGTTCTGTTTCATCAAGATTATTCATAATAGTTGTTACAGTTTTTTTCTTTTCATCTTGCAACAATATATCTGCATTCTCAATTATTGATGTTAATACATTAAAGAATGCTGTTTTGACTGGAAGAGCATCATACTTAACTAACTTCCAAAATTTGTTGTTACTTATAATTTTCCTATGAATATCAATCATTTTTTCAATTTCTTTAATAGGAACTTTCCTTAAGAAGACACTGTATCCCTGCAAGCTTGCTATCAGCACCCTTTGATATTTTGTTTCCATTTCTTCTGTGCTAAGATTCCTAATAACAAACAGTATAATAATATTCGTGATCAGATTCCTATTCACAAAATAATATAAAACTTACTTTTGTACAGATAAAGATTGTGCAGTTTGTACAGTGATGTTATCACAAATATATGTTAAGATCTCACTTTGGCAATGCACAATGGCATCAATAACTTTCTTTGATGGAAAGGTGTCCTATGTAAAGAAAATCTTAGATTAACAAATATCCATTTAGTACATTTCGTTTTAAATATCTGTCATTATTCATAATAAATTACATTAAATGAATAAGAAGCAGCTGATGCTGCAGGAGGGTATGTATCATGTTGTGAAGTAAACCAAGCTCCTGCTACTTGTTTCAAATACATTGCTATGCCTTTTCCTACACGTTTTACAGCAGCTGCATGAGCTAACTGTGCAGCTTCTCTTACTCTGTGCTCCACATCTATAGCTAAGGCACAATACAACCGTGGCCAAAATGGTAACATTCCTTCAACAGCTGATAATTCTGATTCTTTACACATTGTAGCAAACTCTTGCAAAGCCTAAAAGTACAAATTTTTATTTCCATTATTATTTTTATATTCCATAAGAACAATCATACTTTACCTTGCACTTTGTTGTAGCATCCTTTTTATTCATTTTCTTCAATACTATTTGAAAATTTGTATCAACATTATTCAATTCAACCTCATTTGTGCTACAAAGGGATAAGCCTGGTAATATAGGTACATATCCTCCATCCTTTACAGCTGAGAAACCAACAAAATTTGGCACAGATGTACCAAGAAGCTCTGCACTTCGGCTACTGTTAGATGGCTAAAAAATAAACAGCAATATGTTATTTTTGTTTTTTGACAGATCATATGTCAAATAACAGAAATAAATCTCATTCACATTATAAAAAAGTTTGAATAGTTTTATTACAAAAGAAAATATTCATCAACTACATATTCTATTGTAAAAATGTAATGAGAAGTTTGATAAATAAACATTTTGACAACTATGAAATTTAACCTGCAGTATTCTTTTTATTTGATAAAACTGTGTTTTATTATCAATATAATTTTTCTCTTACCCTCGCATTATTTTTTGTTCGTTGCGCTTGTTTATTCTTCCCCATGATAATTAATATAAGAACAAGAAGTTTTTGAACTGCACATAAATTTGGTTCATTCCGTTAGACCTTTTATGTATGTGAACCTTCTACAGCTGATCGCATAATATTATAATATATAGGTTATGTGATTACTTTTTTAAATCAGTATACCGTATTTTAAATAATTCAATGAAGTATTAAATTAACTCGTATATAATTTTTATTCATTTATGCATTTCGATATCAGAAGTTTTTTACAGTACAATATACATGAAAAGTTTATTAGACGTTTTAGACAAAATACGTATAATAAGATATGATGATATACCGTGTACGTATTTTATATTAGGTGTTAGATTTGGCAAAAGTATTTTAAACCAAGTAAGGATTTAGTACATTTTATAACAATTTCTTTTTAATTGTACAATTAAAATACACAAGTTTTTCATTGCAGGTTAAGTAATGAACATGATTGTTGGAAACAAACTGGGCCAAAGACTGCTATTGTCATATTGTTCTTTCACTTGCATTTATTTCCCTGGTATTCTGATATTACTCAAGTTAAATGATAACTTGTACAATGTGGGGAAATACAAATTCATTCCAGTGTTGTTGATTCTGCTCTTCGCAGAGGTGGTAAAATTGTTGTTCCCCATGTTTCATTCTGAGTCAACAATTATAGCAAAGACCGAATTGAGGACATCAAAAACCAAAAGGACTTGGTCTAGATATGTGAAGGAAGTTTTCAAATTCACATTAGTTGCATTTCTTTTGTCTGTTGTATATTACATTATAATTATATTATTCGGTGCACCTATAATGGCACATCACGAAGAAACTACCATGCTCACCATTACATTAACTAGTCTCACATTTATTCCTGCAAGTTTGCACTTAGGAGTAGACAGTGCATTAGAAATTATGACAGGAATGCAATCACAAAAAGGTAATGTTCTGGTGGATGCTATGAAAACAAATATTCAAGCAACTCTTTTGGGTACTTGGTTAGGTGCTTTTGTAATTCCATTAGATTGGGATCGACCATGGCAAGTTTGGCCAATTCCTTGTGTAATGGGAGCTCTTCTTGGCTATACAGTTGCACATTTTATTACTCTTATAAAGACATTACCTATGTTAAGATTAGGTAAAAAGGTTCATAGATAAATATCAACAATTAATAAGTAGTCATATTAAATTTAGCATTATAAATTTTATTTTGATACATATATAGTAATTTATTTCAGTACAAACATTTCTGAAAAATTTGATCTCCTGTATTATAGTACTGTTGGAACTAATGACTATTATTCAAATGCTGCATTTCAAACAACATATTAGTAAGAAGAGTTTCATTTACAACTTATTTAAAAGCTGTATTATATTTTATGCAATGTGATATGTACACAGAATATGATTTCTGAATCCAAGTTGTGAAGGCAATAATAAAAATTGTTTTGTACAAAATAAACACTTTGTCTGTAAAAAAAGTCGTGCTGGGTCATGTTACGTAAATCTGCTAATAGTTGTGCAACTTCATGATAATTAGTTGTAAGATGAAAATGTAATAAGTCCAAAATCTGTTAATAAAAATTTATCATGAATTTTTTTTATAAACAAATCAACACGAAAAAGATATTTTAAAGTATTAATCTTTCCTATTTTAATATAATTCGTTTGTAATATTTTTTAATGAAAATTATATTCATTATACAATAAATGCACGTACAATAAAATAATAAGAATATTAACATTAATAAATAAGGTTGTTAATTAAGATTGAAGTTTTTATAATCAAACAGAAAATAATTTATTCAAATATTTTAAGAAACGAGTTGTATATTTCCGAAAACAGTTTGAACTATTATAGATTAAACTGTATTGTAATATACACTAGATGTCAGTAGCATTTATGTAGTACTGCGTGCAAAGTACGACCTTGAATTCATTCCGTTAAGTACATCAGGACCGGCATTTTAATACTAATCGGTGTTCTGTTCGTTCAACTTCTTTCGTATCGTACATTGTCAATTAACAATTTTAAATTGTTCATTATGTCGAGCACTGAAGGAAAGGTATTTGTTTTTACTTCGCATTACTTTTAATAAATAATTGCATTTAGAATTATATATAGTATCTACGTTTGACGGTTATTTTGTTGAGATGAAACTGATGAGCAAAATATTTTGAATATTTTAGGTAATCAAATGTAAAGCTGCAGTAGCATGGGAAGCAAAGCAACCTCTTTCACTTGAAGAGGTTGAAGTTGCACCACCAAAGGCACATGAAGTAAGAGTTAAGGTTGTGTCTGTAGCTTTGTGTCATACGGATGCTTACACTCTGGATGGGTTAGATCCAGAAGGAATTTTCCCATGCATTCTTGGCCATGAGGGTAGTGGTATTGTTGAAAGTGTTGGAGAAGGAGTTACAGAATTTCAACCTGGTATTAATCATTGTTTAATATTGTATTATATCTATTAATTAAAACATGTGTTATATTTTTTATATCATAACTTTAGGTGACCATGTAATTCCATTATACATTCCTCAATGTGGAGACTGTAAGTTCTGTAACTCTCCAAAGACAAATTTGTGCAGCAAGATTCGTGCTACACAAGGAAAGGGTGTGATGCCTGATGGTACTTCTCGATTTACTTGCAAAGGAAAGACACTTGCCCATTTCATGGGTTGTTCAACTTTCTCTGAATATACAGTAGTAGCAGATATTTCTTTAGCTAAGGTATTTATTGCACATATATAGGTTCACAATTATCAACTTCTATTACTATTACAATAAGTGTACTATATAATATTAGATTGATCCTGCTGCACCATTGGATAAAGTATGTTTATTGGGATGTGGAATACCTACTGGATATGGTGCTGCTCTTAACACTGCCAAAGTAGAGCCTGGAAGTACATGTGCTATTTGGGGATTGGGTGCAGTTGGATTGGCAGTTGCATTCGGTTGTAAGAAAGCTGGTGCTAAGCGTATCATTGGAGTGGATGTGAATCCAAGTAAATTTGAGCCTGGTAAGATAAAGAACTTATTAATATAATTATCTTTTTACATTAATTACAAAAGGGAGTTATTTCATTTTTCAGCTAAAACCTTTGGATGTACTGAATTTGTGAATCCTAAGGATCATGACAAACCAATTCAAGATGTTCTGATAGAATTAACTGATGGTGGATTAGATTATACTTTTGAATGTGTTGGTAATGTAAATACTATGGTAAGTTTTTATCACATTAATTAACATTGGATATTTGTAAAGAAGGATAGTTGACTGATGAAATATTTTGTAGAGAGCTGCATTAGAGTCTTGTCATAAAGGTTGGGGAACATCCGTTATTGTTGGTGTCGCTGCAGCGGGTCAAGAAATTAGTACTCGTCCCTTCCAATTGGTGACGGGACGAGTTTGGAAAGGAACTGCATTTGGCGGTTGGAAATCAAGGGAAAGTGTACCTAAACTCGTAAAAGAGTATTTGTCGAAATCGTTGATTCTTGATGAATTTATTACACATACTCTTCCGTTTGAAAAGATCAATGAAGGATTTGACCTATTGCACTCAGGCAAATGGTAAGTTTTAAAGATCCCAGTTACATTGATACTGCTATCACATCTTTGGTAAAATATTATCTTTTTTTATTACAGCTTGAGAGCTGTGCTACAATATTGATGAAGTATGTTCATAGATGTTCTGTACCAGTTTTTATATCACTTGTAACGAATGCATTTATAAAAAATCTGTTGTTTGTAATATATATTTTGAATAAAGAAAGCGTTAATAGTGCTTTTTCAGAGAATGCGCACGTTAATTTGAATTTTTTATGAAGCTTAAATTTTTATTTAGTGTAAGGTTTGAAATTACTCCATCTCCCAGGTTTCTACAACAATCTTTATTCATAAAGAATTCTTACAGCCACATGTACAATACCAGTTTGGTGAAATATTAATAGTAGCTCTGGAATGAAGTAAAAATTCTTTACGCTTTGACCAGGTGCATACCTTACAAAAATCATCACTGTACGAAGATCATAGACGATTTTTTCCCCATTGTATATAATTATGTATATACAATATGCAAGACTTTCAGTAAAACTATGTACGGTTGCTTGAAAGTTAATATGCTCGTTAATCTAAGTCGACAATATAATTAATAATAATTCAGGCTGAATATAAATTGCGCTCGACGTAGCAAAGAGTTAATTAATTCATCGCGAATGAGGTTCCCGTACACCAACACAATGGCGGCACGGTGGATTTCTACGAATTCTTATTTTTATATAATGCTTTCGAGACGATGCGACAATCTAAGTTATTCATTAAAATACAATTGTTCTCGGACAATTTATGCGAAACAACAAAACACAGTACTCGACCGTCGGTGTAAAAGTATCTTAGTGACGTTCCTTGCTATATTTTAAATGTTACAGAAGAAATACAACGAATCCTGCTGTTCGATAACAATAAGTACTAAAATTCAAAGTACATTATACTTCTAATTAACAGTATATCAGAACGTCGAACTGGGTTTTGATGGATGCATCAAAATAAGTGCATCAAAGTAAACATGCGTTAGGCTTAAAAACTTAATCTCAATGTTATTCCTTCTAGATGAGAGATACGTATAATTTGCATTGGCTATTCCTACGTAAATTGCCTTCTAATACTAGGGCATATTCACATAGTCACACCGATCAGTTTTTTTTCTACGGATTACATGTTATGTATATTCTAGTACCTACGGTGTACCACACACTCGTTAAGTAAAAGTCGTAAGTAAAAATGCTTATAATTACAGTAAACGCAGACGAATCACGACGGGCCGGTTATACAAAAAGAACTCATACTATTCGTTTTCAATTTCTACGGAGTAAAATCATGGAGAGAACAGAACAATGATTTTCAAAGAATACATATATGTATAGAGAGCGAATTAATAAGAACTATTATTTAAAATAACTTTTTATCTATTAACTGTATGAAGAAATGTTTTTAGTGAATTATGTCGTATTTGTATTAGATGAATGCAATTTTATTCTTTCATACATGATATTTTTTTAGATATCAAACAGGTTATGCTTGCACTGTTTGAATATTTTCAAGGTCAATTTTCTTGATGCAACTTTGCACAATACAATTACCTATGAAATGATGTTGAGTTGTTCTTGAATTTAAAAATCAGAAAAATATTCAGATTAATTGAATTAAATACTTTTATGGTTTTGTTTAAAGTATAGTGAATATTTCATCTGAGTTTAAGGTTCAAGGGCAACTCCAGATTATCTTATTATAGTCTTTTCGTAGACTACAATGCAACATTAAAAAGAAACTATTGAACTGGAAAAAATTCAATGGATACAGTTACCTTGATATTTCAAGAAATGTAAGATATAAACAAATAAAATTACATCCGCCTGACGAGACACTTTAAGTGTAACATAATTTGTTAAAAATTTTCTTGACACAACCACCAATAGACAAGGAGTTATTACAAATAATAATTATTTTACTATGTATTGATTCATTAGCCCTAATGGAGTTAAATTGTAATTACGTATAGGACGAAGAATGCATGGTAACAATTTTTTTCGCCGTCGTGATCGAGCCGCGACGATTTAGTAGTTAGCGAGTACGAAATAGGTCATTCTTTTATGCAGTATATCTTACACTAAATCTCGCAACGCAAGATGGCTACGAGAGAAAAGAAAATAAAAGTAAGAAAACGTGTTAAGAACCATGAAAGAAATAAATAAGCGTGGGTGACGCGAATATCTATCCAAGTTGTTTCGGCGTATTCACGTTTTCCTGCGAATAATCGTTAAAAGGTGCGCGAGATGCTGAATTAAAACTATCCTTGTGATTCGGATATATGCGAATACTTCCGATACTCTCTATATCTTTAAGCGTGTGCATCTCTCTAAGGGCGTGTTTCATGTCCGCTGACGATCAGCCGGATTTTCTCTCTCAGCCAGCTTGTCCTCGTCCGCTGTATTATCGTAAAGTCATAGACAGTATCATATATATATAATATATATATTTCTTTATATATATGCATTATACTTAGACGTTACAATCCGAGACATCGTTAATCTAACGCGATTAGAAATCATAATTACATAGAGCATTCATTTTCTTCTCCCCGTATTTTTCTCGTTAAAGGTATAATCTCTATGCGTCATGGAGTGGACATTATGAATTTTACCCGATGGAGGATGAGCTTTTTTCCTGTTCCCTGTTGCATCGTTTATCTCCTCTCGCCTCATCGCGCAAACTTCTACTTTCTTTCACGCATAAATATAGTTCGTCGACGTTTCGTGTGAAAAGGTGTTCTATTGCACTGATGTTTACCCCCTCGGTTATTGCACTGTTTAAGCTTCCTGTTGCCCAGGAGATTCTCTGATTCAGCAGCTTCTTCACCCGTTTGGCACTTCGTGTTTCTTAAACAGCTCAATTTGGATCAATCGGAAAGAACATGTCATCGTGTATTTTTACTCGAAGGTCAAAATGGTACGACCAACTGGATACCTGTGTAAAGGATCAAAAGAGGATGTGGATCAAGTGTTACGATGCCAGGGTATTAGCTGCTAATCCTCTCGCTTTTCGTTGCTCTCCGAACTGATTTTAGGCTCACGCAGCCGTCGCTCTTTGAAGACACTTCCGATGACAACGGCGATACTCAAAATCAGCGGACGACCGGGCGAGATTTTTCTCAATTCTCCTTCACAAGAAGAACCTCGTCGTCCGGCTGTTCGATATCACGTCAAGGTGCTCGCTTTCGGTTACTGCCGCTGCTGTTGCTGTTACTGGTTGGTTCTAAGGGATCTAAAAGTCTAATGGCTGATCGGCAGACCCTTCGAGGTCCTGGGCGGAGTCTGTGCCACCGTCTTCGTCGTCGTCCAAGTCCACGCTGTTCGTCTTCAAGCCTCCGTTGCTGATCTTGTTCACGATCGTGTCTGAAGCAAACCAACAATTTTCAGTATTGTGTTTTATACAATGTCTATTATTAAAAAAATGCTTACCGCAATCTGGCATGCTGCCACGTGTTCTAGTGCCGGCGAACTCCACACCATGAGGATCGACGCACCAGCATAGCCCGAGACCGCGATGACACTGGGTGCTTCGATAGTACCCTCGGGAATCGCAGGCTGGAGCTACGTTGGGGGATGATCGTTTGCGAACGGCGGCACACGGACGTTCAGCCTTTGAGAAACATCCACACCACTCGGGACCACTTACGAAGATGTCTCTGAAAATTTTTGCGATAGGTAAATATTTATAGGAATATTGATAGGAACTTGCTGATAATTATTTAGATACGACTCGTGGGATGTAAGATTACAAGATATCTAAAAATTAGGATGTATAAAACTTTTCAGATTTGTAAGTACAATGTACAAGTTACATTCTGAAATTTCCAAATTGTAAAATTTATAAACTTCCAAAACTCGTAAATTTCGAAAATGTCCCCGATGAAATTCTTTTCTTTCAATTTCGGAACACTCGAGCGTTGCGATGGATGAAATAATAACTACAACGGATCTCGTTTCCATGTTCTCGCGCAGAAATCAATCGACGTCGAATGAAAGTTTCACACACGTTCGTCTGCCTCTCGACAAACCAAGCCACTCGGTTCCACAGGCACGTACGCTTGAGACCCATTACGTTCGAGCGTCAAGCCCCTCGAAGGTATTAAAAACTGAAAGGGTTCTCTCCTCGTTCCCTTTTCTCGACTCGCGCGAACTCTAATGATTTACAAGCAAATAGATGCGCTCGCGTTGAAAAAAATCCCGCACGGATAGTGTCACGGATCCGTGCGAAATAGGTGTTTCTCACCCGTCGGTGTCGCAGCCATCCAAAAACGGTTTCAGACAAGGCTCGTTCTGATCGTGTTCGAGTCCATACAGCTCCGAAAGGGACAATCGGCCATCATTGTCGCTGTCCAAATGTCCGAACATCCACCTAACCTCGCTCTGGCAACCGATGGGGAAGTGACCTGGAAACGGTGCAAAAATCAAATATGAATTCCACCGGCAACCTCTCTTTCCGAGAATGAAAGCAAATGGATTATAAATATCGACGGCTCTGCATCGGGATTACAGACATTTCATCGAATTAGAGCGTAGCGGAACTTTGGAAATTACACATTTATGAAATTTTACTTTTAACACTTTCTACGCTTGTTAATCCTCAAATTCGGAAACCTTAAAAACTTCGGAATATAGAAATTTTATATTTTCGGACAACGTGAGGATGTTGAGATATGGAGATATCGAGATAAATTGGGAAAGGTAAAGGAACCTAGGGATATACAGATAAGCGCACAGTCACATATTAGGATCTGGGAAATGTGATAGAAGTACTTAGGGATATCGGTACTTAGAGATATCGGTATCTAGGGATATCAGTATCTAGAGAAATCGGTATCTAGGGATATCGGTATGTGGGGATATCGGAATCTAGAGCTATCGGTATTTAGTGATATCTGAATCTAGAGCTATCGGTATCTAGGGATATCGGTATGTGGGGATATCGGGATCTGAGGATATCGGTATCTAGGGAAATCGGTATATAAGGAAATCGGTATCTAGGGAAATCGGTATATAGGGATATCGGAATCTAGAGCTATCTAGGGATATCGGTATTTAGGGATATCGGTATCTGGAGATATCGGTACTTTTGTAATATCGGTATCTAAGGATACAGGAAGCTAGTGATATCGGTATTTCGTGCTAAAAATGTCTAGAGATAGGAGTATCAAGGAATATCGGGACCTATGGACATTGAGATTCAGTAATATAAGATCTACTGATATAGAATCTAGGACTATGAATTTAGTACTATGATTTATGAATATAATCCTTACGTATACAGAGTAGAAAGGCAAAACTGTGGATAGTTCCATGGAGGGAGTAATTCATCAATTTTGCTCGGGACAGAATTGATAGGAAGGTCGCGTACAAGAACGAATGGAGACGGTAAACCATGGTGAAAGTTTCGCGGGGTACACGGCAAAGTAAGCGTGGCAGATCAGGACAGGAAACGATTCATTCTAACGGGACAATTCTGAACTGGTACGAAAGCGATTGCAACGAGTAGCGTGCAACGACGCGACGTGAGATAGTTTCGAACTATGGTGCTGGATCCTGGCACCGTAATGTCCAGAGAGAAGTCCGATCCTTTCGTGCCGAGCAATTAGTCTGTTGTATATTCAACTTCGGTCGTCAAACTTCCTTCGAGCCACGAGACTTTGGATTGTTCGACTATTTGAATAATTCGGATAATTCGAATGTTCGACGCGTTCGTATTTCGAGAGTTTCGGTCATTTTGAATATTCGAACGCGTTCTTACGTTGCGAGGGGTTTCAGGTGTCGCGTACATCTTTCGTTGAAACTCGTTTCACAGTTTACGACGTTTAATAGTATAAAGTTCGTGCGCGATGAATAACATTACGATGCTTCTGCAGGATGTCCGACACCCGTGATGCTTTCGTATTACGTCCAATTAATTCGAGGCTTTTTTGTACGACCTCCGTTATGACGCTTTATCGTACACCGCACCGTCATTTTACTCATGCATTTAAATAAACTAATAACGAACGGACTAAGGAAACTGTAGACTCGTGTTACTTTTAGGTTCATACCTTTCGGTTTAGGATGCGGACGACGATGTTTAGAGTCAGCCATGACAACGGAGAACCAATCCAAGAGACGATTCGCCATAGCAGGCTTCGACGACGGCGGACAATCAGAATTCCTTGACGACTGAGAACTGTATGTTGACTTCAGCGGAGACGGTGTTTTCTCCATCACCTCGTTGCTCATCAGATGTTTATCGTCGTATTTGCTGCCGGCCAGTGCCTGGAACACGCGGTAACAGAAACGTTTGCATTAAAATGAGACCGGCACTCCTGTCAGAATTGTCGTTGAACCGCACTCCTTTCGAATTAATTAAACGTCCCGTTGAATTTTAATTTCCTGCTGGTTGCGTGATTCCTTGTTTCAAAAATTGCTTCGTTGCCTGCATAATGTCCGCGATACGACGGGGCAGATGCTTTTACGTTTCGTTTCTAATTAATCATCGCGCACGCGTTCGCATGAAAACGTTAATAATTTTCGTGTTCGATCCTGCAACGAATTTCGCTCATCAGGGATCCTTTCAAACGAAATCTGTGGCTAATGAATAATCAATTTCGCGCTGATTAGTGTTATATCGCCTGACAGTGTATTCGTATGCGTTATACGGAGGTTGCTATGCGTTACATGGCATAACGGTAAATTACTACGTCTTAGATGGCAGTTATTTGCATTACTACATTATAAATTGCCTTCATTTATATCATCACACGTTATATGACTAGAATTACCACGGTTTATATTGCCGCGCGTTTGATAACCTCGCATTGTATTGCCACGCGTTGTATAATCTCGTGTTATATTGCCTCGCATTGTATTGTAACGCGCTGTGTAAAATTGTGTTATAGTACCTCACGTTATATAGCCATGCGTTGTGATATCTCGCGTTATATTGCCATGTGTGCAGTTACCTCGGGTTATATTGCCACGCGTTGTGATACATCGTGTTATATTGCCACGTGTTGTATTACCTCGCGTTTTATTGCTATGCGTTGAATTACTACACGTTATACTACCTCACGTTATGTCATTTCATATTATATTGCCACGCATTGTGTTACCTCGCGTTATATTGCCACACATTGCGTTTTCTTGCGTCTATTGCAATGTGTTGTTTGATCACGCGTTACATCGCCACTTCAACTATTTGAACAGTATAATATATTCCAAAATTAAATCCGCTTATATATGTCTCTAAATTGTGATATAATAAAAGTGTACGATACATGCGTAATATTGCGCAATCAAGTAGTGTATCGGTAACGGAACAATTATGTTAGTAGTACAAAGCGCAAGATTAATTAGGTACAAGTGATCTAATTCGGGGGCAATTAAGTTAGAGGGTAATTTAGTTAGATCCTGATTAACTGTGATCCCTTTGGGTATTAAACGTTTAAAAATAGTTAGATGGCCGGAGCGATAGGCAGAGAGGATCGGACCTCGATCCTTTTACAAGGACGTCGAGTATCCTTGGACGGTGGTAGGTTTCCCATTGGTCGATCGTAACCCCTCCACGTCGATGGCTCGTATTTTCAAGCAGCCCAGACGAGGCGTCTTTTCCATCGATCCGACGGAAAGCGTCGCCCGACGACGAAGAGCTGTAACGTCGTTACGGCCGGTTGCAACCCCTTACCCTCGACGATGTACATAAACTAACAAAACAACCCCCTAGCTACCTTTAATGTACATGCAATACCTTCGTACATTATTTGCATATCATTCGTATACAATTTGTATACAGTTTCTATTTAATTTCTGTATAATTCGTATATAACTCGTTTATACTTTCTATACGACGTATATATAATTTCTATGCAACATACATATACATACATATTATACATATGTATAATTCACTCATAATCATTGCATATAATTCATGTATAACCTCAGCACATAATTTGCGTACAATTAATATGTGAACTTTAAACAAAAATTAAATGTTACATACTTGATTAAAAGGTTTTATCGGATACATAAAAATTTTGATTACTATGTGTGTGTGTTTTGCATCCACATGTTGTATGCAAAGTATGTTGAGCACATGCAATATGATATCACAGCTGTAAATCATTGGAAACTTCCAAATAACAGTTCTTGTACAAATGACCTTGACTAAAAGTTCAAGGTTAAATTTTTGTTTAGTGGTACCGTACGGTACTCATCAAGAGAATGAAAAATCTTAAATGAATTATAGGTTGAAACTAAATAGTTCTTCTAGAAAATGATGTTATATCACCATGAAAAAACATCACTAGTGATTTTATAAATCTATGATTCTAATTTGCTATAAAAGCATAATAAATTTCCAGACTTTCGAAAACAAACTGCAGAATTAAAAAAGCTATTAGTTTACGAAACCGTTCCACGACTTCCGCACGATCCAACGAGATCGGATAATTAATCATAGAAATGGGAAGATAAACTTGCTACAATATTGATGTTACATTAACGATGTAAACTACCAAATTGAAAGCTTACAAGCTTATTAAAAGCTTACGAGCTTAAAAGCTTGACCGACGCAGTGGAAATGGATAGATATAGTCAGACACGATGAAGCAATAATTTATTAATACTATAATTACCATGGCAGAAATAGCGATGCTCATTTCGGCGCTAAATAGTTCATCAACGATATAAAATAATCATTTTTCATCTCTTGGATCAAGTTTGATGTTTGATCACGGTAATTTCAGTAACGTTATTGTAGTAATAATTTGATTAGTAACATGTTACTATTAATAATATGCATGAATATGTGTTCATTAGTAATATGTATACTATGTATACGTGTTTATTAATAATATGTATGTATATGTGTTCACTAGTAATATGTATGTTACCATGTATGTCAGTATACTACTATAAATATACCGATGAAGAATGAATTCTTTTTACAAATTAAAAAGTGGTTTATCCGACCGCTTAATTCGAAGGAAAAGTCAATAAAGGTGAAATTACCCCTGTTTTTCAACCCCCTCCACCTGGTTTTCTAAAGGGTAGCAGCGTAATAAAGAAACCAAGGTTGGATAAGTATTAATTACCGGTGTGGCAAGGAATAATTTAAGAAGGCTCCCCAGGATTAATTTCACTTCGAACAGCTTCTCGAATTAAACTCTCTTTCTTCCACTTTCTCTTACTCGAACGTCTCTCTCTTTCCCATTCGTCCTAACCTTTCCATCCGTACATTTTCCTTCGATTGTTTATCTTCGATCTCCTTAAGCGATTTATTCCTGCCTTTTCTTCTATTCTTTCCTTACTGTGGCGCAGTAAAGAAACGCTATAAATAATAAACGAATACTAACGGGACTAGTGCATTAATGTTCGTGTAAACATGTGTGAAACATGTAATCTGAAGAATGCATAACATATGTATCTTCTCTGCATATTTTACTTAATAAAATTGATCAAAACTATAAATGTGTTAGATTTATTTTAATCTAGTTAATTTTTGTCTCATTTACCAAAATCGTGGATCAAGTACGATTTTAATCAAACTTCAATAAAGCAGCAGCTAATAACTGTACTTGAAATCAACGATTAATAATTGACAATTAGGTACTGTTTTTAATTAGATTGTCATTGATAATTAGTTTCAGTAGTTGATTAAATTAATCGTGATTTTTGACAATTTTTTTTTTCAATCAATCAAAGAAATTTTAATGAACAATTTGAATAAAAAATTCTCTTGATCTATGTTAAATATATTATCAAAATGTGTAGTTAAATATGTCGTTACAAATATACGCATAATATGTTATATTATATTGTAAGAATACAGGGGAAAAGGCCTACGCCATCTGCTGGGGTAGCTATCTTTCGTTAGTTTAAGAAAACAGGGGAAAACGCGGGCCTACGTCATCATCTACGTGATCTGCTCGAGTGGCTATCTTTTGTTGAACGATTGACAATCCGAGTGGAAAGAAAGGGCTTGAAATTGGCAGTCTTTGAAGACAGCAAAAAGAACAGTTTCATTAAAATATACAAAAGTTTCATTTATACATACTAGAAACCTTTGTTAAATCTAAAAGTTCTTGTGTTTCGTTAAATATATAGTTAAATCTTACATTATGTAGATCAGTAAAAAATTTAATTCCGTCTCTTAATTAATTTCTTTTCAATTTTATGGATTTAATTAGTTCTAACGAATGATTAAATTTCTACGATTAAACATCTATCGCGTAATTATTTATCGTCGGAAACGATTGACTGTCGATTCCGACGAAGTCACTGAAAAGAGGATCGTAATTTCTCGAGGATTTAAACTCGAAAAGGAACGAAATCGCATTTACCAACGCCACGGCGGTGATCACAGACGCAAAGTGTAGAGATCAGCACGTCGCCAAGCAAAAAAGCAAAATTACTCGCGGAGGATCGTGGAAATTAATTAAGATCCCCGAAAGGAAATCCACCAACGATCGATTTTCAGATCTCAGAAACGACCGCTGATTACCGGAACGCGGAACTAACTTCCTCCAGTCTCCCTAATCCTTCCCTCCATTTTCTCCATCAGTATCATGAGATCCAGGACGTCGAAATCCTTGGATTTACGGGCTGGATAATTAAAATTGAATTTTTTCAAAGCAAGATTAACGTTTGTCCCACCAGAATCAACGTCGATTTTTGACTTCAAATTCATTTGGTTAAGTTTATCGATTCTTTGGTTTTAGCTAAAGTTTCTCGCGTCGTGAAAATTCAGAGAATTATTGAAATTTTTCATTCAACAAATTTGTTCTTTGAAATATTTGTTCAGTTTTTCCAACCCCTCCGTTCTAATCTTTGTTGATATATTATAATCCTACTGACAGGTGTATTAATTTTGTATATTCTACAAAATTTCCTTAGACTTCAATAAAAAATAGTATCTTTTTCATCGTATTCCCAACAATCCTCGTACATAACCTAAGACAGTACATGTAACAGCAACAATTTGCAAAAAAAGAATATTTTCTTCAGAATGTTATATATAACTAACGAAAACAGTAATGAATTAACAGATGACTTACAAAAAATGTTAGATCTGTAAGGGGTGCAAACCTGCACCAAAAAGTTTGATACAAAGTTTACCTCCGCCATTTCAACGACTAAATGCACGGAGTTAATACTTCGGCCATTTTGTGCCGCCGTATCGTTTCCGTATTTATCTTTTTCCATCGAATAAATAAGTCTCGAGATTTCTGGCGAAAGTTTGAACCGGGCACAATATCAGCCTGTCAAAATTAATAAGTCGGTAGACAGTTGTTTGCGCAACGTCACCGCTGGCTCGATTAAAATTTCTTCGTCGGGTCCAGAACCGTTCGAGGCCTGGAAAAGTTTCAGGCTTCCGATCGATCCCGGATCGTCGGCGAAATTAAATTTCAAGCGAAAGTATCTCGAAAAAGGGGGCGGAAAAAAAAAAGAGTTCCGTGTCGCGGCTGACGAAAATCCCGGCTTATTGTCAGCGAAACAGAACTTTTAACGAGACACCTTTCCACTCCGCGACGTGGCTTTCCCTTATTATTCTTTTTATCACGTTGTGACGTCTTCTCTTTTATATCATTTTTCCTTCGAGATAAGAGAGAAGGATATGCAGTAAGTAAGACAAAAGCGAAAACCCATTGAAAATCGAGAATGGAAGACAGCGGCGAGCAAAACGCGCGATGAAATGTTCATTGAATCGACTAATCTATTCAAATGACAAGAGCCAGAAGGAATACGAGAACGTGGGAGAAGGAAGGAGGAAATAGGAGGCGGAGGAATTATCGGACAAAAGCTTTCGTCGCGTTGTTCGCCCTCGAGAAGCTTTTAAATTGAAAATCTGTCGCATTGTCCCCTCCTAATTCGCCTAGTTCCTCTTTGTAGACGGCCCACGAGTTTTCTGTACACTGTATCTCGTTTACTTCCTCGATAATGGCTATTTTACGCTTCTCAAAGCGGCTAACTTTCAAAACGTTTCAGACCCTTTTGATATTTCTAGCTTCTGTACAAATTTTAATTGGTAATTACAGTAAGGTCTTGTTATATTGTCTTCCATCAGGATGAAAGACAGAAATTATATACATATATACCGAGCAGAGTATATTTTATAGGTTATGTAAACATTTTTATCAATTATGTAGTTTACATATCATTAGTATTTATATATTTTTTGGTAGTTTATGTACAAGTTTATATTTTACATATGTTTGCATATAAGTACATGTAAGTTTTGACCAATTATGTACTTTACAGGATATTATTATTTATATTTTCTGTTGTTTACATAGTTGAACTTGTATTTTGACTAATTATGTGAACTACATGGTTATAGAATTATAAAATTATGGGAATTATGTAATTCGACAAGAAATAGTTGGGAGGAAGGTTTTCTGCAATAGTGAGGTTATGTAACGTGTGGAGATTTATTGCAGAGTTCAGTCGATGATGTTGATAATATTTTTGAAATACTAATATTGTATGAATAATATATATTCATTGTGAATTTAGGGATTTGGGACTTTAGTTCTTTGTAAATTTAGTAAAATTCAAATCCGAAGACCTGAAACTCCTTCCATCCCAAATCTCTTATACAAATTTTATCCAAAAATAATTTCATCAAAATTAAATCCTCAAGTCCTTAAAATACCAAAACCATCCTAAGACAATCTTCTCGCGATAAATACGTGAGATAAACTAGAATATTCAATGGAAACAGTATTTGCTTATAAAATGATTGGTGCAGTATAAATTTGGTATTCGTCAGAACGGTATACGTATCAGGTTGTCAGACCGGCGGAAACTATTCCCGAAGAAACTTATGATTTACCGACACAACACGCTAATTCCCGATTCTGGTAGGAGAATTTCCGACAGTTCAGTCCGCATATACAAGCAACCCCTCGACGTACACGTTCGCTGTTGGTAAACTTTTATTTATTGATATCCTACCCCTCGTACTTTCCCTTCTCTCCCACCCCCGTTATTTATTTCGGCCGCCCAGCCGCCTTCTTTCCGTATTTCTTTCTGTCTCCGGTATTATATACAATATATGTATACACAATATATACCGTATGTATCTAGGTACAGCAAGTGAATATTTCAAGCAACGGAGAAACTGCCGAGTATTTTAGTTGATATTTACAGCGGAAGATTCCTAAGGGGTTCGTTTCGAGTTTCGTAATGAATCTTATTCTGCGTTTGTCAAGCATCTTGAATGATAATTTTCATTCCGGTCTTCTGCCCGGAAATTTCTTGGCCAGAGCTACGGAAACATTGTTCCAGTGTAATTTTCGTCGACTGCGAAAAGTTTGCTCGTTACGAGAGCAAATTTCCGATTTTCAAATGTAAAATTTTAGAGACTTGCATTGTTTTTGCGACGCGAAATTGGGGGTGGAGCTGTTTGTTCATGCCGCGAAATTTAAACACGAACGAGTAGTTAAAGGTAGACAATTCGTGTAGAAAATATGTTATATAGGTTACGTACAAAATATATAATATAATTTACATACAAAACATGTAATACAATATAATTTATATGCAAAATATATTATATAATATAGCTCACATATACAACATATATAATACAGTACCATTTATTATATAAAATATACAATATAATTTACTTTATACATTTTTGCACATTTTGCACATTTCATAATAAATACAAAGAAAATATAAAAGTTAAAATGTATAATTCACATTTGAAATTTTTCATTATGCATTTTAAATTTGAAGAGGGACTTCAAGTCATGCATTTTAAATTCAAAACGAAATTTTTCATTATGCATTTTAACTTCAGAATGAAATTTTCATTATGCACTTGATGAATGAAATTTTTCATTATGCATTTTAAATTCGAGATAAAATTTTAATTATGCATTTTAAATTTAATGTAGAAGTTTTCATTACGTATTTCAAGAACGAAATTTTCATCAAGTTTTTCATTGTCAAAAATACAGCGACGATTTTTCTGTCGACACGCGACAATTTGAAGTAAAAAAAAAAAAAACAAAGAGTAGTATATTGGTATGGTTTTGATTTATGGCAGTTTACTCGATCGACAACGTATACACAAACAAATTATGGTTTCATATATTCGCTGGACTCGAGTAAAATCGTGCATCGTGAATATTTCACAAGGATCCGTGTTTAAAACCGCTGCTATTACTATTCGTATTAGAAACGATGAATTATTTAACTTGGAATCACAGATTCTCGAGGCGATCAGCATACTGTCGGGCTATATTGCAAAATAAATCTGAACCGAGGGGTTGGAATCGTTTTAACGTTTCGTAGCTACCCAACCTACTATGAACTGGACTCGTTATCGTATTTCATTCCGTGCAATACTGGAATTTCCTGTGGCATAAGATTCGCTGCGCTTTAATTTCATTGAATAATTGAAAAATATGATCTTAGGTGATCTTAGATGAAACTTGCTATTTTCGATCAACTTTTTTTATAATCATTTCGAAGAATTTCTGATACTTGTCAAGGTTTAGATTATTCGGTTATGGGATTTTCATTTAGATTCTTGAGTTTTGGGATTTTAGAAATTTCAGGACTTCAGAATAGTGAGATTTAGAATAGTCAGATTTTGATATATTAGAATTTTGAGATGTTAGAATGGTATTGTATAATTTGGGGTTGCAGAATTTTGGGATGTTAGATTTTTGGGGTCGTAGAAATTTACAAATGTACAATTTTGGAATAGCAGAATTTTGGGGTTGTGAAATTTTAGAATGACAGAATTTTGGGATTGTAAAGTTTTAGATTTGTAGAATTTTGGGGTTGTAGAATTCCGGTATCGTAGAATTTGGAGTTTGTAGAATTCTGGGTTCATAGAATTTTCGGGTTATAGAGTTCTGAAATCCCAAATGTTTGAATCACATAATTTTACCATTGTACAATTACAAAGTTTATAAACTCTCAGAACAAATCTAAAATTCCAATTTACAAACTGTTGATCTACAAAATTCTAAAATCCAAAATTTCAAAGTCTTCAGCACCCTCAATATCCAGAATCATCCATAATAAAATTCAGAAATGTACTAAATTACAAAGAAGAAAATTTATAGTTGCAAAAGGGATTCTTCCAAAAACTAAAATAATCACCTACAACTCAACCCTCCACAAACCTACCCCTATCACTCTTCAGTTTATCACCCAGAAAAATATTTGAACATACCAAAATTTGTTCGATAGTTCGGATTTTGCTCGTGCAACGATTTATACGAAACATCTATGCTTTCGTAGGTTTCACCGACGACCTTGTAATTTAAGGTCGAAGGTAGACCATGCCACAGAACCGCTCGATAAAACACCAGCAGTGATAGAAATCTTACGGACAGGGGCGGAGGGATCACAAGGCGCACCCCTTGATTTACGTAACCCACTCGATTCTGCTTACTACCTTTCTTTTCTTACGTGTCTTATCCGTGTTCTTTTCCTTTCCTTTTATTCCCTTTGCCTTGAAATTTATGCATCGATTACTTTCACGACTTTCATCCCCGATTTCGATTCGATGGACTTTTTTTTATTCCGATGGATCCATTTATTTGAACCTCCGTTTCAAATTTACCTTTGTTTCTCTTCTTTTTATCTCGTTTTATTTTTTTTTTTTTGACATCATTCTTTCTTATCATTTTTTTGTTGGCACAAGATAGGAAAGGGGAAATGGGGAGGAAAAATTTATTATATTTTTAGGAGCATATTTTTGCATGTATAAATTCATGTATATGGTTGCTTTTTTGTAATATGTAGTCTTATGTGTTTTATAATGTACGTATCAAAATCAATCAATATATACATTTTGATTAAATTGTATAATAAGTATACTACGTATATGTTATATGCAGTATATTTAACTGTATAGACTGATACGTTATGAATATATGTATAAATAAATTATATACATTTACATCTATATTTGCATATACCATGTACAATTTAATATACATGTATACAATTATTATTGTATACATAATTATTGTATATATTTGTAACTATAAATATGAATTTATACAATGAGGTTATACATTACAAAAATGTATAAATATCATAAATTGTTATTATATATTATAAATGTGCAAAGAATTATAGTATATAAGTACACAATATCATATACATAATTTTAGTATATTCGTAATGTATGATACTAATCTATACAGTTAGACCTTTTCCAACTGTAATATAAAAATAATTTTAAACTTGTAACGATACATCGAGCACATTTTTTGTATAACGATGCGAGTACAAAGAATAAAAATAGGGAAGTTAAAAATTGTAAACGGTCGTAAATATCCGTTTTATTCCATTTTTCGCATGATCCCCCGTGCAAACATTTCGCGCCCCTCGAAAGACGATTTCAATCCCGAAGTAACGCAACAACTGCATTTACCCCTCTTCCGTTTCGTGAACTTGATACGCGCACCCTTTGTTGTTAAGCTAAAAACAAACCGAACACACCACCCTCTCCGATACGGTTTCCCGCTCGTGTTTACCCCATTTCCGCCCTTCCGTCTGTATAAATACTCCGGTACACGAGGGATACATCTTTTCGAATCGAAAATCTGGAATGTCTCGTGTCGGACGAATCGTAATTTCCTGAAAACGTTTTCGCTGACGGGGCGATAACGTATCGCGAGCACGATACGTGAAACAGGGGGTGAGTCCCGGGGGTTGAGACGGAAACGAAAGGGGATCGGTCTCGCTCCAGTCGAATTTATTAATCCTTTCGACGTAGGAAATTCAATATTCTTCGGGAGGGAAGATGGAACGCTTATATTAGAAGAGGAAACAGCCATTGACGTATGAGAAATTTTCAAACCCGTCTATCTTGAATATCAATCGGAAATATTATCATCGTATTATTTTTATACCCCTAGGAAAAATGTTCTTCGAGTCTTTTAATAGTTTAGCCGTTGATAGAAAATTTTGTTCTGATTAATCATTATCAACTCTGTTTATGTATTCACAAATTTTTACTTATTCAAGCTTTTAGATTTTTGAAATTTTTATTAATCAATGAATTTAAAAATTCGAAAATTCTTTGAGTTTTTTGAAATGTATGTTTTGAAATTAGGATATTGTTCACTTTTTAAATTCTTAAATTTCTGAATGTTTATAGATATTACACAATAATAATAACAGACACCACTTTAACCTGTTGACTTATATCGTGTCACACTCGTGACGCACGTTACACTTCAGATACAAAAAATCAAAATTTGCAGCTCGATCATATCTAGAGTTTAACACAAATAATAATACATAATCAAAGTTCTCTAAATTATAACATTACAACTTTCCTTATTTATTTTAACATTGCAATAAGTTTTGCCTGACGCAACTGTCGAAGAGTTCAAGGGTTAATCCACATGTCAGAGGACATGTATCGACAGTCATTAACCAAATAATTAATCGTTCTCTTCAAACCATAATTAACTGCAAATTAGAAAGGTAAAAAAGCCAGGCAATATTCTACATTCCTTTCTAACCATTTTCACCGAGAATTGCCGTGATTGTAATAAAACGAATGGTCATGTAACCTGGCAGAGCCAAGGAGCTCGAATGGAAGCTTGAAAACTCGATCGACCGAGAACGATTCGCACGATACACTCGTTTCCAGCCTCGATTCAGCAGAATTTCAAATTGCTGACTAGCTACACCAGCCTGTTTCCTGTTTCTATCCCCGATCTCTCGTGATTTCCCGACACACGGTTCCCTGTTTTCATGTTTGTACATCAAGGCCCGTCCGGGTTGCTCCTTCGGTATCCAGCGTCGTGTTCCCAGACGATTATACGTCATAATTTCTGCCTAATTGACTAATAATCCAATTATCCGCGTGCTACGCGTACAATAACGACTGTTACGACCGCTATTTATTAGGATTAACAGGATATCGCGTTATTAGAGGCGGAGGGACGGTCACTCGATCTCTCGACAGGTTAGTATTTCCACCATTTTTCATCGGCGCGTCAATTTAACCGACGGAGATCAAAAGCTGGAATGTTTTAATTAAAACTTGTTGTTTCGATAACGTTCGGTTTACACGAAATGTTTGACGCAGTATTAAAATTTTCGAAGGCTTTCGAAAATTCAATTTTGTACCTCGGGGAGCGTTTCAAACGGGGATATGGGTTTTCAGTGATTTAAATTGAAATCGCTGGAATAAAGAGCGTTACGGAGTATACAATAAATATTAAGTACGGTGAGAAATTGGATTTTTTAAGGGATTTTCGATGACGTCATTGAATTCGTTTGTTAATACTAATTTAATTATTAGTGTTGTAAGTTTATTGTTACTAATTTTTAGCGGATTAGCAAATTTTCTAGGATTTTTGAAGACATTCTGTTCATATCAATACGAAAACAATGAAATATACAATAAAATAGAACGTAATGAAATACTTATAGCAAAAGTATATTTTTAGAAAACTTAAAATCTTAACCAAAATGGTTCTCCTTAAAACTAGAACTACCCATGTTAAATGTACATTTACTTTTGAATTGAAAATGAAGTAGAAAAATAAGTAAATACTGCAAATTAACATATTCTTCGTTTCACAAAATATGAAATATTTACAAAAAACACGGTAAAAATATTTTTTAATGTAAAATACGAAATCCGAGAGCAGCCATTTTGATTGAGTGGTAAAACTATAAAAGTTGCACTCACCTTTGCGCGTTTGGTGTACTTCAGATACTGATAATGGTGATTGTCATAATTGAAGACCCGAGGTGTCAGCGTGATGTCGCGATTCCTCGCCATCTTTCCCGTCAAAGATTTCTGTCGTTGTATTTGCATCTTCTTGTTGTGCGCCCGTAAATCAGCCGCTGAAACATTCGTTGCGTCGTTACCCCCATTCTCGTTTCGCGTCTCGGGAAACATTAAAAGTTTCATTTTTCATGCTAAATTTCTAGGTATTCCCGGTTCTTCATTTCGCGGAACTCATCAAGCTTCCTTCGCGAAGATAAAATTTCCAGCAATAATCGCGTTCTAAGAAATGTAATTTTATCGAACGTTCATTACCGAAATATTGTCGGCTAGTTCCAGCAGCAACGTAGAATATGGAGTTCCATGAAATTAGAAACTTTCTGCAAATGGGAGAAGCCAACACAGGAGGAAGTTACGCCGAAGGAACATGCTTTTAGCTTGATGGAAGTTAGTTTACAAGCGAATCGCGCTTTAATCAACTAATAAGTACACGCTTGAAGTTTATACAAATACGTATATACACAATACCTCTCTTGCGTCGATTACTCGTTCTGCGTAAATCTCGTTGTGAATCTATTACGCGAATCTTTTCATTTCTCGAAGCACATGAAACCGGAAGATCCAAGAAAATTTATATTACCAAAGGAACAGTATCAAAGGAACGTCTTGCGTTTAATTTTCATCGAGCGTTTCTACGAGGAGGAACGATCAAAGATCAACATCGAAAAATCGTTGAAAATCGTGGAGGGAAGCTCATTAACCGAGCGTAAACAAACCGACCAAAATTAGCATTCGCGTTCGCCCGCTGGTGGACAGGTTTTTCGATGATTTTTAAACAAACGCGTCGACATCTCGCCCCCGACCCTTATTACCCTCGACACGATAAAACACGACCGTCGACGTTTACACGGACATTCCCGAATATTTTATGCCCGGCACTGGCTGTGATTTTTATTAATTGGCCCGCGTTTATTTGCGCTGCGACTAAAATGGCGACGACGTTTCGCTTGTTTGTTGCAACAACGACAGCGGGTTAAATTTAAGAGCTGTTTGTTCTTTTTAACAGTATTATCGAATACGATAAATAACAGGAAAAAACGACGCTTGCCGAAGACTCATTTTAATGTAACTTTGAAGACGATATTAGTCATTCTTATTCTCTATATGTAGTAATTCAATATTCTCTATATGTATCCCAAAATTCACTACATAACCTATAAATACTAGTAACAATTCAAACATGAAATAGCAGTTCAATATTCCCTAGAAACATGTACCCCAAAATTGAATACATAACCTACAAATGTTAGTAACAATTCAAACATGAAATAGCAGCTCAATATTCCCTAGAAACATGTACCCCAAAATTGACTACATAACCTAAAAATATTAATAACTATTTAAACTTGAAATATTATCTCAATATTCCCCAGAAATATCTACCCCAAAATCGACTAAATAACCTACAAATACTAGTAACTATTCGAACGTGAAATATTGACAATGGCGAGTTCTCGGAATAATGAAGTACTATTCCAAGTAAACGTTTTACACGCGAACTTTTTTCCACACAAGTACTCGCGTCTGTATTTTCAATTTTTTCACCGCGCAGTCGACATTCCTTGACCCCTGATTATTCTTCCCTCTTGCCATACGAGACGCGCAGACACGTGACGTGCAGCTTCATACGCTTTAACAGCGACATTATTGTTCTAACAGGCAATTATGAATATTCATGGAGGGTGTGCTTGTACCTGGGTCCTGGCGGAGAGGCGCAAACACGGCTCCATTGTTAAACCGACTACACGCTGCCGTCTATGAATAAACTAACGAATTAATTCCACGTGTAAAGTACAGAGAAAATGCTTCGCCTGAATTCCGGATTACGAACGGTTCGTTAAAGTGATTAAACGGTCGAGGAGTGTCCGATTTTGGTGAAAAAGTGGCCACACTAAGAAAGATGCTGTGTTCGTTTCGATATCGATGCTTGGAATAGTGAAGAATCGGAAAATCGGCCAATTAATTCGATTGTCGAAAGTTATTGGACTGGTACATTGATACTTTGAATATTTCCAAATTTCAAAAATATCAAAGGAATATAGCCAATTTAAAATTGACTAAACTTCTGTTTTTACAAATTTCCAAATTTCCAATTCCCTAATTTCCCAATTTCCAAATTTCCAAGTTCCCAACTTTCCAAATTTTCCAATTTCGTAATTCCCCAATTCCCAAATTTCCCAATTTTCAAATTTCCAAACTTCTAACAACTCAAATTCGAAAATTTCCAAATTTCTAATAACTCAAATTCGAAAATTTCTACACTCAACATACCCACACTTGAACGAATTTCAACCTCTCCAAATTTCCAAATTTCCAAAATTTTGAATAATCCCTAGGTTTACGTCACAGAACCTATAAACCCTTAGAGTGATCCTAGAATCCCACCTTTCAGTGGTCAGATTCTAGCAAATGAGTGACCTCTTCCTATATCGCAATTTTCCATAGCGAAATCTAGCATAGTCAGCAGTGTACCTAGAATCGCATATTCTTACCTTTGCAAGGGCAAAAGCCTTTGCATGTAGTGCGAACTGACGTGTGGTGGATGCAATTGTGGTACTCGAGCCGGCACGGGGAACTGTACGTGCGATTATCGCTTCCGCAAAGGAACGTCGGCTTCACCACAGGACATTCTTGACATCTGCAACAAAAGGGAACGCGAGAGTCGTTAGATGAAACTGTTCCCCGAGCAACACTTTAATTGCTGAACCGCATTGCGATGCAGCTTCGTTCCATTTTCTCTTGCTGTCATTTTATTCTCTCTCAAAGTCAACGCACGCTACAATGAAATAATGGAATATCATTTTTTAAACGAACCATTTAATCTCCCTCCATCTGCGCGTTTCTAAATTCTTTTCTACGCATTTTCATCGCTAATTTAATTGCTACTGCTTTTGACGGCACGAGGTACATATGTTAAATCTGGGAAAATGGTGTTACTGTGTTTTAATATTCTGATGTATCACGTATTTTGTTTATTTAATGTTTTATGTAAAAGAGACATAAATAGTTGTTATGTGATAATAATAGCATTATATAATAATAATAACGTTATGTATAATAGTAATATCATACAATATCTTATTGTATATCACATACATATATGTACACATACATACATGTACACATGTGTATGTATGTATGTCATACACCATAAGATATTACATACATACATTACATGTGCGTACATACATGTATACACATACATACATATATGTGTACTGTATACATGTATGTATGTATATAATACATGATGATAACAGCATCATGAAGTAATGACAATAATAATATCATACAATAGCTTAATGTATGATAAACAAATTATGATTATAATATATGATACTGTAATAACATATGGCACATGTTAATAGAATGTATGATAATAATATAATACAGTATCTTGTTACAAGATAAATTATTATTACAATATAATAAAAAACATAATAAACAATAATAACAAAATAAATTTAATCGTTTACTGTACCACTTGCATGATGCTAATATTACAACAAACAGTAATAAGCAATTCTAGCAAACAAACAATAAAATTATAATAACAAATAATGTATTAAATCGTTTATCGCAGTGTTCGCATCGCGAAGTTTGGTACAGTTCAGTGTCGAAATTTCCCGACAGTTTTCCAGCAGGAAAAATCGAGGAATATTCGCAGCACAAGAGAGTTGCATAATCGTTAAGCACTGCATCGTCATAACACGGAATTACCAGGTTGTAAGGTTAGCATGGCCGACAATGTTGCGCCTCGTGAAAAGTCTCGTGCCTCGTAAACTGAAATACTATTATAATACGTTTAGCACGCTTGGCCATGTTAATTATAATTTTATAATATTACTTCCTCTTTCACGGTATTATATGGCTCTGTTAAATTTCGTTGCTTGGAATTTCCTTCAACGTATCCAGCGAAAAATGTCCTCCGTTATGAACATGTGCTCGTTATTACTTTTGTTCACGAAGAAAAAAGAACCTACACCAAAATATTCGACGTTTTCGTTTCAGAATTTTTCTCGTACCGATGAATCTTTATGGACGTATCGCATGAAAGGGAAGTGTTAAATTAACTCTTCGTTGCATAACGCTTTTCAATTTTGAAAAGATGTGCTTTTCAACTCTTGTGAATATATTCAGAGAAAATGTTTTCTATTAAAAAATTTATCGCGACAATTATCTGCATGATGTAAATTTGCTACATTTTTAAAAGGTACAATAAAAGACAATTTACAAGAATTTATTCAATCATTAAGGAGGTCTCAATATTTGAAAAATATGTGACATTCATATAAAATAACAAGTTTTATTGGAAATTATTATGTGAGCTTACTTTTATATTTGTCTTATGAATGTGCTAATTGACCGGATGAAAAATGATTTGAAAACGATTCACTTGAATTCTGTACAAAATGGCGTTACTCTTTCCCTGCTATTCATAGGTCAGAAATAACCTAGTCAAAGTACATTTTATTTATTTACAATACAAAATTTTATTTATAAAATGAAATGAATTTGTCTCGAATTTAGCTCGCCTTCATCAAGTCCAATTAAAATCTTTATCTCCATTTTTTGCAACTCTTCATTCTTCCCCGATACTGCATTTTAATCGCCACGTAAAACGGATCGCAAAAGCGATCAACGAAGGAGTAGCTTTTTTTCAGAAAATAACAAAAAGCAAGTAGACGATGCGTTGAATCGATCGGCAATGCCGGCGGTTCGAACAACGCAAATTGCACGGTAGCAATATAATCGAATCGATGAGCGAATTAATTCGTTCCCGAGGCAAGTATCGTCGTTCGAGATTACGTAGCAAATCGACTCCGACGCTATCGACGAGCCAGCCCGTGTAATTGATAGTTAATAATTCGGCAGCTGGTCCCGTTTTAAATGGACGATCCGTGATATTACGTGTCGAGTTTCGTTTCTGATTAGAAAAAAAAATCGTTAACGTTGTAGCACGTCGCTTCTCCATTCGTGCTGTTTAAGCAAGGAAACGAGCGTGCACCGTTGCTTAACGAGCTATTCTTTATACCCTGCAACCACGTTACCTTCGTGCATACTCGTCATCGACCCTCCTCTAACTTTTCTAATTCTCTGTCGTCAGCTTCTTCCTTTCATCGAATCGGTTTTTCAAAAATTCACGTTCCGTAGAAAAAGCACTCTCTCACAAATTCATATAATCTGTGAAATTCCTCATTTTGTCAAAACAGCAACAGACTTTGGTAAATATAAAATTGAAAATATTTCTCCTCGTTCGTAATTACAATTTTTGACTACAGAAATAAATTTGCTAAAAATATTGTAAGGACGAAATTTATAAAAATATGTTTGTGATATGATATCATTTTTCTAGGACTACCCTTCTGTTGTACATTCATAAAATCACGCAGGGAAGTGTTAAAAATGTGAAATCTGAAAGATAATGAAGTGCATACTGTTTTCTTTTGTATATAAATTTTGTACCATACTAGTCGATGATGGTTATTAATCGTCTTCAAAAGGTAGCGGAATACAATGACAACGATACCGCAAGTCAAGTTTGAAATCCAATAAGGTTCGAATAGCGAAATACAACACCATACTAGCTAATGATCTCTCAGCCGTAAAACTGAATACCGGTGAGCCACGAAACTCGATGTTGACCTGTGTGAACGGCGGAACGTGATACCGATAATCACCAAGTAGTAGAACTCGATAATAACGGTCGATCAGCCGTTAAACTCGATACCGATGGTATTCCACTGGCGGGACTCATAATCAGTGATTTTCCAATTGAGAAAGTGAACGGTCCTGAAATATTCCGAAACCTAACACCGGTCGAGATTGCGCCATCGAACAAATCCGAACAAAATATTCATGTATCACGAGTTAACGTGATTCGCGAGTTGACCAACTAGCATAAATGTTCGGGTTGTTCTTTCGACGGATATAAATGTTCGAAGTTCGAAAGCGAAAGTCGCGATTCTAGTCTCAACGACGGAAACATAGAAACCAAGAAGCCGCAGGGAGTCGACTGTTAGGAAGCCAAGGTAGACGAGCCTCTGTCTTGATAAAGGAGTTAAACCAGCTTAATTACTGCGTTACTCGGTCCAAACTAATTACGCGTTTGCCGACGACCACGAATTCCCGGCCACGAAGCACAATCTACCGGCAGGCATTCCCGTCGAATCCACACAGAGGAACCACCCTCTCCTTTCGCGAACCTACGAAGCTTCTTTATTATGGCACGGTTGCTGCCGTTGTAACTACTCATAATTCCCTGCAACCGTTTACGACGGCTTCGTGCTGCAACTGTTGATTCGTCAGATCTAAAGGGCTGAGGCTTTGAGCTCTCGGCTAAACATCGGCTGAGCTAGCGCAATTGACAAACTGCTATCTACCGTGAATTAGCGTATACTTGCTGCAACGTTGGCTTCTTCTGCCTTCCAACAACTCTATGGAGAGTGTTCTCCACTTTCAGAGGACAATTATGCAAACTTCAGAACTTTTGTCCGATAGTTTGTCAATTTAAAGATTTTGCGAAACTCTTATTTCGAACTTTTCTAATCTGGTCTTATATGTGCATTAACTGACGAGGGATGAATGTTCGGAAAGAAGATATTTGTATTAGGGATTGAATCAGTTCAGTTCTTGTTTGTGTCTGACTTCATATTATTGTTATTCCACTTGTTTGGAATATTAAGCTTAATCTGATCAATTTGGGGCTTTATCTCCTTGTCTGACCATCAATTTCTATACTATACTTGTCTTAATACAGATATGTAACTCTTATCAGATATTGTATAATGTTGGACTACTGACGGTGCAGTCCTACTTGTCTGATCGTGAAGTAGGCCATTCTACTTGTCTGACCATCTACAGTTCCCTTGCTTCTGACGACATATTCTATTTGACCACACGAGGTCATATTCTACTTGTCTGACCACATACGATCTCATTCCACTTGTCTGACAATTTACGGTGACGGTAAGTTCATCATGCATTCCCATACCACAATTAATTCTACCTGTCTGACCACATATGATCCCATAAAGACTATGCATGATCATACTTACCAAACTATGACACTTGTCCTCTGTTCATCTATGACTTCATGTATCGAACTCCACCTGTCTACCTGTGGTATTATACTAGCAATTAGTCTGATCACATGTGTTTCTATAGCCCATGTTCGATCATCAATAATCACACACCACTTGTCTGACCACATACGATCTCGCGATACTTGCCTGTCACTGTACAATCTCCACCGGTTGTAATCACTAATGGTAATATATCAGTTGTCAAATTACTTAATGCTCGATTCCACTTGTCTGATCGCGTACGAGTCCATTCCACTTGTCTGGCCATTCACTGTTTCGTATCACTCGTCTGACTACCTTCTATTCTACTAGATTCCTTCCGTACACGTATTCTTTCAAGACTGAGATTCTGCATAAATTTAACCGTTTAATCTGAATCTACCACGGAAATCGTGCGCGGAGGCAATAGTACTCCGGTGTTACGATTGTTTTCCGTATCTCCGAGTCTACTTCCTGATGTTCCATGCATTTATTCTACCCGCGGATGTAACGTAGTTACGACGCCATTTTCTTAAAACGCAGTTTTCTGGTTGGCTCGAAGAGATATGGATCCGGGAGCAAATTTTCCTTTGCCGTCAAAAAGGAACAGTGGAATTTATGTAAACGATCGTGCTTGGCTCGCTGTTTTTCAAAATATTCTCCCGGCATGAAACCATTTGAATTTCAAATTTCAAATTTTCAAGCAATATTATGCTCCATATTTTTCCGAATAGAACGGAAGTGGATTAACAAACTTCTCAGCATCGTACGGAAATATCCTCGGGATATACCTTCACATTTCTGTTTGTATCCATATCGTAGAATAGCCTCTTTATTTTTCTGCTATTATCCGGATATTGCGAAAAGTAATATTTGTATTTTTCTCTGGGTATCTGTAATATGCACCTGTTCGAAACTTAAAGGCAATAAGTTCTTATTGCATGAAGTATATCTCTCACGCACTTTACGATTTTGAGTTCAGCTAGTTTTGAGGTTTTGTTCCAGGCCGGGCAGAATGTGCCAATGGTTTCACGGGGCGCGTTATGAGATACATTTCGCGATATATGGCGCGAATTTGCGCGTGGTTCCACGTTCCAACGTTCCATAAAGTTACACGCGTTATTTCTCCGGAAATTTTGCAAATCACATTCGCAGTAAACCTGATCCTCCACGCAACGAAACACGTAACGTTCTCGAAGAATTTTACAACGCGTCTTTTTGTTCGATGATTTACCGCTTCTTTTACGTCGAAAGCATTTAACGATAACAGTGATTGTACGTTTGATCGACCGAAAGTTTATTCTTCGAAGTTGGCAACTTTCGACCGAACAAAAAAGGGGATGCAACACCGTGAAATAATACAAAAGTAAAAAGACGTGTTTGAATCCGCCTTTAATTTCGTTCTTTTATATCCGGAGCTAACAGTTTGAGGCTCGTGAGAAGCTTCAAACTTCGTTCAGGTGCTATCGTCGTTTCCCGCAGTCGGGAAAAACTTTTATATCCAGCACTGCCGGATTTCCAAACCTTTTCGCGACCTTTTGCTACGAAATTTTCATGCTAGAGTAAATGTTGTTTCGCTTGAAATACTTGAACCAACGTGAAACTTGCCTCGTTCTTTCAGCATCGATCGAAACTCGACAGAGAAGTGATTTAATACGGATATATCTAATTACCGTATGCACTGTATTGCATTAATTAACTCCTCATAGTATTACTAATTGCAGAACTCTCGTTATACGGCCATTGGTGGGGTGTTAGGAGTTTTTTGCGGATGGCAATATATTGAAATGACTAGCAAGTTTCCTTACTTAATAATATGGCGTTATATGGCAATATAACGCACTAATGATGGAAAAAACCCATGTTAATGTAACACTATAATGGGAGAAAGACGTCACCAGCGTGAGTCAACGTCCACCTAAAGGTGGCAATATAACTCGAGTCCACCGTATTCAAACTAAAGAAACTCCTGAAATGTGATTTCTAAACTATGGCGGCGCTATTTTCGCGGAATCGAGACAGAATCACGTGGCACGTTTACTGCCCGGCAAAACAATGAGTTCTCGCAGAACGCATAGAATTTATTCATCGCGTCGAAAGTGGAACACTGCTACTCGTTCTTATCACGATCCACGATTTTTCGTTTTTTTACGGTTCACGTTCGTTCGATCGTATCGGCTGTAGTTACGATTCGGCGGGTCGCGACTCGTCGACGACGACGACGACGACAACGACCACGTCGTTGTTCCGTCGTAGAGTTTTTCGAAGGCTGGCCCCGGAACTTTTGATTTACGCGAACTCGATGGAATTCCATGAATGCGAAATGTAATCCGCTGACTCCCCACCTACCTACGGCCACGTTTATCTTTCGACCCACGGTCGCTATATATTTCTGCTAGGTGGCCGTTCGCTGGAACTTCGGCTTTCAGTCGGTCCGGCTTCCGGTAACAAACGACATCACCTGCTCATAGAGAAATTTTTCCGAAATGGCCTCTGTCGTGCGCGGAATAACGATTCGAGTTAAAAATGAACGTAGTTATATTTTACTTCATTTTGGACAGACTTATGAAAATATACTGTTTATACATTATATGCTATACGTATGTTTCATGTCTCGTGTCTCACTTCTCACGTATTCATCTACTATGTATGTATATCATGCGTGATGTATCATGTGTCGTGTCTCATGCCTCAATGTCTTAATATCATATGTTGCACGTATGCTATATCATCTACTATACATCATGTATAGTACATCATATAGTGTATCGTGTATAATGATATACATATAATAATGATGTATCACGTATCCTATCCCTCATGTCCAATGTCCTGCCTCATGTATCATATTTCACGAATCATATATTGTATATCATGTATTATCATCTCATATCGAATGTTCCAATGTCTCATGTGTCATGTTTCACCTATCATCTATTTATGTATATCATGTACAAATGTACCATGTATCGTGTCTCTTGTTTCCTGTCTCAGGTCTAAATGTCTCATGCCTCACATCTTGCATCATCTACTATATGTGTATCATGTCTCATATGTCACGAATCCTGTATCATCTAATATATGTGCATCATGCATAATGTACCATGTATGATGTATCATGTCACACGTCTCGCATATCCAGCGTCATTAATTATATATCATATGTAACGTATCGCGTATCTCATATAATGCATAATGTATCATGAATGATGTATCGCATATCATGTATCGTATATTATATTTAAAAGGACCAGCATCAATTTGACCCGCATCATGCCTTCTATGATAAGCGTTGAAGTCTATCTATACGCTTAATAAATAAAATTTTAAAATCTCAACACGTCGTGTGACATTCAGCAACTCGTATGATATTTCGTTCGTCATGTCAGTCACTGGTAACCTTTATGCCAGTCAACGTGTGAAAAATAGTATTGTATTGATCGAGCTATGGCTGGCTCTACGGTCATATTCTACTGGTCTGACCGGCGTACGACTAATTCCACTCGTCTGAACATTCACGATCACTTCTCGCCTCACCATTCTTAATCCAATTCACTTGTCTGACTGCGTATAGTCCTATTTCACTTGTCTACTCATTGTACTCCACTACCTACTCCATTTTAATACGTATTTATAATCGTACGAGATTTATTTAATTAAATACGGAAAATCAATTGTGACGCTATTCACAGCTTCATGATACGGGTCTGACAACTTATAGGCTCACTCTACCTGTCTGACTACCTCTGGACTCATTTTACTTGTCTTTACCGTCTAGATCTGAAAATTTAATATCAACCTGAAATTTTGATATCTTTTAAGTTACCTGAGATATTTAAAATTATGTCTCATTTTAAATATTTATTTTATTCATTTCTTCGCTGGCTACATACATTCTTATACTACTAACCACACGTTTAACGTGCACAGTAAAAATATTGAAATATTACAGGACACATAAAAACTAATTATACATTGTGTACATCTACGTACTAACAAAACACGTTAATTTTAAAATTTCAGTTTTTAATGTAGTATTTTATATCATTAGTAATACAATAATGGTACTGAAAGTTAATATTTCCCTGTTATTTATTCGATTATACAGAAATTATGAAACATGGACTGCTATAAGAGTGAATGAGTTAATTCTTATTAATTTTTATTTAGTCTTGTATGACTGTTATCGCTCATATAATACAATAACAATCCATTCTCTAAAAATGCCATTTACTCTTTCGTTTTTGCTTCAGTGGCAGGTTTCGAAACGCGCGAGCCATTAAGGAAAATGTAAATTGATTAACAGGAAAAAAACTGTATGTCCAAAGTAATCTATACTCCGGTTCAAATTTCACCGGGAGCAAATAAGTATGAAAAATGGGAACTGCTGGAAAAGTCGAAGCGACGGTAAAAATGAAACTTCTGTGAATACGCACCACGAAACACACACACATACGGTGTACTCGCGTTTGTGTTATCGCTGTTACGTTCACAAATATTTGGTTTTTCGGGCAAACAATGTAACATCGTGTTTTCTACCGGCCATATATTTTGTGCAACGCGAAATTCCTGTAACACGAACCACATCTGCTTTGAAGTGACTCTATCTCGAAATTATGCTACATTTTGTCACGGAATTAGCTGGATCGAAATACTGTAAGCGTATTAATTGATGGACACACAGAGATATCGGTTTTCATCAATTAACCTTCGTCCGTTGTTCCGGACAAATTAACTTTCAATATTTAGTAAATCCGCACAAATCCTCTAATTGTCAATGTTCAGTCTCTAAATCTGTGAATCTGCAAGTTTTCAAATTGAAGTTCCGAAATTTTGTATAACACTAGAGACCTAGTTAAAATTTACTTATTTCAAATAATATTAAAAGTTTGATTTCCACAGTTCCCTTTAGTAATATAATTTGAAATAAATGTTTTTTAATTAAGTCAATAAGCTCACTTTTCGAGTGCAAGGGTTAAAATAATAGACAAACCATCAATCTACGTGGCATTCACCAGCCATTACAGACGCTCTCTAGTTATTAAGCACGGTACCGTAAAAAAAAAACCGACGAAGAGTACGTAATTCCCCAGTTATCGGAGAGTGATCGATCAATTTCCCAAGAATTTCATCAACGATGATCCGCGATAATTGAAAAGCGAGCGGTGTCGCGAGTAGAAAAACGGAATCGCGAGTTGGCTCGTTCCGGACGTTGAACGAAAGAGCAAACAGGAAACAGGGGGAAAAGGGCAAGGGAGAAGGGCAAACAGGGAGAAGTTTTAATTCGCAAAGTGCCGCCGCGTACTGTTAATTAGAAGTAAACAGCGTCGGGCTGGTGTGCGGTTCGAATGAAAAAATACTCGCCCACTACGCTCCACTATTTTCTCTACGTTTTTGATTCCTTTATTGGCCGCGTTTTCATCTTCCGTGCCGATTTCCTGCGGTTTAACGGCCAGAGCTTTTCATGCATTTCAAATGCTCAATTGTGTGACTGGTTATTCTATTTTATTTAATTCGGCGGTCATGGCGTGGTTAAAAGATGCGGTATTGTTCCTCGTTTTGCGACGGTTTTGGTGACTTTCGATTCTTTGCGAGGCGATATGTCGAGAAATTTGGGAAATTTGAGACTTTTGAAAATTTGGGAAATTTGGGGACTCGGAAAATTTGGAAGACTTGGAAGTTTAGGACTTTGGAAATTTGAAATATTGTAAAAATTGGAAAATTAGAAATGTTGAAATATTGTAACTTGGCAAATTTTAGATCTTTGAAAATTTTCAGACTTTGTTAATTTGAGAAATTGTAAAATTTTGGGATATGTGGCTCGAGGATATAAAAATGTAGAAAATGATTGAAACCATAAAAATCTGATAATTTGAATATTTAAAACCCAACATAAAAACTTGAGAAATGTCTATAAACAACAAAATATTACGAAAATAATAGATGACCGTTAACACAATAATAGGGGTCGCAGCTAATCGAATTTTCAGTAGTTATAGTTCGTGGTCTTCTTCTGTTCAATAAATGTCCGGTACGTTTCACTTGTCTGATCATATACGGAGATCCATCTACTTGGGTTACAGATTACCATGGCAAGTAGTTATTTATGCGAAAAGTTTCCTCCGAACAGACGAATTGGAGCTTGCAAATTACGGTATCAGTCATCTCGCATTTACAACCAAAGTAGAGAGCGTTGTCAGTACGAATTACAAGTACAACCTGTTATCTGAATAATTCCTTACACTTGCCAATTTTCTTGCAGCTAATGTGCTGAACGTTTGCTTAATATAGTAGTTGCTCAATATTGACACGTTGCTTAATCCAATTAAAATTTGAAAAGCGCGGCCCCAAAGTAAATTTAAAAACGCGGGAGGCCAAGAAGATTCCTTTCCTCGGGAACTACCCTTTTTTTCCGAGTAGATTTTAGGGAACACTTAAGCCCCGTAACTGAAGATTCGAAGGGAAGCTAACGACCCTCTCAGAATCGTTCTCCCTCAATTTAGGGAAGTACTATTTCAGAAGAAAGTAGAAAATGCTATTTTCTTCGTGTAGCAATTACCACCGTAGCGGAGTACCTCTGGATTCTAGTGGATAATGCCGGGGCTCGTGTAAAATTTAAACGCAGTTAGCCCCGATTTTCAGCGGAATCGCCCTTAGGGAAATAGCATAGCCTTTTTGATAAATCCCGGACGATTTACGAACGGATCCTCGATCGTTTCCAAACGCGAGAACCGAAAAGTTCGGCCGGCTATTCGAGACTCGGGAGGACCGTGTTTCACCGCGGACCGTGTGTTTCAATTTTTGGCAGAAAACAAAGGCAGAGGCATCGCACGAACGTGCCGGAGAAAAATGAAAAGTCCGCTTCAATTTATTTCTTGCTCGTCGCACGGAATATCCCTGGCCTAGCAATTGGAGCAACCGTGGGAAAAAAAGTGTAATTAGAATTTCAACAATATCGTCCGTGGATGGACGAATGAATATCAATGAGAACGGCGCGCCGACGAAACAACTTTTATTTCTTCGTTTTCTTCCGCGCTATTTGGAAATGATTCCCGCGGCCAATTGCGTTGCTCTAACTTTCCACGAGATGTATTCGCCGTTCAATTTGCAAATCGTTAACCGATCGTGTGCCTGGCTGATTTATTTATTTGCATATAAAGTTAGTTTATAATTGCGGGATCGATAAATTGATAAACAGACGGGAACAAATGTGGTTAATCAATGAAACGGTTGTTTACCCACGTTTTCGTGAACGAGCGTAGTCTGACGATTGCGTAATACGCACGGTATTCGATTTTTATTTCATTCTACTTTTTGAAAAGAGTTTAAATACATAAGGTTATTATAAATTAATACAGTTTGAAAATCCTATACGTACGTATGCTGTTACGGCTAAGTTACGGTTCGTCGAGCGTCGTATAACGCGCATCGTGTTCATAAACAATGACCTGAGACTTATAGTTGTTTGCTCAAGCAGTCAGTTTTCGTTGATCCATCTAACGATGAAGTACACAAATAGGGAATACGTTCACATGATCCGAGCTATAGGAGCTGTAAGTGGCAATATATCTAAAGGCTAGCATAACTGCAAATGACACTATTTTGAGAGTCTAGCAAAACAGCAAATCGATGCATAAAAAATTGCAATCTAAAATTCAACACAATTGCAAATTGCACTCATATAAAAGAACTGGCAATATACCAAAAGTCCAGCACAAGCGCCATTTGCACAGTATCATACGATGAGTATAATAACCGAAGAAATAACGAAAGAGACTGAAATCTGAGTGATTAGAGGGTAAGATCAACGAGGGCTGATCGATCGCTAAATAATGCAGGCGCGTTAAATGGTGGACGGTGCATTAACTTGCGTAAAACAGGAGAGGAGGAGCAACACGGCCGCAAAATACATTCAGAGACCGCCAGTCTATTTCAGCCGGAATTGCATGCAACGGCATTCATTTCGGCGTCCGGTTAGGGATACACACGCTCCGGGCAGCCTAATTCTGCGAGCCCAGCGAGCGTCATTGGTCGAGGTAGGTACACAGAGGACGGCAAAGGGCAGCAAGGAATCCAATCGGATAGACTAATTTACTAGGGGGGTTGCTATCGTCGATGCGTTTCCGCGCGTGTACATGCACACACGTCGACACGCGAGCGTACACACGTGAATCCGCGAGCGTCACGCGTTCACGTCGATGAAACGAGGCACACGTTGATCCTGGCTGTAATTCGTTTCAAACAATGTCTCCTTTGTTGACACTTTGCGCGAGGATATTGTGTCGTGGTTCTTTCAACGGGCTTTTGTCTTTCGGGTTCTGGGAATTTGGGGATAAGGAAATTTGGAGATATGGAGATATGATGATATGGGGATTTTTGGGAATTTAGTGGTTTGGGAACATGGAAATTTGGGAATATGAAGATACAGGGATATGGGGACATGGGGATATAGGGATATGGAGATATGGGGATATATGGATATGGGGATATGTGGATGTGGGGATACGTGGATATGGGGATAAGGGGACTTTGGGATTTGGAAATTTGTGAATTTGGAGGATTTAGAGATACAGAACTTGAGAATTTGAAAATAGGAAACTAACAAAAATAAAGAATTGGGAATTTAGGAATTATGCAGTTTAGGGGCTTAGGGATTTAGAAATTTGAGAATTTGGTACTTCACGAATTTGGGGATTTTGAAATTTGGAACTGTAAGGATTTATGAATTTCCTCAACAAAGCAACCAGTTGCATCACACAAATATCCTCCATTAAAAAGAACTGTGTAACATAAAATTTTTATTTTCCGTTTTTTGTATCGTGTAGATAGGCAATGAGAAGCTTTCGAGTGGTATCGATAGCACGTCGCGACTCGTTTCCGCACACGGCATCGTAAATACAAGTTTCGTTGGTCCAAAAGCCTCCCTTTTCTCGTTCCGGAAGGAATCGGGACCGGGCGAATGCGAGGAGTAGCTGGGAAACGATTCTTTATGGTACACGAGGAATAACTTCGAGCATTAAAGGAACTCACCGACGTCTTTCGAGCAGTATTTTCGACCTTTTCAGGGGATTCGAGTAATGAACGCCCGATTTTTCCACCCCTGGCACGTTCCGTGCTCCTTTCTGCACACTCCTGATTATCGTTCGACGATAAATTGTTTAATTGCAAATTTATAGGCAATTTTCATTAGTAATGTTACATTTAAGTGAACGAGTCTAATAAAACGAATTTTATAGTGCAAACGAACATACATTTGTAGGTTATGTTGAAAGAACACATTGCAGTATAATTAAATGTATAGAACATATTTAAAAAACCAAATACAATATGTTGAAGATTATGGAATATATTTAAACAACATATAAAAATGAATATAAAATTCATCGACAGACTTCAAGTCAATTAATTACGTCACAGATTCCAAAATAAAATATGAAATCTCACATTAAATTTTAATATAATTAATTTTTCGAAGTCGATCGAAAGGTGCAGGCACTTCAACAACAATTTATATCGCGAAAGTAATAATTCACGTTTTAGCGAGTGCCAATATAAACTTTTAACGGGGAAGATTCAATTTATTATACAAGTCAGGAAATCGAAATTTATTAGCAAGTTGGACATTTTTAATGTTCCAGAATAATAATAGCAAGGATTGTTCCGAGTTTTATATCATCGATCTCGTGAAATTTATCGGTAATAAACTCATTCTTAAGTTTTATATTTAAAAAGAAGATAATTTCACGAGCTGGTATAACCTGCAGGTTTACGCTCGCGAGTTTACGAGCGGTATTAAAAGTTTCTTACGACTTTTCCCGGAAATTAGATCATCAATACTTATTGGCTGCTATCAATTCGCCAAACAAACGATTCAAACGATTCTTCATCAATCACAGAGACCTTGCTCATTCGGTTGTGTTATTTAATGGCACTCTGCAATCAATTTATTTTCCTTCGCCTCGCTGACTTTTATTGTTCTGCGATATATTTTAAGAGGCAATTAAAGATTTTCAATTGTTATTTTGCAGAACTTTGGGATTTAGGGATTTGGGGACTTTGAGGATTTAGGGGATTTTAGGATTTGAAGAGTTGGGGAATTTTAGGATTTGAATATTTAGGGAACTTGAGGTTTGGGGATTTGGCGAATTTGAGGATTTGGGGATTTGGGGAATTTGAGGATTTTGAGAATTTGAGGATTTGAGGAATTTGAGAATTTGAGAATTTGGGTATTTGGGGAATTTGAGGATTTGGAGAATCTAAGGATTTGGGGAATTTGAGGATTTGGGAAAATTGAGAATTTGAGAAATTTCCAAAATTTAGAGATCTAAAATTTCCCCAGAAATACACTTCTCTCACAACTATATTTTCCAATAAAAAAATTCCCCAATACAACCCAATAAATTCTCCCCAACAAATAAAACACAATCGAACGCTAATTACACATCATCCAAAGAACAGACTATTCTCCATTAAAACTTCCGAGCTTCGAAACTAAGATACAAAGTCATTCACGAATCGTTGCGTTCAATCTGCTCTTATTGTATCTGTGCAAAGTATCATCGTAGAACGATATTATTTCACGGCCGAGCGAAACGCGTTACTTTCGTTTTCGAAAGTCGTCGCTAATTGCGACAAAGAGAAGTGCGAAAGACGAAAGTGGCCTTCCGAAAATGAGGACAGTCGAGGTCTCTTCTCCGAGCTGGAAAACGGTGCTCGGTGAAATCCGCTTTTAGACCTGGCAAAAGAATACACTCTTCTTCGTTGCTCGGAATCGACCGTGTTTCGTTTGGACTACGTTTTTCTGTCTCTCCCTCTCTCTCTGTTCACGGGAAAGCGCGATTCTCGTTTCCTTTATTTCGTTCCTCCTTTTATTCTTCGCATTCTTCCTAGCGTAACACTTGCCAGACTTTTTCAGATCCTCCTTTTCTCCCGCTGTTTCAACGGAACTTATACATTATGTTCCGTCTGATTTTAAAAGCTTTTTAGAAATATATTGGACCCGTCTTTTAATCGAGTCCTTTCTGTACCGTTGCTGACGTTTGCGTTCGTAATTATTCGCCATGAATTTCATCTTTGTTGCGTTAATTGTTGGCATTCCGTTCGGAACGCTTCAAATGTTGCGGGCTTTTGGACGGAGAGAACGATGTACGAATAAGTGGAGCACATTCGCGGGAATTTGGGCCGACCAAATTTCGAAGTTGGAAAATTTCGGCAATTTCAGAATTTCGCAAATTTACCAGTTCTCGTGGCTTGAAATTTGGGGAGTTTGGGAATTTGGTGAATTTGGAAATACGGTTGTTTGGGGATTTGCTTATTGACAGTTTTGACGCTTGAGAATTGAGTTTTCAGAAAACTTGAGGAATTTCGAGAATATAGGAAAGTTGGGAAATTTTGAGAATTTTAAAATTTGGCAATGTGAGAATTTAGTCATTTGAAGTTTCAAAATTTAAGAATGCAGCATCTTGGGTAATTTGGAGAATTTATAAAAATTGAGGAAATTGCAAACTTCCGAAAGAAAATATAGAAATATAGTAATTGACAAATTTGGAATTTCTAAATTTGGAAAATCTTAAACTTCGATACTTCTAAATTTCCAAATTCCTAAATCTAATATTCGACAATTTGATACTTGAGAATGAAACAGCACGATGTTAATTAACATGTACGAAATTAGTTCAATTTAAAATGTGACCTATTTCGAGATACGACAAGTAGATCAATGTATAAGATAGCCAGGTACAGTAAACCAACGTCTGACCAAATGGAAACCCAGAAACCATTCTACTGGTCTGATCATCTACCGTTCAATTCCACATGTCTAACCACATACGGGTTTATACCACTCGTCTGACTACGTGCAGTTCTATACTACTTGTCTGACCGCATACAATCCTCTACTGCTGCGTATACCCATTACCGTTTGTCTATGATCCTATTCTACTGCTTTGACTCATGTTTCAATCAATAATTAACTGTTATTTTACTTGTTTCACTATTTTATAACATTTTACTCATTTATTCATTTTTACTTTATATTATACTGTTAAACCAAGAACTAATTCTTTCATTTCATTTTTACTCGGCTTAAGAGAATTAATGTTATTTGAGGTGTAGTTTGTATTTAGAGTACATATTTACTTTTAATTTAATTTTAGGTTGATAAATATTTCAAATTAATTTCCTGCAAACATTACGTTCAGCATAATTGAAATGTATATCATACAGCAAATATACAAATGTATTTTAGATGCATATTAAAGCGTGATTTCAAAGTGTGTATTATATCAAAGTGGTCAAAAGACTGTAAGTCTCTTCAATTACAGAGTCTGTTGACTTCCTTGAAATCTGTGTTGACAATCAAGGTAAAGAATGTACATTAACTTACATTTCATCATTCGTTTATTTATACTTGAACCTCATTTTTAATTTCGCAATAAGTGTGCAATACACCTTTCAGTGGATTTACTATTAAACATGTTTAACAGACTGTGAATATATCCTAAGCTTATACAACTTTTACCAAACCAACCATTAATCCTGAAGCTCGTACCTCTCGTACAGCGTCCCCTAAATTCCTTGGCACGCAAAGTCCGAATCCAATATGTTCAGAAAGTGGTCGGATTTCGACACAGCAGAAGGCTGTTCCAATACCGTGGCAGTAATAAAAAATGAATTTCGAACGACACCGTGGAGGGTAAGACTTGAAACCTGGTTGCGTTTACTTTAGCAGCCGCGCGAAACGGAACGAAACACAGGAGTTACTCTCTTTGCGAGGATACGAGGAGGAAGGTTGAAGCCGCATCGAGGAAAATTCCACGGGGAGAACAGCTCAGACGGAAGACGAAAGATGGCTGGAAAAAGAGTGGAGGAACGTTGCCAGCGAGACATTTCTTCCTACTTAAATTTACACGAGCGAGCAGAGCAAAGAGGCTTTTCCATCCACCCCACCTTTTCGTACCTTTCACCCTTCCTCCATGTTTTTATCTCGCTCGCTCTGTTTGATACTCTTGGCTCATTCCGAGCGTGTCCTTCGAGAAAATTCTTCGTGAAAATATCGCCACCGGGGTTATTTCGAACTGGGAACAGTGTAATTTGCGGTGGAGGGTCTCTTCTCACGTGCCTGACCATGCGTTCGGTTCCTCCACTTGCGAGTTACGGTGATCTTCTCTACTTGTGCACCTGTGTTTCCGTTCGAGCGATGTATTTTAGGGCAACTTCGAGACCTCTTGGAGACTACAGGTTACCGAAGATTCTCAACCCTTATACTGGAAGATTTTTGCTGGTAGTTGTTATTTCTGTGTTATTAATTTCGACTACTGTCTCTGTCACTGTGTTCATGTATCACATGTGTAACATTATAGATTTAGTTAAACAATATTTATTTCGAGTTACTGAATTACAGACCTTACGCAATTCTTGGGGACTACTAAAAGTTACAATAAAATCGCGGAAGATTTCTTGCACGACCGTCAGGTATTCCTAAACTCATATGTAAAAAATCCCCAAATATCTCCAAAATGGCTGAAAACCCGTTCGAAAATGTACACTCTGTGAAAGTTCCTGAAAGTTCTTGGAGAAACATCAAAGATCAACAACCGAAGATATACGATTTTCTTAGCACGAAAGTTTGCAGGAAATCCAAAGAGTCACGCGGAGCGGACAAACAACCTATAAGAGCCATATAGTCGTAGATAATCGTAGAAAATGGCCACCGGGACCAAACGGTCACAGATTGAGGGTAATAAAACACGTTTCAGAGGCTTTATAAGCGACACTCGTGACGAATGCAAGGCGAACACTCGTTGTTTTTTCCCCCTCGTCTGGATGATCGCATTGAAACTTAAGAGGCACGAAACCGTGAATACGTGACCCATAAAGCTAACCTTTTATTCGACTCAGCCAGAGGGAAAACGCGTTCGACATGCGGAGAGAACCGGCGAAACCAATACTTCCTGCTAAATGTCTAGCGAAAAAAGGAGAAAGAGAGAAAAGGAGAGGAGCAAAAAAAAACACACACAGAACGGAGGCTGGGTCTATTTTTGCCCGCTGGGACCACGCTTCGATCTCTCCTGTTTTTCCTGCTCCTCCTTTTTGCGTCCCGACAATTTTGCTTCTCTTTTCTCTCCTTCTTTGTGATTCTAACCCCGGCAACTTATACGCGACAGCCGACCGGAGAGAACCAATTAAACCGAATTGCTCGATCGTGTTTGTCGTCCGGAACCAATGAAATATTCCCTTCGATTCCTCGGGAAACATATTCGGTACAAATTGGGCCTCATTAAACGATCATCGGTCTCTTCAGATTTTATTTTTCATCGGCAAAATATGGATCGTGCACCTGGTTAAATGGAGCGCGATATTTTCCTTTCCAAGGAATTTCATCGCACACACGACCGATTCTAGATAGATTTTTCCCGATAAATGTACACACGGTAATTCTTCAAATTGTTGTTTACCGAACATTTGTATGCTTTGCGCCGGCTCGACTGTTTCGACGATGGTAATATCAATTTGCCGGGGAATACTCTCATTGGAATACCGTGCAATATCGTGGATGCGAAGAATTCGCTGTGTCAAAGATATATTTTTAATTTTTACTCGGTGATTGAATTTATTTTGATTAATTCGGAAAATGTCTATATTCCAATCTTTGATGTTGGTCCTTAATTTATAACACTTTACCTGATAGAAAAATAAAATAATTAGAGGATGATAATTAATCTTGTTTATATTTATAAATATTTGTGTATACATTATTGTGTACTTTATTATTTTTTTTAAATTAGAAAATGACCTGTTGATTATTAAAATAAATTTAAATATGGGCATTGAATATTTAGTATACGTTCCCAATTTCAATTTTATTCTCAACAAATACTTCTTCAAGATTTTTATATTAATTTTCACAATCTCTATTTAAATTATTTATTTAAGTATAAAACTAAAAGTATGAATATCTATTATTTGTAAAATTTGTACACATACATTGGGTCAATAAAGATAAAAGGAAAACCGAATATTCTTATTTGTTAACAAATAAATAAAAACTCTGCACTAAAGTGAAGATCAATAGAATAGAACAATCCGAACTGGAATTCTTTTATTTGTTTGATATATGAAACCGAGCAATTTCAAAAGCTAAAAACTTGTCACGTTTTACACGTTAAAAAAAAAAGTAGAGTAAAAATTTTCAGATATTTCTATTTCGTTTAATAACCGAACAGATCGTGTAACGTTTCTGGGAAAAAGCAATTTTTCCCCAACTTTATAAGCAGCGCAGTTCGCTTTAACTCGGTATTTCAATATCGCTGAAAGTTGTCTTATCAAAGTCCAACTTTGCATCCCTTATTTCCTTATATTTCATCATGGGAAATTCTGGTTCGTTAAGAACCGTTGAATCTGCATAAAAATTCTAATCGATAATGATCCTTGGCCAGTATCGATGGAATATTTGCTAACCAGATAACGTCGTTAAACCTTGGATGATAAAATTGCTGACAGCGAAAACTGAAATTTTATTTTGTACTTTACATACTGTCAAGCTTCGCGAATTTATGCACATTTTAATTTGACAATTTGTAAATTTTTAGTTTTGTTATTTTGTCAATTTGTCGATTTCTGAATTTCCAAATCCCCACATTCTCAAATTCCCAAATTTTCAAGTTCTCAAATCCTAAACTTCCAAAATTCAGCATTCTCGAATTTCTAAATATTCTAAATAATTAAATTACTAAATTTCTAAATCCAAAATTTAATTTTCCGAATTTCTGTATTTTCAAATTATCAAAGTGTAACCGATCGATAGGGTTACATTGTAGGGGCATAAGGCGAACGCCCCCCACCACGAATTCGAGAGCGACAGCGCATGCGCGAGTCTATCCCTTCTACTATGGATTTCGCATCGAGCGAAGTGCGCGTCGATCCAGTGATCGATCACTTGTCGTCAAGTTCTAATTAGTTGTTATTTTGTGTGAAAGATCAAATCTCAAGGCACATTTCTTGCAAGAAATTTGAAATTACGGAATATCGTGTTTCGAATTCTCTTCCGAGCGACACTCACGTCAGACAGCAACCTGCGAGCCAGTTGTTGAACAACAGGAGATAACTTTCCTGCGGGACACAACCATGCTTGCGGCACGCCTGTGACTTCGTGATGTCGGTGTGTTTTGAGAGATGAATCTACTAAGGTAAGTTCAAATTAATATTAATATTAAATAAATTAAAATTAATATTAAGCCGGGTATTTGCGATCGAAGGTTAGTGACGCGTAATTTCGTTGCGTCGCGTATATCAGGTTACGGTCGGAGTCAGTGTTTTTGTAACGGTCGAGCGAAATTCCAACGATTGTAAACATTTGTGTTTCGTGTTATCGTCTCAAGTGCTCCGTGTTTGCCTCATTTTTTATGCGTTTGCACCTCGCCTAAGCATCAGTATATTGCTTTTTAAATTGCGTTTTAAACTTTCTAAATTCGAGTCGATTTCTTTAACGTACACACCTTCACTGTCATACGAACCCTTGTAACTGTCATACCCTTCGTATGAAGGTTAGACGGTTACATAACCTAGACAGAATTGCGAATCCGACAAAGTAATCAAAGAACAAAGTTTTTCATTTTTACAATGTTCATCGAACTTGCTTCGACTAGAAGATACAATTAGAAGGTTCAATTTTAACCGCGCAATATAAAGTTGACAATTTCGTGAGGAACAATAGATTTTCTGAACACTTACTTGGACTCGTCCTGATCCTCGTCGTCGTCCTCAGAATCGAAGAAGGCGTCGTCGTCTTCTGTGTCGACCGAAGTTTCTGTTCTCATTCGTCGGTTTTGCTGAACCATTCGAGATTTTGGTATTATTATGTCTCTGAAAAATAAAGTCGTGCATTGAAAGTAGATTCTGTTTGAACTGCTCCACAAACTTTCAAACTTTGACGGAAATGGCGGGAAGTTAAACTACTTCAATTTTCGATGTGAAAGGGTACAGTCAGAAAATGGAGACCGGAGATGTTTTGGTGATATTTGAATTTGGGGATTTTGAAGTTGGAAATTTGGAGATGTGAAAATTTTTTAATTTGGAATTTAGGAATTTGGGTAATTTGAGTACTTGTGAATATAGGATAATTTGAGAATTTTGAAAATTTGTATAAATAATTATCACAAAAGTAATACATCAAGACATGCAAAATGTTTAAATTAAAATTGCATCCATAAAGAAACTGCAGCAACTTTCTAACGTCTTAAATAACGTAATAACCAAGACAGGCAAGAAAGAAGGAAAAAAGTAACTTGAAAAATATAACATCAACGAAAGTTTCCCACGTCGAGGAAAAACGATTTCATGAATCTTAAAAATTTAAGCAGATCCTGCATATCAAGATGCCATGTTCCCTGGAAATGGAATAAGTTAAACGCGATTTCTGGCCTACGAAAATAGTGTTTCTTCGACTATGGCAAAGTCGAAAAAAACTAATATAGAAGTCATAGAATTGTTTATACCGCTATCTATCTAAACAAGAAATAGTGCATCTGAATACTTCAGTAGATGGTCAAAGTTTGCTACAATGTTAAGAATTTCTTGAAGCATCCTCGGAGAACGCTGAATCTTTCTCCAATGCATTGAAGATATTGTATTTTCATGAATCCATCAAACTTGCCACAATGTGAAAGATGGGCTTCTAAAAAGCTCTTTTGTAAGATAGTTTAAAATATTTCAAGACTACACTTACAAGAATGATTAACTTGTAAATTTTTATTAAATTTTAAGTTAGAAATTTTTGACAAGATGTCAAAATACTTACCCTGATTTCTCAAGCTCCTTTTTTGAAACGCAAACAGCGGTGAACGTGTCCTTCAGCAAACACAGGTCCTTTTTCTTGCAATTCAGCTGACGACAAAGTTCGCCTGGAAAATAAAATAATTATAAAATTGTTGTGTTTATTATGCAAGTATTCAAGTGCACTTCGTGTAATTAATATCAAATGTATATTCGAGGTGAGCTCGGAAGGAATATATGAGGTACGGTACATTTTCTTTGCTGTATAGTAGACTCTCGTTATATTGCCGTTGACGGCTGTGCGAGCAGAGAACGATTATATAGACGATATAATATGAGGCAATATAAAGGGAAATAAATTCGAGACACGGTAAATACAACGCGTGACTAATTCAATGAGTAATAAAGCTAACGAGTGGCGATATAACGCGAGGTAAATACAATGTGTTAAAATTGTATGCGTGACAAATATAAAGTATGGGGAATGCAATACAACGTGTGACAAATTCAATAAGTGATAAATTCAACGACTGGCGATATAACGCGAGGCAAGTACAATGTGTGGTAAATTCGATGTGTAGTAAATTGAACGCATAGTAAATTGCATACGTGATAAATACAAAGCGTGGTGAACACAACGCGCGGCGATATAACGCGTGGCGATATAACACGAGGTAAATTGAATACGTAGCAATATAACGCGTGGTAAATTCAACGAGTAGGAATATAATGGTAAATTCTACGGGCAGTACATATAACACTATAATGGGTGGCAATATAACGCGAGTCAAGATATCGCACACACAGTTGGTCATATAAAGTAAAAACTTCTCACTCATTTTCTAAAAAATTTGCGACATTCGTCGATACATTAATAAATTGCCACTAACACCGTATAAAAAAAATGTAATAATTTGTCACGTTACTTTTGTAACAATATCACGAGAGTCTACTCTACACTAATTTCCTACGGTATCAACAAAGTGATACTATATATGGTCTTGTGATCCTATTTGAACGCGTTAATTAATGTTCAATGCGGTAATCAAGCAAGTAAATAATAATTAAATTTCGCTGTTCGCAAAAGGAGACCAGAATCCCACCAGGTAATAGGAAGTTTAATACGTAAAATCTCACGTGGAGATTCAATGACGTTGTAACGGTTACCATAGATTAATAATGCCTGATTAAATATGTCGTTCATTAGCAACGGCGTTGATAAGACGTAGCTGGAAGTGTAGCCAGAAGGGAATATTAAGTGTAGGGAGCATGTTTGTTTTAATGGAGGGCGATTATGGAAAGTGGGGCAGGGCAATAACTCTTCTTTTCTAAATGAAGTCGGGGATGGAGGGGAAAAGAGAAATATGTATAACGCGGTTTTGGGGCTAGAGTTTATCTTTACTATCTTGTTTGAGTGCGTCGCTGTATTTATGAATGCCTTAAAACTGTTATTTGCCGAGCGACAGGAAGGACGTTTATTTATTCGCGTTTAAGCGAACGGCTCCGGTGATCAACGTCGATCGAATATGCAACTCGTACGCCGGAAGTTTGCATGTCTTTGCAAACCCGGAGCGTGTACCGGGAACAATAATGCGATCCGACAGTTTCCACGCGAAGTGAATTGGATATCCAATGTCGATTCGACGACTCGCACGGATGTTCGATTTCTGACAGGAAAGGGGAGCGCAGGTTCAAGAACGTCGCGGCGAATTTTCCGCTTGCAGATTTATCGTGTTCGGTCAGTCAGACCCGGCTAGATCCTCCATTCGTAGCATGGAAATTCCAACGGACTAAAGAACTTGTTTTATGGGTTACACACGAATCGCACACGCTCACGTTTCACACACATAATTCACCAACACCGAAATCAACTAGCATGTTCTCCGAACTGAACAAAGGGACTTTCTAGGTGTCTTAGGTGAGATCTGAGAATATTGTAAAGATATTGTAAACATCTGGGGATGTTTAATTCTCTAAATTCCCCAAATCCCAAAAATGACCCAAATTCTTCAAATTTTCCTAAATCACCCAAATACTCCAAGTCCCTAAATTTCGAAACTTTCAATAACTATATTTCCAAATTCTCTAAATTCTGTAAATTATCCCAAACTTCAAAGTCAATAATTAAAACCCCATTCCTCAATCTTAGATTCCTCAAATTCCCAAAATTCTACAAATCTAAATTCACCAAATATTCAAAAAATTCTGAAATCCCCAAATTCGCCAAAATCCCCAATCTCCATTCGTTGCAGTCACTGTTTTCAGAATGGTCGTGGCATTTCATTCGTGCGAACAGCCTCGGTGTCGATGTACACGGGAATCGCATCGAAGAAACCGCAGGGCGGGCTTTGACCACCCTTTTTGATCCATTCAGTTTCTTTTTCGTTTTCGTCTTTTATCCCGGAAGTTCGGCCCACGCAAATGGCCGTGTTACCTGGGCGAAAACGAGCAGTTCGCGAAACGGCTGACTGCTATTCCTTAATTCATGTACGCTCGACTTTAATTCCACCCGCTATTCCGCTCCTTTCGGGGATATTAGTTGCCCGCCAAGGGAAGTGGAACTTCGCCGGGGCGAAACTTTTAATTAGACGCGTAACTGAACCCTCCGTTATTTGCGATACGCTCTCGTTTCTTTCTTTTTTTCCTTTCCGACGTACTATATCGACGCTGCGAATTCCGACGCTGGATGAACACCGACAAATCCGCCATTTTCACTCGTCGAGATGCACAATTTCGTTTGCAATTTGGACGAAAGTTGCGTGGGGATTGGGGTTACGATCATTCTAAGAGATATTGAAATAGCGAAACAAAATGGCGAAACATAAAATGGCTGTGGTTTAAGTAGTACATGCAAGCGAATGGTCAGACGTGAGATGGTACTCTTACAAGTATAACATCTATGACTACAATTTTATAATGTTCATAGATTAATTATAATATATAATCTTCGTGTATAATATACATTTTCAATAACCTTGATATATAACATGTAATTATAGTAAAATAGGTATGACTAATGTATTGATATTATAATTGCATTCATTTTCACGATCAGTGTATGAATGTGGATGAAACTTTAATTATTTCTCTTCAAACTGTTCGTCTCAACTAAATCTTTAGGATGAAAGCAAAATAAGAGGTCATCTTAACTTCACAAAATGGACCTGCGCTTTATAAAACCAATTTTTCATAAATATATCACAGGAAGTAGAGAAATGGAGAAAGCACAGGAAAGGGGTAGTGCACGTCCAATTTAAAAGTCGTACGAATTTAGCTGCATTTACGATACCATTGCAACATTGCAACCGTGTATTATGTAAGCACACAATTGTATTAATACAATTGTATTAAGAAACCACACATAATGCCATTGTGTTATTGTACCGGGTGCTATTGTAACATAGTAACCATGCAATTAACGTAGGATTACAATTAGCCAAACGAGTGTAGCAATCGACTGGCGCAATCTGAGCTCCGTGGGACAAAAGTGTCCGACGTAACTCGTCGAGGAGGAAGTGTAATGATCGCGACGGTTAGCTCAGGGTTACACATGAAATGGCGTCGTTCGAGGGAGTCTCAGCTCCGAGTTAATGGGCAGGAGAGAAATTCAATCGAATGCGGTATGCTTCGAAACGACCAATATCGCTTGTCGACTATTTCCAGACGAATGCAATTGTGCTCGGGCATTGAACGTTCGCCGCGCAGCTACATCAAAGAAACGAATCATTTCGTTTGGCGAAAATCCGGATTGCCTCCTTACGTCCACGACGGAATTAGTTTCGATCCCCTTCTACTCTCGAGCCGGCAATCAACCGTAACCCCCTTCGTAACTTTCAAATTTACTTCGACCATTCTAATCCTTTCGGGGTGGAAAAAGTGAACGGGTAACGGGCGGTTAATTCGGGAAGATAATCAACAACATTTTTCGTTTGGCTTGGTAATGTGGATCGATTTTATAGGGAATTTAGGGAGGACGAAATCAGATCAGTAATACTTCTAATTTGGGGTGGTAATGTGGGGTGATTTTATAGGGAATTTGGGGTGGTAATGTGGGGTGATTTTATAGGGAATTTGGGGAGGACGAAATCAGATCAGTAATACTTCTAATTTGGGGTGGTAATGTCGTGTGATTTTGTAGGGAATTTGGGGAGGACGAAAGCTGATCAGTAATACTTCTAATTTGGGGTGGTAATGTGGGGTGATTTTATAGGGAATTTGGAGAGGACGAAAGCTGATCAAAATACTTCTAATTTGGTGTGGTAATGTGGGGTGATTTTATAGGGAATTTGGGGAGGATGAAATTTGATCAGTAATACTCCTCGTTAGGGTTGGTGACATAGGTCAATTTTATGGGGTTTTTGATAAGTAAAAAATTAGATCAGTAATATTTCTCGTTTGGGTTGGCAGCATAGGATGATTTTATAGGAAATTTGGAAATATGAAAATCAGAGGTTTTAGGAATTAAGAGATATAGTAATTTAAGGATCTAGGAATTTAGGCGATATAGGATTCTAGGGATTTAGGAATCTGGGGACCTAGGAATTTGGAAACTTATAAATTTAGGGATTTTGGGGTCTGGGGTTCTAGAAATTTAGAAATTTGGGGATCAAGGAACCTTGAAATCTAGGAATTTGGGAATCAAAGAAGTTAGGAATCTAGGGATCTAGGAACATAAAGATATAGAAATCTAAAGCTTTCATAATTTGGCAATATAAGAATTAGAAAATCTAACAATTAAAAAATTTAACAATAATTTCCAAATTTAGAAATTTAAAAATTAAACATTTCCAAATTCGGAAATGTCAAGCCCCTAAAATTAGAAAATGAGAACTTCTGAAAATTCGCAATGTAAAATTTATAAGAATGTGTCATAGTTTAAACGAATCGAAACGGAGACAAATTTGATCTGATATTAATAGATGAACGTTGGATAGGACGGTTTAGAGTGAAACGCTTATTAAGGATGAAAAGGGTTATTTCGTGAATGTTCTCGGAACCATTTAACCCCATAAATTATCGGAATATTCGGTGACCCTCCCAACTGTGAAACACCTCCCCCAAAATGGTATTACGATATCGATTACGGCGTATATTAGGCTACTGACAATTACGGAGCACAATGCGGCCAAAATGGGCTAGACTTCTACGTGAATTGGACGTCGCGAAACGGAGATAGCACCGACGATCGATCATACGTTTCGAGGGCTGAATGATCGACGATGCTAATATCGAAGATGCTGGATAACCTCTGGAACCAGATAAACCATCGACAATAACCGGCACGAAGAAATTGCTACCAGGAATCGATATCGCTGCTGTTAACCCTTGTATGTGTGTCACAGCGTCATAGTGGTAAGTTACTATTAAACGACGCGTGGAGTCAGGATTCACAAGGGAATATAAGTGGACTAAAAATATAAGTGGCTATAAGTATCTACGAAATGAGTTTCGCTTCGAATGACTAGAGTGTATTTTGCTATGTACTCGATGACTCGAGAGTCTTCATTTATCGGTGTAATATCATAATTAAAAGTTCTGAAGAGCTTCTCCTCTGAATTTTTTGAATATTATATCGAGCAGTTTTGAATTTATACATATTGTATTATAATCATTTATACCTGGCCACCTGAGCCGCGTTTCTACTTTTTTATTTATTTATGGACGTAGCATATTTTTTCAGACGCGTTCTCCATTTTCTCGTAGCAACCCTCGTAAACTGCCATCCTAAATCATCTCATATTTCCAGACTCATAAAGTAAGCTTTAAAAGAATATAACGCGAACACAAGCAACACCGTGTAAATTATCATTATGTTCGTAACATTGTTACACAAGAACCTTGATTAACATTATCTTCCACGATCTACTGTAATTCGTAACATCGATTCAAGTTACGTACAAATTTTTTCAACAAGACACTCACTTATGCATTCACACAAATTATTATTCGTGTAATATATGAATGAATTGTTTTACATGTACGTTTAAATTTTATGGTAATTCAACGTGTAATAATTTAACGCGTAATAATCCGGCACGTGATATTTCAACGTGTGATAATTCAATATGTAATAATTCAATGCGTGATAATTCAATGTGTCATAATGTATTTTCTGTTAATTTAGCTTGTGGTAATTTAACGAGTAGTAATTTAACGCGTGGCTATCTAACGAACCGTAATCTAACGCGTCGTAATCTATCGAGTAGTAATTTAACGCGTCGTAATCTATCGAGTAGTAATTTAACGCGTAGTAACGTAACGTGCAGTTATTTAACGCGTGGTGATACTATACGTGGTAATCTAGCACATAGTAGTTCAACGCGTGATAATCTAACATGTAGTAATCCAATGAGTAGTTATCTAACGCGTGGTAATCTGACGAGTAGTAATCCAACGCGTTGTAATCTAACGAGTAGTAATCCAACGCGTTGTAATCTAATGCGAGGTAATCCAATACGTGGTAATCTCACGGATAGTAATCTAACGCATGGTAAACTAAAGGGTGGCAATCTGACGAGTACTAATCCAGCGTCTAATAATTTGTCGAGTATTAATCTAGCGTCTAAGAATCTATCGAATACTAATCTAGCGTCTTGTAATTTATCGAGCATTAATCTAGCGTCTAATAATCCATCGAATATGAATCTAACGTACAATGCTCTAACGCGTGCAAAAATAAACCAGACAACATATTTCTTTTCTATTACACAATACAAATACTGTATTATTTATTTCCTTAACATAAATGCTGTATTATCAAGTTACAAAATTTAATTAGTAAAATATTGATTTATCGATGCACGTTGATCTTCATAGCGTATCCGTGCGTTTGCCTACAGGAATGAAAGATAACCAAAGGAGATAAGGTGGCAGGATCGGGAACTCGATTACTTCGATACATGATTAAATTATATAGATACAGGGTAATTGCACGTATCGCATCGCCGGCGTGGAATTTACAACAGCGTTATTGGAAGCAAAGTAACAAGTTGTAACACGGATCGAGAACGACTTTTCTCTCGCAATTTATTTCACCATTAAAACACACGTCAAGATACAACCACCAGGAAGATTTATAATGCACCTCCGTTGGCTTATGGAGCATGTTTAACCTCCGCTACACCGTCTTCTTTCAACTTACAATTAGTCGTAACGCCCGCAATTTCTCTTCGGGCAATTTTAGCCAAAGGAAAGTTCGCATAGTTTCTTATTTCTATCGATATTTCTTTCCACCCTTTTTTCTCTATCAAAAACATGCTCTGTCTAATAAACGTAATTTTTGTATCAAATAAAACGTCAGGTTTTTATTAACGAAATTTTGTTCTGAATGTACGTCAGTAAATTTTAAAGCTCTTATTTCTTTTATCTTGTAAAACAAATATCGATTGTACACAAAATACGACATATGTAATACATGAAATAACTATTATCGATTAATCTTTCATGAATACGTATCAATAGAATTTAATTGGAATACGGTATTTGACATGTTCGATGGTTTTCGATGAATTAAATTCAAGCACGAAAGATTTATTGTTGTTATTCGGTATTGAAATCTGAATATTCTTCTTTCATATATTTTTTCAATATTCTTTTTATCGGTGCGCTTCGTCTTTACGTATCTTAGCGCGCACAATAAATGAATCTATCGGATCAGTTTATTGAATAGAGATTCGAATTCGAATCCCTCGATCGTAGAACGATTACAGTAAATTGAACAATCGAGTCGTCAGCAGATGCTTCGCAGAGATGTTCATATCGTGTCGCGTCATCAATTATTCCGCGTGATCGAAATAATTGTGCTCAGCCGTGACATGCAAGATTAGAAACCGGATATTTCATTTATCACGTCGAGCTAATTTAATCACACGGCTTGTTCAACCTGTTGACAGAGTCTTTCGTTACCGATTTCCCTTTCGAGTACGAAACAAGATTTCTGAATCGCAATTACTGCCTCTACGCGGTGTGCCAGTTAATTAATGAGTCACTTGAAATCATAATTAAGGACTGCATTTGAAATTGTTAAATCAGGATGAAATTACCACCTGGATCAAATCTACTGATGAAGATTAAATTAATTTGCGAATTTTTAGCTTCTTAAATATTCGAAGTTACAAATATATAAATTCCCTACATTCCAAGTTTTTTACGTTTCTATAATTTCAGGAGTTTTTAATTCCCTAGATTTGTAATTTCTTGAACTTGTAAAATTCCTAAATTTCCAGATACCCAAATTCGAATTCCCAAATATCTAAATTCCCTAGATATTGAATTCAACTTTTTGCAATTTCAAGAATTTTTAATCTTCCAACTTTATAATTTTTTAAATTTCCAAAATTCCCAAATTTTCGAATTCCCAAATTCTTCTAAATTCCCCAGATGTTCAAATCCCCCAGATTTCTACGTTTCTAATTTCCTACACTCTACCTAGATTGCAAAAGTCTCGAGTTAAAAAATTCCCTAGATTTTTAAGTTCTCAAGAGTCCCAGTTCCTCAGATGTTAAAATTCCCTAGACAACTATATTCCCAACTTCCTAAACTCCGTAGACCAAAAATTTTCGAATAAAAAAATTCCCTATATTTCTATATTCTTCCATTTTTGAATGGCCCCAATTTCTCTAAAAGTACCTCCAAATTCTCGAATTCCCTAGATATCTACATCCTCAAATTCTTAAACTCCCTAGATAAATGTAAAAGTTTCGAAACTTGAAAACTTCAAACTTTACGAGTCTCTAAATTGAACAAGTTGCAAAAGTTTAGGAATTTAAAAATGCAGAAATCCCAAAATTTGGAAGTTTGCAAATTTGAAAATTATGTACCCTCTATGTTTCTATAAATGCCATTTTACAATCCCCAAAATTTCTACGTCTGTTCGAATTATGAGATTTGAAATCGATGAAATATTCGGCGATTTAAAAAAACTCTTCTTGTTCGTTCGTTCGAATACCTCGCTGGGCCGTGTGTTCCTTTTTATCCGCGGCTAAATAGCCAATTACTTGGAAGTTGGTGGCTAACCCACTTCTCGAAGTGCAAATTCTGTCGCCAAGGGAAAAAAGGGAAAACGAAAGAAGTCTTCGGGGGCGAAGGGTGGAGAGCATTAAAGTTTCCCGACGAAGTTTGAGGAACCTTTGGTACGCAAATTATGCAGTATTATGTTAATCGGTCCAGGGGTAGGTAACTTTTACCTATTCCTTCGAGCTGCTTTGCAATACTGTACCGAAACTCGTTCTTGATTAACTTTTCGCACAAAGCGCGCAACAATGAATTCAGCCCCCTCTCGTTTTTTTCTCCTCCTTCGACCAAGCTGTTCCTCGTTTTAATAATAACCACATCGAACCGTATCAGGCCTCTTCTCGCTCTAATAACGCATTAACATCTCGCAAATGAAAAAAATGCAAATTGCAAAATTTTCACTTGCAAAGCGTATCCCGCTCGAAACGTGAGCCCACCGTTTGACAGGGGAACGCGATAAACATCGATGTAACGAATATCGGTGTATTCGTAAGAGAAGCGTTACAGCTGTAATCCATTAAACATTCTATGGTATTTTATTGCCGCTAATGTATCTGGCGCATTCAATTCGAAGCTTTTGTATTTCTGAATGAATTTATCTTACAATGAGGCAACGTACGAGATAGGAGGTATTACACGTTCGACGGGAAACAAACGGATTACGTTTTCAATCGTTAGCGAAGAGGACGGGGGCGACTGGTTTGTATGGGTGAAAACAAATACGATTCTTTTGTAAATTGCACGGTTAGATCAGTCTGGCGAGAACAACACACAAAGAATGAATGTAATCGTGTGTACTCGTTTCGTTATTGCTACGATAACAATTCAGTTCTTTTATCTTTTACTATGCGGTTCGTCGCACCCCGTCCCTTTAATGCTCCGCTACTATTTTCCTTTCTTCCTCTCATTCATATTACGAGCACGCGAACAAGTGACGCACGACAAAAAAAAATATTCGCTAGAGTATTTCCTGCGTGGACCGCGCTTGAAATTTTTCCGTTTCGCTCCTCGAGTTTGCCCACCATCCGTCATTGCCTGTTATCGCCTAAGTACAGCACGGATCGTTCGAAAAATTTCGGTCGACTGTGTCTTTTGGGACGCCACTTCGGAGATTGGGGAATTGGACATTCGAGATTTCTGGGAACTTCGGAATGTGGGACTTTGGAATTCTCGGCTTCAGGAAATTTTCAAGTTCTAGAAATTTGAGGATTTTGGAATTTTAGGAATTTGGGATTTAGGGAACTTGGGGATTTGGAGAATGTGGAATTTAGGATTTGGGGAATTTGGGATTTAGGGGACTTGGGGAATTTGGGATTTGGGGAATGTGAGATTTGGGGAATTTGGGACTTGGGGAATTTGAGATTTGGGGAATGTGAGATTTGGGGAATTTGGGATTTGGGGAATTTAGAGTTTGGGAAAGTTAGGATTTGGGAAATTTAAAATTTGGGGAATTTGGGATTTTGAGAATTCAGAACTTCGGGAATTTAGGATTTGGGGAATTTGGGATTTTGAGAATTTAGAACTTGGGGAATTTAGGATTTGGAAAATTTGGGATTTGGGGAAATTGGGATTTGGGGAATTTGAGATTTGGGGAATTTGTGATTTGGGGAATTTGAAATTTGGCGAATTTAGAGCTTGGGGAATTTAGGATTTGGGGAATTTTTGATGGAAGTTTGCCTTCCCACATTTATATATCGCGCGGTTTGTAGGGATTGAGCGTTCTTTTGTTTCGCCGATTGACTGGAACGATGTTCATTGCGTTGCGAGAATTTTTTTTCCCAGCGAGCGTGTCAACATGCACGCAGTAAACATTATATCTGTATTTTCGTATATTAATAAATAAGCTACAATTCTAACAATTTTGAATTTGGGGAATTTGAAATTTGGGGCGTTTAGAACTTCGGGAATTTGGGATTTGGAGAATTTGTAATTGGTTATTTAGGGAATTTAGAACTCTGAGAATTTCGAGTCTAAAGAAATTTTCCCCGAGAAATTCGTAACCTAGGGAATTTAAAATTCGGAATTGCAGTTTAATATATCCTAGCTTCAAGGAATTTAGAATCTAGGGAATTTGGTATTTAGGCAATAAGAATCTTTTAGGATCCATCGATTTTGGTGTTTTGGGAATTTAGTGATTTTAAGAACTGGAAACTTCAATTCTAGGGATTTTACGAACTTGAGATCGAGAAACTTTGTGATATCTCCTGTTCGGTATCTAGAACGTAAATTTATGAATTTGGAAGTTTGAGTCAATATAATTCGGAATTTGTCAATTTTTAAGAATTGAGGCTGTAGGGAATTTAAGATTCTGAGAATTTTGGATCCTGAAAACATTGAACTTTCCAATTTCGTGAATCGAAAACTACATAATCTTAAAAAGTTAAGTTTTTGATCCTCGATAAAAGATGTCGAAATTTTCGAACTTAGAATGTTGCGAATATAAAAATTAATGTAAAGCTTCCAACGTTAGAAGTTCGAAAAGAAAACTGCGCGTAATCAGAACGCAAGCTTCGGTATGAAACGCGTGCGACTTTCGCGTGTACCCTCGGTGCCCCTCGATAACAACGGTTTTACCATACAAGAGACGAACGCAACGTTGTCGGTTGTGGAGGTACAAAGGGTTAACCCGCGGACCTATTATTATGACCACCCTCGAATCACCGGGCAGACTTCCGCGGTTATTTCTGCTGAAAGGGGACAAAGTAATTGCGGCTAACATGCCGACGATTCCAGAGCCGGCAGCTAGCACGCCGCGATTCAATTTAACGAACGCACGTAGCACGCCAGGAACCGGCAGAAAAATAGAGGGTCGAAGGGAAGGGATGAAAAAGGAGATCTGATTTATCGATTCCGGGCCGGTTCGCATGGCTGCTGGTTCGCGACGAATATTTTCCATCGCCTCGTGAGATGCGTCACGAATTTCTCTCCTATTTTCAGCCTGTTCTACCGTCAATTAGCTTCCTTTGCACGGACAAAGTTACGAACAGACTTGAAATTTGTATTCGGCAACGTTTCTTTGTTTATAGCGTTATTTTTAGTCGGTGTATGGGTTAATTTAGTACTGCATAAGAGTTTTACATTAATTTGAAGAAATTTGATTTATATCCGAAATGTGAGAATTTACAGATTTGCAATTTTAGTGTAGGGACTTATGAATATAGGTAACTAGGGAATTTGAACATTTTCAAATCTGGGTTAGAAATTTGAGGTCTTAGAAAAGTAGGGAATTTAGACATTTGGGAATTTGTGATCCTAGGAAATATAGTGATGTGGGTATCTAGAGAATATTGAAACCTGGGGAATTTAGTAAGGTGACAATGTGGCTATCTAGGGAATATTAGAATCTAGAGAATTTAGAAATTTGAGAATGTCGATATCTATAGAATTTAGATATTTAGGGAATTTAGAGGATTGAGAATTCGGAAATCTAGGGAATTTATGCATTCGAGAATTCTAAAATCTAGGGAATTTGGAAAAGTAAAGAATGTAGAGATACAGGGAATTTAGTAACGTGAGAATGTGGATATCTAGGGAATTCTGAAATCTAGGGAATTTAGGAATTCGAGGATTCTAAAATCTGGGGAATTTGGAAACTAGTGGAAGTAGAAACACAGGGAATTTAGTAACGTGAGAATGTGGATATCTAGGGAATTTTTAAATTTAGGGAGTTCATGGATTTGAGGATTCTGAAATCTAGGGAATTTAGAAAATAAAGATTGTAGAAATACAGGGAATTCAGTAACGTGAAAATGGAGATATCTAGGGAATTTTGTAACGTGAGACTATGGTTATCTATAGAATTTATAAATGTAAGAAATTTAGGGATTTGAAAGTGTAAAAGTCTAAATGTAGAAATTTGAGAATTTTACAAAAAATTGTAAAATTGAAGAATTTCGTAATAAAAGAATTGCAGAAAATCAGACAATTGCACTTCGGATATTAAACTTGAAGCTCGCATATCAAAAGCGTTATTTCGTGTTACTTTTACGTCACTAAACCGTGTCAGTATATCGATAAGTATACTTACTGTTAGGGTCGTGTATCCATCTCTTCTTGTCACCCACTTTCATTATACGCGTGTCATCCTGCAACAGAGAATCGATACTTTCATTAAATCACACGGTCCCGATTTCCATTCAGCGTTTTATCAGTACCTCCATTCACACCGTAATGATTGATTACGCGATTATTCACAGCTATTGTGTAACTCTTTACGGGATCAAAGGAAACTCCGACGCGTAGTTCCATAAATTCGTCGCTCTCTGTCAATGCAGAAACGCGGTGCATCGCGAGTCGTGTATCAAGAGAAGTCAAGGTCGAATCCCTGTGTCACGAAATTCATGTTCGAGCCTCGTTTTACAACGAAAGTCGCATAGCGGCATTCAATGCTGCGCGCAGGCATAGCGAAATGTGACGAACGATCGCTCATCACGTGCATAAAATTCAGGGTTGCACGGGGCAAAAAGAGCAGAACGTTTTCGAAGTTCAGGCCGAGGTCGACCAAGATGAGGGTGAAAACAGGGGGTGAAAAGGGTCGTACCTCGCGTGATAGTTCACGTACCACTTTCGAATAATTCCAGGATAATATCTAACATACCTATGGGAAGAAGTCGATTTAATCTAGGCTACTGACCATCTAGGCTACTTTCGACCACGTGGACACTTTTTGCGATCGACTTTTATTTATTCGACGTCTGACATTTACTTCGGTCAATCAGGTTAATTCGATCATTTGTCAATTTTTTTCGTGGGAATTTATTTTCGTACTCTCTTATTTACTTATCAGGAAATTGTTCAGTGGGTAGAGGTACATTGATATTATTCATATTTTCTATGCAGTTTAATTATAGATACTATTGTGGATACTATGTGATAGAATATTGTACTTTATTCAATTTTGTTGGTCACCTTATTTAATATCTGATCGATCACACAGTATTGCAGGCAAAATTGAAGAATTTAGGAATTCCTTTTCGAAGTTTGAAACTTTGAAATTTTCTATATCAAATATTTAGAAAATTTTCCATTTTCAAGTTTTCAAGCTTTGAAATCATGTAGCTCAGAAATTATCAGAATTTCAAACTAAGAAATTTACAAATTTAACATTCTTGAACTATCCCAACTTAGGGCCATATAGCGAGACCCCACTGTGGTCCTCTACATCAGACGTTGAACTTCAAATTGATACGCTAAGAATGATATTTTGTGATACTTTTATCTTATTAAATTGTTCATTGATACGTTAGTTCATTAATATCTGTGCATCTTTAGGATGATATAGAAGTTTTGATAAGTCAAAGAACAAATATACAATTTTTTTAGTTTTGTGCACTAGTAAAACATGATTTTGAAATATTCATCAGATATCTTCATATATCAGTAAGATTATATTTATACATTAGTTAGATGTTGTTGTTAAAAATGAATACGACAACTTCATGATCTAGTAAGATTATATTTGAACATTTTATTTATGTATTAGTTAGATGCTGTTCTTAGATACTAATAAGACACCTTCATGAACCAGTAAGATTATATTTGTACATTTTACTTCTGCATTAGATAGATGCTGATGTTAAAAATGAATACGACACCTCCATGATCTAGTAAGATTATATTTGTACATTTTACTTCTGCATTAGATAGATGCTGATGTTAAAAATGGATAAGACACCTTCATGACCCAGTAAGATTATATTTGAACATTTTATTTAGTCAGATGCGGCTTTTAGACATTAATAAGATATGTTCACACATCAGTAAGATTACATTTGCACATTAATAAGCTTCTTAAAAAGAAACAAGAAACGTGGGCCACAATAGATGCAGCGTAACCCGAGGTTCATCCAAGCCACGTTTGCATAAACTGTTATTTTGGAGCAGTAATTTGAGCGAACTCCTTGAACTATTTTCTACGAGAGAAATAATGGCGGTACGCGAAGCGTGAAATACTTGGAGCCGAAGCTCTTCAACGTCAATTCACAATAGCCGGTTACCGAGGTACAGTCGCACGGTGATATTTTAATTTCCATGCAAATTGTATCGCGCATCGGAGCGCTCGTTCTCGCCAAAAATTCGCCGTCGAAACTCGAGTATTACGTATTTTCCAACTCGCCGCCGCCAAATGATCCATTCACTGCGTTTCATTTTTTGGAAAAAGTGAATTTTCTGCGACGTCGAATATTCGCGATATTACTATGCGCCGGTTAAATGGCGGCCCCGTTTTTGTACAATCGTGTTTGGCACGGGTATACAATTAGAACCCGGGAATGATATTTTGCAATTAAGAGAAGACACAAAGAGCCAACCTTAGCCAAAATGGAAGACAATACGAGAGCCACTCGTTGCAACGTTTTGGACTTTCAAATTGCACGGTGCAATCGCTGCAACGACGAGCAGTCTGTAATTATCATCGAACGGAATAAGGAATAAGCTAGCGTGGAGCTATGGAGCGAATTTACTGCGGTTTCAAACAAATTTCATGTCTCTAGGAATAATTACAGTGATCGAGCTGGACGGGCTTTTCGAATTTATTAGGCGATGCACGTAACGAGCTGGTTAGAATGAAAATATGGCAATTATTTAATGCTAGGTTATCTAACACTCGAACATGTCAGATACTAGTCATTTGGGGGGGGGGGGGGATTAGGAATTTGAGATTTGGGGAATTTGGGATTTGGGGAATTTGGAATTTTGAGAATTTAGAATTTGGGGAATTTAGGATTTGGAAAATTTGGGATTTGGGGAATTTAGAATTTGGGGAATTTGGAATTTTGAGAATTTAGAATTTGGGGAAATTAGGATTTGGGATTTGGGGAATTTGAAATTTGGTGAATTTGGAATTTTGAGAATTTAGAATTTGGGATTTGGGAAATTTGGGATTTGGGGAATTTAGAATTTGGGGAATTTGAGATTTGAGAAATTTTGGAATTGGAGAATTTGGGATTTGGGGAATTTGAAATTTGGCGAATTTGGGGAATTTGGGATTTGAGGAATTTGATATTTAGGGAATTTAGGATTCGGGGAATTTGGAATTTGGGGAATTTAGGATTTGGGAAATTTGGGATTTGGGGTATCGAGAATTTGGCGAATATGGGGTTTGGGGAATTTAGAATTTTAAGAATTTATAACTTGGGGAATTTAGGATTTACAAAACATCTAAACATGTGAATATGTGTTATGCATACGATAATAAACAAATGATCGATATTTCGAGGTTGAATTAAATTTAATCGACTGCACAGTTTCCGAGTTCGGATAGAGGGATGTATTCTCGCGTTAAAGTCTAATTTTCACGCGACAGGCACATTAGAAGTACGGGGTGGGATTAAAACGGCTCAAGACGTTTCTCTAATGCGAGCGCGAAACATTGAACGCGGCGACGATCCTCGAAAGTCGAGCCACTCGCGATAAATATGGAACGATTCAGCGTTTGCAGAAACAGCGTCGCGACGCCTCGCGTCGGATCACGAGAGAAAGGACACTTGGATTATGGAAATTCACGTTTCCGTGGATCAATAATTAATCAGCGAGCTAATCAGCTTTCGCGGCGTGACGACCGTTTCCACTGTACGGGTTGTTTCAAAAGAAAATTCTATCGTTGTTCTCTTAGAGGACAAAAAGGAAAATATCCCTAGATTCATACTGAACTGTATCCCTAGGTATCCCTATATTCCAACGTTCCTATATCCCTAGATCTCAACTCTAATCCATATATCCCTAAGAATTCGTATATTCGTACATTCCCTAATACTGCGATACACAGAAATATCCCTAGATCCTCCGAAATATCCCGAAATTCCTAAACACCTCTAGACCCCTATTTCTAGATTATCAAAAATATTTGTATAGTCCTAAATATCCCTATCGTTAGTTCGTTAAAAGTCCCTAGATACCTGAATATCCCTCGATACGGAGATATTGTGATCGCAAATGTTGAAGCATGCAATAATTCAAGGGTGGAACGAAGCAAAGAAGGATCATTATGATAATGAATATTTTGGATAAGAAGTTCGGAAGCTAATGCGGAGAACCGAGAACGAGCTGTATAATAAGATAGTAACTAACAACAAGGGGTTTTCAATATCAACGGAGGATTTGCAACAAACGGATACTAGACGCCGCGAAGCATGCGGTTCGGGACAAGTTTCGAACAAGTATCTGCGGCCACGTAAAAGCGCTTAATTGCCCAAGTTCTATGGCCCAGTTCACGTTCCCCTTTCTTGGGGCTTGTATCGTGTGGCAGCCGGTCGAATTTCGATTCGAGAAAACAAATCAAACCACAGGCTTAGGAGATTGTTCCCGACAGAAGGACGGAACGAGAACTAACGAACGGACCGGGAACGTTAATTGATGAGGATCCACCAGCTGTTTGGCCCTTCGTTAACCTTTTATCTCGCGGGATAATGTCCGGACGAATAACGGGCGCAATTACAAATGGAACTGGGGTATGGAAGTGCCATTAATTCGGTGCTTTTGTTATTAGAATTCTGGCGGTTAGACGAAATTTTTTAGAGAAAGGGAGACTGTGGTGTATGTTGATGTGAATCGTGTTTCATAATTTTTATTTAATTATTTTCATTTTTACTTCGTCAGTAGTAATGCAATTTACTAGTAACTAGTACTTAGCACTGCATTAGTACTTTTGCTCATTCATCATGATGTATAATTTGTTATTCTAGACATAGTATAATTTAAATTTCGCTGATGTGAAGATTTTTGACTTTGCTTGTTTATTTTTTATTTATTTTCTACTTACATGACTTGCTTTTCGTTTATTTTACTTAGACGATTATAGTTTATTTATGTAAACTCAGGTCTAATATTTATGTAAATACAGATATACTCATGATTCATATTATGAAGTCATTTAACTTCCAGTTAACGTACTGTTATGATAAATTACTTTTTACTTTTGCAATATTGCACGAGAACATAAGAAAAAGTTCTGTGATTTCACCACTCAAATTCTATAGAATTTTACAAGTTTTATATTCAATGAATTATTACACTTTCCATACACAAATCTATGTATGCACTGGACATAACTTATCAAAAGTTCTCTCTTTAAAAAATCATCTATTCAGCAACTAATCAGAACAAAAATTGTTTTCATTTGTTTATTTTACATTCTTAAATAATAGTACAAAAGCAAAAGGTAATAGTGTTACTGATAAAAGTAGTGCAGCTAAAAATGGAGCGACAATTTTAGCCAGCAGCGCAGTCTAAACCGTTTCAAAATGACTGGTTTCAAGCTTTACATTTTATACCACAAAATGTGGTCGCTCTAGAAATGTCTCTCACATTTTTAAAGAAGAATGCTTGAATACTTTGTTTCCAATAAAGTTTGTTCTGTAATTTCTATTTTACTTTAAAATCAATAACGCAGGTAGTTCTACTTTCAGGATAATCTGTCAGAATAATTTATAGTTAGTTTTGTTAGATAATCTCTTTACAGAATATCGTATCAACGAACAGAAACATTTCAGTTCTACAATCCAATACCCCACAGAAATAAAATACGCAACAATTCTAATCTAGGAAACATCAATTACAACGGGTGTTCGGATCTCAAGAAAACGCTCCCACCGGTGAAATATCTTTTTCTCTTGCCATTCCTCTCGATTCCGCTTTGACATGAACGTACGAACAGGTTGGAGAATCGCCAAGCTTCGTAAAAATCGTCCCATTCGCGGCGAACGTTCATCGACATTTTTATAAGTCGATTCGACGTTTCTTCGTTTCTGAAACCGCCGGTCGTGACTCGGATAGAAACTCGGCTTAATTGGCTATCTAACTTTTCTAGTTAAACAGTCCACCGTTTCGTGCTATTTTAACAAATTTTTAATAACAGACAATGCGAAAAAGATAACTTAATCCCGCTTCCGAAACCGAAAACGTTGTGGGGGATGAAACTTTTTCAATTTCAAATTTATTTTACTGCACGGATACTCTGACTCGTAATACACTGTATGCAGTGTATTATTATACACTATAGTTGTATGTGAATTTAGAGATTAAATTGCGTAGAAAATTTTTAATATTTGCTTCAGGTTTATATGCGAGTTTTCGAAATTTTTAAGTTTTGAATTTTTTAGATATATTTTTATATGTATTTTATATTTTTTGTATATGTATTTTGAGTGTGAACGAATGTTGTAACAGGGTTTTATAGATGAATATTGTAACAGAGTTTTATAGATGAATATTGTAAAGTTATTTACAGTAGAATTAATATTGACTTACACGAAGTTTAAATGTTATCATGAATATTGTAAAAAAATTGTAAACGTTGAACGAATGTTTTGTAAATAAATGTTGTGGGGTGAAGTAATTATGGGGTGATTTATTTTACGGGCAGGTTCATTCAGTTGGACTGTGAATGCTGAGAAAGATTTTCGATCGAAAAGTGTTTGAAGCAGCAAGTTTGGTCCCTTTCGATATTGTAGTAGATTTATCTGATAGGTTCTAAAGCACCCTCAGGGGTTGAAGTTTCTGACAAGGACTAAGTATTCAGCGTAAACGTGACTTTCTTGCTATCCTGGAGATTCGAAATTTTTCCGGCTCGTTTTTCTATCGCCACGATTTATCAAGCTTAGTTTTCAACTGAGCAGCGTTAAACATTTAAATTATACGAATCATTTGTTACTCACCGCTTCAAGTACCACTCGTAAACTATACGATTTAAAAATGTAAATCATGTACCATCGTAATCTTGCTGCAAACTTGAAGTACGAGGGAAAAATATAAAGGAGGATTTTCAAATATAAATGTGCAGGTTTAAATTTTGTAAGATGCAGATTAAACATGTAAATGCAAATGAGATTAAAATAGAAATTAGACCTAAAAATACGAACATAAAATATTAATTTAAAGTTTTAACCAAACGTTTGTGAAATTTTGTTCGAAATAATGAAAAAAAATTGTTAATCGTCGAATTATAGGAATCGTTCATTTTTCTATAAAGTTCGAGGCAGCTTCCAAATGGAATTTGAACTTTTCAAATATTTCAAACGACCATTATGTTAGTCACCGATCGGGTGTTCGGTTGAAAAAAAAAATTAGCCAGGAGAAAAGTTTGAAACCGCTATTAATACCCGCCCTTTGGCCGCAACTGTATTAAAAGTGAGCGAAACTACTCGCAGGAGTAGGCAACCACCATGAACGACGAACTTTACCAATTAACCAGGCTGTCGCACGCCCTTCCGGTGTTATTCTAGGGTCGAAACTCGATCGTAAAGTCTGCCGGCGATTATCCATAATTACTATCGGTCCTCGCTTCTTCGTGACTTTGAGAAACACCCTGATGAGCCCTTGATCCTCGAGGATGCTTTCATTGAGCGTGACGAACAAACTTTGTCATGCACAAAGTGTATTTAATTGTGTTACGTTCGGTTCGATATCTTGTAGCGAAATAGTAATTTCGATCTTTTAATTTGTATTGAACGAACGATATTTATATTCGATTTTGTTATGGGTTATTAAATATTTTGTTCATGGGAGAATTTTGGGACTTGGGGATTTGAGAAATTTGGGGAAGTTAGGGACTTTAGGGATTTTAGAAGCTGAAAGAATTTTGGGATTTGGGGAATTTGGAATTTTGGGAAATTTGGGATTTGGGGAATTTAGGATTTGGGGAATTTGGAACTTGGGATTTGGGGAATTTGGGATCTGGGGAATTTGGGATTTGGGGAATTTGGGATCTGGGGAATTTCGGATCTGGAGAATTTGGGATTTGGGGAAATTTGGGATTTGGGGAATTTGGGATTTGTTGAATTTGAGATTTGGGGAATTTGGGGATTTGGGATTTGGGGAATTTCGGATCTGGGAAATTTGGGATTTGGGGAAATTTGGGATTTGGCGAATTTGAGATTTGGGGAATTTGAGATTTGGGGAATTTGGGATTTGGGGAATTTGGGATTTGTTGAATTTGAGATTTGGGGAATTTGGGGATTTGGGATTTGGGGAATTTCGGATCTGGGAAATTTCGGATTTGGGGAAATTTGGGATTTGACGAATTTGAGATTTGGGGAATTTGAGATTTGGGGAATTTGGGATTTGGGGAATTTGAGATTTGGGGAATTTGGGATATAGGGAATTCGGAATTTGGGGAATTTGGAATTTGGGAATTCGAGGATTTGGGGAATTTGAAGATTTAGGACTTGAGAATTTCGGAAACTTGAGAATTTTTTGACACTGAAACTTTGGAATTATTCGAGTTTGTTTTACAAGTTTTGGACTTTGAGAATTTGGTAATTTGGGAACTTGAAGATTTAAGGGTTACGAATTTGGAGATTTGAGAACTGATAGATTTGAAGATTTGAAACTTGATAATTTGGGGATTTAAGAATTTGGAGGTTTGAGAATTTGAGGATTTTTAAATTTGTGTATTTGACAATTTGAAGATACAGAAACTTGAGGACTTGAGACACTGAAATTTGTAGAATATAAGATTTTAGAATTTGTGAATTCTGCGAATTTGAAATGTTAGAGATTTGAGAATTTGGGAACTTGAAGATTTAAGAGCTTGAGGACTTAAAGATTTATTTCCTGTGAATTTGAGAGTCTGATTCAAAAGCTGTAAAATTTATAAATCTTTGGAATCTGAAACTTCAGTTTTGAAACCTCGATTCCATAATTGCTCACCCTAATCGATGGTAATAAAAATCACTATAAATTCAATTTCATAAAAGAATTTTATCACGAGCGCAGTTACTATTATTCATAGCTTCCACGACCTTTTAGTCTACTTAACCAACTCGCAGTGTAACGAACAGAATCATCTTCCTAATTATGACACAACCCCGAATTAAATTCGTGAAATCGAACATCTGGATCCACCGCCACCAAACATAAACGTGATCCACAAATCGCTCGAACCTTGATTTTTCCCGAAACAAGCATACATATTAGCCATCCGCAGAACTTCAACAGTCACGGATTGCACGGCAAACCGCGAAATTTATAGACTTTCGGGAAATCGATGAAAGCAGGGCGGGGACAAGAGGAGGGCATGCCCGGAATATATGCATTAAAAAATGAAGCGTCGTGGCCTAGTTTCGTGACTGTGTACGCCTGCCGCACCGAAAACCCCGAATCGATCCGATCCAAATTGAATCGTGGTTCGATCGAGCCACGATGGCGAGGCTAGAATTTCGATTAATCGACCGTTGGATCGCTACGAAGACACACACTCGAGACGAAGGGCCAACGGAATCGCTTTTGAAACGTGGCCAAGGCTTTAAGTCACCTGCAATCGGCCGAATACCCTCTCGGATGCGACCATGGAACACTTCTATCCGATTATCGTCGTCCGGGCTTAACGTCTTCCAAGGCTATCCATGCAGACTTTCTGCGAATCCATCACAGAAGCCTTTATTCCGCCCTCAGACACACCCTCGATCACCGATAATAGTTTTCGGGATGACCTTTCGAAAGTGTATCAACCTTTAGTACGGGTTTGAAAGGGGAATTTGCACTTGTAGTAATTTTACGTTTTATGGAACATACTTTAAAGTTAGGTATCATTCTTCAGGGTGCAAATGTGCAAGGGTGTGTTTTGAATAAAGTCGAACTAAGTTCTGATGCAATTGCATTTTTGAGTATTATGAATTTTGTAACGATTTGTGACGAAGAGTCAGTTCATCAGGGATGTTTTTCTTCTATCTTCGGACACACCCTTAGCTTCACCGATAATAATTTTGAGGATGACTTTTTGGGAAAAAAGTGTCAACCCTTAAGTAGCAATAAGTCAAATTTATAATTGTTTTAAATTTTATCAGACATACTCTAAAATTACATATCGTTTTTCAGGTACTTACAAGTCTGCAAGAGTGTTTTGGACAAAATGGAATTAAACTCTGATGCAATTATACACTTGAAGATTAAATACTTTACGAAGATTTGCAATGAGAAGTCAGTTCATCAGATATGCCTTCAGTCTGCCCATAGACACACCCTTAGCCTCCATCACCGATAATAATTTCGAGGACGACTTTTCGTGAAAAAAGTATCAACCCTTCACTAGCAATAATTCAAATTTATAATTGTTTTAAATTTTATCAGATATACTCTAAAATTACATATCGTTTTTCAGGTACTTACAAGTCTACAAGAGTGTTTTGGACAAAATGGAATTAAACTCTGATGCAGTTATACACTTGCAGAGGATAATTTGCAATGAGAAGTCAGTTCATCAGATAAGCCTTCAGTCTGTCCACAGAGACACCCTTAACTTCAATCATCGATAAAAAAATAGTTTTGAGAACGATCTTTTGCAAGAAAGCTAAAATGAACCCTTAAAGTAGTCACTTGAAATAACCACCAAAACATGTGACACTTAAACTACTAAATAGCTACTGATCATTTAGCACTAAAGCTACCAAAGAAATGAAACAACCCCTTCACAAGTTTGTTTCTTCAAGTTACAAAATTTGTTGAGGTAGTCTTCGTAAAACCTCCCTTGATGTTCATCAAAATAAAGAACTAACGTGTTCATGAATTCATGTTTTATTACTTGTTTATTTATTTTTCAACGCCATTTTTAATTTTTAAGTAAGCGTGCATACACCGGTAGTTTAGTGCTAAATTTACTATCATTTTCTATTTTATGAAGTATATTAAGATTCTGCTCTAACACATTCTTCAACTAACAAGTTTGCAAAAGAGTGTATTGTGTTGAAAGTGTATGTTGAATTCATACGAAAGGTGTTCTTAAATTTCAAGATGTGCTCAGTTTAAATGATCGACATTAAAATTGAACTCCACAATTAACCTTGAATCATTGATGAGTATAAAATATGACCAACCGCTCCGTAATAATTCCACAAGATCAACCCCTTTGAGACCTGATCAAAGAGTGCTCGAGTGAGGTAACAATCGAAGAACGAGTCCAGTCCCGCAGTGAAAAAACGTAATTTTTTCCGATTTAATCCGCAGCGTAAAGGGCTATTTCGAGACGCGAGATACAAAGTAGACGAAGATCTTTGAACGATGAAAAGCAAGTCAGACGTGTATACATCGGCTCGAGAGCATTCAGGTTGTAGGTATATAAAAGAGGGATCGATGGAACCGATGCAAACCGTACGATAGTTTGATGAATATCCGTTGGATCCGTTAGCTACCCGTTCGACCTACCCCTCTCACGAGTGCTCCATCCATTTGCCACTACATTTGCTCTCTCTCCCTAAAGAATATTTCTCCATTTTTCGAAAACCGCCATCGAATGGATTTTCCGCAAGGATTCAACAGATTTTTCTCGGGGATTTGCCCCGCTTCTTTGAGGATTATGGAAACGAAAATGGAATCGTTCGTCTATAATGCATGAAATAGAGTTTTATACGTGATCCGTTCGTTTATTATTGATGGAATCAGACGAATTTTATAGGAATAATTAATTGTATACGTACGTTTCAACGAATATTATATACACAGACTTTTATCTCTCTTTTTTTATCTTTAATCTAGCTTTTATCTTTTATCTGTTGTGCCTATAGGGACGTTTCAGGACGCATCAGGTTAGATCTGGACAGCGTTAGGTCACTATAGGGTTAGATCAACATCAGATTAGGTCTGCATCAGGTTAGGTCAGCATCAGGGTAGGTCACTATAGGGTTAGGTCTGCATCAAGTTAGGTCTCTATAGGATTAGGTCTGCATCAGGATAGGTCACTATAGGATTAGGTCTGCATCAGGTTAGGTCAACATCAGATTAGGTCACTATAGGGTTAGGTCAGCATCAGATTAAGTCTGCATCAAGTTAGGTCAGTATCAGGTTAGGTCTGAATAGGGTTAGAGAATGTGAAAACTTGCTGAGTCAAGTTGAAAATCTAATAACTAGGAAATTTGCAAGCTTAAATAAGAACACTATAAAATCGATAATCACCTGAATTACAAAGAGTACCCTCGCAACTATAATCAAAGTACATAATCGTACCGCACACAGCCATCGAATCAGTCCCATCCACAATCGTCTCTAAATGCATTGCATTATCAGAATGAAGGAACACGATAGAATAATGAAGCATCTGAAGTAACCGGAATGAAGGGTATCGCGTAGCAACGATTAGGATAATAAGCGAGGACGATGCAGAGTGTGGGAAGAGCGGTTTTCAACATAGTAAACGATAGGAGGTTAATCTGGTGTAGAATAAGGCTCGAAATGCGGTGGAATGTAAAGCAGGTCTGAATATAAAAGAGCCGAGCAAGTTAAGGCGCAACCTTCGCGGCCGAAAATAGACTGGCTTTGGATTAACCGTGTAACCTTCAGCTGCTGATTGTACGCCACTTTTCATGATTAATGCCTCGTCCCGGTACGGCTCGGCGGTGGCGACGGCGAATAAAACCGTTTATTTGCATTCGCTCGGCTCGAGAACGGGATTGTCCCACTTTCCTCTCCGCAACGCGTCTCTGCAACTTTCGCAACCCCCGCCCCATCCCGCCAAACTAATCAACACTGTACAGTCGGCTGCAATTTAGACTTTCTTTCGACGAGGACATGCAAGCAAACTTTCCAACTTTTTCATTCGCAACGCTCGGGATTCGCTGCTTTTTTAGCTCCGTGACCTTTCGATTTTTTGTACCGCGACTTTTTCAAGGTTTCGAGGTTTCGAGTTTTCAATTTTTCCACCGGCCAATACTGCAGGTTTTCAGTTTTTAGACATTTCAATTCTCCAAGTCTTTGATTTATCGAGTTTTCAAGGTTTCAATACTGCATGCCTTTTCGATTCTGCAAGTTTTCAGTTTTTGACTACTTCTATATCCCAAAATCCTTGTATCTCGAAATCTCTGCATTTCAAACTTCCTATATCCAAAAATCTCTACATTCCGAAATTCCTATAACCAAATATTCCTATATCTAAAAATCGCCAAACGTCAGAATGTTGAAAATTCGCTAAAAATCGTCGAGCGAAAGTTCTCGTTTCCCTTAATAACCATATTTTCCCTAGTGAAGCGAGATTTGCTGTAGACTGTACGCTCGATCCGCGAGGAACGTCGATCAAGCCGCGATTAATTGCTAGAATTAATCCCCGATGACACCGGTGCACGCGCGTTCAATCACGAGCCCGGACGAATGTAAATATATGCGTAGGTGTGAAAAACTGTGTCGCTAATAAAAATAAGTAGTTAACGAGATGACATTTTATTATACAGGATGCTCCGACGAAATTTCGGAAAGGCGTCATACTCCGATATGGACCAAATTTTGCAGAAGAAGATATTTGTGAGAATGGCTGTTCGGCGAGTCGAAAGAAAATTTGTTGCCACTCGTGTCATTCTCTATATTACTGACGAGATACAGTATAGTGTGCGAACTGTTCTGAACACATAATCCGCATTTCGAACCGACAGAATATACTGCAAACAGCATTTTCTTTATACAGTAACAGAATTCGGTGTTGCTGCCACCACCAAAAACAGCACCAACTCTGCACCTACTCCGACAGTTATTCTGTGTAGAGGACACATACGTTAACATTATTCAATAAAACTAAATGAATTATATGTATATGTACATGCAAAGAAAGGAAATGTTAAAAAATTGGCTGTTTTTCGGAAAACCAATAGTTATACGAATTTTTTTACAGAAGCACTGCTGAAAGATTGCTACAAATTCGGCCTAGTGTTTGGCGTCAGCTATGGCTTAGGTTTGGGTCACATAGGGACAGGTTAGGCATCAAAAGCCATCCTAACAGATCCTAAACCTAATCTAACGCGAACTTCAATACTTACAGAAATTCCAGGAATCCTTCAGAATCCCATTTCTGAACCAATTTGTTCTTAGAACAGCGTTAGGTTAGTGCAACAAAACCATCCTAACCTTAACCTAACCTAACCCAAACCAAATTTTGCATTAGATTAGGTTTAGAGTGCTTCAGGATTACGTATTTATTGTTAGATAAGGTTTAGAGTGCTGTAGGATACCGTATTTTGCATTAGATTAGGTTTAGAGTGCTGTAGGACACCGTATTTTGCATTAGATTAGGTTTAGAGTGCTTTAGGGAAGCTTATTTTGCATTAGACTAGGATTAGAGTGCTTTAGGATTGCGTATTTAGTGTCAGATTATGTTTAGAGTGCCTTAGGATTGCGTATTTATTGTTAGATTAGGTTTAGAGTGCTTTAGGATAGCGTATTTTGCATTAGATCAGGTTTAGAGTGCTTTAGGATAGCGTAGTTAGTGTTGTATTAGGTTTAGAGTGCTGTAGGATACCGTATTTTGCATTAGATTAGGTTTAGAGTGCTGTAATACACCGTATTTTGCATTAGATTTGGTTTAGAGTGCTATAGGGAAGGTCATTTTGCATTACACGAGGATTAGAGTGCTTTAGGATTGCGTACTTAGTGTCAGATTATGTTTAGAGTGCCTTAGGATTGCGTATTTATTGTTAGATTAGGTTTAGAGTGCTTTAGGATAGCGTATTTTGCATTAGATAAGGTTTAGAGTGCTGTAGGATATCGTATTTTGCATTAGGTTAGGTTTAGAGTGCTGTAGGATATCGTATTTTGCATTAGATTAGGTTTAGAGTGCTGTAGGATACCGTATTTCGCATTAGATTTGGTTTAGAGTGCTATAGGGAAGGTCATATTGCATTACACTAGGATTAGAGTGCTTTAGGATTGCGTACTTAGTGTCAGATTATGTTTAGAGTGCTTTAGGATTGAGTATTTATTGTTAGATTAGGTTTAGAGTGCTTTAGGATAGCGTATTTTGCATTAGATCAGGTTTAGAGTGCTTTAGGATAGCGTATTTAGTGTTATATTAGGTTTAGAGTGCTGTAGGATACCGTATTTTGCATTAGATTTGATTTAGAGTGCTGTAGGATACCGTATTTCGCATTAGATTTGGTTTAGAGTGCTATTGGGAAGGTCATTTTGCATTAGACTAGGATTAGAGTGCTTTAGGATTGCGTACTTAGTGTCAGATTATGTTTAGAGTGCTTCAGGATTGCGTATTTATTGTTAGATAAGGTTTAGAGTGCTGTAGGATACCGTATTTTGCATTAGACTAGGATTAGAGTGCTTTAGGATTGCGTACTTAGTGTCAGATTATGTTTAGAGTGCTTCAGGATTGCGTATTTATTGTTAGATAAGGTTTAGAGTGCTGTAGGATACCGTATTTTGCATTAGATTAGGTTTAGAGTGCTGCAGGATACCGTATTTTGCATTAGATTTGGTTTAGAGTGCTGTAGGATATCGTATTTTGCATTAGATTAGGTTTAGAGTGCTGTAGGGCACCGTATTTTGCATTAGATTTGGTTTAGAGTGCTGTAGGGAAGGTCATTTTGCATTAGACTACGATTAGAGTGCTTTACGATTGCGTATTTAGTGTCAGATTATGTTTAGAGTGCCTTAGGATTGCGTATTTATTGTTATATTAGGTTTAGAGTGCTTTAGGATAGCGTATTTTGCATTAGATCAGGATTAGAGTGCTGTAGGACATCGTATTTTGCATTAGATTAGGTTTAGAGTGCTGTAGGATATCGTATTTTGCATTAGATTAGGTTTAGAGTGCTATAGGGCACCGTATTTTGCATTAGATTTGGTTTAGAGTGCTGTAGAGAAGGACATTTTGCATTAGACTACGATTAGAGTGCTTTAGGATTGCGTATTTAGTGTCAGATTATGTTTAGAGTGCCTTAGGATTGCGTATTTATTGTTATATTAGGTTTAGAGTGCTTTAGGATAGCGTATTTTGCATTAGATCAGGATTAGAGTGCTGTAGGACATCGTATTTTGCATTAGATTAGGTTTAGAGTGCTGTAGGCTATTGTATTTTGCATTAGATTTGGTTTAGAGTGCTGTAGGATATCGTATTTTGCATTAGATTAGGTTTAGAGTGCTGTAGGATACCGTATTTTGCATTAGATTTGATTTAGAGTGCTTTAGAATTGAGTATTTATTGTTAGATTAGGTTTAGAGTGTGTTAGGATAGCGTATTTTGCATTAGATTAGGTTTAGAGTGCTGTAGGATACCGTATTTTGCATTAGATTTGATTTAGAGTGCTTCAGGATTGCGTATTTTGCATTAGATTTGGTTTAGAGTGCTGTAGGATACTGTATTTTGCATTAGATTTGGTTTAGAGTGCTGTAGGGTACCGTATTTTGCATTAGATTAGGTTTAGAGTGCTTTAGGATTGCGTATTTGGTGTCAGATTATGTTTAGAGTGCTTTAGAATTGAGTATTTATTGTTAGATTAGGTTTAGAGTGCGTTAGGATAGCGTATTTTGCATTAGATTAGGTTTAGAGTGCTTTAGGGAAGCTTATTTTGCATTAGACTAGGATTAGAGTGCTTTAGGATTGCGTATTTGGTGTTAGATTATGTTTAGAGTGCTTTACGATAGCGTATTTTGCATTAGATTAGGTTTAGGTTGCATTAGGATAGACTATTTAGCCTTGGATTAGGTGTAGGTTAGGTTAGGATAGAGTATATCGCGTTAGATTAGGCTTGGGTTAGGTTAGGATCGAGTATATCGCGTTAAGATTAAGTATAGGTTGGATTAGGTTAGGTTTAGGATAGATGTTGAAATTTGTCTTAAAGAAGAAAGTATGTATAGGTGTGATTAGTATTAGGTTTGATTTAGGTTACATTAGAATAGGGTTAGGTTCGATTAGATCTTCAAGATCGTCATGCTATTAAATCATTATATTTTTCACGACTGTGATCATTTTCAGTTGTTCCAAATCTCACGGGGTTCAATTATTCGTGAACATCGAACATCCAGTAATAAACGAAAGTTCTAAAAATGAATATGTACATCAGGATCGTACGAATTTTGGCAGCGTTCTCAGCACTCGCCGGTAGAGGGCCGACCATCTTATCCTTATGAATTCTCGTCTGGTTATCGATTTCCTCAAACAGCTCCTTCATCCTGCCGTTAAATGTCTCTATCGCGATTCGTCTCCAAATTACGTAATAATAGCCCACTGTCACGCAATAATAACCACAATTTTTCTAAATATAATACGCTCGTGCCACTCCCCGGATCAAAGATTTCAACGACATCGATCCCGAGTAGAAAACTGCCGCTTCGTAATTATGAAACAATGAAAGATACTTTTATAAAGTGAAATTACGTTTCTGCGAGACAACGAACGAAACAAGTTACAAAGGAACTCGATCCGAGCCGTCTTTCCTTTCAAAGGCGAGCAAAATGCAGCTTTCCCTTCGCCATTTTTTCCGCCTCGAAGCGTCAAAGAAAATTGTCTTCTCGCGCTTTTAAACATTCAGTATCCACCTTTACGACCCCTCCCGTTTCATCGTGAATTTTCACGCGGAACACCGTGCTTTGTACGTTCATTTCCACGGAATAATTCGCGAATTCTTCTCATGATTCGCGTTAAAAGCGGATGTCGATCGAGGGATCGATGTTAATGAAACGGCGGCAAATCGAGCAAAACGGGACACGTTCAATGAACAGGAAACTCCAACTGATTCTCCTTCCGTTCGTTTTCTTTTCTCCTCTCTTTTTTTTATTGCTTCTTCTACTTCGAGGAACTGGTTCATCAATTTTCAATTACTGTAATTAATAATTTCGCCTAAGTGTGTCCGGACTAGATTCGACGACGACGTAGCTACAGACTCCATCGAGCTACGTAATTGCACCCCGTTTAAAGCTGAATAGCATCCATTAACCTGTCATTCAACTGAATTTCATTAGTTAATTTTTAATCTTTTTATCCATCGAACACCACCGATTAATAAGTTCATTGTGATTTAATTACAACTGGAAAGTCCAATGTATGCAGTTTACATTTTATACGAGTTATCGAGTTTCATTTTTATTTGCTTTTATTACATGGTTTATTTGTTCTGTCGTTGATTTTATTTTTTCTTGATTTTTGCAGGTTACAGGGGAAATTGCGGGTTTCTGGTATGCGTCAAGTTTGTAATGTGATTTGTTGTGGATGTCGAGGATTCCGGTGAGTCGGCGACGGACGGGGTTCAAGCCTGGAAATATAGGATTTAAGAATTAGTTGTTTAGTGGGTTAAATGGAGAATTAGAAATATTTTAAATACTGTAATATTGTAATAGTACAACATTTAAGTAGTCTCATAATTAAAAACACATGTGATTTTGTATTTACTCCAAAATTTATTTATATCAAGTCCTAATACACGAATCAAGCCCTGAAACCATTAAATTCATCTTGAAATATATGAAATGATAAAACTAAAAAGATGTGATAAAAATTTCCTGAATAAATCAATGCGCAGAAAAATTGATACGTGCAGCAGCAAATGTGTCTTTAATCTTGCCGTATGTGGTCCGATATCCGCCGGAGTTACAGAACGTATCTCTCAATTCAGCATCAAACAGATGATATTTCCAGTAGAGGTCCACGGGAATATCATTTTTTATCTGGCGAGAAAATCGACCACACGGAATTCCATAACACACCGCGGGACACACATTCGGCGTGCACACAGAAACGAAACTTCGAGAGGCTAATGCTTTTACGCTTAATCCAGATTTATTTAAGTCGAATACGCTTATAATCCGGAAACGCGACCACCGGCCCATCCGTCTTCCTAATCTCGGTTATCAGGGAACCGCATTTCGCAGCTGGTAATCCGAATACACATCGGAACTTTCTATTTTTCATTCTCCTCCGCGTCCATTTTTTTTTTTCGTTGTGGACTACTCGATTGCAAGAGATTCCTTAATTTCACTTCCGCTTCCCTTAAACTACGTTTTTAACACCTTACGTGATACTGCACGTACGACGAATTTAAGTTCATTCAACTTTCTTTGATCGAGTTATTAAGAATGATATCTGGACGAATATCTAAATATCATTAAAATTGAACAGTTTATTTATGGCTGATTTAATTGAGTAACTTAGAAACAAATATTTTAACAAATGAAAACAGTAAGAAAATTGCACATATCATTAAGATTAGACAGCTCAGTTTCTTACTAATTTCATTACATAATGTTCCACACGTGAGCTCACGTGAGCTCACGTGATATCACGTGAGGTGGCGTGAGGTGACATGAACTGACATGAGGTGACATCAGGTGACATCAGGAAACATGAGGTGACGTGAGGTGACATCAGCTGACGTGTGGTAACATGAGGTGACGCGAGGTGACAAACGTCAGGTGACAGACGTGAGGTGACAGACGTGAGGTGACAGGCGTAAGATGACGAGGTGACAAAAGTAAGGTGACAGACATCAAATGACAGGCGTGAGGTGACAGATGTTAGGTGACAGACACGAGGTGACGTGAGGTTAGGATAGATTTGGAAGCCTAACCTAACCCTACCCTACCTAACCCAAACCTAGATTTGTTAATTCAGTCACATAATGAACTAATGAAAACAGTAAGAAAATTGCAAATATCATTAAGATTAGACAGTTCATTATCCTACTAATTTAATTATATAATTAATCAATGAAAACAGTAAGATAATTTTATGTATATCATTAATACAAGACTGTTTACTTGTTACAGAATTATAATATCAATCACAGAAAGAATTGCTAATTCAAACACTTTAAAATTTGTATCGCTTTTCAACAAGAACATCATGTTCAAAAGACGTGAATGCAACGAACGACGGAGAAAAATGAATTTACACAGATGCCATGTGTGCCGAGAGGTTTAAACATTAATCATTACACGAGGACACATATTTGTCCTCGAATAAAAGGATTTCCAGAGTAGGTAGTAAAATTGTAGGCAGTTAAGTAGGTGGTGGAATTTATTCTGCGTGTGTACACACACGTAATGCAACTATAAATATCTAGCAAACTTGACATATTGAAAACCAGTTTCAGCAACGATGAGGTAATTTCATGATTCCGTGGAATGTTCATGAAGAGAATTCCAAGGTTTATAAAATATAAAAATAATTGAAGTATTCTCACTTTCACGTTGATAATGGATTATATGTTCATTAACGATCAAGGTGACCATGTATTTAATGTTTGCATCTGTTTAGTTTTATGTTAGTTACTTGTGAGGGGTTAAATGCAATACAACTGCATGGGTTATGTTATATGAAATTCGAAGCTTTGTTTCAATATTAAACAATATTGAACTATCACAAAAAGAATCATATTCATATCATTAGATTTACATATGTCACAAAAGACACACACAAAATCAAAATACCTCAAGGAAATATATTACTCAAATATCCCTAATAATAATCAGCACTCAAGAATAGAATATTTTACCAAGAAATGATTGAATATTGAATCTGCATCTTGACTTAAGGTTAAAACACCCGTAGAAATGATACAAATTAAAATTGAATCGAAGACTTATAAATTTTCGTAACACGAAGATCAAAACGAAAAGCAATGGCGGAGCGAACAATGAAACTGAACGGAGGGCAGCGTTGCAAAGCAGGAGGGCACTAATGGTAAAATGCGGGCAACTCGACGAGTTAATTGCGTTGGAGTGAGCTAATGTAGTGGATGTACATTATCCATAATTTACGCCCACCTCGTGCCACCGCGAGGTTAACTGATGTAAATAGTCGGTTATAATTTTCGCCTCGCCACGCCTTGAAAGATCACGCTTATTTATAGGATTTACCTTTCCGAAACTGAAAATCACGATTCGAAACACCCTGCCACCTTCTCCTTCCACATTTCACCATCTTTGTTTGGGAATATAGACGAAATCTTGAAAAATTCTCAATTCTGAGAATTCGTTTACCGGATGATTTTCATCTGATATGTCGCCATTTTAAGGATTCAGTGATCTCAGGTTAGAGTTTCATTTTATTTTAGTTAAATTTGTAATTGCACATCGGTCTTTTTATGTATGTAGAATGTATTGGAGAGCATGTGTAGGGTAATTTATAGCAAGGTACATGATATATATAGTAAAACGTTGTAATATATGTATAGCAAAGCTTATGTGGACCATGTAAACTACAAAAATCTTGTAACCTACTGAAAAGTACACATAAGTCAAATCACTGATAGCAAGACATACTTAAGTCAAATAATCTATGACAATGTCCACATACATCATACAACCTAGTGACAAATAATCTATAGCAAAACATCCATAAATCAGGTGATCTATAATGATGTCCACATAGACGACACTACCTAATATCAAACTATACATAAATCTTGTAACCTATTGGAAAATACACATACATCAAACAACCTATAGCAAGACATCCATAAATCAGGTGATCTATAATGATGTCCACATAGATGACACTACCTAATATCAAACTATACATAAATCTTGTAACCTATTGCAAAATATACACAAATCAAATAACCTATAGCAAGACATCCATAAATCAGTTAATCTATAGGGTACACATAGATCATGTAACCTATAGCAAAGTGTACATAAATCATGCAATCTCTAAACCGCGAATCTCGGAGATCGCACGATTTATGTTTACCCAGCATACAGCCGTCGACATGTCATAGATGCATAATTAATTAACTCCATACATAATTCTATCAACATTTTTTCACCGCTATATTTCTGCCAGAGTAATTTTCAGGTTCCGTCGCGATAAACTTAACAAAACGTGGCTCGGTAACGGAGCAAAGTTAGCGCATAATATCATTCGATTATTTCACGGAATATTCCAAGAAACGCAGTCACATGAATTCCGAACAGACGATTATAGCGAGGGAGCCGCAGTTCTATTCACCGAAGCGAACGTTTCGCGTATACGAGTTGTAAAGGCACACGGTAGCAATGAAACGTGCGTGCCGCGGCTGCAATTGCTGCAACGAACATGAGATATGTTTTACGGTTCTCGAGATGCACGTGACACCGTACGTGCATGAAAAATACATATATACGTACCTACACGTCCATATTTCGCACTGAAATGTACCTGCGAGCAACTTTATTACTATTATCAAAAATTGTTATCCCTTCATGTTGGAACATGAAATGCATCTTTTGCGATCGTACCTGCATTGAGGAAATATTTTTTACGTTTTACGGTAGTGACATGTTGTGTACGTGCATGTGTACTGCATACATATGTGCATATATCCGTATGTATATGTATACTGTACACGAAGGTGCATATGTGTATGCAGAACACATATGAACATACATGTGTACATATATGTATACTGAACAGATATGTGCATATATGTGTACATATGCATATGTACAATTTTATATACAATATATAATTTTAAATATAATTCCAAGATCTTCAAACATTCGCATAATATTTACCATTAGTACAGCAATGAAATAATGAGAGAGTTAAATATACAGGACCGATATAAAGAGGAAGTAGACTGTAATGAAATAATGCAATAATAAAATACACAACGATAACACAACGAAACAATAAAATATACAATTATGAAATAATGAAACGATAAAACATACAGTAATAACATATCAATAACATGTATACTGATAAAATAATGAAATAAAGAAACGTGCAATAATGATACAATAAAGCAATAAAATCCACAGTAACGAAATAACAAATTAATGAAATGTGAAGCAATAAAATTGCAGTGAATCAGAGCATATAAAATAGACAAAAGTTACTATAAATATTCAGTGAAATTCCTAGCTTTATTCTGCCAGTAGGAAGCGTATCTCGAAAGATCGTGAAGAAGAATCCTTGAAGAATCGTTTGTCGAAAGAGCGTGGTAACGAGGTAGACGGAACGTCGCAGCGGAAGTAGACACACGAAAATGGCGGAAACGGAAGAAGAAGATGGTGTCAGAGGCGTTATATAGCAACGGTTCGCTTTTACGCGACGTAATGCAAAAGTTTGACAGTCAACGAACTCGTCTCGTCCTCGTGCCTGTAAACTCTCTAATCCGGTTAATCCGCGGAGAAACAGGCTGCCTCCTGCTGCTACACGCGTGCATTGTGCGCTCGATGCACTTTGCATACGGTGTTTCGAAACGACATGCATAATGCATACAGACAAGCCGAGACCATCGTCGATTCATCGTCGGGCAAGCAACCAATTCGATTTCATTCGCACCTATCGCTTCCTCTCTTTGTACCTTCAGGAATAACCGGCAAAAATTTACAACTGGATTCTGCCAGATGTTCGATATCATGCTACGTACAAGTACTCGGTACAAGGAAGCATGTATAAACTTCACGGTTTTGGAATTACTGAAATTTTGTACCGACGGATTTTCACATTTTCAAGTTTTTCAATTATTGGGTTTTCAAGTCACAAAAAATTGACAAAGACCTCAAAATTCCTAGATCACAGAGTCCCAAGATCCCAAACTCCCTAAACTTGAAAATCGATATCAAGGTCCCTAGTCTCTCAAAACCCTAAATTCTGAAAGTCTCTAGATCGTAAATCCCCAAATTTCAAGTCTCCCCAACTCCCAAAAATTCTTAGATTCCTAGACCGTATATCTCCAAATTCATATATTCTCAAGTCGTGATTTCCAAAATTTTTAGATACCAATAGATTTCAAAATTTCTAGACCTACAAATTCTCTACACCCCTAATTTTAGACCCCAAATACTTCATATCCCTAAATTTCCGTGTTCTAAAATTTCTGTCATAAATAAACCTTAACCCAACCTTGCATCGCGTATGTATTTGCATTTTCCTGAAATATTCCTACGTACACCGTGCACTATTATTAAATTAAACACAGATAATTAATTTAACCGTGAACCAGTCGAGAAATACAGTAGATCATTTCTCGCACGAACGTAAATCTTCGGCAGTCATCGAGTCGTAAGTCCCGATGGAGTTGGTGGCAACGTTTAAAAATGAAGGTACCTTCACGATCCAGTGATTCTAATCGAGAAATCCAATTCGTGGAACTCTAACGGACGCGTTTATCGTTTTCATGGGATATTCTGTGTCTCGGCTCGATCGCGATAGCCGGAAAAATGGGAAACGTCTCGATCGGAAGGAACAGAGGGAATACCGTGGAAAAGAATCAACGTGCCACGGACGTTCCTGTTTTCGATGGCGCCCGGATAAATCGATGCGAATAGCTTCGAGAACACGGTTTTGCGGTGTCGTGTCGGTGACCTAAGAGAGAAAGAGAGGGGAAGGAGGCATTTCCATTTGGCGGAGTGCAATTGACACGGAAAAGCGGCTCGCCGAGGCTTCTCCATTTCCGGATCAGTTTAGCTCGGACCGACGCTGGCTATCGACGATTGATTTGTCTCCGAAAACACCAGGATCGTCGATCCATGAATCGAGATCGTCACATACTAACTTCAAACACCTCAAAATCGATTTCTCGTCGCCTTTCGACATCCATGTTGGAGAGACTCAAATCAAGTTGTTTTGATTCAAAATGGTTTAACTTTAAATAGTTCATTTCGTAAGAAGAAAAGGAAAATAACGATGATGTCAGGATTTAATAATATTTCAAATACATGGGCCAGTTTTTTCCGTGGCGAATGACGATTTATTTATAAAAATATCTCTGTTACCAGCTCACTCGGTTGCTGAATCAGCGCTCGCTTAAACACGTTCATACAGTGTCCATGTATGATTACATGTTCATTACATGTTCATACAGTGTCCAAAATAAAATGCATTGATGTCCATACACTTACATCGATGAATGTTCAATTTCAACTGCACATGAATAAGTCTGAAGACAAATCGGGATTTGTCTGAGCACATATGAGCTCCTAGTGGCAGGGTTATTGTCCTAATAAAAAATAAGAAATGTGAGATCATTTCGTTTCGTAAATATAGTGTTAATCGTTCGGTGAAGCATCTGGTCGTAACGAGGATGAAATTGTTATCGGAGGAAGGTAAACGAGGTAGGCAGAAAGCATTGTTTCGGGAACGACGCCGCGTCGGTCTCAAGAGGCGAGCTAACCGATTCATCGAATATGAGATTACTGCATAATAGGTCGATGCACCGGCAAAAGCAAACAGGCTGCACGGTTCGCCGATGTTTTCGATCAATGCACGCGCTTCAAGATCTAAGTGCTTCCAATTGCTCGCCGTTGAAACCATCCTAGTGGCGGGTAATCGTTAACCTACAAACCTGTACGCGAGTCTCTCTCTCCATCATCGTCAATTTTTATCTAACCGACCCCCCCGTTTCTTCGTTCGCCTGCCATGCGGATATGCATTTCCGCGAAAAACTGCAAGCTCGTTACGTTTGTGTGCCTTTCGTATGAATTACGGGATAGTCGTCGCTTGCTAATGGAATTAAACGCATCATTCAAACTGTAAAGATGATGCAGTGATGTTAGGATTTATTTGTTATCAATTTCATACATTTATTAATTTATGTATGTGTAAGTTTATTTGATTTATTCTTAGATGATGGATTGTCATTTGGGAATATTGGGATTTGTTGATATTGGTGTCTGGGGATATTGGGATCTGTTGATACTGGTATCTAGGCACATTGGGACCTATTTTTACTGCCATCTAGTATATTGGAATATACTGATACTGGTATGTAAGGATATTAGAATCTGTTGATATTAGGGTTTAGAGATATTGAGATCTGTTGATATAGTACTCTAATCTAGGGAAATCCAGAATCAATAATATTCGAATCAACATCGATCAAGGATGTGGATAAAATGTGGACCTAGGGATATTAAAATCCATCAAATTCAAATCTCATAAAATTTGAACCTGTCCCAATCGTTACTTCGTTAAATACTTGATGATAGTAAAAAACGGAGTTAATCATCGATAAAAACAAAAAAATTGTAGGAAGCGAAGCTTCATCAAGTAGATGAAACACCAAATGAATATCCGATCGACGAGGCGACGAAAAAATCGATGGTGATCGAAATGCACAGTTCTAAGCAAGATCAAAGTACCCTAAACTCCTTGGCATTCATCTTATCAAGAGAGATTTCGAGGAAGCTTTGATCCCTCTTATCGTGCAAGCCTCATCAGTCGTGTTCGAGAGCGAGCCAGCCTCGTTACAGGGCTCTTAGACGGGCTTTGATACCCCTTTTTCTATCAGCGGGACATGGCCCTTTGAACCCGCTCGAATCATTCGGCAATAAACCCTGGTCACGATGACAAACCTGCGGGCAGAGCAGGACGACAACCTCTGTGTTTCGCCCTTTGCTCCCTGCACTTTCGTGATCCCGTTCGGGCAAAGCCAGTTACAGCAAATTTGTAGTTCCATACCGTACTTTGTTACTGCGGACGACGTTTCGAACGAACAACCGGTTCGACGGATGTTGTCGGTCAAGTTTTCCGATGAATATTCTTGTTCCGTGTTGGGAGTCATGGAAACTTGTATTGGACGCTTCGGTTTATACGGGACGATTCAAGGGGGTAGGTTCGGGAAAACGGCGATATAGGTGGAGAATACACGGGTGAGTGGTAATGATTTTTTTTTGGGTCTTGTAGGGGGGACTTTTTGTTGTATTTCAAGTTTTGTACTTTTGGGGTTTGGGGATTTTGGGGAATTTCGGAAATTTGGGAATTGGGACTTTGGGAATTTGGGACTATGCAATTTTGGAAATTTGAATACACACCTTACGAAAAATGGCAATATAGCAAAAAGCAACACTACATTCCAATATTCAAAGATTTACAGTTCACTCGTGAATTCCCTAATTTATGAAAGAACGAAAAAATTACGAAACAATATCGCAATCTGCGTATTCATATTAATCCTGTCTGTATTTGATAATACAAGATTGGCTGCAAATTGAACAGGAAACAAGATTTAAAATTAAACAGGATAGATCGCTTGGCGATAGTAGAATCCAGCATTTTCGAAGCAAATACAATTATAAACGGAACGGAAGCCCCGAGGTGCTTCCATTTTATTTTTTCCTTTGACCGAACGGTTCCCATGAAAGCTGTCGTCGAACTACTTCGCTAATAAACTCTCGTATCAGAGGGTAAAGAGGTTGATATTGCATCACAGTGAATCTTAGCAGCTCGAAATGGAAATCGAGAGTATCTTGTTTTTGCTTTGATACGCGTATAGCAATCTTTTTACAAACGGAGTCCCTTAACACGCAACCGCATCAGAATGCAACGTATATAATGAATTAAAAAGCAGAGGACTGAAACTGGTATAGAGAGATGGAGAATTCTCACGAGTAATTAAAGAGACTCGATCCCATCTTGCAACTGCACAAACGAACGACGTGGCTGGAAATTTAAACGAACCCTACAGATTCCTCTGTTCAATTACAATATTAGACTCGTACTTTGCAAATTTTTCTGGTAGATTTAATACAAGATTTAGTAACGTTTAATACAACATATATTGTTTCTGACATATGAATTAATTTATACTCAAATATGTTTCATTTCTTCGTTTCTGCTTTTGATGTTCATCGATGAAATTAAAGATAAACATATTTTGATACATATTGATAACGAATGAATTTGATGATACAATGAATATGATATCCATACGTGTCAAAATATTGTACATTTCGAATATACAAAATGTGTATGAAAATATAAATTGATGTTTCATTCAGATTGTATAAATGTATTTATTTAAAGGTGAATTTTGAATATATTTTTAAATGTACATGTATCTGCATATGTGTACATATGTATTTTCTTTAATGTATTCCATATGGTTAACTAATATAACATATGACAATATTGAATGTGTGGTATGATTAAGTACTATAACATATGATAATATACATGAATAAGTATTATAACATATGTTAGTATTTAAAATACGACATGAGTAAAAAATATAATATATGAAAATATTTAATATGTCATACGTTTAAGTACTATAACATATGATAATACATAATATGTGATATGAATAAGTACTATAACATATGATAATATATGATACGTGACATGAACAAGTATTATAACATATGTTAATATTTAAAATATGACATGAGTAAGTAATATAATATATGAAATTATTTAATACGTCATATGTACAAGTACTATAACATATGATAATACATATATGATGTAATTAAGTACAATATAACGAAGAACGTTGAATGGAATTTGAAACTAAATTCATGTCGCTAAACGGTATTCAGGTGAGCGAAACTTTAATGGAACAGGTGAATAAGTTGACCCCATAGAAAATTGCAAGGCATGGAATGTCGAACGGCACGGTTTACGACGTTTCATGCAGCGTCATCTTCTTCGACGCGTAACGACGACCAGCGTCGTCGTGTCCTTTCTCATGAAATCCCTTCGTTAAACTGTCACCGCGGAACACGAGCGAAATTAACAATAAACCGTCGACGTTAAAGCGACGAAACGTGCTTGGTGCGGGGGCATCGCGACGACGCCTTTCGTAACGAATGGCGACGGCGTCGCGACGCTTTATTGCCGGATTTACATCGCAACAAAAACGCGATGGCAACAAGCGAAGATGAACAGGACAGCGGAAATGGTGGAAACGCTTTTATCATATCTCGATCGTCAAACCAAATTAAAACCATTCTCGTTTATCCTCCATTTAATTAAAATACTTTCAATATATGAAATATGAGATCATTTAAAACTACGGAAACTCAGTATTAGTATGTTGGGGACATTTGGACATAGGGAAATTCGGATCTATGTAAAGTACCTTGTAGAGAAATTCGGAATTAAAGATACTGATTGCGAAATCTAGGGAAATTAGAATTTAGGGAAACTGTGGTGTGAGACTCGAGAAGGGAGATATTGGAGTCTAGGGAAATCCGAATGTAGGGCTAATAGAATCTACGAAAATCTAGGGGTATTAGAATCTACCTAATTAGAATAATTATTAAACATAAAACATGAAACATAAATTATTAAATTATTATAATAAATTATTATTATACAAAATTTGTTAAGATAGTAAATCCACATAAATTTCAAGAAAACTACCTTAACAAATTTTGTGATTTAAAATAAAAAACTTGTAAAACGGTCAACGCCTTTGGTAGTTTCAGCGTTAACGATGTTAAATACAGGAACGTGAGTTTTAAGCGAAAATTTCATGCATCTCGATCACAATTGACTTAATCGCGATGTCGGAGGCTTAAGTATGCGTCGAAATCCCGATTTGCAGCCTAAGACTGTTTGTCAATATCGCGTCACGTGTTCGCTCTGTCGCAAATCCCGACGATCGTTTAATTAGCACCGCAACAAGTATACTATCAACTCGACACAGAATACTCGGGAGCATACAGCTCGCCACCAGAGGATTTTCATCAATCCCTATTCCCACGAGTTCGACGATCCTAAATTAATCCCTCTACTTTCGTCAATCACCCCCGAGACATTTTACTTAATCGCTAAACGTTTAACACCTTGCGAGGAAAGCTTTTTACCCGGGTGACAAGTACAAAACGATCGCTGATATGAACGGGTAATTAAGCGTACTAGACACTTGCATTAACAGCTTCCTTACGTTGCTAATCTAGGGAATTTTCTAATATAGACATTCTTCGCAATTTCAAATTTTTATATTTGTGGAATTTGAAATTTGGGAATTTAGGAATTCGAAAATATACAAATTTGGGGAATTCAAAGATTTATGAATTTTGGGATCTAGAAGCTTGGGATCTACGAATTTACAGACCTAAAAATTTGGGAATATAAGAATTTAGCAATTGGCAAATTCAGGAATTTAGGAATCTAGGAAAAATAAGAAATCAATAATTTAAAAATTCCGAAATTATAATAAAAATCTTAACTAACACAATTACACAAAAGACTAATCCACCAATTAAATTGCCAAATCCCAACCTCCCAAACGCTAACAAACAACGAATGAACCGTTCAATCTTAATCGAGTCTCCATTAGCCCAGTTAGCGGACAAACAACCCGGCAATAAAAGCGTCGTACGAAATTTATACCTATCGCGACGGCATCTCTGATCGCGGCATTTTTAAAAGAGCGAGTTAAAAAACGAGGGTGCAAGTTGGTAGGTCAGACTAGTTGGAATTACGGGCAGAAGGTTTTGCCGGTTGAAACGAACGACTACACGCGAAGGTGGCATGTGCAAGAACGCGGTCGAAGAAGAGTCGACAGACGCGGGCAAGTAGGACAACCGAGTGGTATTCCGCCATGAGGTCGGTCTACCTATTACCAGAACAAACGGGAAGACCAGCTTCCAACGGGGCAGATAAGAAGCATCCCGACGACGAGAATGAGGATGATAACGAGTTCCATCCGCGTTACCGAAGACTTCCATCCTGTCTCTCTACCCTTGCTCGCGCTCTTTTTCTTTGATTCATGCTCCCCCCCGCCGCCATCTTCCTCTATCCGTAAACTCGCATTTCGCTATTACGCGAATAATCGGACTGTGAAACGCATCCGCCAACATCCTATTCTTTCGACAATTGGACCTTGTTAGACTGGACGGATACCGCGACTCGTTAGTCAAGAAAATCGGGTACTAGTTTCAGTTTTTATCGAAGCTAGCTAGCTAGAAATGCGATCGAGATTCTTATGATACAATGATCCTCGAGGAGAGATGCCATATTGGTTCAAACTCGATACGTGGTCACTCGGTAGTGGAATGTTTAGACATTTCAGATTTTTTAAGTTCAGATTTGAATTTCCCGCGCGCGAGATTTGCTGAAAGCTAATATGCACTGTTCTTGTGTTTCCAGTTTTCTACGCGCTGCATTTGTTACTTAGTGTATTTGCTACGAGCTGCATTTACCATGCGTTTTATTTACCTTATGTTACATTTACCACGTGCTGCAATTGTTGCGTGTTAAAATTACCACGAGCTGCATTTGCCGCCTACTGTATTTGTCACGCGCTGCGATTACCACGCGCTGCAATTACCACACGCAGCATTTACCACGCGCTACAATTACCACGCACTGCATTTACCACACGCTACAATTACCACACACTGCATTTACCACGCGCTACAATTACCACGCACTGCACTTACCAAGCGCAGCATTCGTCACGTTACAATTACCACATACTACAATTACCACGCGCCGAATTTATACGCAGCATACTTGTTATGCATTGCATTAATTTCGCTATGCATTTGCCGCACGAAAAGTTGAACTGTTGCATACGATAGGTCGTCGATGATACAGGCATTGTTTGATATCAGTATTCATTTAGAGCGATTCTAATTCAACCGCTTGTTGAATGTAAATCTAACTAACAAATAAGCAATTAACCACATAGATGTGGGTGTACGTAGTAGTCGGCTTTGCAAACGTTAGAATACATGTCTACGGTAAATCACCGGCGGTTTGAAATTTTCAAACAATGTCAACTTCGACAGAGCAACGGAACACGGAAATCAACATTGTAACCTCGTTACAGCAAATATTTGTAATTTGTACGACAGTGTAATTACAGCGTTTTATCCGTTTACATATTGCGAAGATACATCGATTACGCTCTCTTTTGTCGTTAATTCGATGAAAATTGTTATAAATGTGCCATCGTAAAAAGCGATAATTCATACCATTTAATGAGATAAAATAATTAATAAAATATTTTAAAATATTTTGTAATATTTGATAATTACCAAACACGTAAATTAATAATATATTAATTTCCTCTTTTCAACTTTGACCAATTTATCTTTTATATGTTCATATTTATAAATTTTGCCAATAGTATTCATTCGTTCGCATGACGCAAACGTTGCGTCTTACATAGAACGTATGACGCACGTGGTGTGTCATCGTCCACTCAAGCGTTGAATTTAATGCAAATCAATCCAAAACCCCGGAAATCAACGCACGTTCGTGAGCAACGTGAATCGATTCGTGACCGCCGGTCCTCGATTTTATGTTAATTATTTCCTTCGAGTAAGGTAAATTGGAAAGCGGTTCGCGGTTCGATTAATGCATTGTTTATGCGGCGAGCACGTTAACGACGTGAAACTATTATTTTCCGAGGGGATGAGCGTGAGCGAAGCCCACGGATAAATTGGTAGGCCGCGATCGAAAAGTCATCCCGCCAATTCAGTCCTGGGGTTAATTAGCGAACAATTTGAATTCCCTGATACTTACGAGCTATAATCGTTTCGCGCTATTCTCGCGTGGGAAAATCGATTCTCATCGGGACGAGAGTGTTGTCCGTTATCGGTCAAATGTGCCAAAAGCAATGTGGCTCATTGAAAACTGGACTGTGTATAAAATTACGTGAATGGCAATGTTTTCTTTGTTAGGTTCAATTGAGTGACGGTACGGAAAGGTTATGGATTTTGCGGGTTGCGAATGCAGTGGGGAGTAAGTGGCAATTGTAGTGTATAAATGCCACAAATATAACATTTCCCAATGCAGCATCTAATTGTAGCATACAACAAGTCTAGTATGTACAACGTAAGACAATGAACCACATGAAAAGATACCGAAGGTAAATGTAAGGTTTGAAAGGTAGTTAATAGTAGTAGTGCACCAGCGGTGAATTCCAAATCCTAAAAACAGCCAATACAATACTCCAACTAAATCTCGATTTCCGCTCTCGACGAACCATCACGATACTCGACACAGCAAAATGGCCGAAATACGTGTACGCCGAAGCGAAAAGCCCTTCAACTATCTGTAAAGCACGATCGAAGTACCGCAGAAACGATCCCGACCTAATCGTCGATTCATAGCATAGTCGTAGAAATTGCGGCGTCGGTGTTTCGTGACTGGAACACCCTCCCAGCAGCATTTTAACCGCATTAGACGGACGTGGACAAATATGTAGTTGGTCGGTTCTCGTGTGTCTCGTTATTTACCGAGCGTTGCGCTCGCCAAGAGAAAGAAAGGGAATACAGGTGGAGAAAGGCGAGCCAACTGGCTCGACCAAAAGCAGAGTCAAGAACAATGTCGAAGAAACTTGTCTTCCTCTGTCTCTCCCTTATTCACGTGTTCCTCTGCAGAGAAATGGCCAGGTACGAGAGAGGCATGGAACGATTACTCGCGAGCCTGCTCGACCTCATCCTTCGTGAAATTCCCTCGTCTAAATTGTGCAGCCAGCAGAGCGACCCAACGGGATGTCTACGTCTCTGGTGCTCGTTTATAATTAACCATATTCAACCCCCTTCCATCCACCTAGACCGTGTCTCCTACATTCGTAACGTCTGCTCCACCGACCTCGCCGTCTGTCAATAGTACAACGATTTCGATCAGCTACTCGCCGGACGAACGTCCCTCGGCTCTCTGAATCTTCGTTTCACGGTTTAACGATTTCATGGATTAAGGCTAATTCGCGCTTAACCGTGTATATACCGTCTGCGCGATCACCCTTCCCGGATTCTGACGAGACGTGAAAGGAAACCTCGGAACATCAATATTGTACGATGTTATCGGTGGTTCACGATTTATACGATTACTTCGGTATCCATTGTCGACTGATAGTATTTCGATGCCGTTGGCAAACAGTAACCGGCACCACATTTCCCAGTTCAACACAGATATTCATAAATCTTCAAGATGAATCATTCCCAAGTTACGATCCTCGAACTTCGAACTTTCCAAGTATTATCACAAATTGCGAAAGTGATCTTCGGATCTTCAAATCTCTAAGTTCCTAGGATACGTAGATGTAGGAGAGGTAGACAACAGGTAAACTAAGTCTCTAAAATGGAATACGTAGGCTTAGGATAAATGTAAAGCTAGACAACAGGTAGACTAGCTCTAAGTCCCTAAGATGGGATACGTAGATCTAGCAGAGATGTGAAGATAATAGGTAGACTAGTTCTAATTCCCTGGGATGGGTTACGTAGACCCAGGAGATGTAAAGCTAGACAATAGATAGACTATCTCTAAATCCCTAAGATGGGATAGGTAGATTTAAGAGGGATGTAAAGCTAGACAAAAGGTAGATTAGCTGTAAGTCTCTAAGATGGGATAAGTAGACCTAGGAGAGATGTAAAGGTAGACAACATGTGGACCGACCTCTAACTCCCTAGGATGGGACATAGATCTAAGAGAGATATACAGTCACGACATGTGGACCTATCTCTAACTCCCTAGGATGGGATACATAGCTCTAAGGGAGATGTAAAGCTAGACAGTAGACTAGTTCAAATTCCCTAGGATGGTATACATGGATCTAAGAGAGATATAAAGCTAGACCTAAAGGAAATACCTAAGACAACACATCAGGTGATACTTAGACCTAGGAGAACTATAAAGGTAAAATAATGGTACACCCAGAAAACATGAAAATCTAACGAAAAAACTTTTTAATATCCTGACACATTTAAAACAACCTCCCAGTAATAATCGAGTATGTTAACACATATGTAAAAATGGATTGAATTGTAATTAAAAGGAGAACGATGAAAATGAAATCTGTTGAAGTACATTTGGAATATAGCCATTTCCGGGTCGTAGGAGATCAAGAATATATATGTACCGTGAGCGACAGCATCCCTTTAGCGTTTTCTATTTTCCGCTGGAACCCGATGCCTTCGTTTGCTCGTCTAATGGCGTGTCCTACATCTTGAATGCTGTCGCTTCTCGTCGGCGAACGATGAAAAATGATACCGGGTAGTTTGCGTTATCTCGGGCGACGATAGAATATAGGGTCCGGTTCGATGTGGAACCGAGAGAAGGTTACTTCCGATATTTTCCGACGGGGTGGTTGAAATTTTCCATTCTGCTTATGTCGAATCGCTTGATGCTCGCATTTTTGGGTATCATTAGATACGCATATATCATATACTTAATACTTTCAATTAGGTAGTAGATTTTATGACAGTTATCATTTGAATAATTTTTTATGAAAATGTTTACAAATTTAGAGAGGTTCAAGTATATAAATTCTCAAACTTCAAGTTTTCTACATTTTCCAAATTCCAAATTTTCCAAATCCCAAATTTTCCAAATTCCAAAATGTTCAATCCCAAAAATCGCCAATTCTCTTTCACGACATACCAAACGACACAACAGTAATGTATTAAGAGCACAATTCTCCATGGAACATAATAGAATAATCATACAATAAAACACTGAAATAATAACATAACGATATACTGCCATAATGAAACATTAAAATGACAATGCGGTAGAACACGAAAGCGGCAGAATGATAAAGTGAAATAGAACAGTAAAACAATAAATCGGTGAGGTATTAAAACAACAAAATCCGAAAACAGACTAATAAAATCCCTCATAAATAAGCGTGCGTCCCAAACACGAGAATATAACATAACTAGATTGCGCTGCACCATAAACGTCCAGCGGATCAATTTCTACGATCGGACAGGCATCCATAATCTATGGAACGATTTTATTATTTGTCGAGCGTTCCACAGGAATGTTCCGCGTGTTCGGACGTGAATTACCAAATCGATGAACCGACGAATATGGAATTGAATGTTGGCAAGAGCGAGGGGTTGGCCAGGAGCGTACATTGTATATGGATCCGGCATAACGAGGCTCGCTCAACGGAACGATTGAAATGGCCAGGAATTAACGAAACGACCGACGAACTATGCGAGCCTGCATTAACGAGATTAAAGCCGCAAGTGGCTCGAAGCTAGCGTTTTGCTTTCCACAGCCAAAAGAAACGGGAAAGAACGAAGAAAAAGATTCGGCCACGCTGCTCGTTCAATTCACCCTCGTTCAGACACAAATCAAAATACTATAAAACCCCATCCGACCATTCATACCGTAGTCAACCCAGGAGTTGGCGCGTAAGAACCAGGTGTTTGAAGACTTCAATTGGTCAGAATAGAAAAATTGACGTATTTTCGGTGGTACTGTTGTGGATAGTATTACAGCCTGTGGAGTACTATTGTGGTAATACTACATGTGGATAGTACTATTGACAATAGACAACTTAAGGACAGTCGGCGTTTCACCTCGAACGTCAGAATGTCACATTGGGACTGTTCAAGGTGGGCGGTGCGTTAAACCTGGGTCAGCCTCCTACGCGCCAGGTTCAGGGTTGCGAAGAGTACTGATGTCAACACAGGAGGTGGCGCGTGAGGAGGTTGGCCCAGGTGCTTGAAGAGCTACGGCAATTGGTCAGTATTGTCCAATTGGTCACACGTATTTTCGGTGGTACTATTGGCTCGAGCGGTTGCCAATTAGACGATAAACAATTACAGGCGAACGTCTCGAGAGCGAGGCAGTACTTATGTTATTTGCTGATGGGGATAGGCTTCTTTTAGTATGTACGGTAGTGATAGGCTTATTGGTTAGGGTATATTGGATAGATTATTTTGGGTCCACGCGCCAACTCGTGGATTCACATCTATACTTTGGGTCGACCTCAATTCTTGAGTTAACCATCCTGACGGTACAGGACAAACCGTGTCACATATGACTTCTGTCACAGAATCAAACTTTATCAAAATGAGCCAAAATCCATCTTAAGATCCCAGAATCCCAGAAAAATTGTGAAAAGTGCCAAAAGGTGGCTAACGAAGTATCTAGGGGGTGAGAGCCCTCCCGGAGAAGACGAGATTATAAATCTGCCCAGACAAAGAGCGATTCGAATCCTATTAACGATCCATTCAAAATGTATAAAATTGTAATCTATAATAATCTCCGGGTACAACGAACGTTTCGGTGAGCGGCCTCGTACAATCGAAATGGTATTGCTTCCGTATGGAAATGTAAATCGAGTATGGGTGGAAATTTCGTGTTACATTTATCGTCGCGATTCGAGGGAAAATTGGAGAAATTGAAATTCCGGAGCTTGATGTATTGCATCGGGTTACTTTGTGGAGTTTTATTTTGGAGCTACAATGGGAACGGTGGCAATCTTTGGTGAAAGATTTAGGAGTAAAAGCATTGCATGTGTGTTACGTATATTTAGTGTGTTTACTGTACAGATGTATTGTTCTGCTACATTACTGTAATACTGCTTTACTTTATTACTTCGCTAGAAAGACCTAAGATAACTTCATCTGACTTTGCATGTAACTTACCTTGACATAACCCAATTTAGTAAACGAATTTAACTGAACATGCAATCTAATTGAATCTCTTTCGTTATACTGCCAGCGATAGACGTTTGGAAACAGCTTAAGTCTTTTGGAAATAACTTAACTTAGCATATAACCTTAACATTACCCAATTTAATAACCTAACTTAAACCAGCTGAACATATATCCTAACTTAACCTAATCCAACCTCTTTACATCTCTTATACATTGCCAGCAATAGTCCTTTGGAAACAAAAACCGAATCTACCATTACTTTACCAATTCACCATTATACTATAATCTCACAGCCCCACAATCTAGTATTTGGCCATATAACGAGTGTCAGACAATTTCACATAAACAGAAGAAGTTTCTGTAACTCAAAACATCCGTGAAAGGCGAAAAAACGAGAGAAATGCGAAAACTTCTCTCCCTTTGTTCAAGAAACCTCAATCACGAAAAACATACGCTCTGAAAATCTTTTTTCGCGCGATGGAAGACTGCCTTAATGAATATTGGAACGTCTGGTTGCATCGCGTGTGGAACGGTCGGTAAGTAACCTGGAATATATATTCATTGGTCGGAGCTGGCCATTTATCCCGGTTCCTTTGAGAGGGTAAAGAGGGATAAAGAGTCACCTTTCAACGCGGGAAAGTTTTGAAAACCGAGACCGACCGTTCTTATAAATGGAAAATGTATTATTATTTTTGCAACCTTGGTTGATTCAACGGATTGTCGAACTCGACCTCCTTTCATAAAGATAATTATAGAATAACACGGGTTGCAGCTGGATGCGTTGGGGTCTTTTACGATCCAGCAAGTTCCAGGCCATTTTCGTAGGAAACAATGTTTGGTGAAAATGATAGAAAGACAACATTACCAAAGGGAATGGGGTTTATTATATTGATAAAGATAATACAATCGAGATTCTCATACAAAATGTCTCATTTATCGTGGTACAAGTTGGTTGCCACATTTAGAAATTAAAATACCTATTTTATTTTTGATATTATAAGACAGGGGATGTTAAACTTACGAGGACCTCCTCTTGAATAACATTTTCTTTGTGGACCCCATTTCAACCCTAGCCATTTCACGTCGTTCTTGAGATTTAATTTCTGACTCAATTAAATGACTAGTTAAAAGTAACGACAAATACAAATTGTCGTGACCATGTATAATTTTTATCGAATGAGTTATTTGAATAAAAAAGTTGAAGGATGTAAAGTTAATATCAAAATTGTTTTACGGACCACAATATATTATAAGGTATTATTTAAGATGTAGAGAAATTGTGGTCCAATGTCGTAGTTTTGATAAAACAGTGGCACGTAAATCGTATATAAAATGAACATAGTATCCGTGTTTCGAAGGAAACATTTTCTACAACATTTCTGAAACGTCGTAGAATCTTTGCGTAGAAATGGCACGTTTCAAATGTCACAGAGGGAAAAACACAGTTTCAAGGGAATGCAGGTTACAGAAAAATCCGTCTACATCGGTTGGAAATACGGTCGAAATGATTTACACCGTTTCCCTTTTAGCGAGACCCGTCAAACTGTGTCGTCTCCATAAACAACCGCCAATCATTATTATACCGCTGGCCATAAACGATTCACTTCATAGAATATTAAACAAGCCGAGAGCCCAACTGTGTCCCCGCGAAACGAGCGACCGATAGACAACGTCCCTCTGACATCAGAAAATTACTAAATTTACCTGTCGCATCGTGGAAACAACCAATCGAGCAATTTCGCGTGTCGTACGATCTTTTGTACCATGATTTACCTTTTCAGAAATGCGATTTTGGAAATTTTGGGATTGGCGTATTTTCAAATCTACAAATTTAAGAAATTTGGAAAATTTGTCAATTCATAAAATTAACCATTTCAAAACATGAAAATAGGAAAATATAAAAATTGATCAAAGTATACATGTGTGTCATACAAAGAGAACATTGTACACGAGTACATACCTAAGTGTACCTATGTACGGTTGTCCGCGTATAAAGAGCCAAGCTATTTTGCATAAATACGAATGAATCGTTTATACATGACGATCACGAATCGACTGCATGATTTATCAGTCTGCACTCGCTTTTTTCCATGATTCTGATGCTTTGACCGATGAATGGTATTTTAATGGTTAAACGATTATTCCATCTTTCTCTCCCTCGAGAGAAATGAGGACACACAGATTTTTCGATGGAAATGGCTCGTAAAATGAATACGATTCTAGTGTGTTTAATATGGTTCTCATAATTATGACAATAATTATTACATACGTTTCACGAGTGATTTTACGATGATATTACTAATTGTTATCACTTATTAACAATTCATCGATTACAGCATTCATTTTAATGGCAACACCGAGCAATTTGCCCCTGACACATATTGTCAATATAATGTTATCGATATGGTTAATATTTATCGACAAATTATATTTATTGACAACATATTTAGTTTCCAGATAGAGTTTCATGTTTACTTGTTCACTCGAAATAAAGAAACAGTGGTCTGGTTTTCATCAGACCAATTTGTCAATACTTAAATATTGACAGTATGTCGATATCTTCGCTCGTATGTTTGTAATGTTATCAGTATGCAATCACATATGATTATTTTATAGTATCTCATTGAGGGATTCACTGGACATTTTTTATTTAAATAACAGTGTTCAGTTATTGTGGAAGTTTCCACTAATTCAATTCTTTTTCATTCAGGTTTCACTGTTTCTAGATATCAAATGAAAGAAAATGAATTTGCATATTATTTGTAATTGTTACTGAACTATCATGTAAATTATTAGTATTAAAAATGGTTCTTACACAAAGAGGTGAAGGTAAGCTAAAAAATTTCCATGAAATATTATCCATACCCATTATACTATATACCATTTTACTATACCCATTAGAGCACTATACCAATTAATTATAACCTAACACTATGATCAGCCAAGACCTCCAAACTCTCCAAATATTCCGAACAACTTTCCCATAGAAGTACGTTAAAAATTCAATTTCCGAAAGAGCCTTCATGTAAACATCCCCTGGCAAAATTTGAATCTGTAAAGGGCCGATACTCTGAAAGGGATTTCCTTCTTTCTCGAATCCTTTAGAGAAAGTCCGATAACGCGGACAGTTTCGTCACGTTCCAGGACACAACGGCTCGTTTCTCGGCTCGAACAAGTTGGCCTTTTACTCTGTCTGTCGCGAGTCGACATTGGTCCAGCGGCTGAATAAGTTTCCCGATGCAGTGGCTGATCCATTATCGGGAAAACTCTCTTTTCGGGCGCGGCCTCGTGAAACGGCGCGATAAAACCCTTTTTCCTGGCCAGTTTGGGGTGGGAATAGGGTTGCAAGCCTGGCGACGACCGGACGTCCCAGTGAATTCCATCGGCGACGAACCGCCGACGAACGGGATTCGATTTCGCTGTTCAAATCAGCTTTATAGCCACGAAAGCAGCTCGGCTACCTTTGTCATCCTCCTGGGGCTGAAAGTCGAACGGTGTCTTCTTCGTATTTTTATCCACCCTCCGCGTTATTATCTCTCAGTTTACCATCTTCGCGCTAACCTAAGTGGCTGAAATTACATTCGGAACGTTGCTCCTCGAGAATTGAAACTGGTTTGGATTATTCACGATTAAGTAGTTCCACTTCAATTTTTACGGTTTGGGTTACGACTTTTTTGTTGAAGAGGTTGACGAACCTTTGGACTTATTATTTTTATTATTGTCTCTTTCTAATAGTTGCTGCTCACATTCTATGTATGTATGCACGTATGAATGTATGTATGCATGGATGAATGTATGTATTTATGTATGATATACATGTATACATGTATATTTATGTATGAATGCATGTATGATATCTATCTATTCATGAATGCATGCATCCATGCATGCACACGTACATAAATGTATGCATACATATCATACTTACATACATACATTCATACATGTATACTCGCATACATGCATTCAGACATGCATACATACATACATGTATTCAGACATGCATACATACATACATACATGTGTACTTACATACATGTATACTTATATACATGCATTCATACATGCATACACACATACATACATGCATGAATGTATGTATGTAAGTATGATATACATGTATGTATGTATGCATGTATGAATGCATGTATGTATGTACGTATGTATGCATGTATGAATGTATGTATACATGAATGTATATATGCATGCATATATGTATATACAAATATAAATAATACCAATATTATTTTTAAAAATAATAAATTTACATAACATGAACAATTTATAGAATATCCTACAGTTCAATATGCATACATATAGCAATTATGATTGTTCGTTATTTGGTCGTTGAACGATGTTTCGTGAAATTTGAGAGGTCGGCAACGTGTTAATCGCAGCCCGTTTAATTGCAGCGAAGAAAACGTATCAAGTTCTGACGGAATGATCTTGAGGCAGAGAATTAGAGCGTTTCCCTCTGTGCGCAGGGGGTTGAGAATTTCAATCTCTGACGCGATTTTTGTCCACGATTTTACCTTGTAGCAGGACTTTGAGACGTTGAGCAGACTAATCCCCAGGTCTCGAGAGCATGCCAGGGTAATTTCGGCCGAGACTCCAGCACAGGCAAACTGATTTACACGAAATTACAAGTGGGAATAACTTTGCGGCTTACGGCCAGACGAGATAACTCGTCGGTTCACCGGTGTTTCGCGATCGAATGTAGGTGTGCGATGTATTTCGACTATCACTGTTTAATCGATCCTCTCGGGAAGAGAGATCTGCTAATGCAGAATTATGATAATAACTTCGTTATTATTATAGATGAATATTGTTATAATTATCATTATTGTTTAGCATATCGCTAATATATCTACCACTAATTTCAATTTCTATTTTAAACTAAAAAGTTTGATGGTTGGAAAGAAAAATTCGAGCGTTAAATGTTAAGAGACCTGATACGTAATTCGTCTTATAAAAGTGGCAGACCACATTTAACTCGGTCTAATTTTTCAGATAAATTACGAACGTTTAAAAATCTCGGACACAGATGAAACGGATTCCTGGCGATCGATCGTCCTGCAAACGAAGGATTACGACGACAGCTCGAAAGTAATTGCATTGTTCGTCGAGGCATCTTCCGTCTGCCGTTCGAGCTAATAAATCGTGTGCTTCGAATAACAAGACCGAGAAATAGCCTTGCTACACCATACGCACGCTCCGGCTCTCGAAATTTTTTATCGAACTTTCGTAACCAAGAGAAATTGCCAGCTACTTTTCTGCCCGACCGCTCTCCGATCCCTTTGTTTTCGACCGGCCATTTTATTTTTCGCATTAAACGGACGAGCAGCGAGAAGTGCCATTAACTTCGGAACATTCGTCCTTCAAAGCACTTTAATTCGATCGTGAATTTTTTCAACAGATTCGAATCCATTATTCGATTTCCATCGCATTTATTCTGTAGGTATTCAAATATTATGAGATATTACAAAGCTTCGAGAGGACGTTTAGAAAGGACCTTTCCGAATCGATTATTCTTTTATTGGAAGATAAGATAAATGATCTCGTTATTGGACACGTAAGAATTCTTTTCAGGATAATAGTTCTAATAATTGCTTAATAGTTTAAATAATTGTTGAATAATAATAATTGTTTAATAGTTCTTTGTCGACATATGCAGTTTCCTAAAATGGCGATCATTGTTGTTGCCCTAAGTTTCTGGAGTCACTAAATTCCAATTTAAACTAAACCATTTTCAGTTTCATAGCAATATGTGAACTGACTTAAGACCTCCACAATTAGACATTCTAATCAGAATCCCAGAATATGCTAGTTAGAACGTTTACATCAGAAGATATATTAGAACAGGTTGATTCCTTCCTTTGTATTTCTATCGTTTTACGATGAATCGTCGATTTCGTCGATCAATCGAAATCCAGCTTGCCGATGACACTGATTGATTAGCCGAACCACCGTCGGCTAAAGTTCGCCAATACTGTCCATCAAACGGCGGTAATATTTCTGTCGGAAGGGCAGTGAAAATTAAAAGGCGAGCCGTCGTTAATTACCAGCAGAATGAATCGAGGGATCGGCTCGGATGAAAGCACGTCAAACGGAAAATGCCTGCGCGAAAGTGGCTTGAAATATTTGGATTATAGCCGGTCTTTTTGCCGCCATTTGAAAAATCGGAATGCATTCGTTAATCGTTCTCTTAACGCTATTAGGTTCCGATGTTTAATTATTTGTTCTTATTACACTTTTACAGGGAAATCTTGCAAGAGACACTTTACTATTTTGACGAGTCTGACTCTTGACGCACTCTTGACGCATTCTTGACGCACTCGTGACGCATTCTATTATTGACAACCCCTGACTTGATCTGTTTTGTAAATTAAGGATTTGGTAGGTAAAAGAATAGAAGGAGTGCAAAGGTTTAATCTTTCGTTAACTGACATACCTCGGCAGTGTTCAATCGAATACGATCTTCGTTAATTAATGAAATCCGAATCGGAAGTTCGATGATATTCAATAAATTGTATTATGCATCGTATCAATTTACGTTTAATTTATAAGAACACTGCCTTGCGATGCGATGTTTTAATAAAGATTATTCATTTCGCTCGGACTGCAAGGAAGTGATTCAGTAACGTCGCAGCAAACGATGTTATAAACATGGTATTCTTCATGAAACAGAAAGCTGAAATGATTCGATTTGCGCAGAAAAAGCGGAACAGAATAAATGGAATTTGCAGGAGTTAGAGGCAATATGCAATATAAAGTTGTAAAAGAGAATTTCCAATAAAAGAAAAAAGGACGCGGATAAACGTTATTTTTATCGTAATTCTGTGAAGGATTCTACGGTATAAATATAATGTAAGCATTGCATTATATTTAAAGAAGAAAAAGCAAGGCTCTAGATATAATTATTTGCACGATTATAACACAGTAACCAGTATTTTTGTTGTGAGAAGGAAACAAAATTCCCTAGATCGATATATCCTTGGACTACCTGTATTCTACAGTCTTATCCTGCTGGACAAGAAGGATTCTAAAATATCCATAGATTGTGAAATCGCCTACAGATATAAAATATCCATAGGTCATAAATATCTCTAGATCGTAAATATGTTCAGGTACAATGTTACCCTAAATTGCAAATATACCGAGACATCCAAGAATCCTAAATATCCCTATACTTCAAATATCACTCGGTAAATACTTAACCCACTACTTTACATAGATCCAAAATATCCCTAGATGTCTTGTGCACCTAGAATGCCCTTGCAATCAGTTCATCTCTAAAATACCTCTATATCGTAAAATAATCCTCCACTCGAAAGCACACAGTGTATCAACGTACGTAGATATTAACTATCCATGAACTCTCTACATCTTAAATACTCCTGCACCATATACATACATATATTCCTCGGTTTCAAATATCTCTAGATCGTAAATACTGCTCCGTAGCGACGCGGACGCAGGTTATCGAATTAATAAAGTAGAATCACTGAACGGCGAAGACCGCAACGCAATAAAGAATGTATCGATTTCTCTGTCGGTTTGTATCGCAATGTCCCTGTATCAGCATAAACACCGTCACCCTCGGCGTATTTGTTGGCCGGTTGAATTCCCTCCAATTCGGTACACGACAACCACTTCTTTCCAATCTCAGACACAACGCTCGGGGACATTAAATTCTTCTCGTTTGTCGCGGAACGAGCGAAACCGACGGAGCGTCGTTAAATCCTTGTGTGTCTCCACCCCCGCGGCCGCGGCCACGACTAAACGTAATTGCGCGAGCCTCGTCGAGATTCCTTGCTTGTTCCGCGTGTAATGTGGCCACGTAAATACGAGACAACCTGAAAACGATACGTCTCCGACGGAGAGGCTGTCTAACGTCCTATGAAATCCTTGCTGGAGGTTGCTTATCCGGGAAAACATTACCGTCCTATCGTTATTGGAACCTGTACACTCGCCCGCAACAATTCCTATACTCCTCTTCGAACTTTTACGATATTATGAAGTATGCTGTTGCTCTTTCAATGGGAACAACCGCGATTATGGTATTGTCGGCATTTTGTACTTTCACTCTTTCCTTATGGCAGATTTCACGTTATTTTTATCGTCAAGTACTTCGTTCAAGTGAGAGGTTGTGCAATATGTCCTTTCTATAATGTGGGTTATCGATGTTAGTGGGTTATAAAATTATTCTTGAGAGACAAACGGAGTCTAGAAAACTTACAACTGTGAAATGTTTTGATTACCAAAGTTTAGAAATTTATAAATTTTCAAATGTTTAAATTATGAGCTTCTTAAGTTCTGAATTCCTAAATTCTTAGTAAATCCCCAAATTCTTCAATTCTCAAATGCCTACATCCACTAAACATCTTAAATTTAAAAGTACCCGAAATCCTCCAAATATCTCAAATTATTAAGCCCCTAAAATCCTCCAAATATCCGAAAGTGTCAATTCCCCAAAATACCTAACCCCCACGAAATCACAAATTATCAAACTCCCAAATTTTCAAATCCCCGGAGTTCCAAACTCCCGAAAACTCCCAAATCCCCAATATTCCAAATTTCTAAAGTCCCAAAATCCGCTATATACAACACCCATTGCCACCATCTGTTAATTCAAATAATCCTTTTTCTCATGCATATCCTTTTCCCTCAAGCAAGATCATCCTGGAGAATATCTTGGCTACAACTTTATGATGGACTGTACAGCAATATTCGCACGTATAGAGGGTTACGGGTACTTCCTCCCGTCCTGGCAGTCTCATAAATCTGAGGGAAGATATCGAGCAAAGGGTAAGGGTAAGGGTGTTCTCGTCCCCTTTAACAGGGTCACTTGTTCCGAGCGGGGTGAGAATGGGAGGAAGTTGTGCCCGGCACGAACGCGATCCATCAGGATCCCGATTTCCGTGCCGCTGGCAGGTTGCAGCTTTCGATCGGAATTCCCGTGTCGTGGATCCCTCGATATTTTTTTTCCTTGCTCGTTTCCTTGCTCGTTCCTCTGCGCACGATATCTACGCCCCTTCTGTGTCTTTCCTTCAACTTTTCAATCCGTTACGCTCGGAACGGGGTCGTACCGAATCGATGCCGTTTTATTCGCGACACTTTGCTTAATTGCTTTTCTGTTCCGCCGAGTGTGTTTCCTGATATTGTGCGCCTGAATTACCTTTCAATTAGAGATGTTCGTTTTATGCAGTTTTAGAGTTTAACCCGTTTATTCGGGACTCTGACGATCGGAGAAGCGTACCCGGGTTTCAAATTGAATTTCGCTGTCGATTATATTCGTTAAATTAAGCCGTTGTTCGACGCAACGTCATTATTGCGAACAATAGTGTATGGTGTTGAGGAGGTTGGGGTTTGAGGCTCTTAGAACTTGGAGGTTTAGGGGTTTCGGGATTTACGAATTGGGGATTTGGGCATTTTCGAATTTGGAAGATAGAGAAACTTATCACTTAAGGATTTGGGGGTTTTGGAATTTTTTAATTTCAAGATTTGGAGATTTTAGGAATTGGGGATTTGGAGATTTGTAGATTTCAGAATTTAGAGACTTAGAAACTTTGGTATTCAGGGATTTAGGGAATTGAAAATTAAGGGATTTAATCATTTCGAAGTTGAAGAATTTGAAGGTTCGATTTTGAGATTTTGGGGATTTATAAATTTGGAGATTGGGAATTTCAACATTTCGAGACTAGAAAATGTTCAATTCAACAATCAGTTAAAACATAAAAATTCTCAGACCAAGAGAAAAACTGATGACATTAAAAAGAAAATAGGAATGTTTATAAATAGAAAAATCGTCAAGTATGCGCATACATTAACCGTCGTCAAAAGGAAGCGTCGACAGCACTCGATAGGTGTTTCGATCAATTTCTATCGCAGCGGTGTTGGTGGGCCGTAACGCATTAAAAACAGAACAGGGTGGTAGAAGGTTTTGGCAAAAGCAAAGGGTTAATTGGCCCTCTACGACGTGTTTTGTTCGATCGTGTCGATTCATTTGAAACGATCATCCCCCGTGACGGGAAACAGCACGCACCGGTGCTCGCGTAATGGCCGCTTTGAATACGGGAGAGGCGTTTGTACGCGCGATCGCGTCCCGATTTACGCTCGCCCCGTAAATTATAATCTTCCGATAGAACCGAGAGAGATCCGGCGTGTTGTACGCGCCGCGAATTTCTACGAACAATTTGTAGGTCCGCGATTATCTTGCCCGTTAATACGCTGATTAACAAGGCTATTTGGCTTATTGAACGGTGCAGAAATATCGTCGTCAGGGACGGGAAATTATCGGTTACCCCATAGACGAAGGTGTACGCGATATTGCCGCCGAAAACCGTAAGCGTTTTGCTCCACAATTGCTGCCTATTGCGTGCTTCTACTAACTGATATCGATCGTACCGATCGCTGACGCGTTCATTATTGTTGCTCGCTGACCTACGCTACAAATTTATTATTTGCTGCGAAATTTCATATTCGATATCTCATTTGAAATGACGCTTCTGGTTAAATAACTCGCGGTAGGTTTAATTCAATTGTATGCGGCGTGACCATTTAAATAGAATGTATTAAGCAAAATATTCGATGCAATAACGGTTCGATGCAAAATTAAGTATAACAGTTGACAAGTATGAAATTAAGTAGTAATTAAGAATAATCAGTATTAACTGCAAAATTAAGTATAAAATTAAACATAATAATTATTATGTATTAAATTAAGCACAATAATTAAGTACAAAATTAAATAGAATAATTCTACTGAATATAAAATTGAGTAGAATAATTATCAAGTGTAAAATTGATCACGAATAAAATGACCAAGTATGAAGTTGAACATGAATATAATTATTAAGAAGAAAGTTAAGTATAAAACACAGTACAATACTTATTAAGTACAAAACGATCAGAAATAATTATTAAGTATAAAAGTTCTATCTAGAATCCATATTTAATCGTGCTGAAATCCCCTTCCACACCGAATTTGTTCATCTCCCCGCAGTCAGCATAAAAATCAATAAATACAACGGAAACAGAAGTTTTTTAATTATAGCAGAAACAGAATATCGTGGGAGATGCAGTATGCTCGAGGGACAGGAAAAAAATGTAGATAATGGAGTCCATAGTAAAGGCATCCCGAGTAAATTCATCGAAATCTAGTCCGAGTAACATACATAGAGTTGCGCTATAGTACAAATGACGCGCGGCTATGAAATGTGCAGCTGCATCAGAAGTTGCTGCATAATGAAGCAATTCCTTTTAATATTACATTTTCCCTGTCGGATGGAACATTGAAAATTAACGACGGTGTAATAGAAGTTTCTCTGACAACTGTGCATCGACAACGACCCAGTTTCGAAAGCTTGTTGCTCTCAAACGTACCGTGCACGATCCAATTTCCACACGCAATTACAACGGTGTAATTTCCAGGAAATTTGATAACGCGTTAATAACGAATGTCCAGTAAAACGGATGAAATTAATGAACACACTACAGGTTCGGGACGATTGTGTTTCGTTTGAACGTCGGCTGCAGTTACAAGTTAATTACAAGTTATTACTAAAAATATACGCATTACAATGGAATACCGAACGTAATTAACACTTCGACGACCGACAGTTTCGTGGAAATTATAATTGTTGTAATTGTATTTACATTTTTGCACCGAAACACGGTCTATTCGCGAAATTACGTTCCATAGGTACAATTCTGACACTAGCGATATCAAATTAATTTTGTTGGCGATGATGATTAATTAAATTGGAACTTTCTTTCAAAAGAGGAAGAGTTATTACTGTCTATTTGTAGATCCTACAAAAGTGAAATTTCTTCGCACATCCTCACATCCCTAACTTCGATACCCTCGTGTCACACACATTCTTAAATCTCTGCATCCCTAGATTTCTAGATTCAAATATTCCAAGATCCCAAAATTCCTAGACTATAATACACTTGCACCCCGAAATCCCTAGACATTGAAATCACTATGCTCAAGAATCCCCAGAGCCAAAAATCCATAAATTCCGAATCCCTAGATCCCGAATCCCTAGATCCCGAATCCCTAGATCCCGAATCCCTAGATCCAGAAATCCCTAGATCCAGAAATCCCTAGATCCAGAAATCCCTAGATCCAGAAATCCCTAGATCCAGAAATCCCTAGATCAAGAAATCCCTAGATTCAGAATTCCTTAGATCCCGAAATCCCCAGATCCCGAAATGTCTAGATCCCGAAATCCCCATATCTTGAAATTCCTAGACTCTGAAATCCCTAGATCCCGAAATACCTACATCCCAAAATCCCTATAACTCAAAAACCTTACAGAAATCTCTGAATGTCGAACTCCTCATCTTCATATCCCTAGATCAAGAACTCCCCAGATCCTAAAATCTCTAGATGCTGATATCCCCATATACTTAGGACTGAATGATTCGAATATTTCTTTTCCGATGAAAAATACAATGAACTATTGAAGAATCAACGCTTCTCCATGCGATATAGCAAAGATGGTAATATAATCTGTAGAACACGGTAAGCTGAACGTTGCCCGGTTTCAGCGGGTTCAGAGAGTTCTAGGAGGAAATATTTAGGTAATATTAAGAGATTTTCAACCAGGCTGCGGTTTAATACCGCAGTAAATTATGATTTAAATGGAAGATAATGTGAGTTATGCGGCGATTGGATGAATTGTAAATCAGACGAGGATCTGATAAGTTCATTAACTCCACTGTAATTCTCATCTCTAGTCGGATATCTCGTTTCACAACATACTTTATCTCCATTACAAACGAGAATGGTACAAGAAAGCGCCTACACATTTTGGTTGCTGTTTAACTTTAATCAAATTCAGTGTAATAAGCATTGAAAGTAATCGAATTAAATTCTGATGAAGTGTAATATTTGTATTTGTATCGTGTACTCTTTTCTAGAACGGTTAAAATACTTCTCGCGAGTGGTTAAAGCGGCAAAAGTTGTTCCTCGTCGTAACAGTTTCCTCGTTTCTCTTTTTTCTGCAGGTGTTCTTGATTTTTTAAAATGGTTCCCTTTGTGCCCATCTATGGTCAGACGATCAAACTCTTCGCTAGCTTTTGTTCCTGCTACGAAAGACCGCGGTCAACTTTTCTGAAAGAACTCGTTTCCAGTCTTCCTTTCGCTCCCTTTGAATCTTCGCGGGTTAATGAAAAACCAAGAGAATGTTCCTTAAGAATTTTCCGCTCTCCCGTTGACCGCGATACTCGACAATCGAACCTGGAAATCGAAGCGCCGTTCTCGAGGATTCGTCCTTCGTTGCTTTTCCTTTCGAATTCAATCGATCTTTCTCCTCTCTCTTCGGTTTCCCATAGTTACCTTTCCTGTCGCACTCGATTGTGCCGCGGAGAATTTCAGAAATTCGGTAAATCCTCGAAACGCGAACGCCCGGGAAATTGTTTATCCGGATAATCTTTCGGTTGAAGTTAACAAAGCATCACTTGAAATTCGAGTTATTTGAAAATTTTTAATTTAAAAATTCCTACATTTCGGAAAAATTTTCCGAAGCTTTAATCGCAACTTCGAACCGCAGTAAAGTCTTGACATAAAAAATCATCTTCGTTCAGTTTTTGATTTTTCTTCGCTCGTTTTTCTACTTCAAACTGCAATCAATGTAGGGACTAAACGATAAATGAAAAAGTTCAAACACGCTTTTATCGAGACTTTACAGTAATACACTTTCGTCTCGCTGTTATCAAAATATCACGAATTTTCACGCTTTATAGAATTTATTTTTTCCCCCAGCTTTTTGTTTTCGCTGGTCGACAGTTCGTCAATAAGTACCGCGAGCAATGCTCTATCGAAAATGGCAAACAGGAATGTTTTTTAATGCCAATTCGAGGCAGTGACGGATAAATCGATATTCATCATTCAATTTCCAGGCATTCCTTTCCCCATTTGTTTTCAACATTTTAAACCCCGTTTCGTGTTTCGCTTAAAAATATTTCCCAATACGCGAATCTACCTTATATTAACATGTTAATCCGTTCAGTTGTCACGTATTCCGGGTAATCTCATTATCTCTTATTTATCACCAACTAAATTACAGACATCAGTAATTTTAACGCGTAAATTAACATTTGCAGTATTAATGAGGGGACTTTCATGCCCATTACGTTACTCGCTCGACAATTACATTTCAGTACATTGTTAAATAGAAATTTATTTAACTTTGATTCTAGCCATATGGGGTTTTATTGCTTTAGGGATTTAAGGATACAGGAATTTAGAAATATAAGGAGTTTAGAATATAGAGATTTAGAGATATAGGGATATTGGGATACAAATTAAACAGATTTAGGGACGTGTCTAGAGAATTATGGATATGGGCGTAGACAAAAATATAAATTTCCCTATTATCAAAATCTCTAGTTTTCAAGATCTTAAGACCCCAAGATTGCAAAATCCTAAAACCCCAAGATCCGAAAATATTGAAACCTCAAATTCCCCAGTTCCCATTCTTAAAATTCCACATTTCCTAGTATCCCAAATTCCCCAAAAATCCTAAATTTCCTAGAATCCCAAACATCTCAAATTTTCCAAAATCCCAAATTCTTTCAACAAAAAAACTCTAGCTTCTAACATCCTAAAATCCGAAAATGAAAAAAATTGCAAGCATGCAAACTTTCACTTGGCAAACTCTGATGACCCGAAATTCGTACTAAAAATTGCAGCACGGTACTCGCGTGACACGTGACGAGGGACAGAAACGCTTTTCAGGTGCAGAAATCGTTGAAAAGCCTCCGCGACGAAGAGAGGCGAAACGAAAAGAGAGAGAAGAGGAGAGGCGAGGAGAAAAGAAGAGAAAAGAGAAGAGGATCGTCGATCTTTCGACCACTTTTCTGACACGTACAGAGGTAACGACGTGCACGGGGTTGCGGCAACGTGCGTCGCGTACAGGCGAGCGTCAGGAAAATTCATTTCACGAGCACAGAAGACCCCTCTTGTTTTTTCACCCTCCACTCGCGGATATTACGTTGCACCGTGCTTCCCTGATTGCATCGCCATGCATCAGCTTAAGACGTTGCTACGACGATGCGTGCTAAGGCGAACGCTTTCAACCCCTTTTCCATGGTGCTACGCTACCATGGCGACTCTTTTCGCCAGGGAAAATGCATTACGGCGGAATATCGGTCTTCAGGGTTCATTGTACCTTTCCCTGACATTTATTTTTGCATCCTTTTCATCACTAATCGCTCTACCCTTCTCTATTTTCAATTTAAACTCCCGCTTCGGTCTTTGGCTAAAAATACATTTCATTTACTTTCTGCTAAAAAGGGGTTCGTTGTGATCACCACAGTCGATTTCAGAATTTAATATCGATTTGCTTATTTTTAACAACGGTTTATTAAAGTACATCTTCATCGCAAATAAACATCCTTCGTTATAAATAAAAATCATATGTCAAACATCACAGATATTAAAATTGCAACACTGAGTCACGATAATAATTGCCACACTAGTAAGAGAATAAATAATCTGTCATGCAAATAAATAAGTTGTGTTATACATTTCTGACAAAATACAATTTTAGTCTACAGACTCCATGTACATATTATTACCCTACGTTTAAATACGATTACCAATATTGAATGCGCTTGTTAATAGAAATAAAAATGGCACTATTAATTTGATTCGATAAAATATTTGTCAACTATACGAGTCATCAAATATTATACTTTTGAGAGTTATTGTAGGCACGTAGGTATTGTACGTTTGTAGGGTTGCTTTCGAAAAGGTCGTTGGATAAGCATAAAGAAGATAGGAACTCCGTAGAGGACGAGATACAAACTGCTCCAAGGTCGAAGCATCAAAGATGCTGGGGTGCTAAAAGGGTGCCTTTTCAATTTTTCGAAAGCCCTCACAGCCCGTTGCGCACCGACATCTCGTTGATGCATAAGTAATATTTCTGCGTACTTTGCCTCTCTCGCTGTTTTTCTTTTTATGGTGATACGATGCACGTGTGTATTTTATTTTAGCGATATAGGACGTGTAACCTACTAAGTTATCCAGAACAAAATTTCGCAAGTATCACGTTGCAGAAATGAAGTGTGGAGAATTTGAAACGGAGATTATTCAGGACATTTCACTGTAGAATACAGCGAACTGATTGCTGGGATTTTAGAAAAGTAATTAGAAAATTTTGATGTCTCGAAATTCCCAAATTGTCAAACTTTCAAGTGCTTTCTAATTTCCCAAATCTCCAAATTATCCAACAATTCACAAGTTTCCAAATTCTCAAAGTTCTAACTTTTCCAAATCCTTGGACAACCTATCCTCAGAGAAAATCCCTAGATTCATAAATCCCATAAATTTTAAGAACCGCAAGCACACCTCACATCCTAAGATGCTGAAGTCGCAGATTTTTCATTTAAATCCCCAAATCCCTAAATCACTAAATCTCCAAAGGCCCAAATCCCTAAATGCGCAAATCCCCAAGTTCCCAATTTCCAAAATCTCAAAATATCAACACACTAAATTCAAAAGTCCTAAACTTGCAAACTAACTCACCAAAACCAAAAATCTACGCCTCCATTTTCTCCTAGGGTATCCAATGATGGTCCCCCGAGATATATATCGATACAAAGCAGGCGTTAAACAACATCAAAAGCATGAAACAAGCAATCATTAACGAACGATCGAATCGGAATAACGAGTTCGAAGCATAGTGAGAGTAGAATAATTCGATTAAGCGGCATTACAAGTTACCAGAGCTTCTCTTTCGACGAACAAACGAATCCGTAGAGTCAACCTTATTGGTTACATCAGCGAGGTAAGTAAATACCTGGAGGGGCTTCTCCTTGCTCCACTGTCGAGGGATTAGCTTCCTCTACGAGACGCGAGAGACAGAGAGAGAGAGAGAGAGAGGGGGAGGGAGAGAGAGATAGCTTATGGCTGTCATAATGGTCCGTTTTAATCGAATTCAAGCAGCGGACATTCTGTGTCAAACGAGCATTCTGTGTCGACGATATATCGTGTTTCTCCTTAGGGGGTGCGTACTGACCAACCCTAATAATAATATGCATCGGGTGCTCAAGAAATAACCAACATCGTTCATAGATTTCCTCTTAACCCATACTTCAATTCATACATACGTGTCGAATGATAAAAATCAGGAAATTTGTTAATAATGCAAATCTATATAGAAAAATGAATTTTCATTCGTGCATAGGTGTATTTTCCAAATAAAATTGTTTCAAAGGTTCTGCAAGAATTTGAGTTAAAATACTGATACATCCTACAGATACAAGTACCACAATTGTTTATCACGTAAATTTCGAAGTTTAATAATGTTTATAACATTATTTTTGTGCAAGATAATTCCACAAATTGTATACTTAACAAAAGATTGTCGGATCAAGAAGATGTATTAAACTTAACGAGCAGCATAAACGTTGCACAGGCCATACACGTAAAAGAAATTGTTCTGTCAGAGTAATCGAGTCCTAATTCGAATAATTTATACCGAATCCTTTCTAGAAATAGTCCCATATCAAGAGGAAGTTCGAAAAGACCTACGTTGAATCCCAACGGATTTATGCGTTTCTTGAAGAGGTTATACGAGATCCCACGAGTTCGGAAAGTAGAAGCTTTAAGTTTCAGCCGATCTCCCGGTGGATAAATCTACAGCGTAGATTGTAAAGAGAAGGCCGGATGTTTCACGGTCCATTTGATACTTCCACGGAATACGTATTTCGTATATACACGTTCGTACAACGCGGAGGAGCCTGCTTCTTAAAGAGTTGCACCACTTTGTCGCTTGATGCGTGCACAATAAACCTTGGAGGACTTCTACACCCGTTTGCAGAAACGCTAACAACGTTACAGGAAGGCTGACAGTCGAACGAGCGCAAACTTCTGTTCTCTTCGGAGAACTTCCGGAGAAGTTTGCACCTCGTGCAAACAGTGTTCCTCGTATCCGAGGGCCGTTGCGCAACGAGACGACGGGATTCAATGGAACTCAAGTATATTCGCCGGTCTATATAGAAGATTATTCGAGTTACAACGATATGTTGGCGCAATTAACGCCTGGATAATGAATTATCGGTCATTCACCAGATATGCGGGTAGCAATATAACGCGCGGCGATATATGGCTCGTAACAATATAGCAGCATGGATATTCGAAATTTGGCTATATATGGCGAGTGCAAATTCGACCCGTGGCAATATATGATGAAGGCAAATTCGACACGCGGCAATATATGATAAGTAGAAATTCGACGTGTGGCAATATATGACGAGTGAAAATTCGTCGCGTGGCAATATACGACGAGTGAAAATTCGACGCGTGGCAATATATGACGAGTGGAAATTCGACACGTGGCAATATATGACGAGTAGAAATTCGACACACGATAATATAAGACGAGTAGCAATTCGACACATGGCAATATATGACGAGTAGAAATTCGACGTGTTGCAATATATGACGAGTGGAATGCATGGTAACATATAGCAAATTGAAATTCGAACGGCAATATATGACAACTAAAAATTCGATATGTGTCAATTCATGACAAGTGGCAATATATAACGTGATGCAATATAAAATACAGCCATACGCGCAGCAATACTGATAAGTCCATGTGAATGTAGCAATATAACGAAAGTCTAATGTCAGGATAATAAGGGAAACCAGACATATATTGTAGAATAATTTTAATTAGTTTGCAACACTCAGCGGAAATAAAAGAAAAATTCTCGTTGAAGATTTGTAGCGCCTAGTCAACTACTTGAATTTACGTTAAATGCAGAATCCAGTAGCGATAAGAGCCTAACTATGTTAAACCAGGCGTTTATGAGTTTATGCGTTTATGAGGCATAGTTAGGAACTTACCACTATGTAGGTTACGGTGGATTATGCATTTAATGCAATTCAAATGGTTAACTAGACCATTAAGAAAGCTTTTCATACGAATTTCCCTATTATTTAGTTTAAAGAGATACATTCATAATGTTGAAAAAATCTCTGCGATCTCTTATAACATTGCAGACTTTGGAACCAATTCAAAAATCCGTTTAAAATACATTTTTTTATTTTGGAAATCAACATTACATCATAATTGAGTTGTGTTTCCATTTACCAGAATACTATATGATACCAGAGGTCCAATAATCACTTATTTAACGTAATTATAAATGGATACATCGAGCAGTAATTATGTAAATATTGAATGGTCGAATGTGAATGTTTATATAATATTAAAAACGAAACATATAATGGGTATTATATTTAGAAAGAGTTAAAGTGACTGAGTCGTCTAGCAATTTTTTAGATTTTTACAAGTTTTCAAGTTTAGAAAGTTTTCAAATATTCGAAGGTGTAAAAATCTCACTACATAAAGTATCTCTGTCTATATCACCGAGTGCTACAAATTACACGTGACAAATCAATTGTACGTCACTGCATTTAATCTACATTAAGAAGCGATTTGCGTTTTACATTAAAAACGAATTTTCTACGTTACGTGGAGAACGGTATTTCTCTGACTGCGTCAAAATAGCTCTGAACCCGCAACGATAAGGTTAAAGCTAGCCCATGTTAAGGTCTTGGCTGATTTGCACACCACGAATTATCCCATGTCTCATGGATTTAGACAAATTCTTTTCCCAGGTGGATCCCGGCTATTTACCCAGCCAGGGAATAGATATTCCCTTCTTAATCTACGATGTTTTACGGTGTAATCTGCACGATGTGATTCTAGCCGGAACGGTGTTTGCCGAAGGAAATTCCGAAAATCAACAGAAGATAATTAATTAGCCCGAACCAGAAATAGCTGGGTGAGAGTGGCTACGCCTCGCGACATATCCGTAGCGCGAATAAATTCATTATCCTTCGTACGTAGGTATGTCGTGCATATGAAAAATATTTTACTCCCGGGTATAAAATGAACACGAAACATTTCGTTCCCAAGAAATTCCCGACAGGTGTCGGACAAATTTTTAATGAGATTCTGCTGAGAGTTATTTAAAAAAATATCTCCATCTATTTAGGAATTACGTACACGTTACGGACATGTACGGAATTATTTCGTTAAATTCCACGAATTGAGCTTTTATGCACGCGTTACGATGAAAGCAATTAAAAATCCTCGACAGTGTGATGTCGCACGATAACGCACGAATGGGAGCTCCAGATCGAGTAGCACAATTGAAAAATTCAAACTATGCAGCACGGTTAACGTAATTAATAACAATTCACCCCCAATGATGGATCGTGTTAATTAATATTCTGTTAAGCAGTTTCGAAACATTTCTACCATTTACAGTATTTCGTAATCAACACAGACAATGTAATTCATCGACTGATGAGAATTCAGGCCATTTATTCGCTGAATGTACTATGTTAATGTTCATTAAATGTTTTGTTGGAGTCAGCTGTTTGCTGGTTAATTACGATGTATGTGCTTGGAAAGTTGAGTAATTGTTTTGAACAAGACGATACAAAATTAGAAATTATTCGAATAAGTATTTCAAGATTAAAACAAAGTTCAAATTTGTTAAAATAATTCAATGAAATGTATGATGATTTAAAGAAAATTACAAACCATCAAAACAATTAAAACAAAATTACAAACAATCAAAATAATTGAAACAAGTAAAAGAAAATTGCAAACTACAAAAATAATTAAAACAGTTAAAACAAGAATTACCAACAATGAAAATAATTAGAACTGTAAAAGCAAAATTGCAAACAGTAAAAGTAATTAAGACGAGTTAAACAAAATTATATACAACCAAAATAATTAAAATAACTACTCTAAAATTCTCAACGTCGAGATCTGACCATTTTAAAACCTACAGATCTGCAAATTTATAAATGAAGGAGTACCAAAGGTTTATACCTTAAAATTTCTAAATTTGTAAATCAAAAAATATAGAAACGTAACAATACCAAATTCTCGAACACCCAAATTGAAAGATAAAAAAACATCGTATAATCAAATTAAAAAATGAATTACCCATAAATAATAGCCCAGTCATAAAAACATAAACAGGTTCCCAAAAGTCATTCGTGAAGCAAAAGAATTTGACAAAAACGTGCATTCCAAGACGGTGAGTCTTGAGAATGTGAAAAGGAACGCTGCGGGCGAAAAATCACAGTAATGTACGCCTCAAATATTTTCCAAAAGAAGAATAAGCAGGGTAAAAATACGCGTGTCAAGTTGTGCGCGGAAGCAGCAGTTCTCGCGGATATCGCGTTTCCATTTTCACGCCGGCATTTCGCCGTCGGCAATTCCGTGGAAATTCACCGGCGAAAAATTCCACGGTCCTACGCGTTGCAAATTTCCTTTCGAGAACCGGAAACGGATCACGAGCCGTTTGACGCGAAAAACAATTCCCGTCGACGAATCGAAGATATTTTCGATCGCGCAAAGGGGTGACACGTAGCACCAACAGGGGTTGAGGCTGGTCGATTGAAAAGGCGGATATCGTACGTCAACGGGCTTGCAAACAATTTTCCGACAAATCGTTCCCGTGAATTTCTCTTGCAATTCTCCTCTAACGTTTCATTATAATATTTTTTTCGCTTGCATATTGTCTACTTCATAGAAATTAAATTTCAAAATGTCTTTGTCGAACAATTATTACGTATCGTGCAAGTTTTCAATCATTTTAATGTACAAGATGAGGCCGCGGACACCACTCTGGACATCACGTGACCCTGGACATCACGTGACCTCGGGCGCTCAATTCAAACATCACGTACAGCATGACTCCGGGCCTCTCTTATCTTAGTTAGCCAGTATTTCGTAAATTTAATGAAATCGTTTTATCGTAAGGAAGTAAATATAGTACTTTATTATATTAGTATTTGAATGGATAATTATTATCAGGAGAACTATTACTAAAGCACTAATGCGTTTCCCGTTCATTGTAGAATTCTATTCATCGTACATAAATCATTATAATAACAAAATGTGGAGCTAGAAAATGTACGCGGTCCGGCAAAGAATTTCCGCGACAATGGAATATAAGGAAGAAGGATCGCCGAAGAGATCCGAAGATTAACGAGATTCAGAAACGGAATCCGTTGAAGCGGCCGAATAAAATAATTGAGCAAAAAAGGGAGGATATTTTCGCGCGGAAAAGCTCGCAAATAACGCGAGCAAGCAATGTCCCGGCAGTGTACATATTTTTTCCACCGCGACCGAGTTTCTTACAGCCCCGATACACGCGAAATGCGCACGTAGGTTAGGTGCATGAATGTGTGCGGGGTTATTCGCGCGAGCAGCTTCGTGCTCGTTAAAATATTGCCGTGTTTCGGACGTAAAAACGCCACCGAAACTAACTCCTGTCCGCGTTAGAATATAAAAACCGGCTACGGAACGTGAATAGAGAACTCCGACGGGTACGATAGACTGTGAAAGGTACTTCTCGCCTGGTGTTTAATTAAATGAAGTAAAAAAAGATGGCTGCTAATGATTATGATGTGGATAGTTCGCGAACTTTAACGAGTAAAAGCGAAATTTTCTACGGTAGCAATATGTTTGATCGTATAAGGGTTATAGCTGTGGTATTAAATTTAATTTTACAACACGTTGCGATATGATCCGTTGTAATGTTTGATCGCACAACACGCGAGGATACTGTTAATTGCAATTATAGTTGCGAGCGTGATATACTACGGCGAATTAGAGATATCACGTGTTGCTGTTACAATGCGACGAAATTGTAATCCGTTGTTAATGTGACGCGCTATGATCACAGCGCGTTAAAGTTACAACGCGTCATAATTATAACGCATTACGATAGTAACACGACACCGTTACAGCGCTGCACAATCACAACGCACCGAAGTTACAACGCATTGAAATCACAGCGCTTCGTCGTTTCAACGCGTAGATATTACAGCGCAGCGTTGTTACAACATGTCACCCTTATAACGCGTTGTTACAACGCTTCGTTACTATATCGGTTCATCAATGACGGCACGTACTTATTACAACATATTACCATTATAGAGACTGACTGTCACAGCACATTGCAATCACATGTGCCGATATATTGTTGTATATCATACATATGTGGCGATATATAGCAACATGTTTGACAATTTCTACTTAGCATTAATAATCATTGGAACTGATGAAATGTCAATATTAAAAGAGACAGTGCAAAATTTACATTTCTGAAAATATTAAGCATCAGTCCACACCAATTGCCACTGTTACTAATCATTAAGCGTAGTAAATAATTTATTAGAAATAAATTTACCCAATAAAAATAGAAACATAAAGTAACCCCTTGTTCGATAAAAAGAAATTTGAAATTCTTTCAGCTCCGCCACTATCAATGCCAAGCAGCGATATTTTATTGAACTTTAGCGATACAATAAGTTGCGAAGTCAACAAGTTAAACTAAAAACAATTTCGATAAACCGGTATCTTTTCCCGTGACCCAGATACTAAATAACAATGAAGTAGGGCAACGTTTGCAATTTTAAAGAGGCAAGTTACGATTTAAAGTAAAAAATTCAGCATGAACTGCCGGACGATCGATGGATTCGACAGAGTATACAATTTGCAATGGATGAAAGTCTGAATGCGGATCCATATTTTCTCGCAAAATGTTTTCCACGTGTTTTGAGCCGCAACTTCTCCGTCTCCCTTCGATAAAACTTTTAATAAGTTCTCCTCCCGATGTAAATATATATACACATCGGTGAATCCCTAAGGGAATTGGCAATGTTTCCTCCATTATGTTATTTATACACTGTTCGCTATTGTTGAAATTTATACGTCCATATTCCGTTCTCTTTTTTGCCGAACTTTCTCGCAACTTTCATCCATCCAATCTGACTTTTAAAAACAAGTTCCGTGATAAATATTAACAATGTAATTTTCCCAAGTTTTATTCTCGTATCCAACGACATATTACTATTCCGTGTCTCGATTAACCGTATCGTGACAAAAATAACGTAGATTATAGTTTTAAAGAAACGAGGCAAGGCTGATATAAAAGATTCAGTATTAGACACGTTCGATCGATTGGGAATCTAACAATAAAGAATAGAAATAGTACATGACGCGAAGGACTCGAAATGAATCAATAAACGAATGAAACGATTTAGATACAAAAATTAAAAAGTAACCTGATTGTTGAGTCCGTTGATAAAAAAGAAAGATCAGACTTATTAAAGATTGTTCTTATTAAAAGTGCAAAGAACTCACGGTAAGTAGATTATGCCGAAAACTGTCAGACGTTGGCGAATCGGAAACTCGAAAGGCACTCACCTGAAACACAAAATTAAAGGAAGTCGTCAATTGTTAGTCGAGAAATCCCTTCCGACTATTCTTTCCGCCGGCAACTTATTAAAGAAACTTAAGGGGTCTTCGTTAACCAGCGAAATCCCAACGTGCTAATTACGTAGCGCGCCTTCCAATGACACTTCGCCAACTAATTACATCCGAACGCTTTAAGAAGATAATGAATTCCCAAAACGTGCGAAACTTTCGCGGGCAAATCTTGCCCGTAATTTACACTGGATTCTCTCAACTTATTTCGCCCGTCTTAAACCTATAATCCTTTCAATTATATTAACACGTTGGATGTCATCCCTTGAGGATCGCCGGTGAACGATATCTTAATTGCAATATTATGAAGTAAAAAGCAAATTAGGTTGATGCATTGATTGACCCATTGTTCCTTTCTAGGAAGCTAATTTGAATTAAGAATGTTGATGACAGTTTTATGTAGTCATAAAAGTTTAAATCTAAAGTCGCGTGTGGTGGTACTAGTATGCGACAAATTTTCAATGTTTCAAAACTGACCATTATTTGATATAATTAACTAGCTACGTTTTAGTAGTGATAATAAAGGTGGATTTATATAGACATCTTTATGAAAGTTTAAGCTTCAAATTGATATAGCATAAGTGGTACTTATGACGGTTTTATGTCATGAAATTGTGTCAGACTATAACCATTCCAGAAACCGTGATCTACTATAACTGCTCCGTCATTTTGTACTAAGGACATTAATCAAGTCTTGAATAATCAAGTCCTTAATAATTAAGTACTTCCTTAATAATCTTCGTCGAACTATAATTGATACGCGTCACTTCATGATATTTTAAAGTCGTAAAATCTTCATACTTCAAATATGTTCCTCACATATCGTCCGTTTGATATGTAATGTAGCACGTAACGATAAAAATGCATCGAAATCAACCCTCTTGTATACGCCCGACGAAATGTGACAGCCTGGAAGCGCCATTTGTTACAGGAAGCGGTGGTCGTACCGGTACAGCAAAAGGGATAGAAAAACGGATCGAGTGCATAGAGTACGTGGCAAGAATCGCGGATGTGTTACAGCAAGGAACAAACATCCGGAATTCATCGCGTTAAGGCGGTCCTTGGCCAGTTTCGAGGGCTAATGTGTTTACAGATCCGCCGATTGTAAACTAAACCACAACGAGGGTGTGTAGAGGTCTGCAGTTGCAGGTAGAATTCCCCTGTTGCACGTTACTAACGATACGCTCCGACAATAGCAATTCGCCACTGCTAAGCCCAGGGCCGCTCGAAATTCTTCATCGGGGGGCCGAGTGGATTCAACGGCGAAACCGATTCGACCTGGCCGCGTTGTTTCGCTGGCCCTCGTAAATCTACTTTACTGCGTAACAGAACTGGATCTGCGACCGATGAAACGCTCTCGTGGCTTCTTTACGATGTCGGGAGGCAACTTGCGACTAGGATCGGCTTCGTCTATGCCCATTCGTTGCTAGAAATATGTTGTTGGTGACCATTTCGGAACGAAACCCTCGTAGCGATGATTTGTGCGGGATGTTCTTTTCGGTTGTGGGAATTCGTAAAAAAGTAATGGAGGAATTGAATTTGCAACTCCTGTGTTTGGAGCTCCAATTTTCACAATCGTATATCGCCACGTGTTCGAGTACTGTTCATTAAACTGCTACGAATTGTACTACTATGCATTGCATTTCCACGCGTTGTATTACCACGCGTTATATCGCCTCGTATTGCATCGCCATGCGCTATATCGCCACGCGTTATAGTACTATGTGCTGAATTACTACGCGTTGTATCACCACATGCTCTCGAATTCTCAAATTTCTATCTTTCTCAATTTCCAAATTTGAAAATTTGAGGTTTGATCCATCGCTAGATTAGAAACCTGCATCACACCATTATCGTACAAAATTCAGAAATAAAAAGTAGTAACCAGCAAGTATTATTCATCGAATTAAATATACGTAATAGTAATCGATGCAATGAAAGTAAAATGGAATTTGTATTGTTGCCGATGTAATCCTCTAGAGAACGCAACGAAGGAAATGGAAGATCTTGGTGTCATGTAATATGCAAAATCCTTCCACGTCGCTACATATACAGGAATGTAGGGCAACGATATGTCTGGTCCTTTTTCTCTATGCTGTAAAATACGCTGAATCCTTGTCCACGTTCAGGGCACAACAATAGGGATGCAGCACGTTCGCAAAAGTGCATCGCTCGTACGTGTACAATGCAATTTCTGTGTATACGTGAATACGAAACGCAAGACGAATTGCGCTGAGGACTCTTTACAATTCGCACTCGGTATAATTCTTTACTGTATCTAGATCGATATACGTGTAATATCACTAACGTTAACTAATGTAACACTCTTGTACATATTTATATTATCGTAACAAAGTTCTAATATAAACTACAAAATGAGGTCGAATAAGGTTATGAAAATGGTCGATGATAAATACATACGTGAAAAATACAACGCGTAACAAATACAACACGGTAAGAACAACGGGTGGTAATAAAACGTGCAGCAATACAGTACGATAAAAAAAACACCTCATAATATAAATATGTCATAATAACGAATATCAAATTATCAATAATTAAGACTTCCAAAATTATATAATTTGTTTCGTAGATCTTTTGATACAATTTCCGTAAACATGTGTGTCAGTGCACCGTGCACGTTGGTCACATTTCAAGAAAAATATCTTCGACAGGAAATTCTTTTTTCTAAAACGTGTTACAGACAACTTGGTGCAAGCTCGAAGAAGCTCGAACTTGCTGGCGGAAAAGCGATCCGTACGCGAGTCACGAAACTCTCACGGAGCGAAACAATTGGAATTACTAGGGTGCAATTGTACATTGTTGGCAGAAACACCCTGTACATCCTTCGTGAGCTTTAAATGCAGTGCAATGCGGCGTTTCGATTTTCGACTATTTTACGCGACTACATTGTTCCGCGGCGGCTTTTCTTTCCGAAAGACAACAGTTTTATTTTAATTATTCATTTGTTACTTTGCAATTCTGTATGGACGTTGCGTAACAACGAGTAATAAAAATGTCGCATAGACTCATGTTTTTTAACGAGAACTACGCGTTAAAGCAAACATGGAATGCATTTATGATTTCCGTGATTCCTTCCAAAGTATTTATTGCTTTTAAAAGAGTTATTAATAAAAGAGTGAAACAGGGCAAAAGTTACCAAAAGTATAAATATTGGTATCGCGTTACGTTTCTGCTACGTGTTAAAATATTGTAAAATTATACCTCTGATATTTCCATAAATTTGAAATAACACACATCCGAAATCATCCAGGAAATATTGAAATGGAATGTTTGTATTATTTTACAAATTAAAACTGACGAACGAAATCAAACGATTTAGATTCACAACGAGGATAAACATTACGATTTATCCGTTGTACGATATTAAGAACGGGAAACATGAAATCCTGTGATTTACTCAAATATTAACCGGGACTATTTATGTTTCAGCATTTTTTACAATCTTGTTTTTTTTATCCCCGCAATGTTACACCGTCATAGATTATTCCTATAATTTATGCGACCTCAATTATTCGTACGATTACAGTCATGCGATCTTTTCATCTTTCAAAACGAACCGAATTCTGGCCAGTAAATTTATGAACGGTTTTAACTAACATATAAATATACATATAAATAGAACAAATATATAAAACACGAAACGGGCAGAAAACTAATTCACTCGCATCGTTCTGGCTGCGAAATAAGTTTCTCCAATCTCGTACGTTTATCTATTTTATTTTTAACCGGGGAATACGTATAAGGTTATATTTTATGATGTTGCGGTGCTTTCATTGCAACTTTTTCTCTGTCCGTATGGTTTATCACGTAGGGAAAAATTAAGCATTTACGCAATATGAAATAATTCTGAAAATTTAATCATTTCCTATTTTAATTTTACAGTTATTTCACTTTCCGTTTTGCTGTTCTTCAATTCTTCGATACCTCAATTTGTCGATTCTTCGACTCTTCATATCTTCAAGTTCCCAAATTATCCCAAATTTTCCAAATTCTCAAACTTCTTAGATCTCCATATGCACATGTGCATGTGTAATGTACATTGTACATGTACATGTTCGTACATATAAAAACATGCATATAAAAGCAACCTAACAAATTATTCACAATAACTGTAATCTTCTTTTAAGGAATTATTTTATTTTGAATGAAAAGTGTTCGATCCAAAGTTGCAACCAATACAGACACAGCTAGTAAACGAGCGAAAAAAGTATCGAAAATACGAAAAAGAAGATAAAGTATCGATTAGCGGATATTTGGAGAAACACCGAACGCAAGTTGTTAATCATAGAGCGATCAGATATTAAACGAATACGGGGTTAAACAACATCGGATGTTTCGAGGTGAAAACAAAACGGAAAATTCTGCGATCCGTTCGTCATAAGCTTCGCTCGCTTTCAGTCATAATGGCGCCAATTACGAGCAATTCCGCGAATTTCGAGGCGCGTAACCGGGCAAAACTGATTAATGGAAACTGGTAGTAGCTGCGGTGTATCGATAACTTCACGCTGGATTTGTCGACGGGGACGAGTATCAATGTAAAAGCCGGCCTTTCCCGCTCGAAAACACGGTTTCGAATTACGGCTCCGCTAGCTGCCGACCGACCAAGCGTAAAAATTACACGCGTCCAATGAAAAGCGCTCTAATAAACGCGATTTCATGACGGGTAAAAGCAAATACACGAGGGCTTCGAATCGAATGAAAATCATTTAACTTTCCCGCGCTTTTTTTTCACCACCCTCTCTACTCGTGTGTACTCGTTTTTCCAATGTTTAGAGCGAAAAAAACACCGTGACCAAACGTCGCCACGGTGAATCAAAGCTCGCGACCCGGGTTTCGATTCCAAACGCGATTATGGTGCATTTACACTCAATTTGTGGAACATGGCTGTTATGGGATTTCCAACTTCTTTAATGAGACACTTTATTTTCTGCGTTTTATGCACTGGATTTTCAGAGTGACAATGCTTATCATAATATACTCGTTATATTACTTTGAATCACTATATTGAATTTATATATAATACTAATTTATTTGAAACTTTATATGAACTTAACAAGTTGTAGTAAACTGATAAATTATTATATTATATTGACAAATGTACACACATTGATGAAGTGTTGTATAAAATTGATGAATTATTATATTAAATTGATAAATTCTGTTAACTTCATAAATTGTATCAAATTAATAAATTATTATCTTAACTCGATAAATTGCATTAAGTTGATCAATTATTATATTAAATTGATAAATCATATTAACTTGATAAATTGTATCAAACAGACGAATTACTATATGAAATTGATAAATTATCTTAAACCAGTAAATGATGAAACTAATATGTTAAAGTGACTACACATAAATAAAAATATCTAAATAAATTTTGTCCCAAAAAATGTAAGAAATAGTGGAAATTGAAAAATTTGTCGAAACGATACCCGTTTGACAAAATAAAAGATGCAGCGTTGTGAGAGTAGCAAGAAAGGGAAATATTTTCTTTGGAAAGCAGCTCGCAGGCAGTCTCGAAGGATACAGAGAGTCGATAAACGCGACTGGTGTCAGGCTGAATATGCGAAAGTTCGAGTGGAGTTTACGAAGGTGAGAGATAAATCGAAGGTAAAAGAGAAAGAAAAGAAAAAATAGAATAAGGAAGACCACCCTCGAGACTGACGACAAGTCAGATGACAATTTCTCGTGGAGATATCCGGCGGGGTCCTTTGTGCGCGACGCCCTCGGAAAACAAGCGACCCTCTTCCTTCTTCGCGAAGAAGAACAGAAAGAACCACTCAACAAAACGAGCCAAAAGTTTTCCGAGTTGCTGCGAGCTCCAAGTTCCTCGCACGCGAAACGATATCTTTCCGGGACTCGTCTCGAAAGATATCGTTTGATTACCGTGATTCGAATGAAAAGTTTGTTAACCTGGTTTCCAACGGAGGGGGGGAAGACGGAGGAAGCGGAAAAGTATCCGAGGAATTTCTCCGCGAGAGCGTAAAAACGCGTCGACTCTTGAGGTAAGAGAAATGTACGATGAGGAAAGTTGCTGAAGAGTGCTGTTTCGCCCCCCGGTGTAAATCTGCCTTTATGTCCGAGTGACAGACGTTCGGTCCACTTTTTTTGCTACCGAAATTGCAAATCGAGGATCTACGATTCTGCTGACGTTATCGTATTTGCGGGTTTCTGTATGTTGAGTCATCGAATTTTCAAGTTTCAGGTTTTCGGAGTACAAGCTGCGATTCTTGGATTTCGACTTTCTACATTTCCAAATTTCTTAAAACCCCGATTCACGAGTCACAAATATTCCAAGTTTCCAAATGTTTTAGACCATAAATTCACAAATCTTCGAATCTAGAATCTTCCATTCGCAAATATCTGATTTCTATACCCCCAAATTCTTGAATCCCTAATTTGCAAATCCCCAAAACCCTAAACTCCAACTTTCTAGACTCCCAAAAAAATACTAAAAAATCACCTTTGCCTCCCTTTCAACCACCCCCTGATATAACGCAAATCTGCATTCCCTTAGGAGTATTAAATACCGAACAAAATTCCAAAGCAATTTATATTATAAACAGCCATAACTCACGGTGCTAATAAACAAAAAGAACACTCTATCTATATTTTCGATCAGCCATAAATCGTCAGTAGGTTTCCAAAATACCCATGAAAATCTGAATGCAGCCGTTTTATAGAGATTCGTTGGCGTGCGAGCGAAAGTACCATAGAATGTTCTGTCGTAGTTTATTGCGCGAAATATCCAACGAGAAAAGTTGGCGATAATTCGTGGCCGTTGGCTACGTGTTACGGATATATCGGGTCCTCCTCTCGCGCTTGTCCCTCCGTCGCGAAATGAAATTTCAGTGAAAAGTTGCTCCCGAGCGGTTCTTGCCGTGCTGACCTCCGGCTACAACGAGCCAGCCGCTCATTAGACTCATTGAAATACGAATTCGATCCTTCGAGATGCGCCTTCAGCTGTTGTATACGTGCGGAACACCGGAATATTCCGCTTACGAGCCGTCGACTTGGCGACGAAACGAGTTATGCACGTTCCGATCGGGGAGATACTTCCACATCTAGGGATATTCAGTCCACCAATTCGTGAATCTAGTGAATTCTAAAGATTCTTAGAGCGACAATTTCGGACACTGGAATTTTGGGATATAGAGCAATATTTAATTTTTGCCACTCTGAAGTCTGGGAATTTTTGGTTGCAGGCATTTTGGGACATTCCGGATTTCGATATCTAGGGATTTCGGTATGTTGGTGATTTTGATGTCTAGGTATATAGGAATTTGAAAATCTGGGGATTTTAAGGTCTAGAAATTTCGAAGTCTGGTGACTTAAAAATTTAGGAACTCTGCAATCTCATAAATTCTGAAAATCTAGGGAATTCGAGGTCTAAAAACTTGTGTATCTAAGGACTTCTTGATCCAAATATTCAGAAATCCAGGAATTCTCGAACCTAATCATTTGAAAATGTAGAAATTCAATGATTTTGGAATATAGTAAGTTTGGAAACTTGAAAAGGAATTTAGAAATTTGCAAATTTGTGACTGTAGCGAAAATCGATAACATTGTAACGTATACCAAACACATCAATCTACCCTATCTAACTTTAACCTAACTGTATAAGATAGTTGCACAAGTACATAAAGCACCGTAACGTGTTAATAATTTCACTAAAATTTCCTTAAACTGTTTTAAATTGCAGTGGCGAGATATAAAAGGAGGCAGAAGAAGAATATGGTGCTCGTGAAAAAGCGGAGACGTAGGAAGCATAGTGGGTTAGCCTGGAGGATCGTAAGGAAGAAGACAACACGAGACACACGAGACAAGTGGTCGATTACACGTTATTGCCGGTGCTTTCTGTGCTTCCGGCCGGTCGAATGCATCTGCATAAACACGATGTCGTTGCCGTGGTTCGGCCAGAAATTCCGACTCGGTTATTTTGCCAGGGAGTGGCGTGAGAGTATCGATTTTCCGCGCACGCCTCGCGAACAGCGAGCCATCGTGAACGGAAAACACTGGCTGGCATCGTGGAGAAATTAAAACTTGCCTTTCAACCTTAAGGCTTTCAATAAAGCCTTGCTTTATTTCACCGATTCGAGGAGGAAACGGAAAATATTTCTTATTACCGATCAAATTTTCAATTTCCACTACTCTTCTCTACATATTTATGCACACGTTTTTTTGTTACACTGACACAATTATAGTAGCACAAAATATCAGATGCATCAAGATTGTTTGAAATGATATAAAATTGCTATGAAATAACACTAGTATACTTCGAAGTCGAAAGATTAATGAACAGCTCTAACCTTTCGTCACTGTTCTTAACACAAAATGGCTGACGGTTCCAGCAAACAATGATTATTTTTAATTGACTTTCAGCTTGTCGTGATTTCGCGACATAAAAATATCGAAAATAGCATGTATGACGTATCGATTAAAGCTCCGAGAACAATATCTGTACAAAATTTTGGTTAATGTTCTTAATGCAAAATGACTGACTGTCGATTATAGCAGGCAACTTGATTGCTTTAAAATCTACTGTGATTTTTTTTAGAGTAAAGTATCAGATAGTATTTGTAGTACATCTATTTAAACCCCAAAGAACAATTAGAGTACATAAATTCTTTATAATTGTTTTTAGACGATTACAAAATGGCTGACTGTCAACTATGATTGACTTAAAATATGATACAATTTTATAACATAAAAAATAGCACTTATAGTATCAATCTAAAACTTAAAGAATAAAATGTGTACATAAACACTTGGTTCTTAACACGTCGTTCTCAATACAAAATGGCTGACAACTACAGAAAATAGTGACTTTGTCGTTTTCCAGCGAAATAATCAGGTTATACATGTTTCGAAGAAGAAAAGAGAAATCCATCACAGAAAATGTCGAGGTTCAAAAGTTCTATAATTCAATAACAAGCGTTTTTCGAATGAAATTCGACGAAAACTCGAAAACCTCGGTTCAATCATGGGAATCAGATTTGAACATTCGAAATTCTTTTTGATAGTTCTCTTATTTTCGAACGGATTTTCGGTCGGCCTGTGTACTCGCGTTTGACCGTGCTTCGAATCTGTTTAAATTGGTCGAACGTAGCCAAACAGATTTTGTCGTACAAAAGCTTTCGAGTGAGCGTTCTAGGTCGAATTAGATTTTTTGTCGTGGCTTCGATTCGATTATCTTTAAAGTGATATTACAAATCGATGGTATTGTTAATTGAAAACTGTTCTCTTTTATTTCTGGTCCATTGTTTCAAATTTCTGTTGGGAGATATTTATGGACATTTTTAAATTATCATTTTATGAAAATTTAATTGAGTGTTGCACGAAACAAATTGAAATTTGTATGACATAAAATTATATTAGTTACAGAATTAATTATAGAGGTAAATTTTGTAAAAGAATGTAATAATTGTGTAACGGTAATTTAAACAGCACAATAATTATATGTGTAGACACCAGGGTGAATTTAACCACAAAAATTTATATAGTGGTGAATGAAGGGTAGGGTACTTCATTTATCTCTCTTCTTATTAATTCTCAAGTCTTCGAATTTCTAAATTTCCAAGTTTTACGATTTGAAAACTTCTTATTTTCATAGTAGTCAATTTTGCAAATTTCCAAATCGATGGATAAATTTAGAAATTTAATATTTCACTGTCTTCAAATTCACCAAATTCCTAAATTAAAAATCTGAAATTTCAAAATATCTTTCCCACAATAGACTCTTTATACTCTAGCACGCATATCCATCGAGTCAAATATTTAATGCAATAAAGCGTTCTGAGTACCTAAACTGTTCTCATTTCCGCACGTGAATTGTCCTCTCGCAGCGGAATGCGGGAAATACTCAACAAATCCGACTTCCTGATCCTTATCTTTTAAGAAAGGTATTTCCCGTACTAAAGAAAGCTGCAATTAAGGGACACGTTTCCCGAGGAAGAAAAGGAAAGAGGGAATCGGTTGAACACAAGGTCGCATCGTAGCAACTTAATCCAATCCCGAAGCAGCAACGTTAATACCCTCGACGCGGTATTTGCTTTTCTTCTGTAATCTGTATCGTCGAAGCTCGACTTTTGAGCGGAAACGTTTGCCAATCGTGCTGGGTACACACCGTGTCAAGGGATGGTGAACGAGTTCGAAACTGAGCCCTCGTAACGAGGCGACGACGTCGAGCTGAAGACTTCAGTGACTGAAATTGAAACTTTGACCTCCTTGCATCGTTCCTGTGTACGCGTTCCCTTTACGGACCCTAATTAAGAATGTTACGCGAATTTCAGATTCTTCGTGTGCTCGTTGTTGATCCTAAATTTTATAATTCGAAAAATACATCGTGTTATCTACTTGAAACATTTTAGGTTTTTTTCAGTGACTAGTAGCTAGGTAGTCAAATTTTTATGTTTTACCTACACTATCGTTGGAAGTCATTTTCTTTTTCCAACGGTACATTCGACTACCCTAATGTAGACACGTCCGTACACTTTGTTAGAACAGTCGAAATATGGAGTCGAACTACGTGCACTTCGGCATCTTCTCCCAGCTAAGGGTATGTCAGCTGTAATGTATTTTTAAGGGTTGTCGAAGGCTATTAGCTATTTTGCTTTCGTACGATTTATGATAGGGGTAGAGTATGTGAGATATGAACAAGATGTAAGAAGGCAACTGAGACGACAGATGACCAGTGACTTGAAGCCAGGTCTATTAGAATGTGAACAATTGAGAAAAGCAGTCTAACATTGTGTTGCAGAGATGAACATAAATATTGTTCCTCGAAGATATAGAGTGGAAAAGAGGATGTCTTCTAAAGGAGTAGGTTTGACCTCGTGGTCCCAGAACCGTTCGGGAATATCAAATTTATAACAGGTATTTTCCAAAGCTTCCTTGTATCGAAAAGAGTAGACCATATAGTAAAGACCATTTTCTACTTTTTAAATAAAAAGTTGTCATAGCTCCAAAATATACGGAGTAATGTACACGGGTTAAATTTCTCGCATCTCACGATATTTTATTCCCTTACAACCTTGATCGTGCATTTTTAAACGTAAACACGTACACAAAATTCTCGAGAAGTTTGCACAATTTGCACAATTGCGTTACGACGTTGCCGGGGTTACATACGCGTGCTTCTACCCGATGTTTTCAAAACGTTTGAGTTTCTTTGACACCACCCACGCTTCCGTGTAACCGTAGTCACGAGCTAATGAGTTAAATTGAAGTTAGCTTTACGTTACACGTGACTCACTCTTAGAACAGCTTTGTCCCATTAGATTAATGAATAAAATTACCTGTGTCCTTCGTTCACGCTCGCTCGGGCTTCGTACGTTCTCCGTGTCTGGGGTACACGGGATCTCGTTTGCATAATTTATGCACGATAGCATAACAACGAAACGTATAATACACATTTACGGTACACGCTGGTTGTCATCGTTTGTTTTGACAACGTTCTTGCGCTCTGACACTTTGTAAGTTTAACTCGTGTGACGCTTCAACTGATTCGAGCGGAGGCGTTTCTATCCCGTTTTCAGATTGCATCGAAAAGAACGATTTTTCTTTTAAATGTGGAACGATGTAAACCGCTGATATTTATGCATACGTGATATATCGCTGTTCCGTATATTACACCTGTCAATCAAAGATTGCATCTATTCGCGAAGTACGTACGGAGTGTCGTAGTCTATTGATTATCTGATTTATTTATACTTTGCAGACTTCGGTATATGTAACAGATAAACATCTGCAGCTGGCAAATGTAAATGGCATACTCGAGCGCAATGTAGGTTGCTTCGGATAAGGACAGTTTCCTGGATTCTACATTTACGTATTTGCACATATCTAAATGTTCACGGTTTCGTGTTTATTAAACTTCAAATTCTGAAATTTACAATTTTCCAACTTCCAAAATTCTTAGACCTTTAAATGTCGAAATTTCAAAATTTCTATTCATAAATCCCTAGATTTCTCAATTCCGAAATTATCAAATCCCTAAATACCCAAATTCTTGTGTCTGAAAATCCCTAAATTCCGAAACCCCTAGATTCCTAAATTTCTAGATACTAAAATCTCAAGATATATACAAGTATCCCTAGGTCCTGCAAATTGTAATCTCTCATATCTCTAAATCCACAAATTCCTAATTTTCGAATCCTAAAATCCTCAAATTTGAATGTATCAAATTCTCGACCCATCTCCAAAATCTCAAGTCTCCAAAAATCCCTAAAAATGAACGAATGAAAGACCCATTTCCATTTGGATGTCATATTTTCTCTAGGGAAGCCATATTTGCTCCTGTGTACAATAAATATGTATTTTAGAACTGTTAGAGCACATCGAGCCCGAAGCGCATTACCATAAGAGAAGCACAGTTGTTCGCTTTTGATTTTGTGCAGAAGTTTTAGATTATTCGAGAGTTATTCATGAAAAAGCGGGTATAGATAACGCAGCCACGGGTGGTCGTCAACGAAAAACAAGCAACAATCCCGAACAGGTTGATTAATCGTTCGGTAGCAGCCTCGTCTATTTTCTTATCTCGCGATTAATAATCAGCAACAGCCCGTGAAGCATTCGATGGTCGGCGCTCGTTTCGCGATTCTGCCGACTCCTCGCCAATTATTAAACCTCGATCGATCGAAGGCGAGAATTAAACGCGGCCAAACTAATGAAGGAGAAATTAACGAGAGGCTCGAGGATACACGCGGTGTCGAAGAATTAATGAGCCAACGAGGACAATTATCCCCCGTTGCCCTCGACCACGTCGGCCACTCTCCACCACCAGACATTCTATTTTTTTTTTTTGTTCGCGTATAATTGGGTAAAAATTAGGTAAAGCCGCGGAGGTGGTCGGTACGAGCCGCGAAATGTATGCGGAAAGTTTCTACGTTTTTTCGCCGTTTCCACGACCACAACCCGCGAAACTTCCTCGTTGACGACGTTATAATGCTCGTCCTGGTCCACGACGAATACAAAGTTAACTCTGTTCTTGCGAGTTTCTTTACCGCCTGCAGCCACAAAGACGAGCAGTTTGCCTCTCGCGGATCGTGTTGCAAATAAAAGACGTTTCTTTTATGCCTTCGCCTCGCCAATTCGTTCTAACTATCCTCTAACTGCAACTTGTATCGCCCAAGTGATTTCTATGCTGATAGCGTTGTAAGTCATACAGAATTCGCCGTCCATTTATTTATTCGGTTTTACCGGTTCTCTGGGAATTCTCACAGCGTCTGCAGTTCCTGTGTATCGACGATAGGAAACTGCGCTTGCGACACTGACGATATATCGATGGCTTCTATTTCGATACGATGTGTATCGGGACGATGTTCTACGACGAGTTGTGTCGTGACCCACTGTATATCAACGTGTTGAATGTTCGATGTGTTGTAAATCGATGCATTGCCTATTTTATGTGCTCTCTATCGATACGTTGTTTTTTAATATGCTGTACTATGACTTCTCAACACGTTTTATGGTGATGATGTTCGAAATTCTTATAACATACTAAATTTGGATGCGCTGACTTTTCAACGTTTTATGTCGATGATGTACATATCCTCCCGCATCATAAGCGCACAAAATTAGGAAAGTCTAAAATTCCATAAAGCGTAAAGCCATTCTGTACAATGAAGTGTACAAACAAAACGAAAAGAAAATATAAATAGAACGAAATAAAATGTTGAAACTAATGATCGGAAGAAATTTGCATACACCCGAATAGAATAGTAAAATATGGCCAGTTTTATGACACGGTAATGGCACGATGCACTATACGATTGTTTATAATTCACGAGAAACAACGAGAACGGGTAATAACCGAGGATCGAGAACGGCAAATGAACGAGACACAATACGATCGTTTACGTAAGCAACACGCGAAAGAGACGAAGTTAATGGTGTTCGAGGGCAACGAAATTGGCCGAGGAAGCGGAAGAAGCTGCCATTAATTATATACGGAACACTGGTATGAAATATAGCCACGATGCTTGGGAACCGCCAGCTCAGGTACTCCACTTTGCACTTGGGATTCGCGAAATCTACCAAAAATTACGATTTTCATCCTTGAATGTATAATCCTGACAAATAACCCGCCTGGAAATGTTCTGGATTATATTTCGACCAAATATCCGAAATTTATGGCCGACCACGTAAATTACAATGATTCTTTAGAACCAGGATACAAGAAAAATTCTATAATCCAAGAACTACTTCTTCAATTATTCAAAAAATATTTTTTCTTTCCATCTCGATTTCTTCGAACATACTTAATATTTATAATTGAGAAATTTAAAAAGATAATTCACTCTAATAAATTTCGTCAACTTTGTATAAGTACCAGTTAAATACGGTTAGACTTGATTAGAATCGCGAAACCCGATAAGGGTATAATATCCTTGGGACACAATAGTTTCAGGATCAGGGAATTCACCCAGTTTTCCCTTCTATCTACGATCCATTCTACCCGTGCGCACAAACATTGACCCTTCGAGGGAAACCTATACCTCGAAAGCTGTGCTTTATTGCACAGCATAAAATTGCACGACTAGCTCTTAATCGGCTTTGATCAAATATCTCTTTCGTAACGCTCGCTCTGAACAATAATCTTCTTATGTAACCACTTTTATGGTATCACGGTTCTACGCGGCGTTTGTAATGGCGACAAAATTGCATACCTTGCGATCTTTACGATCATTTTTTTAAGAAGATTTGCATATCAGACTTATCACGTCAACTGCGAAACACTGCTTTCGTGCGACACTTGTCAACATTCTTTTATTTAGTAAAATATGGAGCGACATTTTAAATTTGGATAGGGTACAGGGAATCATACATGGGTGCATGGAAATCTTTAGAATTTTAAAGAATTTGAAGCTTCCAAAATGTGGTCATTTGAAAATTAACAATTTGATAATTTGACAATTCGATAATTGAAAATTTGATAGTTTAAAAATTAGAAAATTTGAAAATTTAAATATGTAAAAACGTGGTACCTCGCAAATATTGAGAATCTGTGAAAATTTCCGAAAGAGGAACTAGAAATCAACGAAACAACAATCGACCGAAAAAAGATCCGCTGCATCCCCAGAAAATGGAGCAGCGAGATTGCACAATTCAAATGAGTTGTTTCCGTAAACAACCCGGCTGAAACCACGGCACAAAGCACATTCATGAAAACAACAATGGCGGGCGTGCTTTAAATGTGCAACTGTCGCCACCCGTTTCTTACTTCAGTTTTCGCAGTCATCACAGAAGGTATCAAACGAAATATTTAGCGTTTCGCATAATCACAAAGCATCGTGGCCAGCGAAATGAAACAGTTGAACTCGCGATGTCCAATCTTAACGTTGAATCTTTTATTTGAATACGGATCCTCTTTGGTGCGGAACGAGAATCAATTCTGTACGAGACGAGTTGAAAATTTCACGGCACTTTGCCGCGGAACAGTCGGAAAATAAATGGAAAGAAGCAAATTTGTCGCCCGTTGAATTGCCGGCCAGCTGAATAGAATGTTTGACGAGCAACCGAGAGAAATGAAATTCATCAGGATATTTCGAAACTGAACGACGCCTGAATTAAATTTTCACTCGTGCTGCGCTGCCTGCCGTGTTCCCGGCTCAAAGGCTTTTCCGAAAAATATTAACATTTTATGCACGGCGATGAATTTAAAATTTACATGCTATCCCGTAACTTCTCGCGTGGCATGCGTTGTAACTTCGTTTAATGCGCGGATGAAACAACTAATAGGTTGTAGGCAATAAAACGTGCAGGTAATACGAAAAGTTCATGGAAACTCTTGCGCTCTCGGGGCGATGGTATCATTGTATTATGGCACCGGGTAATTTGCATGCCTCGAAATCGCGACAAAAGGAATTCATTTAGCCCGAAAGGCCGTCGAGAATGAATTTTCACCCTTCGATCGCTCTACAATATTACTTGATAGAAAGTAATAAAGAATATGGTCACGTCGACTGATGCAATAATGAAGGAAAAGCTTTTGTGAAGGTCATCTTTCAAAGGGTCTTTCCATTGGTTATACAATTTTGTTATTAATTATTTAGTTCCTGCATGTTACACAATTTTGTTTTACTATTTCAGGTATTTTTTAATTCTAATATACGAGGCACTAAGTAATGAAAAGATAAAATCAACGATATATCGAAAGGTCCCATCCATCTTCCGAGGGTTAAAGCAACCCCGAGACCACAAAAGAAAAATCAGACTTCTTCAATCTCCGTGGACTGACAAATCGATGATCCGCCATCGTATCGCTCAAGAGGTCCCCGAAACAAAAAGAAATCACCCTATAACCCAGTAACGACGAACCCTCGTGTCCATATTTGTATTTCCCTTTGTGCCCCGATACAGAACAACAACCCTCCGCGTTCCATCATTCTAGGACACGCGTAAAGGAAAGAAAAATAAGATCGGAAAGTTTCGAAGTCACGTAGCGTCGTCGAAAGAACGCGTGCGAAGGGGGTTGGAGAAACAGGAAGAGAGTTGATGGGGTGGCGGAAACGAAGGAAAAAAAGGAGACGAAAAGAATCGAACATCCTCGTCGTCGTCCGATGAAAAAGTCGTTGGTGGCGCCCGTCGGTCTGGCCAATATTTTACTATCCAACACCGACTCTCTCTCTCGCTCTCTTTCAGCCTGTTCCGTCCAACAACCCCTAGCGCCACCATTATCCGGCGTTGCTTCTTTTCTGGTGGTGCGGCCAATGACAACCGGGAAAAGAGAAAAAGGAACGAACGGAGGGACCAAGCAGATCGAGTCCCGGTAAAAGGAGAAAATTGGAGAAGGGGGAGGGATAGAAATGCGCCCGAGGGGTTGTGTACTCGACCACGGTCGATGAAAACCGCCCCGAGATCTCTTGGTTTCTTCTTCGCGGAACAGCCCTGAGCCACGATGATTCAGGATGCAACGGACAGAAAGAAGTTTCGCGGTTCCTTTCGGCCACGACTTCCGTTCAACGAAACGTACTCTCTTTCTGAGGGGGGTTGTTAGTCGAAAGGGTGAAAACGGTGAAGAGGGTGAGGCGTCGTTTGACGATGTTGCAACCTTCTGACGAAGGTACCCACTCTTGTCGATTGCGTTGGGAATTTCATTTTGGATCAGCCGCGGCTGAATTTTAACCAATCCCTTTCTTTTGTACCCTTTGTTCTGCCGACCCTTTGTATCGCGATATTAACTCTTACGCGATGTTTTATTTAACAATTTATTGTACATTATATGAATTTTAATGCAATGTTCAACACGGGTTATTAATTCGGTATGGAGAGTAATTAAATTTTTGAAGAGAAATAGGAGGATCCAGATGGCAGTAATACTGTAATTAATTTCATATGTTCAAAGGGGGATGAAAAATTTGTACTGAAAGTAGAAATGATTGTATTCTGAAGGAAGTACATTTAAAATACGTATTTAAAATTGTAGTTGCATATTTTCAAATCATTTAGAAACGAGTAGAACCTACAAATTCGAAAATTTAGAGATTCTAGAGATTAAAAAATTCAGATTTTTCTGTCGTTCCAGAAATGACGGTATTCTTAACCATAATAAAATATTAAATAGGACTATAAAAGGTACCATATTCTTTTAATGCTTCTCATTATACTCAAAGCGTTTCCACCCTTCCACAAAAAGATTCCTACACATACAGTACAATATCTCTTCTCCATTATATTTCCGCCATAGTTAGCTCAGTATAAACACAATATAAATTAAAAGATTGTTAATCCGATTGTCGATACATTGATCGGTGAAGCTCTTCGCTCCGTTCGAAGTTATGAAACGTTTATAACCCCTTGGAACGAGATAAACTTTTTACGATCACGAACGAGGAGAGGAGACTTTATGTGTTCGCTCGTTCGTGATAAGATAGAAAAACCAATTTTATTCCTGTGTGTCTACAATAAAATGTTCCTCGCGAACGACAGCGTTCGGAAATTTCGCGAAGACCACCTCGCCGGTACACATCTCGGTGTGTCTAATCAATTTACGATCCGGTGGATAATTTCGTGTTCCGATAGCCGTCCGCTGCTTTCCGTTATTTTCCGAAATTAATCAATCGCGATCGATCATCGCCGTTACAACGAATCTCCGATACCGCCGGTGAACGTGACCCAAATTCCTGATAATTCAATATTCTCGCGTCCACCTATATTCGTATGTATATTACGTATGTACGTATGTATGCATGCACGTCATAGGGTGGACGAGTATACCTTCTCATCGATTTCCAACGTCACAGGACACATTCCATCCTTCGAAGATGCATCATTTTGCGAGGCGTAATTTATGAGTTAAAATGATAAACGACGAATATCAAAAGGATGACTATTTTTAAAAACTTTGTGGATGTGAACTTGTAATTTGTCAGAATAAATGAGATTTGCAACTTTTGATCTTGCAACCTTTACTTGCAACGGGGATATTAACAGAAAGAATATTTTAATAATATTCCTATCTCAGTAGTTTGTGAAGTAAAAATATCAACCTTGTGCACCGATGTACATGTACGGTTTAATTACGTATGGAAATATATGAAATGTCTTCATCACGTTGTTCTGTAAACGAGATTATCCGACGAATCTCGTACTAACGATCCGTAAAAAGATGAGGCAAGGACAGAACGCGGTCCAAGGATTCTTTTTACAACAACGTGGGTGTCCAAGATATTTACAGGTGCGTGCGCCCATATCACGAGGAAATAACGACGACATAACCTCGACGAGGAGAAAAGCACACTTATCACATTCTGGCTTCGTAGACGTGTCGCCCACGTTACAATTTTATCGCTGGATTATATTCTCTAATGAGCAAGCCGGGCTCCTCTATGCCCCTTTTACGCACCGTTCTGTCACGCGACACGACCCCTTCAAACGGTTACCACCCTAACCTCACGAGTCTTAAAAAAAAAAATGAGAGAAAAAGAAAAAACCGACGGTCGTTATTTTCTTTCTTGCGGAAATTTAACAACCCACCCTGTATCACGCTGCTGCTCCGTTAATTTCTCTTTTTAGTGGCCCTTCAATCTGCTGCATCGACCATTTGTGCGAACCATCATGAACGATCGAATGAAATTCAAGTATTGCAGGGGTTACTTTCGACGCATTCGAATAGAAAACGCGTTAAAGTTCTTTTAAGTAGTTCACCGACGTGCGATGAGCTTCCAAGTTTTAAATAGCTGTGGTTTATGGTTCGAGATTATGGGCTGGATTCGCTGATGGTAATTGCAAATTTAATATGCTTTATGGAGTTCTTGTAACAAGAGGCATAATTCATGTCTGACGTAATTCATAAATGTAAATGGAAGATTTTTATTGTGAAGTATGATCTTTATGGCTAACAGCTATACGTTTAACTCTTTAACTTTTACCGATACGAGATAATGTTTAATGAAGTTGTCAGACTTAATTGTAGTATTTGAAATATAGAGGTACATTAAAATTATTGTATTCTTTTCAATACATGACTGAAGTAAAATAATTGTTTTCAATATATAATTAAATTAAAATAATCGTATTGTTTTCAATCTACAACTAAACTAATATAATTTTTAATATATGTATGGTTGAAGTAAAGGTAAAAACTAAAACAACGTATGCTTCGTGTGTTGGCATATGCCAATGAAATTCCACGAGAGGGTCTCCGAACCCAACCTTTATCGAGTAAAGAGAAAAAACCACCCCTGTTCGTAGGAAGATTTCTTGGAATGATCCCCGATTCTGGAACGTTCGAGTTACGTTCTCGATGTTTTTCGTGGGATCCTTTCATCCCCTTTGTTCACAGAGACGATTGTGTCTTCTTTAAGCAAATAAGAAAACGTATCGCAAGCGTGCTTGCTACCTTTGATCTAAATTCATTCTTTCTTATCCTTCAATGTTTTAGCTTAAAGAACAATCACTCTATTTCGAATATCTTAACAAATCAAAATCTCCACATTTATATTAAAATTTAATGAAATAATATTTCGTCTTGTATGCAAAGTTTAATGTAATAAAGTAAAAATGTGGTAAATTATCAACTAAGTAGTTTGTCAAAGACGTTCAACTTTTTGCTGATAACGTTTATAAAATATGTGACGAGATAATTCGCGATTGTCTCTGGAGCTCTTTTCCTTTATCACGGCTCTCTTACGACGGTAAGTTTATTGGCCTCTCCTTACCTGGGAAAATATTCTCCCTTATTGCAAGAGGGGCTAAGATCCTATCGAACACTGATTCTGCAGCATTCGAGATCACAATGAATGGAGCGTTTCAGGCGAATCTCTATCGTGCATTTTCTCGATATTGGAAAGCTGATGCCGCAAGACGATATCACTGAATGTTTAAAATTCGCAATCAAACCTAGCTGATATTGTTGTTATGCTTTCGCATCAACAAATCTCATCTTTTTATATAGAAACCCATTTAATTCGATATTTCAGTAAAAAGAAATACGAAGATGTTCTAAATAGAATAGCGAAATGATGGAAAGGTAACAGCAATACAATGGAAGAATATATTCGTAACATGAAATATTGAAAAGGTAAAATAATAATATAATGCAGTATAGTGATGTGTTACAGTAATAAAAGACTGATGTAGTAAAACAATAACGTAACGAAAAAATTTGCTGATTACCGTAAGAAGAAAAGAACATCAAAGTGATAAGAAAATTCATTTCTCGTCAGGGTAAAAAGAAGCAAGTTTCATAAAGTAATATAGTCAGCTTTATTTCCAAGATAATTGAAATCTGGAGCGCATTTTCTGACCTTTTCCAAGCTCATAATAGCCAAATAACATAGATTCACGAAAAATGTAATTTTACTAAAACATTTTGCAACGAAAATACAATTTTATACGTACCACGTTTTATTTGCTGCTTGTCAAATATTAAGTGGTAGTGGTGGTAGCGTGGAAGTGGTTTGAGTATTTATTTAAATCTCTCCCAGCAAAATGTAACATTAATTTTAGTACGATAATACGCTTTTAACAAAACTTCGACAAAGTGCATCTCCCCCTAAGGACCAGAGTTAACTGCGTTTCAAACTCCGGAGAAATTCACTTACTCGTTTCTACCCTTTTATACGTACTCTACACGTGCGGTAAGTTGGCACGCGAATCGATATGATGTGTATTATATACGGCTGCCAACACACCAGACACAATTCTTTTCGACAAACATTTACAGATTGTTATTGCAAGTCTTGCTCATTCAATCTGTACGCAGACAATGTTTACACACACACTGTTTAAGTCTGTTACTCATCAACCCTAAATGATATACCTAAATCTCTTCGTCGTAGTAATATCTAAAAATTTCTATTGGTCCTGCTCGTTGTATCTCCTAAATCAAACTTCAGAAGCTTCAAAAGAAGTAGAATATCATTTTTGGAAGCTCAACCCTCTGCACTATGATTCATCAGGTGCGTCGTCAGAACTAATCACAGCTACAATATTAAAACAGCCAAAGAAAGTTGAAATATTATGTCAATCTGCAATCGTTGAATATGCAAATAATTGGACTTGAACTCCAAGTTGAAGAGTATTCAAAATTCGAGTGAAATTGATCAAAATCGAGTGCGTCACGAGTGCGTCGAGTCAGACTAGTCAAAATAGTGCAGGGGTTAATATACATAGTATACAATGCCTTTGCACCTAAATATCGAATATCGTCATCGTTCCTGTAGTTTCCAAATAAGGACCTATCCAAACATATCAAGAACTAACTAACCTAGAGATTAATCAAAGCAAAGTCGAAGAGAACGATCGAACAAAATATTTTAAAAATCACATCCGCAGAAAATATTTGATCGCAGCCATGTTGAATAAAGGAGTAATGATACAGGCATCTGGAGGCTGCATATTTAAATGCGCAACAGGGTGTGGACATCGTGTGACGGATGTGCAGAAGGTAAGTACATAAGCAGGTATATAACAACACGGATGATCATGGAGCAAGTAAATGATGAAAAGCGACAATTGAAAATGCGTGGATCGAACGAGCTCCGTTCTGTTCGGAGGATGACGACGATTACGGGGTCATGCATTGAGTCAGTGGATGATGCCCACGCTTTGCAACGCGTGAGAACGAATCACGGATTACGACACTTGCCAGGGATTTAACGGCTATTAAAAGCGAACTTCGGAGAAAGGATTACCGACTGGATTAACAGGATCTCTAGGATAAACAGCGAGCCTGCATCGGACCCGACCTACATTCAGCCACCTAGATGCACGCTTTTCTACGATGTATTCGGGAGTTTAACAACTTTGCTGTTAAGCTTTTTTTATATTCGGAAATTTGGCAATTTTGGAACTTAGGAGTTTGGGATTTTTTAATTTGGGGGTTGGGAACTTGGGATGTAGAGGATTTAGGGATTTGGGGGTTGGGAAGTTGGAACGTAGAGGTTTTAGGGATTTGGAAATTTTGGGAATTGGTCATTTGGGGATTGGAGGATTCGAAGATTTGGAGAATGGGGTAATTCGAAAATTGGGAGATTTGAGGACTTTGGGATTTGAAAATTTGATCATTTGATCATTTGGGAATTAGGGGACTTCAGAATTTAAGGAATTGGAAATTAATAAATTACAAAATTTGAAGATTTGAGAATGTTAAATCTAGGAAATTTGAAAATTTGAGCATATAAAAATTTCCAAAAAAAGAATGTTTAACTATAAGAGTCTACCACCTAAATTTGGTTTACCTATTTACATCGCCTTAAAATACAAAGATGAAACATCTATTTGCTCGGAAAAAACAACAATGCCAAATTGATCTAGATTACGTGGTTATAAAACACAGTGTGATTAACACGAACACAGGTATTTACGAGGGATACAAGCTTATCTGGTGTTTTCGTCGTGAAATAAAGGGAAATAGGATAGTCCGATAAGTGGTTCGATGCAAATGCAAGGATCCGTCTGAGATAAATAGCGAGGGCGGAGTGTTAATTAATTTCAAAAATACGCGCGAAAAGGTGACCGATAAATATGCAGCGATATAAATGCAAATCGTCGAGGACGCGATAACATGGTCCAGATTGCTCGAAATATTTCCTCGTTCAACCTTGTATTTTATTTCTATTTTTACTCCACGTTTTTTTATTTGATTTCCGTGCCCAAAAAAGCCTATCTCGCTTTCTCTCTTTTCTCGTTTTTTTTTTTTTTGTTGTTGTACTGTGCGAACACGAGCCGAGACAAAATAAATCCGTCGACCTGCACGAAACGAAATCTCGTTTGAACCGATCGTGACTCGTAGATTCGCGTTCGAATAGAATAAAAAAAAAATGAAGTTAATGAAACGAACGAACGCATCGAATCATCGATAACTGTTGTTCCGTCGTTAACGAGCGATCATTCGACGAGAAGGATTTATTTCTTCGTGCAACCGCTCGTGCAGAAATTCTGCGCCAATTTCGTTTCTAACTCTCCTTGAGAGGTTATTCGACTTCGATGACGGAGCAATTGCATTTTCAGGAACTTCTTTAAATTACTAATTGTTTCCATCCATGAATTTTACAATTTTCTCTCATTTTCCTATGTACATTTCTAATGTGACCCAATTTCTCAAATTTCAACACTTTTTAATTCTTAAAGTCATACATTGCTAAATCTCCCGATTTCCCATCTTGTTCCCCAAATCTCTAAATTTACAATTTTAAAAATATTCAAATCTTGTGATTTCTACATTTCATACTTTACCATATTCTCTTATTTTGCAAATTTCTCAATTTCTAATTAACAATTTTCCAAATTTCAAAATATTTAAATTTACTAATCTTCACATCGTCAAATCCCTAAATTCTCAAATCTTCACATCGTCACATCCCTAAATTCTCAAATCTTCAAAATCGTCACAACTCCATAAATTCGACATACTTAAATTTCTAAATATTCAAATCCCTAAATTTTCCAATCTTCAAATCCTCAAGTTACTAAATTTCAAAATATCTAAATTTTCAAATCGTCACATTATGACATTCTTAATATTCCAAACCTCCAAGTCCTCAAATCCCCAGATTCCCAGATCTCCAAATCCCCAAATCCCTAGATTCCCACATCTCCAACTCCTCAAATCCCCAAATTCTCACATCTCCTAATACTCAAATCCCTAGATTCCCATATCTCCAACTCCTGAAATCCCCAGATTGCCATATCTCCAAATCCTGAAATCCCCAAATTCTCACATCTCCTAATACTCAAATCCCTAGATTCCCACATCTCCAAATCCACAAATCCCCAAATTTCCACATTTCCACATCTCCAAATCACCGAATCCTCAAATCTTCAAATTGCCACCTTCCCAAATATCCATATTACTAAATCTGAAAATAGCGTAACGAAAAACAAACACAATCAAAATTCAAATATATAGAGTACATCGTATTACTAGGTTGCATCTAGACCGACGATAAAGGAGGCGAAAAGTCGGAAAAACCAGATCGCATAGCGTAAAGAGTATGATACGGTGTTCGCCACGCCTTGAAGGTGTTTTGCACGGTCGTAAACAATAAAGCTTTGCAGGGCAATCGGCGAGCAAGCCTGCAAGGTGAATGGATGCGACACGAGAGGAGAGTTGGCAAATGTTGCCAAAGGTGTTAGTCGACATTCCTGGCGTTCCTACCACCTGCGGCGTTCCAGCCGATTTGCTCCACCTGTCTTTGCTGCATTGCACCAGAATGCAACGACGCTATTCCATAATCAACGATGCGCGAGCTACGGCGACACGATTCTTAACTCTTTCCTCGCGAATCACCTGCAATCTCGCACAAAATCATCCACTGTGGTTGGCTAAATTTATTACGCTCGAGAGATTTCCTTTTTAAAACGACGGACGACACTTTTCAATTAAACCCCTTATGATTCCTTCGGCAAGTTTGATAGCGATTATTGTTGTAGTTTTCAAAACAAGAATGTTCAAATGTTAGGGATTTTTTGGATATGGCGATTATTAGTGGACGGGTTGGAAATAAAATTAAATTCGAAATTGAATTGTGGTGAAAATATAATATAAGCCGAATTTCAGTTATGTGCGTTCATTTAAGCCGAGCTAGACTATTTCTAATGCTGATAACTATTTATTACTAGTGACTAAAAGGTTGTAGAGCCATGTAAGCTTTCAATGGATATTACTTCTTACTTTCACAATGATAAAAGTAGGCTAGATGTTTTATCTAAGTATTATTACAATTGTAATACAATGAGATAATCTCGGTGAAAATGATATCTGTAATGTGCTCGCGTGATCCTTGATTTATTAACGATAATTCAGAACTCCATTGTACTGGCTAGATATAGGAAGAAGGAATCTGGTATCGAATCAGGTCATGCTTGGGACTTTCACTCATAGGCAGTAAGTATTATTAAACTTTCCAACCTACAAATTTAGAAATCAAAAATTTCCGAACGGTTCAGCTATCAAATTCACATATCTCTGAAATTGGGAATTTGGACGTTCGAACATATTTGAGAATGTAGGAAGTTTGAAAATATAGAAATAAAGATTAAAGAATTCGAAAATTTGAGAATGTGAGAGATTTGTGTCAAATAATAGTATCTGTAAATTTGAAAATTTGAAAATTGAGAAATTTACTTCCTCTACTTCAAACTTTCTCCATTACCATAAGTTATCAAACGTATCGCATATAACACGTTAGCATCTACTTACCGAACATTGCTGTTATAAACGTACAAATCAGTACTAAAAATCCTTTAAAATTCGGAATTTATCCAGAATTTCGTTGCATCAAAAACGGTTCCCAAAGCTATTTCATCATGATTCATTCCTCGAATGGAGCATGGCTCAAAACCACGCTAAAAATCCCACTGTCGAAACGTAAAGGAAGCTTCCAAAAACGAGAATGTGAAACCTTTTGCTTTCGGATTTTGGAGTTTTGCGTGTCGACCGAAATACGTGATGTTTTTTCTGCGCGAATATAAAGCAAGAAACGGTGGTCCATTGGTTTAAATTCCGGAGCTAAAATGGTCATTAAGGTCCCTTTAAAGGCTCAATACGGTTCTCATAAATTTCGTAGCATCGCGTTAATCCAACTGGTATATTTACGGTACCGAGGTAGGCTCTCTTTGAACGCATGAATACACTTTTTATAGGTCGGCCACGTATGTACGGGGTGTTCATAAGCTCGAATTTATCGCGAGGGAACCTGGAGGCTGATGGAACCTAGGGGAAAGCTTTTATAAACCTCTTAGCGGGAATAAAGCGTGCGTCGAGCGAGATTTCCTCGCGGAAAATTTCATTTCTATGCAATTTCTTGGCAACCGGTCCTTCCCTGGTAATTGGCGGCGCAAGGAATTCACCGGAAGTCGAAGAACTCCCTACTGACTTCCGCTAGCATGATTCTTCTTTGACTGCCTGTTTGCTTCTGGTATTTTGGAAAGAATGCTTTTTACAGCTACGTGTGCTGCACTTTCTACTAATTTTTAGAATTTTTCGTTTAAGGCGTTTAGAGTTGACTTTTTTGGTACTTTTTCTTTCTTTGTAGTTTACTTAGTTCTTGAATATTCTTGTTTCCAATTTAGCGGATACAGAATTTGGAGATTTAGAAATTTGGGGAATTTGGAATCGGAGTAATTGGAGATCTGAGGGAATAGGGTTCTGAGAAATTCAAAATCTGAGAAATTAAGAATTTGAGCATTTGTATAATTGATGATCTAAGAGTTAGGGAACTTGAAAAATTAAGGATTTGGCGAATGTAAGAATCTTGATGAACATTTGGAAATTTAGGGATAATTATAATTTACTAGATTTTACATTTGGAAATTTTGAACAGTTTAAATCCTTGAAAGTTTATAAATAAATTTAAAAACATACGAATTTGTAAACTTTTAAATTTGCAAATTGGTAAATATATAAATTTCATAGTCGAAGCCCTAACTCGTTCCTTTCCTAGATTTCCCTAGTCTATTTCTACTAAATTCCTAACTCATCCAATATGCAAGATTAATCGTTAATAAGCTTAATATCCGATGATCTGCAACAATTAATGGATCACGATTTACATATTCCGTTGATCATTTTCTTTGTTTAATTACTCACATCGTGTTTACAGATAATAATGTTTGAAGGATTGTGTCAGGAACAAAATGGTTGTTGCATAGAGGAAATGTGCGTATCAACATTCAGCTAATTATGCTGGTACAGACTGCATTTCTGTTTATTCATGTAATATTACCGACTGAATTGATGTATGTGCAGAATATCTGGACGCATTTGTCTGGAAACAGCCTCCAAATTGAATATACATTTAGTTCGATTATTCTGAGAAATTCATTCATTTTATTTCGCGAACACTTATTTTGCAAAATAATAATTCCAGTATTCTCTCAAATATTTCTCATATATTCCGACATTTCATCGGATCTTTTACATTTGTCTTCTGCATCTTTTGCATTTATTGTTCGAATACTTTTTTACGAACGTTCGATCGAGCTTGTCCTTTTTCAAAGGACTGAATGGCTTGCGGTTTCCACCGATTTCTCGGCAATTTTAACATCGACAATCGTAACCGCCAAACGATGTACTATCATGCTGTTCTCTTTTTCCCAACAAATCGACTAGAATTTTTCTGAAAGATTCTAAATCGGAGATTTTCGAGAATACTCAGATTTACATATTTGATATATTCATTAATTTACGACTTTCTGAAATTCTTAAGTCAACAAATGTGTAATTTTCATGCATTCGCGGGTTTTCAAGTTCTTGAATGTCTAAGTTTCCAAATTGCGAAATCTTCAAGGTTTCGGGTTTGATATTTCTAATTTTCACGAATTCTTGAATCAAGGTTCCAGTTTTCAAATCTTAAATTTTCAAAAATTCTCAAATCTTCAAGGCTTCAGATTTGATAGTTCTAATTTTGACAAATATTTAAATGTCCAAGGTTCGAGTTTTCGAACCTCAAATTTGCACAAGATCTCAAACCTCAAGTTTTCACAAGATCTCGAACCTCAAATTTTTATTAGTTCTCAAATCAGCAAATTTTCCCTCCCAAACTGCCAAATCCTCAAACTCCTCAAATATCTACATCTATAGAGGTCAAATCTCAAAATAGCCAAGTTACCCAAACTCGAGGTGAAATTAAATTTCAATCTCCTCACTCCCGAGCGTGCAAACAAGACCAAAACCTCTGTCAAGTTTATAAAGCAAAGGTTGCAGAGTGGCCATAAAAAGTCATGCATGTATGTGTCTCATTATCCCGAAATAAAGCAAAAGAGTCGGGGATCGATTCTCCGCTCGCCAAAGAGCCAACACCGCTAATCTGCATAATCGATGCAGAAAGGAGCAGAAAAAAGGAGGGAATTTCGAAAAGCCGTCTCATCCTGTCGAAGGAGAGATCCGAAGCGAGAAGTGTTGCTAAATCGTCGATTTAAATGCGTAATCGAGCAAGGTCCGCGTACAGATGTTTCATTATACCAAAGACGGGTAGCTGAAGTGAACCTTTACGAGCTTGCTACAAAATGACTCTCATTATACCCGCGTTATTGCGAATCGTGCCACTTCCGTTTTGTAATTTCACTAATCGAGCCGCAGTCTTGTCGCGAAATTTCTCTCTTTCGTTTCCTCTCTCGGTTTTATAGGCATGCACACGCACACACACGGCGACCGAGTGCTTTCTATCGAGGTGAAAATCGATTATTCCTGGCGTAATGGAGAAAAAAAAAAATTGCCGATCGATCGACGGAGAATACTGTGACCTAGTGACGCGAAGGTAAACGAGTGTACCGGTTGCACTCGCTCTTTTCACGACCTATTGTTCCTCATAAATTACTAACTTACTACCTCGCGATAGTAATTTCTCTGGTTACGTTTGCTCATGGTTTATGACACGAACGCGCAGTCACGAGAACGTAATAGTAATAATTTGATATAGCTACGTAACCGGTATCGAGTTCAGGGTGTTTTATTGCACGTTCATCGCTCGATCTAGGTGTTTACGTGGCTTCGGGGCATGGAAACACTGCCATTTGGGGATTCGGAGATTTGGGAAATATTTTAATTTCACTTGAGAACTTGGAAATTTAACGATCTGGGAAATTTGATAATTTGGGGATTTGAGAAACGAGAAATGTGAGGACTTGAAGGGTTTCGAGAGTTTGAGGATTTGGAAGTAATGAAATCCAAACTCATAAATCTTCAAATGGTCAAATTCTTAATTCCCCAGATCTCTCATTCCTCAGATTCCTAATTCCTCATGTCTCTAATTCCTCAGATTCCTAATTATCCAAATCCATAATCCTTCACGTCCCTAATCCCCCAAAGCCTACCTTCGAAATTTCCAAATCCCCAAATTCTCAAGTTTCCAAACTCCAAAATCCTCAAATTCCCCAAATTTTCAATAGATCCAACAACCCCAAATTATCTAAAAGAAAATCTAGGGAAAAGTGAACAAAGCGAAATGTAATTGAAACACTGAAATATGAATAATAAAACGTAACAATCCAATATTGTTGAATCGACAAGCGAATAAAGAGGATATTTTAATAATGAAATGATCGTAATTATTATGAATTAATCAATCGCTAATTAATGAATTATCAATGCCGAACGGTAACGCGAATACAAAAATTCAGATACGTATCTCTATCCAAACGGTATCTATTCCCATTTTCAACTGCTCGTTAAATTTATTCAGCTTTCAACGGTGGATCATCGGACGTGCTAATGACCAATTAGATAATAAACAACGCCGATACGATTGTACCGATAGGCCGTATTTTCACGATTCGGAAATCGAATCTGTTCCCGTCTCGCGGCCAGAAAATCGCCGACTAACGGCGAAGAATAAAAGCGGAACACACGCAATTAGTGTTAAAATCCGTGAATTATTGCCGAGTGGTTGAACAGCTTCCCCTCGAAGACGGATGCGACGTGTATTTTCCGTTCGACCTGTTCGAAGTGGCGAGCCGGAGGGGCAGGAAAAAAAAAAGAAGAAATGGCAATGCGGAATCGCAAAAGGGAAAAAGATAAGAGGGTCAAGTGTCTGGTGCATGCAGCTACGGCACCGCGAGAGAGGGTTATAACGTTATAGCAATAGTAAAATTGGGGCAAAAGCGTCGAAAGAACACGACCGTTTCATGAACTTAAAGTGCACTGGATATTAAGCTCGCCCGACGAGTACCTTTGATTACCCGCGTTTTAAGAACAATGCTGACCAACGAGTCGCGAAGGTGTTCCCAAAAGGATAAAGTTTAGAATTTTCTTTCGGTACTTCGTAAATTTAAAAATTTAGAAATTTTGAGAATATGGGTATAAGTACAAGTTAATATGGAAATCTCGGTGGTGAGAAAGTTACATATTTGACAAACTTAAACATTTTATGGAGAATACTGTATTACGTCAAGTTCCAAAATCCCAAAGTCCCTAGATCTCAAGATTCCTAAACTTTAAAGTCCCTAGATCCTATAGTTCCTAAACTCCGAAGTCCCTGGATCCCAAAGTTCCCAAACTCCAAAATCCCTAGATCACAAAGTTCCTAAACTCCAAAGTACCTAAGCTCCAAAGTCCCAAAGTTCTTAGATCCCAAATTTCCTAAACTCCAAAGTCCCTAGATCCCAAAGTCCCAAAGTCCCTAGATCCCAAAGTTCCGAAACTCCAAAATCCCAAGATTACAAAGTTCTTAGATCTCAAAGTTCCTAAACTCCAAAGTCCCTAGATCCCAAAGTCCCTAGATCCCAAAGTTCTTAAACTCCGAAGTCCCTAGATCCCAAAATCTCTAAATCCCAAGATACCTAATTCCTGAGATTCGGAAATTTCGAAATCCCTAAATCCGAATGTCCTAAAATTCCAAAGTCCCAAAATCCCAAAATCCCTAATCCCCAATATCCCTAAACTCTAAAATGTCACAATTCCAAAATCCACAAATCCGAAGAAATAAAAACCCTAAAAATTGTAATATTCATCATATCCCAGAAATAATTTTACAATCTACATCCACGCATCTAAAATCGCCACCACGAAATGCGGGTCACTTTCGAGAATTATCTTTAACAAATCATTCATGAAAACACGTGTCAGATACAGATGAATGATACAAAATTATTAGTCACCGCGAAACGTTCGCTTACGCGACAACCTAAACAAATTTATTGAAAAGGAAAACACTTACTAAACGTCGTTTGTCTAGCGCGACACCTTTCATTATCTACGATTCATAATTTATCCGCGCGTATTATCTTAAGTCCGTGTATTTAGCAGAACCAGTTAGTCTGGTCCGATTCGTAATAGAAAATCAACGAAGTAATGTGTTTCGAATCGATAGGTCGCCCACGCGTGTTCCCGGCCAGAAAACCGGGTCAAATTTGTCAGTGTCGACATTCAATATACACACGTATAATTATCAAACTGTATCGAGCTCTTTGTATTATCTTTGCGACCAGGGATAATTAATTAAACCCCCGCGAGCCTCGAAAATGAAACGCGCCCGCTTCGAGCACTCGATAAAGCAACCAGGTACAAACGTATGTACGGAGCAGTGCACGATGCGAAACAGGTCGTTTGCGTGCTCCTTTTTTTTCTACTTCTGTATTCATCCCTAAGGTGGGTTTCGTCGATAAAGATACACTCTCTGTATAGTACGTTTACCGTAGTACGTGGGTGGAACTTCAAGGGTGAACTCGAAAGGTGAAAGCGAGAAATAAAGTTTGCATAAATACGAGTCCTGTTTGACCTTATTCGACGAAAATAACACCAACAGCGACGGAATTTTAATTCTCAGACCTTAACCCTCAGGGCTCTATGCTATCGGGACATTTTGCAGACTTCTGGGAAAACCCAAATGTTTCACGTCAGCTTTGTGCTGGTCGTCGCTGTCACTTACGTGGACTATAATAAGTTAATTACGGGCTCAAAAATTTCTCTTTTCACATCTTCGAAATTCGAAATATAAAATTTTAAACATTTTTAAATCCCTAGAATTCCAAAATTTGACTCAAAATATCAAATAAAAATTTCCAAAATCTAATTCTCAAGTTTCTAAAATTTCCAAATACTACGTCGCCATTTTGTCTAAGAATCCCAACCGTTTCTCACGTTAACAATACACCGTTACTTATTTGCGCAAATAAAAACTTTTAATTACAGTGGACTAACGGGTAGCTTGTCGCAGTGAAAACGGACATAAGTAACCAGACACGGTCAAGGGGTTTTCTACTTCCTCGAACAGAAAAACTCCATTATGATTTCTAAATATCGAACTCTCGAAAATCCCAATTGCCGTTATTTTAAATTTGACATCTATATTTTATCCAAAATTAATTGTAATCGTTAACAGTTCCTTTTACACAAAATCCGATAACAACAAGTAAAACACAAGTAATAGAATTTTACTCAAGAATTTAATCTGTATTGACAAGATCAGTATGATTGACCACCCTGAACAAAAATGTTTATAATTGAAGTTCGATTACCTTGTTTATGTCAGAGGGCATATGGCGCGCGCACCATGGAAACCTAATGCCATGTAACTGCATACATGCTAGCAACATGCGGCATTAATGTCACGTACGCATGAAACGGGTACATTCGTCGTAATTGTTTCTGATCGCAATGTTTACCTAGGCAAGTTCGAACACGTAGAAAGCGAGCACGGCATCATTGCTCAGAAAATAAACAATCGCGCCGGATAACTTGGGTTTGAACAACCGATCCAGTTACGTGAAAGTAAAAGTGGCTACATTGCGTGCCACCTAATGAACCCGACGCTATGATCGTGTATTTTATGATCGCTCTTAAAAAAGGTCAGTACCAATTATGTTCCATTATCAATATAAAATAACGAAAGGAAACTGTACCTCTTCGTGTACAGAGAAATTTTACGTATCTGTAAAAGAACGCCTCCGAGCAGGTTCAACACAACGTATAATATTATTTCAACCCGCGACACTTTTACGACATGCTCAACCTTCGAGGCTCGTTTTACCTGAATATCCTTGAAAACACCGAACTAACAATCGAACACTGATCGAACTTTTCAAACAGTCGACTAACTTCGTGAAAAAATTATAACTGCCGTGAATGGAGCAACAAAAGCGCACGATCTGCGCTCTATCGATAAATTCTTAACAATATATCGACGCGTTCCAATGCGAATCCTTTTACCGCGTCAAACAAAGCGAATCGCGCAAACGATATTCAAACATAGCGCAAAGGAACGTACTATTGACTACTCTCTTTAGAATTATTACGCGGAAACAAAAGCTAGCACGACACTTGTCATTTCAAATGAATGCACCTGTCAATGTTCTGCTGACTGGTGAACGCGACATGACGTGTTAGCCAACCGGCAAGAACGAACATGTCGCTTGCGTACAAAACATAGAGACAACTGTTTTATAAATAAACGAATGAATAAAGACTCACCTCTTCGGCGAATTCGAAATCCCCGTCGAATTTCCTCTTACACCTTGCTCCGGAGACTAGAACGAGCAGCACCGTGGCCACGAACACCCACGAAAATCGCATGGCTCTTGTTCCCGCGGGAGAGCACCGTTAAACGGAGACGTAGCACGCAAACACGTGTATAGGAGGACCCGATACGGCAAACAAAGGACGTTCGCGAAACGGTGGTAGCGGTTTAAAAGGCGCGCACGTAAACTGAACGCGTTCGTACACAGCGATTCTCTCGAAGTGTTCAGCTCGACGGTCGAACGAGTTGTGAGTGCGCGAACCGAGCAGAGGCGACGCCGCACTACTACGGACGCGTGGCCGCTCATTGGTCGGATTCCGACGAATGGCGGGGAGGGATGTTGGGGGCCGCGGGCGGACTACTCTTCTCTGTCTGTTTCATTTGGAGCACGACGCCGCGTCTGCCTTCACGGTCCTATGGTAGCAAGATTCGCGCGAGCGCGTGGTACACTGCGCCAGTCAATACCTCCACCTGCTGGTTCACCTACCGGGTGTTGCCAGCGAGTTGACGAGAAAAAAGGGCGCGGGGAATTCGGCAGGAGAGCATCGAGAAAGAATCCAGTCTCGCACCGGATACTCGTCCAGAAAGCGGACCGACCTAGCAACATTCTTCTTTTTTCCTTTTTATTGTTTCTCTTTCTGACTTTCTTTCTTTCGGGAAGCTTCTTAGGGTGCGTTTAGATTGGGCAAGCGAGTGTTCGTTCTTCGCCCACATTGAATGTATTCGAGCGTGAATTTAATGTTGCTCAGAGATTTTGTTTGACGGCTCGGATACACCATGTGACAGAATGTACTAATGATAAGGGCGCTCGTATCGTTGAATCTATTCGACCGACATGATTCAATTCGACGTATTTTAGTTCCGTGCGTTTCGATTCAGGGTAATTCGATTTTCTCTGATTCGCACCGACAAGTTTCAATTCCACGTGATTTGATTCGACACGATTCCATTCTACATATTTTAAGTCAACGCATTGCAATTCTACGTAATTCGGTATTATGCAATTTGGCATAATTCCACGTTATTAAATTCAATGCGTTACAATTTAATGTAACGCAATTCGGTACAATTCAATTTCATGCGATGCAATTTGACAAGGTCTAATTCGATACATTACAATTGCACGTGACTTAATTGTACATATTTAAATTCTTCGTGATTCAATTTCACACGATTCAATTCGACGCAGTTATTTGGGATCATGTCAAATTTAAACGTGCCGAATTGAATCACGTCGAATTGAAACGCGTCAAACTGAGCCATTTCGAACTGAATCATGCTAAATTCGAATATGTCAAATTCAATCATTTCAAACTGAAACACAGAATTTAATTATATCGAATTGAATATAGTGTAATTGAATTTTATCTAGCTGTCCCCTATTGAATTCGAATTAAGCGCTCGGTTCAAACTTCACAAATATTCGCCCGCATTCAACTGTTTGGTGTGACCGAGAATTTTGCTGATACTAAACGCGCACGAGCAAATGTTCTTGCTCGTTTAATTTAAGATCTGAACGCACCCATATATACTTTCTTCTTGAACTCGTGTCGGATTAGAATCCTCTTTGACAGATAACTCCTAAACAAGTCCCCAATTCCTACCGATGCTTCGTCT